>CM055117.1:892017649-893258899 GCA_029206835.1 Rana muscosa | reverse complement strand
ATGCTAAATTACACAGTCCTGTTTGGCTAACTTTTAACATGTTCCACCCATTATTTGTTCTAAAGCTCAGTATAAATGCTTGGGTAGCCTTTTTATTTGTATAGATTGTTTGTTTCCCATCAGCTAAAGACGCAAAGGTGAGGGCTATGGCTGTCTAGTACTTACCCTGCCAGTCAGTGGTTTTCTAGCTCTAAAGAGTGCCATTGGTAAGTTTTATCTTTATCTGTTTGTCTGCTACTTTGTTTTGCAACTATACCACCTAACACATCCAGGAGATAGTAAAAAATCCCACAAGAGCTCATACTCCCGCATCACTTCCAGTGTGCCTGTCAACTAATCCCGATGCCTATTGTCACAGTCACATAACTTTCTTTAGGGGAGCTTCATCCCAGGGAGGTTCCCCTCCTATATTTTTCTTATTTACCGTTCGCATTGAAAGTGAAAGTAAAAGAACGTCACAGATTTTGGGTTGTCCTCGGAAAAGTAATAGAGGGGGAAATCATCTAAGAGGGACACTAGTTCCGGTGGCCTGGGGCTCCCAAGAAATTCCCTTAATCTGCAGGGATTTCCTGTCTTTTCCCGTTTTGCTATGTGACAGGAAGTGAAGGTAAATTCTCCCCAATGGGACACATACAACAAAAAAAATGAATCAACAGACGGGGGGGGGAGGGGACACATTTTATCTAATTTCTTCATTCTCCCAAAAATTTTGATAAAATAAAATAATCATGCCTCTTTCTAAATTTCTTGAACTGTGTCTACTTTCCAAAAAGGGGTTATTTTTGAGGGTATTTGTACTGTCCTGGCATTTCACTGCCTCAAGAAATGAAATAAACAATTAGTACATCAGGACAGGTCAATTATCATATAAATACACTGCTCAAAAAAATTAAAGGAACACTTTTGAATCAGAACTCCTGGGATATTGATCTGGTCAGTTAAGTAGCAAAGGGGAGGGGTGTATACAGAGGGGATTGTTAATCAGTTTCAGCTGCTTTGCTGTTAATTGAAATTAACAACAGGTGCACTAGATGGACAACAATGAGACGACCTCCAAAACAGGAATGTTTTTCAGGTGGAGATGTCTGACATTTTCTTTCTCTACTCATCTTTTCTGACTGTTTTTCACTAGTTTTGCATTTGGCTAGGGTCAGTGTCACTACTGGTAGCACAAGGCGATACTTGGACCCTATAAAGGTTGCACAGGCAGTCCAACTCCTCCAGGATGGCACATCAATATGTGTCATTGCCAGAAGGTTTGCCGTGTCTCCCAACAGTCTCAAGAGAATGGAGGAGATTCCAGGAGACCGGCAGTTACTCTAGGAGAGCTGGACAGAGCTGTAGAAAGTCCTTAACCCATCAGCAGGACCGGTATCTGCTCCTTTGTGCAAGGAGGAACAGGATGAGCACTGCCAGAGCCCTACAAAATTACCTCCAGCAGGCCACTGGTGTGAATGTCTCTGACCAAACAATCAGAAACAGACTTCATGGGGGTGGCCTGAGGGCCCGACGTCCTCTAGTGTGCTCTGTGCTCACTGCCAGACACTGTGGAGCTTGATTGGCATTTTCCATTGAACACCAGAATTGGTAGGTCCGTCACTGGTGCCCCATGCTTTTCAGATGAGAACAGATTCACCCTGAGCATATGTGACAGACGTGAAAGGGTCTGGAGAAGCCGCGGAGAACTTTATGCTGCCTGTAACATCGTTCAGCATGACCGGTTTGGTGGTGGATTAGTAATGGTCTGAGGAGGCATATCCATGGAGGGACGCACAGACCTCTACAGGCTACACAATGGCACTCTGACTGCCATTTAGGTATCGGGATAAAATCCTTGGACCCATTGTCGGACCCTACGCTGGTGCAGTGGGTCCTGGGTTCCTCCTGGTACACGACAATGCCCGGCCTCATGTGGCGAGAGCATGCAGCCAGTTCCTGGAGGATGAAGAAATTTATACCATTGAATGGCTCCCACGCTCACCTGACCTAAATCCAGAAGATCACCTCTGGGACATTGTTTCGGTCCATCCGGTGCCACCAGGTTGCACCACAGTTTGGTCAGGAGCTCAGTGATGTTCTGGTCCAGATCTGGGAGGAAATATCCCAGGACACCATCCGTCGTCTCATTAGGAGCATGCCCTGATTTTGTCAGGCATGCATACAAGCACTTGGGGACCATAAAAACTACTTGGGACCATTTTGAGTTGTTGCAATGAAATTTCAGCAAAATGGACTAGCTTGCTGCATAATTTTTTCACTTAGATTTTTCGGGGTGTCTTTTTAAATTCAGCCCTCTTTAGGTGGATAATTTTAATTTCCATCAAATAATGTGCCATCTTTTCATTCCCAACACATTACCCAGTCCATATCAGTATAGATATCCAGCATGAGATTTTTCCCCGTTGAGATCTGATGTGTTTTCAAAGTGTTCCTTTCATTTTTTTGAGGTGTGTGTGTGTGTGTGTATGTATATGAAAATATATATGTGTGTGTGTGTGTGTGTGTATATATATATATATATATATATATACCATAGTTTGTAGACTCTGTAACCTTCACACAGGATAAATAACATATATTGATTTGGGTTATTTTTACCAAAGATGTATTTAGGTCAAAATAGATTCTGCTACATATGAGGGAAGATCATTTATTTGAAATTTTTTATAACAGAAACTAAGAAATAAAATTGTCTTCAACATTTTTAGTATTTTTTTCATTTATAAAAAACAGTGGTGATAACATACCAACAAAAGAAAACTCTATCTGTCTCATTTACTCAGTTGTGTGACTGAGTAATTGTCATTCAAAGTGTGAGGGCACTGAAAATTTGCCTGGACAGGAAGGGGGTAAAGTGTCCAGTATTGAGGTGGTTAAAATAAATCTTTTGGACCTTCCTTGTATGGTGCGTCTGACTCTGGCTGATGAGAAGATACTTTTCTTTTTCAGAAAAAATAGTATTTTTGTACTCACCGTAAAATCCTTTTCTCTGATGTCCATGGACAGCCTTCTTATACTCTTAACCGTAGGGTTATGTTCCTGTCTATTAGGAGAGGACTAGGCAGACGTGTTAATAGTTAAAAACAATAATCTTTAGCACAGCTGAACAGCCCCACGGTCCCTCTGGTCATAACCCCTCACACAGCAGTTAGCAGCTCAGTTTGTCAAAAAGCAGTACAAACTTAAAAGGAGGGGTGGGTGCTGTGTCCGTCCATGGACGTCAGAAAAGGATTTTACGGTGAGTACAAAAAATGTATTTTCTCTTTCGTCCATGGACGGACACGGCCTTCTTATTCTCTTAACTGTAGGGACGTCCCCAAGCAGTATCAAAAAACGAGGGGTGGGAACAGCAATCAAAAACTAACGTCACCCCAATGCAAACGGCCGTCTGCAAAACTTTGCGGCTGAAGGAAGCATTCGAAGATGCACTCACATCAACCTCATAAAACTTGGTGAAAGTATGAATGGACGACTTGGTCGCCACTTTGCACACCTGTGAGACGGATGCTTGATGTTGGAAAGCCCAGGAAGCACCAATTTCCCTGGTAGAATGCGCCGTAACAGGAAAAGGAGGTGCCCGTCCCTTCAGGGCGTAGGCCTGAACCACAATTTGTCTAATCCACCAAGAAATGGTGGCCGACAAGACCGCCAGGCCCTTCTTGGGACCAGATACGGACAAGAACAGAGAGTCTGACCTCCGAAACAGGGCCGTAGCAGACAGATACACCTGTAGAGCACGTACCACAACTAGGGAATGAAAAGCAGCCTCTTTTGGATTCGATGGCCGAGGACGCAAGGATGGAAGTACAATGTCCTTGTTTAGATGAAAGGCCGAAACTACCTTTGGTAGAAACGAAGGCTGCGGACGTAGCACCGCTTTATCCCTATGGAGGATTAAGTAGGGGGCCTTGCAAGACAAGGCCGCTAACTCAGAACCACGTCTAACCGAAGTAATGGCTACCAGAAAAACAACCTTCTGGGAGAGGGTCAAGAGCGGAATCTCCCTGATGTTCTCAAAGGAGGGTTCCTGAAGTGCCGAAAGCACCAGATTCAGATCCCACGGTGGTAGTGGTGATCGAACCGGCGGAGCCACATGCCGAACCCCTTGAACAAAAGTACTCACCAGGGAGTGAGTTGCCAAGGGTCGTTGAAAGAAAACAGCCAATGCTGAAATCTGCCCTTTTAATCGTGCCTAAGGCAAGTTTCTGATCAACGCCACGCTGTAGAAACAGCAGGATCCTAGAAACCAAATATGTACGTAGATGCCACCTCATCTCTTCACACATAGAGATGTAGGCCTTCCATGTGCGGTGGTAAATCTTCCGGGAAGAAGACTTAAGTGCCCTCAGCATGGTGGAGATTTCAACAGCCATGCCATTAAAGCCAGCGACTGTAAAGCAGGATGAAGGATGTGACAGAAGGTCCTTTCGCAACGGCAGTCGCCAAGGAGCATCCGCCACTAGTTTTATCAGGTCGGCGTGCAAGGACGCTGAGGCCAATTCGGGGCAATTAGGATCATCGAGATCCCCTCGGCCTCCACTCTGTGAAGCAGACGAGGAAGCAGTTTCAGTGGGGGAAAGGCATAAATCAGTCGAAACTGTCCCCATGGGGACACCAACGCATCTGTTGCGTCCACCCAAGGATCTTTTGACCTGGCCACGAACCTAGACGCCTTTCGATTGAGTCGAGAAGCCAAGAGATCTACGTCTGGCTCGCCCCATCTCAGGCAAAGGAGGTGAAATACCTCCGGGTGTAGTGACCATTCTCCTTGGTCCAGCATCTGGCGACTGAGGTAGTCCGCTTGCCAGTTTTCTACGCCGGGGAGGTTAATGGCCGATAGAGCCAGTACGCAACTCTCTGCCCACCTCAAGATGTGAGCTACCTCTGAGGCTGCAGCCGCGCTTCTTGTTCCGCCTTGATGGTTGACATACGCCACCGCCATGGCGTTGTCCGACTGGATCCTGATCGGACGCCCCTGTAGCCTCTGTGACCAAGTGGAGAGGCACTGCCTGATCGCCCAGAGCTCCAGAACATTGATCGGCAGGCAAGATTCTTCCTGTGTCCAGTGCCCCTGTGTCGACTGAACACCCCAAACTCCTCCCCAACCGGTCAGGCTGGCATCCGTCCTGATCACCGTCCACTGAAAGGGAAGGAACGTCTTTCCGGACGGAAGAGCCGGAGATGTCAGCCACCAGACCAGGGAGTCCCTGACTAGTTGGCTCACCCTGATTTGACAATCCAAGGACAACGGAGACTTGTCCCACTTAGACAGTCTCCCTCTGCAAAACTCAAGTGTGGAATTGAGCATACGGTACCGCCTCGAAAGAGGTTACCATCAGGCCCAAGACCCGCATACAAAAGCGGAGCGACGACCATTTGCGGGATGCTAGCAGCTTCACCGCAGTCCGAAGAGTCTGAAACTTTTTCAAAGGGAGAAAAACTTTCACCTTTTGAGGAGTCTAGAATCAACCCCAGATATTTTAGGCGCAGAGTCGGCACCAACACCGACTTCTGGAAGTTCAGCATCCAGCCAAATTCTCGGAGGGTCTGACTGGCAATCGCCAGGTCCTCCTCTAATTCTGAGCTTGAAGCAGCTCTCAGAAGTAGATTGTCCAAGTAGCCCACAAGGGCGATCCCTCGCTGTCTCAGCAAGGCCAGAAGTGGGGTAAGCACCTTGGTGAACACCCTTGGCGCCAACGCCAGGCCAAAGGGGAGAGCCACGAATTGATAGTGGTCGTCCCCTACTGCAAAGCGCAGGAACCTCTGGCGTCCGACGAAAACGGGGACATGCAAGTAACCGTCCTTGATGTCCAAGGATGCCAGAAAGTCCCCCGGATGGAGTGCAGTGACCACAAAGCGAATTGATTCCGTCCTGAACTTCCGAGCCTTCACAAAAACATTGAGGGCCTTGAGGCCCAGGATCGGACGGACTCCGTCCTTCTTCGGGACTACAAACAGATTTGAGTAAAATCCCTGAAAGCTTTACTGCAGCGGTACAGGTACGATTAAATCACCCCGCACTTCAGCAAGTCTTGTACTGTCCCCCTTAGGGCGGCCCGACGAGCCGGAAGAAGAGGAAGGTTTGAGGGAAAGAATCTGTTTGGTGGACAGGAAAGAAACTCTATCTTGTACCCCGAAGAAACCACTTTGCAGACCCACCAGTCGGAAAGCAGGGAGGTCCACCGAGCCACAAACTCGTGAAGACGTCCCCCCACCTGGAGATCGGGCGGGGGCAGACCTTCATGCGGAAGCAGGTTTGTTCGTGGGCTTGTCTTGCTTGCGAACCCAGGGACGCTTCTGTCCCCCCAGATGAGCCCTTGTTGGCCTGAAAAGGTCTGCCTGCAGGCCCTGACTGACGAAAAAAGTATTTTGCGCGGAAAAGGAGGGCCCCGGTCTACGTCTCGGCTCCTTACCTTTACTGGACTGAGGGAGTAGCGTGCTCTTACCTCCCGTGACATCCTTAATAATGTCATCGAGCAAGGCTCCAAATAGCCTCTCTCCCTTGAAGGGCAAGTCTGCCAGAGCCTTCTTAGAAGCCTGGTCCGCAGACCAGGATTTTAGCCAAATCAGGCGCCGCAGAACTACTGCAGACACAGAGGCTCTGGAAATCAAAGGAGCAGCATCCAGGCCTGCATCACAGACATATTTGAGGCCATGCACTAACTGGTCAGCCAGTTCCACGCAGCCTGGAGGAGCATGATGGTCCCCCAACTCCCGGTGCAATAACTTTGCCCACACAGTCAGAGTTTGTGACACCAGTGCCATGGCCAGAATAGGCCGCAGTGCTGATCCCAGCAAGGTGTATAAGGACCGGCCCACCGCCTCCGATCTCCTATCTGCAGGATCCTTAAATGCAGCGGACCCTTCCACCGGAATCATGGTCATTTTGTTTAACCTAGATACCGGGGGGTCCACAATCGGGGGAAATGCACATTTTTTCAGAAGGCTCTCTTCAAAAGGATAACGGACTGCCAAGCATTTTGGGACAGAAAAGGTCCTCTGAGGCCGTTCCCATTCCTTGTCTATGAACTTGTCAAAATAAGTCACATAAGGAAAAACTTTTGCAGTGCGGGCCGGCTTATGGGACCCAAAAGGGACAGAGACCTCAGCAGACGTCCCAGCCTTATCCTCCAGTTTTGAGGGTTTCCCGCACCGCAGTGATAAGTGCTCCAACAAGTGCCTTATCCTGCGCTGACCTGGACATGGAGTCACTCTCACTGTCCGAATGGTCCTGGTCCGCATCCTCTGATACCTCAGAACAGGGGCCCTGGGTCCCAGCCCGGTCGGAGTCTGAGTCAGAGCTATCCCCAGAAGAAGGTGAGGGGAGGGGGCGCTTTTTACCCCCTTTGCGCCCACACACTGCTTCCACCCTGGCAACAAATGATTCCAGGACCGCCGACAAAGCGTCCACAGGAACCGCAGGTGCAGGGGCACCAGTTGCCACTACTGGAATATCTGGGGAAGAAACGCCAGCTTCTGACGCCATGCTGACCCGCTCACTTGACATCCCCAGGGACTTCAGTCAAGTATAATGTACACTTAAAAAAATGTGGCCCACCCTCCATGCTGCAACCGACCAGGGGACTCTCCAACCTGACCAGAACTGCTCAGCTAAGCGAAAAAAAGTGAAATACCGCGTGGGCCTCAAGAAAATGGCCGCCCGCTTGAATGCCAGCGCGACTACAAGAAAATGGCCACCCGCTGTATTACTATAACAGCGGCGCGGCCACAGGAAAATGGCGCAGATTTTAACAAAAAGAACAGCGCCAACACCAGGAGGCAGACGAGAAGGCCATACCACAAAGTGGCCCCCCGAGGGGGGCCCTTTTACAGGCAGACCACCCAGACAGAGAGCGGACCCGGACACCTCTGCAGCCCCCGGCCAGGACATGGGAAAACCCTCAGGTACCCCCCGGTCAGTCACAGCAGGCCCGAGCAAGAGGAGGAGGGAAGGGACAGGGGGAAGAGGAAAGGGAGGACAAGAGAGCCCCTAACGACCCCCCTCAGGAAAGCCTAGCTGTTCCAACCTGCCAAGACAGGAGGAAAGTACTCACCCGTCCTGTGAGGACCGCTGGTGCGTTCCTGACAGACCTACATCTGAGCAGTACGGAGTAGCTGTCGGCCCGGTTCACTGTGACAGTAGCCCAGTCATATGTGAACCTCGGAGCATATAGCTCACCAGCCACCCCTGGAGCCGCGGGGTATGTCGTGGCTGACCCAACGCGTAGCTAAGGCCTTCTCACGCTCGATGGCCGGACTGGGGAGATTACAAGGATCTATATTATCCAGCCTGTCACCCAGCCAGCAGTTGATAGAAGATCTCAGGATCAAACAAATAAAAATTTCTTCAGGACCATGGGCACAAAGGGAGCCAGGTCCTTCTCCTCTACTAGGCAGAAAAAAACTGAGCTGCTAACTGCTGTGTGAGGGGTTATGACCAGAGGGACCGCCCCCTGGGCGGGGCTGTTCAGCTGTGCTAAAGATTCATGTTTTTAACTATTAACATCTCCTAATAGACAGGAACATAACCCTACAGTTAAGAGTATAAGAAGGCTGTGTCCGTCCATGGACGAAACAGAAAAAGGTTTTCCTGTGTACAGTAAGTAGCTCCTTGTAACTCTTATGCCGCGTACACACGACCGTTTTTCTCGACGAGAAAAACGAAATTTTTCCCATTCGCCGAGAAAAACGATAGTCTGTGGGCTTTCTGTCGTTTTTTTCGACGAGAAAAACGGCATTAAAAACGACGAGAAAAATTAGAACTAATTCTGTTCTAATTTTTCTCGTCGTTTTTTTCGACATGTTTTCCGCGGCAGTGTTTCCCATAGGGAAACACTGCCGCAGAGCCCACACACGGTCGTTTTTTTCGACCAAAAAAAAAATGACATTTAAAACGGCCGTGTGTGAGGGGAACAAGCTGTTCCTCGTTTTGAACGTCGATTTTTTTCGACGGTGTTTTCACCGTCGAAAAAAATCGATCGTGTGTACGCGGCATTAGTTATCTTTAATCACACCCTATTCAGCTATTTCCCACCCTAACTTTTTACCCCACTTAAATGCAAATATTTCGTTTAGAAGCCAAAGTTATACTTGGGTGCATCGCCTCCTTTTGCAGCCTCAAGTTGCTATATATGCAGAAATCCTTAACAAACTGTATATAAGAATTCATTAACGTCTTCTCACAACTGTAAATTTCACAATACTATGATTTCTGCAACCTTATTTAGCCATAGTTTCAAAGTGTTTTTGACAAGGCCATACTGATGATCATAGCAATTTTTTTTTTGGCTTGCATTTCATTATTAACAGAAGAATACAGATGGATGATAATTTTGTTTTCTCTTTTCCCAAATGCCTTTGTTAAAGTTCTTGTAATGTCTCATGCTAATTTAATGTTGCATTTAATTGCTAATGCATTGTTTATATCTAAATGATATCTTCGGAGAATATCTGGTTGTTATCTTTTGAAGCACAGGGAATTATTTTAATTATGCATGAACGTGATTACCATCACACCTCTGTAGGTAATAAATTGGATCCCTTGTTGCAGTGCTATGTACAATGAGATTTAATCCAATTACAAAGTATTTAGCAATAATACAGGCTTTTAAAGTTTTGAATTCAATGCTGAATAAATGTGAATATTGCACATATATGTTCTTTAAATACTGTAGAAAGTACTTACTGTATGTTAATACTGACTTGTACTTTTATATTTATCATATGAATCTACAGTACTTTTGTCTTCATATGATATATGGTAGATATGAGATGCATTGGCATTAGAGAAACACAAAAAAGATGACTTATAATCAACCATAATTTCATTAAAGCTCAACTTTGAGCAAAAAAAACATTTATTTAAAAGAGAAGTAAAGGGGTTTTTTTTTTTCCTAGTCATACTTACCTCGGTGGATGGAGCATCAGACTGATGCTGCAGCTGTCCCCCGATGTCTCTGCACTGAGAACAGAGCCACCGAACACCGCCGATGGCTCGGTTCTCATTCCTCCCCGAGCAGAGCGATGCTGACTGTCAGTCGGCATCGCTTCTGCTCTACTTCTCAGCGATCATTGGAGCGCTAAGCAGTGGAGGGGCGGGGAGCGGCCGTCTCAGCAGCTCACTGAGACGCTGAGATTGCCATCAATCAGGGCAGCTGGCGGATCCAGACTTGGGTGTCGGGATGACGAGCTGCCCCGACTGATGGCAGTGACGTCCGCATAGAGCAGACTTCAGACCACTCTCTGCTAAAAACGAGTCACAGGAGTGCAAAACGGATTGCACTTCTGTTAGCCAGAGGAGAAGCCCAGCCTAAAAAGCTCAAGCTGGACTTTAACTATATACCTTATGTAGCACTCCTCCTCTTGGTGTGATGTAGTGTTGTAGGCTAACCTTTCCATATCAAGGTTGGGTTCTTGGTGTATGGGGGGAAGAGAAAAATAAATGGAACACCAGTCACTTGTGGCCATAACTTTTTGGTAGAAGTCACAGGTACCTTGATTTAAGGGCAATTAAAGCGGTATTAAACCCAAAAGCAAATATTTATGATATTGCAGTTTACCAATTCTTAGATGTGGTGGCTACTATAGGTATCTTTTTTTAGGCTTTCTTTCTTCTATTTTGCCTGGTGCTCTAGTCCGTAAGTCTGTTGTTTTTCAAAGGAACAGGCTGTTCTGCAGATGTAGCAGTTAGAGGGTTGAGACAAACTATTTACCAATGACAGGGGTGCTTACAATCATCAGCTTTTATTTATGTAAAACCTTTATCCCAAAAGGAAAAAAAAGTGTTTTCTGTAACTGCCTAAAAAAGGGTTTGGAGTTTGGCTTCAATTTGTTAGTGTATTTAAATCTGCTAGTACACCCCCCTCCCCAGACTGGCAATGATGTTGTTTAAAGGCATCTCTGTTGCTCCTTTATCCTGAGTTCCAGAGTGTAGGCTCCCTAAGACCAGAAGTGTGTCTGGCTGACCAGATTAACAGGTGAAAACAGAAGGGTAAAATAGCTTAAATAGAAACTTGACCGCCAGAAGATGTCCCCCTCTTCATGAGCAGGCAATTTTTTGCTATATGGCACTGCGTTACTTTAACTGACAATTGCTTGGTCATGCAACACTGTACATACATACATACAATTTATGTAATTTTCCCCCACAAATAGAGCTTTCTTTTGGTGGTATTTGATCACCACTAGGTTTTTATGGAAAACAAGTGTATAGGTGCTGCAACCTTCCCACATAAAAGCTCTGTCCGGTGCTCAGACCTTGAGCCTGCTGACACCTCCAATGTACCAGAATAAGGAAAGGGATGGTCGGCACGCAGGGTGACATCCAAAATAGTATTCCTTTATTTAATAAATGTATAGAGCTGTAAAACATCCTACGCGTTTCGGACATTAGTCCTTAGTCATGGGAAAAGCCATGACTAAGGACTAACGTCTGAAATTGTGGATGTCATCCTGAGTGACGACCATCCCTTTCCTTACTAGGTTTTTATAATGTTTGCACTGTAAACAAAATAAAAAAAAAAAAATCGAAATTCTTCATAAATTTAAGCCAAAATGTATTCTGCTACATATTTTTGGTAAAAAAAAATCCCAATAAGCGTATATTGATTGGTTTGCGCAATAGTTAGTGTCTACAAACTATTGTATAAATATTGGATTTTTTTTTTTATATCAGTAAAAGCGGTGACCAGCGACTTATCGTGGGACTGCAATATTGCTGCGACCAAACGGACAATTTGTGGGAACCAGTGACACTAATACAGTGATCAGTGCTAAAAATATGCACTGTCACTGTGCTAATGACACTGGTTGGAAAGAGGGTTAAACATCTAGGGCAAATAACGGGTTAAATGTGTGCCTAACCAGTGTTTTTTGTGTGCACGGTGTGCTGCTTTTAGTAAGGCATGTGCTGGATTTTATTTCCCAGGACCAGTCTTTCTCCTCGCCAGTTGATGGATGCTGGCGGGTATCCATTGGCCAGCACCCACTGATCGGCTTCTGCTGTTCCTAATCACAGTAGAAGTGGCACGTTTCCTCTACCCTGAATTGCAAAATCACGTGTATATATATATATATATTTACACACACACACACACACACACGATTCTGCACAGAACGGTCGCCTGTAGCTGTAAACCTGCTGTAGGGTGGTCGGCAAGCGGATAAAGAAAACTAATGTCCCCACCACATCTAATGATTGGTAAGCTGTAATATATTATATTTTTGGTTTAATACCTTCTTGCAATGTCCAGCAGTAGCTTCCACCAAGCTCCTCTGCGACCCACAGCAAAAAAGATTCCTTACAGATTATCCCTCTAGGCAGCCATCTTCTTCCTCAACTCCCTATGGAAAAACACCCACCAGCAGGGTAGCTAAATCTTGGACCTCCAGCACAGTGTTTCTCAACTCCAGTCCTCAATGTGACCCAACAGGTCATGTTTTCAGGATTTACCTCACATGAAACGACTGGTAATTACTGAGGCAGTGAAACTGATCAAATCACCTGTGCAAAACAATGGAAAGCCTGGAAACATGACCTGTTGGGTCACCTTGAGCACTGGAGTTGAGAAACACTGCTCCAGCACATGCCCCAGGCTGCGGCAATGGACAAAAAGGAAGAACACTGTATATTGACATCCCCTCTAGGCAGAAGCCCATAAAAGGAAGGAACACTGGAACGGTGATCCAAATATTTTTTCTCTCCAATCCACACTACTCAAGGAGCCTTTAGTTTTTGCTTAGGCCATAGCTTAGAGATTGTCCTTCCCACACTGATTACTGGAGCCACCTCGATAGTAACTAGCCGAAGCAATCCACACAATGAGCTTAGGGGACCTAACAGAGTCCAGAAAATGTAAGAAAGTTCAGTCCCTTTACAGACCAGCAGAAAAAAATAACTATTTGACTTAAGACCGGGTCCTTACACTTAATTGCCAACAAGGATATAAATCTACTTTGGGTGCCCAAATGCCTTTAAAAATACAATTATTAACCTGTAGTGTTGTCATTATCAACTAACTGCACATAGCCTGTGCAGAAAACAGCTTTTGGGAGGGACACAAAAGGTCCACCCACTACAGGCCGCCTGCAGAAAAGGATGGGATGGGGGTTGGATACAAAACCACTCAGCCGGTACAAGATGGAGAGCAGCAATGACCGGTCTTTGTTACAGGAAGCTTCTACACAAAGGCAAAGTTTCACAATAAATGACACAGATCTGGAAGAAATTCAAAGGACACCAAGATTCAAGTGTAGCCCCAAACAGGATAATTGTGCTGTAATAAAGTTGACAGTGCATCCACCCAGGACAAGGGCATCTGAACAGCAGGGATTCCCTTCCTGGGAAATTACAGATTTTACAAACTGTAAATTTACTGAAAGTTGGCAACCCTGAACCATACGTATATAGATGCACATGAGTATGGAAATATTATGAGCTTTATATACCGTATATACTCAAGTATAAGCCAAATTTTTCAGCACATTTTTTTGTGCTGAAAATGCCCCCCTCGGCTTATACTCGAGTCACCTTTTTGCGCCTTATCTCCTGGACTTTGGGGAATCGCTGTACTGTCCGGCTGTAGGTCCCCTGGACCCCAAACTTGGCACACATGTAGCCCCACTCTTCCTCTACAAGTGTGCAAAGTTTGTTGTCTGGGGGACCTACGGCCGGGGGGCACCGATTTTTCAAAGCCGGGCACCCCTTCCATATACTCCCATGTTAAACGTAAGTCTAGTCATGGGCACAGTGAGGCATGGACACAGTGAGGCAAAGTGAGGCATGCAGATGGACACCCTAGACATACTCGAGTCAATACGTTTTCCCAGGTTTTTTGTGGTAAAATTAGGTGCCTCGGCTTATATTCGGGTCGGCTTATACTAGAGTATATACGGTAATAAAAAATGTATAATAGTACATACATCCGAGGTACAAATAGGTATTCTCAACAAGGGGCCCAACAAGACTCCTGGAGTAATTTGTGCACATTTACCTGGATATACAGTATATATAGATATCTTAAGTTCTGTTGCAGGGGCCCTGAGGATGATCACAATGCCACGTTCGTCTTGGTGTTAGAGATCTGAAGACAAGCTCAGTAACGATGGGGAAATCCTCCAACCGTTGCCCAACCAGCCAGCAATGCAGCTTTTCACCTACTGAAACTGTGATATAGCACTGGAACTCAGAGTCAGCCTATCTGCTCTTTGTCATAGTCCCTAGAACAGGGATATGCAATTAGCGGACCTCCTGTTGCAAAACTACAAGTCCCATCATGCCTCTGCCTCTGGGTGTCATGCTTGCTGCTGTCAGAGTCTCGCTATGCCTCATGGGACTTGTAGTTTGGCAACAGCTGGAGGTCCGCTAATTGCATATCCCTGCCCTAGAAGCTTCTAATCTGTCATGCAACCGGACCTCCTAACTACCAATTGGCCAGCGGATGCCTAACCTGGCTCTATTCTATGTTGGTTATTGAACCTTGTCTTAAAACTAGCTAATGAATCTCAGACCCGAAGAGACAGGGTTAACTAAAATAACCGGAGCTGTATATAAACTCTATTGCAATAAACAGGTACCACCTACTATACTGGAAAGTAGCACAAACCTAGCTATCTGGCACTGTGCATGTGAGATAACAATAGAACAGAGATATTCTGTCTTGTCACAAGGATTCAGATACACACTCAAGAAGCAGCTGCCTTTAAACTATTAGAACATAGAAATATTTTCATAATAGTCTCTGCTTCTGGTCTAGGTGAAATACAACAGCAGCAACAGCTTCTGTATGTGTACGGTCATGTGGTTCAGTTCCTTTCTCTCTCTTCACTTCCGCAGAGACAGGAAGTGATGTACATAAATAAATCAAAAGTAGAGGGTAGCAGATCCCTACAGGTTTATTCATGGCCATTGTGGCAACAGACCATTTGTGAGCATGTGTAATAAGAACACCTCGCTCACAGTCAGCTTTTCATTTTATCCTAATGATGTTCAGTAGGGTGGAGAAAAACTTTTTGCATACTATTCTTTTCCACTCCTCATCAAAGTGGTCAAACCATGTTATTATGGACCTGGCTTTGGGCACAGGGGCACAGTCATGCAGATACAAAAAATTTGAGGCGGTACTTGGTCAAGTTTTTCATCTCACTTCTGGTCCTGCTGGCTAGCCGCTGTAGCAGGTGGAACGCACACCAGCTCCTTACACGGATGGACGGAACTATTCGGCTTCCACATGCCTTCCAGCCTCAGTGCCGGGCTAAGGCACCACTTAATGTAAGCAGCCATTTGGCTTTCCTTTTTATATTGCTTTTTTTTTTTATAATAAACGGGATTACACTATTTTTGGCATTATTCGTTTTATATGCATATTCCAACCGAGGTCATCTTGTGGAGACAGACGGATTTGGGATCATATTCTCTTTACTAGCAAGTGGCATCTTGCAATTAAGCGCTATTTGACCCTCTTTTAGTTAAGAGAGTCAACATCTTGGGGTAAGCGGCCATCCATCCATAGCACTTCGGGTGATTTATCTGTGTTGGTGAAGGTGTCACTTCAATGAACATACTGGATAATTTTTTATGGACTCACTAATGGATTAGCTACGCTTCACCAATTGGATGTTTATTATCTTCCTGTTCACAACAGTTGTCACAATATATGTGTAGCGGCCTCCTCACCCCGACCTCTTTAGCTAGGTGTATGTCGAGCGACAGAGTGAGGTGCGCTACGTCCCATGTCCTCCCCATGCATGTGGGTGAGGTGAAGGCCAATATCAATCTTTTCCTCGGGCCAAATGTGTGCTGGTTATGAGGGTCAGTCCTTCCGTGCCGGAATCTCCCCTTGTTCCCATCAACAGAGTCCATACACCCATCAAAGTCCAAACTCAGGTTTATTGCGTATCTCCACATACAGTCAAATGCAACGGCATGATACAATGGGGAAACAGGTCGAGGCACTGTACAGGTTCCTAATCCCTACACTCCCTGTGCTATGACAAGGGGTTGCAGGAGTCTTGATGAAAGCTCCTCCGCTGCGCTGTAGCCCCTATCAGGGGAAGATGTCCTCCAAGGGAGTTACCGAAGGCCCATCCGTCACCGGGTTGACACTGCACCGGGTCTTCGGACGGGTGACCTCCCCAGCCTCCTCACCTCAGATGCGGGTCCCCTCGCAAGGGGTGCCCTGGAGCAACTTCACCCTTGCGGGACCCAGTCGGAGTCACCGGGTCCCAGGCCTCCTCAATAGTACCTCACCCCAGGCTGAAGGTGCCTGGGATGGACTCCATCTTCATTCCGGCCAGGCCTTGGGCACCTAGGCCGGAACCTTGAACCGCCCGCACCCAGGCCTAGGGTGCCTGGGTGCGTGAAGGGATGATCCCCCAAGATGACAGACTGACCTCGTGGCGAGGGCATCTCCCCCTTTTATCTCCTCCCCTCGACACCACAGCGGGTTCCCCGCCCCAGCCGTACCATCTCCAGGAAGGGACAAAGAAGGGTAGCACTGTGGTAGTGATTCTACCTCGAGCCAGTAGGTACACTGACACCCACTGGTCAAGGAGAATATCGCACCACCCAATCCTCCACGAATAACAAAAAGGGGTCTGAACCCTAACATAATTACACATCTGGGTCACACTACCCCCAGGTATATCCCACTAAATTGAGGACCCCGCTACACACTCCCCCTGGTGATTTGACGCTGGTCCCCAGCGTCAGGTGCACACCCATGTCTCCCAAGGAGGGGTGACATGAAGTGGGCCCCAGAGGCTATCCCTAATATTTTGGATACTGTATGTGCCAAGACCTGCTCAACAGAAAAGGGAACTATAAAACATTAAAACTTTTGTATAAAACATCTGTCATGTACACACATACAATCCCTCCCGTCACTGTCTAAGAACCACCCCATACTCAGTAGTCTTGACCGACGAATCTCCTGCAGAAGGGAAACAAACAAAAAAAAAACACATCCTAACAATCTGTGTCATTTGGCATGAATGGGTCTGTCAGCCGAGAAACCCATTCACTCCAATAAGTAAAGTGATGTATGTGTAACATTTTCAAACAATCGTTGCACAACACTGCCACCTGGTGACAGCGCCGCGGTCACAACACTTGCCGAAGTCTCCATTCTTCCTGCTTTCCTACTCTAACTCTACCCCAAAAGTCTCTGCCTTTTGGCACATGAAGAAAAGGGAAAAAAAAAAAAACAACAGCTCCCAAATCTCCAGTGAGTGAAAGAAAAGCCCAAATCAAAACAAAAGTAGGGCACAGTTCTAGGCGTCTGGGAATGTCTCTTCCAGAAAGTTTCAACAGCAACAAGATAGGAGCTCACTTCTCCTATAAATAGAACCTTGGATCCAGCAGAAACAAGGGCTTCAGGTGTTTGTCAAATACTTCCACCGAATATTCGACGTCTTCTCCTTCTTTCCTGC
Source organism: Rana muscosa (assembly GCA_029206835.1). Lineage (NCBI taxonomy): Eukaryota > Metazoa > Chordata > Amphibia > Anura > Ranidae > Rana > Rana muscosa. The sequence continues at coordinate 893,241,472 of CM055117.1, read as the reverse complement.
AGATGAGCACCTTATCGGCATGAATATGGCGCCCAAGTCTCCAATCAGCTCTGCAGTCTTTAAACTTTTTAGACACCGGCGGCGAACATGACAGGTATCGCCGGGCATGGGGCACTTTGTGTTTTTCCCACACAAACTCGTCATACCACCTTGGTCGCAAGACCTCGACTTCATACAATAAGTCCCGAGGCAAGTAGGGGTACTCCCACCCATATTCACGGGCGACTCTCTGGGAGAAAAGTCTCTGCAATCGAGCTAGAGGCGGCATCACATCTCGCTCACCTTCTCCTGGCTGTACGATGGCCTCCGGGTGCCGAGGTACTTTCACCATCTCGGGTGGCTTTGCTCTTGGTGCCCGCAATGAAGCACGCTGCATCCCCACTATCAGAGCGGGTGATGTGGTTGAATGTGGAAGGTTATTTGAAAGACTAGATTTCCTCAATAACTCCGGGGCTTGCACCCGGGGCGTACTGTCATCTATGGACATGGGGGAGTCCTGTGGCTTACTCAGCACAGGTAGTGGGCGTCTGTCCCAGCCCTTCCAGTGAAACAGTTCGTCTATCTCGCCATCATCACCACAGTCTGACAATGACTCTAAGTCGGAGGTGTCATACATCTCAGCGGGAAGGTAGTCTCTAGTAGACGGAAGGCTACCCTCCCTTGCGGGCTCCACCGACTGTGAACTCCCGACACCTCCAACCACACACACAGTCCCAGCCCCCGGCTCACCTGGACCTTTTTCAGCACTGGGATGTCCAGGATTCTTCCGACCGGATCCATCCAGGTCCGGCAAGCAGCTGGGTGAAGCTCGACCACGACCACAGGAGGCCTGCACCAGGCCTATCTTCCTCTTCGGGGGTGGCAGCAGGGAGTCTGTGGTGACCGAAGCAGTGTCCTCTGATTTTTCTCTCTCAGTCTCTGGTTGGGCAGTCACTTCGCCCTGGTCAGCGCGCACGGGAAACTCTGCAAAGGCTTTGATCTCTCCCTCCGGAGTGGCGGTTCCTGTGATGCAGTTGAGGCGTAGGGCCCGGGGCCTTTCCGTGTGTGGTTCAACCTCAAAAAGAAACTCCTTGCATGCTTCGCATCGCCCGAATGGCTTTAGTTGGACCACCAGTCCCGAGCATCCGGGACAGATCACACCGAGGGCCTCTGTGTCTCTGCATGAATACAAAGCCAACTGTCCTCGGGGCCTGAGCCTTATCCCCGTGTCTGTAATGGATGCAGCAAATGCAGTCATCTTGAAAGGATAAGGTACCGTCATCCACGGGGAGCCTGAGTTCGCTCCGACCACTTGCTGCTCCATCACGCGCTGACCTCGCGCCGGAGTCTCCACGTGTATCTCCACACGTGGCCAGACTCCTCCCACGACTTGCACGTTTTCGCGGGCTTCCTTCAGTCTCCTCCCACGAATTGCGCAGTCATGGGATGCCTCGTGGCGCAGTGCAGCAAAAGTCCCCACATGTAGTTCGTCACACGGCTGGACTCCTTCCTCTTCCCGCTCTTTCTGCATGGGCCTCTCCCAGTTTTTCAGGGAAATTTCCACGACTTCGAGCACAGGGACGCACTTTGGCCAATCACATGGCCGACCTGCTCGGACCTCCTCCGGGCAGCAAAGTTCAAACACAGCCGTTCCAAACCTCAGGGTTAACACACATTTCATCCCGGACGAGCCCCCACGTGTAGCGGCCTCCTCACCCCGACCTCTTTAGCTAGGGGTATGTCGAGCGACAGAGTGAGGTGCGCTACGGCCCATGTCCTCCCCATGCATGTGGGTGAGGTGAAGGCCAATATCAATCTTTTCCTCGGGCCAAATGTGTGCTGGTTATGAGGGTCAGTCCTTCCGTGCCGGAATCTCCCCTTGTTCCCATCAACAGAATCCATACACCCATCAAAGTCCAAACTCAGGTTTATTGCGTATCTCCACATACAGTCAAATGCAACGGCATGATACGATGGGGAAACAGGTCGAGGCACTGTACAGGTTCCTAATCCCTACACTCCCTGTGCTATGACCAGGGGTTGCAGGAGTCTTGATGAAAGCTCCTCCGCTGCGCTGTAGCCCCTATCAGGGGAAGATGTCCTCCAAGGGAGTTACCGAAGGCCCATCCGTCACCGGGTTGACACTGCACCGGGTCTTCGGACGGGTGACCTCCCCAGCCTCCTCACCTCAGATGCGGGTCCCCTCGCAAGGGGCGCCCTGGAGCAACTTCACCCTTGCGGGACCCAGTCGGAGTCACCGGGTCCCAGGCCTCCTCAATAGTACCTCACCCCAGGCTGAAGGTGCCTGGGATGGACTCCATCTTCATTCCGGCCAGGCCTTGGGCGCCTAGGCCGGAACCTTGAACCGCCCGCACCCAGGCCTAGGGTGCCTGGGTGCGTGAAGGGATGATCCCCCAAGACGACAGACTGACCTCGTGGCGAGGGCGTCTCCCCCTTTTATCTCCTCCCCTCGACACCACGGCGGGTTCCCCGCCCCAGCCGTACCATCTCCAGGAAGGGACAAAGAAGGGTAGCACTGTGGTAGTGATTCTACCTCGAGCCAGTAGGTACACTGACACCCACTGGTCAAGGAGAATATCGCACCACCCAATCCTCCACGAATAACAAAAAGGGGTCTGAACCCTAACATAATTACACATCTGGGTCACACTACCCCCAGGTGTATCCCACTAAATTGAGGACCCCGCTACATATGATTTGATTTATTATTGGTTAATTACAGCAGCAGATGATGTTCATAGTAGTTACTTAATTGATATTGCACTTATTATATCACTGTTTAGTATTTGTTTAATTACTCTATTGAGATTGATTATATATTAGTCGCATTATTATACTCACCAGCGCCCCCTTCTTATATAATTTCACTTTGCACTTTATGGGACACCCATTCAGTTTTTTAGGGGTGCAGCTTTTAATACATTTTTTATTGTTTGGCGCGAGGTTTCCATATAATTTTAAGGTACAAAAAAGTGCCCTACCCGAAAGTTTGCCACAAAGTTGTAAGCGCACAATTGTGTAAAATGTCTTCAGATTCTGAATACTTTAAGAATCCCAAAGGGACATTTTTAGTAGTTTATTCTGTAGTTTTACAAGTACCATTGTTTGTAAGTTCCTGCATTAAACGGGTTCCCGACCGGCTCACGAGCTGCCAGAGGGAGCGCACGCGCTCCACGGTGGGGGACCCTATACGCGCGGCCGGCAGGCGCGATCGCCGCCGGCCACACCCGATCACGTGCGCGAGAGCCAGCAAGGGGATTTGTGTGTGTGTGTAAACACACAAATCCCTGTTCTGTCAGGGGAGAAGAGACATATCATTTGTTCCTACTAAGTAGGAACAATGATTTGTCTCCTCCCCCAGTCAGTCCTATCCCGATACAGTTAGAACACATCTAGGGAACACACATTAAACCCCTTGATCGCCCCCTAGTGTTAACCATTTCCCTAACAATGACATTTACACATTAATCAGTGCATATTTATAGCACTGATCGCTGTATAAATGTCAATGGTCCCAAAAATGTGGCAAAAGTGTCTGATCTGTCCATCTCAATGTCGCAGTACTGCTAAAAATCGCAGATCACCGCCATTACTAGCAAAAAATAAATAATAAAAATGCCATACATTTTCCCCAAAGTTTGTAGACGCTATACCTTTTGCACAAACCAATCAATATACGCTTATTGCAATTTTTTTACCAAAAATATGTAGAAGAATATATATTGGCCTAAATTGATTAAAAAAAAAGCTATTTTCAGAATTGTTTATAGCGCAAAAAATAAAAACCGCAGAGGTGATTAAATACGGCCAAAAGAAAGCTCTATTTGTGGGAAAAAAAGGACGCATTGTTTGGGTACAGCATTGCATGACCACGAAATTGTCATGTAAAGCGACGCAGTGCCAAATTGTAAAAAGTGCTCTGGTCAGAAAGGGGGTAAAATCTTCCGGGGCTGGTTAATTTTGAGGTGTGTCCCTATAGGTAGGTGTCATGGTCATAAGCCCATAAAACCTTTATTTATAAATGTAATTGCTCTTTTTATCCTGGAATGTCAGTGCTTCTCTTCAAATGCAATTGTCAGAGTATGGTGGTTGCAGTTCAACTATAACAAAGTATAGGATTTTGAATATTAGACTGTTATTAACATCATGTCTATTTTATTTGCATGTCTGATTTATTTTGATATTTTTTATTACAGTTCAGGGTCGAAGAAACTGGGAAAGAGTATACAGAAGTTGCAACATCTTCTTCTTCCAATCCACACACCTTGACAAGGGAGGAGAGAGCAAGTTATTTATTTTCAGTTTAACATACAATGTAGTGAAATGTATGCATGTTTTGTGTTTTGGTTAATGTACCTATATATTTTTTTAAATGTGCTTCCAGAGGAACATTCTTCTTAAAGCGGAGGTTCACCCTAAATACTGACATTATCTTATAGTGATCTTGCTAGCAGATACATATACATATTCCTATTGATTTTTTTTCTTGTGGTTGTACTTACCGTGAATCAGTCATTTTAATGTGGACTTCCGGGTATTCCTCCCACGGGAGTGGGCGTATCTTTCTTTCCTCGGAGCCCCGTTGATTTCTGGGAGGTGCTCGCAATGTCTCCTGGGAGCCGTTGCGGATTCTGCCAGCCCTGGACTGCGCAGGCGCAGCGCTCTAGCTCCGAAAATTGCCGAACATTAAGAGCTGTAGACTGCGACTGCGCAATCAACAGAGTATTGTGACAGTCGTTGCCGCACGCTCCCGATGCTCGCTCCACTCAGCAAGGGGGGCGGGTGTATTACTATTATAATGAGCGGATGCATGTTTAAATAAAGGAATTGATGGACAGAGAGGGCGGGTAGTTCAATGTGGATGGCCGATTTGAATACTTGTCAGAGAATTGTTAAAAAAAATCTTATGTCTTTTTTTTTAACAAATCTCTGACAAGTATTCAAATCGGCCATCCACATTGAACTACCCGCCCTCTCTGTCCATCAATTCCTTTATTTAAACATGCATCCGCTCATTACAATAGTAATACACCCGCCCCCCTTGCTGAGTGGAGCGAGCATCGGGAGCGTGTGGCACAATATTGTGCTCAAAGCGCATGCGCTGAATATGGGTTATAATCCATTCGGCTATTTTCGGAGATCTGCCGTGAACGGACACGCAAGTGTTGCGCATGCGCAGGTCAGAGCGGGCGAAATCTGCTAAAGTGTTGCGCATGCGCAGAACAGAGCTGGCAGAATCTGCTGAGGGGCAATTCTCGGCAGGTCACCGTCAACACTGATGATACAGCGGTGAATGCTGGGATGCATTCACCGCATCCCGGAAGTCTCTGCTTGTGGGCTTCACAGTGCCCACAAGCAAAATGGCAAAGAACAAGATCTATTTATAAAAGTTATTATTTAGAACGGAAATAGACGGGGGACGTCTCTAATCGCAGGACAAGTGAGTACTAACATGTTATCTGTAACCCCATTACATGCACCTAGTAAAAAAAAAAAGGGGGACCGCGGAACCTCCGCTTTAAAAAGCTCTGGTCCACACTTCCTGATCCAGAAAATGATCCAGCCTTCCCTGGTTATCCAACCATAAAGAGAATCAAAGCCAAGAAGACATAATCAGGAAAAAGAGTACTCCCTAGCATGCACTCATAAGGAATGTAAGCAGTATTTAGGTGTCATTGATTCACATACTATTATGACATGCAGTTGTAGTTGTAGCTGCCCCAATTAAACTGGGGATATATACTGTAAAGACAGGATGCTGTCAGCAAGCGCTCCATTTTTTTCGGTAGGATTTTTAAGTGCTCTGTTTATAACATCTGCATGTCTTCTGCATTCTATCTCTAACATATCAAATCAGATTTTTTGTATTTCAGCACCATTTTGAGTATTGTTTTTTTTTTCTTTACAGGAGATGGAGGAAAAATACTTAAATGAGCATTATTGCTTGGATTTCAAGTTACGTAGGAAAGAGAAATAGAAAAACGATTCCTTCATGTGCTGTAAATAGTTAGAAATTTCTGTTTCAAGCTGTCCTTTTGGGATTGGATTCAATTGATACGGTTTATAATGCTAGACTGTTTAGTTTATGCAATATACTGTAACTGCCATTTGCAGATAGCTTGTGGATACAATCCATAAGCCCACTTAAACATATGCTTTTATTATAAATTGGTCAGCTGTTGGCTTTATATGATGCCCTTTGTTTTCCATTTTCTCCTTGTTTTATAAAAGAAAAAAAAGTTTAATAAAAAATTGTAAAAATAGTTAGAAATGTTCTCCCAGACCCAAATGCTTTTTTATGTTGTTTTTTTATTATTATTTTGATGACTATGATGAGCCTGAAATGGATTTTGCGTTATAAACAAAGTTGCTGAATTTGTTTTGTCAGTTTTTGGTTATTATTATAAAAATGTTTATTATAAACATTAGATTTTTCTATTCATTTTTATCTACAAAATGAATGTATACATGTTTTTGTTAAGCTACCGTATTTTCTGTTTACTAATTACAGCAATATGCATGTGTTTTCAGAATTTTGGGCAAATTGTCTGGAGGAACAGAGGCACTAAACTTGAGGGCTACTGGATATTGGAGCCTGGATACTAAGGCTCCATGCACACTAGCATTTTTTTTTTCTGCTCCTAGAAGCTAAAGAGTGTTATCCTATGTGTCCATGCACACTACTTTAGGCTATTAGCATTTTTTGAGCTTCAGCTTATCGGAGCAGAAAATAAATTGTTTTTGTAGAATTTCTTGAGCGTTTTTCCAGCAGAAAAATATGTTGAATATTGCTAACTGGTACTAAAACAACTTTTTTTTTAGCTTTTTATTTTTTTCTTTATCTACTGCAAAAATGACAATAAAATGCTAATGCCCCTAACTGCTTCTAAAAGCTACTAAAACCTGGCACAAAAATGCTATTATCAGCATTTTTCACCTGGCGTTTTTCCTGGCGTTTTTCTTAGATTATAGTGTGCATGGAGCCTAAATGAGTACACGTGCCAGAGAAATGTTGCGTAACCCCTACAAGGGTAATCATTTGTGCAATATGAACCTTTCACTTGATAAAGCATTAACGGATTTTTCCATACATGGGTATTGCCAAATCTGTATAAACTTCACACAAAACAAACTATTAAAGGATTTATAGGACGGTTGACACTAAAAGGTAATCTATTGCCATATAGAGCCAAGTTACTGGCAAAATAGGTCTACAGCTGGCTATACAAATAGCTATCTGAACAATGAATGTAACCTTAAAGGAAGCTTCTGATCACTTAACATGCACATCTATTATTTCGTATGGAATGGTAGATGGAAGTAGTAGACGGCAGTGGTTGAAAGTTCTGGCTAATCTGAATTTCTCTTTTTTTTTGTCAGCAAGGATGAACAGAAAAGACGCAACGGATTTGTTGTGATACTGGTGTGCTTGCACAAATGAAAAAAATTATTATGCTGAAGTCATTTTACAATCATAATGGCACATTAAAATGACCTAATCTACTTAAAGGGGTTGTAAAGGTACGCGTTTTTTCACCTTAATGCATTCTATGCATTAAGGGGAAAAAACATCTGAGGATTAGCGGCCCCCCAGCCCCCCCGTTTAGTTACCTGACCCCCTCGAAAGTCCCGCGCCGTGAACGTGCTGGCTTCTCGGCCAGGCTTCTCGGCTCATTTATTGGTTGATTGAAAGCAGTGCAGCCATTGGCTCGCGCTGTTGTCAATCACATCCAATGACGCGCCGCGGGGCGGGGCCGAGTGATACTGTGAGCGGCTATAGCCGCCAGCTGTATCATGGGAGCGTGCCGGGAGAGCTCGCATGAAGGTGGTGAATTCTTGCAGGGAAGAGCCGAGACAGCCGCCGAGGGACCCCAGAAAACCAGGCTCGGGGCCACCCTGTGCAAAACAAGCTGCACAGTGGAGGTAAGTATAACATGTTTGTTATTTAAGAAAAATAAAATTTACCTTTACAACCCCTTTAAGAATTCACACACATTACTTGTGTTCTTGTCACTTGTTGAATTTATAAAGGAGACCTGCATTTGTTTATTAGGCTGGTTTTACACCTATGCATTTTTAGTGCTTTTTGCATTTTGCAGATTTGCACCACAGTCCATTTAACATGGTTTCCTATGGAACACGCTCTGTAGTGCAAAATGCAAAAAGCACTAAAAATGCATAGGTGTGAATCCAGCCTTAAATATTTATTTCATGTTAGTATTTTTATGGGACTCCACTGACCTGATGGTTTCTAAAGTGCCACCAGCATGTCTCTATTGACTTCCTACTATGAAGCTGATGCTTGTTCCGGTCTCCTCTTGCTGCCCATGACACATGGTAGGTTGCCATCAACCAATCGTGCCTTTATTATGTATTGGGCTGCCTGGGTTTTGCAGTTTCTGAACAGCTCTCAAAGCCAATAAAAGCGGAGTTCCACCCAAAAGTGGTAGCTCCGCTTATCTGACGCCACTGCCGGGGCATTCAGAAAGCGTAGCGCGTCTTCGCACATGCGTAGTATGGAACTGGCTGGGAAGCCGCAAGGCTTCCCTGCCAGTTTCCCTTACAGAAAATGGCTGCGGCAGCAGCAGGGAGCCGATGGAAACATCGGCTTGGGTGCCGACATCACTGGATTCCAGGACAGGTAAATGTCTGGCCCTGGAGGTTGAAGCCTGGGAGGAAGAAAGGAATTCTTCTTGGCTTCAGAGGCGGAAGGAGTGTTTCCAGCTTTCTTTTAGGCTTTCTTTGCTGGGGAAATGAGAACTCTTCCCGCCAGTGAGGTCCTTCATGGAAAAGTCCAAGGCCTCACTCACACGGGGCGTATGAATCTGTACCCTGTGTGAGTTGCGTTTACCCCAAAAAGGACATCCATTCGGGTGCAGTTGCGCCGACGCACCCTGAGTGCATTCGGGGCCGTGCACTGGTACCCACATGGATGTCACATTGGGAACAGCGGCTGCACCCCAGTTGACAGCAATGGGACTGCCTACATGGGATGCTGGGAACACCTTTGCACCCCCGTTCTTGTAATCACGGCCCTCCCATTCGGTACGGATTCATACCCACTGTGTGAATAAGGCCTAAGGATGAATGAAATATTTAGCTCCTTTGTGTTGCTAATTTGTTGATGATAGCAAAAACTGTCTCCTAGCAACCAAATTCAAACCTGCAGTGGAAAATAATACTGAATACAACAGGGCATTAAAAAAGAACTAAGGGCCAGTTAACACCATAAAAACGTTCCTGCATATGCGTTTTTGACACGTTTTCAATGCACTCCAGTGCATTCCCCCCCCCCCCTCTTTTTTCTTCATCTTAAATAAGTACATGTGCGTTCCAGTGTGTTTGTGGTGCATTCTCTGGAACTGGAACGCCCTGGACGTGACCACACTGGTGTGAACTATGCCATTGAAAACCATATAACCTCATAGGCATGTGTTTTTGATGCAGAAAAAAACCTGCATTCGACTGCATGTGGTATGAACTGGCCCTAAGCCCATCGATTTAATTTACTTCACAAAACAGTTACATTCAAAGCATGCCGTGAATTATAACTGTCACAGGTAGACCCCTTGATTTCTCTCCCTAATATTATGGCCGAACTAAAGGACTTTAACCTGCTGTCCAATCTTAAAATAAATTATAATAAGTCAGAGATCTTGTCCCTGAATGTGCCTTCGGGTTTGCGTAGACTGCTGCAGGCCTCTATTTCCTTTACCTGGTGCCAGACTTCGCTAAAATATTTGGGTGTTTACTTATCCGCACGTTGCTCCCAGTTATACACCTGTAATTATACCCCATTGCTTTCCACTATCAGAGCGGACCTAAAAAGAGTTGGGACCGCACTGCCTTCTCCTGGATGGGCTGAGTCAGTGTTCTTTTTGCAAATGGTGCCTGTTTCATTGCCCAGACCTTTTGTTTTAAAGTACTTATAGTATAGAGTGGTAGTATAGGTGGTATAGAGTACCCTCTAAGCTTGCCAGGATATACCCATCTGTATCCGACGCTTGCTGGAGGGACTCATTCCTCCATATTTGGTGGGAGTGCCCTAGGATACGGCCCTTCTGGTTAGATATACGAGCCAGATTAAGGTCATTCTGGACCTTGAGTTTCCTGATTCCCCGTTGGAATCCTTGCTACATGTTCCTACCATTCCTCTGAGCCAGTATCGCAAGTCCGTACTGCCTCATTTACTCAACATGGCCAGACGGTTAATTCCGATATACTGGAAGAGACCACAAATCCCTACACATGCTGAATAGATTACCTTAGTAAATAACATTATGGCCGTGGGGGAATGGATGGCAAAGTGTAAAGACCGCCATGATAAGTTTTATAACATATGGGCCACTTGGATGCACTATACTAGTAAAGTCATATCGGGCTCTCAGCGGTCCCCGCATGCGGAATTGTGGGGGCTCCCGATCCTTAAACAAAACAAACCAGAATATCTTTTGTTTGTTTTGTTTTGTTTGGTATTTCCCAATTCTTTTTTTTTTTTTTTTTTTGTTTACTCCCAGTTTCTTATCCACGTTTAGGAGTCTGAGTCATCATTAGTGTCATGTCAGGGGGGAATGACAGGGGTGATTCATTGATGTTAGTGTTCATATGATATAGTTGAATTATGATATTCTTTTGCCCCATCTCTCCCCTCCTTTTTTTAATCATTTGAATTGGGTAATGCGTATGACACCAACGTGGATTCTTTCTGTGTGTTTTTACTCTTCTTTATGTGTATTGTTTTATGTCTTTTGTATGTTGTATAATGCAAAAATTTTCAAATAAAGATCACATAAAAAAATAACTGTCACAGGTACTTGTTCTCGTAACTTAAAAGTGATTGTAAAGTCTCCTTCTTTTTTTTTAAAATAACAAACATGTTATACTTACCTGCTCTGTGCAGTTGGTTTTGCACATAACAGCCCAGATCTGCCTCTTCTCAGGTCCCTCTTTGCTGCTCCTGGCCTCTCCCTCCTGTTAAGTGCCCCCACAGCAAGCAGCTTGAGCTGAGCTGCAGCTCCGTGTGTCCGTTTAGACATGGAGCTGCTATTCGGCCCCGCCCCTCTCTCTCCCGATTGGCTAACTGACTTTGATTGGGAGCCAATGGCACTGCTGCTGTGTCTCAGCCAATCAGGATGAGAGTCCCGGGTGGCTGAGGGACTAGTGGACATCGCTGGACAGAGATGGGCTCATGTAAGTATTAGGGGGCTGCTACACATAGAAAACCTTCTGACTTTACAACCCCTTTAACTGTGAAGCCATACCATGGTAACTGCAAATCAGAGACTAAGATGGCAGCTTCCTTGGCTGTAAAGGATAGGAAGATTTAGTTAAAATTGAACTTTACCCATACCAACTTGATAAAAATAATGTTTCTTTAGCATGAATGAAATTATTAATTCCACATTAACATTTATGCTACCAAAATTAGTGTGTACTGTAAATTGCCTCCAGCATTTTTCCAGGTTCCTCTTGCTTGGGGCTGCCTATTTGCTGAAGCCCAGAGCCCCTGAGTGGCAGTAAATCTTTAGGCTGTCAGCAGATTGGCCTCTACAAATTTGTCAGTGCCTAAAAATAGAGTGCAACTGAGCATGTGCAGAGCAGGGTGAAACACTGTATTACTGGATTTTAAAAACAGTATAAGCACTTATTTTAATGTTTTATATAGCGTTGCCTGCAAAAGGGGCCAGTCTGAAGTGATCTAGCAGGACTTAAAGCTTAAAGTGGAATTTTAGTTAGAAAATTAAGTATGGCTCTTCTTAAACAGAACTACTAAATAAGACACATTCTGTTTTAAAGGCAAAAAAGCTCAAATGATAAAAGTAAAATAGAAAAGCATTTATTCACACCAATCACACATACAGTCAGGTCCATAAATATTGGGACATCGACACAATTCTAATCTTTTTGACTCTATACACCACCACAATGGATTTGAAATGAAAAGAACAAGATGTGCTTTAACTGCAGACTTGCGGGTATTTACATCCAAATCAGGTGAACGGTGTAGGAATTACAACAGTTTGTATATGTGCCTCCCACTTTTTAAGAACAAAAAAAGGAAGTTTGGGACTTTGAGTGAGACTGTAGACATGGTGTAGGTAAAAAGGGTACATGTTTATTCAAAATAAACGCATGAACATCTTCAAACAGAAATCACATGGAAGGAAAAACATTGTAGTTGATGCGATTCCCTAGGGTTACACACACATAAGTATGGGTATGCACAATATAAGCAACAAGGTACATCAGTGTGTGACCAGGTGCCACACAGTGATCCGTATGGATAATGGAATACATTTAGTGAATTACATATGTACAGATATAACACATGGCAAAAAGCGCTAAAAACATGAAAAAATGAGCATATAAAACCAGTAAAAGCATAAGTAAATGATTGTGTTGTCAACTGAGTTGATGCGTTTTCTGATTGCCCGACGCGTTTCGTGTATAAGTTACACTCTTCAGGGGCTAGTGCTCAGGACATCTAAAAGATATATAATGAAGTGTAAATAACTAAATCTGGTTGCTGGTCAAAGGAAATAAATGATGGAACACAAAAGCCCATCTTAAGTACTTACATGGAATCTGGTACAATGGGTATGGTACATATGGAGCCCTGACCAAAGATAGGTCCGTCATGGGAGCTGAGGTGATATATAGCCGCACTTAGGCAGGGTGTACTATCGCAGCCCTCCCAAAGACACCGGAACATGCAGTGTTGATGTTTGTAATAAAAATTGAACCAAAGGTGGCTGCCAAGGGCAATCTAAAAAATAACACAAAATAAAAATGTCAAAACCTGTTCATGCCCGGTGAGGGAAGGACCACAATGGGGAAATAAAGGGTGAAATGACGTGATGCTCAAATCCCAGTAGTCCCAAAAATGCAGGGACCGATCCATGAACCATGCAGTATGGCGTCTCAGGATAGTGGTGGAGGTGTGTTTGGGGAAGGTTCATATAAGAGCACTCCACACAGGTGCAGGCTAATCATCACCAGCATTGTGTAGGCAATAGAGAACACCCCACACACACACACACACAGGTGCAGGCTAATGATCACCAGCATCATGCAGGCAAAGCGTAAGCCAGGAGGAACCCCCGATGTGGGTGGGGGAACGCCCACGGAGGAGCTCGTGTCTCCAAGCTACGCCGGCTGAGATGGATGAACAGACGCTCAGTGTCAAGACGCCAACATGTGACGTCCCACGCTGGACGGGACGCATGACGCCGATGCGCTGTGTGCCCGGGCCCCACCATCACACAAACCACCGCCCGTATGGGCGGGGGAAGGGGGACAGCGAAGCGGACGCGCAGAGCGCATCGCAGCTCCCAAATGACAGACATAAAAAAGCCAGGGAGATGCATAAGACCAAACCCCAATCCCAGAACCATGGTAAAACGCATGTATGCTGCCCATTCTCATGGACATGGATAAACCATGTCCTGAGAGAGCACAGCCTCAATAAGGCACATTACCTAATGGTCAGTAAAGGACTTTGATCAAGAATTTTTTTTTTTTTTAAACTGTATGATTGTAAGGATAGCACTTTTTGTGTGTGTACAGTCAGGTCCCTAAATATTGGGACATTGACACAATTCTAATCTTTTTGGCTCTATACACCACCACAATGGATTTGAAATGAAAAGAACAAGATGTGCTTTAACTGCAGACTAAGCCCCATTAGGTAATGTGTCTTATTGAGGCTGTGCTCTCTCAGGACATGGTTTATCCATGTCCATGAGAATGGGCAGCATACATGCGTTTTACCATGGTTCTGGGATTGGGGTTTGGTCTTATGCATGTCCCTGGCTTTTTTATGTCTGTCATTTGGGAGCTGCGATGCGCTCTGCGTGTCCGCTTCGCTGTCCCCCTTCCCCCGCCCATACGGGCGGTGGTTTGTGTGATTGTGGGGCCCGGGCACACAGCGCATCGGCGTCATGCGTCCCGCCCAGCGTGGGACGTCACATGTTGGTGTCTTGACACGGAGTGTGTGTTCATCCATCTCAGCCGGCGTAGCTTGGAGACACGAGCTCCTCCGTGGGCGTTCCCCCACCCACATCGGGGGTTCCTCCTGGCTTACGCTTTGCCTGCATGATGCTGGTGATCATTAGCCTGCACCTGTGTGTGTGTGGGGTGTTCTCTATTGCCTACACAATGCTGGTGATGATTAGCCTGCACCTGTGTGGAGTGCTCTTATATGAACCTTCCCCAAACACACCTCCACCACTATCCTGAGACGCCATACTGCATGGTTCATGAATCAGTCCCTGCATTTTTGGGACTCCTGGGATTTGAGCATCAGGTCATTTCACCCTTTATTTCCCCATTGTGGTCCTTCCCTCACCGGGCATGAACAGGTTTTGACATTTTTATTTTGTGTTATTTTTTAGATTGCCCTTGGCAGCCACCTCTGGTTGAATTTTTATTACAAACATCAACACTGCATGTTCCGGTGTCTTTGGGAGGGCTGCGATAGTACACCCTGCCTAAGTGCGGCTATATATCACCTCAGCTCCCATGACGGACCTATCTTTGGTCAGGGCTCCATATGTACCATACCCATTGTACCAGATTCCATGTAAGTACTTAAGATGGGCTTTTGTGTTCCATCATTTATTTCCTTTGACCAGCAACCAGATTTAGTTATTTACACTTCATTATATATCTTTTAGATGTCCTGAGCACTAGCCCCTGAAGAGTGTAACTTATACACGAAACGCGTCGGGCAATCAGAAAACGCATCAACTCAGTTGACAACACAATCATTTACTTATGCTTTTACTGGTTTTATATGCTAATTTTTTCATGTTTTTAGCGCTTGTTGCCATGTGATATCTGTACATATGTAATTCACTAAATGTATTCCATTATCCATACGGATCACTGTGTGGCACCTGGTCACACACTGATGTACCTTGTTGCTTATATTGTGCATACCCATACTTATGTGTGTTTAACTCTAGGGAATCGCATCAACTAGAATGTTTTTCCTTCCATGTGATTTCTATTTGAAGATGTTCATGCGTTTATTTTGAATAAACATGTACCCTTTTTACCTACACCATGTCTACAGTCTCACTCAAAGTCCCAAACTTCCTTTTATTCTTTCGAATCAGGGATGGAGGTGCACCACATATGCGCCTCATTTAAAGTCCCAAACTCCCCCCCCCCTTGTGTTCCCACTTTTTAAGGGACCAAAAGTAATGGGACAATTGGCTGCTCAGTTATTCCCTCATTATTCCATTTACAAGGAGCAGATAAAAGGTCCAGAGTTCATTTCAAGTGTGCTATTTGCATTTGGAATCTGTTGCTGTCAACTCCCAATATGAGATCCAAAGAGCTGTCACTATCAGTGAAGCAAGCCATCATTAGGCTGAAAAAACAAAACAAACCCATCAGAGAGATAGCAAAAATATTAGGTGTGGGCAAATCAACTGTTTGAAATATCCTTAAAAAGGAAGAAGGCACCGGTGAGCTCAGCAACACCAAAAGACCCGGAAGACCACGGAAAACAACTGTGGTGGATGACCGAAGAATTTTTACCCTGGTGAAGAACACACCCTTCACAACAGTTGACCAGATCAAGAACACTCTCCAGGAGGTAGGTGTATGTGTGCCAAAGTCAACAATCAAGAGAAGACTTCACCAGAGTGAATATAGAGGGTTCACCACAAGATGTAAACCATTGGTGAGCCTCAAAAACAGGAAGGCCAGATTAGCGTTTGCCAAACAACATCTAAAAAAGCCTTCACGGTTCTGGAACAGCATCCTATGAACAGATGAGACCAAGATCAACTTGTACCAGAGTGATGGGAAGATAAGCGTATGGAGAAGGAAAGGAATTGCTCATGATCCAAAGCATACCACCTCATCAGTGAAGCATGGTGGTGGTAGTGTCATGGCGTGGGTATGTATGGCTGCCAATGGAACTGGTTCTCTTGTATTTATTGATGATGTGACTGCTGACTAGTGATGAGCCGAACACCCCCGGGTTCGGTTCGCACCAGAACCCGCGAACGGACCGAACGTTCGTACGAACATTAGAACCCTATTAAATACAATGGATGCGAACGTTCGAATTCTAAAGTGCTAATTATAACGACTATTATGCATGTTATTGTCCTAAAAATTGTTTGGGAACCCGGGTTCTGCACCAGGGGACATGTATCAATGCAAAAAGAAGTTTTAAAAACGGTCGTTTTTCGGGAGCAGTCATTTTAATGATGCATACAGTGAAAAAAAAAAAGTCAAATATTCCTTTAAATATTGTACCTGGGGGGTGTCTAAAGTATGCCTGTGAAGTGCCACGTGTTTCCCATGTTTAGAACTGTCCCTGCACAAAATGACACTTCTAAAGGAAAAAAAAGCCATTTAAAACTGCTTGCGGCTTTAATGTAATGTCTGGTCCCGGTAATATGGATGAAAATCTTTAAGAAAAATGGCATAGCTACCCCATGACCCCCCCCCCCCCCTACCCCAGCCCATTACCAGCCCCTTTGGGTCTTGTATGGATATTAAGGGGAACACTGCACACAAAATAAAGGCCCTATATACTCTGAACAGCCGTATACAGGCGGTGCATACAAGACAGGGACTGTAGGTTTGTTCTTATGTAGAATGTGTTTGTAATTTTGAACAGGTACATTGTTTAAGTGTAGCTCCAGCCCAAAAATCTATTTTTAAACTTTTTGGAAAACATAGGTAAGGGTTATCACCCCTGTAACATTTGTTTTGCTGTCTGTGCCCCTGTTCAGAACATTTCACCTCACTTTCCGTCCCAATGACAACTGTTTTTGAAATGTGGTGTTTTTCTTGAAACAAGGATTGGTGATAAAGCATCAGTACAGAGGAGACACCTTTCTCCCATATTAATTCTTACAGGAGAGAATTTTCCTTCCTAGGGGGTAGATTTCCTCTCACTTCCTGTTGTCTTCTTGCGTTTGCAAGTAGGAGTCGTTTGTAAGTTGGATGTTTGAAAGTAGGGACCTGCCGTATATACTCTGCAAAAATAGGCCCCTTAGTTGTTGGTGTTGGCACAACACTGTAAGCACTCACAGTTACTCTTGGTTGGTGCTGGAACGCCCTGCTGTCAACTATTATATCAGGAATTGTAATTACATATAATTGTTGAACAGTGGTAGTAAAAATTGGGCCTTTGATGGTGGTGCTGGTGCCACAACACTGTAAGCCCTGACAGTTACTCTTGGTGGGTGCAGCAATGGGCCCTGCTGTGAATTATTAGATCAAGAATTGTAATTGCATGCCCCTGTTGAACAGGGGCTGAAAAATTGGGCCTTTCGTGGTGGTGGTGGTGGTGTTGCCACAACACTGTAAGCCCTCAGAGTTACTCTTGGTGGGTGCAGGAATGGGCCCTGCTGTGAATTATTAGATCAAGAATTGTAATTACATGCCCCTGTTGAACAGGGGCTGAAAAATTGGGCCTTTCGTGGTGGTGGTGGTGGTGGCGTTGCCACAACACTGTAAGCCCTCAGAGTTACTCTTGGTGGGTGCAGCAATGGGCCCTGCTGTGAATTATTAGATCAAGAATTGTAATTGCATGCCCCTGTTGAACAGGGGCTGAAAAATTGGGCCTTTCGTGGTGGTGGTGGTGGTGTTGCCACAACACTGTAAGCCCTCAGAGTTACTCTTGGTGGGTGCAGGAATGGGCCCTGCTGTGAATTATTAGATCAAGAATTGTAATTGCATGCCCCTGTTGAACAGGGGCTGAAAAATTGGGCCTTTCGTGGTGGTGGTGGTGGTGGCGTTGCCACAACACTGTAAGCCCTCAGAGTTACTCTTGGTGGGTGCAGCAATGGGCCCTGCTGTGAATTATTAGATCAAGAATTGTAATTACATGCCCCTGTTGAACAGGGGCTGAAAAATTGGGCCTTAGGCACTGGTGGCACAACACTCCAACCCCTCACAGATACTGTACTTGGAGCACAGCAATGAGCCCTTTTGCAAAGTATTGCTTCAAAAATTGTAATTACACGCCCCTGTTAAACAGGGGCTGAAAAATTGGGCCTTAGCCACTGGTGGCGGCACCCATAAACAAAAATGATCTTCCAAGCTATCATCATCAATCGTATCATTGAGGACTCGGAGGAGGAGGATAGCCAGTCAACATAACAGCACAGGCACTCAGCATCAGCATCAGTCTTGAAGGGATGTGACATGTTAAAATCAATTAGTCTGTTATATCAGCATCAGGTGTGTGGTAGCTGGTGGTGATCCAAGACTGGTTCATCTTGATGAAAGTCAGTCGATCAACCGAGTCGGTGGACAGGCGCACCCTGTGATCCGTGACAAATCCTCCAGCAGCACTGAATGTGCGTTCCGAAAGAACGCTGGATGCAGGACAGGCCAGTAGCTCAATTGCATACTGTGCAAGCTCTGGCCAGTGATCCATCCTCAAGACCCAGTAAGCCAGAGGATTTTCGGTGGTGAAGGTGTCCAAGTCTGACCTTGCCCCTAGATATTCCTGCACCATGTTTATCAGACACTGGCGATGGTTGCTGGAACCGATCATACTTTGGGGCTGCGGACTAAAGAATTGTCTGAACGCATCGGTCAGACGGCCACCTTCCCCACCGCTCCTTCTTTGACTGGCCGAAGCCTCAGCAACTCGTTGTCCAGGACCAGGAGTTTGTAACCTCCCAGTCTCTGGGAACGCGTTGCACAGACCTTTCTGCAAGGCCTCCCGGAGTTGTCTCATCCTCTGCTCCCTCTGCGACGGTAACATAAGGTCCGCAACCTTACCCTTGTACCGTGGATCAAGGAGAGTGGCCAGCCAGTAATGGTCCCTCTCCTTGATCCGAAGAATACGAGGATCCTTCCGCAGACTTTGCAGGATCAGGGAGGCCATGCAGCGTAGGTTAGCTGAGGCATTCGGTCCGGAGTCCTCTGGGTCACTAAGGACGACATGATCCGCAGCCACCTCCTCCCAGCCACGTACAAGTCCACTGGTTTCTTGGGACTGTAAATCATCCCTAAAAGACTGCTGCTGATGATGCTGAGTGCCAGCCTCCACCTCCATGCTGACACAATCCTCCTCCTCCTCCTCTTCCTGTGCGATGGGTGGGACAGAAGGAACACTGTCTGGGTAAAGGGGGCCTTGAGAGGCAAGGAAGTCCTCCTCTTCCTGCCTCTGTTCTGCCTCAAGTGCCCTGTCCATTATTCCACGCAGCGTGTGCTCCAACAGGTGGACAAGAGGTACAGTGTCACTGATGCATGCACTGTCACTGCTCACCATCCTCGTGGCCTCCTCAAATGGTGCCAGGACAGTGCATGCATCCCTGATCATGCCCCACTGGCGTGGAGAAAAAAAACCAAGCTCCCCTGACCCTGTCCTGGTGCCATAGTCGCACAGGTACTCATTGATGGCCCTCTGCTGCGTGTGCAGCCGCTGCAGCATGGCCAACGTTGAGTTCCACCTGGTGGGCATGTCACATATAAGGCGGTTCTTGGGCAGGTTCAACTCCTTTTGCAGCTCAGCCAGGCGAGCACTGGCATTATAAGATCTGCGGAAATGCACACAGACTTTCCTGGCCTGCCTCAGGACATCCTGTAAGCCCGGGTACCTGCCCAAGAACCGCTGCACCACCAGGTTAAGGACGTGAGCCACACAGGGCACATGGGTCAGTTGTCCCTGTCGGAGGGCGGAGAGGAGGTTGGTGCCATTGTCGCAAACCACCATTCCTGGCTTAAGCTGGCGTGGCGTCAACCACCTCTCGGCCTGGCCCTGCAGAGCAGACAGGACCTCTGCCCCAGTGTGGCTTCTGTCCCCCAAACACACCAGCGCAAGCACGGCATGGCATCTTTTTGCCTGCGTACTTGCGTAGCCCCTTGAACGGCTACGGAGCACCGCTGGTTCAGAGGACAAAGCACAGGAAGAGGCCATGGAGGAAGAAGAAGAGGAGGGGGTGGAGGAGAGAGGTGTGTCACAACCACTAGTAGCATTTTGTAGGCGTGGCGGTGGAACAACCTCCAACACTACTGCACCTTGTCCTGCATCCTTCCCAGCTGCCAAAAGAGTGACCCAATGGGCCGTGAAAGAAAGGTAACGTCCCTGTCCATGCCTGCTGGACCAAGAGTCAGCGGTAATATGCACCTTACCGCTGACCGCCCTGTCCAGCAAGGCCAAGACATTGCCTTCCACATGCCGGTAGAGAGCCGGAATAGCCTTCCGTGAGAAAAAGTGGCGTTTGGGAACCTGCCACTGAGGAACCGCACATTGCACAAACTCACGGAAGGGGGCCGAGTCTACCAACTGAAAAGGCAGCAGTTGAAGCGCTAGCAATTTAGCCAAGCTAGCATTCAACCGCTGGGCATGTGGATGGCTGGGAGTGAACTTCTTTCGACGGTCCAGCAGCTGGGGCAGGGAAATTTGCCTGCTAGAATCGGACGTCGGTGTACTGCTAGCAGAGTGGCCGCAACTACTTGGCTGTGACACACCTAATTCTACACCTTCATTCCTCTCAGTGCATGTTTCAGACAGGACTGAAGTTATAGTGGGGTTGGAGATCCCAGCTGATGCGGTGCAAGGAGAGGTCCGCTTTGTTCTTTGGTGTGGGTCTTTGAGGTAGGCTTGCCAACGAGCTGCATGGCAGGTCAACATATGTCTGGTCAGGCATGTGGTACCCAAGCGGCTGATGTTTTGGCCACGCGATATACGCTTGAGACAGATGTTGCAAACAGCAGCTGTGCGATCTGATGCACTAGCCTCAAAAAAGGCCCACACCAAAGAACTTTTTGAATGACGGGCAGAGGCAGCGCCCTGCACAGGCGGAGCTCTGCGGTGTGATTCCGTCGGTGTACTGCCCTTACGCTGGCCACCAAAGGGCATCCTGCCTCGTTGGAGATGTGCCTCCTCCTCATCCTCCTCCTCCTCCTCTCTCCTATTAGGCACCCACGTGGAGTCAGTGACCTCATCATCCCCTCCCTCCTCATCACTGGAGCCAATCTGGCAGTATGCTGCAGCTGCTGGAACATGACTGCCAGATTGGTGTCCTTCTTGAGCATCCCCTCTGTCTGCTCTCACGCTACTGCCTTCCTGTAGCTGGGTTTCATCATCAGACCCTTCGAAACGCTGGGCATCCTCCTGGAGCATGTACCCAACACTGTGCTCAAACAGTTCGGGGGACTCCTCAGGAGGAGGACATGGTGGGTCTAGGGAAGGAGTGACTGATGATGAGTCTGACATTGATACCAGGGAAGAGGACGCTTTGGCAGCTGCTTTGCCAGTACCCTGAGCCTGGGTGAGAGAGGATGAGGAGGAGGGCTTGGTCATCCACTCTACCAAGTCTTCGGCATGATGTGGCTCAACATGTCCAGCTGCCGAAAAGAAGGACAAGCGTGTCCCATGGCCATGTGCTGATGACAATGCACCGCGTCCACGACCAGCACTGTTGCCCCCAGACACAGAGCCTGCTTGCCCTCTTTTATTGCCTCCTGACTGTCTGCCTCTCCTTGTTTGCCTTCCAGACATTCTAATGGATGGCCTGCAGGGAGATGGGAAAAAAGCAATAAGGGCTACCTTCAGGTGTCCTTCTCTGTCCCTTTACTTAAGGATTTCTAAATATGGTTGAGGATGATTGCTTTCGCACAGAATAGCACAATGACAATTTCCCTGACTGTCCAAAAAACAAGGATTTCAAAGATGGTTGATGAGGAATGCTTTAGCACAGTATAGCACAAGGAGAATTTCCCTCACTGTCCTTCCCTGTCCCTAGAAACAAGGATTAGCACAGTAAAACACACTGACACTCTCCCTACCTATAGTTTTCTGTCCCTAGAAAAAATGTTTTTTTAAAGATGGTTGATGATCAATGCTTTAGCACAGTATAGCACAAGGAGAATTTCCCTCACTGTCCTTCCCTGTCCCTAGAAACAAGGATTAGCACAGTAAAACACACTGACACTCTCCCTACCTATAGTTTTCTGTCCCTAGAAAAAATGTTTTTTTAAAGATGGTTGATGATCAATGCTTTAGCACAGTATAGCACAAGGAGAATTTCCCTCACTGTCCTTCCCTGTCCCTAGAAACAAGGATTAGCACAGTAAAACACACTGACACTCTCCCTACCTATCCTTCTCTTTCCCTAAACTAAAGGAATCCAGGTTAAGCAAGAAAAAAAAATGTCACTGTCCCTGCCTATGCTTCTCTTTCCCTGCTCCGGAACACACTACACTAGGCCGCCGTGCTGGCGGCCTTTTATAGTGTGGGGCGTGTACTAAACACCCTCAGCAATAATTGGCCACAGGCATCCTGCCTGTGGCCAATCATTGCTCTCCTCGCTGCCGGCGCTGTGATTGGCCAAGCATGCGGGGTCACAGTGCATGCTTGGCCAATCACAGCGCCTGGATGACACTGCGATGGCGTAGTGCATTGTGGGCCGTTCGCGTCACTCGAATTAGGCGCGAACGGCCCAAATCGTTCGATCTTCATCGAACAGCCGATGTTCGAGTCGAACGTATGTTCGACTCGAACACCGAGCTCATCCCTACTGCTGACAAAAGCAGCAGAATGAATTCTGAAGTGTTTCGGGCAATATTATTTGCTCATATTCAGCCAAATGCTTCAGAACTCATTGGACGGCGCTTCACAGTGCAGATGGACAATGACCCAAAGCATACTGCGAAAGCAACCAAAGAGTTTTTTAAGGGAAAGAAGTGGAATGTTATGCAATGGCCAAGTCAATCACCTGACCTGAATCCGATTGAGCATGCATTTCACTTGCTGAAGACAAAACTGAAGGGAAAATGCCCCAAGAACAAGCAGGAACTGAAGACAGTTGCAGTAGAGGCCTGGCAGAGCATCAGCAGGGATGAAACCCAGCGTCTGGTGATGTCTATGCATTCCAGACTTCAGGCTGTAATTGATGGCAAAGGATTTGCAACCAAGTATTAAAAAGTGAAAGTTTGATTGATGATTGTTAATCTGTACCATTACTTTTGGTCCCTTAAAAAGTGGGAGGCACATATACAAACTGTTGTAATTCCTACACCGTTCACCTGATTTGGATGTAAATACCCTCAAATTAAAGCTGAAAGTCTGCAGTTAAAGCACATCTTGTTCTTTTCATTTCAAATCCATTATGGTGGTGTATAGAGCCAAAAAGATTAGAATTGTGTCAATGTCCCAATATTTAGGGACCTGACTGTACACACACAAAAAGTGCTATCCTTACAATCATACAGTTTAAAAAAAAAAAAAAAATCTTGATCAAAGTCCTTTACTGATCATTCAGTCTTTGGCATATGTTACCGGATTTCAAATTTTCCAGCTTCCTTTTTTTGAAAACAGAAGCCCCAACTACTGTGTCCCCAAGAGAGGCGATGGTCTTCTTGAAATTCACTTTTGGCTCCTGTGGGAGGTAAGGTACTGAGGCTTGTGGTTCATCATATTCCACATTTGGAAGCTCTAAATCCACATTGTCGCTGTGAGAAAAATATATCACTAAAGTTAGATGAACTTTTTTCTACCTATATACAGTACATCAAATGTGTTTTCTGTATTTGCCTATATTGTACAGAAATTCATCTAACAGTTATATAGATTTTAACATTATGATGGTTCGAAAAATATTTGAGAACCCATCTTTAGTGTGGCAAAGAAGAGAAGCACTGCACATCAATGTAGTTAGCAGCACTGCTAACATAGATATATTTTAACTTATCTAAACTCTATATTGCACCTTACTAATCCTTAAATACAGAAAAATATCCTGGACGGCCGCACACCGTGAAAAAGGCATCTTTATTGTAGAAAATAAAATAAAATCCAGTGTACAGCAGTCAAATCATATAGAGAAACAGGGGAGAATAGCCAACGCGTTTCGCATCAATCGATGCTTAGTCATAGCTATGACTAAGTACATGCTGGCTGTGAGTACATGCTGGCTGTGTTTCTTTATATGGGGGGTTTCTCCCTGTCTCCCCCCTGTTATGCTGCTCTCTGCACCCTGTACTGGTGCTGTGCTGTGGGGGTGCTTGGGGGTCACTCTGGCCTGGCTGGGCGCTCATGTCTGTAGTAGGTTCTGGAGAGAGGGGCAGTTTTTCTGGTGTGTGAGGCGATTATTGCGTGCGCCATTAGCGCGCGCATTAGCGCTGTTTGAGGTGGTTATTGCGTGCGCCATTAGCGCGCATTAGAGCTTTGAATTTCGCGCTCGGCTGCCATCTTGGCGTGGTTCAATAGCGCAGTTATAGCTGTGGCCGGAGGCCATTTTCTTGTGGCCGCCGTGCATTTACTTTCGGTTTTGGCCTCTAGCGGCGGCGCGAATCTCCTCACAGATTCTTCACTCTCCTCAGGCTCACAGCGCGGTTTCTTCAGCAGGACTGAGCGGTCCTTAAGGGTTGGTGAGTCCTCCGGGTATCCCCTCCTCAGCCTCAGCGTAGCCAGTGGGTGGACTGTATATTTACTGTATAGTGTATAAGGTCTCAGAGGGTGGCGTTATAGAGTCTGATACACCTGCTCTCCACACTTGCCTGGGGCAACTGGCAGTGCTGCACAGTTTAATATGTTTCCTGCACCTGCGGTCCTTATGGACCAGTTGTCTGCAGTCCTGGAATCATTACTTGTCAGAATGGAAGCGGTGTGCGAGCGAAAGGAGCTATAAGCCCTCTCTCCCCACAAATATCTTTAGTGAAGGAGTGCTCTGATTCAGATATGGGCCTAGCTACTGTGCTCAGGACCCTAGCTCCGAATATTTAATGTTTATGAACAGGACATTCCCTTGTGAGGAAGACTCCAGTTCTGTGTCAGTGAATGACAGGGCGCTTGTAAGTGAACTCATTGATGATGTGATGAACACTCTCAAGCTGAGTGCTGTGGCTGAGGTACCTCAGGTGGACGCTGTTTCCCTTGGTTCCTTCAAGCTTTTATTTTACACACCTTCCTCACTGTTTTCCTCACACGCTGCGTCAAGAGCAGCATGGATGATACAGTGGTACACAGTGTTTCCCTCCCCCTGGTCGGTGCAGCATGGTGGGGGGGGGACTTTATTCATGTATGTCTCTAGTCCCTGTCAGCCTTCTGTGTGATGTCCTGAGGCAACAACAGGGTCTCCGCACCTGTGGTTTCCCGCCATTTCCTGGGGAACGCTCTGAGCTCTGACAGACACACGGTCTGAGGATCAGAGGTTACCTGTTACCTGCATGCTGCTTCGGCAGCACAGTCAAGCAGGTTGGAATGATACAGAGAAGATTATGCGCCATAACTTAAACTCATCCTATACCTCTACACTGCATACATTCACAGTGTATGTATGTGTTATTGGTCTCTGTGTCTGCGTGGGTGTCCCCCCACGTTCCAATGCTGTGTTTCAGTGCCGTACATGATATAAATGTACAAAATATGTTTATGCACGACTCCAGATACATTCACAGTATATGTATGTATTATACTCTCTGGGTCGGCGCGGGTTTCTGCCGGGGGCTCGGGTGTCCTCCCGCGCTCTCATGGTATGTGCGCTTCGGCTCTCTGCACAGTATAGACATGTTCAATATGTTTGTTGCACATACTATACATGTTTACAGTATGGGTATACTGTTTGCGTGGGGTTCCTCTGGGTACTTCGGTTTCCCCCCATGCTCCAATGGAAATGCACAGCATAAACATGTGCAATATGTTTATTCACATGCTATCATTCCTACACGGTATCTGTGTGATGTCTGCGTGGGGTTCTTCCGAGTGTTCCGGTTTCCTCCCACGCGCTGACGGTATGCGCGCCTTTGGCCTTCTGCACAGTTAAACATGTTCAATGTTTATCACGCATGCTATAATACCTACACGGTATGTGTATGCAGTCTGTGTGGGTTTCCTCCGGGTACTCCGGTTCCCTCCCACACTCCATTGGTATGGGCACTTCGGCGCTATGCACAGTCTAAATTTGTGCGATGGGATATCCACATACTAACATACCTACCTGGTATGTCTGTGCAGTCTGCGTGGGTTTCCTCCGGGTCTCCGCCCACGCTACATGACATGCGTGCCTTTGGTGCAATACACGGTGTAAACATACACATTATGTTTATACACAACACTAAATACATTCACAGTAGTTGTAGGTATTGCATTCTCTGGGTATGCGTGGGGTACTTCGGTTCCTCCCACGCGCCAACGGTGTGCGCGCCTTCGGTGCTATGCACACATGGGCTTGTGCAAAATGTTTAGCACACATACTATAATAACTACACGGTATGCGTATGCAGTCTGCATGGGTTTCATCCGGGTGCTCAGGTTTCTCCCCTGCGTTCCAATGGTGTGCACATTTTCAGCACTATGCACAGTATAAACATGTGCAATTTGTTTATTCGCAGGCTAACATACCTACACGGTTGTGTACGCAATCTGCGTGGCTGGTTTACGTCCAAGCCCCGATGATGTGCGCGCCTTCGTCGCTGGCACAGTATAAACGTGTTTAATAGGTTTATCCACACATACTAAACTACATACGCCGTATGTGGTTGTATTATGCTCTTTGTGGTTGGGTGGGTTTCCTCCCACACTCTATTTGCGCGTTTGACGCAATACATAGTATAAACTATGTGTTTGTACAATAAGCACTTATTCATGGGTAGCTGCTGGATGGAGCATTGTCACAAGGATCCCTGGTTTCTGGGGTACCACTTTCCACCTGCTTTCAGTGGTGATCAGAAGTGCTGGCTTGGACTGTGTTCGCCGGGCTGAGGTTAGCGTTACGCCCGTTAGTGGCTGCGTCTCTGACGTTTTTGTAGCTCAATGACTGGGCAAAAGCCTCTGCTTCATCCATCAGTTGACTAGCAGGTGCACTGCAACTGCTTTAGCCTTTAGGGTCTCTGTGCCCGGGGTGGGTTTGCGCCACCTGTGGAGGCTGAGGTACTGGTCCTCTGACCAAGTTTCTAGGGAAGTTCTGTCAGGTTGCCTTTATTGGCCAACAGTTGAGGCACCCTGTACACCAGGGCCTCTCTTCTCTGATACATTGCGGAGTCTCTTTGGGATTTTCATACATCTCTCTGCAAGACGGTCCTGTCGGCCGTGTGCATTGCAGGGGAAGGGTCCTTTCATCCGGAGGTGTTTCCACCTCCTTTACCAGAGGTGGGGCACCGGAAGTGGGCCTTATGGCCTCTCGACTCACTCGCAAGGTGGCAAGATCGTGGCCAGGTCCAGGGACCCCTGGGCGGACGCGTCAGACGCGTTGGAAGCCAGTGGGGGCAGTATCGCCTGATATATGCTTACCCTCCGCTACTGTTGTTGCCTCGCCTGCTTCGCAGAGTAGGGGCTGATGCCATTCCGGTGATCCTCATTGCTCCGGAACGGCGACATTGGTACACCGATCTACTTCGGCTAGTCGCAGACGTTCCTTGGCGACTGCCTATTGGGGTGGACCTTCTGTCTCATGATCCCATACTTCATCCTGCTTTACAGTCCTTGGCTTTAATGGCATGGCTGTTTAAAGCCAGGTGCTGAAGGACCGAGTTCTCTCATATTCGGTCATCTCATCTATGTTTTTGACACTGGAATCCTACTCCAGAAAGATATCTCACCGTACCTGGAAGGCTTACATCGCTATGTGCGAGGAACTTGAGTGGCGTGCTCAGATGTATTCCGTTCCCAGGATTTTGCTGTTCTTACAGCGTGGTGTGACCCAAAAGCTGGCCTTGCATACCTTTTTTGAGGGTCGGATTTCGGCCCGGGTTGTCTTTTTCAACGACTGCTACTGGGCCATTCCTTGATTAGCACCTTTTGTGGAGGGGGTTCGCCATGTGATCCCACCTGTCAAGCCTCCTCTCCCTACTTGGGATCTGAATTTGATGCATCTCAGTTCTCCAAGAACATCCCTTTGAGAATATCAGAGAGATTCCTCTCTTGACCTTGTCCCGGAAGGTGGCCTTCTTAGTGGCCATTGCTTCGGTTAGACGGGTGTCTGAGTTGGCGGCCTTGTCCTGCAAGTTGTCTTACTTGGTCCTCCATAAGGATATGGCGGTGTTGCGCCCACGACCGTCCTTCTTTTCAAAAGATGGTCTCGGCCTTTCACCTTAAGAAGGACACTGTTCTTCCGTTCCTTGTGTCCTCACCCATCGCATCCCTGAGAGTTTGCGCTTCATACATTAAGATGGGTACAAGCCTTACGGGTGTACCTGTCTGCTACTGTTTCCATTCGGAAGTCTGTCTCTGGTCCAAAACAGGGCCGAGCGGTGTCGTCTGCCACCGTCTCTAGGTGGATCAGGCAGACCGTCATACAGGCCTATGCCCTTAAGGGGCGGGCGCCTCCCTTTCCGGTTGCGGCGCATTCCACCAAGGCAATTGGTGCTTCCTGGGCCTTCCGACATCAAGCGTCGGTTGCACAAGTGTGCAAGGCGACGACCTGGTCGCCCGTTCATACCTTTTCAAAATTTTATAAGGTTGATGTGGCTGCATCTTCGGATGCTTCCTTTGGCCGCAAAGCATTGCAGGCCACTGTTTAATGTTGCAACTCCTCCATTGAGGAGCTCTGCTTGTTTGGAGTGAAGTTTTGGTTGTTCCTTTACTACTGCTCCCACCCTTCTGATACTGCTTTGGGACGTCCCACACGTTTACAGTATCCAGCTGTGTCAGTCCATGGACGATAAGAGAAAATAGGATTTTTGTACTCACCTAAAATCCATTTCTCTGACGTCCATGGACTGACACAGCACCCACCCTTCCTTTTAAGGTTTGTACTGCTTTGTTACGAACTGAGGCTGCTAGCTGCAGGTGGGAGGGTAATGTCCGGAGGGACAGCCCCCCTGGACGGGGCTGTTCAGCTCTGGTTTGTTCTAGAATGTATGTTTCTAACAATCTAACATTCTGCCTAGATCTTCTCCTGCGAGCAGGGACATATACCCACATGTTTACAGTATCCAGCTGTGTCAGTCCATGGACGTCAGAGAAATGGATTTTACGGTGAGTACAAAAATCCTATTTTTATACCTGAAGATTTAAAACCTTTTAGATTTTCTTAAAGCAATTCAAAATTAGTGGCAATCCAAAATATGTATGTCACATGATATAAGTGCAACTTTTTTTTTAAGTGCAAAATTTTTGATAAAATAAAAATGAGTGCTGAGTAAATAGATACTCAACATTTCAAGCCTTAGAACTGCGTGCGCCTGTGAAACAGAAACAAACTTCTGTACCCTAAATTCTCAATAGGCGACACTTTAAAAGCTCCTACAGGTCATCAGTTTAGAGTAGAGGTATTGAATTAAAATTCATGGAGGTCCAGTCAGTAAAATGCTCTTCCAGCAGGGGGTCTAATTGCAGTGTACGATGATCAGGGCCGCTGATAAGCCAGTACAACTGGCTCTGTTGTACCGGGCCCAGCCACAAGGGGGGGCCGGGGCAATCTGAATAGCGTGCAGAAGAAAAAAAAGTCTTACTCCAACTCCCCCTCCTCCGCTCCTCTCTCGGCAGCTGTTTAGCCACTCTCAATGAGAACTCACTCCGGGCTAAACATCTCAGAGGCAGAGAGGCGGAGCCTGACCTATGAGATCCTGTAGTGTGAGTGGGCGGGAGGGGGTGTGACACACTATGTTTGGGATCTGCGTTTGAGGTGTAATTAACTTTATATTGACATCTGCTGCAGTGCGTTTTGCATGCAGGTTGAATTGTACAGGAATCCACAGCACATTCCTTCACAATTCAGATGCAGGCATGGTGTGAACCGTCCCTTAGACATAATATTACTTCTCATTAAAAGTTTAGAAAGTTTTTTTTTTTTTTAAAGTGGTCTTAGCTGACATAAATGGGCATCATCTTTTTCATGTAGAACTTTGACTGTGAGAAATTGGACAGTGCAGTTTTGAATGCAGCACAGTGTCATCTGCATCCTGCATGTCATCTTAGACTCTAAATAACCACACCCCTTTAAGCCATGCCCAATAATTAAGCGTAATTTAAACCACGTCCGTTTTTCAGCTCCGTGTGGCGCATATGTTTCAATTGGCCACGCGCACAATTTAGCCTCTCTGTATAGGGGTGGGGCTGAAGGAGGGACAAGGGGTAGGAGTGAAGGGGGCCCCGTCAGGTAGGCTGTACAGGGCCCCATGATTTCTATCAGCGGCCCTGACGATGATTCAACCCCCCCCAAATCCATTTTTCTTGGTGGCAGGCTCTCTTTAATGAGACATCTGGGGTTTGCTTATTCCACAGTTGCCAGGGTGTGTGGAAGGAATCGGTTGGCTATACAGTTGCCCGATCACTTCCATCTGACAGCTGGCTTGTCAGATTTACACACATTACTACAGCAGCTGGGTGTGTGTAAACCCCCCCCCCCCCTAATGTGCGGATGTTGGTGTATGACATACGTTGGTGGCAGCGAAAGGGTTACTATTGCTACTTACTATGGGTCTACCTCCTGTTTACCTTCCTCCCATGACCCATATGAATTGGCCTTTTTTGGCCTTTGGCTGGGAAGCTTCTGAGAGGATCATCTTCTTTAATATCCTGCTTGACTTCATTGTCTTCTTCTTTACTATCCAATTCAGGTGTCTCATCTTTTTTCTTTTCTTTTTTACTCTACAAAACACAAATTTTAATAAATGAAAAATGTACAAGCCACAAATATATATTTTTGATTTTACCCATATCCAGGAGCCTACAATGGGTGTGTATATAGATCTATTTTCTGCATTAAAAAAAACAAATCCACAAAGACATTAGTATTTCAGCATTTTGTAATTGCATAGGATTGCTTTAGTTTTAAAGAGTAACTCCACTTTTGTTGAGAAAAAACATTCCCCTCTGGGTGATCTAAGTACATTACAACTTTGTTGCAGATTCCTACCTTTTGTTGTTCTGAAGAAATCCCTGTGTGTTTCTCTGTGTCCATGCGGAAAAGTGGGTCTAATGGGAGTGGTTTCATAATTATCAATCAGCTGTGCATCTGCAGGGCACTAATGAGGAAAGCTGCAGGGTCTGCATCCCTTTAGATGTGATTACCTATTGGGAGTATCTCACCAAAAATTACATTTGTGTTTCAGGGGATGCCTGAAAGCTGACTTGTATCTTAGTGTAGACTTCTGGGAAAATCAGTGAGCCAATCACACAAGCAGGAAATTATGTTTCTGGGGGGCATTCTGTACACATTCTGTGTACAGAACACTTCCAGATAGCCATATTGCATTGCATTTTCAAAAAATTACAGCGGCTGCAGATTGAAAAGGAATGATCTTTTTTTAAAACATTCAAATACAATATGACGTGTGTCGTAATTGTACAGTGGGTACGGAAAGTATTCAGACCCCCTTAAATTTTTTACTCTTTGTTATATTGCAGCCATTTGTTAAAATCATTTAACCACTTAACGACCGCTCACTGTATATGTACGTCGGCAGAATGGCACCGACAGGCACAATCATGTACAGTGTACGTGATCGCCTTTGTACAGTTGGGGGGTCCGATCGGACCCCCCTCCTATACAGTGAGCGGGCGTTTATTGGGGAGCGATCGGAGATGAGGGGACGGCCATTCGATTCCGGCCACCCCCTCGCAATCGCTCCCGGCGAATGAAAATGCTCCCTCTGCCTGTGTAATGTAAACACAGGCAGAGGAAGTGATGTCATCTCTCCTCGTGTCAGTCTTTTCGTTCCCGGCGCCGAGGAGAGAAGAAGCAGGTTAGTGCACCAACAGTCCACTGACACATAGGTACACATAGGCACACATTTCACCCCCCCAGTCACCCCCAGATAACCCCCCAGGTCACCCCCCAGCCCCGAATCACAGTGTCACTGATTGCAGTGATCATTTATTTTACTGATCACTGCATTTAGTGTCATCTGTGACAGTAAAAAGTTGCAGGGCAGTTAGGTTTAGGCCCCTTTAGGTCCAGGGTAGCACCCTAACCCCCCCTAATAAAGGTTTAACCCCTTGATCGCCCCCCAGGTAACCCTTTCACCCCCTAACGCCAGCGTCACTAAGCGATCGTATTTTCGATCGCTGTATTTAGTGCCGGTGGTGCCCTAGATAGCCAGTTATTTATTTTTAGTTTCGCCACAGGTTTTTATAGCGTCAGGTACCCCCATATATTATTTTAACCCCCTGATTGCCCCTAGAGTTAACCCTTTCACCAGTGATCACCGTATAAGCGTCACTGGTGACACTGGTTACCCAGTTAGTTATTTAGGTAACCCGTCAGGTTTTTATATAGCGTCGGGTACCCCCATATTTAACCTAATAAAGGTTTTAACCCCCTGATTGCCCCTAGTTAACCCTTTCACCAGTGATCACCATATAAAGGTTACGGGTGACGCTGGTTGGTTAGTTTGCTTTTTATAGCATCAGGGCACCCGCCGTATATAACCCAATAAAGGTTTAACCCCCGATCGCCCGGCGGGTGAGATCAATTAGGTTTTAGCGCCAGAGAGGGTCTGCGTCGCCCCAGGCAGCGTTAGGTTAGTGCCAGTAACGCTAACACCCACGTGCAAAGCATACACCTCCCTTAGTGGTATAGTATCTGAACAGATCAATATCTGATCTGATCAGATCTATACTAGCGTCCCCAGCGGTTTAGGGTTCCCAAAAACACAGTGTTAGCGGGATCAGCCCAGATACCTGCTAGCACCTGCATTTAGCCCCTCCGCCCAGCCCAGCCCAGCCCACCCAAGTGCAGTATCGATCGATCACTGTCACTTACCAAACACAACACGCTTAACTGCAGCATTCGCAGAGACAGGCCTGATCCCTGCGATCGCTAACAGTTTTTTTTAGTAGCGTTTGATATATTTGCTGACGACAGTTAGGTGCTTTTTTTCCTGTGAATCTTACTAGTGTACCCCTAAATTTAAAGCCCAAAATGGCAAGTCGAAGGTACACTAGTAAAGAGGCCTACGAGATTCTGAGCATGACAGATAGTGAAGAGGAGGTCACGCATCTGTCAGATTCAGGCTCAGAATATCTTCCCGTAGAAGACCGTGACGTCAGCGGCCCCACGTCAGATAGCTCTGACGACGAAGTTGAGGTCCCTGCTAAGGTCAGGCATACCCGATCCCGATCTTCTGAGGTTGTTGAGGAGCAAGAACCGCAGGGCTCTTGTATCATGGAGCAGAGTAGTACTAGCGCCGCTATTCCTTCTGGTGAATTGGCAAGCACCAGCGGCCTAGTACAGCCTGGGCGTACATCCAGCACTGCAGTATCACGTGGTGACGTGGCGAGTCCCATAAGTGCAGTTCAAGCTGGCGAGGTGGCAAGCACAAGTAGTGTCCCGCTGCCACCAATAAGAAGACAAAGGCAGGCCCGTCGTGCCCTTCCTGCAGAATTCGCCTATCCTGATTGGGTCCCCACCACTTCTGCAGAACCCGTACTTCCCCCATTCACTGCCCAACCCGGTATTCAGGTGGAAACAGCTGATTTTATGCCAATTGATTATTATTCGCTGTTTTTCACGGAAGATCTCTATAGATCTATTGTGGACCAGAGTAATTTATATGCTGGTCAATTCATCGCCGCTAATCCCCAGTTGCCTTCCATTGCCAAAGATTGGAAACCAATTACGGTTTCCGAATTTAAGACCTTTCTGGGCCTTTCCCTCAACATGGGCACACATAAATTCCCGTCATTGCGTGCTTATTGGTCCACGCACCCAATTGACCACATGCCCGTGTTCTCTGCCTCCATGCCCAGGAAACCATATGAGCAGATTTTGCGGTTCATGCACTTCAACGACAATGAACTTTGTCGTCCACGTGGGGACCCTGAATACGACCGGGTCTACAAAATTCGGCCCCTCTTAAACCACTTCAACAAATGTTTTGCAGCCTTGTTTACTCCCGATCAAGTTGTCTGCGTTGATGAGTCCCTGATTAAATTTTCTAGCCGCTTGGCTTTCAAGCAGTACCTTCCCAGCAAGCGTGCCAGATACGGGGTCAAGCTCTATAAGTTCTGTGACAGGGCAACAGGCTATGTATGGAGCTTTATGGTTTATAAGGGAAAAGATAGTCAGGCTGAGCCGGTCAACTGCCCGGATTACATAGGGAGCGCTGGCAAGATAGTGTGGAAATTGGTGTCACCCTTATTCGGAAAGGGGTACCACTTGTATGTGGACAATTATTACACGAGCGTGCCACTGTTTAGTCACTTGTTTGATCATCAGATTGGAGCATGTGGCACCGTGCGACCTAATCGCCGGGGCTTTCCCCAGCGGTTTGTAGATGCCCGTCTTAGGCTGGGGGAGAGAGCCTGCGTAAAGTGTAATAATTTGCTCGCTATGAAGTGGAGGGACAATAAGAATGTTTTCCTTCTTACCTCCCTTCATGCAGACACGACAGTCCAAATTCTTACGGCGACTGGTGTTGTGGAGAAACCCCTCTGTGTCCACGAATATAACAAAAATATGGGAGGGGTGGACCTCAACGACCAGTTGTTGGCACCGTATCTAATTGACCGTAAGGCGAGACGCTGGTACAAAAAAGTGTCTCTATCCTTATTCCAATTGGCTTTGCTGAATGCTCATGTGCTATACAGAGCTTCAGGCGGGACTTTATCTCTTCTAAAATTCCAGAATGAGATAGTCACAGAACTCCTGTATCCAGGCGGTTCTGCACCTCACCATCCCCTACCAAATGCAGTAAGCCGGCTGCATGAGAGGCATTATACGCATCTCCTCCCGAGTACCCCTACCCAACGAACCCCCCAAAAAAGATGTCGTGTCTGTAGCAAGCGCGGATTTAGGCGTGACACCGTTATTATTGTCCACTCTGTCCTGACAAGCCTGGTCTTTGCCTTGGTGAATGTTTTGAACGCTACCACTCAAAAGTGAAGTTTTAGCGTAGGGTACAGCATTTCACAGACTAGGACACGCTTACACAGGGTCTCCCAAGATGCAATTACATTTTGAGAGACCCGAACCATTACAGTTGTTAAAGTTACAAAAAAAAAGTGTAAAAAAAAAAAAAAACAAACGTAAAAAAAAAACACAAAAAAAATATAAAATAAAAAAAACAAAAATAGTTGTCATTTTATTGTTCTCTCTCTCTCTCTATTTTCTCTCTATTGTTCTGCTCTTTTTTACTGTATTCCATTCTGCAATGTTTTATCATGCTTGCTTTTCAGGTATGTAATTTTTTGTTTTCAGGTGCGCCATTCAACTGCAGTGCGGAATTATTTATCTTGACAGCAACAGCGTTTGCTCCCACGATACATAAAGCCGTGACTCCAGTGCTGTAGGAGGTGATTTCACCACCACAGTTAAAAAAAAAAAGAGCATATATGCCGAAGCATGGGGGCAGCAGGGGCGGAGGAGCGATTTTGCTCCTAATGGCGCGTACATACGGTCGAAATTCCGACGGAGGCTTGCCCGTGGAAAAGTCCGACCGTGTGTACGCGGCATAACCTTTTATGCCGCGTACATACGGTCGAAATTCCGACGAAGGCTTGCCCGTGGAAAGCCCAGACCGTGTGTACGCGGCATAACTTTTTTGCGGGAGGATGCCCCCATGCTTCGGCATATATGCCCATCATTAGAAGTGGGTGGATGAAGAGAGGTATTCTAATGGTGGGCATACCCACCGATCAATCTCTTTTTTTCGCTCAGCCAACAGGCTGCATGAAAAAAAAGATTACAATACATGTCCAACAAGGACCAGCAACGTACTGGTATGTTGCTGGAATTTGAATGTTTATACCAGAATGATGCCTGCAGGTTTAGGTATCATCTTGGTATCATTCTTTTCAGCCAGTGGCTGGCTTTCATGTAAAAGCAATTCTAGCAGATAATTAGCCTCTAGACTGCTTTTACAAGCAGTGGGAGGGAATGCCCCCCCCCGGATATAAACAGCGCCATTGGGAAATTGGGAAAGCATTTTATCACACCGATCTTGGTGTGGTCAGATGCTTTGAGGGCAGAGGAAAGATCTAGGGTCTAACCCCCCAATTTTTTTCAAAAAAAGAGTACCTGTCACTACTTATTGCTATCATAGGGGATATTTACATTCCCTGAGATAAAAATAAAAATGGTAAAAAAAATAAATATGGGAGGAACAGTTTAAAAATAAAATAAAAAAGCAAAATAAATAATAAAAAAAAAAAAAAAAAAAAAAAGCACCGCTGTCCCCCCCTGCTCTTGCGCAAAGGCGAACGCAAGCGTCGGTCTAGCGTCATATGTAAACAGCAATTGCATCATGCATGTGAGGTATCACCGTGAAGGTCAGATCGAGGGCAGTAATTTTAGCAGTAGACCTCCTCTGTAAATCTAACGTGGTAACCTGTAAATTTAAATGCTTTTAAAAATGAATGTAGTTTGTCGCCGCTGCGCGTTTGTGCGCAATTTTAAAGCATGTCGTGTTTGGTATCCATGTACTTGGCCTAAGCTCATCTTTTTTATTTCATCAAACATTTGGGCAATATAGTGGTTTTTAGTGCATTAAAAATAAAAAAAGTGTGTTTTTCCCCCAAAAAATGCGTTTGAAAAATCGCTGCGCAAATACTGTGTGGAAAAAAAAATGCAACACCCACTATTTTAATCTGTAGGGCCTTTGCTTTAAAAAAATATATAATGTTTGGGGGTTCAACATAATTTTCTTGCAAAAAAAAATGTTTTTCATGTAAACAAAAAGTGTCAGAAGGGCTTTGTCTTTAAGTGGTTAGAAGAGTGGATGATGTGTGACATAAGCTTCCTAATGTTGTGCATAAAATGCCAGGCCAGTTCAAAACCCCCCCAAATGACCCCATTTTGGAAAGTAGACACCTCAAGCTATTTGCTGAGAGGCATGTTGAGCCCATTGAATATTTTTTTTTGTCCCAAGTGATTGAATAATGACAAAAAGAAAAAAAAAAAATGTACAAAAAGTTGTCACTAAATTATATATTGCTCAAACATGCCATGGTTATATGTGGAATTGCACCCCAAAATACATTCTGTTGCTTCTCCTGAGTACGGGGATACCACATGTGTGAGACATTTTGGGAGCCTAGCCGCGTACAGGACCCCGAAAACCAAGCACCGCCTTCAGGATTTCTATGGGTGTAAATTTTTGATTTCACTCCTCACTGCCTATCACAGTTTCGGAGGCCATGGAATGCCCAGATGGCACAACCCCCCCCCCCAAATGACCCCATTTTGGAAAGTAGACACCCCAAGCTATTTGCTGAGAGGTATGTTGAGTATTTTGCAGATCTCGCTTTTTGTCACAAAGTTTTGAAAATTGAAAAAAAAAAAAATGTCTTTCTTCATTTTCAAAAACAAATGAGAGCTGTAAAATACTCACCATGCCTCTCAGCAAATAGCTTGGGGTGTCTACTTTCCAAAGTAGTGAGGAGTGAAATCAAAAATTTGTGCCCTTAGAAATCCTGAAGGCGGTGCTTGGTTTTCAGGGGCCCGTACGCGGCTAGGCTCTCAAAAAGTCCCACACATGTGGTATCCCCGTACTCAGGAGAAGCAGCCAAATGTATTTTGGGGTGCAATTCCACATATAACCATGGCATGTTTGAGCAATATATCATTTAGTGACAACTTTTTGTACATTTTTTTTTTCTTTTTGTCATTATTCAATCACTTGGGACAAAAAAAAATATATTCAATGGGCTCAACATGCCTCTCAGCAAATAGCTTGGGGTGTCTACTTTCCAAAATGGGGTCATTTTGGGGGGTTTTGTGCTATCTTGGCATTTTATGGCCTTCAAAACTGTGATAGGTAGTGAGGAGTGAAATCAAAAATGTATGCCCTTAGAAACCTTGAAGGCGGTGCTTGGTTTTTGGGGTCCCGTACGCGACTAGGCTCCCAAAAAGTCCCACACATGTGGTATCCCCGTACTCAGGAGAAGCAGCAGAATTTATTTTGGGGTGTAATTTCACATATGCCCATGGCATGTGTGAGAAATATATCATTTAGTGACAACTTTGTGCAAAAAAAAAAAAGTTTGTCATATTCCCGCAACTTGTGGCAAAATATAAAATATTCCATGGACTGAACATGCCTCTCAGTAAATAGCTTGGGGTGTCTACTTTCCAAAATGGGGTCATTTGGGGGGGTTTTGTGCTATTTTGGCATTTTATGGCCTTCGAAACTGTGATAGGTAGTGAGGAGTGAAATCAAAAATTTGCGCCCTTAGAAATCCTGAAGGCGGTGCTTGGTTTCCGGGGTCCTGTACGTGGCTAGGCTCCTAAAAAGTCCCACACATGTGGTATCCCCATACTCAGGAGAAGCAGCAGAATGTATTTTGGGGTGCAATTCCACATATAACCATGGCATGTGTGAGCAATATATCATTTAGTGACAACTTTTTGTAATTTTTTATTTTTTTTTGTCATTATTCAATCACTTGGGACAAAAAAAAAATATTCAATGGGCTCAACATGCCTCTCAGCAATTTCCTTGGGGTGTCTACTTTCCAAAATGGGGTCATTTGGGGGGGTTTTGTACTGCCCTGCCATTTTAGCACCTCAAGAAATGAGATAGGCAGTCATAAATTTAAAGCTGTGTAAATTCCAGAAAATGTACCCTAGTTTGTAAACGCTATAACTTTTGCGCAAACCAATAAA
Organism: Rana muscosa; assembly: GCA_029206835.1. Classification (NCBI taxonomy): domain Eukaryota; kingdom Metazoa; phylum Chordata; class Amphibia; order Anura; family Ranidae; genus Rana; species Rana muscosa. The sequence goes on along the minus strand of CM055117.1, from coordinate 893,202,995 downwards.
TATACGCTTATTGACATTTTTTTTACTAAAGACATGTGGCTGAATACATTTTGGCCTAAATGTATGACTAAAATTGAGTTTATTCGATTTTTCTTATAACAAAAAGTAGAAAATATCATTTTTTTTCAAAATTTTCGGTCTTTTTCCGTTTATATCGCAAAAAATAAAAATTGCAGAGGCAATCAAATACCATTAAAAGAAAGCTCTATTTGTGGGAAGAAAAGGACGCAAATTTCGTTTGGGTACAACATTGCATGTCCGCACAATTTCCAGTTAAAGCAGCGCAGTGCAAAATTCTGAAATCACCTCTGGTCCTCTAGCTACCAAATGGTCCGGGGCTTAAGTGGTTGAGTTCATTTTTTTGCCTCATTAATGTACACACAGCATCCCATATTGACAGAAAAACACAGAATTGTTGACATTTTGTTTATATGCTTGTTATACTCACTGTGGAAATCCTCTGCATTGTGTAAAAAGACTGTTTGATCCGGTCTTCTCTGATCCTCCCCTTCTTTCACTGTCCCTAATCTATCTATTGATAGAACAGAGGCTATGCTTGTATCTGTTTCAAAAATGATTAAAAATTAATTTAGTTTCAATAGTTTTTATTAAGGTTTTCAATAATAAGAACAAACGTCTCAACCATATATTGCGTTTCAGACAATTTCAATAGGGTATCAAATGGTACGTTAAGAGAGTCCTGCACTGGTAACTGGCATATCGCTGTATCCTCTTCTGTTATAGCTTGAATCATATGTCCATCAGTACACATAATGCAAAGGCCATATACCTTCTATGCACTTCAACTATTGATCGCACCACTTGAAATTACACCAAACTCATGCTCCCCATCATCACCTATAGAGTATGCTCCCCCCTCCAGGAAAAACCAGCCCCCATCTATCTATCAAGGGAGTCCAGCTCCTCCAATCGAAAGGAGCACCCTCAGCATCTTAAAATAACAATGTCTCGTTGAGAATGAGGAGGAGAAAACCAATATCCCAATCGAACAGACAGTAGTTAAAAGAGAAGAATGATTGGGTCAAAGAAAGTATAGTACAGGATAGAAAGGAAAGACAGGAGGGGGGAGAGGGAGAGGAGGAGGGGGGGGGGTCACGGCTCCATGCTCAGGGAATTATCTTACCGGGTACCATCTAATTCGTAATTGTGCTGGGGTCACTAGTCAGATACTGTATCCATGGATCCTATACTTTATGAAACAACTTCATCCTATCTTGTACCAACGCTGTTAGTCGTTCGTTCAGCATAAGCCATGATAATTTGCGTTTAAGCTGATTGAAGGGTAGAGCTGCCGACTTCCAATTCCTAGCTATAGTTATCTTAGCTGATATAAAAATAAACGTAAGGAGCCGTCTTTGGTGACTAGATGCTGCCACCCAGGAGTGCGTGTTTCGCAGATTTTTAGATTAATCTGGGTGAGGGAATATATACAGTTGTAAACCCTTATCCAGAATCTCCTGACCTTTGGGCATGTCCACCATATATGATAGGTGGATCCCTCCTGGCCACAGCACGAAAGCATCTTGAGGAGGCACCAGGCACAAAGGCTGCCAGTCTGACCAGTACCATGTACCACCTCAGTAATACCTTGTAGTTGGCTTCTATTATAGAGGTGTTGATGAGAGAACGAGAAGCGGTCTCTAATAGTGTGTGCCATGCCTTTGCAGGTATTATCAGCAATGGGCCCAACAAGAGTCCAGATGGAATTGCGCACATATACATATACATGCATACATACCTGGGTATATTTATATCGTTATTAATAAAGATGCCTTCACGTGAATGTTGCTGCAAAGTTCAGTTGCAGGAGCCCCCGAGGATGGTTGCGATGCTGCATCTGTCCTGGTGTAAGACACCTGAAGACAAGATCAGCGGTGATGGGGAGATCCTCCAACCATTGTGCAACTGGCTTGGAACGCAGCTTCTCACCAGCAAAAACTGTGGTGTGGCACTGGAACTCAGAGTCAGCTTATCGATTCTGCATCTTAGTTCCTAGCAGGTTCTAATCTGTCATGCAACCAGACCTCTAACTATGAAGTGGCTGTTGGATGCCTAACCTTGCTCAAGCCAATTTTTGGACACTTAACCTTGCTCTAGCGAATGCTAGTTATTGAGCCCTGAGCCAAAATTAGCATTAGAATCCAAACTCAGAAGGAACAGGGTAAACTAAAATAAAAGGAGCTGCATATAAACTCTATTGCAATAAACAGGTTCACCTACTAATATACTTGAAGGTGACCACTACACACATACAGTGGTACAAACCTATCTAGCACTGTGCATGTGATTTAATAACAATAGGACAGAAATATGTCTATCACAAAGATTTGGATACACACTCAAGAAGCTATGGGTTGTGTGTATGAAAGGGTGGGTGGCACTGCCCATCACCTGAAGAGTGATCCTCTACAGGAAATCACTCTTCCCAGATGAGTATACAATAGGTGGGTATTGGTTGCTACAGGTGGCACCTGTCGTCACCTAAAGAGTGATTCTCTCAGTGAATCTCTCCTCTCAGGTGAGTATGCCGTAAAAAGGTTGTAGTATTTACTGTCACCTAAAGGGTAATTCCTCAAAGGCTCACTTTTCTCAGATAGATAGTGAGTGATTTCCCAATGTTGAGATAAATATTATAGAGAGTGTGCTTCCCTGTGACCTATATTGGATGGTGTACTATTGTTGCTCTATTAATTCTACTATTTGCAACCTTGCGTATAACACCCAGTCCTAAAACAAATGTGCAAAAAGTGGTAGTGATCTCATCAGATCATATAAGACACACAGATTTCATACTTATTATCTCATCCCAAACAGTATAAAATACTTGTGCAAATTCATATATGCAAAATTTAAGGTGACTTGTGTTTATCCAAAGTGACTTGTGTTTAAATTTAACCACAGGTGTGCAGTAGATCAAGTGACTTCTGTGCTTCCCTTCAGTTCCCCGCTCACCAGATTCTTGCACCCCTACAGGGGTAAAGTGCTTCTAGTGAGTGTACTGGCTGTATCCGGAGCAGACACCTCCACCGTGGCTCAGCGAACACTGGGGTATCCGGATCCCTCTGCCCCTCTTGGGGTGGATCACTTTCGCTGGATAGGATTGTAATAATCGCTTCTTCCGTATTAAACCGCAGAGTATCCTCATAAACCAAAGAAACTGGCACTCCTAGTGTGAATCCGAATGGTTTGTTTATAAAAAATATGTAAAGTTAAAAACAAAACCAAACTTGACACAGTCAAGGATAAAGCTAGCGTGCCCTGGTTGCAAACCATGAGCTCCGGACCGGCGTGTGTTCCACAGACCGGAGCTCTGCAACCGTAAGTGACGTGAGTGCGTACCAAGCTCCGGCTTACGCGTTTTGTCATAGGACATCGTCTGAGGCGGTGCCATCTTGTTACACCTCATGTCTATTATAGTACATGGTCTGCAGGGTCCACCCCCGTGGGCGGGTTTTAAAGTCAGAGAGATCAGATAATCACAGGCTTGCATTATGCAACACGGAGCATCCCTGGGTATGATTCTCTGCATCTACTGTGTGCACCCCCCCACATATCCCGGAAAGGAGTTTCGCGGCCATTTGATTTTGATGTCAGTAGACCATTTCCCATTGGAGCGTAAACCGTGGACCCCCCGTGGTCAAATCTGGAATTACCCCCTGCAAACTCGCTCTCCATTACTATTCAGATATTATCCGGTAAAAATAAAGATAAAAATAAAGAATAGAAAATAAATAAAAATTTTGATACACCCAAATTTATTTTCTAAAATAAAGCTATACAGTGTTCAGAGGAAAGGGTATATCATTGAGTGGTGATCCTTTTATGATAATTATATGTGCACCAATCTCAACTTTGCAAATGTTAAACCATATATGCATTGCAATTACAAATATTATACAATACCTATATTACAGTTGGATAGCCCTACATGATCTCCAAATGTGCTAATTGCCAATTATGTCCTCCTAAACGTCTGTTTCTCATTACTGAAGTATGGCCCATAATGTTTAAGGGTCACCCCTACCATAGCTGTTTATTTCCTGTATGGGATGGTTCGTCCACTAAAGCCTGTCATCTTATAAATAGGGACTATGTTCTGAAGTTGTATATAAAACAGTTAAGGTCGATATCGAGATTGAGGCCCCCAGGCAACAAGGACCCCAATATATATATCTCCACCTTGTTTAGTTCTGTGATACGAGGATTTTTTGTTGCCACCTCTCCAATGATCATTAACTAGATCTATTCCATAAAATATCAGTCCTGTGGGGTCCCTGTAATGTACTTCCTTAAAATACCCTTTCTTTATGTTGTTGATATGCTCTCTAATCCTCAAAAATAGGGGGCGAGTAGTCCTACCCACGTATTGGAGATGGCACAGACACTTAATGACATAGGTGACATGAGTACTATGACATGTGATCTCAACTCTCTTTTTTGGTATTCCCTATTGTTGACCCTAGATTTAAATTTAAAAAAATTCCGTGGTTGCTTTTTGCTTACCCTGCATGAAAGGCATTTTTGGCACCTGTAGAACCCCTTCATTTATGAAAATAATTTGACAGGTTTTGGGGGATCAATTACATTATGGACTAAATGCTTTCTGAGTGTGGGAGCTCTTCTGTACACAAACCTAAGTTTCTTCGGTAGGATTTTGGATAAGATCCTATCTTCTTTCAGGATGGGCCAATATTTTCTCATAATGCGTTCTATTGATTGATATTGTGTGTTAAACCCAGTGATATACGCCACGTCGGTATGGTTACCTACTTTTTGGTATTTTTTAACCAGTAGTGTGTTCCTATCTATTCTCTTTATTTCGGTTTTCAGTTTAACTAGGTTCCTCTCCTGATAGCCTTTTTCTTGAAATCTCTAAATCGACTTGCTTTTCAAAATCTTCCGTTGTGCGACAATTTCTCTGCAATCTCAAAAATTGGCCTTTGGGGATATTCCCCTTCCATTTGAGGTGATGGCAACTTGAAGTTGATATATAGCCATTGCGATCTGTTGTTTTGAAGAATGTCTTTGTATGTAGTTAATTTCCTTCCTTAAAAATCTGTAAATCCAGGTAGTCAGTCAATCTGCTGGTGGTCCCACTTCCCAGTAAAATAAATCCCATACTTATTATGGTTGATTCCCTGGAGGAATTTGTCGAAAGTTTCCACTGTTCCTTCCCACAAAATAATTAAGTCATCTATGTGTAGTGCCCTGCTCCTGTTGGGTAGGCGCTAGTGTAAATTTAGTTGTCTGAGCTGTAGTTTAGCTCAGAATAATTGTACCAAATTTTGGGTCTCTGTTCCAGTTCAGCTGGGTTGCACATTTTCCACCTGACTGTGGGTGTCGCTGTCACCACAGGTCAGGGATGGAAATGCAGCGGGCTGGATGTATTGGGTACCTCTTGCCCGGGGGCAGCTCAGTGGGCGTGGTGACCCCGCTGTGCATTCTGGGAGAGGGTGCTTGAGGGGCAGACGCCGTTTTGGCAGGGTCTTCCGATCCTGGCCTCAGGGATGTGTCAGCAGTTTTCTGCCTCGGGGCCTGCAGTTCCCAGAGGCTCTGTTGCTGAGAGAGGCAAGACGAAAAAGGGAACGGCGCCCTCTAAATGCAGCAAGTAAAAAACAGTTTTTAATTAAAAGATTAAAATACACTCACATTTGAGCAGTGGTAATCGAGCGTGTCAGGGGTTGACAGGAACTTCATCCGCAGATCCTCAGGGGTGATGGTGGTTTCACGGGCAGTTGGGCTGGAGTCCTCGATCCTGTGTCTCTTCCTGCACTGGATGTTGAGCAGCACCGGCCGGAAACTTGGATCTGGACTGTGTGTGCTCCGTGGGGTCCTGGGGTCATCACTTCTGGGTCAGAGGTATGCGGGAGGTGCTTCGCGTTCAGGACATGCGTGTCCCTTCATCAGGCTAGTGTGGCGGCCATCTTAGGTGTGGTAATTTATACCAGAGTGAGGATAGGTGGGCGGGTTTGTCTTGTATTTTTGGCAACCATGGTAACCGCACAAGCTGGGGCATGCTGTGTGCGGCGGGGATCATACTGGGCTGATAGATCGTGACACTCCAGGGAGGCAATGGCACAGGATGAGCCCAAGAAAAAAAAAATATATATATATAGAGAGAATATCTAATTGGGCGACTATGTGGCAGATGAGGTTTAATGTTGATAAATGTAAAGTTATGCACTTGGGGGCTAAGAATATGAATGCATCATACATACTAGGGGGAATACAACTGGGGGGATCCGTAGTGGAGAAGGATCTGGGGGTTTTGGTAGATCATAAGCTCAATAATGGCATGCAATGCCAAGCTGTGGTTTCCAAAGCGAGCAAAGTCCTTTCTTGTATTAAGAGAGGTATGGTCTCCAGAGAGAGAGACATCATTTTGCCCCTGTACAAATCATTAGTAAGGCCTCATCTGGAATACGCAGTTCAGTTTTGGGCACCAGTTCTCAAAAAGCATATCGGGGAACTGGAGAAAGTGCAGAGAAGGGCAACCAAACTGATAAGAGGCATGGAGGAGCTCTGCTATGAAGAAAGATTAGAGGAACTGAATTTATTCACTCTTGAGAAGAGGAGAATAAGGGGGGATATGATTAACATGTACAAATATATAAGGGGTCCATATAGTGAACTTGGTGATGAGTTATTCACTTTACGGTCAACACAGAGAACAAGGGGGCACTCTTTACGTCTAGAAGAAAAAAGATTTCATCTCCAAATGCGGAAAGGTTTCTTCACAGTAAGAGCTGTGAAAATGTGGAACAGACTCCCTGCAGAGGTGGTTCTGGCCAGCTCAGTAGATTGCTTTAAGAAAGGCCTGGATACTTTCCTAAATGTACATAATATAACTGAGTACTAACAGTTCTAGGTAAAGTTGATCCAGGGTAAATCCGATTGCCTCTCGGGGGATCAGGAAGGAATTTTTTCCCCTGCTGTAGCAAATTGGATCATGCTCTGCTGGGGTTTTTGCCTTTCTCTGGATCAACTGTGGGTATAGAATTGGGTATATGGGATTGCACGATATTTTTTTTATTTTAGTTATTTTTTTATGGTTGAACTGGATGGACTTTGTCTTTTTTCAACCTGACTAACTATGTAACTATGTAATAGCTTAGGCTGTGTATTTCATGTGTTATTAAGAATTATACATAGTAGACTGTATACTATAAATTATACTACATAAAACAAAACAAACTATAAACTATATTCTGGTTCTATATTGATACTTACGGCCAAATACTGGGAATTTAATAGGAATCGTAGGGATATGATAAGAATATCTATATAGAGAAATAAAAGGTTATGTTTTTTAAAAAAAGGGGTTTCTTTACAGAATTATACTAATAATGAAGAAGATAACGTTAAAAATAATTAAATAAAGATAAAAAATATATAATAAATAATAAATATAAATATGAAAATGAAAATGGAATTAAAATAAAATATGATATATGATATAGGATCTGAAAAAATGTATCTTATGGTGCTGGGGGAATATGTATACATATGTACTTGGATTATGGCACTGGGGGTGTGTGCGTAATGGATACACGCAGGACTATGTGCATGCATCCATATCAGCTGCACATATTCATATGGACGCATGCCCACAAGAACATATGGGTGCATAAATCTAAAATATTAGGGAAATATAGATTAATAGGGTAAGGTATACATATACATTAATTTGATAAGTACATGAGGATATGCACCTGCAGGTGCATACACACATGCATACATATACACATACACACACACACACATATGTGTGTGCACACCTGCACATATACAGCAAAAATAAGTACACAAATGCATGTACATAGGGTTATAGAAAAATATAGAAAAAAAGGGTGTGTAGAATAGGGGTGATTTCTGGGAGTAGTGTGAAAATGGCTTTTTTACTTTTAAGGCAATAGGGGGGTATTGGGTCACAGCAGGATGTTTATTTCTATGCCCTCATTGAGGCCTCCAGGCGATAAAGTATCCAGAGTATAGATCCAATAGTTCTCTCTCTCGCATAGTCTCTTGTATCGTTCAGCGGTGGGGAGGGTGTGGGGTATTGATTCAATCACCAATACTTTTAGTCCTATAGAGAGTTGTTTATGATATTGCTTGAAATGTCTGGGTACACTATGCTTATCTGAGCCCTTCTCCACTAAATTTCGGTGCTCTCCAAAACGTTTTCGCAATGTTCGTATGGTGCGGCCTACATAGAGCAAGCCGCAGGGGCATGTGAGGCAGTATATCACGTACTCTGATCCACAATTATAGAAATCTGGAATGGTATATAGTTTTCCATTATGGGTGAAGTTTTTTTGTCTATGTGTGACGTGTGAACAGGTAAGGCAGAGGCGTTTTTTACATTGGTACATGCCTTTAATGTCAAAGAACATGGATGGTGCACTAGCCGTAGGGCGCAGTGGTTTGAGTTTGCTGGGGGCTATTTGGGTTTTGATGTTTTTGACCCGCCTGTAAGTTACTAGGGGTTTTTCACTGAGGACGGACTTAAGGTGTGGATCTTCATTAAGAATAGACCAGTGCTTTGCAAAGATTTTTTCCATTTTTTTGAATTTGTTGTGAAACTGAGTCACAAATCTGACTGGTTGTGTAGTGTCTCCTGTGTTTTTGTTGGTTGACTCCTCTTTGGTGGTCGGTATATTGGCAGTTTGATAATGTTTGTAGGCTTCATCTACAATCGGGTCAGGGTAACCCTTTTCTTTGAATTTAGTCTTGAGAATTAGGCCCTGAGTATTATAGTCCTGTTCGCGGGTACAGTTGTGTTTGAGATGGCAGAATTGGCTTTTTGGGATGTTTTTTACCCACCGGGGGTGATGGCAGCTGTTATAATGCAAATAAGAGTTTCCTGCGGTGGGTTTGGTGTAGTTGGTCGCACAAATGGTGTTATTATGGTGGAATAATTCTAGATCTAGAAAGGCCAGTTTTTCGCTCTCAGATACTGAGGTGAAGGATAGTCCCATGGCATTGTCATTGCAGTGCTGGACGAATGGGGGGATAGATGACTCAGGCCCATCCCAAATAATAATAATGTCGTCAATGTATCGCCCATAATAGACTAAATGGGATGTGTGTGGGTTATTGTTGAGGATGTGGCGTTGTTCCCAGTAGCCCATAGTTAGATTGGCATAGCTAGGGGCAAAATTAGCGCCCATAGCTGTCCCTTGTATCTGGATGTAAAAGTCTCCTTGGGATTCAAAATAGTTGTGGGTGAGGCAGTATTCCAAAATATCCATTAAAAATTGTGTCTGACGTGAGTTGAGTAAAGGTTCATTATTGAGGTAATCTTGTATGGCCATGAGTCCGATGTTATGAGGAATCGAAGTATACAAGGAAACGACATCTAGGGAGAGCCACCGATAAGTCGGTTCCCAGGTATAATGTTGCAGCATATCGAGGAGGTGGATGCTGTCTTTGATATAGGAAGGTAGGTTTTGCACTATGGGTTGTAAGAAATGGTCCAGATAAATGGAAAAATAGCTAGTGACGCTTTCCATTGCTGCGACTATTGGTCTGCCAGGGGGTTTTTTTTTTTGGTCTTTGTGTACCTTTGGTAAATGATAGAAGTAGGGTCTTTTATAGAAGTCGTGCCTTAGGTATGCAGCTTCATGTGCTGTAATTACACCATCTTTAGTGGCTTTATTGACAATGTTATGTGCTTCGATAGAAAAAGTCGGTAATGGGTCTCTAGGGAGTTTCCTATAGGTGGAACCATCTGCTAGGAGTCGGGCATTCTCCATTAGATAATCGGTGCGGTCCTGGACTACAATTCCGCCACCCTTATCTGCAGACCTAATGACAAGTTTTCTATTCTCTGTGAGTAGTTTTAGGGCTCTGCGTTCTGCGTTGGTGAGATTGGATGCAGGGTTGGTTCTGTTAGTGGTTTCGTTGCACATTCGTAAAATGTCTGCATAGACAACCTGGTAGAAGGTTTGGATGAATGGGCCTTTGGCAAATGTCGGGAAAAAGATAGATTTTGGTCTAAACTTAGTACGTTGGGTAGGTGGAGAGGAGACAAGGTGTTGTGTCAAAGTTTCCACAAGATGATCAGTATATAATTCCTCTAGTTGGTCCAATGCCCTTAACTCGGGTGAACCCAGAATGGTGGTGGTGGAGGAATCATCATTAGGGGAGTCTTCAGTGGGACTATAGCATATGGTATTGTCATTGTTGTCATCCAAGACAGTATTAGAGGGCCATCAACCAACAGTGGTGGGATAGATTCTTTTTAGAATTATATCTACACCACAAAATTTCTCCCAGAGGACTTAGGAACCAAAAAACATGCTCGTTTTTGAGTATAGATCTGGCCTCTGAATGGTCCACCATATCTGAGTTTTGCACACAGAAATGGATGGAAATTATTGTTAGACAGCGCAACAACCAATATGACATTCTTACTATCAAACTATTAGAACTAATACAGGATCTGAAATCTCACATCCCCTCCTTGCCCACCTCCTGGTACAAAAAATTGAAACTCAACACCAAATATGAAGAGGATTGCCTCATTAAAAACAAACTACAGAAGATACGTAGAGACTTTGACGATTATAACACTGATAGAATTTTTTGTTGGAAAAAACCGAGACCCGCTACAAAACCGCTAAGGCCACATGAAGATTCCAATATCTCTATCCAGATGCCTGCCCCACCCAGGCCAGAGGGCCATATCATTATCCCATTGATGAACTGTAAACCCAGACCTACTATCTCCCTGAGGCCCAACCCTTCCCCTCACCCCTTTACCAAACTTAGACATCCACCTAACCACAACAATCGCAGTGGGTCACCATCATCTGCTAATAATCCACGTCCTCTTATGTCCCTAGATTCCCATCTCCATCCACACTTGGTGCGTGACTCTCGCACCACCAAGCCCACTATCCCACCTCCCAAAATAACCAAAATAAATGAACCCCCCACCCTAAAACTACTCCCCACATCGCCAATACAATCTGACAGAATCACAGCAGAAAATGATATACCTTCTGATTCGAACCACGAGTCAAATACTCAGCCTGTTCCCCCATCCAGTGATGGCAACACAAAATCGCCATCAACATCCACTCTTGTATTCGACTCTTCTGCGGCCTCTCCTTCTCCTTCTTTTTTAGTGGGCCCCCCCCCTCTCCTGCCCAAAAAGAAAGCTCTCCACAGAGGCAGAAGAGGGGGGAGACGCAGACACGGGGGAGGGAGAAGGTACGCAGTCTATAAAAATTTTCAATCTTTCTAATCATACCTTATCCACACCTGAGCTAACACTGCTGGCTCGGGGCCTGACTTTCGCACCCTCAGCAATGCCAAATCCATTCACCATTTTCCTTGATCTCAATAGATTCATTAGAAACGTCACCATAAAACGTTACTATAATATGCAAGCATCCAAGAAACACAGCCAGCCCTCTAATACTGTCTTGGATGACAACAATGACAATACCATATGCTATAGTCCCACTGAAGACTCCCCTAATGATGATTCCTCCACCACCACCATTCTGGGTTCACCCGAGTTAAGGGCATTGGACCAACTAGAGGAATTATATACTGATCATCTTGTGGAAACTTTGACACAACACCTTGTCTCCTCTCCACCTACCCAACGTACTAAGTTTAGACCAAAATCTATCTTTTTCCCGACATTTGCCAAAGGCCCATTCACCCAAACCTTCTACCAGGTTGTCTATGCAGACATTTTACAAATGTGCAACGAAACCACTAACAGAACCAACCCTGTATCCAATCTCACCAACGCAGAACGCAGAGCCCTAAAACTACTCACAGAGAATAGAAAACTTGTCATTAGGTCTGCAGATAAGGGTGGCGGAATTGTAGTCCAGGACCGCACCGATTATCTAATGGAGAATGCCCGACTCCTAGCAGATGGTTCCACCTATAGGAAACTCCCTAGAGACCCATTACCGACTTTTTCTATCGAAGCACATAACATTGTCAATAAAGCCACTAAAGATGGTGTAATTACAGCACATGAAGCTGCATACCTAAGGCACGACTTCTATAAAAGACCCTACTTCTATCATTTACCAAAGGTACACAAAGACCAAAAAAAAAACCCCCCTGGCAGACCAATAGTCGCAGCAATGGAAAGCGTCACTAGCTATTTTTCCATTTATCTGGACCATTTCTTACAACCCATAGTGCAAAACCTACCTTCCTATATCAAAGACAGCATCCACCTCCTCGATATGCTGCAACATTATACCTGGGAACCGACTTATCGGTGGCTCTCCCTAGATGTCGTTTCCTTGTATACTTCGATTCCTCATAACATCGGACTCATGGCCATACAAGATTACCTCAATAATGAACCTTTACTCAACTCACGTCAGACACAATTTTTATTGGATATTTTGGAATACTGCCTCACCCACAACTATTTTGAATCCCAAGGAGACTTTTACATCCAGATACAAGGGACAGCTATGGGCGCTAATTTTGCCCCTAGCTATGCCAATCTAACTATGGGCTACTGGGAACAACGCCACATCCTCAACAATAACCCACACACATCCCATTTAGTCTATTATGGGCGATACATTGACGACATTATTATTATTTGGGATGGGCCTGAGTCATCTATCCCCCCATTCGTCCAGCACTGCAATGACAATGCCATGGGACTATCCTTCACCTCAGTATCTGAGAGCGAAAAACTGGCCTTTCTAGATCTAGAATTATTCCACCATAATAACACCATTTGTGCGACCAACTACACCAAACCCACCGCAGGAAACTCTTATTTGCATTATAACAGCTGCCATCACCCCCGGTGGGTAAAAAACATCCCAAAAAGCCAATTCTGCCATCTCAAACACAACTGTACCCGCGAACAGGACTATAATACTCAGGGCCTAATTGTCAAGACTAAATTCAAAGAAAAGGGTTACCCTGACCCGATTGTAGATGAAGCCTACAAACATTATCAAACTGCCAATATACCGACCACCAAAGAGGAGTCAACCAACAAAAACACAGGAGACACTACACAACCAGTCAGATTTGTGACTAAGTTTCACAACAAATTCAAAAAAATGGAAAAAATCTTTGCAAAGCACTGGTCTATTCTTAATGAAGATCCACACCTTAAGTCCGTCCTCAGTGAAAAACCCCTAGTAACTTACAGGCGGGCCAAAAACATCAAAACCCAAATAGCCCCCAGCAAACTCAAACCACTGCGCCCTACGGCTAGTGCACCATCCATGTTCTTTGACATTAAAGGCATGTACCAATGTAAAAAACGCCTCTGCCTTACCTGTTCACACGTCACACATAGACAAAAAAACTTCACCCATAATGGAAAACTATATACCATTCCAGATTTCTATAATTGTGGATCAGAGTACGTGATATACTGCCTCACATGCCCCTGCGGCTTGCTCTATGTAGGCCGCACCATACGAACATTGCGAAAACGTTTTGGAGAGCACCGAAATTTAGTGGAGAAGGGCTCAGATAAGCATAGTGTACCCAGACATTTCAAGCAATATCATAAACAACTCTCTATAGGACTAAAAGTAGTGGTGATTGAATCAATACCCCACACCCTCCCCACCGCTGAACGATACAAGAGACTATGCGAGAGAGAGAACTATTGGATCTATACTCTGGATACTTTATCGCCTGGAGGCCTCAATGAGGGCATAGAAATAAACATCCTGCTGTGACCCAATACCCCCCTATTGCCTTAAAAGTAAAAAAGCCATTTTCACACTACTCCCAGAAATCACCCCTATTCTACACACCCTTTTTTTCTATATTTTTCTATAACCCTATGTACATGCATTTGTGTACTTATTTTTGCTGTATATGTGCAGGTGTGCACACACATATGTGTGTGTGTGTGTATGTGTATATGTATGCATGTGTGTATGCACCTGCAGGTGCATATCCTCATGTACTTATCAAATTAATGTATATGTATACCTTACCCTATTAATCTATATTTCCCTAATATTTTAGATTTATGCACCCATATGTTCTTGTGGGCATGCGTCCATATGAATATGTGCAGCTGATATGGATGCATGCACATAGTCCTGCGTGTATCCATTACACAGACACCCCCAGTGCCATAATCCAAGTACATATGTATACATATTCCCCCAGCACCATAAGATACATTTTTTCAGATCCTATATCATATTTCATATATCATATTTTATTTTAATTCCATTCTAATTCCATTTTCATTTTCATTTTTATATTTATATTTATTATTTATTATATATTTTTTATCTTTATTTAATTATTTTTAACGTTATCTTCTTCATTATTAGTATAATTCTGTAAAGAAACCCCTTTTTAAAAAAAAACATAACCTTTTATTTCTCTATATAGATATTCTTATCATATCCCTACGATTCCTATTAAATTCCCAGTATTTGGCCGTAAGTATCAATATAGAACCAGAATATAGTTTATAGTTTGTTTTGTTTTATGTAGTATAAATTATAGTATACAGTCTACTATGTATAATTCTTAATAACACATGAAATACACAGCCTAAGCTATTCTCTCTATATATATATATTTTTTTTTTCTTGGGCTCATCCTGTGCCATTTGCCTCCCTGGAGTGTCACGATCTATCAGCCCAGTATGATCCCCGCCGCACACAGCATGCCCCAGCTTGCGCGGTTACCATGGTTGCCAAAAATACAAGACAAACCCGCCCACCTATCCTCACTCTGGTATAAATTACCACACCTAAGATGGCCGCCACACTAGCCTGATGAAGGGACACGCATGTCTTGAACGCGAAGCACCTCCCGCATACCTCTGACCCGGAAGTGATGACCCCAGGACCCCACGGAGCACACACAGTCCAGATCCAAGTTTCCGGCCGGCGCTGCTCAACATCCAGTGCAGGAAGAGACACAGGATCGAGGACTCCAGCCCAACTGCCCGTGAAACCACCATCACCCCTGAGGATCTGCGGATGAAGTTCCTGTCAACCCCTGATACGCTCGATTACCACTGCTCAAATGTGAGTGTATTTTAATCTTTTAATTAAAAACTGTTTTTTACTTGCTGCATTTAGAGGGCGCCATTCCCTTTTTCGTCTTGTCTGTTCCAGAGCCTCTTCTAGCTTCCAATCTGAACTGGCAGCCATCTAATCAATCTCAGCAATCTCGCCCTAAACTTTTCTCCCATACATGGACATACATATTTACTATTGAACTATTAATAACTGAGCCTTCACAACTCCACCCAGTGCATTACCCCTCCCCCCTCCTTTCCTTCGTTATAGATCTCTATACAGCCCTTTCCAAAGTGCGCCATACCAAACCAAACTTTTTCTTGTTGCTGAGAGAGGGCCTGGGAGTTTCTGGGGCCTACTGATCCAGGGATGGTCCTGTGTCACCTTGCCTGTGGGAAGGGACCGAGCAATTGAGGACTCAATTGAAGGACGCATCCGGATGGAAATCTACCTCACAGTGCTGCCGGCCTGGCTGAAAGATCCTGGTACTGTGTGCTATGTGTTCAGAACTTTACCAAGTCTATGGTTATCCAAGTCTGTGGCAGAGACATTTTGAACGAGCTCTAGGTCAGTGAGAGAGGCCTATCCGGTGGTGGCTATATCCAGTGTGGAGGCTGTTTGTCCTCTGGATTGGGAAAATACCCGTGATCCGCAAGCAAGGTACCTGAATCTCCCCTAACCCTCCATCCCTCTGTCTGGAAGTTCTTTAATAAAACCCTTGAGAAAAAGAGACTAAGTGTTTGTTGCAGACATTTGTGAGAAACTCTTCAAGGAAGACCCCTAGGACGGACGTGGTGAACAGTAAGGTAACGGCAGACCCAAATCCTCAACCAGCGGCCCCTGCGGGGGTGTTGCTACATATGTATCTTCTATACAGCTTAATTTGGGGTATTTTCTTGCCATAAATGTATTTCTCCTCCCGCATATTCATGAAAAGGTTAGCGTAGCGTGCCCCCGTTGCCACACCTTTAGTTTGGACGTAGCAGTTCTTCCTGTACCAAAAGTAATTGCTTTCCATGGCTAGTTGGAGCCCTTCAAGAATGAAGCCTATTCGTTCTTGTTTCAATTTGGTGCTTTCATGTAGTGCCTTCTCTACTCCTTCTAGACCGTCTCTCTGTACAATGCTGGTATATAATGAGTTGCCGCCTATGGTCGCAAGTAAGCAATTTTCAGCTCCTGTGATATTTTGTAGTTCTGTTATTAATTGTGTGCTGTCTCTCAAATACGATTTCCCCTTTTGTACCAGTGGTTTTAAAAACTGGTCAAGGTACTCTCCTAGACGGGAAAAAGGTGAGTTGATTCCGCTAATAATTGGTCTTCCTGGTGGCTTTTCTATCCTCCAGCAGAAACTGTGGTGTGGCACAGGAACTCGGAGTGAGCTTATACAGGTCCTTCTCAAAAAATTAGCATATTGTGATAAAGTTCATTATTTTCTGTAATGTACTGATAAACATTAGACTTTCATATATTTTAGATTCATTACACACAACTGAAGTAGTTCAAGCCTTTTCTTGTTTTAATATTGATGATTTTGGCATATAGCTCATGAAAACCCAAAAATCCTATCTCAAAAAATTAGCATATTTCATCCGACCAGTAAAAGAAAAGTGTTTTTAATACAAAAAAAGTCAACCTTCAAATAATTATGTTCAGTTATGCACTCAATACTTGGTCGGGAATCCTTTTGCAGAAATGACTGCTTCAATGCGGCGTGGCATGGAGGCAACCAGCCTGTGGCACTGCTGAGGTGTTATGGAGGCCCAGGATGCTTCGATAGCGGCCTTAAGCTCATCCAGAGTGTTGGGTCTTGCGTCTCTCAACTTTCTCTTCCCAATATCCCACAGATTCTCTATGGGGTTCAGGTCAGGAGAGTTGGCAGGCCAATTGAGCACAGTAATACCATGGTCAGTAAACCATTTACCAGTGGTTTTGGCACTGTGAGCAGGTGCCAGGTCGTGCTGAAAAATGAAATCTTCATCTCCATAAAGCTTTTCAGCAGATGGAAGCATGAAGTGCTCCAAAATCTCCTGATAGCTAGCTGCATTGACCCTGCCCTTGATAAAACACAGTGGACCAACACCAGCAGCTGACATGGCACCCCAGACCATCACTGACTGTGGGTACTTGACACTGGACTTCAGGCATTTTGGCATTTCCCTCTCCCCAGTCTTCCTCCAGACTCTGGCACCTTGATTTCCGAATGACATGCAAAATTAGCTTTCATCCGAAAAAAGTACTTTGGACCACTGAGCACAGCACAGTCAGGTCCAGTGCTGCTTCTCTGTAGCCCAGGTCAGGCGCTTCTGCCGCTGTTTCTGGTTCGAAAGTGGCTTGACCTGGGGAATGCGGCACCTGTAGCCCATTTCCTGCACACGCCTGTTCACGGTGGCTCTGGATGTTTCTACTCCAGACTCAGTCCACTGCTTCCGCAGGTCCTCCAAGGTCTGGAATCGGTCCTTCTCCACAATCTTCTTCAGGGTCCGGTCACCTCTTCTCGTTGTGCAGCGTTTTCTGCCACACTTTTTCCTTCCCACAGACTTCCCACTGAGGTGCCTTGATACAGCACTCTGGGAACAGCCTATTCGTTCAGAAATTTATTTCTGTGTCTTACCCTCTTGCTTGAGGGTGTCAATGATGGCCTTCTGGACAGCAGTCAGGTCGGCAGTCTTACCCATGATTGCGGTTTTGAGTAATGAACCAGGCTGGGAGTTTTTAAAAGCCTCAGGAATCTTTTGCAGGTGTTTAGAGTTAATTAGTTGATTCAGATGATTAGGTTAATAGCTCGTTTAGAGAACCTTTTCATGATATGCTAATTTTTTGAGATAGGAATTTTGGGTTGTCATGAGCTGTATGCCAAAATCATCAATATTAAAACAAGAAAAGGCTTGAACTACTTCAGTTGTGTGTAATGAATCTAAAATATATGAAAGTCTAATGTTTATCAGTACATTACAGAAAATAATGAACTTTATCACAATATGCTAATTTTTTGAGAAGGACCTGTATATTCTGCATCTTAGTTTCTAGCAGGTTCTAATCTGTCATGCAACCAGACCTCTAACTATGAAGTGGCTGTTGGATGCCTAACCTTGTTCTAGCCAATGCTAGTTATTGAGCCCTGAGCTTAAATTAGCATTAGAATCCCAAATCAGAAGGAACAGGGTTAACTAAAATAAAAAGAGCTATATATAAACTCTATCGCAAAACACAGGTTCACCTACTAATATACTGGAAGGTGACCACTACACACATACAGTAGTACAAACCTATCTAGCACTGTGCATGTGATTTAATAACAATAGGACAGAAATATGTCTATCACAAGGATTTGGATACACACAAGAAGCTATTGGTAGCTGCATTATAACTATTAGAACATGGAAATATTTGCATAATAGTCTCTGCTTCTAGTCTGGGTTAAGCACAGCAGGAGGCAGAAGATCCTGTGTGTATAAGGTCATGTGGCTCAACTCTGTCTCTACTTCCTGGAAACTCCCCTTTATAGGCATCACGGTCCTCCAGTCAGTGTTTGACACAGCTAGCAGGGGCAGGAAGTACCAGTCTATAACCAACTAACTCTGTGGTAATTATTAAGTACAGCCATTTACTAATACACAGTAGAGGGCAGCAGATCCCTACACACTCCCCTTGGTAAAATCTTTAGGTTCCATCATAGGCAACACAGCATGCATAGTAATGTTCAGTTTTAAGAAAACGGTGTTGCCCTCTCTCCATTACAATGGTTTGCTAAGGAAAATAAATATGTTAGTAGCAATACATGCCAGGTGAAGCAAAACAGGGACATGTTGATTAAATTGGAGATTGCTCCTCCCCAAGCATGATACAAGTGTGGTTGAGTAATAAATATCCCCCAAATTATCATAGGTCAAAATAGGTGGATGTCTGACTCTCTGTCCTCTCCGTACTTCCTTTTGAAGTAATCCTGTGTTTTCAGATGCTGAACTAGGACAATAGAAAGGGAAGGTGCTTCCTGTGTGGAAGGATTGAGTCCCTGAGCAAACATGCTCATTAATTAAGGCACAAGCTTTGGAGATTCAGGGTCCAGTGGCTGTCTTTGAAGTGAGAGTACTTATCAGGCGAGTACTCACCGAGGCCGAGATGCCGAGAGTGGTTCACCCTTGCACCCAAGCGCACTCCGCCCCCTGGAGGTGAGACAGGGAGAGGACGGCACAAGGGAGCACTGGCTACCAGCAGGTAGAGGTGTCTTGCTGGAAGGTATAGTGGTGATGGGTAGACTGAGAGCAGGCCGGGGGTCAGACACTAGGAGTAGGCAAGTTCAGGCAGGAACCAGCAGCAAGTGAACAAAGTCCAGGCAAGAACTATCAGCGGGTAAACAAGTCCAGGCAGAGGACTAGAAGCAGGCTGAGCAAGAAGTCCCAGGTACAGGCAGGGGGTCAAGGGCTGGAGACAACAGCAGATCAGAGTCACAGGCCGAGGGTCAAACACTAGGAGAGAGGTAGAAGTCCGTAGAGCAAGCCAGGGGGTCAGGTGCAGGAGAGGTAGTAGAGTAGTCAATCCGGTCCGGGTCACAGCAGGAGATCAAAACGTCTTTTTCAGGTACTAGGAATGCAGAAACGCTGACAAACCAGCAACCAGACTGTGTCACTGAGCTTGTTTAAATAGGTCCTCCTGTCATCCTATTGGTGCGCCATTGCGCAAGCGCCGTTGCTTGGTGCCCGCACCCGTGAACGCCGGAGCGACGTTCCACCGCGCACGCGCCGAAGCCTCGTTCCGCCACGCATGCGAGCTGGGCGCAGATTGGTGACACTAGGTGGGGAATTTCCCTGACAGTACTGTTGAGCTATAGGCCCCAAGAACAACAGTCCAATCACTCTCATGGGTATCAGGAAGCTCAGGTGAGAGGTCTGCATGAAGCTGGGGTGAGTCCCACTCTGAAGTGTCATCTGATCTATTTTCATCACTGACTTGAGGAATAGACATCAAATAATTTCTATGTAAGGCTTTGATTCTACCTGTGGGTCCTTTTTTTTCTTGTATACTGGGATGCCGGGCAATTTGTTCACCAATGTAAAAGTTTCTTTTTGCCGGCCATCTTATGTTTTCCAGATGCTCCCAAATTCCGTAGCAAGATTCGGTCATCTGGTTTCATATCTCTGTATTTCACACAGAGATCAAAAATTATTTTTTTTTCTTTTTATTTACTTTAGCCATGATTTCTTCAGCTAAACGGTAAGCAGACTTGAGGGTATCTTTCATGCAAGCCACATATTGGTAATGACTTTGATGACTAATACTCTTAACAGGAGGTCAATGGGCAATTTATTTAGGTTCCCTCCTGAACATCTGCCAATGTGGGAAGAATCCTGTACCCTTGTGCCCGGTGCTGTTATAAGCATGGACCATGGCTTTTACCCTGTGGCTCCAGGTATGCTTGTTGTCAGCCTGTAGGGTACCTAGCATATTAAGCAGGGTTCAGTTAAATCTCTCAGGGAGAACATCTCCCTCAGGGTGAGAAGGGGTGGTTTGACTTTTGTGAATGTTCAGCAGCTGAATTGGCTATTTAATTAGCTTGCTCTCAAAATCTATGCCCTGATCTGAGTGTAATTTCTTTGTGGGGTAGGCTGTATTAGATTAACTACTTCTCCCAAAGCACTGTTGCGACTGTATCTGCCCTTTGGTCCTTGGTAGCTTTAGTGTATTGTGTAAAGTGGTTGGTCACTTTAGTACATTTCCAATTACTTTTGAATCACTGTCAATGCAGAGAAAACCTATACAGACTAAGTCCATAGAGCCAGAACCATATAAGTGCCCATTTCAGCAGCTCAATCTGGCAGGGCTTTTCTCTATAAACATCTGAGGCAACATCTACATAGACTAGTCATGGTATCTCTCATCTTGAAACTGTTGGTTATGTGGTACGATGAGGAACTGAGATCTTGAGTAATATGGAATTTAGCTTTACTTGCATAGGACAACAGCATGGATGTGTGAGAACAGAATTACAGCAGAGAGAGAGAGAGAAAAAAAACGTATTTTCTGTGCAGAATATACAAGTATATATAGATGCTAGTATATCACTAACGCACCATCTATAGTTCGGAGTGCATAATACATGCTGTTGCATTTTCAACAAGATCATCTTGAACGAGGCCATTTTCTCAGGTCCCAGATGACCATGGTGATCATGCAGACTTCTGAAGACCATCTTTCGCAAACAATATGGGAAAACCAGTTGTTGTCTCCCAGGGTGGTTAAGATATGAAACCACACGATAGAGCAGTCATTTGTCTATCTTAAACTTCGTCCAATCTCTTAGTAACGGACCACACTCGATAGGCAGAGCCTGCCTCAACACTTCTTGGTCTTTGGTCCTCATGGCCCTATACAGGAGTCCAATCGAGATGTCAGCCTTTTTGACTTCTAAACATCCTCTGTGGAGATATAGAACAGTTCTCAAAGGACCCCGTTGCCGCAGGGTAGGCAAACACATCTGGCACAGCTTCTTGTCCACCTCCTTTGAAGTCAGTAAATCATATTCTTGCAGCCATAGCACACACAGCTCCAAATCCAAGACCAAGGAGATCTTCCAATTTACTGGTTTCAGTAACAGAAGCCAATCCTGAATGTCTAGATGGAGCATCAGCTCCATTGTTAACCACATTGAGATCGTAGAGGGACTAGGGTCTTTCCAATTCATTGCGATACAACTTTTTGCCACATTTATTAGGTGGCACAAGACTGAATTTGTATATTTTTTCAATGGAATTTGTGTGTGGTGTAACAGGAAGAGGGCTGGGTCTTCTACAATCTGGTGTTCTGTGAATATTTGAGTGATTCTCTGTACAGTTTGCCAGAATTGTCTAACTACTGGGCATGCCCAGAAAATGTGTAACATTGTCCCTTTTTCATCACATCCTCTCCAGCACCTGTCAGATATTTCTGGAAAGAATTTGTTCAAGGCCGATGGCGTATAATACCAACGTTAAAATTTTATAATTTGATTCCTGCATTTTCGTACACCTTGAAGATTTTAAAGACAGGTCTATAATATTCTGGCATTGTGCTGGAGAGAAAGTTTGGCCTAAATCACGCTCCCATTTGGCAAAGCACTCCATTTTAGAGTGCTCTGAGGGTGCAGTCAGGATTATATATATTTTAGAGATTACGTGAGATAGGGGCTCCTCTCCCTCGCAGTACTCCTCAAACTTAGTTTGTGTTCGCCTGTATTTGCCTGCAGGTCCCACTGTCTCTATATAATGTCTAACCTGTCGAGCTTGCCATATGGGAATTTCATATTGCCCTCCTCGTTGTGTTAACTCCCCAATTGATACCCATCCCCTGTTTCCTAAAAAGTGTGAGGCTTGAAAGCTTCCCTTTTCCCTCAGTTTACTTAGTATTTGTGATTCCATACCTGGTGGGAACTCTGGGTTTCCTAAGATTGGAAACAGGGGGGAGTTTTTGGTGGAGAGTTTGGTATTCTGGTTTACTTTATTCCCTATTCTTAAAGTTTTGCCTATCATAGGGAGATTTTTTACTAGTGATGGTAAAGTTGTATAGCACCATAAAGCCCTGTTTAGAGAAACTGGACACACTTGCTGCTCCATAGTAACCCATAGCTTATAATCCCCACATCTACTCCAATCTACTATCCTACTGAGGTGGACCGCCTGATAGTATTTATACATATCTGGTGCCGATATTCCTCCAGCCCTTTTAGGGGAAGTCAGCAATGTTCTACTTATTCTTGGTCGTTTGCTGGCCCAAATAAATTTAGTAAACACACTACGGACTTGATTAAAGTAAGACATGAGGATTCTAACTGGCCATGTTTGAAAGAGATAAAGGAATTTTGGCACCACACAAATTTTTTAATTATTACATCTCCCAAACCATGAGTGTGTGCCTTTACTCCAGCCTTCCAATAATGTTCTAACTGTACTAAGTAATGGTACAGAGTTTAGCTCAAAAATATCTGCTAAATTTGGGGGCATTCGTATTCCTAAATAATTCAATGCTTTAGTTGTCCATCTAAACTTGAACACTGACATAAACAAGAGGACTGAGGGTTGGGACTTTAAATGAAGCAGGCAGGTGTAAGTAGTTTAAATTTATTGGAAATCAATGATGAGTTGCATGAGGGTAGTCATGGGCAAACATAGAAAGCCAATATAATTCATTCGGTGGGTAACCATACAGCAATTACAATTTACCACTTAATAATACAAGTCACATGATACAAGTGATCACTGAATAGATAAAACATATAGTTGGCATAAAAAACACGGCATATAATAGCTGTATGCATTTCGTTGATTCATCCACTCTTCAGGAGCATGCACATGGAAATTGAATGCTGTTGTATAGTAATAACAAGAATATCTGCAAGATCTGACCCTGTGATGGGAAGGAGATTAAAATGAGATAATTAGAAGTAATATTGCCTAAGGGATAAACCCCCCAAAACCACTCTCAACAGTACTTACATTGTCTATCTATGCAGTACCAGTGTGCTGACATGAATCAGAAACCCCAGAGGGTTGTCGCTAGTGGGAGCTGAGGTGGTTATGACAGACCGAGACTCAACAGAGATGGCTTACAAAAAAGGAAATTCAAAAAATAATGGTCATGGACTGACCATGAATGCTGGACACAAAGTGAAATTATAAAATAAACTGGGAACTCATATCATGTGATAACATGGGTCATAAGTCCTATACTTGGTAAAGGATAGGATAATGAGATGGTTATTGTATTGACCCACATATATCTTTTATCATGAACCTATGCTTCAATCATGTCCCATTCTGCACACAGCCTAGCAACTTACCAAACTAAATGGGAAGAATTGGCATGGAATTGGCAGAAAATGGCAAGAGAATTAGACAACTGCAAAAAGCACCAGAAAAGTTTTGGCCCTAGAATACTCTTCTCTTTGGGTAGTATTACACTCCAACTCACTTAGCTAAAGAATGTATATCCCCATCTACCGACAGCCATGTTTTAGGGGCTTTCCCAACGCTGGTACAGTGGTATATTGGTGGTCCTGTCCCCATGTGTGTAGACTATGGATAAGTGCATATCACCTTATATGCTCACTTCTCAACACAAACCTATGTAGCGCCCTCACCTCTCCCCCTACCTGCCTTTTTGTGTGTTTTCGGCTCCTCGCAGGGAGGCGAGAGGCACACCGCACCACAAGCCTGTACCTTTCTGAGTAAGGAGGTTGAGCGGTTAGTTTTCGGGCCTGCCTGCGGCTGGAGTTGAATCCTCCCGAGGATGATTTTCACCTCTACCTTGGGTAGATGCATGTCCTTATGTTTTCCCCAGTAATGTTAAGCCCCGTACACACGATCGGTTTGACTGATGAAAACCGTCCGATGGATGGTTTTCATCAGACCAACCGATCGTGTATGGTACCCATCAGTCTTTTTCCCATCGGTTGTAAAAAATAGAACTTGTTTTAAAATTTTCCGATGGATAAAAAACCGATGGGAATTTCCGATCTTCTATGGGCAAGTCCATCGGATCAAAAACCCACGCATGCTCAGAATCAAGTCGACGCATGCTCAGAAGCATTAAACTTCATTTTTCTCGGCTCATCGGAGTGTTTTACGTCACCGCGTTTTGGAACGGTCGGTTTTTTGACTGATGGTGTGTGGGCAAGACTGATGGAAAACAGTTTCATCGGATATCCGATGGACAAATCCATCGGACGAAAATCCATAGGTTATCCGATCGTGTGTACGGGGCTTAACTGTCCACACCAACTGAAAGTCCAACTTCTATATTTATTTCACACGGATAATAAATATGCCTCTTTGACAGCAGACAGGTTGGAACAAGACACAGGACAGCTTAGGTGGGAGGAGGTCCAGGCACAAACTTGAATCAGGTTCTTTGACTGTTTAGGCTTCACAAACAGTTTTGGCGCACAATCTCTGCCACAGACCGTGAGGTTGGTCTCTGCCACAGACCGGGTGAATAAGAAGTCACTGCCACTGACTTGGAGAACAGGTCACTGCCACTGACCAGGTGAATAGACTCACTGCCACTGACTGGGTGAATAGGGCACGGCCCTATTAGGCCACTGCCACTGACCTGTAAGCGAACTTCCTCTAGAGAGTGCTTGGCCCATGTAAAGGAGAAGACATCCCTCCGGAGAGTTACCAGAGATCCTCACCGTCACCACGACTCTGCGCTGGGTCTTCGGTACAGGTAACCTCCCTGGCCTCCTCGTCCCAGATCCAGGTCCCCTCGCAAGGCGGCACCCTGGGAGTCCTCGATCCCCGGCGGAACCCAGCCGAAGGTGCTGGGCTCCGGGCCTCCAAATTAGTACCTCACCCCAGACTGAAGGTGTCTGGGGTGGAACAGGAACCAGGCCTCCGGCCTATGGTACCCCGAGACGACACACACACACCCAGGCCGAAGGTGCCTGGGCGCGGACGAAGACCCCCCATGGAAGATGGCCGCCCCCTTTTATACCCCCTCCCGACAGGCACAGCAGGTTCCCCACCACGCCATACTGCTGCCGAGAGGGGACCAGAAAAGGCACAACCTTGTACTGTGGTTCAACCCGGACCTATGGCGACAGCGCCACCTGTAGGCCCCAGGGATCTATACACCAATACTAACTCCCATGGCACAGAAATGGTCCATTAACCCTAACAATAGTGTGTCTGAGCCTAACTACCACTCAGACACTCCCCTAAATTGAACACCCCGCTACACCTATGTAAAAACCCATGGGAAGCACTACTTAAAAAACCCATTGCAGGCATTACACAAATCCTCACTACTACCAAACTTGCCATCAGTAAAAAAATAAGAGACCCCCAACCTAAATTTTTAATTTTTATTTTAAATTGAATAAAGATTAATGAGAAATTAATGTCAGTTTCTAACAACACTTATGAAAACTTTTTAAAGGTTTGGCAATCTTGGATAACGTACTCACAATCCATCTATTACCAAGCATCATTATCCACCTAAACATAAGGTGACTTCCCCATTGTTTACCTTGGTGAAGTTCGGTACCCCCACTTTATTTCCCCCTCTCTCCCTAAAGATAACTTTTCTACCAATATACAGCCCAACATATGCATGCTGTACATGTATTTTGGGGTTTTAGTCATCTGAAATCCATGTTGTATTTTTGACAATGCATTTGTGTATGGAAAAAAACATAGATTGAGCAAAACATCCCAGCTGGGATGTTGACTCAAGGGAAGAGAACCACAAAGGGTTTAAAATAGAATATATTTTCCCCATATCGCAATGCCAACTCATCAGTACATGAATATATCTGATCAGGTAGGTGCAGCTTTGGCATTCCACATATGTACTGCACTGTCACAATTGCTAAGTTAAATAACCAGGATATGACATTACACATAATAGTTAGTTACTGATTTAAACATTAACAATATTTTGTTATATTATTGTACAAATCTCTAAACATGTACTCTAATATGCAAATATACAGTATGTGGATCAACTGTAATTTATTTTGACAGATTGACTGTAATTTCTTAAATTTTACATCCTTTTATGTGCATTCCTCTAGGAAATAAACAGTAAAAACAGAATGCAGCTGATAAAATTGATTATTTTCTATTTACACTATAAGCTCAATTCACAAGGCTTTAAAACAAGGATTTGGACCTCACATCTTTTTTAGGACTCAATTTTTACATTTCTAGAAAAAAAGTATTCTTATCCTGGTGTGTTGGCTTTGTGAATTTAACCGCTTTTCCACACAGACCTTGAGTAAGTTTTACACATAGAACTACACTTCTATTGGTTTTCCTATTTCACAGAAGCAATACCATGAAGCTTTGCTACTTTTGCCTTTCTTTTATTATTATTTAATATGAGGAAAATCTTTTGCTTTTCCTTCAAATTTATATATACAGTACATTACCGTTGAAATTACATCATAAAATATAAAAATGTAAATATATAACACATATACAGTGTGTGTGTGTATGTGTGTATGTATATATATATATATATGTGTGTACACTGTTAATATACTCTGTGTTTACTTGCAAATTACTTTAGATATTTTTATTCTAAACAAAGCAGTATTCATTGATATCAGTTTAGAATCTTTTTCTGACATTTCAAAAATGGCAACTTAGAATAAATAAATAAAATCCCAATTTGATTATTATTATTTTTTTATATATATATCTGAAGCCAAAACAATTTTCTTCATTTTGGATAGAGTAGGGGAGGATTAAAACCACTGTGGTTCTTTTAAGTTTGCCACTGATTAAGGATTTTTCCCTTCACTTTCAGCAGAGAGTAACAGGGTATCTTTCTTTTTAGACAGTCCCTAGAACAGATGTCCCCATAAGACTGGTGATCAGTACAATTAGAGAGAGTAAATCTCCTCAACAGGGACACAGACTGCAATAAAAAAGGTGTATATATGTGTATGCAAGTATGTGTGTGTGAATGTATGTAGGTGAGTGTATATGTGTGTATATAAAAATATGTATATATGGGTATGGTTATGTTGTGTTTGTATGTATTAGTGCATGCATATGTGGGTGCGTTTATGCATGTGCACAGGGATGTGTGCATGTTTTCATGTGTACATATGCACATATGTGGAAGTAGATATATATATATATATATATATATATATATGTGTGTGTGTGTGTGTGTGTGTGTGTGTGTGTAGTATACAGGTGTACACATAGTGGAGTGGGTGCGTCTGGATGTTTACACATGCATATTTAGATTTCTCCAATGAACAATCTCAAGCAGACCTTATCTCATCCCCCAGCTGTCAGACCTGCATTCCTGACATAACTGACATAATTTCATTCCTCCCTCCTGATTACCACTAGAACAACCTGGCTGCAGGCTGCACTCACCTCCCTATCTGTCATCCCCTCCACTGCTGCACTGCTTACTTCCATAATCATACAAGCGCCTCAAACCTCTAATAACTGTAATCCCCCTCTAGGTCCATAAAAACAGATACATTATTTTCTGTGTACTACCAGTTTCATGTCCATTACAGGTCTCCTTTGCATCTCCTGTTGTCATGTCCTACTATCCCACCTATTAATCCTTTAGGCCCCCTTTAGGAGATTGACCTGCTCGGATCCGCCTGTCCTTTTTTCAGGCGTATCCGAGCGGGCCACCCATTGACTTCTATGAGCAGGCATATGTCAGCGAAGATGTGTCCGCTGACACCCGCCTGTCATCCGATCTGACAGAATCTGCTCAAAACAGACGGATGGCAATAAGTTTGCCATCTGTCCAGCGGATCGGAAGAAATTGGACAGGCAGACCGTTTTTATCTCATCTCCCCATAGAGAAAAGCAGGGCTCTGACAGGTCCGTCTCTGCACAGTGAGTAGAGACGGACCTGTCATCCGCCTGCTTAGTAGGGATCAACAGAGAGATCCCCCGCCAAGCTAGCGGAGTCCATCCAGTGGATCCGCCCCCCGTGTGAAAGGGGCCTTAGGCACCATTGATCTGTCCACTCCTAGGTATAACAAGTTTTTAAACTCAACATTCTCTGATATTTTTCCCACAGAATTTAATCCTCTCCAAAATTTAACCACTCTTCAAGAAATACAGGTCAGTCTTATAGCCTTGCACATTTAATCTCTCTTTTACAGACATAACCACTGACCACATTCTTTTTTAGTGCACATAAGCAAAAACAAACACTTCCATCAACTTTAATGCCCTGTATACACGATCGGATTTCCGATGGAATAAAATCCAATGGAATTTTCAGTCGGAATTCCGATGAAGCTGACTTCCATCAGTCTTGCATACACACCATCAGACAAAATTCCGACCGTCCAAAACGCAGTGACGTAAAACACTCCGACGAGCAGAGAAAAATTAAGTTCAATGCTTCTGAGCATGTGTCGACTTGATTCTGAGCATGCATGGGTTTTTTCTCCTTTGGAGTTCCACACAGACGATCGGAATTTCCTATCGTTTTTTTTCCATCAGAAATTTTTTAAACATGTTCTATTTTTTTTACACCGATGGAAAAAAGTCAGATGGGGCCCACACATGATTGTTTTTTCCGATGAAAAAAGTCCATCTGACTTTTTTCATCGGAAAAAAAGATCGTGTGTACAGGGCATAAGTATTTTTTTGATATTTCGATCATTTATCTAGTTAGTGGACACAGGTTACAATGATTAGCCACATTGATAATTTCTTTTATATTTTTATAAATGTTTTTTTAGGTATGCTCCATGTCTATGGAACTTGATGATAAGGAATAGGTTTTGAATTTTTTTATTTTTTTTTTACATCCATCTATAGCGATAGTTTAAGAGGGCTGCTTGTTTGTTTGGGTCTTGTAGTGCACTGCTGTCAACCCCTGGCAATCGGCTCTAACCTCTCGTGGCACAGTTAGGAAAGGGGAAGGACGGTATAACTGTACTATCTCTATACGGTTATATGGTACAACCCCTTTTTCCTTTGTATCCCAGCACAGTAATTGACACTGACCACCAAATTACTTAACTATAACTTTTTTTACTATTGGTAAAAGTATAAAAGGTAATTTGCATACAATATCTCATGCAGATCCCTGCAATATAGGTGCACGCATTAAAAGAGTATAACATTCAATAATGCAGTAACAATAAAATATCCCCGCTGTAGCTATCCTCCCTCGTGAGCAAAAAAAATGGCGCCCAGCAATGTCCTATACTACCCAGTTAGGCCTGACTATAACTATGGGGTATAGTTAGTTGAAGAATCTTCGCTAGCAACTCTCGGTGGTGCACATAAAGAAACAAACTGTAATCCAATAGGGGTAGCAGAGGATTCTCTAACTTGGTAAAGCTGGAGAGGCTGACAAACTCAGTTCAGCAAACAGCCTCTCCAAAGTATAACTGTGGTCAATGATGGGCCTAGGCAAAGTTAATAGGCAACAAAGTTACTTAGATGTGGTTCTGAGCTGGCGCTCTCTCAACCAGACCGGACCGACTCCTGTCCGGTTCCTCCGCTACTGTGAGTGGCTTCACAGTGCCCACGATGCACCGGGTCTTCGGTCCTCCAGAAGATGGTGGCACCTCAGGTGGATCGGATGCTCCACAGGCTCCTCGGCGGAACGGAAGGCTCTCTGGAACAAAGTGCGAGGCCCAGGCTTCAGGCCTTGCACGTGCAGCAGGTGAGTGCAGGGATCCTCTTGCAAGGAGGGCGGCGTTCCAAGAGAAAGAGCGAGGCCCCTCCTCCCCCTTTTAAAGTCCACCCCAGCAGTCCTTGCGCGGGGAAATGCACCCTGGGTGCCGCAAAGCGTGCTGGGAACTGTAGGCTTGTGGGTGAAAACGATACCCCGCTACACATCTTATTCATACGGCATTCCATTAATGTACATTAATACATATGACATTGTAATGCCCAACTGATTTGGACAGGTCTTATATTATCCTATAGTATTTACATACATGGTTTTTATTGTATATTATTGATGACTTGTCATTTGTTTTTTAACTTTAATATCTAGTGGTTCTTTTTTGTTTTTTTGCCCACTGCTTTTCATCTTGTATCATTTAAAATTTAATGTGGATATGCTTTCATTCTATATACCAATCGCAATATGATTCTAAAGACTAACTGTGGATTTTAATTTATCTTGAAATTATTTTTAACTACACAGATGTTTTTTTCTTTTTGCACTTTGTATGTATCCTATGGCCTAGCTATGGGTTTTTACTATGTATATTTTTCTCTATATACTAGCCCTGCAGAAGGGGGAGGCAATTCCCCCGAAACGCGTTGGCTCTACTTGGTTACTTTTATCTCCGATAAATAATAAAAAAGAAGAAACAAGTGAGACATTTCTCTTTTTGGACATTGGGTGCTCCTCTCCAATCACCCAAAGTACAATAAAAAATGGGCAGTGATTCTATTCCCTTACCACTCTATCCAAATCTGAAAAAAAGTTTTGCCTTTAGGTATACTTATAGGACATATGACTTTTTTATTTGGTATATTGTTTTGATAAAATCCCCTCCTCAGATTTTATAATAGAGTAACAAATGGCCAAAAATGTGGAAAAAATGCATTTGTCACTTTTTTTGTTTACAAACTTTTTATTAGGTACAAAATAATAGTACAAAACATTACATCATGGATCCAGAGAAATGCAGTATATACAAATAAAAATTATTAGGATTTATGACAAAAATAATACATTGTGTGATAAGATTATTTCTTATGGTTAGAACAAGTGGTAACCAAATGATCAAGTAATATTTTGGAATATGGACTTATTTTCTTTCCTGAGTGAATTGGTTGAAGATAGGATTCCTAGTTAGGATTTAAGAGGTGGTCTGAGTGTGTAAACCATGGGTTCCATTTTTTTTCAAGTAAATGTGTAGTATTGTATAGGGAGTGTATTTTTTTTTCCATAAGGTAGATATTATTTATTCTAATTTTCAATTGAGTTATTGGTAACAATGAGGATTTCCAATGATCATCTATTATCCAGTGGATGGATACACAGATTGTGTGGACTAGTCTTAATTGATAAGTGGTCAAACGTAAGATTGGGGTGAACAAAAGACAGTTGGGGAGAGTGAGTTTTATATTGTTGTTATTTGAGATTTTGGAAGAAAATTTCTCGAGTTGTTTCCATATTAGAGATGCTTTCTCACATTCCCAAAAAATGTGAGAAACAGAACCGACAGAGGTGCAATCTCTGAAGCAGGTTTGGGGAACTGAGGGAAAAATAGAATGAAGCTTAGCTGGTGTATAATACCATCTGGTAAATACTTTTATTGTTTCCCTAATTGTGAGGGATCTAGTGCATCTATGAAGATTGTCAATGCATTCAGACCATTTCGCAAAGGGTAGTGAGATATCGCATTCTTGTTCCCATTTGAGCATGTAGGGTAGTTTAGTACACCTCCCCATGTTTCTTTTATAGGACACCCTAAAGGGCTCTTTCACACGGAGGTCCGTTCAGGTCCGCCTGTCAGTTTTTTAGGCGGACCTGAAACGGATCCTCCATGCACCCCTATGGAGGCACGTATGTCAGCGGAGACATGTCCGCTGACATCCGCTCCGCTCCGCCAAAGTGTGACGGAGGAAAACCCTATTTTTCCTTCCGTCGGCGGAGCGGATCGGATGACAACGGACTCTACGGTCCGTCGTCATCCGATTCCCCATAGGGGAGAGCGGCGCTCTGACAGGGCGGTCCCTGCACAGTGTGCGGGGACCGCCCAGTCATCCGTCGGCTCAGCGGGGATCAACGGAGCGATCCCCGCTGAGCAAGCGGAGCTTCACGGGGCGGATCTGCACGGATCCGCCCCATGTGAAAGGGGCCTTATTCTTAAAAAGCTATCAAAACACAGACGAATTTGCATGGTGCAATAACAACAATCTAACCATCCTTAATAGACTCATTGAGAATGTCTGTCTCATTCACCTCCTTCTCATCACTAAAACCAAATATAATATCCCTAATACGGAACTCAGAAGATTTCTCCAAATTAGAGACTTCTATAACTCATATTTTCCAATATCAGACATTGCATCTCCCACATTCTATGAAAATATTTGTTCCAAATCCCCAAGAGGAACAGGCCTAATATCTGCATTTGTCACTTTAACAGTTCATAATAATCATACATATTGTGCAAAGTTTATATGCAGATGGTGGGTGGCAAGGTGATAACTCTTTGGAATATTTAATATTTGTGCTTATTTTTGTATATGTTGCTATTAACTTACTGTATATTTTAAGAAAATTTTAATTTCTTGAGCAAGCGCAAACCTGAACACATTATTATTACATAGTTAAGGAGATAAAGGGGGATGTGATGTCCTATACCTAGAATTTCATGTTTTTTGGCAGGCCCAGTAGGTACTGTGGTACCTTAGGGTGCTTATTATACAGTGTTGTTACTTTAATCACTTTTTTTCTTCAGATGTCAGCGCTGTCACACTTTGAATGACAATTAGTCAGTCGTGCAACACTGTACCAAAATTAAATTGAAATTTTTTGTGGTATTTAATCATCACTGTTTTTTTTTTATTTCTTGCTATATAAATGAAAAAAATACTGAAAACATTGAAAAAAGATAATATTTTTTTATAAATTTAAGCCAAAGTGTAACCTGCTACATTTCTTTAGTATAAAAATAACCAAAATCAGTGTCTACAAACTTTAGTGTGTATATATATATATATATATATATATATATATATATATATATATGAAAATTGATCAATTCTAAGGTACTGATGGCCTATCTCATTTTTGGATGCCTTAAAATACCAGGACAGTACAAATACCCCCCACCCCCTTTTTGGAAAGTAGACACCCCAAAGTAATTAGTAAGAGGCATGGTGAGTTGTAAACTTTTGTCACAATTTTTTGGCAAATTAAGAAATTAAACAAAATGCATTTTTTCCCCAATAAATACAATCATTAAATAACCTGCAAAAATCACATGATTCTGTTGGACCCAGTTCTTCCACAATATAACACAGGGTCTATCAATTGGGGGAAAATTTAGCTTTTTCTCTTTGATTTCTGCTAATTCAGCTTTGATTACTCAAAGATACACTATAGTGTCTCAAAAGCAGTCAACGTGCAGTGAATGCTGTATGTGTAGGCCAAGAAACTGTTTATTTTTTTAGAGAACTAGGTAACTAATCATTTCCAAAACAAAAGGTCTCCCTTACATTGGGTACAATTACTGTTTTAATAGTTGTTAAAAAAACAAACATGTAATGGGTCCAACATTACTCACAAAGTAATAATACCCCATAGTCTTGCTGTTGCAATACTTCTCCTAATATATTTTTAAACTAATTATATGTGCTTGGGGTTAACATCACAGTTTGCTTTCATACGCATGTCTTTTATTAAGTAAATCAGTGGAATGACAAAATATTTATGCATTTTAGGAATACTTTACATGGCAAAGTGGAATAATACTGAATTTGAGGAATTTATTCTATTAGGACTAACAGACAATCCCACTCTTGAGATTATTCTCTTTGTTCTTTTTTTAATTTTCTACATTGTCACTCTTTTTGGTAATATTGGCATCATTGTCGCAGTCAGACTTGATTCTCGACTCCACAGCCCTATGTATTTTTTTCTTAATAATTTATCATTTCTAGACCTTTGCTATGCCACAATTATAACCCCTAAAACATTGGTCAATTTTCTGTCAACATCAAAAACCATTGGTTATTATGAGTGTGCTGTACAGATGTATTTTTTTGCTGCATCTGTCACCACTGAATGCTTCTTATTGGGTGTCATGGCTTATGATCGCTATGCAGCAATATGTAATCCACTCCTGTATTCCACTATAATGGCAAAGAGAAAATGCATGCAGCTTGTAGCTGGAGCTTACACTCTGGGATACCTCAATGCAACATTGCATACAATTTGTACTTTCCAGTTGCCATTTTGTAAGACCAACAAGATTGACCACTTCTTTTGTGATGTTCCTCCTCTCTTAAAACTATCATGCACCAAGACCACCATGAATGAAATCCTGATGTTCATATTTGGAGGCTTTGCTGAGTCAAGCTCACTCACTACCATTATTGTCTCCTACAGCTATATTATATCGACTATACTTAGTATCCGCTCAAAGGAGGGAAGGAAGAAGGCATTTTCAACATGTGCCTCCCATTTATTGGCAGTTACCATATTTTACAGCACCATCCTTTTTATGTACTTAAGACCTTCCTCTAAATACACCATGAGCCAGGACAGAGTTGCTTCTGTTTTTTATAGTGTCATTATTCCCATGTTAAACCCACTTATCTATAGTTTAAGGAATAATGAAGTAGCGCAGGCTTTAAAGAAGATTAAAACAAAATATTGTTGTAAATAATGTCTTCATAACTAATTAAAAAAGAAGTTACTGTCATATATTTTATTGTACAGTATAAACAGTATAGTGTGTTATAATACAAGGTTATAAATTTGTAATTCCTGTGGCTTATTAAATGACTTTTTAAAATAGAATATATAAATTCTCAAATAAATATGATGTTATTTTTTTATTTATGTGTCTTTGTATACGTATTCCTTGGTCAGTTTATTTGTTAAATACATATTAAAGTGTATATGTAAAATTATATTTTTTATACCTTCAGATTAACATTAATTAAATACACACTCATACATGGTTTTTTTTTTTCCACTCATACATATTTTATGACATATTGTATGTATTCAGTTCATAAGTTTACATACCCTGGCAGAATTTATGATTTCTTGGCCATTTTTCAGAGAATATGAATGATAACACAAAAACATCGTTCACTCATGGTTAGTGTTTGGCTGAAGCCATTTATTATCAATCAACTGTGTTTACTCTTTTTAAATCATAATGGAAACAGAAACTACCCACATGAACCTGATCAAAAGTTTACATATCCTGGTGATTTTGGCCTGATAACATGCACAAAAGTTGACACAAAGGGGTTTGATTGGCTATTAAAGGTAACCATCCTCACCTGTGATCTGTTTGCTTGTAATTAGTGTGTGTGTATAAAAGGTCAATGCAATTCTGGACTCCTGACAGACCCTTGCATCTTTCTTGCAGTGCTGCACTGACATTTCTGGATTTTGAGTCATGGGGAAAGCAAAAGAATTGTCAAAGGATCTGCGGGAAAAAGGTAGATGAACTGTATAAAAACAGGAATGAGATATAAAAAGATATCCAAGGAATTGAGAATGCCAATCAGCAGTGTTCAAACTCTAATCAAGAAGTGGAAAATGAGGGGTTCTGTTGAAACCAAACTGCGGTCAGGTAGACCAACTAAAATTTTAGCCACAACTGCCAGGAAAATTGTTTGGGATGAAAAGAAAACCCCACAAATAACTTCAGGTGAAACATAGGACTCTCTGAAAACATGTGACGTGGCTGTTTCAAGATGCACAATAAAGAGGCACTTGAAGAAAGATGGGCTGCATGGTCGAGTCACCAGAAGAAAGCCATTACTACGCAAATGCCACAAAGTATCTTGCTTATAATATGCCAAACAGCACAGAGCGAAGCCTCAAACCTTCTGGCACAAAGTCATTTGGAGTAATGAGACCAAAACTTAGCTTTTTGTCCACAACCATAAATGCTAGATTTGGAGAGGAGTCAACAAAGCCTATAATGAAAGGTATGGAGGTTGATCGCTGATGTTTTGGGGATGTGCGAGCTACAAAGGCACAGAAAATTTGGTCAAAATTGTTGGCAAGATGAATGCAGTATGCTATCAAAAAATACTGCAGGAGCATTTGTATTCATCAGCCAGGAAGCTGCGCATGTCATGCACTTGGATATTCCAACATGGCAATGATCCAAAACACAAGGTCAATTTGACCTGTCATTGGCTACAGCAGAATAAAATGCTGGTTCTGGAGTGGCTATCTCAGCCTCCTGACCTCTATATCATTGAGCCACTCTAGGGAGATCTCTAACGTGCAGTTCATGCAAGACAGCCCAAGAATTCACAGGAACTGGAGGCTTTTTCCAAGAGGAATGGGCAGCTTTACCATCTGAGAAGATAAAGAGCCTCACCCACAAATACCACAAAAGACTTTAAGCTGTCATTGATGTTAAAGGGGGAAATAAATGGTATTAAGAACTGGGGTATGTAAACTTTTTATCAGGGTCATTTGGTTAGTTTCTGTTGCCATTATGATTTAAAAAGATTTAACACAGTTGATTGATAATAAATGGCTTCAGCCAAACACTGTTGTGGAAAAATGTATTAATGTATGTTGTCAGATGTCCCCCCAATGTCAGTTTTGCTGTAATGCGCTCATCTGAACGTATTTGCACATACAGACGTTGGTGGAAGATCGGTGGTGGGAAAATCTTCCTATGGAAACAGCGATGTTTGCTCCATTTAGAGATGTTGTTTTACGCCCCGTCGGGGGACTGGCCACCACCTGACGGGGGGCGTTAAATCACTCCGAGCGCACAGATCTGTGTCCACAAGAACAGTAGCATAACTATACAACAGTTGTGGTCCATTGAGGCATAATTGTCATATAGTTCCCGTCATTGGTAGCAGTGCATGTCACTGATAGTCTATTTGAATGTATACATGTCTGTGATTGGTTATTATTGTATTGAATCCTTTAAGCTATATTTCTTGTGTTGTATTCTGTGTGGGGCTCCTGTGAGCTCACTTCCTATGGAGGGTGGGGTCACATGTTGTGACATCACTTCCTCCTGAGTGTAATAAAAATGGTTGATGGGCGGCGGCTTGGCAGAGTTTGCTGGGATGACCTGATGATAAGACCTATGTGTGAGACTTGCTTCTTGGAATGAATGATGGGACGAATGAACGGTGAGTGGAACTTAGCCTATAGATAGCATTATTGCAAAAAGATTAATCTGAAGTGTGCTTAGGTAAGCACAGGAAATATAGGCTGTGTGCTCTGCATAGAACCTGAAATTCCATCACAACACTAACCATGGGTGAAAGCAATGTTTTTGTGTTATCATTCATATTGTCTGAGAAATGGCCAAGGAATCATAAATTCTGCCAGGGTATGTAAACTTATGAGCACAACTGTGTATATATATATATATATATATATATATATATATATATGTAGCGGGGTCTTTAAATTTAGGTGGGGTACACCTGGGTGGAAGTTCAGGTGTGTAGGTATGGGAGTAATGACCATTTGTATTCGTGGAGGATTGGGCGGTGTAATAATCTCCTTGGCCTGTGGGTGGCGGGGTGCCCGCAGGCTCAAGGTAGATTCACTGCCATAGTGCTGTCCTTTTTGTCCCTTCTCGGAGATGGTACGGCGAGGGCGGGGAACCTGCTGTGGGGTCATTGGAGGGGATAAAAGGGGGAGACGCCCTGGTCACGAGGTCTTGCTCTTCTGGAGGTTCTTCATCATGCGCCCAGGCACCTTAGGCCTGGGTGCGGGCGGTTCCGGATTCCGGCTCAGGTGCCCTAGGCCTGACCGGAATAGAGTTGGAGTCCATCCCAGGCACCTTCAGCCTGGGGTGAGGTACTGAACCAGGAGGCCTGGGGCCCAGTGACTTCGACTGGGTCCCGCGAGGGTGGAGAAGTCCGAGGGTCCCTGAAGTGGATGGGGCTCATGTCTGAGGTGAGGAGGCCGGGGAGGCTACCTATTCGGAGAGTCTGGAGCAGCATCAATCCAGTGACGGATGGGCCTCTGGTAACTCCCTTGGAGGGACATCTTCCCCTGATAGGGGCCACAACGCAGCGAAGGTACTCCTCTCTACGTTCTCTTGAGTCGCTGGTAGAGACTCTCAAGTTCTAAGTCCTTTCAAGATATGGCTATAGTAACCGCTGGCGAGATCGCAGTGGTTTAGCTGGTAATTAGGATAGTGCCTCGACCTGCTCATCCCCTGTATCAAAATGTTATCAAGTCACAACCAGTTGGCTACTGAAGCACTGTTTATTGTGAGAAATGCAATAAAACAAGAGTTGGACTGTGATCGGTGTGTGGAACTCTGGTTAATGGGAGCAGAGGGAAGCGTTGGCACAGCAGGACTTAATCCTTTACAGAAGCACATAGGCCCGAGGAAATATCTGGTACTGGCCTTCACCTCACCCACAGCTATGGGGAGGACATGGGCCGTAGCGCATCTCACCCTATCGTGTGTGATACCACTAGAAGAAAGAGATGGGGTGAGGTCGCTACACGTGGGGGCTCATCTGGGATGATATGTGTTTTGACTTTGGAAGTAAGAATGGCTGTGTCTAGACTTTGCTGCCCGGAGGAGTTCCGAGCAGGTCGGCCATGTGATCGGCCAAAGTGCATCCCTGCTCAAAGTCGTGGAAATGACCCTAAGACGGGAAAGGCCCATGGAGAGGAGCGAGAAGAGGGAGAAGTCCAGCCGTGTGACGTACTACATGTGGGGGCTTTTACTGACTGGCGCCATGAGGCACCCCGTGACTACACAATTCGTGGGCGGAGCTTGATGGAAGCCCGCGAAAACGTGCAAGTCATGGGAGGAGTCTGGCCATGTGGAGGAACTCACGTGGAGACTTCGGCGCGTGGTCAGTGTGTGATGGAGCAGCAGACAGTTGGGATGGCCTCAAGCTCCCCGTGGATTCCGGTTCCCTACCCCACGAAGATTACTACGTTTTCTGCTCCCCTTACAGACACGGTGATAAGACTCAGGCCCCGAGGACAGTTTGCTCTGTACACCTGCAGAGACACGGAGGCCCTCGGTGTGATCTGTCCCGGATCCTCGGGACTGGTGGTTCACCTGAAGCCATTCGGGTGTTGCGAAGCATGCATAGAGTTCTTGTTCGAGGTGGAGCCATCCACAGTAAGGCCCCGGGCCCTTCGCCTCAACAGCCTCACAGGTACCGCTACTCTGGAAGGGGAGATCCAGGCCTTTGCGGATGTTCCCGTACGCACTGACCAGGGCGATGTGACTGCCCAATCAGAGAGGAAAAATCAGAGGATGCTGCTTCGGTCACCACAGATTCTCTGCTCCCACCTCCGAAGAGGAAAGTCGGCCTGGTGCAGGCCTTCTATGGTCGTGGAAGAGCTTCACCCCGTCGCTTGCCTGGCCTGGATGGATCCGGTTGGAAGAGTCCTGGACATTCCAGTTCTACAAAAGGTCAAGGTGAGCCAGGGGCTGGGACTGTGGTGGTGGTTGGAGGTGTTTGGGGTCCACAGTCGGTGGAGCCCGCTAGGGAGGGTAGTACCACGTCTACCAGAGACTACCTTCCCGTGGAGATGTATGACACCTCCGACCTAGAGTCACTGTCGGATTGTGGAGATGACGGTGAGATCGATGAACTGTTTCACCAGAAGGGCTGGGACAAACGCCCATTACCTATGCTACGTGCACCCCAAGATTCGCCTATGTCCATAGGAGGCAGCACGCCCCGGGCAGAAGCCCCAGGGTCTACGAGGAAGCCTAGTCCTTTGGTTGCTCTTCCACAGTCCACAGCATCACTACGGGCACCGAAACTGAAGCCATCCGAGGTAGTGAAAGTACCTCGGCACCCGGAGGCCATCGTTCAACCAGGAGAAGGTGAGCGGGCCACAATGCCTCCTTTAGCCCGATTGCAACGACTCTTTTCCCAGAGGGTCGCTCACGAGTATGGATGGGAATATCCGTACTTGCCCAGAGACTTGTTGTTTGAGGTTGAAGTTCTGCGACAGCGATGGTACGATGAGTTTGTTTGGGAGAAACTTAAAGTGCCTCATGCCCGGCGATACTTGTCCTGTTCGCCACCAGTGTCGAAAAAGTTTAGAGACTGCAGAGCAGACTGGATGTGGGGCCGCCATATCCACGCAGACAAGGTGCGCATCTGCAGGAAAGATGGAGAGGACGCGGACTATTCGATTGAGGTTTTCGATAAGCATCTGAAGCCTTTGTTTTTGCCTGACCCAAGGTTTTATTTGTGAGAAGAGACTCACTTGTTTCCTGTGAAAAGTTTCCGGAGGTGTTCTTGCCGAAGCATCGAACTGTACCCTAGTTTTTTATTTGGGTTTTTTTTTTTTTTTTACTCGGAGGAATGAGAGCTGATTGTTTGTTCTATCTTCCCTCACCATTTAAAGACTGAGACTTTGGGGGTAGAGTCAGAGTAGGAATGCAGGAAAATTGAAGATTTCACCAAGTGTCATCACCGTGGCATCGTCACTAGGTGGCGGTGTTGCGCAACGGCTGTTGCTTGTACATTTACATCATTTACTTATTGGAGCGAGTGGGTCTCTCGGCTGATAGACCCATTCATTCCAAATTAACACAGAATGTCAGTATGTGGTTTTCCTTGCGTGTTGTTTTTTTTTTCCCCTCTGCAGGAGATTCGTCTGTCAAGACTACTGAGTATGGGGTGGTTCTTAGACAGAAAAGGGAGGGATGTGTACATGCTTAGAGGGTTTTAAAAAAAAAAAGTTTATTGTTTTATGTTCCCCTCCCCTTTGAGCAGGTCTTGGTATGGTTAAGGTTCAAATTTTTAGGGATGCCTCTGGGGTCAGACTTATGTCACCACCTTTGGGAGACATGGGTTCACACCAGACGCTGGGGACCAGCGTCAAATTACAGGGGGGAGTATGTAGCGGGGTCTTTAAATTTAGGTGGGGTACACCTGGGTGGAAGTTCAGGTGTGTAGGTATGGGAGTAATGACCATTTGTATTCATGGAGGATTGGGCGGTGTAATAATCTCCTTGGCCTGTGGGTGGTGGGGTGCCCGCAGGCTCTAGGTAGATTCACTGCCATAGTGCTGTCCTTTTTGTCCCTTCTCGGAGATGGTACGGCGAGGGCGGGGAACCTGCCGTGGCATCATTGGAGGGGATAAAAGGGGGAGACGCCCTGGTCACGAGGTCTTGCTCTTCTGGAGGTTCTTCATCACGCGCCCAGGCACCTTAGGCCTGGGTGCGGGCGGTTCCGGATTCCGGCTCAGGTGCCCTAGGCCTGACCGGAATGGAGTTGGAGTCCATCCCAGACACCTTCAGCCTGGGGTGAGGTACTAAACCAGGAGGCCTGGGGCCCAGTGACTTCGACTGGGTCCTGCGAGGGTGGAGAAGTCCGAGGGTCCCTGAAGTGGATGGGGCTCATGTCTGAGGTGAGGAGGCCAGGGAGGCTACCCATTCGGAGAGTCTGGAGCAGCATCAACCCAGTGACGGATGGGCCTCTGGTAACTCCCTTGGAGGGACATCTTCCCCTGATAGGGACCACAACGCAGCGAAGGTACTCCTCTCTACGTTCTCTTGAGTCGCTGGTAGAGACTCTCAAGTTCTAAGTCCTTTCAAGATATGGCTATAGTAACCGCTGGCGAGATCGCAGTGGTTTAGCTGGTAATTAGGATAGTGCCTCGACCTGCTCATCCCCTGTATCAAAATGTTATTAAGTCACAACCAGTTGGCTACTGAAGCACTGTTTATTGTGAGAAATGCAATAAAACAAGAGTTGGACTGTGATCGGTGTGTGGAACTCTGGTTAATGGGAGCAGAGGGAAGTGTTGGCACAGCAGGACTTAATCCTTTACAGAAGCACATAGGCCCGAGGAAATATCTGGCACTGGCCTTCACCTCACCCACAGCTATGGGGAGGACATGGGCCGTAGCGCATCTCACCCTATTGTGTGTGATACCCGTAGAAGAAAGAGATGGGGTGAGGTCGCTACATATATATATATATATATATATATATATAAATGTATATAAACAGGGCTCAAAATTTCAAGTCCTGAACTACTAGCCAGGCCTTAAAAGTTACTTGCCACCAGTTGCCCCACCCAAACCCTACCCTGCCCCTAATTGCGCCCCTGAACATGCCCACGTCTCCCCCAGTACATCCCTACCTCCAACGCCTCCCCCCAGTACGTCCCTACCTCCAACGCCTCTCCCAGTACGTCCCTACCTCCAACGCCTCTCCCAGTACGTCCCTACCTCCAACGCCTCCCCCAGTTCATCCCTACCTCCAACGCCTCCCCCAGTACATCCCTAGCTCCAACGCCTCCCCCAGTTCATCCCTACCTCCAACACCTCCCCCAGTTCATCCCTACCTCCAACGCCTTCCCCAGTTCATCCCTACCTCCAACGCCTCCCCCAGTTCATCCCTACCTCCAACGCCTCCCCCAGTTCATCCCTACCTCCAACGCCTCCCCCAGTACATCCCTACCTCCAACGCCTCCCCCAGTACATCCCTACCTCCAATGCCTCCCCCAGTACATCCCTACCTCCAACGCCTCCCCCAGTACATCTCTACCTCCAACGCCTCCTCCAGTACATCCCTACCTCAAATTCCTCTTCCCAGCATATCTCTGCCTCCAATGCCCTCCCTCCCAATGACCCACCAGCACGCCTCATCTTCTGACCTCCCCTCTCCAGAACACCTATGCCTCCAATCTCCCCCCAACCCTGTACATCTATGCTTTCAATATTCTCCCCAATCCATGATATCTATGCCTCCAATTCCACCACCATTCCGCCCTATTCTATCATACCGTATGATAGATTAGGGGAGTGAAGGTGGAATTGGAGGCATAGATATCATGGATTGAGGGGGGGGGCGGGAGTGTGTGGAATTGAAGGCATAGATATGATTCAGACCTCCAATTCCATCCCCCCCCTCCCCATCCATGATATCTATGCCTTCAATTACATCCCCCCTATCCAGCACATGCTCGCTCTCAATCCCACCCCCCTTCCTTCCAGCACACTTCTTGTTTAATCCCCCCATTTTATCAATGCCTCCAGCACACTGTCGTACTTACCATTCTGCAGCCATGGGGTGAGTCATCACTGCACATTAAGGGCGGAGCGACGTTTTAGCCTGCCCACTTAGGACCGCCCCACTCCTTAGATGTGCAGCAGAACGAAGGCGGAGAGGGGCGGTCCCAGGCGGCTCTTTAATGGTGAAGTGTACGGTCTGTGAACCTGGACGGGGATGTGAAGAACGGAGGCGGAGGGGGTCAATCGCAGGTGGCTCTTTAATGGGGAATTGCGGGGATGTGCAGAACGGAGGCGGGGGGGCGGTCCCAGGCGGCTCTTACATGTATAGTGCAGTGCATGGTGGCATTGTGCAGGAGAACAGAGGTGGAGGGGGCGGTCCCAGCGGCTCTTTCATGCCCGATGAAAAGCACACTCTGCCAGCCTGGGTGGGGATATGTGGAAGGAGGTGGAGAGGGGCGGTCCTAGACGGCTGACTGTATAAATTTAAATATCTGCGCTAAGAGCCTGTGCGCGGCGGAAGGGGCACTTGGTATACATTCCTGTGATAGCACAGCCCTGTCACTACTCGCCCT
This sequence comes from Rana muscosa, assembly GCA_029206835.1. Taxonomy (NCBI): domain Eukaryota; kingdom Metazoa; phylum Chordata; class Amphibia; order Anura; family Ranidae; genus Rana; species Rana muscosa. The sequence continues at coordinate 893,159,244 of CM055117.1, read as the reverse complement.
CTTCATTTCCTTACTCGCCAAATGCGAGTAGGCAAGTGCAAATTTTGAGGGCTATATATATATATATATATATATATATACACACATATATATACACACACAAACCCCTTCCTTATAACTAAAGTAGCTCTGAGGAAGGGGATGCACCTCCGAAACGCCCCGTGATGGGATATAGCACATGTTGACACACTGTGTGTTTTGGGGGTTTAGAAAAATAGATGTTTGTAACCATACACATTTTAGGCATGGGATCATAATTGTTAGGCCTCTACGTGTACATGGCTTCAAATTTTGGCTTTTAAAGGGGTGAGATCACCCCATCTGAGGAAGGCAACATCCACACAGTCTTGGGATACTAATGTTTAATTTGCCCTTCACTTTAACAAACTCGAACTTTGTAAGTTACTGAGTTTTGGATGTGTATCTAATGGTTTAGAACATGCCTGTTTAGCCGCAAAAAAGGGGAAATAATGCAAAACATACATGTTATACACCAAGATGTTGGTTTGTTTTAAAACCTTAAAAGGCACATGTAAATGTGCTTTGAGTAAAATGTTTTTTTACTAAACAATGTGTGGCTTATTATTTCATTGCTCAATACCAGTGTATTTCATAAGTTAGCTAAAAAAATTGTATTGAGACAGGCCTAATCTCAGAAGACAAAAACAAGCGCTCCTGGAATGATGGACCAGATCTGATAAACTTGCCAACATTAATGGCTGCAGCTGCTACCTTACACGCACGGGTTTTAAAAAAAAACAAACCAGTCAAACATAAGGTAAAATAAATAATTATAAACTGTGTATAAATATATATAAAACCAGGTAGCGCTAGTACATGTAAAGGACATATACATAAACACTGATTAATAAATGTCCATATTGGTGAAACCACACTTAAAGGATGAAAATGTGAGGATCAAAACAAAATAAAGGAATAAACGTCCATTCAATCCAGGCAGATGGAGAGTATTGCTGACACCAGAAGATAATAGGAGATAACACCTTCACACATGTGCTGAAAGGAGAAGAGGGGTGTGTGCGTACAGAAACCCCCAATTGAGTGGGCTTTTACCGCAGAGCGCTCACAAAACAGCAAACAAATTATCAGTTAAAGGTGATCCCAGCAGTCGTTTCCGCTCAATCCTGGTCAGACAATCTGATTGCTCATCAGTTACCATAAGAGAAAGGAGGAAGCGGACATAGCGTGATCCCGTTTAAACGTTTTAATTTCCAAAACACTTAAAATCCATCAAGATGTAAACTCACATATAGATAAAGCAATCAGGCATTGTTCACAATATAAAGCGCTGACCCAGTGTCTGTGCAAAACACGGCGTCTCCTACCACACACGCTGCTATCCGTGCTGCGGGGATAGTTGCCTTCGTTCCGGACACTGGCTGGCTTCACCACTTGCGTTGCTTGGCTCCACCCTGACTAGTTTCGTAAGTTCGACATCATCTGAGGGTGGAGACAAGCAACGCATTCAACGTATTTATGCTAACGAGCGATCACTCGCAGCAGTAAGCCTATTGGCTGTGCGCTCACGGGAAACTGTTCCCATGACAACGCGGTCACAACCAGGGATGAGCCGAACACCCCCCTGTTCGGTTCGCACCAGAACCTGCGAACAGACAGAATGTTCGCGCGAACTTTAGAACCCTATTAAATACAATGGACTCGAACGTTCGAAATCTAAAGTGCTAATTATAAAGGCTAATATGCAAGTTATTGTCCTAAAAAGTGTTTGGGGACCGGGGTCCTGCCCCAGGGGACATGTATCAATGCAAAAAAAGGTTTCAAAAATAGACGTTTTTACGGGAGCGGTGATTTTAATAATGCTTAAAATGAAAAAATAAAAGTGAAATATTCCTTTAAATTTCGTACCTGGGGGGTGTGTATGATATGCATGTAAAGTGGCGCATGTTTCCCGTGCTTAGAACTGTCCCTGCACAAAGTGTCATTTTTGAAGGAAAAAAAGTCATTTAAAACTCACTCGCGGCTATTAATGAATTGTCGGCTTTTATCAATACATAGAAAAGTCATTGATAAAAAAAAAAAAAAAAGCGTGGGGGTTCCCCCAAATTCAATTACCAGGCCCTTTAGGTCTGGAATGGATATTAAGGGGAACCCCGCCGCAAATTTAAAAAAAAATGGCGTGGAGTTCCCCCTAAATATCCATACCAGGCCCTTGAGATCTGGCATGGATTTTAAGGGGAACTCCACCCCAAATTAAAAAAAAAATGGCGTGGAGTCCCCCCAAAAATCCATACCAGACCCTTATCCGAGCACGCAACCTGGCCGGCCGCAGGGGAAGAGGGGGGAACGAGAGAGCGGCCCCCCCTCCCTCCTGAACCGTACCAGGCCACATGCCCTCAACATGGGGAGGATGTCCCCATGTTGATGGGGACAAGGGCCTCATCCCCACAACCCTTGCCCGGTGGTTGTGGGGGTCTGCGGGCGGGGGGCTTATCGGAATCTGGAAGACCCCTTTAACAAAGGGGACCCCCAGATCCCAGCCCCCCCCTATGTGAATTGGTAAGGGGTACATTGTACCCCTACCATTTCACGAAGAAAGTGTCAAAAAATGTAAATAAAAACACACACACCTTGAAAAAGTCCTTTATTAAAAAAAATAAAAATAATAAAAAAAAAAAAACATTCCAGCGATGAAATCCAGTGTCCCGCGGCGATCCCGATGTCCAGCGCTGTCCGTCATTGGTTGTGCCTGTGCGGACCTGATGGGGAACTTCCTCCGCAGTCTATTAAATGTATAGACCCACCCCTTCTAAAGTTCCCCATCAGGTCCGCTTAGCAGACCAGATGCGGAACATGAGAAGGGGCGGGTCTATACATGTATTACACAGCGAATGAAGTTCCCCATCAGGTCCGCCCCCTCGGTATGTCGGACCCCGCCTACGTCATTGGCCTGAGCGGGGAACTTCCTTCACTGTGTAATTTAAATTTACACAGTGAAGGAAGTTCCCCGCTCAGGCCAATGACGTAGGCGGGGTCGGACATACCGAGAGGGCGGACCTGATGGGGAACTTCGTTCGCTGTGTAATACATGAATAGACCCGCCCCTTCTCTCGTTCCGCATCTGGCTTGCTGAGCGGACCTGATGGGGAACTTTAGAAGGGGCGGGTCTATACATTTAAAACACAGCGGAGGAAGTTCCCCATCAGGTCCGCACAGGCACAACCAATGACGGACAGCGCTGGACATCGGGATCGCCGCGGGACACTGGATTTCATCGCTGGAATGTTTTTTTTTTATTATTTTTATTTTTTTTAATAAAGGACTTTTTCAAGGTGTCCTTTACCAATTCCCCTTACCAATTCACATAGGGGGGGGGGGCCGGGATCTGGGGGCCCCCTTTGTTAAAGGGGTCTTCCAGATTCCGATAAGCCCCCCGCCCGCAGACCCCCACAACCACCGGGCAAGGGTTGTGGGGATGAGGCCCTTGTCCCCATCAACATGGGGACATCCTCCCCATGTTGAGGGCATGTGGCCTGGTACGGTTCAGGAGGGAGGGGGGGGCGCTCTCTCATCCCCCTCTTCCCCTGCGGCCGGCCAGGTTGCGTGCTCGGATAAGGGTCTGGTATGGATTTTTGGGGGGACTCCACGCCATTTTTAAAAAAAAATTGGGGTGGAGTTCCCCTTAAAATCCATGCCAGATCTCAAGGGCCTGGTATGGATATTTAGGGGGAACCCCACGCCATTTTTTTTTAAATTTGCGGCGGGGTTCCCCTTAGTATCCATTCCAGACCTAAAGGGCCTGGTAATTGAATTTGGGGGAACCCCCACGCTTTTTTTTTTTTTTTATCAATGACTTTTCTAAGTATTGATAAAAGCCGACAATTCATTAATAGCCGCGAGTGAGTTTTAAATGACTTTTTTTTTCTTCAAAAATGACACTTTGTGCAGGGACAGTTCTAAGCACGGGAAACATGCGCCACTTTACATGCATATCATACACACCCCCCAGGTACGAAATTTAAAGGAATATTTCACTTTCATTGTTTAATTTTAAGCATTATTAAAATCACTGCTCCTAAAAAACCGGCCGTTTTACAACTTTTTTTTGCATTGATACATGTCCCCTGGGGCAGGACCCAGGTCCCCAAACACTTTTTAGGACAATAACTTGCATATAAGCCTTTATAATTAGCACTTTAGATTTCTCCCATAGACTTTTCGAATTTACCGCGAACACCCCAAATTGTTTGTTGTTCGGCGAACGGGCGAACAGGCAATGTTCGAGTCGAACATGAGTTTGACTCGAACTCGAAGCTCATCCCTAGTCACAACACACAGTTAGCTCTTGATCACACAGGTTGCAGGAAGGCGGGCTAAAATCACAGCACGGCATTCCTCCATAAGCCCGTGTTAATCCATGAGTCACATCCTGTTTAATTTGCATTTAGGCATATTCAAACAGTGCTAACCAATACCATTAAAAACAATGGATACCTATATTAAAAAAGTACTGGTGATCATCATAACACAATGCATAGCAAATATCAAACATATAAACAATAAAATTTGTATGTTTAAAATTGATATTAAAATAAAGGGAACACTCAAATAGTTATAATGATAACAATATTCATCTGTATATACGCTCGTTAGTTATGCAAGTCATATTACACATTATGTGAAACACACCTGTACAATCAGGTGGGGCAGAGAAAAAGATAATAATGATAATAATAATGCATATGTAGTATGTACATGCATACTCGATCACGCATGCATACCCATACATAAATGCAAAGGATCAATTTTAAAACTATGATAAAACTCATGATGCATTAGCATGAATCAAAAGGCCACCAAACATACAGTTAAGAGGTGTGGGTACTAACGAAAAATAATATTAATATTACAGTAATACTTTGATGCCTGCCGGTTTAAATGTTGAACTAGACGTCAACTGTTTTATCAGTGACTATTAATAATATATACATAATTTTAGATACATTTACCGATTTCGTTCTTCTTTTTTCTTTTTTCTCTTTTCTCTTTTTTCGCAGTTCCCGGTCCCCCTTCTCAGTTCATCTCTGTAGAAGTACATCAATGTAGGAAGTCTGATTGACATAATGTCAGGACATTCCTGTTGGTCAATCAGTCAATCATTTTGGGACAGCGAGGGCGATATAATGTCTATATAGACACTTTATCCTATACTGTTTAATTTGTTTAGGCAGAAGGAGCTTAGTTTAATCAATTAATGATTTATTAGGACATCAGCTAACATAATTAATATTAATATTATTTTTCGTTAGTACCCACACTTCTTAACTGTTTGTTTGGTGGCCTTTTGATTCATGCTAATGCATCATGAGTTTTATCATAGTTTTAAAGTTGATCCTTTGCATTTATGTATGTGTATGCATGCGTGATCGAGCATGCATGTACATACTATATATGCATTATTATTATCATTATTATCTTTTTCTCTGCCCCACCTGATTGTACAGGTGTGTTTCACATAACGTGTAATATGACTTGCATAACTAACGGGCGTATATACAGATGAATATTGTTATCATTATAACTATTTGAGTGTTCCCTTCATGTTAATATCAATTTTAATAATACTAATTTTATTGCTTATATGTTTGATATTTGCTTGCATTGTGTTATGATGATCACCAGTACTTTTTTAATATAGGTATCCATTGTTTTTAATGGTATTGGTTAGCACTGTTTGAATATGCCTAAATGCAAATTAAACAGTATGCGACTCATGGATTAACACAGGCTTACGGAGGAATGGCGTGCTGTGATTTTAGCCGCCTTCCTGCAACCTGTGTGATCAAGAGCTAACTGTGTGTTGTGACCGCGTTGTCATGGAAACAGTTTCCCGTGAGCGCACAGCCAATAGGCTTACTGCTGCGAGTGATCGCTCGTTAGCATAAATACGTTGAATGCATTGCTTGTCTCCACCCTCAGATGATGTCGAACTTACGAAAGTGGTGACGCCAGCCAGTGTCCGGAACGAAGGCAACTATCCCCGCAGCACAGACTAACGCGTGTGTGGTAGGAGACGCCGTGTTTTGCACAGACACTGGGTCGGCACTTTATATTGTGAACAATGCCTGATTGCTTTATCTATATGTGAGTTTACATCTTGATGGATTTTAAGTGTTTTGGAAATTAAAACTTTTAAACAGGATCACGCTATGTCCCCTTCCTCCTTTCTCTTAGGCCCCTTTCACATTGGGGCGGTTTGCAGGCGCTATTTTTAGCAAAATAGCGCCTGCAAACCGAGCCTAAAGAGCGGCTCCTGTCTGTCCAATGTGAAAGCCCCGAGGGCTTTCACACTGGAGGGGTGTGCTAACAGGACTTAAAAAAAAGTCCTGCTAGCCGCATCTTTGAAACGGTGAGAGGAGCGGTGTGTTTACTGTTCCTACACCCCTCCTTCCCATTGAAATGAATGGGAAACCGCGGTAATACCGCCCGCAAACCGCGGCTGTAGCCGCGGTTTGCGGGTGGTATTAATCCTTTTTCGGCCTCTAGCGGGGGTTTAAACCGCACCGCTAGCGGCCGAATACCTCTGCAATCCCGACGGTATAGCGCCGCTATACCGCCACCGCCCCAGTGTGAAACCAGCCTTATGGTAACTGATGAGCAATCAGATTGTCTGACCAGGATTGAGCGGAAAACGACTGCTGGGATCACCTTTAACTGATCATTTGTTTGCTGTTTTGTGAGCGCTCTGCGGTAAGAGTCCACTCAAGAGGGGGTTTCTGTACGCACACACCCATCTTCTCCTTTCAGCACACATGTGAAGGTGTTATCTCCTATTAGCTTCTGGTGTCAGCAATACTCTCCATCTGCCTGGATTGAATGGACATTTATTCCTTTATTTTGTTTTGATCCTCACATTTTCATCCTTTAAGTGTGGTTTCACCAATTTGGACATTAATCAGTGTTTATGTATATGTCCTTTACATGTACTAGCGCTACCTGGTTTTATATATATTTATACACAGTTTATAATTATTATTTTACCTTCTTTTATGTATTTCATAAGTTGTTGTATGAAAGGTTGTTGAATTAAGGAATGAATGACTTGTATAGCGCTACACATGCGAACTGAATCGCCTCTAGGGGCTTTTTGCAGCCAGTGTCTGCTTGGCTGGTGCAGTCATTTTACCCCGTAGGATCTCGACACGCTTGGGACACACAGTCGTACACATATATATACTGGGCCAATATGGACAAGATCCAATTAACCTACCACTTTGGAGTGTGGGAGGAAACCGGAGTACCCGGAGGAAACCCACGCAGACACAGGGAGAACATGCAAACTCCAGGCAGATGGTGTCGTGGTCGGGATTCGAACCAGCGACCCTTTTGCTGCTAGGTGAAAGTGCTATCAACTACACCACTGTGCTGCCCTTACATGTGGACAACATGCTCTTAAATGTGGACAACTCCAGCAATTTTTACTCCTCCAAAAAATGAAAGGAGTTGTAAAGGCATAATGTTTTTGAACTTCATGCATTAGATCCATTAAGGATAAAAACATTGTGTGTGTTTAGCAGACCCACAGCACACCATAATAGTTAGCTGAAGAAGATATTGTCACCTCATGTAGCAATTAAGGTACATTTGCACTATTGGAGCAAGTGTCCAAAATAAAGCCCATTTGGGAACATATTAGACATATAAGAAACAAAGACAACAGTAGTTCAAAAGAAATAGGAGTTTATGATCTCCAAAAAATATTAGAAAAGATCAGTTACAATTTGCTGCCAAGCCACAGCCCCTCTACCCACAAAATTTTCAAGGTATTTCTGACGTAAATCTCTGGCAATTTGTGAGGACAATCCAGCATGGGCATTTTTTATTAGCCGTCAGCACGCCCACAGATGGACAAGCTGCAGCCTTTTCAGCTGGGCCTGCCACTGCAGGGTCCACCTCACTTGGCAGTGAGGCTAGGTAGCTGGTAGCATTCCTCCTTAAACAATTATGTAGGATACAGCAGCACAGGACCACATGGTTTATCTTGTAGAGTGCCAGGTTGATTGGAGTCAAAACAGCCTGAAACGACTCGATAGGATGCCAAAGGCATTTTCGACCACCCTTCTGGCACAAGAGAGCCTGTAATTGAAGATTCTATGCTCTGGGGTGAGGTTCATCATAGGAAACAGATTAATCAGATGTTCCCCCAAGGCAAAGGCCGCACCTGCCACGAAAACAAAATTGAGGCCCTTCACATTCTCCTCAGCAGGTGGCAAGTTCAAGGTGCCATTCTGGAGCTGCTTGTAGAACTCTGTCTGCATAATCACTCTTCCATCAGAGCTGCAGCAGTTCTTCCCAACATCCAAATACAAGAACTCATAGTTGGCAGACACTACAGCTAGCATGACTATGCTGCAAAAGCCCTTATAGTTAAAATAGGACCCAGAGTTGGCTGGTGGTACAATCCGGACATGCTTGCTATCAATAGCACCCCCACAGTTCGAAAAATCCCACTGCTGGTGGAACTGGGCTGCAACATCCTGCCATTGCTCTGGGTTGGAAGGAAACTGTGGATAAATAGAAAAAATAAATGACTAGGTGAAGGGGGGAGGGTCCAGAGATAGTGAGAGTCAGCGGGAACATATTGCAGAGGGTAGTATTAGGGGCATTAGTGGTAGGGTAACCAAAGCACATAAACCCAAGGTAAGTATAGTAGCAAGTCCTAGTTGCAATCTGGGAACACCCAAGAGGATAGTATGTGACCGGTCAAAATATATTAATGCATTAAAGTGTCTGTTTACCAATGCCAGAAGTCTGCCAAGCAAAATAGGTGAGTTTGAAGCTCTGGTGCATGAGGAGAGCTATGATGTAATCGGTATTGCTGAAACTTGGCTTCATTCCTCACATGACTGGGCTATTAATATTCCTGGCTATGCACTCTTTCGGAAAGACAGGGTAAAAAGGAAAGGTGGAGGGGTCTGTCTCTATGTGAGAAGTGATCTCAAAGCGAGTGTGAAAGAGGACCTGGTGGATGGAGAGTGGGATGAGTCTGAAGCATTATGGGTGGAACTGCATACAGATGTGCGTAGTTCAAAGTTAATCATTGGAGTTTGTTATAGACCACCCAATGTTAATGAGTAGGTGGAGACTCAGCTCCTTGCACAGATGGAAAGGGCTGCAAGGGCTGGGACGGTGATAATAATGGGGGATTTTAACTACCCAGAAATAGACTGAAGTAATGGAACTGCTGGGACAGTTAAAGGGCAAAAATGTATAAACCTATTGCAGGACAATTTTATGGTCCAGTTTATTGAGGCCCCAACTAGGAATCATGCTCTGTTGGACCTGGTAATCTCAAACCATGCAGAGCGTATTACTAATGTTCAGAAAAAGGAACACCTGGGTAGCAGTGATCATAACATGATTTCATTTGATGTTAGTTGTAAGCAAAAATCACATACGGGAAAGATAAAAACACTTAGGCCCCATGCACACGAGACGCTGTTATTTGCTGTTAAACGCGCGTTCAGAGGCAGTTGGACGCTTTTTTCAACTGCCCCTGAACCCATTCAATGTTATCCTATGTGTCCATGCACACACTCTCGTTTTTTGGCGTTTACAAGCAGTTGCGTTTAACCTCGTTTTTCCAGAAGCAAAAAAATGGGTTCAGACGCAAACGTTTTCCACAGTTCAGACGCTAAACGCCGCTAAACATGGCTAAACGCGGTACCGGCGTTTTGCCGCGTTTGCGTTTATATGCGCTTTTAAAGGTGACCTATTTTTTAACATTAGAAATCTCAAAAATTATGGCAAATGATGAAAAACTATTAAAAAATATAAAAGAAAACTGTAATTGCTTGCATTGCGGACAATCCACAACTTGTGGCAGGTAACGTGGCAAGTGGACAATCAACAACTTGTGTCAGGTGACGTGGCCAGGTGACGTGGCCGGTGGACAATCCACAACTTGTGGCAGGTGACGTGGCAGGTGACGTGGCCAGTGGACAATCCACAACTTGTGGCAGGTGACGTGGCAAGTGGACAATCAACAACTTGTGTCAGGTGACGTGGCCAGGTGACGTGGCCAGGTAACGTGGCCAGTGGACAATCCACAACTTGTGGCAGGTGACGTGTCCAGGTGACGTGGCCAGTGGACAATCCACAACTTGTGGCAAGTGGACAATCAACAACTTGTGTCAGGTGACGTGGCCAGGTGACGTGGCCAGGTGACTTGGCCAGTGGACAATCCACAACTTGTGGCAGGTGACGTGTCCAGGTGACATGGCCAGTGGACAATCCACAACTTGTGACGTGGCAGGTGACGTGGCCAGTGGACAATCCACAACTTGTGGCAGGTGACGTGGCAAGTGGACAATCAACAAATTGTGTCAGGTGACGTGGCCAGTGGACAATCCACAACTTATGGCAGGTGACGTGGCAGGTGACGTGGCCAGTGGACAATCCACAACTTGTGGCAGGTGACGTGGCAAGTGGACAATCAACAACTTGTGTCAGGTGACGTGGCCAGGTGACGTGGCCAGTGGACAATCCACAACTTGTGGCAGGTGACGTGTCCAGGTGACGTGGCCAGTGGACAATCCACAACTTGTGGCAAGTGGACAATCAACAACTTGTGTCAGGTGACGTGGCCAGGTGAAGTGGCCAGGTGACGTGGCCAGTGGACAATCCACAACTTGTGGCAGGTGACGTGACCAGGTGATGTGACCAGTGGACGATTCACAACTTGTGGCAGGTGACATGGCCAGGTGACGTGGTAAGTGGACAATCCACAACTTGTGGCAGGTGACGTGGCCAGGTGACGTGGCAGGTAATGAGGCCAAGTGACGTGACAGGTGACGTGGCAAGTGGACAATTCACAACTTGTGGCAAGTGACGTGGCCAGGTGACGTGGCATGTGATGTGGCCAGGTGACGTGGCAAGTGGACAATCCACAACTTGTGGCAGGTGACGTGGCAAGTGGACAATCAACAACTTGTGTCAGGTGACGTGGCCAGGTGACGTGGCCAGTGGACAATCCACAACTTGTGGCAGGTGACGTGTCCAGGTGACGTGGCAGGTGGCGTGGCAAGTGGACAATCCCCAACTTGTGGCAGGTGACGTGGCCAGGTGACGTGGCAGGTAACATAGCCAGGTGATGTGGCCAGGTGACGTGTCCAGTGGACAATCCACAACTTGTGGCAGGTGACGTGGCCAGTGGACAATCCCCAACTTGTGGCAGGTGACGTGGCCAGGTGACGTGGCAGGTAACATGGCCAGGTGACGTGGCCAGGTGACGTGTCCAGTGGACAATCCACAACTTGTGGCAGGTGACGTGGCCAGTGGACAGCCACAACTTGTGGCAGGTGACGTGGCAAGTGGACAATCAACAACTTGTGTCAGGTGACGTGGCCAGGTGACGTGGCCAGTGGACAATCCACAACTTGTGGCAGGTGACGTGTCCAGGTGACGTGGCCAGTGGACAATCCACAACTTGTGGCAAGTGGACAATCAACAACTTGTGTCAGGTGACGTGGCCAGGTGACGTGGCCAGGTGACTTGGCCAGTGGACAATCCACAACTTGTGGCAGGTGACGTGGCAGGTGATGTGGCCAGTGGACAATCCACAACTTGTGGCAGGTGACGTGGCAAGTGGACAATCAACAAATTGTGTCAGGTGACGTGGCCAGTGGACAATCCACAACTTGTGGCAGGTGACGTGGCAGGTGACGTGGCCAGTGGACAATCCACAACTTGCGGCAGGTGACGTGGCAAGTGGACAATCAACAACTTGTGTCAGTCGACGTGGCCAGGTGACGTGGCCAGTGGACAATCCACAACTTGTGGCAGGTGATGTGTCCAGGTGACGTGGCCAGTGGACAATCCACAACTTGTGGCAAGTGGACAATCAACAACTTGTGTCAGGTGACGTGGCCAGGTGAAGTGGCCAGGTGACGTGGCCAGTGGACAATCCACAACTTGTGGCAGGTGACATGTCCAGGTGACGTGACCAGTGGACGATTCACAACTTGTGGCAGGTGACGTGGCCAGGTGACGTGGCAAGTGGACAATCCACAACTTGTGGAAGGTGACGTGGCCAGGTGACGTGGCAGGTAATGTGGCCAGGTGACGTGGCAGGTGACATGGCAAGTGGACAATTCACAACTTGTGGCAGGTGACGTGGCCAGGTGACGTGGCACGTGATGTGGCCAGGTGACGTGGCAAGTGGACAATCCACAACTTGTGGCAGGTGACGTGGCAAGTGGACAATCAACAACTTGTGTCAGGTGACGTGGCCAGGTGACGTGGTCTGTGGACAATCCACAACTTGTGGCAGGTGACGTGTCCAGGTGACGTGGCAGGTGGCGTGGCAAGTGGACAATCCCCAACTTGTGGCGGGTGACGTGGCCAGGTGACGTGGCAGGTAACATGGCCAGGTGACGTGGCCAGGTGACGTGTCCAGTGGACAATCCACAACTTGTGGCAGGTGACGTGGCCAGTGGACAATCCACAACTTGTGGCAGGTAACGTGGCAAGTGGACAATCAACAACTTGTGTCAGGTGACGTGGCCAGGTGACGTGGCCAGTGGACAATCCACAACTTGTGGCAGGTGACGTGGCAGGTGACGTGGCCAGTGGACAATCCACAACTTGTGGCAGGTGACGCGGCAAGTGGACAATCAACAACTTGTGTCAGGTGACATGGCCAGGTGACGTGGCCAGTGGACAATCCACAACTTGTGGCAGGTGACGTGTCCAGGTGATGTGGCCAGTGGACAATCCACAACTTGTGGCAAGTGGACAATCAACAACTTGTGTCAGGTGACGTGGCCAGGTGACGTGACCAGTGGACAATCCACAACTTGTGGCAGGTGACGTGGCCAGGTGACGTGGCAAGTGGACAATCCACAACTTGTGGCAGGTGACGTGGCCAGGTGACATGGCAGGTAACGTGGCCAGGTGACGTGGCAGGTGACGTGGCAAGTGGACAATTCACAACTTGTGGCAGGTGACGTGGCCAGGTGACGTGGCACGTGATGTGGCCAGGTGACGTGGCAAGTGGACAATCCACAACTTGTGGCAGGTGACGTGGCAAGTGGACAATCAACAACTTGTGTCAGGTGACGTGGCCAGGTGACAATCCACAACTTGTGGCAGGTGACGTGTCCAGGTGACGTGGCAGGTGGCGTGGCAAGTGGACAATCCCCAACTTGTGGCAGGTGACGTGGCAGGTAACATGGCCAGGTGACGTGGCCAGGTGACGTGTCCAGTGGACAATCCACAACTTGTGGCAGGTGACGTGGCAGGTGACGTGGCCAGTGGACAATCCACAACTTGTGGCAGGTGACGTGGCAAGTGGACAATCAACAACTTGTGTCAGGTGACGTGGCCAGGTGACGTGGCCAGGTGACGTGGCAGGTGACGTGGCAGGTGACGTGGCAAGTGGACAATCCACAACTTGTGGCAGATGACGTGGCTAGGTGACGTGGCAGGTAACGTGGCCAGGTGACGTGGCCAGGTGATGTGGCAGGTGACGTGGCAAGTGGACAATCCACAACTTGTGGCAGGTGACGTGGCTAGGTGACAAGGCAGGTAACGTGGCCAGGTGACGTGACCAGGTGACGTGGCAGGTGACGTGGCTAGGTGACGTGGCAGGTAACGTGGCCAGGTGACGTGGCAGGTAACGTGGCCAGGTGACGTGGCAGGTAACGTGGCCAGGTGAAGTGGCAGGTGACGTGGCAAGTGGACAATCCACAACTTGTGGCAGGTGATGTGGCAAGTGATACGCTAAATACAAGTACACTGCTGCTCTCTCAGCTGCTGCTACTCACTCTGGTCTCACAAACTGTCTGAAATGGTTAAAATTTACTGTTTTTTGAGCTTAGGGAGGGTCTATGATGAAACGCCTATAAACGCAAACACGGTAAAACGCCGCTAAACGCGGCCGCAAACGCGGCAAAACGCGCGTTTTTAAACGCCGGTTTCAGCGTTTAAAAACGTGTGTTCAGCAGAGTTTGCACCTGCGTCTCGTCTGCATGGGGCCTTAATTTCAAGAGAGCAAATTTTCCAAGGATGAGGGCTGCTCTCCAGGACTTAGACTGGGAGGGAATATTGGCATCAATGGGCACAGAACAGAAATGGGAATTCTTCAAAAGGACTGTTTGTGAACTCACTGCAAAGTATATTCCCATGGGCAATAAGTTTAAAAGGCTAAAAATAAAACCTATGTGGCTCACTGCCAAAGTTAAAAAAGCTATAAACTATAAGAAAAGAGCTTTTAAAAAATATAAAAATGAGGGAACACTAGTGTCATTTAAATGTTACAAAGAATATAACAGGATATGTAAAAAGGAAATCAAGGATGCAAAAATTCAAAATGAACGACAGATTGCAAAAGATAGTAGGACAAACCCCAAAAAATTCTTCAAATATATTAATAGTAAAAAGGTCAAGTCTGAGCATGTAGGCCCTTTACAAAATAATCTAGAGTGGGTGACTGGGGACAAAGAGAAGGCTAATTTATTAAATACTTTCTTCAGTTCTGTGTATACAAAAGGAGCATGGGGGAGCTCATGTCCAAAATGGGGGTGGTAGTGACACAGCCCCAAATCCACAATGGCCCAAAACTGATGTGGTCCAGGAATATTTAGATGGAATAAAGGTGGATAAAGCACCTGGACCAGATGGTATCCACCCACGGATCCTAAAAGAATTGAGCTCTGTAATTTCAAAGCCATTGTATTTAATTTTTAGGGACTCATTAATGACAGGAATAGTACCAGTGGATTGGTGCAGGGCCAATGTGGTGCCTATATTTAAAAAGGGAATTAAGTCTTTACCAAGTAACTATAGACCTGTTAGTTTAACTTCTATAGTTGGGAAGATACTGGAGAGATTAATAAAAGACCACATAGATGAGTTCTTGCTGGAAAAAAACTATTTAAGCAACAGACAGCATGGATTCATGAAAGACAGAAGTTGTCAGACAAACCTCATTTCTTTTTATGAAGAGGTAAGTAAAACCTTGGACAGAGGTGTGGCTGTGGACGTGGTATACTTGGATTTTGCAAAAACGTTCGATACAGTTCCCCACACACGGCTCATGTGCAAGGTAAAGTCTACAGGATTGGAAATATCAGTTTGTAAATGGATAGAAAACTGGCTAAAAGACAGAATTCAGAGAGTAGTGGTTAATGATTCTTACTCTGAATGGTCTAAGGTTATCAGTGGTGTACCCCAAGGTTCAGTGCTGGGACCCTTACTTTTTAATATGTTTATAAATGATATTGGGTCTGAGATCAAAAGTAACATTTCTGTCTTTGCAGATGACACCAAGCTATGCAATGGAATAACGTCCTTACAAGATGTCTCCAATTTACAAGCCGACCTCGATGCCCTGTCTAATTGGGCGACTATGTGGCAGATGAGGTTTAATGTTGATAAATGTAAAGTTATGCACTTAGGGGCTAAGAATATGAATGCATCATACATACTAGGGGGAGTACAACTGGGGGGATCCGTAGTGGAGAAGGATCTGGGGGTTTTGGTAGATCATAAGCTCAATAATGGCATGCAATGCCAAGCTGCGGTTTCCAAAGCGAGCAAAGTCCTTTCTTGTATTAAGAGAGGTATGGACTCCAGAGAGAGAGATATCATTTTGCCCCTGTTCAAATCATTAGTAAGACCTCATCTGGAATATGCAGTTCAGTTTTGGGTCCCAGTTCTCCAAAAGGATATTGGGGAACAGGAGAAAGTGCAGAGAAGGGCAACCAAACTGATAAGAGGCATGGAGGAGCTCAGCTATGAGGAAAGATTAGAGGAACTGAATTTATTCACTCTTGAGAAGAGGAGATTAAGGGGAAATATGATCAACATGTACAAATATATAAGGGGTCCATATAGTGAACTTGGTGTTGAGTTATTCACTTTTCAGTCAACACAAAGGACAAGGGGACACTCTTTGCGTCTAGAGGAAAAGAGATTTCACCTCCAAGTACGGAAAGGTTTCTTCACAGTAAGAGCTGTGAAAGTGTGGAATGGACTCCCTGCAGAGGTGGTTCTGGCCAGCTCAGTAGATTGCTTTAAGAAAGGCCTGGATTCTTTCTTGAATGTACATAATATAACTGGGTACTGACATTTATAGGTAAAGTTGATCCGGGGAATATCCGATTGCCTCTCGGGGGATCAGGAAGGAATTTTTTTCTCCTCCTGTAGCAAAACTGGATCATGCTCTGCTGGGGTTTTTTGCCTTCCTCTGGATCAACAGTGGGTATAGAATTGGGTATATGGGATTGTACTATATTTTTTTTTTTATGGTTGAACTGGATGGACTTGTGTCTTTTTTCAACCTGACTAACTATGTAACTATGACTACTGCTGCACTTAACATTGCAATCAGATTTGACACAAACATGCTTAGCCAACATAAAGATGCACTTAAATGAGTATTTAAAGACAAAAGTGGAAGGTCAACTTATCTGATCACCCCCTTTGGTGGCCCATTAGACAAGTTATAGGGAGGGGGGGAGGTAATGGGTAGATGTTTTGGACAGGTAACCCTCTCCACTTCCATGAGAGCTGTTTGCATAAATAATCAGTGATACTTTGGCCAACCCCTCCTTACTTACACTATTGGCAGCCCAATGGACAGGTAAGAAGTGTCATAATCAAAAAAGCTGGATACACGAGGGGCATGTGAGCAGTCGCTTTATCACAGAGCTCCCACCTTGATCCTGTATTGATCCGATTTCCGGCACCGCAGAATGCCCGGATTTTCGCCATCCGGGTTTGGGAACGTCCCCTCATCTTCTGGCTGCCACTCAGGTACTTTTTAAGGGCATGATGGGGGAGACAGCTCCAAGCAGGATTTCCGAAATGGCGCCGCTCCGCCATCAGCACAGAAGGGGCGCGCTGGAGAGAAAGCAAAAGAGGGGGGGAGCAAGCAGTTGAAACCACCCAAGGACCTCACCGGTGAACCCCCTCAAGATATGAGGTACTATGCTCAAAAAATGACAGGGAAACGGAACTTTACAGAAGCGCAGCCCCTGGATGAGGGAGCTGCATTCAGTGACACTGACATGGAGGAGGGGGGGGGCGAGTGCTGGGAGCGGGCGCCATGATGGCTCAGGCGGAGGGAGACCCTCACTTGCTGGAGGAAACTGATGACCCTGATGTGGAGGGGGGAGAGCAGCCCACAATGGCAGCCTTACTAAGAGCTGTTAATAAATGCACAGCCTCTGTGAACAGTCTGCAAGTCCGCTTTGGGAACCTGGAGGAGGGTGTATGCTTGATCAGACAGGACATTCAGAAAATCAGAGAAAGAACCACTGCAGCAGAGAGCAGGATAAGTGATATTGAGGATAAACTCCACACGCTGGCCAGAGATACCCAATCCACTGCACGCCTAGCCAGGGCCACTGATATGAGGGCGGAAGATTTCGAGAACCTCCTCAGGTGCAACAATGTGCGCATAGTGGGGCTGCCGGAGAAGGTGGCTAAGGCTCCGTGGAAGATGAACGCTTTTTGGTTAAATCTCTTTTCTTCCCATGAACGCGTAGAATCCCACATTTTAGATTTTTGGCGCATCCATGTGGCCTCTGAGAGGGTAGTCACGGATTGGGAGGCCTTTAAGGCTGTTCTGAGGGGTCTATTTATTACAGAAATCCAGGCCATTAAGAGGAAGACACATGCTCAGAGGGAGGGAATAGAACTGTTGGCTAAAAAGCTAGAGGATACTTTTGTTACAGACCCGTCTGAACCAAACAGGGAGGCGTGGCTTTCGGCGCAGGATGCTCTGTACCAGGTCACGTCCTCAGGGGCGGAGAGGAAGCGTTTTTTTCAAAAGGCAGCTTTCTATGAGGAAGGAGAGCACACTGGACGTATGTTAGCGACTATTGCCCACTCTCAGCAGCTGTCCCCTTCGATTGGAGCGCTACGCGCTCGTACTGGTAAGGTGACTAACTCCCTGGACCAAATTTTAGCAGAACTTGTTAGTTTCTACTCCTCTTTATATGAATCTAAGCGAACATACTCGTTAGAATCTTTAGACGAATACTTGGATCATATCCTCTTACCTACCCTGTCGGACTCCACTAGGGAAGCACTTGATGCCCCCTTGACCCTAGGTGAGCTGCAGATGGCAACTAATTTATTCCCCAACTCGAAATCTCCGGGGGATGACGGGCTCCCTGTTGAGGTATACAAACAATATGGAGAGCAGGTGTTACCGCACCTGCTGAGAGTCTTTAATGCCGCAAAGGAGACCGGTACACTCCCCCAGTCTATGACTAGAGCTAACATTGTATTGATTCTAAAGCCAGACAAGGACCCTTTAGACCCGGGATCGTACAGGCCCATCTCCCTCCTACAAACTGACGTAAAGATCCTTGCCAAAGTCCTAGCAGTAAGACTGAATAGCGCCATATCCACTATTATTCACTCGGACCAGTCCGGGTTTATGCCTCAAAAGTCGACTGCAATAAATCTGCGGAGACTTTTCCTTAATATCCAATCAGGGGCGGACAATGTCGGAGATCGTGCATTGCTATCCCTGGATGCCCAGAAGGCATTTGACAGCGTTGAGTGGGACTATCTATGGGCGGTAATGAGGAAGTTTGGATTTGGGGGTGAGTTCATCTGGTGGGTGCAGCTGCTGTACTCTTCCCCAGTAGCGGCTATACGAGAGGGGGGGAGGATTTCACATACGTTTAACTTACATAGAGGCACACGGCAGGGCTGCCCTCTCTCCCCCCTCCTTTTTGCCCTGGCTATTGAGCCTTTGGCTGCCATGATCCGGGATTGTCCCTCAGTGCAGGGATTTCGGTATGGAGATCTTCAGGAGAAGATCATGCTATATGCAGATGATACTATGCTACTCCTTGGGGACACTTCCACTTCACTGACTGAGGCCATGACTATAGTGCGGCGATTTGGTATGCACTTGGGTCTGGTTATTAATTGGACCAAGTCCTCTCTCCTTTTGTTGGATCGTGAGCCTTCAGCATCCTCTCCGACCATGCAGGACATTCCGGTAGCCACATCCTTTAAATATTTGGGCATCCAGGTTACTGCCTGTTTGCTGGAATATGTCAACTTAAATCTCACCCCCCTGATCAACCGCTGCCGTGATCGTGTCAAGGTGTGGAGCAAGCTGAGGTTGTCCCTGGTGGGGAGGGTGAACTTGATAAAAATGATCCTTATGCTGCAACTGCTGTATGTGCTCCACAATTCCCCCATGGTTATTCCCCTGAAAAAATTTAGGATTATTAACTCAATCTTTTGATCACTTATATGGCTCTCCAAGCCCCCTAGGGTTAAACTTGAACAATTGCAGCGCTCTAAGGACATCGGGGGGATTGGCATTGCCAAATCCATGGCTGTACTATTTAGCTTCCCAAATGCAGCATATTGCACGAGTTGTGTCCCCTCGACAGGACTTGGCACTGAATTTGCTGGACTCCTCGGACCAGCTGCTCAGCTTCACGACTGGGGGAGGGGTGGCGGATGGTCTGGAGGCCCTGAGGTACACTAAATCTAATAAGCTGTTCCCCACGTATGTACTTATGCAAAAGATATGGAATAAGGTCAGAATGCTTCAGGGGGTGACTGGATTTACTATTTAAAGCCCTATATGGGACAACCAATACTACAGGGAAATAGCCAAATTACCGTATGGTCTGAGGTGGACGCAGTATGGGGTGTCGCATATGACTCATATATTTAAGGATGGCAAATTAAGGTCCTTTCAAGAGCTCAGTATGGAATTTCGGCTACCGGCCTCTATGCAATTTTACTATCTCCAGCTTAAACATGTAGTTGACGCACAGAGGGAGATGGATGTTTGGTCCTTAGACTCGGCGTCGGTTTTCAACTACCTGTTTGAAGTAACTACGTATAAGGGATTTATTTCTTGTTGCTATGCCAGGTTGCTTAATCTCTTTCTGCAGGGCGCTCCTCTGAAGGCAGTGTCCCTGTGGGAACAAGATGTGGGCGCGTTTGAGGATGAGCAGTGGGAGGAGGCTTTGCAAGCGGTCCCCTCGTGCTCCCTGAATGTGGCACACAGATTATCACAGCTTTATATCCTTCTGAGGGTCCACTACACACCGGCTAGATTAGCCCGTATGGGGGTGACCACTGATCCGTCCTGTACCAGGTGCTGCAGAGATCACGGTGATCTTATCCACTTGCTGTGGAGATGCCCGAAGCTCTACTTGTATTGGGCACGGGTTATCGACACTCTTAATGGCGCTTTCCAGGTTCTGATACCGTTGGATCCTAAAGCTTGCCTGCTGGGGATACTAGATGGCCTCCAGTTGGGGGATATCCCCAAGCAGGCGATCGGAAGGGCCTTATTTCAGGCCCGTCTGATGATCTTGAGACACTGGAAAGATACTGAGCCACCTACGGTGCAGGAGTGGATCACACAGATGGGGGTTACACTTCGGTTAGAAAAACTTGTATATCAACGTAGAGGGACTAGTACTAAATATAATAAACTATGGGACCCGTGGCTGAGTGTCCCGGGTCTGGCACCTATGGACTTGGTACATGATCGAATATTTTGAGCCTGTTCAGGGCGGGTATATGTTTTTTTGTTTTTTTTATGTTTGGTTATGTTGAATACTTTTTAGAGTACACTGAGGTTGGACGTAGGTTGGGGGTGGTTGCATGCTATGATAGTGGGGATACCGATGATTCATTGAAGGGAGTGTGTGTTATGACGGGTACGATGAATATGGGTGTGCTGCGTCACACTGATTGATTATATTGTTGGATATCTGGAACTCTATGTATGTGTTTTTCTTTCTTACTTCTGCTCAATAAAGACCTTTTGTTTGAGAAAAAAAAAAAAGAAGCTGGATACACACTGTCCAAATTGCAGCACATTTTGACATTATGTTTTAACCAATCAATATAATAGGAGACAAAAACTTAAGATGTTTCAATTTGTAGGTAATCAGGCAGAACCTTGCACTACATGGTTTGGGGAATTTATAGAGAAATTTGAACACAAAAGAGGCATAGTGTGTATGGGTTTTTCCAAGTCAGCAGATTGAGTATTTGAATCTGTTGGCTTAGCATTTTTGGGTAGGGGTGCCAAAATTAATTGCTGCCCCCGATGCGATTCCGATGCATGCAACCCCGAAAATCGATTACCGGGATGATGCCCGCAGCTGCAGGCATCATCCCGGTACCGTTTTTAGAGCGGGCGGTCGGCTTTCCAGGGATAACAACCGATGCGGCTAAAAGCCGTCTGAATCCATCTGAATTTTGGAGATTGATAACAACATTTTATTCATTTTTTTGCACTTTGCTTGCCGATAATAGAGAGTGTTGGGACAAACAGACTTTCACTGTCAAATACGGTCTGGAAATATCTCCTATACCCTCGAATTTCTGGCCAATACTCTAACCATTTCAATCTTGACTCATTTTAGATGCAGAGTATGTACTAGGGAGACATACACATGCCGATAGCGGTCCAATCTCGATCTGTCCTGAGCATCACCCCCTGATTGAGTTCAATCAGCTGTTCAGTGCTCACACAGCACAAGCAGATACTGCATAACAGGCTGGACAAGCACATTGAGCCTAGGTTTACATTGCCGCGGGTTCGAAATTTAAACCCAGCAATGCAGTCTGACTTCGGGGGCGATTTGACAGACATCTGTGCCGGTTCCTGCACAGATGTCTATACAAATCACCCCCTGAAGTCGCCAAAAGTAGTATAGGAACTACTTTTGGGAATCGGTGCAGCACCATTGCCGGCAAAAAACACCGATTTGGAATATGATTTGACAGGTCAAATCGCATTCCAAATCGCTCAAATGTGAACCTAGGCTGAGAGATACAAGTTTTTTTTTTGGAATCACGGGCAAGCATGGTATGTCCATTTACAACTTCCATTTGTCGGTAGTTCACAGTGACATTGGTTTGAGTGGGTTGGACACGGGTTCACTTGCAGACTTAGGCTTAGGCTAATAAGCAGGCAGACTTACCTTCATTACAGACATTTAGTTATCCAGACTACAGATCACTTTACACAGATAACTGATACAACTGGACCTGTTACCAACAGAAAGGAGAGCACATTCACTGGAGTGGGAGATATAGGGGTAGCAGCGATTTTGGGGGCCAGGATCTGGGGAGATCAGAATGGGGTGGGGGGCCAGGGGGGAGGGGTATGTGTTGGGAAGGGGTTTCCCATCTTTGCCATGGTTTCTTTTTACATGTATCTCCAATAAATACAATTTGTATTGAAATCGATAGCCTTTGTAGGTGCGACTTTCCTTTGGTGGTTTTTGGCATGTATATTTTGGAAGCGCCTCCCCTCATTTAATAGGGTATAGGCACCTTTCTCACAACACTCCCAGGAGCCATACAATTGTGCTTTTTTTTCTTCGAGATAAACTCCACAAACCTTAAAGCCGTGTACACACGATCGGTTTTACAGATGAAAACAGTCCGATGGACTGTTTTCATCGGACGAACCGATCGTGTATGGGCCCCATCGGTCATTTTTCCATCGGTGTGTAAAAATAGAACATGTTTTAAATTTATCCGATGGGAAAAAAAACAATAGCAAAATCCGATCGTCTGTGTGGAACTCCATCGGAGAAAAAACCCACGCATGCTCAGAATCAAGTCGACACATGCTTAGAAGCATTGAACTTAATTTTTCTCGTCGGAGTGTTTTACGTCACAGCGTTTGGGACGGTCGGATTTTTGACTGATGGTGTGTAGGCAAGACTGATGGAAGTCAGCTTCATCGGATTTTCGATGGAAAAATCCATCAGATTAGAATCCATAGGAAATTTGATTGTGTGTACAGGGCTTAAGTCTTCCATAGATCAAACCCTTCCAGTTTCTTTAGTTCTACATAACTGGAGTTATTTCATACCAGAGTAAATAACGTATAACTATCCACACCTGTAATAGCTTTAATTTCCTGCCATGTTTTATCAAATAATTTACCAGTAGGAAAACTTTGATCTTGTACCAAATTTCTCGCTTCCAATAGAGATATTAATGGATATGTATCAGGTACATATGTATAGGGATGGCCATACATGACTGGCAGGGGGGAGGAGCAAAATAAATAAAGATCTTGGGAGCTACCATAAGACAACCCAAGGTTATAACTACCATCAGGTGCAGTGAAAAAAAATATATAAATGTGAATAGAGTGCCAATTCACAGCCGCTTAGAAACCGCGATGTGCGCCATTTTGTTGTAGGTCTACCCGAATGATAAACCACAACCGCAGCCATATTAATGAAGCTGTAGATAGCCACGGTAGGTGCCATTTTGTTGTGGGTCTACCTGAACGATAAACCACACCCGCAGCCATGTTAATGAAGCCACTGAATGCCAACACTATTGCTAATTACAAATGCTATGGAAAACCTCACTAAATACAGGACGGGGAGAACACACAAGAACAAAGCCCCCTAGAGAGGAATAATGCTATATATTCCCCATTCCCTAACTAATGATCCACTATTAATCCCACTAATAACGGTATATAAATAAAAAGTCAGATCATAACGCACAATTAACCCCATAATAATGCATCCCTCTAAGGGGGGGGGAGCAAATAGGAAATCTTACAAAACACAACCCTGCAGTCTGATCTCTCACAGATCCATTTTAATTTGGATCTCTCTCACTGCAGCTGCCAACCAACTTTTTTTTTCCCAACAAGCTTTGCCTTCCCCTTATTACAGAGGGGAAATAAGGGCGCTCTGGTGGAGGTGGATAGCTGGTCAGAGGGATGATAGTGATGAGATGGTACTTCTGGCAGCACTTTGGTTAGAGGAGAAGCAACTCTGAAGATATAAAAAAAGGAAAAGAAAGGCGCCTCTAAGTGCAGTATGCAAAATTTAATAAAGTGCACAAAGGTTAAAAGCACTTACAAGATCGTTGAGTGTTAAAAGACATGATAAAATCAGGAGTCCTCATCTGTGGCATGACAAAGGAGCCGCACACGCTCCGAAACGCATTACCGCCCCCTTCTCCCCACTGACACCATCAGCCTCGTGTGTCCCGCAGTGAACCCGGAATACAGGCTTCCCTGCTGCCTCCTCTCTCCAACACGTACGAGAAAGCTTTACAGCTGCTGGATGGCTCTACACTGCTCTCTACCACCATGCCGAGGATGGACACGCGCCACAGATAAAGACTCCTGATTTTATCATGTTTTTTTTTTTTTTTTTTTTAATTTTGAATAATTTTTATTTGAAGTTTTAAATGATAACAGAAGATTATCAAACAATCAGGTAATACAGTGCATTAACTAAGTGTGTGACCTTATCAGCATAAGTTCCTATAGAAGATACATAGGTGAGTCATGTTAGGTACTTCAAGCTAGATTATCCTAGCATTACTATCTTATCGAAACAGCATGCTCTACCATAACCAGTCGGAGAGATACTCAAAACTATGTAAGTACTGTGACTCCAGCCCCTGGGACGCCCCTTAGGGATCACACTGCATCCCAGAAGGTGGAGAATCCAGCACCCAGAAAGCGTCTACCAGCCTGGTATGTTAGTCTAGATGAGTAGCTGATGCACCTCCACCATGTGACTAAGCATAAGGTTTTCAAGTTACAATATGAGGTCAATATGCTCAGCTAGTAAATGGAGAGTCAACAAGAACGAATACAAACCACAGATCAGTAAAATAATCCTAAGAAGAACAGCGTGAACATATTGAGCGTAGTAACCCAGAGATGCCAAGGGAGGCAGAAGAAAGAAGAAGAGGTATAAACGTGTGAAAGAAAAGGGGGGGCTGGGGGAATACTCACATGCTGGGAATGTGAGACGCGACTGCTCAGAAATCCAGGTTGGACTCCTGTTATAAGAGAAACATTGCATGAGGTGGCCCAAGGTTCCCAGGTGGCCATAAATTTTTCAGTCTTGTCATTAAGTTTAGCAACAATTTGCTCTTGTACCATGATCCAGGATACCTTCCTCCTGAATCCTGTAAATGAGACGGTGGGTTTCTTCCAGGCCTTGGCTATGGTTAATTTGGCTCCTAGTGATATAAAAAATGAAAGTGTCTGGGAGTGTTCGGGCATATTAGGAAAAGTATGGTTTAGAAGTGCTATATTGGGCTGTGGAGTTGTCTGTGCTCCCGTCAGAGCTCTAATGGTGCGAAATACTTTGCGCCAGAAAGATCTGATGCGCGGGCATGACCACCAAGTATGGAACATAGTGCCCTCTAGTTCGCAGCCTCTAAAGCATACTGGGGAAGTGCCTGCATACATTATAGCCAACCTGGAAGGAACGTAGTACCACCGGACCAGTACTTTCAGACTAGCTTTGATCAGAGAGACATTGAGTATACCTTTAAACGAACGCTTCGATGCGCGGAACCATACCTCAGTGTCCCATGAGCTATCCATATCCTCCTCCCAAATCTGAGCGTAGGTGGGCTTGGTCAACCTAGTCGACAGAGTCGTGTAAATTAACGAGATACCTCCCCTCTGATCCATTGTGTTCGAGCACCAGTGTTCATAGGGTGTAATCGTAGGAGCTACTGTCTTGTTATTCCAAATGGAGTGCAGGAAGTGAGAGATTTGGGAGAATCTAAAATACTCAAAGTCGGGCATATCTAGTCTCTTTTTGCAGTGGGATAAAGAAATGGGCCCCGCAGGAGAGAGAAAGTGGCCAATTCGGTATAAACCCTTATCTGTCCACCATTTAAATGCCCCAATGTTCATTCCCGGCAAGAAGTCCGTGTTATGGAACAGGTGAGCTAGGGGTTTCAGCGGAGACGTCACAGATGTGTGATTATATAATCGGGAACATAGAGCAACAGAGTGGGAGAGTGTGGGGGATAAAATCGCAGGTCTGGCCTTCGGGTCACAACATAACAGATGGTCAATGGTGTTCGATGGGACCGCTTGCCTTTCCATAGAGAGCCAGTCCGGCTTCTGGCCCCTCGAGAAGACCATTGAGATTTGTGCGAGTTGAGCCGCCTGGTAGTAATTCCATAGATTCGGGAGACCCAAGCCTCCCTGTGATTTTAGGCGGAAGAGGATACTCGAGGGACATCTGTATCCTTTGTTGCCCCAGATAAAGTGAACGACCTCAGACTGAAATTTGCCCAGAACCTGTTTCTTGATCGAGATTGGGAGGG
Organism: Rana muscosa; assembly: GCA_029206835.1. Lineage (NCBI taxonomy): Eukaryota > Metazoa > Chordata > Amphibia > Anura > Ranidae > Rana > Rana muscosa. Next base: position 893,133,129 of record CM055117.1, on the reverse strand, counting down.
ATCGGAATAAATACAGCATACATGGGAGAAGAGTCATCTTAATCGCATGGATCCTGCCGAGCCAGGATAGGCCGCTTCTCGACCAATTATTCATGTCATCTCTACATTTCTGCATCATAGGGGGATAATTCGCCTTAAAGAGGTTGCTGATGTCGGAGGTCAGCTTGATGCCCAAGTATGGGATCGCCCCGGATGCCCAGACAAAATTAAAGTTTTTAGAAAGTAGTAACTGAATGTCCTGCGGAACATTAATGTTTAGGGCCGTCGATTTACTCATATTTACTTTCAAGCCCGATACCTCACTGAAGACCTTCAATATCTTAAGAACTGCCGGGGTAGATGTTAGTGGGGAGGTCACGAATAGGAGGAGGTCATCAGCGTACAGTGCGCACTTATGTTCTCGGGGCCCGCACATGACCCCCCTAAAGTCAGGGTTCGATCTGAGAGCTATGGCTAAAGTCTCGATGGCTATTGCAGAAAGGAGGGGAGAGAGTGGACAGCCCTGTCTGGTACCCCTGCGTATGATGAAAGATTCCGAGTGCCTCCCCATCAGGCGCACCTGGGCAGTGGGTTGATTATCATGTCTTTTAACACTCAACATTCTTGTAAGTGCTTTTAACCCTTTGTGCAATTTATAAAATTTTGCATACTGCACTTAGAGGAGCCTTTCTTTTCTTTTTCCCCCTTATTACAGGCTGGACTGATGACCTCAATGCCAACCAACAAGATGGCAGCGCCAACCAGCCATCAGAAGCATGCAACATAGAAATAGAAAAACCCACATACACTAATATGAAACAATTAAAGGGACAGTATGAATGTCACGGGGCCCCGTACAGCTTACATGACTTGGCCCCCTCCACCTATAAGAACCAGGGTCTGAGCCTGCCCTCCCAGCTCACATTCAGCCAGCAGAGGGCCCCATGATTTCTAACAGCGGCCCTGGGTTGGGGCGAATGGCCCTGAATGCAGACAGTGCACATCATATTAGGAGGAGTGGCTGCATCCGTGCAGCTGTGTGTTCTAATCATTTTCAATGGACTGCCTGCATGCAGCACCTGGAAGTTACAGATGCTGCAAAAACAGCCTGTTCATGCTATATGGGCCTCATCACCCTTGTAAACAAGGCCATACAGACAGCCAAAACGAATACAAATAAAACAGTGCTAATTAATTATCTGTGAGCATTTTAATATGCACTATCCCTTTAACCTAATGCTGTAATTAAAAGTGTCTGTGCTCCTAAAGCCGGTGATAGACAGTTCGAACCTCGGTTGAGCAGGGACCAGCCGAGATTCTAACCATGCATGGGCAGGCTGATTATGGGCTGCGTACAACTAGCTTGATGGATTTTTCTTGCGATTATTGCCAGCCAGTGGGTCGTGATGAGTGGCAACCAGCATTTTCATACGAAGGCCAACAATAGTCATCCTTGTGTCCCTGTCATGTCGAGTTTATTCATCGTCTCTGGCACAAGAGTTTTGAACTTTTCTCCATATAATTGATGTTTTACAAAGAAAAATATATGAAATGTAGGTGAAGGTGCTAAATCAAATTCCTCTCTTTTTTTTTTATTGAAGATGTATGCTGTATTTACTGCAGACAAGGCTCACACGGCAGGCCTGTCGACCATCACATTGAGCCGCCACCAAAAAGTGACATTCAAATTGAGACTCCACCAGAGTGCGATCTAGACATGGCCACTCCACCAGAGTGCGACCCAGACATGGCCACTCCACCAGAGTGCGACCCAGACATGGCCACTCCACCAGAGTGCGACCCAGACATGGCCACTCCACCAGAGTGCGACCCAGACATGGCCACTCCACCAGAGTGCGACCCAGACATGGCCACTCCACCAGAGTGCGACCCAGACATGGCCACTCCACCAGAGTGAGACCCAGACATGGCCACTCCACCAGAGTGAGACCCAGACATGGCCACTCCACCAGAGTGAGACCCAGACATGGCCACTCCACCAGAGTCCGCAAGGCAACTTCGCCAGAGTGCGACTTCCGTTAGGAGACTCCACCAGAGTGTGGCTTCCGCATGGAGACTCCACCACCATGTGACGTTCACGTTGATACTCCACCAAAGTGCTAGGGGAATGTCTCCAGTGAAGATGGGGGCAAGGTTACAAGAAAGAATAGGCAGATACTAGTGGTAGGGGATTCAGTTATTGGAAGGATACAGAGGGCAATCTGTCAAACAGTATGTTGTTTACTGGGCGCTCGGGTTCGGAACATTGTAGATTGCATGTACAGATTGTTGGATGGGGCTGGAGTGGACCCAGCTGTCATGGTATATATCGGTACCAATGACAAAGTTCGATAAAGATGGAGCGCCCTACAAAATGATTTCAGGGACTTAGGGGCTATATTGAAGAAAAGGTCCCCCAAGGAAATATTTTCAGAAATACTGCCTGCACCTCGAGTCACACCAGAGAGGCAGCAGGAGCTTATGTTACTTAACAAATGGCTTAGGAACTTACCTATCAGCCCTCTATTTCCCTTTCTGCAGCTTCTAAATCACCAACTATCAATGTAGTTGGACATACAAGACAATTGGCTGTTCCTAAAAGAAGACTCAACAAAAAGTCTGAGGAACCCTCCCAGGGACCAGGTACGGCTGGCTGTACCTACACAGTTTCCTACACCAGGGATGAGCTTCATTTTCGACTCGAAATCGCCTGTTCGATCGTTCGCCGAATTTCGAACATTATGGGCCGTTCGCGCGAAATTCGAGTGGCGCGTCACGGCCCATAATTCAATGCGGCATCGCAGTGCATTGCTGGCTGATGATTGGCCAAGCATGCACTATGACCCGCATGCTTTGGCCAATCACAGCGCCGTCAGCACAGAGAGCCATAATTGGCCAAAGGAAGGGTGCCTTTGGCCAATCATGGCTCAGGGGAGTAGGTACACGCCCCACACTATATAAGGCCGCCTGTGTGTCGGCCTTGTGTAGTGTGTTGCGGCGTTGTGACTTGTGAGAGTCTGAGAGAGATAGAGAGAGAGTCAGAGTGTCATTTCATTTCAGTTAGATAGAGCAGGCAGGCGATTCAGGTAGCTGCAGTCAGTGTATTTAGTATATATATGCATCCCAGGAGTTGTGTATATATATATATATATATATATATATATATATATATGTGTGTATATATATGTATTCAGTTTAGCTAGATCTCACTTCAGAGTGTTTCTGTTATTCTCGCTGCAGTATATTAAGTCAGTGTACTGTATACTGGGCTCAGGGTGCAGGTAAAGCTGACTGCAGACCATCCCTGTTCTCTTCCTAATAATATAGGCTGGCGGTTGATTTAGCTAAGCTGCAGTTTGTTAAGTCAGTGTACTGTATACTGGCCTCAGTGTGCAGGTAAAGCTGACTGCAGACCATCCCTGTTCTCTTCCTAATAATAAAGGCAGGCAGGTGATTTAGCCAAGCTGCAGTTTATTAAGTCAGTGTACTGTATACTGGGCTCAGTGTGCAAGTAAAGCTGACTGCAGACCATCCCTGTTCTCTTCCTAATAATATAGGCAGGCAGTTGATTTAGCTAAGCTGCAGTTTATTAAGTCAGTGTACTCTATACTCGGCTCAGTGTGCAGGTAAAGCTGACTGCAGACCATCCCTGCTCTCATCCTAATAATATAGGCTGGCAGTTGATTTAGCTAAGCTGCTGTTTATTAAGTCAGTGTACTGTATACTGGGCTCAGTGTGCAGGTAAAACTGACTGCAGAGTGCAGACCATCCCTGTTCTCTTCCTAATAATATAGGCTGTCAGTTGACTGAGCTAAGCTGCAGTATATTAAGTCTGTGTACTGTATACTGGGCACAGTGTGCAGCTAAAGCTGACTGCAGACAATTCCTTGTGTACCTATTCCAATACATCAAATAAAGTACAGTATGTCTGGAAGGCCAACAAGGAGAGGCAGACACACACAGGCCAATAAAAGAGGGCAAGCAGGCTCTGTGTCTAGAGGCAACAGGTCTGGACGTGGACACGGTGCATCCTCATCAGCACGTGGCCGTGGGGCACGCTTGTCCTTTTTTTCGGCAGCTGGCCGTGTTGAGCCGCAACATGCAGAAGAGTTGGTGGAGTGGATGACCAAGCCGTCCTCATCCTCCTCATCCACTCTCACCCAGGCTCAGGGTACTTTGTCTGCCAAAGCACCCTCTTCCCTCGGCTCAATGGCATCAGTCACTCCTTCCCTAGCCCCACCATGTCCTGAGGAGTTCCCCAAACTGTTTGACCACAGTGTTGGGTACATGCTGCAGGAGGATGTGCAGCGTTTTGAAGGCTCCGATGATGGTACCCAGTTTGAGGAAGGCAGTAACGTGAGCCCAGAGAGAGGGGGTGCCCAAGAAGGACAGCAAACCGGCAGTCATGTTTCCCCAGCTGCAGCATACTGCCAGGTTTGCTACAGTGACGAGGAGGGAGGGGATGATGAGGTCACTGACTCCACGTGGGTGCCTGATAGGAGAGAGGAGGAGGAGGAGGCACATCTCCAATGAGGCAGGATGCCCTCAAGGGGCCAGCTTAAGGGCAGTCAACCGACTGCATCACACCGCAGAGCTCCGCATGTGCAGGGCGCTGCTGTCTCTGCGCGTTATTCCAAAAGTTCTTTGGTGTGGGCCTTTTTTGAGACTTGTGCAGCAGATCGCACCGTTGCTATTTGCAACATATGTCTGAAGCGTATCTCGCGTGGCCAAAACATCAGCCGCTTGGGCACCACATGCTTGACCAGACAAATGTCGACCTGCCATGCAGTCCGTTGGCAAGCGTACATAAAAGACCCACACCAAAGAACAAAGCGGACCCCTCCTTGCTCCTCATCAGCTGGGATCTCCAACCCCACTATACCTTCAGTCCTCTCAGAAACCTGCACTGAGAGGAATGAAGGTGTAGAATTAGGTGTGTCACTGCCAAGTACGGCAATCTGCTATCGGTACACCAACGTCAGATTGCACCAGGCAAATTTCCCTGCCCCAGCTGCTGCACCGCCAAAAGAAATTTGCTCCGAGCCATCCACATGCCCAGCGGTTGAATGCTAGCTTGGCTAAATTACTAGCACTTCAACTGCTGCCTTTTCAGTTGGTAGACTCTGCCCCTTCCGTGAGTTTGTGGAATGTGCGGTACCTCAGTAGCAGTAGCAGTGCGGTACCTCAGTAGGGAAGGCGATTCCGGCTCTCTACCGGCATGTGGAAGGCAATGTCTTGGCCTCTCTGGACAGGGCGGTCAGTGGTAAGGTGCATATTACCACTGACTCATGGTCCAGCAGGCATGGAGAGGGACTTTGCCTATCTTTCACGGCACACTGGGTGACTCTGCTGACAGCTGGGAAGGATGCAGGAAAGGGTGCAGTAGTGTTGAAGGTTGTCCCGCCCCCAAGCCGCCAAAATGCTACTAGTGGTGATTCTGACACACCTCTCTCCTCCACCCCCTCCTCTTTTTCTTCCTCCAGGGCCTCTTCCTGTGCTGATTTGTCCTTGGAACCAGCGGTGCTCCGTAGGTGTTCAAGGGGCTAAGCAAGTAAGCAGGCAAAAAGATGCCATGCGGTGCTTGAGCTGGTGTGCTTGGGGGACAGGAGCCACACTGGGGCAGAGATTCTGTCAGCTCTGCAGGGATAGGCTCAGAGGTGGTTGACGCCACGCTAGCTTAAGCCAGGAATGGTGGTTTCGACAATGGCACCAACCTCCTCTCCGCCCTCCGACAGGGACAGCTGACTCATGTGCCCTGTTTGGCTCACGTCCTTAACTTGGTGGTGCAGCGGTTCTTGGGCAGGTACCCGGGCTTACAGGATGTCCTGAGGCAGGCCAGGAAAGTCTGTGTGCATTTCCGCCGGTCATACAATGCCAGTGCTCAGCTGACTGACCTCCAAAAGGAATACAACCTGCCCAAGAACTGCCTAATCTGTGACATGCCCACCAGGTGAAACTCAACATTGGCCATGCTGCAGCGGCTGCACACGCAGCAGCGGGCCATCAATGAGTACCTGTGCAACTATGGCACCAGGACAGGGTCAGTGGAGCTTCTTTTTTTTTCCACGCCAGTGGGTCATGATCAGGGATGCATGCACTGTCCTGTCACCATTTGAGGAGGCCACAAGGATGGTGAGCAGTGACAGTGCATGCATCAGTGACACTGTCCCTTTTGTCCACGCTGTGTGGAATAAAGGACAGGGCACTTGAGGCAGAACAGAGGGAGGAAGAGGAGGACTTCCTTACCTCTCAAGGCCCCCTTTATCCAGACAGTATTACTGCTGGACCACCGATCACACAGGAGGAGGAGGAGGAGGAGGAGGAGGTGGAGGTGGAGGTGGAGCCTAGCACTCAGCATCAGCAGCAGTCTTCAAGGGATCATTTACAGTCCCAAGAAACCAATGGACTTGTACGTGGCTGGGAGGAGGTGGCTGCATATCATGTCGTCCTTAGTGACCCAGAGGACTCCGGACCGTATGCCTCAGCAAACCTACACTGCATGGCCTCCCTGATCCTGCAAAGCCTGTGAAAGGATCCTCATATTCGTGGTATCAAGGAGAGGGATCATTACTGGCTGGCAACCCTCCTTGTTCCATGTTACAAGGGTAAGGTTCCGGACCTTATCCAGCCATCGCAGAGGGAGCAGAGGATGAAACATCTTCGGGAGGCCTTGCAGAAAGGTTTGTGAAAGGCGTTTCCAGAGACTGGGAGGTTACAAATACCTGGTCCCGGACATCGTGTTGGTGAGGCTTTGGTCAGTCACAGAAGGAGCGGTGGAGAAGGTTGCCGTCTGACCGATGCGTTCAGACAATTTTTTAGTCCGCAGCCCCAAGGTATGATCAGTTCCAGCAACCATCGCCAGTGTCTGATTCACATGGTGCAGGAATACCTAGGGGCAAGATCAGACTTGGACACCTTTCCCACCGAAAATCCTCTGGGTTACTGGGTCTTGAGGATGGATCACTGGCCAGAGCTTGCACAGTATGCAATTGAGCTACTAGCCTGTCCTGCATCTAGCGTTCTTTCGGAACACTGTTCTTTCGGAACAGTGGGCAGCACAGTGGTGTTGTGGTTAGCACTTTCACCTAGCAGCAAAAGGGTCACTGGTTCAAATCCCAACCATGACACCATCTGCCTGGAGTTTGCATGTTCTCCCTGTGTCTGCGTGGGTTTCCTCCGGGTACTCTGGTTTCCTCCCACACTCCAAAGACATGCTGGTAGGTTAATTGGATCTTGTCCAAATTGGCCCAGTATATATGTATATATGTGTGTACGACCGTGTGTCCCAAGCGTGTTGAGATCCTACGGGGTAAAATGACCGCACCAGCCAAGCAGACACTGGCTGCAAAAAAAGCGATTAGAGGCGATTCAGTTCGCATGTGAGCGCTATACAAGTCACTCATTCATTCATTCATTCAACACACATTCAGTGCTGCTGGAGGCTTTGTTACCGATCACAGGGTGCGCCTGTCCACCGAATCGGTCGATCAACTGACCTTCAAAAAAATGAATCAGTCTTGGATACCAGCTACCAAGCACCTGATGCTGATGTAACCGAATAATTTTTTTTTGAATGTGAGATCCTTTCAAGACTGCCTATGCTGATGCTGAGTGACTATCCTGTTATTCTAAATGAGTATCCTCTTCCTCCTGTTTATGTTGATAGCTTGAAAGAACATTTTTGGTTCTGGGCACCGCCACCCGTGCCTAAGGCCCAATTTTTCTGCCCCTGTTTAACAGGGGCGTGTAATTATAATTTTTGATGCAATACTTTGCAGCAGGGCTCATTCCTGTGCTCCAAGTAGAGTATCTGTGAGGGGTTGCAGTGTTGTGGCACCAGAACCAGTGCCTAAGGCCCAATTTTTCTGCCCCTGTTCAACAGGGGCATGTAATTGCAATTCTTGATATAATATTTCACAGCAGGGCCCATTCCAGCGCCCACCAAGAGTAACTGTGAGGACTTACAGTGTTGTGGCACCAGCACCACCACCACCACCAAAGGCCCAATTTTTCTGCCACTGTTCAACAATGGCATGTAATTACAATTCTTGATATAATAGTTCACAGCAGGGCGTTCCAGCGCCCACCAAGAGTAACTGTGAGGGCTTACAGTGTTGTGACAACACCAACACCTAAGGCCCAAATTTCTGCAGAGTACATATAGCATGCCCCTACTTTCAAACATCCGACTGTCAAACGACTCCTACTTACAAACAGAGGGAGACAACAGGAAGTGAGAGGAAATCTACCAGCAAGAAGGGAAATTCTCTCCTGTAAGAGTTAATATGGGAAAAAGGTGTCTCCTCTCTACTGATGCTTTATGATGACACAATCCTTGTGTCCCTAAAAATCCCAAATTTACAAAATCCAATTGTCATTGGGACAGAAAGTGAGGTGAAATCTTCTGAACAGGTGCACAGACAGCAAAACAAATGTTACAGGGGTGATAACCCTTCCCTATGTTTTCCAAAAAGCTAAAACATTTATTTTTTGGCTGGAGCTACACTTTAAAAATGTACCAGTTCAAAATTACAAACAGATTCTACTTAAGAACAAACCTACAGTCCCTGTCTAGTTCGCACCGCCTGTATACTGCTGTTCAGAGTATATAGGGCCTAGGGGCGGGGTTCCCCTTAATATCCATATAAGACCCAAAGGGGCTGGTAAAGGGCTGGTAATGGGCTGGGGGAGGGGGGTACCCATGCCATTTTTCTCAATGATTTTCATCCATATTGCCGGGACCAGACATTACATTAAAGCCGCAAGCAGTTTTAAATGACTTTTATTACTTTAGAAATTTCATTTTGTGCAGGGACAGTTATAAACACGGGAAATACGCGCCACTTTACAGGCATACTATAGACACCCCCAGGCACGATATTTAAAGGAATATTTCACTTTTATTTTTTCACTTTAAGCATCATTAAAATCACTGCTCCTGAAAAAACTGCAGTTTTTTAAACTGTTTTTTGCATTGATACATGTACCCTGGGGCAGGACCTGGGTCCCCAAACCCTTTTAGGACAATAACTTGCATATTAGCCTTTAAAATTCACACTTTTGATTTCTCACGTTCGAGTCCCATAGACTTTAACGGGGTTTCGAAAGTTCGCGCAAACTGTCTGATCGCATGTTCTGGATGCGAACCGAACCAGGGGGTGTTCGGCTCATCCCTATCTTACACTGGTGGCAGCTGCCACTCCAGTAACCAGAGGGTATTTCCCATCAGCCCTCTATTTCCCTTTCTGCAACTTCTGAATCACCAACTATCAATGTAGTCGAACAAACAAGACAATTGGCTGTTCCTAGAAGAAGACTCAACAAGGAGTCTGAGGAACCCTCCCAGGGACCAGGTACGGCTGGCTGTACCAACACAGGTTCCTACACTGGTGGCGGCTGCCACTCCAGTAACCGGAGGGTATTTCCCATCAGCCCTCTATTTCCCTTTCTGCAGCTTCTGAATCACCAACTATCAATGTAGTTGGACAAACAAGACAATTGGCTGTTCCTAGAAGACGACTCAACAAGAAGTCTGAGGAACCCTACCAAGGACCAGGTACGGCTGGCTGTACCAACACAGGTTCCTACACTGGTGGCGGCTGCCACTCCAGTAACCAAAGGGTATTTCCCATCAGCCCTCTATTTCCCTTTCTGCAGCTTCTGAATCACAAACTGACCGAATCTGAAAAAATGAGACAAATGGCTGTTCCTACAAGAAGACTCAGTGGAAAGCCTGAGGAACCCTCCAAGGTACCAGGTACGGCTGTACCAACACAGGTCCCCACACTGGTGGCAGCTGCCACTTCAGTAACCAGAGGGTCTTCCCATCAGTCTTCCTTTTTCTTTTTTTGGAGCTTCTGGATCACCAACTGCAAACGTATCTGGGCAATTGGCTGTTCTTCCATTCACATAGAACAGGGATATGCAATTAGCGGACCTCCAGCTGTTACCAAACTACAAGTCCCATGAGGCATAGCGAGACTCTGACATCAGCAAGCATGACACCCAGAGGCAGAGGCATGATGGGACTTGTAGTTTTGCAACAGCTGGAGGTCCGCTAATTGCATATCCATGACATAGAATAAGACTCAACGGAAAATCTGATGTGCCCTCCAAGGAACCAGGTATGGATGTACCAATACAGGTGTAGCGATACCCCCAGCTAAGAGAGCTGCTGAAATGATTTGTTTGGGCCCTGTAATGCACTGCTGTCAACCCCCAGCAATTGGCTCTAACCTCTCCTGGCACAGTCAGTAGGGGATGGCAGGATTGTGTAACCTGTAACTCTCTGAGACACAATCCTGCAATAAACACAGCAATAGGGTATGGCTATCAATAACTGTCTCTTCTGCACAGTAAATGACACAAACACAAGTGTACTTAACCCTGGCACTTTTACTGAGAATGTTGGTTAAGCATAGAAAAAGTATACATGAACACATGCAGAGCCCTGCAATGAAAAGGGGTACTTTTGCAAAAAGACAGATATAACAAAAGAAACTAACAGTCCCCGCTGCAGCTATTCTACCTCGTGGGTAAAAATGGCACCCAGAAATGTCTATGCTACTAAGTCAGGCCTGACTGTATTATGTAGAAGTTCTGCAGAGGAAAATCTTCGCTAGCAAACGGTGGTGCACTTTTGAAGAAACAAGTTATAATCCACAAAGAGAAAAAAAGGGTCTTGAACTTGGTGAACACAGGATAAGTCTTAGAGACTCCTAGATACTCAAGGCGCTGTCCCTCCGATGTATGACTACAAGCACTAAAGTTAATTCTGAACAACAGTTATCTGGCCTAGGAGATCCTGTGTTTGTCTCTGAGCAGGTGCTCTCTTACCCAACCGGACCAGTCCGTGTCCGTATCTTCCGTTGCTGTGTCTCGGTACACAGATTCCACGACACCCGGGTCTTCGGTCCTCCTGGCAACAGTACAGCAGCAGTGGGATGACGTCTGGCAGGCTCCTCGGTGGAACGGAAGGCTCTTTGGAGAAAAACCCCGGCTTCAGGCCTGGTAACACAGCAGACTCGAACAAGAGTTCCACTTGTTGGGCGGGCGGTGTCCAAAGAGGCCAAAATCAGTCCCGCCCCCCAGTTAAATAGCCCACCCCAGCAGTCTTTGCGCAGGGCAATGCACCTTGGATGTCTCGTGGCATTCTGGGTACGGTAGTCTCTGAGTCCTTAAAGCAATACCCCGCTACACACTCCCCCCACTTAAAATCTTTGGTCCCCAAAGATAAAATCAACATAAAGTACAAACAATACAATTTATAGTAGCAAAAGAACTGGGCAGGGGAACCTCCCACCAAGCTCGTAAGGGAGATTGTCCTGCCCACAGGTCATACTAGTGGAAGTGACCTGCCTAACTGTGCCAGAGAGTGAGCTGGGGTTGCCCTCCACCAAATGCACTGTGGAGGGGCCAGGTTTCTCTATTGTCCTTCTTGCAGTTATCACAGTGTCCTCAGAGCATTCTCCCATTTGAGTGTAAGTCAACTTCCTGGGAGGGTAGATAATTCTCTTCACTCTGACACTATGGGTGCCTCCATTGGGGTAGGTTTCAGAGGACTTGTGGCTTCAAGGGCATCCAACTCTGGTGCAGAAAGGTACAGTGAGTTCCCTGGGTCTTCAGCGGGGACTGACTCCACAGCATCTTCCCATTCTTTAGTCTGGGTACTGGATGGAATGAACTCAGCAGCTTCAGCTTTCAAGGTGTCACTTATGAGGAATTCAGAGGGTGTGGGATCCGCCATCAGGGATTCAGGTGCTTGAGACGGCCATAGCCAACTGAGCTCCAGCTCCAGCTCCTCATCTTCACTTTGATCTGTAATTTCCTCCTCCCTTGACAGAGTTGGTTGAGACCTGGTATTAGGTCTAGGAGTGCGGGGAGTTGAAGGTAGCTTGTTGGTATCCGGAGCAGAAGGCATCCTGACTGTCTCAGAAAGGGGTAGCAGATGGTTCCTGTGCCAGGTCTTCAGAGGCCCCACTCTTCCTTCAGGCTTCAACTGATACACTGGTAAGCCAGGCAGTTTCCTACAAATCACATAGGGCTCTGACTTCCATCTGTCTGCCAGCTTGTGCTTTCCTGGGACCCCTAAGTTTTGCAGCAACAATCTGTCTCCGGGTTGCAGATCCTGGATCCGGACCCTAAGGTCAAAGTTCCGCTTATTTCGGGCTCCTCTCTGGTCAGAAGTCGATTGGGCCTTCTCATAGGCCAGCTTTAAGCTTTTCTGCAGTCTGTCCACGTATCCCCTGTGTGAGGCAGCTGATGTGTGGTCCATTGAGGTGCCAAAGGCCAAGTCTACAGGTAGTCTTGCGTCCCTGCCAAACATCAGTCTATACGGGGAATATCCTGTGGCATCACTGGTCGTGCTGTTGTAGGCATGCACTATAGCAGCTATGTGCTTGCCCCAATGCTGCTTTTCCTCACTACTCAGAGTCCCCAACATGTTTAACAAAGTCCTGTTGAACCTTTCCGGTTGGGCATCACCTTGAGGGTGATAAGGGGTGGTGCGAGTCTTCTTTATGCCCAAAGAGTCCAGTAACTTCCGGATCAGTCGACTTTCGAAGTCCCTCCCTTGATCCGAGTAAAGGTCGTTGAGGTAACCCGTAATGCACGAAGTACTTCTCCATAAGTACCTTGGCTACAGTGGAGGCCTTCTGGACTTTGGTTGGAAAGGCCTGGGCATAACGGGTGAAATGGTTGGTTATCACCAGAACATTTCCATGTCCACTCAAGTCAGGTTCCAGACAAAGGAAGTCAATGCATACCAAGTCCAAGGACCCTTGGCTTTGGAGGTGGCCCATTGGGCAGCTTGATGGGACAGTGTCTTTCTCTGTATACAGCGAGCACATGAGTGACAGTACTCCTCTACTTCAGCTTGCATGCAAGGCCAGTAGAATCTACTCCTTATGAGCTGAAAGGTTCTTTCTGCCCCTAGGTGGCCATTATTGTCGTGTAAGGCAACTAAGACAGTCTTTCGATGTTTTTCCGGCAAGAACAGTTTCCACTTATCTTCCAGGTCATCAGAGGGGCCCCTTCGTTAGACCACCCCTTGATGCACCTGTAACTTGTCCCATTCCTTGCGTATTAAACGGGCCTCCTTGGAGAGATCATGCAAGAGCCTGTCCGGATCCGGATCTTCCAGGGCTTCCAAGGCCAACCTTCCCCAAGGGTCTTCTAACTGGTCACGTCTTATATCCTTTTTGGACAGTTTCGGCAAGTCGTCTTTGCCAATCTGGGTCAAATCACAATAGTACTTGGGCACTTCTACCACCGAAACTCCAATTTCTTCTGCCCGGGATCCTCCACTAGCTTGAAGCTGTGCTCCCTGACAGAAGGCCCGCACCCCATCCGGGGTCACCTGGGTCCAGTCTTCTGTCCTGCAAGTGGGAGCATGAGACCGTCTGGACAGGGCATCAGCATCTCGGTTTCCAGCCCCAGGCCTATACTTTAAGCTAAAGTTGAACCCAGAGAGGGCTGCCAACCAACGGTGGCCAGTAGCATCCAGCTTGGCTGTGGTGAAGAGGTAAGTGAGTGGGTTATTGTCTGTTTTCACTATAAAGTCAGCTCCATACAAGTAGTCTTTGAGTTTGTCTACAACAGCCCACTTTAGGGCCAAGAATTCCAATTTGTGGGTGGGGTAATTCTTTTCCGCTGGGGTTAAACTCCTACTCACATAGGCAACTGGTCTCAGCTGTCCTTCATACTCCTGATACAGCACGCCTCCCAGACCATCATGACTGGCATCCACATGCAATTCGTATGGCTTCTTGGTGTCTGCATAGGCCAAGACGGGGGCAGTGGTCAGACTTTTCTTCAACATTGTGAAGGCCTTTTCACACTTCTCAGTCCACTGGCCTTCCACCAATTCTCCTGGCTTCCTGGGGCCAGTGTCATCCTCCTCTCCTTCTGTCTTCAACAACTCATTCAGAGGTTTGGCAATTCTTGCAAATCCCTCCACAAACCTGCGATAATAGGAGCAGAACCCCAGGAAGGATCTGAGCTCCGTCACTGTAGTTGGTCGGGGCCAGGAGGTGACTGCCTCCAGTTTGTCAGGGTCTGTAGATACTCCTTCTTCAGACACTATGTGTCCCAGGTAGTGGACTGAGGATTGGTAGAACTGACACTTCTCCCTGAAGAGTTTAGGTCCCTCATCACTAAGTCTCTTCAGGACTTTCTCCAGTCTTTCCTCGTGTTCCTCCAGAGTCTTCCCAAAGACAATGATGTCATCTAGGTAAACTAGGACTTCGATTAGGTTCATGTCCCCCACCGTCTTCTCCATTAGTCGCTGGAAAGTGGCAGGAGCCCCCGACAACCCTTGAGGCATCCGGTTAAATTCATAGAATCCCACTGGGGTGATGAATGATGTCTTCTCTCTATCTTCTGGATGCATTGGGATCTGGTAATACCCACTCTTCAGGTCCATTACACTGAACCACTTGGCTCCAGACAGACTCTGCAGAGCATCCTCTATCCTGGGGGTGATGTATTGGTCAGGTATGATCCTCCTATTGAGAGTCCTGTAGTCTATACAGAGCCTCAGTGACCCGTTCTTCTTCCTGACTACTACGATAGGAGAGGCATATGGGCTTCTGGACTCTCGGATAACTCCGGTTCTCTTAAGCTCTGCCAGTTGCTCATGTAAGTCCTCCAGGTCGGCCAGTGGGACCCGCCGGACCCTCTCCCGGAAAGGTTTGTCTTCCTGCAGACGGATCTTGTGGCTGGCACTCCTCGCACACCCTACATCAAATTCATCTCTGGAGAAGATCTTCCTCCACCTGGTCAGCTGGGCCCTGGCTCTCTCCTTCCATACCGGTGGTAGGGTCGTGTTCTCCAGACAGAGCTTCTCCAGCATGGGTGTCACTCCTTCAGTCTTCTCCAGATCAGACAGAGCCACTGGGGTAGCAGGGTTTACTTGGCCCAACAGCATCCGGGCCGGAATCTTCACAGGCGAGTCGGTAATGTTCCTGATGCTCACTGGTATCCGGCCATTGGCCTTCTTCAGAGCCCTCAGTGGGACTACCTCAGGGATGACTTCCAATCCTGGGTGGGTATCTAGGGGGTCCGGTTCCAGAATCATGAAGGGGCCAGGCTGCCCTCATGTGAGCTTCACAGTGGCCTTCAGACAGGTCATTTCACCAGGCTGTAACACTCTCTCCTCCTTCTCCAATCTCCAGACTTTCCCTACCCCCTCTTCTAGGGCCTTCTGTTCCAGGACCAATCATTGGTAGGCTAACTGCAACATTGGGTGGATCCTGGCAGTTGAAGCACCCTGCTCCTGTGCTAGGGGAGCCAGTAATCTCCTGACCATGTCAGTATTGGTCCCTATTATCAGAGAACTCTTGTTGGCCCGTGGTGGGCGAGGACAAACTACTGCCAGGGTGTCAAAAGCCTCTGTCTTTCCTGCTATCGAGGGGTCGAAGGCCAGTCGGATTGAGACATAGCCATCGTAGGATAAGCTTTGGGTGCCAATCCCCCGTATTTCCAGATCTTCCAATTTCTGGAAGGGCAAGTGACTCAGATGCTTTTGATAAAAGTCATGGTACAGGAGAGTGACTTGGGCCCCTGTGTCCAGGATGGCCCTTATGTAAACTCCCTCTACTTGAATGGGAACCACAGGGGAGGGTCCCACCAATTTGGCTTAAAACCTCCTCGGAGAGGCCTCTTTCTTTGGACTTGTGGGTTTTCCCTTAGGTGTTTTCTTCTTCTTCCACCTTTTTCTGGATCTTAATCCCTGTTGGGCCTGGCATGCATTGACTCCTTGCAGGTCTTGAAATTTTAACTCTTTCCGGGCGGTATTTAGTATTTTAGGATGGGCATTGTTTTCCTTCTCCCTTGACTCTTTTTGCTTGAGGATTTTAGTGGAGCTTGCTGAAAATGATGGGCTCCCGGCTGACTCCTTCACCGGGGCCCTCTGGAGTTTTCCGCCGGCTGGTGATAGGTGCCCCGGGTCTTCCTTGGACTGGGGCACACTCGCCCAAAGTGGCCAACTCCCCCACAGTTGAAACAGACAGCCTCTCCCCTGTCCCGCGGAGAGACTGGCGTTGAGGCACTCTGGTGCGGTTCCTTCCTGACTTCTTTTTGTGGGACTCCTGAGTTCTTAGCCATTAAGGAGGTCAAAAGATCCAGCACTTGAGTCATCTGAGACTTTAAAATCTCCACTTCCGAGTCCTGTTCAGAGGCTATGGCGGATCTAACTCCCACTGAGTGGGGAGGGGTGGCTTTCTCAACCGTCTGTTGGTCCTTCAATAGAGCTTCTTCATCCCTTATGATCCGCACAAGGTCTGGGTAATTCAGAGACATGACTCCTTCAGAGGTCTTTAGGTGGAGCCAAACTGGATCCGAACGCAGTGCTCCCCTCAGGATCTGCTTCATCCTGGTCGCGTCTATGACTTGTGGCAGCATCCCTTTTTTAGGACAATTTGACAGAGCATCTTGTTTAACCTCCTGACGTATTCAGACAATCTTTCTCCCGGCTGTTGGAGGGTATGCTCAAATTGGTATACTAGTTCAGCCACCTTTTCCAACTGGCCAAATTCTTCCTGTAACATAGCCAGATAATCATAAGCAGTACAAGCAGAATTGCTGAACCTAAGATTCTTTACAGCTTCAGCAGCAGCGCCTTTTAAACTCTCACTTATGCGCTGCTTCTTCTGGCCCTCTGGTACTTCCCATCCCTCCAGAGCCTGCATTGCTTGCTCAATCCAGGTGTCAAAGTCCTCTTCCTCAAGGGGGACAGGTTGTTTCCAAGAGAAAATCCTGAGCTTCCGGTACCCGGCTTCTACGTGTACTGTATTACTTTTCTGACACTTCGTGTCAAAATCTCCCAGAGCATTCAACAGTTCAGGCCCTATAGCGGCCAGGGGTGTCCTTGAGGCTATCTTCTCCTTTGGCTTCTCTTCTTTAGGGGATAATGGTGTAGAGGATGGCGGAGGTGATGGCAGGGGAGATTGCAGTGGTTCCCCCTTCACAGCCTCTGTATGCGCCAATTGGTATGTCTGATTATCTATGGCCTGTATGCTCTGACCTCTAAAGTCCTCTGGCATTCCATTTCTCCATTTCACTAATGCGTATGTAAACAAGGTCTCTGGATCTGGCCTTAAGTCCATCACCCATGCCTTTTGGCTGAGAGACAGTGACAACATGAGCCGCTTTACCTCCTCTTCCGGCCAGTTTTCTCCCGGGAGCTCAATAACTACCGCCATGGTTGGGTTGGCGCCGACTGTTGCCCACCAGTGTGTCAATACTAGCGGGTCCATGCCGGTGCCTCTGGCAGGCTCTGATTGCAGCATGCAGTATACAGGAATCCCGGACTCGAGCCCCCACGT
The DNA here is from genome assembly GCA_029206835.1 of Rana muscosa. Classification (NCBI taxonomy): domain Eukaryota; kingdom Metazoa; phylum Chordata; class Amphibia; order Anura; family Ranidae; genus Rana; species Rana muscosa. Next base: position 893,115,826 of record CM055117.1, on the reverse strand, counting down.
GTAGCGATACACCCAGCTAAGAGAGCCACTGAAATAATTTGTTTGGGCCCTGTAATGCACTGCTGTCAACCCCCTATAACATAGCAAATCTTCACTTTTTGAGTTCAGTTGCACTTTAAGATGGACTTTATAGCTGTTGTACTAAGAACATTTTCTTGTGTATGTGTAAGAGTGGTAGTGGACAACTGTAAAAACAATTAGTGTCCCCTACCTAGGCGTTTAGTTCCATTTTCAAAAGAGCCAGATTATCTTCAAAAAAGGTTGTTTATTCTTCAGAAAGACAAGCAAAAGACAATGCTTATATAATGACAGCTGGTAACACATGGTAAGGTGGTTGGCTTCAGAAGGAGGAATGAGGTGTCACATGGTATGATGGTATATCTTCGAGCAGGGTCCCCTGACCTTCCATAGCAAAGGGTCACTTCCCCACCATCTTCCTTGGGTCCCTTCGCCTGACATTCCTACCTCCTGTTCCCAACCCTTGGGTTCTTATCCTGTTTAATAATGTTATGTCAGCATTATTTAGATTTAGCATCGCTCCAAAGAAGGTGACGCTACTGTCCACAGAAGTAACACCCACTTGTGTATATTAAGTAACATAACTCCACCCATTATCCTGACATAGTTCCTTAGAATAGATGTCAAATGACCTCTCTCTTGTCCTCAGCAACCTTCAAAATTAACATGTTTCAATAAAGAGTTCAGAAACCTTTATCACTTAAAATAGTAATAAATTCAATATCTAACAATTCCCCCTCAATGCACTATTATTAACAAACAAAATAAGTGCATTCATCTTAAATAATAAATGTTTCTGATCCTCTTTTTTCCAATACATACAATACATTAAACATTCATACAATTTAGTGTTTCAGATATTTTACATAAGCTTTTTCCAAAACTCTGAGATATTCCTGTGAAATATTTAACAATTTTATTCCATCAAGAAACTATAAATTATTATAAAACCAAAAATGCAGCGCTTCAAAGTGAAAATCAGTCCATATAATTCATGACGAAAGAAATGGATGCAGGAAATTGAAGAACTCCACCACCAAAGACTTCAGTGTGAACAGATAACACACCACCACAAAAAATGTGCTCACAGTCTGCTTACCAAAAAGCGAGCATCATAAGCATGTAGTGAAATGCAGAGGGTCACAGATGGATAAGGCTCTCCTATCTTGATAGAGTAACAACCGAAGTGTCCGATAATTTCAACATCAAAGGAACTTCCAGGATTTGGATATCATATATGCAGACCTCAGCAGGAGATGTTAAACCCATACAGAAAGTATAATCCACATTGTGAGCACGCTAAGAACCACGGATTATACTTTTTTTGCCTTGATGATCTTTTTACCCTGTAAGTAGAATTTTAAATAAATTTTATTTGACCTTACGGGCTTCACTATGCTGCCTTTCTTTCTGTATGGGTTTAACATCTCCTGCTGAGGTCTGCATATATGATATCCAAATCCTGGAAGTTCCTTTGATGTTGAAATTATCGGACACTTCGGTTGTTACTCTATCAAGAAACTATAAATTATTATAAAACCAAAAATGCAGCGCTTCAAAGTGAAAATCAGTCCATATAATTCATGACGAAAGAAATGGATGCAGGAAATTGAAGAACTCCACCACCAAAGACTTCAGTGTGAACAGATAACACACCACCACAAAAAATGTGCTCACAGTCTGCTTACCAAAAAGCGAGCATCATAAGCATGTAGTGAAATGCAGAGGGTCACAGATGGATAAGGCTCTCCTATCTTGATAGAGTAACAACCGAAGTGTCCGATAATTTCAACATCAAAGGAACTTCCAGGATTTGGATATCATATATGCAGACCTCAGCAGGAGATGTTAAACCCATACAGAAAGTATAATCCACATTGTGAGCACGCTAAAAACCGCGGATTATACTTTTTTTGCCTTGATGATCTTTTTACCCTGTAAGTAGAATTTTAAATACATTTTATTTGACCTTACGGGCTTCACTATGCTGCCTTTCTTTCTGTATGGGTTTAACATCTCCTGCTGAGGTCTGCATATATGATATCCAAATCGCTTTTTGGTAAGCAGACTGTGAGCACATTTTTTGTGGTGGTGTGTTATCTGTTCACACTGAAGTCTTTGGTGGTGGAGTTCTTCAATTTCCTGTATCCATTTCTTTCGTCATGAATTATATGGACTGATTTTCACTTTGAAGCGCTGCATTTTTGGTTTTATACGTTTTTGAGTTTGCTTTATTCACAGACTGTGCACGCTGCTTTATATATTTATATTTTTGCTGTTAGCGCAAGTATTTGTTCACCCTGTATACCATTTATAAATTATTATATTATTTATTAATTTTAATTTATTCTCCATCTAAACTATGTAATATTAAAAATGTTCTTCCTTTACCTTCATAGATTTTACTTCTTATAACTTTAACCATATCATATAGCTATTTTAACATAAAGGAGAAATTAATATCTTTGATATATTAAATTATATTGCTTTGTAATATAAATTATTAATTAATAAATAAAATTTCTTCCATTCTTTGAAATTTCAATATACATTATCCTTGACACTGAACAATTATAAACATAATACGTAATCTACCGTACTCGTCTGTGGATACATAAAAACATAACTTTCCCATTATTTGATTGTCATATTTTTATATATTCTATTTATCTTTCTATTTATTTTTCTATTTATCTTTCTATTTATCTATCCATGACCAACTTTTCCAAGTTATGTGTTCTATAAAAATGAATAAAAAATAAATAATTCTATGTGAATAAATATGTGTTCCTAGAAAAGATTTAGAAACCAAAAAAATATCAACTATTATGTAAACCAGGGATATGCAATTAGCGGACCTCCAGCTGTTGCCAAACTACAAGTCCCATGAGGCATAGCGAGACTCTGACAGCATCAAGCATGACACCAAGAGGCAGAGGCATGATGGGACTTGTAGTTTGGCAACAGCTGGAGGTCCGCTAATTGCATATCTCTGATGTAAACTAAGCTAGTATCATTACTATTAGTTATTACTGTGATATCAATCTTTCAATGATCTACTAAACTAACAAAGATTGTGTAGGAGAAAGTATCAAATTTCAATGTCAACATTGAGTCAACTATTTTTTTCTGTATTTCAAAACATTCCTATATTAAAATTACATCCCAACTCCCCCTCACATAATGATCGACCGATCAATATGTCGCTTTTGATGCAAGACCATATGAATGAATCATTGAAGTTCATCCAAAAATGATAGTCCTTGAGAACATATTAAAAACATAATTTTGAAAAAACAAGAAGTAGTAACAAACAGAAATTTAGTTGTGCTTGTGTCATGGTCATGGAAAAATCCAAAAAATAAATAAAAATCCATAGAATAGAATAATTTCATTAATCAATATAAACTATTTTAGACTCATAATCCTTTCTGTGTTTACCCATTTTATTCTTATTTTTACCCATTATTTTTTATTTTTACCCATTATTTTTTTATTTTTACCAATTATTTTGAAACAAAAATCATTTTAATCCCTATTACCTTAAAAATAATAAAATAAACTTCCCAATTGATATCTCAGTTTGCAACTCTATTGGCATCCCTGGTACCTTCAGATCTATAATTCTTAACCATAACTTTAGCTATTGGAATAAATTATGAAACATACTCATAAGAAGTAGAAATCTTATTCAAAATATAATTTCTATTTAAATTTAGCAAAGGCCTAGCCATGTTTTGTGAACAAACTTCTGAAATTCCTATACCTTTACTTTTTCCTATACAACAGATTGTAAATAACTTAGTATGCTAGCTTTAAAAGACATAGAAGAACAGACATTCTTCATCCTGTCATCCCTATGTTTAGAAAATACTAAAGTTTTTAAACTAAAAAAAAATAACAGGTAAATAAGTCACCTAATCTTTACCTTTCCTTGAATCATCTTACCCTATTCATACTTTGTAATACTATTCATACGTTCTACAATACCTAAGCATTAAAGATGATAAGAAACATAAAAACTTTATTAAATAACTAAAATTGCATACTTGTCCTTCACTACCTGTCCTATCAAATAAAAAATCATTATCTGATTCCATGGTTTGAAATCCAACCCCAATGGAATATGACATAAGTTCACAACAACTTAGCTTATGTTAAAAATATTTTTTTTTCCTAGAATTACCTCAATTAATTTATCAAAAGAAATATTAACTAAAGGAAAAAACATCCTTGTATCCTCCTTTAGCAGGTGAAAAACGAATATAATCAATCTACATAGATTGCCAGATCTCTCAATACTTTGTAGTATCAGGTTACTCTTTCCTATTGAATTGTTCTATAAACAAATAAAACAATATTCAGAAGTTTGATGACAAAATGGTCCAACATAAGTAGTTTCAAACTTCTGTCATTAGCTTAACCACTTGTCAATTGACGGCGGGCGGAGGATACTCTCGTTCTGGGAGGACGTCATATGACGTCCTCCCTTTAAAACGAGCTAGGAGGCGCGCGCGCGCCCGCCGCGTTCACAAGGCCCCGGTGCGTGTGCCCGGCGGCCGCGATTGCCGCCGGGCACCCGCGATTGCCCGGGAAACGAGCAGGAAAGTGGGTCTCTGTGTGTAAACACAGAGATCCATGTCCTGTGAGGGAGAGGAGGCTGATGGTGTGTCCCTTGTACATAGGGACAACCATCGGTCACCTCCCCCAGTCAGTCCCCTCCCCCCACAGTAAGAACACATAGAGGGAACATATTTAACCCCTTCCCGCCCCCTAGTGGTTAACCCCTTCCCTGCCAATCACATTTATACAGTAATCAATGCATTTTTATAGCAGGGATCGCTGTATAAATGTGAATGGTCCCAAAAATGTGTCAAAAGTGTCCGATGTGTCCGCCGCAATATCGCAGTCACAATAAAAAAATCGCAGATCGCCGCCATTACTAATAAAAAAATAAAAAAATAAAAATGCTATAAATCTATCCCCTATTTTGTAGACGCTATAACTTTTGCGCAAACCAATCAATACGCGCTTATTGCGTTTTTTTTTTTTACCAAAAATATGTAGAAGAATACGTATCGGCCTAAACTGAGGAAAATTTTATTTAAAAAAAAATGGGTATTTATTATAGCAAAAAGTAAAAAATTGTGTTTTTTTTCCAAACTGGACGCTCTTCTTTTGTTTATAGCGCAAAAAATAAAAACCGCAGAGGTGATCAAATACCACCAAAAGAAAGCTCTATTTGTGGGAAAAAAAGGACGCAAATTTCGTTTGGGAGCCACGTCGCACGACCGTGCAATTGTCATTCAAAGTGTGACAGTGCTGAAAGCTGAAAAATGGCTTGGGCAGGAAGGGGGTTTTCGTGCACAGTAGGGAGGTGGTTAAACAAAAATCAATAAATTAATTAGTCAGTCAGGTATCTGGATATGCAAAAAGAAATATTTTCATTTAAAAATAACTCTATCCATTATTGTTGGAATCAATTATTTTTACAATAATTTTTATCTCCATTATCAGTCTGTACTGATTCTAACTAAGACAAAATTTAATCGTCCCCCTCTTTTATCCTGTGACTAAATAAAATTTTGTAAAAGTAATAATCTTACCAGATTATTGTGTTTTACTACACTTTCACTTATAACTGCTTTAATTTTGCAAAAGAACATTAATTTAGTCTGGGCTTTCCTAAATATTATATTTCTGAAAGAAACTTGATCATGTTGAAGTACTATTTTTCAGAACCAATCATACAGTATGATTGAATGAACCACACGTGCTCCGACTGCACATGTTCATCTTCCAGTGCAGACAAGTATACAGAAAGTTTATTATTCCATTGTGCCAATATATGGATCCATTTATAAAAGCACAAAGAAACTCTTTCCCAATAAATGTCCACTAAAAGTTGATAAAGTAACTTTTGCATGATTAACTTGTACAACTGTGGCTTTATCACACTGCATAATTTTAGTCTCAATGTATTTATATCTCACTTCAACTGAACTTTCTTTTTAACACCCAATTGTCACTAAACAAAGTTTAATCTAATGAAACTAAAAATGCAGGGTGGGACTTTAAATGAGGTACGCAGTCCAAGTGGTTAATGGGATTGGTATTTATTATGTGTCAATTTTGAGCAATAATACAAATTCATGATCATTGACACAACATACCTTCTATATCATACATAGAGAGCATAAATGATGCATATCCATGGGGAAGAAATGATGGGTATATTACCTCTTGACTTCCCATTATTTTAAGGACTAAATACCAAATGGTATACTTAAGAACATTTACACATCAATTAATTGATTACAAAAAATACATGATTTGTATAAAACAGTAAAAGCACATGATCAGTTAAAACATAATGCGAAACCTCGACGCGTTTCATGGAATTACATCCATTCTTCAGGGGCAATCATGTGTAAATCTGTAACAAAGTAAATATAAAGAAAAATAATTGTATGAGATATATGCGTCCTAGGGTAACTGTCTCAAAAAAGGAGGCTAAATGGGGGGAAGAAAAAAAAAATACACCCCCCATTTATTATGATATACTCACAAAAATACTGTCTGCAAGAGGTGCGGAACACATGGCTGTAAACCCCTAAAAAGGGGCATCTTATCCGGGAGCTGTGGTTGCGAGAACCGCGGAACAACCGAAACAGGGCAACAAACAGGGGCGCAGGATACCCAGCAGAACAATCTCCAGATAGTGACAATAGTTATGTCCTATGATGGTCTTGAGAGACTGTTGAATGAAAATTAAATCTATGTATAACCAATATAAATGACAAAAATCTTATCAGTGGGGGTACATAAACAATGCATGTATCATGATAACATGTGTGTCTCCAACCAAAAGTATTGGAGAACACAAATAAATGTATCAATGAGTGCTGGGGTACCCACCTATTAAAAACTATATGAGCAAATAAATGACCTATATATGTGGTTTAGAACTGAAATTATGAAATACCTAATTGTGAAACCTTAAAAAACTCAATAGTCTTGGGGGGCTGTTGAACGAAAATTGAATGTATATAAGGCCAGTATAAATAATGAATCTCTATCAGGAGAGTATAAAGAAAATGCATATGACATGATAATATATGTTCCCAGTCAGAGAGATTGGGAAATACAAATAATTTTATCAATGAGTGCTGAAGTACCCATCCATGAAAGGCTATGTAAGCCAATTAATGACCTGTGTATGTCATTTAAGGCTGAAACTAAGAACATACCTGGTTGTAAAACCTTGAAAGTAATAATGTAGAGTAATAAACTGGAGATGTCTGCCGTACCAAACTGCCAACCCCGATGGTGCCCATGAAAGGTGCACATGGCACTCGCCCCCAAACGCCACGCTGGGCATGTGTATACTAGATGGGGGGAGAGGAAGCCATCCTCCGAGTGACAGCAGCGTCCGGAGCCTGGCGCAAATCCCCCTCACACGCTCCTTGGATGGAATGCGCTGTCGGCGTGGCAACGTTTAATCTAAGCTGTGTTTTGACACCTCCTGTTTGTCTTGAAATAACACCTTAAACAATTGGTGCAAAACCCACATGTTTTTTCAAAACAATTACTTTGGTAAGTAATAATATATTTTTTCTCATCCATGAACCCTCTTCCAGGTTTCTGGAAGTTTTAACACAAATATATGTATTGATCATAGAAGTGAAAAACTGTCATGACGATGGCATGTCTGACTAGGCTGTGTAACTCGAACTGCATTTCTCTGTTGACACTGTCACAGTACATTCCTTTACATGTCACACTCTTCAGAGAAAGATCTGTTACATCTCCCCTTCATTGTACAATTTCATTTATCGTTTTTATAATTTTTAACCTTTTTTACCATTTTTTAAACATATTTGGTTTGTACATCTGCCAAAAATTATGTACACTATGTTATAATATGACGTTACTGATTATAGTAATGACAAAAAATTGTTTAGAGGACAAATCTCGTGAAACTCACAGATTGGTTCCTGCCCATGAACTGTGATTGGCCATTTCCCCGAGAAAAATTCCTCCCTCAACTAAAGTCTCTACTTTTATCAGATATACTCAATTACAAAAACTTTTAACAATTGTTTTTTTACAATTTTTGATAGTTTTTAGATTGAACAAAACTTTCATATTTAATATGTTTCCTGGGTAGCCTTAAGTAAATTAGAACAATCTACTACTTTTCTTTTAATAACCAAATCCTAGTTTGGAATATTTTATAAAAATTGCTCAATTCTTAACTCATTATTTCCTGCAACCAAATCTGTAGGATTTTTGTTAAACACTAAATACCATGTTGTTTTCCATTATCTTAATCAATATTTTTTTCTTAAAACTTTGTTCTGCCCCTTGTTTGTGCTTTGAATGACCACATGTAATAACACATTTTCTGTTCTTTAGGGCTTAAATATTTATAAACATTTACAGCATTAGACTTAGTTTCCTTATTAAAGAACTTCTTTACACTCTGGCATTAATTAATTAATTACTCTACTACTGCTACATGCCTGTATTCCATATATATGGAATATATCAATTCCCGATAGTACATGGATATACTTCTGAGCTTTGAGATGTTAACCATCCCATGTTATCCACTCACTTAAATAAACAAACATATTTACCCCTTGTTTAGAATGATTGTCCTGTGTACACTTAAAAAAACAAGAGATGAATAATGTCCTTTAGCTTTGTCTGTTGTTCGTTTCTTTTCATTTGTTTTGTCTTTGTTGTTGCTTTTATTCGTTGCTCTTTCTTGGAAGAATAGTGTCCTCATCTTTTTCTTTGAAGAATAGTTTTCTTGTAGCTTTTGCCTTGTTCCTTGACTCGTGTAAATGTAATGTTTCTGTAGGCTGTAAATAGGCCTAAGTAAACAAAATGTAAAGATGCGTGTGTATTGAAAAAATGTCTTTCTCCTTCTGTGTTTGCTGAAGGAATGAGATGTGTAAGTGTTTGCCTTTATCCTTGGACCGTCCAAAACATCAAAATCCGACTTTTCATATTAGCTCACCCAAAGAGTACATCTGCCTGTTGTATCTACAATGGTGGCCTTTATAACGTGAAGTCTTAGTTCCCATTTCAACACTCCTTCTGTGAGACTTTTCCTCAACTTTTGTAGGAACTGAACTTCCTTGGCAGAAATCTTCACGTACGTAAACGTTTACGCTTTTCATCACAACCTGAAAGTCCTCGCTGGATTTCCTACAATATCTTGAAACATGGGAGAAAAAGAAACCCTGGACTGCCGCACTCTGTATAGACAGTTATTTATTCCAAAATTTCAGGTAAAAAATCCAAATTCAAAATAAATCCATAAATCCAAAACAACAAATGCAGATGGTGTGCATGCAGGGAAGGGTGGCTAACACGTTTCACGTCACGAATTGACGCTTACTCATAGCTCAATATCTTGAAACATACTGTCCAAAAGGCCTGTCAATCAGCTTCGTAAGCTGAGTCTTTGTTTTGTTTTTTCTTCTGCTTGCAAGTTTACAAGCGATCTGTAGGTGAGAAAACAGACAGAGAAAAACTCACCCTGTGCTTTGGAGTCAAGATCAATAATTGGCTTCGTTTTACGGTTGCAATTCTTCTCGCCTTTAGCTAGCTCAGTTTCTCGGACCTTCTGTCTACGTGTGATGGAACACAAACGCCTTTTTCTTTCTAAGTTCTTTGGTTGTTTTCTTTTCCCAAGACTTGACAATGTCCCTCCTGTTGTCAAGTAGTTAGGGAAAAACAAATTCTGGGGCTCGCCACTGTAAGAGTGGTAGTGGACAACTGTAAAAACAATTAGTGTCCCCTACCTAGGCGTTTAGTTCCATTTTCAATAGAGCCAGATTATCTTCAAAAAAGGTTGTTTATTCTTCAGAAAGACAAGCAAAAGACAATGCTTACATAATGACAGCTGGTAACACATGGTAAGGTGGTTGGCTTCAGAAGGAGGAATGAGGTGTCACATGGTATGATGGTATATCTTCGAGCAGGGTCCCCTGACCTTCCATAGCGAAGGGTCACTTCCCCACCATCTTCCTTGGGTCCCTTCGCCCGACATTCCTACCTCCTGTTCCCAACCCTTGGGTTCTTATCCTGTTTAATAATGTTATGTCAGAATAATTTAGATTTAGCATCGCTCCAAAGAAGGTGACGCTACTGTCCACAGAAGTAACACCCACTTGTGTATATTAAGTAACATAACTCCACCCATTATCCTGACATAGTTCCTTAGAATAGATGTCAAATGACCTCTCTCTTGTCCTCAGCAACCTTCAAAATTAACATGTTTCAATAAAGAGTTCAGAAACCTTTATCACTTAAATAGTAATAAATTCAATATCTAACATTATGCAAATTTTTTTTTTTTTAATGAAACAGAAGCACAATGGTGTATACAATCACATGGGAGAATGTCCCCCTGTACCTAAGATCTGTATAAAGTCTACCGTATTCTAGTGGTAAGAACACATTTGAAGATGATGTGCATCACTGGAACACTTCTCTATGTGCAAATTATCAGCATGAAATCTTTAAATGGGAAAAATTATTTGCCGTCATAAACAAAACCAACACAGGTTGTCTTGCACTAAAGAACAGGCTGTAAAGGTACATAATCTTGAATACATTTATATGGATGTCAAAATGCTACTAAAATTGATAATGGGTAATAAGCATAAAATGTTATCTAATTTTCAGAGCATAGAAGTGTTGTATTTTTTTAAATTCTGTGTATGATTATAGTATTTAGGGTTACTTTAAAAATCAATCATGTTTTAGATGAGTCAAATGTAGTTTTCTATAGTAGAGTAGTTTTTCATATACAGGGCATTTATTTTAAATACAGATTACCTGCAATTTCATGCTATGCCTGTATTCAGGCTTGATTGTAGTATCAGAAAATGTTTGTCTTGTGAGATCTAAATGATAAGGTATCTTGTATTGCAATTTCTGCAAAATTTTGGAACCTATGTATCAAGGCCGTGTAAAATGTAATAACCCTTACAATGCGCAGGTCCCTATGGCAATCAGTAATGTTTCAGTTCACCACAGTCAAATAAAAAAAAGAGGATCTATAAAATATTGTACTTTATAGGTAAAGCAGCATATATTTTTGCCATGTACTTTTTTAGGTGTATGCAAAGTACAATTATCAGAAAATAATGCAAAAAACATTAAGATGTATATGTGTGTGACTTTTGTTGATGAAATAACTATAGACTTTATATAAATTATAATGTATTGATAATATTGTATTTAAAATATTGTTTTTTTAACAGTCAAAGAGACTTTTTAAAGCAGAGTCAACTTGAAGAGTATTCATATGGTCTCAAATAGTCCAAAGTAACTAATCAGTATAAAATTGATCCTGATCAGTTGCTATAGGGACTGCACTTTGCACTTAACATTTTGCACATTTTTATTGAACTGACCCATGCATGTTAATGCGGAGTTGGGATTTTGCTACAGAAAGCAGGCTTGTGTGTTTGTATAAAATTTAATATGCGTTCTGCTGATTACAGTTTTTCTTATCCTGCTCACTTTATGCACATAAGATCAGTTTAACCTCCCTAGCGGTAATCCCGAGCGTGACTCGGGGTTGTTTTTTTATGCTAGGATCGGTAACCCCGAGTCACGCTCGGGGTAGACATTGCAGAGCTCGCAGCGGAGTTTCCTTACCTTCTCCTGGCGATCCAGCGATGATGTCCTCTGCTGTGATCTCCGGCGAGTGTCGGCACTTTCGACCCCATCTGACTTCCTAGTTCCGTTCCCTGCGAGCCGCAGCGGCGCAAGGGAGCGGAACTGGGCGGCAAATTCAAAAAGGTAAACACATAGTATACTGTAATCTTACAGATTACAGTACTGTATGTAATAATTACACACCCCCATTGTCCCTAGTGGTCTGTCCAGTGCCCTGCATGCAGTTTTATATAATAAAAACGATTCTTTCTGCCTGGAAACTGGAGATTGTCCATAGCAACCAAAAAGTGTCCCTTTATGTCAAAAGTGGTTTTAGACCAGCTAGAAAACAGCGATAATAAATTACAATCACTCGCAGAATTGAGCGATAGCGATTTGTGGGGAAATTCGTCATCAAACACTAAATCTAATGACAGCGACAATTCTGCAACTGAGCAAATTTCAGTGTTTTTGAGTTGATTACATTATTGAATAATTTTTATTATAATTAGATTACTATTTTTTATAATTATTTATAGTTATTTATTATATTATAATTTATAATTTTGTGTTTCATATTTATCATACCCGGGATGTTTACTAGACTCTGGTTTGCTCAGGTTTAAGTAAGTAATTACTAAGAATCGCAGGCCTATATTACATAACACCAAATTTCCATGCAAAATAATTGTACCGCTTTTGGTATATAATTCCAGAAAGAATCATACCGCCAGGGAGGTTAAGACATCGCGCCCAATTCACAAAGCTAGTACAACAGGATAAGGATCCTTCTTTTCAAAAAATGACAACTACGTTCAGCTGAAAGCCAAAAGATTAAAAAAAATTACAGTTGCATGGTTGAAAATAAAGATGCTTGTCCTTGTGTTAAAGCTTGACTTGACTTGAACCTATTCATTGACTGAGCCTATTCTATTGATCATCAGATTACTAAAAAATGAAAGAGGGGTAGACTGATAAACTACATCTTATTGCTTTTTGAGTACATTAAGCTTGTGTGTCCATGTGTTAAGTTTTAATAAAATATATCTCAAATTACTCGGAATACAATAGTTTTAATGTCATTCATTTCAACAGCTTCTGTGAAAGGCTGCATTCAGAATTGCAAAAAGCAATTAAAAATAAAAGTGTCTATCAAGCGCTCCAACACAAAATTATGCGTAATAATAAAACACATCCAAATTCTTAACCTTTCCCTTTTCTGAACCCTAAAACTTAAAGCGGAGTTCCAGGATTTTTATGTTTATTAAAAGTCAGCAGCTACAAAAAGTGTAGCTGCTGACTTTTAATAAACAGACACTTACCTGTTCCACGGTCCAGCGATGCGGCCGCTCCTCTCCCCCTCCTCTCCGCCGGCGCCTCCATTGCCACTCTGGGCACCCGGCCGTGACAGCTTTCGGCTTCACGGCCGAGCACGCACTGCGCATGCGCGAGTAGAGCTGCGCTCCCGGAGTGGACAGGCGATCTCCTGGGACCTGTCACGTGTCCCAGGAGATCGCCTAGAGGGAGGGGCCGCCTAGGTGGAGAGGAGGAGTCGCCTAGGCGGCCCCTGGGTGGATGGAGGAAGTGGGACAGGAAGTCCCACTCCTAACGAAGCCCCCACTCCCCCCCCTCAAATGTGGCATGTAAGGGGGCGAGGAGTGCTTAAAGTGGAAACTCCGCTTTAAACTATCCCTAAAACTTGTAACCTCTCTTCAACATGTGACCCATAACCTAATACTTAAAACTAGGGCTGTTACTGATTAAAATTTTCGTGTTCGATTAATCGTTTGTTTTTTTTAATCGATTAATCGGCTAATTTTGATTAATTATAACGCACATAGATCCAACTACTTTTAGCTGATCTCCTTGCAGGCCGATTCCCAGTGCAGCTACCAACCACTGGAAAAATCGATAGCAGGATAAACACACAAAGGCAGCACTCGATGGGAATAGCATTAAAACTTTTATAGTCTTCAAGTAGGTAACAAAATAAATATTGCACTGGAGATAAAATCGATGTAGCTATATAAACTGAAAAAATAGGATTTTTGTACTCACCGTAAAATCCATTTCTCTGACGTCCATGGACTGACACAGCTGGATACTGTAAACATGTGGGTATATGTCCCTGCTCGCAGGAGAATATCTAGGCAGAATGTTAGATGTTAAAACATTCTAGAACAAACCAGAGCTGAACAGCCCCGCCCAGGGGGGCGGTCCCTCCGGAAATTACCCTCCCACCTGCAGCTAGCAGACCTCAGTTCGTAACAAAGCAGTACAAACCTTAAAAGGAAGGGTGGGTGCTGTGTCAGTCCATGGACGTCAGAGAAATGGATTTTACGGTGAGTACAAAAATCCTATTTTCTCTTATCGTCCATGGACTGACACAGCTGGATACTGTAAACGTGTGGGACGTCCCAAAGCAGTATCAGAAGGGTGGGAGCGGTAGCAAAGGAACAACCAAAACTTCACTCCAAACAAGCAGAGCTCCTCAACGGAGGAGTTGCGACATTAAACAGCGGCCTGCAATGCTTTGCGGCTGAAGGGAGCATCCGAAGATGCAGCCACATCAACCTTATAAAATCTTGAAAAGGTATGAACGGACGACCAGGTCGTCGCCTTGCACACTTGTGCAACCGACGCTTTATGTCGGAAGGCCCGGGAAGCACCAATTGCCTTGGTGGAATGCGCCGCAACCGGAAAGGGAGGCGCCCGCCCCTTAAGGGCATAGGCCTGTATGACGGTCTGCCTGATCCACCTAAAGACGGTGGCAGACGACACCGCTCGGCCCTGTTTTGGACCAGACACAGATTTCCGGAAACAGTAGCAGACAGGTACACTCGTAAGGCTTGTACCCATCTTAATGTATGAAGCGCAAACTCTCAGGGATGCGATGGGTGAGGACACAAGGACGGAAGAACAATGTCCTTCTTAAGGTGAAAGGCCAAGACCATCCTTAGAAAAGAAGGATGGTCGTGGGCGCAACACCAACATATCCTTATGGAGGACCAAGTAAGGCGACTTGCCGGACAAGGCCGCCAACTCAGACACCCGTCTAACCGAAGCAATGGCCACTAAGGCCAACTTCCGGGACAAGGTCAAGAGAGGAATCTCTCTGATATTCTCAAAGGGATGTTCTTGGAGAACCGAGATGCATCAAAATCAGATCCCAAGTAGGGAGAGGAGGCTTGACAGGGGGGATCACATGGCGAACACCCTGCACAAAAGGTGCTAATCAAGGAATGGCCCGGTAGCAGTCGTTGAAAAAGACAGCCTGGGCCGAAATCCGACCCTCAAAAAAGGTATGCAAGGCCAGCTTTTGGGTCACACCACGCTGTAAGAACAGCAAAATCCTGGGAACGGAATACATCCGAGGATGCCACTCAAGTTCCTCGCACATAGCGATGTAAGCCTTCCAGGTACGGTGAGATATCTTTCTGGAGGAAGATTCCTGTGTCAACAACATAGAAGAGATGACCGAATACGAGAGAACTCGGTCCTTCAGCACCTGGCTTTAAACAGCCATGTTATTAAAGCCAAGGACTGTAAAGCAGGATGAAGTATGGGATCACGAGACAGAAGGTCCACCCCAATAGGCCGTCGCCAGGAATGTCTGCGACTAGCCAAAGTAGATCGGCATATCAATGTCGCCGTTCCGGAGCACTGGAATGGCCTCAGCCCCTACTCTGCGAAGCCGGCGAGGCATCAACAGTAGCGGAGGGTAAGCATATATCAGGTGATACTGCCCCCACGGGCTTCCAACGCGTCTGACGCGTCCGCCCAGGGGTCCCTGGACCTGACCACGATCTTGCCACCTTGCGAGTGAGTCGAGAGGCCACAAAGGTCCACTTCCGGTGCCCCACCTCCGGTAAAGAAGGTGGAAACACCTCCGGATGCAAGGACCCTTTGCCTGCAATGCACACAGCCGACAGGACCGTCTTGCAGCGAGATGTATGAAAATCCCAAAGAGACTCCGCAATGTATCGGAGAAGGGAGGCCCCAGTGTACAGGGTGCCTCAAATGTTGGCCAATAAAGGCAACTTGACGGAACTTCCCTAGAAACTCGGTCAGAGGACTAGTACCTCAGCCTCCACATGTGGCGCAAACCCACCCCGGGCACAGAGACCCTAAAGGCTAAAGCAGTTGTAGTGCACCTGCTAGACGACTGATGGATGAAGCAGAGGCTTTTGCCCAGTCATTGAGCTATAATAAATGCCAGAGACACAGCCACTAACGGGCGTAACGCTAACCCCAACCTGGCGAACACAGTCCAAGCCAGAGCTTCTGATCACCACTGAAAGCAGGTGGAAAGTGATACCCCTGAAACCAGGGATCTTTGTGACAATGCTCCATCCAGCAGCTACCCATGGATAGGTGCCGATTGTGCAAACACATAGTTTATACTATGTATTGCGTCAAACGCACAAATGGAGAGTGTGGGAGGAAACCCACCCAGCCACAAAGAGCATAATACCACCACATACGGCGTATGTAGTTTAGTATTTGTGGATAAACCTATTAAACACGTATATACTGTGCCAGCGACGAAGGCGCGCACATCATCGGGGCCTGGACGTAAACCAGCCACGCAGATTGCGTACACAACCGTGTAGGTATGTTAGCCTGCGAATAAACAAATTGCACATGTTTATACTGTGCATAGCGCTGAAAATGCGCACACCATTGGAACGCAGGGGAGAAACCTGAGCACCCGGATGAAACCCATGCAGACTGCATGCGCATACTGTGTATGGTATTATAGTATGTGTGCTAAACATTTTGCACAAGCCCATGTGTGCATAGCACCGAAGGCGCGCACACTGTTGGTGCGTGGGAGGAACCAAAGTACCCCACGCATACTCAGAGAATGCAATACCTACAGCTACTGTAAATGTATTTAGTGTAGTGTATAGACATAATGTGTATGTTTACACCGTGTATTGCACCAAAGGCATGCATGTCATGTAGCGTGGGCGGAAACCCACGCAGACTGCAAACGCATACCGTGTAGGTATTATAGTGTGTGTGCTAAACATTTTGCACAAGCTCATGTGTGCATAGCACCGAAGGCGCGCACACCGTTGGCGCGTGGGAGGTACTGAAGTACCCCACGCATACTCAGAGAATGCAATACCTACAACTACTGTGAATGTATTTAGTGTAGTGTGTAAACATAATGCGTATGTTTACATTGTGTATTGCACCAAAGGCATGCATGTCATGTAGCGTGGGCGGAAACCCACGCAGAGTGCAAAGACATACCGGGTAGGTATGTTAGTATGTGGATATCCAATCGCACAAATTTAGACTGTGCATAGCGCCGAAGCGCCCATACCAATAGAGTGTGGGAGGAAACCGGAGTACCCGAAGGAAAACCACACAGACTGCCTACACATACCGTGTAGGTATTATAGCATGCGTGATAAACATTGAACATGTTTAACTGTGCAGAAGGCCAAAGGCGCACATACCGTCAGCGCGTGGGAGGAAACCGGAACACTCGGAAGAACTCCACGCAGACAGCACACAGATACCGTGTAGGAATGATAGCATGTGAATCAACATATTGCACATGTTTATACTGTGCATTTCCATTGGAGCGTGGGGGGAAACCGGAGTACCCGGAGGAACCCCACGCAAACAGTATACCCATACTGTAAACATGTATAATATGTGCAATAAACATATTGAACATGTCTATACTGTGCAGAGAGCTGAAGCGCACATACCATGAGACTGCGGGAGGACACCGGAGCCCCCGCCAACCCAGAGAGTATAATACATACATATACTGTGAATGTATCTGGAGTCGTGCATAAACATATTTTGTACGTTTATATCATGTATGGCACTGAAACACAGCATTGGAACGTGGGGGGACAGCCACGCAGACACAGAGACCAATAACACATACATACACTGTGAATGTATGCAGTGTAGAGGTATAGGATGAGTTAAATTATGGCGCAGAGGCGCATAATCTTCTCTGTATCATTCCAACCTGCTTGACTGTGCTGCCGAAGCAGCATGCAGGTAACAGGTAACCTCTGATCCTCAGACCGTGTGTCTGTCAGGGCTCAAATCATTCCCCAGGAAATGGCGGGAAATGTTACCTCAGGTATCACACATAAGGCTCACAGGGACTACAGACATAAATGAATAAAGTCCTCCCCCATCCATGCTGCTCTTGAGGCAGTGTGAAGAAAACAGTGAGGAAACTGTGTAAAAGAAAAGCTTGTCACAGCAATTCCAGCCTGAGAGCGTTTCTCACATCAATGAGATCACTTACAAGCGCCCTGTCATTCACTGACACAGAACTGGAGTCTTCCTCACAAGGGAATGTCCTGTTCATAAACATTAAATATTCAGAGGTCGGGTCCTGAGCATAGTAGCTAGGCCCATATCTGACTCAGAGCACCCCTTCAGTAAAGATTTTTGTGGGGGGAGGGGGCTTATAGCCCCTTTTGCTCGCACACCACTTCCATTCTGACAGGAATTATTCCAGGACTGCTGACAACTGGTCCATAAGGACCGCAGGTGCAGGAAACATATGAACATGTTTAACTGTGCAGCACTGCCAGTTGCCCCAGGCAAGTGTGGAGAGCAGGTGTATCAGACTCCATAACGCCACCCTCTGAGACCTTATACACTATACAGTGAATATACAGTCCACCCACTGGCTACGCTGAGGAGGGGATACCCGGGAGGACCCACCAACCCTTAAGGACCGCTCAGTCTGTGAGGAGATTGTGAGGGGATTCGCGCCGCCGCCAGAAATAAATGCGCGGCGGCCACAAAAAATGGCCGCCGGCCGCAGCTATAACTGCGCCACTGAACGCCAAGATGGCCACCAAGCGCGAAATTCAAAGCTCTAATGCGCGCCAATGGCGCACGCAATAATCACCTCACACACCAGAAAAAACTGCAGACATGAGCGCCCAGCCAGGCCAGAGTGACCCCCAAGCACCCCACAGCACAGCACCAGTACAGGGTGCAGAGAGCAGCATAACAGGGGGGAGACAGGGAGAAACCCCCACACACAGAAACACAGCCAGCATGTACTCACCTGCAGTAGGAGAGACTACTTACCCGTCCCTTTCAGGGACCCACTGGCTTGTTTCAGACAGACCTATCACAGAGTCGTACTGCGTAGCTGTCGGCCCGGTCCACCGCGAGAGATACAGTCAGTCAAGTACTGTTCAATCTTGAGAGGACCGCGGGAGCATGAAAGCAACCCGGCCACCCCTGGAGTCATGGGGTATGTCGTGAACTGAGTCTCACGCACACAAGGCGAGGATTAGCACGCTCGATGGTCGGACAGGGAAGACTACGAGGATACCAGTGTACCCAACCTGTTGCCCAGCCGACAGTTGATTGAAGGTCTCAAAAATAAAATAATAAAATTCCCAAAGGAATAAAATTTAAAAGTAAAATCTTCCAGGAGACTGGCTCCTGAGAGAGCCACGTCTTCTCCTTCTGCTAGGCAGAAAAAAACTGAGGTCTGCTAGCTGCAGGTGGGAGGGTAATGTCCGGAGGGACCACCCCCCTTGGTCGGGCTGTTCAGCTCTGGTTTGTTCTAGAATGTTTTAACATCTAACATTCTGCCTAGATCTTCTCCTGCGAGCAGGGACATATACCCACATGTTTACAGTATCCAGCTGTGTCAGTCCATGGACGATAAGAGAAAATGGTGCGAGTAATACCAAATGGAAGCAAAAGCAATCATAAAAACATGTAGCTAAGTATGATACTGGTATAAAAATGTGTACAACGATACCACTGCTGAATCCAGATGAAGAGGGGTTACCATCAGTCCGTCGGCATGTAGATGTCCCGTGAACGGAACTATCACAACTCCCAGTGGATGGCTGTAGAATCCCAGGTTGATAGAGGGAAGTGATAGAGGGAAGTGTAACAGCCCTTGCATGTGGCAGATAGTAAGGTCCCGCCGACATGCCGATATGAAGGCACAGCAAAGGAGCCCTTCAGATAGACACGGCAAGCCCAAAGAATTTTGATCGATCAAAAGAATTTTGATTGATCAAAACAATTAATCGAGGAATTAATAGTTAATTTCCACAGCTCTACTTAAAACCTAACCTAACAATTACCCTCACCCTAAAACTTAACTTACCATTAACCACTTCAGCCCCGGAAGAATTGGCTGCTCAATGACCAGGCCATTTTTTGCGATACGGCATTGCGTCGCTTTACCTGACAATTGCGCGGTCATGCGACGCTGTACCCAAACAGAATTTACGTCCTTTTTTTCCCACAAATAGAGCTTTCTTTTGGTGGTATTTGATCACCTCTGCATTTTTTTTTTGCGCTATAAACAAAAAAAGGGCGACAATTTTGGAAAAAAAACACAATATCTTTTACTTTTTGCTATAATAAATATCCCACATTTTTTTTTAAAAAAATGATTTTTTTCCTCAAATCAGGCCGATATGTATTCTTCTACATATTTTTGGTAAAAAAAAAAAAAATCACAATAAGCGTATACTGATTGTTTTGCGCAAAAGTTCTAGCGCCTACAAAATAGGGGATAATTTTATGGCATTTTTAATATCATTTTTTTTTTTTTACTAGTAATGGTGGCGATCTGCGATTTTTATTGGGACTGCGACATTATGGCGGACACATCGGACACTTTTGAAACTATTTTGGGACCATTGTCATTTATACAGCGATCATAGCTACAAATGGCCATTGAATACTGTATAAATGAAGAGGTTAAACACTAGGGGGCAATCAAGGGGTTAAGTGTGTCCTAGAGAGTGATTCTAACTGGGCTACCACTGACATGACAGCGATCACTGCTCCCGATGACAGGGAACAGTAGATCCCTGTCATGTCACTAGGCAGAACAGGGAAATGCCTTGTTTACATAGGCATCTCCCCGTTCTGCCTCTCCTCACCGCAATCGCGGACCACCGGCGAACATCCAGTTAGCGGGACCCGCAGGCACACTCCAGAGGCGCGTGCGGCGCCCGCTAGGCAGTAAATTTAAAGGGACGCAGAGGTACGCCCATTTGCCTGCCTGTGCCATTCTGCTGACGTATATCGGCGTGCGGCGGTCAGAAAGTGGTTAAAATTACGCCCTCCCCCCACACCACACTTAACTGCCCAAAACACTGACAATAATCCTACCAGTTAAACTGAATCCCCTAACCCCAGCCCAATAGTATGTTTACCCAACTCATAACCTGATCATTACATCATTACAACCAAATAACACAACACCAAGATCCTATCACTAAAATTTCATAATCTGAATACAGCTGTAATTTTGCAATCTGTCCAGAAATTTATGAGCAGTTTTTAAAGAATGATGCCCAATAAAAGTTGCTCTCAATCAGGCCATTGAGCCCTTATCCCTGCAGAGCTGCTGGCAGGTGTGTATGGATCCACCTTGGTGCTATGTGCTGGCTGCCCATAGAAGTGGATGCACACGCAGCAGCTGCATGGACACAATTGCGTGTCAAAATCTGACATTTGGGCAGGAGCAGGTACATGGATGTGAATGCACAGTATCTGTGTTCTGATTCGTGCACCTGTTGCTGCCCACTTGTCAAATTTTGACATGTGATTGTGTCCGTACAGATGCTGAATGTGTATCCACTTCTGTGGGCAGCCTGCACACAGCCCCGAGGTGAATGCACACGCATTTGCAAACGGCTCTGCACGGAGGACAGGCTCGGTTGCCCATCTGAGCATCTAAATGAGCCCAAAAGTCCATGATAAAAAAAAAAAAAACTTTACTTTTTTCTCTTCTAGAATTTATTTTCAGTTTGTCTCAGCATTCCTATCCCTTAAGCCCTGTACACACGATCGGATATCCTATGGATTCTAATCCGATGTTTTTTTCCATCGGAAATCCGATGAAACTGTCTTTCATCAGTCTTGCCCACACACCATCAGTCAAAAAACCGACCGCACCAAAACGACGTGACGTACAACACATACGACGGCACTATGAAGGGGAAGTTCAAATCTAATGGCGCCACCCTCTGGGCTGCTTTTGCTGATTTCGTGTTACCGCGTGTTAGTAAAAGTTTGGTGAGAGCCGATTTGCGCCTTTCAGTCTCCGTGCTTTTCAGATAGTTTTCTGGTGTTCAGTTTGTGCTTGTGGGTTCATTTTTGTCATTCAGTGCGTGCAGTCAGGTAGGTTACTGTTTTGCAGTGCCTTCTTGGCCGTTCGTTACTGTTTTTTAGGTCGTTCTTCTCTGGCCTTGCTGTTCCTCGGTACGTTCTGTTTGAGTTCGTTCTGACCAGCCGACCGGTTTAAAGCCATGTTTGAACTACGTTCTCGTCGTAGAGCTCGTGCTGGCTATGGACTTGGTGTTGCGGTTAACACTGTAACCCGAGTTCAGTCCATGAACAGGGTGAGGAGGAGTTCATGGACCAAGAATTGGTTGCTCCAGCGGGACCAATTCTCTCATATGCCTCTGCTGCGGGAAATCCAGGAGAATAATCCTGATGATTTCAGGAATTATCTCCGGATGACGGACCCCGTTTTTCACCGTCTATTGGATATGCTGTCCCCCTATATAACGAGGCAGGACACTGTAATGCGCCAGGCAATCACTGCCGAGCAGAGGCTTATTGCCACGTTAAGATACCTGACGACTGGGAGAAGCTTGCAGGACCTCAAGTTCACGACAGGCATCTCCCCCCACGCTCTTGGGATCATTATCCCTGAGACGTGTTCTGCCATCATTCAAGTAATGCAGAAGGACTATGTTAAGGTAAGTTTTCTCCTTTAACATCACATTCTATGTTTTGATTGTTTGCTAAAGTATTGTATTTCTTTCATCCTTCCCAAATTACCATGATTGTAATATTCTGGGAATGTCCCCTTTCTCCCCATGCATGTTTTTACTTTTAACTGATCTTTTTTTTGCCTACATGCCTATTTCCCTTCACTAACCTCTCATGCATGCTATCCTGGGCCCATATACACCTAGCCTAGTCTGTTCTTAATGATGTTTTTTGTCAGCGCCATTGTAGTTTTGAACCCCCCCCCCCTAAAATGTGTCCTAAAGATTTATTGCACATTCAAGGTCAGCAGAGTGGTAGAGCCTTTTGTTGCGGGGCACAAAATCTGCTTTAACACCCCCCCCTTATAATTTGTTCCAATGGCCCATCAGCGGGGGTGTGTCATCTGATAAGTGGGCCGTCTATTTTTGTGTCTAAATACTCCTTCAAATAAATGTTATACTGACGTTGGCCAAGAATGTATTTGTGTAATCTGCTTGCAATGTAATGTGCAAAAGTACTAATTTCTTCTTTTTGTTTGACTCCACAGTTCCCTTCATTGCCACAGGAATGGCAGACTGTGGCCTCCCAATTTGCCCAGCGGTTGGACTTTCCCAACTGCGGAGGGGCAATTGATGGGAAGCACGTCCACATAGTGCCGCCGCCCCATTCGGGGTCTTACTATTATAACTATAAAGGTTTTAATAGTATAGTGTTAATGGCGGTGGTGTCGGCACACTATAAGTTCCTGTATGTGGACGTGGGGAAGAACGGCCAGATGTCCGATGGCGGAGTGTTCGCGCAGACGGAGTTCGCTTACCGTTTGCAGTCTGGGGGCCTGGCACTGCCTCCAGATGCAGACAACGTGGATGGACTTCCTTTCGTCTTTATTGTGGATGAAGCTTTCGGGCTGGGACCACACCTGATGTGGCCATTCCCCTAGAGGACCATCACCCTGGAGAGGAGGGTTTTTAATTACCGGCTGGCCAGAGCCCGGAGGGTTGTTGAGAATGCCTTCGGGATAATGGCCAGCCAGTTCCGCCTGTTTCTGACAGCCATACACATGGCGGAATAGAAATTGAACTACCTTATTTTAAGCTGCTGCATATTGCACAATTTTTTGAGAAAATACTCTCCTTCATATATCTCTACTGTTGGGCCTGAGGCCGGTGTTTCTGACATGCATATTCTGACCGGCCTGGACACTGACCGTACTGGCTTGGCCCCCCAAAGCACCCGTGAAGTACGTGATAAATACGTTGAGTACTTCCCGGGTAGGGGGGCCATCGCAATGCCAGACCATATCTGATACTTTTTATTAAAAAAATAAAATAAAAACATTTCTTTGAAAAGCTTGTTTTGTCATTATTTCTTTTTTATTATTATGCGTCTCCCAGGTTATCATATTACAATTTGTAGTAGTGCCAAGTATATTTGTCTTTAGTAAATAGCCACAATTGTCACACTTAAAAACCTGACCTTTCCCATTTTATATAACTGCTATTGAGCATAGAAAGAACAAGCCACACATTGTTGAGTGTCCAAAATATTTTTTACTCTGTGCAGAAACATGCATGGGTCAAAAAAAAACATTTAAAAAAACTTTGAACTTACAAAGTTCAACCTTAAAAAAATAAACATGAGATGGGGTGATGTCACCCCTGAACCATTCAAAATTTCAAGATGCACACAGTTTTGGTTTGGCAAAATGGGTATTTTCATCCTGATCCCATGGTGAAAGTCAACATGTGCTATCTGCCATCATGGGGGATCAATGTACGTGTTTTGGGGGTGCAAACCCTTCCTCTCACCTATTTGAGTAGCGAGGAAAAGGTTGCACCCCCAAAACAGGGACATAGATATCCTGTGACGGAAGATAGCACATGTTGACACACTGTGTGCATCTTTAAATTTTGGCTTGTGTTAAAACAAGTGCCAATTTTTGCTTACATAAGAAACCAAAAAAACAGGGGGGGGGTGTGGTTCAGACTATTCGCCCCATAATATCAATGATGTTTTTATATTTTTGCTCAATCACATTCATCCTTTTCCTCATAATGTCCATTTCGCTACTACATTCCATTATTTCTTGAATTACGATTTGGGCACTAGCACTTGAGAATGGAGTAGTAGGAGTTTCTGACACACCACCATGTTCATCCCCTAAAAATAAAAAGGTATTAGAAATATGCAGGTCTACATCTCTTTTTACCTGAAGCTGTGGTGACAGACACTGACCTGTTGTGGTGATAAGCTCCACCACTCCTTCCTCCACCTCCCCTTCCTCCGCCTCTGCTTCCTCCACCTCTGCTTCCTCCACCTCTGCTTCCTCCACCTGCTGATTTTGGGGTTCTTTTGGATCTTGGGGATCTTTCTGATCTTGGGTTTCTTTATGTGGTCTGTGCTTCCTAGGCTCCTCAGATTGGTGTCCTCCCAGTCTCCTCTCCCCTATGAGAATGAAACAATCAAAAGGTATCCTTTAGCACACAGAGATTTGAGGGCATAAATTGAAAACTTTGCTTGGAAGTGGGGTCAAATTGTTTGTTTTGCCAGAGTTCCAAGATGAACAGATGAGATTTTGGAAATTCACCAAAGCAAGAATACTTTCATTCTTGGTCCTCAAAAATAAAAAGGAGACACCCCAAGGTATCCACTGGAGCACCTGTGTGTGACACCCTAAAAAAGGTTTTTCTGGTGGCCCACACTATAGTGCTCCTGAGTCAAGATGTGTAACCAGCTGCTTGAGTGTCCTCTCCTTTACACAGAATATAGTTTAGCATTTAACATTCTACTTACTTACAACACATCATCTAGACAACAATGTATATAAACGTTGTTTAATGCCAAATAGGCATGACCATATGTGGTTTATGTGTATCTGTGCAAAACATGTGATTTTTTTACACGATCGCCATTTACTACGAAACATTACCAAAAATGTGGCCACTCAATGTAACATGAAAGTTGCCATTCTACAATATGAAACCAGTCAATCCAAGCACATGGAGCAAAACATGCAAGAATACATATTCCAATTTTTAAAAAGACAGTAAAAATAAAAGCTTACTTTTTTCCAGGATTTTTTTAAGCTTCCTATACTGCTTCGACTCCCTCAGCTTCAGGTCAGACCACCTTTTACGGAGCTGCTTCTTGGATCTCCTCACCCCAAATTTATTATAGAGACTCCTCGCCACTTTGTCCATTATTTTAGACTTCCTGAGATTAGGGGTGTCGTATGGCCCATGCTTCCCATCGTAATCTTTCCTCCGCAGGATGTCCACCATCTCCGCCATCTCAGCAAATGACATTAGTCGCCTTGCATCTTTTATTCCTGGATCGGGACGTTCCCGCCTCCGGACTTTCCTCGTCGGTACTTATTAATAAAGCACGCACCTGTGTCACCGCCATGTCGTCATCTCCCACTGTGTGCCGAACGAGAAGAGGCGTGGAAATTAAGAAAAAAAACGTCATGGGCGGGCGACGTGGCCGGAGTTTTACGCATGCGCAGGGTATATAAATGGTAAACGAGGTTGTGGTTGCGCGGAGTAAGGACGACCGGAAGTGCCGAGCGAATCCTACTAAGGTAAGAAAGTAACTTGGGGCATCAGTGGCCTATACTGGTTCATGATTGTAAAGGCCTATATTGGGCTAAGATTAGGACAATTGAAGCTGACCTACTGTTTTTGTATTGTCTTTTATCTTGTAGAAAGAACTATGCATAAATTGCGTGAGCCAGACATTATGCTATTAATTATTGAAAAATACAAGGAAATGCGCAACATCTGGGAGCTAAAAAATAGTTCCTACCATAATAGTAATGTACGAAGGGCAACAATTGTAAAATTAGCGGAATATATGAAGACCTGGATCCCAGAGGCAGACTATAGTATGATGAATAGCAAAATAAACAACATGAGGAATGCGTACAAAAAGTCTGTGCTTCTATGAGATCAGGAGCAGCAGCAGACAAAGTAGTTCAGCTCAAGCTGTAATACTATGAACATCTGCAATTTCTGGATCACCAAATTGAGGCCAGGGAATCACTTTCCACCCTTCCCTTAACCCTTCATTCCACCCTTCCCTCCAGCGTTCCTTCCACCCTTCCCTCCACCCCTGCAGAGGGAGAGGAGGAGCCACCTGAGCTTGAAGAGCCGGATCTGCGCATCTTCAGCCAGGTATATTATTTACAAAGATATTTATTTTCCTCAAATGATTTTGGAGAACTAGATGTTATTATTCAAAAATGAAAAAATGTAATTGTAAAATAATTTTATTTTATTTTTTAATTAAAATTGGCCAAAAACACAAAAAATGCCCAGAAATGATTGGTACAGTATATAAAAAAGCTGGGGTCACAATGAGAGTCTTTTAGATTTATTAATCTTCAAATTGCAACAGTTACGAGATGAAAATTGTTTGTGATTGATTCAACAAAAAATTTAACTATGTCCCTTTTTTATACACAGGATGAGCTCAGCCAGGAGGAAGAGGCTCCGGAATGTGGCAGGCAGGAGGAGGCAGGGGTGTGTGGCAGCCAGGAGGAGGCCGACCCAAGTGGCACTCAACAGGTCCCCAGGCCTAGTGGCAGCACACAGTCCCAAGTGGCTCCCCTCTACGTCAGACCCTCAAAAAATCGGCAGGTGACAAAGGTGGAGAAGGAGTCCCTTAAGATGATAAGGGACGCTGCTGCCATAATGAGGGCCCCCTCAACCCTGTTGAGGGCTTTAGTACATACCTTGCAGAGAAAGTAATGAAACTGGAGGAAAGACAACGTGCCCTCTGTGAGCACCCGCTCTATACAGCCATTCACATGGCGGGAAAGGGGCAGTTGACAGAGGCCACTCATTTCTGCCATCTGGCCCATCCTTCTCCTCCTCCTCCTGCCACATTACCACCGACAGAGCCACAGCCTGGAAGGGTGTGTGGACGGGGCCGTGGAACAAACGCTGGAGGGAAGCGTGGAGGGAACACTGCAGGGAGCAGTGCAAGGAAGGCTACAAAGAAGTCCAGAAGGTGATTTCCTGGCTTCAAGCTGCTCTGCCAGAAGTTGCAGTTTGTAGGAGTACCACAGCTTGGGATGATGTTTGTGTTCGGCTGCTGCTCCTGATTTCCTTATGTTGTTTATTTTATTGTTCATCAAAGTAATGTCTGCCTTTGGGGTCCAAAGTCTTCATAAATTCCACTAATTTTAAAATTGTTGCCCTTCCTGTTTATTTAGTTTTTGCCAGAATAAATGGATTTTTGATTTATGAAAAATACTTGCCTATGTTTTTTTATTGGGAGTAGCAATAAGGTATCATAAAAAAAAATGTAATTAACAAGGGACACCAACCTCCTTGAGGGTAAAAATAAATAAATAATATGTTGTGAGAACTTGACACCCAAATAAATAAGCCCACAAGAACCAAAATCAAAAATGGTATATCTTGATTCTAAATATAAATTAAAATTAGGGAGATCTGGCTTTAAAAAAAAGATAAAATTATTCTAGAGATGACAAGAAACAATAAAGACATAAGTTTGTCAGAACTCGGGATACAGATCTGCAGCAAAAAAAAAACATTTTAAAGACCATTGTAAAGAAGAAAACAATGCGCTGCATTAAACGAGGCAATAATTTGCAGAATGACAAATGTGCTCTCTCCATTAGGAACGCTAGTTCTACCAGAACGAGCGCTCCCATCTCATAATTCAGTCTGGGTATGCGTGGGTTTTTTATCCGATGGACTTGCCCATAGACGATCGGAATTTGCTATCGGTTTTTTATCCATCGGAAAAATTTAAAACATGTTCTATTTTTTCACACCGATGGAAAAAAGACCGATGGGGCCCATACACGATTGGTTTGTCCGATGAAAAAAGTCCATCGGACGGCTTTAGAAATCCAAGGAAAAATTTAGATTGTATTTTAGATTGTATTAAGTGTCAGTTTCTATATTTTAAGGATGGAAATATATGATGTGATCCCTAATTTCCCAAGCATTTCTCCTATTATAGAAGTTTTATGTTACTATGTAATGTCATGAATTAAACTTTACTATCAACCTTCTTTTCTCTCACTGCTTCATGTTTCACCAATTAAATTCAATCTTCCCAAGCAGGTTTCAATCTGGAGGCCATGAAGCAGCAATTTCACTCAATTTAGTATGAACATCCTAATACAGTAGGCTTTCTGCATGGGAGAAAGAGCAAGGAGTCCACAATGGGTGTGTATGGGGATAGCTCTCCTGCACCACAAACAGGTAAGATTCCTCTGATCACCAGATTACCAATAAGTGGAAGAGGGATGGACTGAAAGACTAGCTGGTAGGTTGTATTCCCATAATGCATTTTTGAGGCTCTGTTTTGACTGGAACATATCTGGTTCTTGAAATATGTGCAGGCATGTAAAATTATAAAATCTAACAGTAATTTTAGTGTAGTGGCAGAACTACTGTACCTCCATAGCAAAGCACACAGTCGCTATGAGGACCAAACAATATGGAGCCCACTTGGGGCCCCAGGGATCAGAAGTAGACTGGGCTAGAAATCAGATGGGGCCAGTGCCCCTCTAAATTGTTCAGGCTGCCCATCCATCCAATCACTCTCTCCTGCTTTGATGCCTTCTCTGCTCTGGTGCCAAGTGCTGGAAAAACTGTTCCAGCACCTGGTGTTGGTAACAGATCTCAAACTTGTACAGGATAGTGGGGAAATGTATCCCCTGTTCTGCTTTCTGGTCAAGGGAAGCAGGGCTGGTGCAAGGATTTTTGACACCCTAGGCAAAACCTAAATTTTGCCACCCCCTTGGCTCCACCCCTGACCACCCCCTTTGCCCTGCCCATGTATACCCCACCTTTTTAATGAAGCGCCCATCAAATGCAGCCTACCAGCGCCCATCAATGCAGCCTGCCAGCACCCATCAATGAATGTTTGCTTGCTTCAATTCATTTGGGAGTAGAGACACAGACACAGTCCTCCGTCGCCGCTGTGCCTCTGAAACTATGTGCAAATGAAGCGGTGGTTGCATGCTGATGGTGAGACTTAGTTGCTTGCCACTAGTTTTCCTAGTGGCAGCATTGGCCCTGAAGGGAAGTCTATGACATGCAACCTCCTGTGCAGGAGTCTGAACAAGCTGCGAAAAAGGGAAGGGGAAGTAAAAACTGAGGTCTGAAGGGTTAAAGAGAAAAGGGGGGGCTGACTGAAAATCTGAGACGGTTAAAAAAAAGGAAAGGAGGGATGATCTGAGATCTGTAGGAGTTAACGAGGAGAGGGGGGCTGATCTGAAGCCGTACTGCATCTTGCAAATATTTTATTTTCACTAATGCTGACACACTGGTATTTTTTTCTCCCACTGATGTCAGACTTTTTCTTTTTTGGTAACTTCCCCTGGAGAGTTTTTTAAAACATGACATGTGATCAACTGACACAATGACATTTTTCTGACTTCAGATACCAGAACAATTTTTCATCCCACTGGACATTGGCACCTGTAATTTTTCTTTCAATGACATCAGCTCCTGCATGCCTGACATGTTTTGTTCATTGACTTCATTAGAGGCATGCAACTGAAAGTGCAGCTATTGGAGTAGTACCATTAAACATTTTTCTATGGGGCTCTATGGGGCTCTGTGATATATAGTTCTATCCCTGCTGCAGTTAATGCTTTTTTTTATTTTATTATTTTTTATTAATTTTGAGAAAGAGAAAAGTAATACAAAACAGAGCCTCTGGGCATTCCAAGGCTCGAGATATACAATAAACAAAACAAAAAACAACACCTTTAAACCTTCACCATATTTAAATTATTTAGCATTTATCTATATAGGTATATCCAAGCATCCCTTTCTTCCACTTAAGCCTTTCAAGGCTTCGTACAACATTCCTTTGATTTTGAATTGTTTTATATTTTCATTATACTGAGTAACAGTGCATAGAAATGGCATCTCTAACTCCATCAAAGTCTGCAAATTTAGGTTTTTAACTGAAAGTTACTCCAACCAAAAAGTGCCAGAACTAGTTTTTGAGCTTCCACAACTTCATAACTGAGTGAGTATACTATGACACTTTCTTTGGATTCAGTTTTCTGCAGACCAGACACTATACATATATGGTCAGTCCACTCCTCTGTCGTTCTGAGAGGACATACTGGTATGTCCGCAAGGAAGTGCACCCGCACAGTCCTCTGATCTTGAAGTGATTGGACAATGGTGTTCTTTATACAGTTAAAAATATAAAAAACAGTGGTTAATAAATATCACCAAAATAAAGCTCTATCTGTCTCAAAAATAAACTAGAATTAAATTGGGTACAATGTTGCATGACCGAGTAATTGTCAGTTAAACTTTCACTGCACTGAAAACTGAAAATTGGCCTGGTAATGAAAGGGGTGAAACGTGTCAGTACTAGGATTTTTGCTTCAAGTCTGCGTGGGTTGTAAATGGTACGTAGGGCAAAAAACTGGATTGGAGAAAAGCAGAAAAAAATTTAACCTGCTATTTGTGTTGGGCATAAGCTTTCAAAGAATAATGGTAGGGAAGCTATGCACCCTTTTTTAATTCCTGAAGATTTTAATAAATTTATGTAAGTTTTAAAATGTATCTTAACCCTTATATTTAAAAAATATACGGGTAATTATTGTGGGGTCGATTCACTAAAGGCAAATAGGCTGTTTATTTTGCAGGGCAATTTTCCACTAGCCAATAAATTTACTTTGCAAAGAATTTCCAATGATGCAAGAAAAAAAAAAGTAGATTTGCTTGCACATAATCGATTGCATGATAGATATGCAGAGCTTCACCTTATTTATTAGGCTATGGAAAATCACCTTACAAAGTAAACAGTTTGGCTTTAGTAAATCAATCCCCCTTAAATTATGTATTTTTCTTTATTTTGCTTTTATTCCAGGCCTGCAAAATAAAACAAAACATGGCCCCATGACTATTGTCTTGTAGTCTGCCACAGAAGCAAGCGTTCAAGGTGGAAATACTGCCACTACGTACAGGGACGACATTGATTTCCTTACACAGGCCAGTGGGCAGGTTTAATTTTATGACTCTAGGCCTGGAAATAAAGCTAAAAATAAAATAAAGGACAAAATAAATAAATAAAAACAGACATAATTCAAGGCATTTAAGTACATATATTTTGTCAAAATAAGGGTTTAAATACAATGTACATTTAAAACTATATTTTTGAAGGAATTTGAAGAATTTTAAAAATAATTTAAAATCAGCTTAAATGCAAAATGTCGTGCCTGATGTTAAATGAAAGGTTAACAGCGATAGTACAAGACAAGATGAAGTTGTTTCACAGAGTATGGGACCCATGGATTAAATACCTGACAAATGACCCCAGGACACTCACAAACTAGATTTTATTATCAAGAGATAGGTCTCTGAGCACGGAGCCATACTTTCCCCCCTCCCTCCCCTAGCCTTCCCTTCTTTGCAATTTCCTCTGCACTTTTTCTCCATTTTGTTTCACCCTCCCTTTCTCACTAATGTTATTATTGGGTTTTACATTTATTGTTATATATGTTGTGTTTCTCTTTTTCACTCTCGGCAGACCATAGTCTGCTTGGGCGGTGGGGCGCCCGTGCGACCGGAGGAACCAGACTCCCCCGTTAGTCGGATGGGGAGCTGGTTCTTCCCAGCGGGTGGAACTTACCCTAAGGCCTAGGATTAACAACATGTTTTAGGTCATAGACACTGTATACAATCTATGATTCGCATTGAGAAAGGCATGTGTACCACATTTTTTGAGTAAAGGAGTTTCAGCCAACATTAGGAGGTGCAATGGCCTATGTATGCAATAAGAGGAGGATTCCTCAAGTAAATTAAAATACTTTGTAGCAGGTATATGCTTTCTATTTTTTTGAATCTGGTGGGGAAACTGTGATGTATGGTTCCCTGGGGCCCACCAGGTGGCACTGTCGCTGGGAGGGGATATAAAGGGGGCAGCCATTTTTGGTGGCGGGAGTTGAGTCCCGGGCACCTTCAGCCTGAGGGCGGTGGTTCGTGTCGGTCCCCTAGGCGGGTCTAGGCCTAGAGGACATTCGGAGGTCGTGTTCCATCCCAGGCACCTTTAGCCTGGGGTGAGGTACTCGGGAGGAGGTCTGGAGCTCAGTGCCCAACACTGAGTTCCGCGAGGGAAGGAGGTCCTAGGGAACCCCGGGAGTGGGTACCCGAATCCGGAAGGCGTAATGGACCGGTGGGAGATACTTACTTGAAGACCCGGTGCAGCATATTGCCAGTGACAGGTGAGCCTCCCATCGGAGACCGCCTGGAAGGAAATCCCCCCTCGCTCGGAGACCGCAACCCACTTTCAGGAAGGAAAGTGGAGAGTTCATTGTGTCTGGGCCTACTCGCATCCACACCTCCTTTTCTGTTCTGTTCTACAAGGGAGTCTAACTGAATGTGTTCATTCAGGAAGAATAAAGGAGTGTTGGACTTTAATGATGTGGGGCTCATTTTCTGGCAGACATTGTTCAAGGTAACTCTCATTGGAGGTTCCAGGTGCAGAACACTGACCCGAAGGTAAAACAAGAACTTTGCTTCCACCACACAAACATCTGCGGTGAGGGCTTGGCGTGGTGACCCCGCTGTCTCTCTCCTCTAAAGTACCCCTAGACAAGAGACAGACGAGCGGATAGAAGAGAGGGGAGAGAGGAGGCCGCTACAACCTATTGTATGACTCTCATGATTTGTTGTATACTGCTTCATGAAAAGCCGAGATCTTTGTTTTTTGTATTTGTTTTTTATTGCTTTTTGTACTGTAAAACTTTAATAAACACTATTGAAACATAAAAATAATTTTAAAATTAAAATGTAAAAATTGTCATTCTAAAAAGAATTTTAAGAATGTATTTATTGTTTAATATGTGTGTTAAGCTTCATTCTTTTTAAAACACCATCCCTTTGTAGATGTCTATTACAGTGGTAGTTGTACGTGCTGCATTATGGAACAGTTTACTGGCAAAAGATATTAGATATTGGATTGATGGATGTAAGATTGAGAACCAATCTGACTGAAATCATGGAGACCCAGCAAGGGTCTCAAAACCACTAGCCCCTACATTAATACTGGACACAGTAGGGACCTAGGGGCTAGGGGATTTAATCAGAGCATGTGACAGGAGCTC
Organism: Rana muscosa; assembly: GCA_029206835.1. Lineage (NCBI taxonomy): Eukaryota > Metazoa > Chordata > Amphibia > Anura > Ranidae > Rana > Rana muscosa. The sequence continues at coordinate 893,082,243 of CM055117.1, read as the reverse complement.
TGGCATCTGATACCCTGGAAAGCATCAGATGTGAATATTCTCCAGGTGGCATTAGCTCCTTATATAGTGAATGTAGCACTACCCCCAGAGGAACTTCTGGTTGAATAGTCCTTCTGTTTCTCCCAGTGTTGGCCTGCCCTGCCTGGACCCAATTTCATGGACACACCTGTGTTTTAAAATGGGCTTTATTGTAAGGCAAAAAAAGAAAAAAAAAAAAAAACAGAAACCAAACCACAGTAGTACACCACAGTGGTGCAAAAAACAGTAATATATAATATACAGCACACAGATGCAACAGTACTGTAGATATATTATACATAAGAGTTCTAAAAGACATTGCCTACTGGGTGGCCAAACTAAGGATAAAAGAGGCCTTCACTAAACCATTGGCCAATGGACCCCCCTCTCCTGACACGGTTCTATTACCATAGATAGATTCATGCATTGCATGAATCTATCTATGATCGCTGCTGACTTCTTCAGGTGCCCGGCCCATTTTCGGGCGCAGAGCACCTGAATTACAGTGGCCGGGGTGTTTTTTTGAAGCACCTGATTAGAGCCATAGGCTCTAATAAGCGCCCAAAACAGTAATCAGCGAGCGCTTTGCTGGGCGTTCACTGATCACAAAGCTGTGTGTTAGCAAAGCGAAGGAATTCGCTTTGCTAACACTGTACCGCCTCTCAGCCAATCAGGTTGCCGGGTCTGTTACTGGTCACCTGATTGGCTGAAACGTCAGGCGCTGTGATTGGACGCCTGAGAGAGGGTGGAAGAAGATATGGAGGACGTGCAGGAGACCGCCGCTGACCCGCTGTGAGACAGGTGAGTGACGGGCAGCATCTGATGGGCACAGTAGCGGCAATTGATGGGCACACTGGCAGCATCTGATGGGGCACAGTAGCGACAATTGATCGGCACACTGGGAGCATTTAATGGGGCACAGTAGTGACAATTGATCGGTACACTGGGAGCATTTAATGGGGCACAGTAGTGACAATTGATGGGCACACTGGCAGCATCTGATGGGGCACAGTAGCAGCAATTGACAGGCACACTGGCAGCATTTGATGGGGCACACTGGCGGCAATTGATTGGCACACTGGCAGCATTTGATGGGGCACACTGGCAGCAATTGATGGGCACAGTGTCAGCAATTGATGGGCACAGGGGCTGCGTTTAATGGCACAGTGGCGGCAATTTATGGATACAGTGACTGCGTTTGATGGCACAGTGGCGGCAATTTATGGGTACAGTGGCTGCGTTTGATGGCACAGTGGCAGAAATTTATGGGTACAGTGGCTGCGTTTGATAGCACAGTAGCTGCATTTGGCACAGTAGCTGCGTTTGATGGGCACAGTGGCTGCAAGACATTGGGGACATGGATCTCCAGCTGGAGTGCTAACTGCAAACTGGAAGTATTTTTAATCCCAAGGGTCAAAAATACAAAGCCACCTCTTCTTTAGCAACAACGTTAAACAGCAATAACAAATGGCCAGAGGGCCTCTTAGCAATCCCGGTTATCAAGAAGTGTCTTTAGTGGCAGTCTTTCTGTCTCTTGGAATCTTCTGTTGTCACACCACACAGTACCTACAGTAGTTTAGTCTCTGGTAGGCATAATGCAGTGCTTTGCTCACAACCATACAGTTTCTGGATGGTGCAGCATGACAGCTCTCCTTACAGTAGCACAGGGACAGCAACATAACCTATGGTTGACATTGAATATCAGCACATTCACTGTTTGGTTTAGGACAGCAGCACAGAAACAGCAGCCCAGTACTCACAGCTCTCAGTAGCACAGTCAATATTGGACCCAATACAGCAGCTCTACACACTGGCCCCGGCTACCTGTAGGCTTCCCAAGCATAGTACAGTACCAATGTGAAACTATAGGACAGCCCAGCAGTCCTCTCTCTCTCCCAGTCCTAGCCTGAATGTGAATTCCTCTGCTCTCTCTACTGCATGGGCTTTTCTCCCTTTTCCTCTTTAGTATGTTGTGTGGGGTTACAGTCCCGGCCACACAGAAGCCAGTCAAGATTCTCCTCCACAATTGCTATGGGCGAGCTTTCAACTTGGCTGACCTTCCACAGTTGGCGGGGTCAGCAGGGAACACATAAAAAAATAAATAAAAAACTATTAGATGAGTTTCTTATCAAACACAATGTACAGAGTAATTGATATTGGTAGTGACATAAACACACACATGCATACACACATACTCAGGTTGAACTGGATGAACCAGTATCCTTATTCAACTTTAGTAACTATGTAATTTGGCAATTTGTTTTTTAAAGATGGCATCAATACATTTTATATATTTTTTTATCAAATATTTTTACAAATTTTCTATTATTTATCCTGAGTACAAGAACTACAGATATGTGTATGCTTTGACACATATGTAAGCAGCTGAACTCTCGAACAGGGAAAATGTTCTAACCCAAACAGCGAACCCCATTTAAGTCTACGGGAGCCGAACAGGAAAAATCAAAAGTGCCCATTTTGAAGGCTTAAATGCAAGTATTGGCCATAAAAGGGGTCTGGGTACTGCCCTGGGGGACATGTATCAATAAAAATATATTTTTTTAAAACAATCTTTTTTGCAGGAGAGGTGATTTTAACTAGTTAAAGGGGTTGTAAAACCTCCTGTTTTTTCACCTTAATGCATCCTATGTGCCCTAGGGGCCGATATGTCACCCGCTGTGTCTGGTGGATAACAGATCATTGTACTGGGCCGGTGCCGGTACCACATAATCGCTATGACCAATCACAGCAATCTCATGACAGTTGTACACAATGAATGGCTATGATGAAAGTCAGTCATTCATTGTGTACAACTGTTGTTATGATCTCTGTTATTGGTCACAGTGATCGTATGGTACAGATAGGGCCAATCACAGTGCATCTGTACCATGTGATAGCTGTTGCCAATCACAGTTTCACAATAGTACACAATGAGTGAAAGGATGCCATTCATAAAAATGATTGCTTATAACAGTGATGATCACTGTTATAAGCAATCATAGTGTGCAAAAAAAAATCCTGATTACTTCCCCAGAGTAATGATAGTAACACTGTACTGTCGGGATAGTAACACTGTACTGTCGGGATAGTAACACTGTACTGCTCTGGTTACAGTATGTAAAAAAAATCATAAGAAGAGAAAAAAACATTTTTTACATACTGTCAACAGTCAGTGTCCCTGATCACCACCACACCAGTCATATGATAACGCTTGTACTGCTCTGGTGACTATGTAAAAAAAAGAAATCCATCTTAATGCTGCCAAGGTTTGCATCCCACAAAAATGGAAACACACCGACACGCCATCGATTGGTCAATGGTTAGCTGTGGTAAATGAGATTAATATTATGGAACGTTTAACAGCGGCTATGAAACATAAAGAGGAAGAATTCTGTAAAATGTGGTATCACCGGCATGGCTTTCAATTTTTGCGGGGCTATGCTTCGTATCTATCTTCCCAGGTCGTATAGAGCAAAATAAAAACTATATATAAATGCAGAAATTAAGATATCTTGACAGGAACTTGACAGCTTTGGATCTTAAACGCTGCCTGCCTTTCTTTTATAAAAGCAAGCGGCTTGCTCTGGGGGCACGTGGAGAAGAAGAACTTTGGGGCCACTATGTGCAAAACCATTGCACAGAGCAGGTAAGTATAACAGCTTGTTATTTAATAAAAAGAAATAAAAGAGCCTTTACAATTACTTTAACCACTTGCCGACCGCGTATTATACTTGTACTGCGGCAAAGTGGCTCTATTGCGCGAAATCACGTACCTTTACATAATTTCATGCACTATCCTCTAGGGGGCACACACCGCAGGAGACCCGATTGCGCACTGATTAGACAGAGGGGGAGCCAATCAGTGGGTTCGGCGGACCCGATGTTCGCAGGCCACCCGCAACGCTTCCCGATCGAGGCAGAACGGCAATCTGCTTATGTAAACAAGACAGATCGGCATTCTGACAGGGGAGAAGAAGATGAAGATCTTGTGTTTCTGTTAAAGCGGTGGTCCGGCGAAAAAAAAAATATTAAAAGCCAGCAGCTACAAATACTGCAGCTGCTGACTTTTAATAAATGGACACTTACCTGTCCAGGGTGCCCGCGATCACAGCAGCCGAAGCCGAGCAATCGCTCGTCTCTCGGTTGCCCCCGCCGCCATCCCCAGTGAGGGAATCAGGAAGTGAAGCGTTGCGGCTTCACTGCCCAGTTTCCTACTGCACATGCGCGAGTAGCATGGCGCGGCGTCACTGGTCCCAGCTGTCTCCTGGGACCAGTGTGTTTCCCAGGAGACAGCGGGGGGTGACGCGAAGGGACGTGACTCCCGCGGGAGTCTATCCCTAGAAGTGGGTGCAAATACCTGTATTAGACAGGTATCCGCACCCCCCTCCCCCCTGAAAGGTGCCAAATGTGACACCGGGGGGGGGGCGCGAAGGTTCACTTTTCGTGTGGACCTCCGCTTTCAGCAGGAAAACGGATCTCTGTCTTCAGCCAGTCAGAGCATCCCCCACACCATTAGCAAGCACTCCCAGGGAACACATTTAACCATTTGATAGCCCCTGATGTTAACCCCTTCCCTGCCAGTGTCATTAGTACAGTGACAGTGCATTTCTGACACTTAGTGTCAGATTTGTCCACTGCAATGTTGCAGTCCTGCTAAAAATCATTGATCCCCGCCATTACTAGTAAAAAAAAAAATAAAAATCCATAAATCTATCCCATAGCTTGTAGACCCAATAACCTTTGCGCAAACCAATCAATATACATTTATTGGATTTTTTTTACCAAAAATATGTAGCAGAATACATATTGGCCTAAATTGATGAAGAAATTTGATTTTTTACATATTTTTTATTGGATGTGTTTTATAGCAGAAAATAAAAAATATTGTTTTGTTTTTTTCAAAATTGTCGCTTTTTTGTTGTTTATAGTGTAAAAAATAAAAACCGCAGAGGTGATCAAATACCACTAAAAGAAAGAGCTATTTGTGGAGAAAAAAGGACATCAATTTTATTTGGGTACAGCATCGCAAGACCGCGCAATTGTCAGTTAAAGTAGCGCAGTGCAGTATCGCAAAAAATGGCCTGGTCATTAAGGGGGTAAAACATTCCGGAGCTGAAGTGGTTAAAGCTCCAACTTTTGCCTTGATAGAAATTTTATCATGCTACTGTATATTTCAGATGTACCAGTCTAAAAATATATATATATATATTTTTCAAAAATATATATCATCTCAGGAGCGATCTTTTTCTCTGATTCAAACCCAAGCACATGCACTTTTTTTTCCATGATGCAGTAGCTGAGAGCTCAGCATTTGAAAGCTCACTCCTGTGATGGTGAGTGGTAACACTAGGTTTCTCTTACCAATGTCCTAGAAGTATTCCAGTCAGGCTTCAAGAGGTACATAAATGGCCTACACCTATAGCAAGGGCATTATTAAAGCGGTAGTAAACCCGCAGATTTGTTTTTTTAACCACTTAAGGACCGCCTCACGCCGATATACATCAGCAGAATGGCACGGCTGGGCACATCAACGTACAGGTATGTTGCCCTTTAAGAGCTCAGCCGTGGGTCGCGCGCTCACGACCTGGTCCTGAGCTCTGTGACCGCGGGACCCGCGGACACGATTGCCGCCGGTGTCCCGCGATCGGGTCACAGAGCTGCAGAACGGGGAGAGGTGAGTGTAAACAAACCTTTCCCCGTTCTTCTCCGTGGCATGTCAGTGATCGTCTGTTCCCTGTCATCGGAACAGATGATCAGTGACGTGTAACGTGTAGCCACGCCCCCCTACAGTAAGAATCACTTCTTAGAGTACACTTAACCCCTACAGCGCCACCTAGTGGTTAACCCCTTCACTGCCAGTGTCATTTTCACAGTAACCATTTTTATAGCACTGATCGCTGTGAAAATGACAATGGTCCCAAAAATGTGTCAAAAGTGTCCGATGTGTCCGCCATAATGTCGCAGTCACAAAAAAAATCACTGATCGCCGCCATTACTAGTAAAAAAAAAAAAGTATAAAAATGCCATAAAACTATCCGCTATATTGTAAACGCTATAACTTTTGCACAAACCAATCAATAAACGCCGATCGCGATTTTTTTTACCAAAAATATGTAGAAGAATACGTATCGGCCTAAACTGAGGAAAATTTTTTTTTATATATATATTTTTGGGGGATATTTATTATAGCAAAAGGTAAAAAATATAGCATTTTTAAAAAAATTGTCGCTTTATTTTTGTTTATAGCGCAAAAAATTAAAACCACAGAGCTGATCAAATACCACCAAAAGAAAGCTCTATTTGTGGGAAAAAAAGGACGCCAATTTTGTTTGGGAGCCACGTCGCACGACCGCGCAATTGTCAGTTAAAGCGACGCAGTGCCGAATCGCAAAAAAGGGCCTGGTCCTTTAGCTGCATATTGGTCCGGGGCTTAACCACTTCAATACAGGGCTTTTTGTACCTATTCAATACCGGGCCTATTTTGGCACTTCTCTCCTACATGTACAAATCATCATTCTTTTGCTAGAAACTTACTCAGAATCCCCAAACATTATATATGTTTTTTTAGCAGACACCCTAGGGAATAAAATGACGGTCATTGCAACATTTTTTCTTGCACAATATTTGCGCAATAATTTTTCAAACGCCTTTTTTTTTAAAAAAAAATGGTTTCATGAATTAAAAAATAACAAAACAGTAAAGTTAGCCCAATTTTTTGGGAACATATGAAAGATAATGTTACGCCGAGTAAATAGATACCTAACATGTCACGCTTTAAAATTGCGCACACATTAATGGAATGGCGCCAAACTTCGGTACTTAAAAATCTCCATAGGCGACGCTTAATTTTTTTTTACAGGTTACCAGGTTAGAATTACAGAGGAGGTCTAGTGCTAGAATTGTTGCACGCGCTCTAACGCACGCGGCGATACCTCACATGCGTGGTTTGAACGGCGTTTACATATGTGGGCGACTTACGTGTGCATTCGCTTCTGATCGCGAGCTACTGGGGACAGGGGCGTTTTATTTATTTTTTTTATTATTTATTTATTTATTTTACTTATTTATTTATTTTTTTACAATGATTTAACTTTTTTTTTTTTTTGATCACTTTTATTCCTATTACAAGGAATGTAAACATCCCTTGTAATAGGAATGTGTGTGACAGGTTCTCTTTATTGAGAGATGCGGGGTCAATAAGACTCCACATCTCTCCTCCAGGCTGGAAAGCATGAGATCAGTGAAAATTTTTTCACTGATTTCATACTTACAGCCGCAACGGCGGCTTTGTTTACATTTTTGAGACCCGGGCGTGACGTCATCACATCGCGCCCGGGCCTCCGACGATCATAGAGATGACTGGTGACCATCTGGTCACCAGTCATCTCTATGCTCATCACGTGACTCCACCAACGATGCCGGAAGATTCGCTCCGGGTCCCCGATCGCACGGGGGAGCCCGGAGAAGCACCGGATGGCGGCGGGAGGGGGGGGGGTGTCCCCTCCCGCCGCCTATAAGAACGATCAAGCGGCGGAACCGCCGCTATGATCGTTCTTATGGTGCACAGAATCGCTGGCACTTCAAAAGGATATCTGAATGATGCCTCTAGCTACAGGCATCATTCAGATATCCCCCTACAAAGCCGAGGACGTCATATGACGTCCACCCAGGATGGGAGATCCCATCTGTGGACGTCATTTGTCTATGGCTGGGTAGGGAAGTGGTTAAGTGGTTAAACTGTAAGGCAAAAGGCATAATGAGCTAGTATGCACCGCATACTAGCTCATTATGAAATACTTACCTTAGAACGAGGCGTCGCAGGTGATCTCGGTCCACGCCGAGGGAGCGGACATTTACCCTCGGCGTGTCTTTCGGGTATTGCGGCTCCGGCGCTGTGAGTGGCCTGAGCCGCAATGTCGTCACTCCCACGCATGCGCGCGGGAGACTTCTTTCCGGCAAGGTCCGGCGTCTGCCAGACTTTCAGCCGAGAAACTCAGAGCGCATGTGCTGCTGAAGTCAGCGGCTCATTGCAAAGGGAATATTTCCTAAACCGTACAGGTTTAGGAGATATTCTTTTTACCTACAGGTAAGCCTTATTATAGGCTTACCTGTAGGTAAAAGTAAAAAAAAAAAAGGGTATACGATCACTTTAAATTTTGGATGAGCTATATTGGTGGTGGTGGTTAAAAAAAAAAAAGAAAAACTACAAACGTTTTTTAATTTTCTCTACTAAGGAACATTTTTATACCAGATCTTGTTTTTACCTATTTTCCCCACAGCTGTTCCAATGAATAACTGCAGCATACAAACCATAGACACAGAATTCATCTTCACAGGACTGACTGACAATCCGGATCTCAAGATTCCACTCTTCCTAGTGTTCCTGATTATTTATGTTATTGCCATTCTAGGAAATGTGGGTATTATTGCCACTATTCAGCTGGAATCTGGACTCCACACTCCAATGTACTTCTTTGTGAGCCAGCTGGCGATGCTTGATCTTTTCTATACATCCATTATAACGCCAAACACACTGGTAAACCTAACCAGAAAAGTAAAATCTGTAAATATTGCTGGATGTGCCACACAATTGTTGCTCTTCGGAGATTCAGCGACCACGGAGAGTTATCTATTAGCTGCAATAGCTTACGACAGGTTTGTAGCAATACGTCAGCCTTTGCTGTATGTAACGATTATGTCAAGCAGGTTGTGTAAGCTTCTGGTGGGCGGGGCCTATTTTGCAGGGTTTCTAAACTCTGCCATCCACATAAGTTTGACATTTGCATTAAAATACTGGAAAGGCAATGTAATCAACCATTTCTACTGTGACATCCCACCACTGTTTAAACTAACATGTTCCGATACATTTCTTAATAGGGTATTTATTTTTATTTTTGGAGGATTTACAGGTGCCATCTGCATGTCAACCATCCTGTACTCTTATATCAACATCCTGATTGCTATTTTGGGAATTCAATCAGGCAGAAGTAAAGCTTTCTCAACATGTGCCTCTCATCTGACTTGTGTCTTTATATTTTATGGTTCTCTGATTTGTGCATATCTTAGAACTCCATCAGACTATCTACACATTAATGATAAAATGATTTCTGTATTCTATGCAGTAGTAATACCCACTATCAATCCAATGATTTATAGTTTGAGAAATACAGAAGTAAAAGAAGCTGTGAGTAAAATTGCCAACAAATATTATTTTTTTCAGATTTGTAAAAGGAGCTACTAAAGCCTCGTACACACGGCCGAGATTCTCGTCAGGAAAAAAACGTTGTTTTTCCTGACGAGAATCTTGACAAGAAACTTGTCCCGGCCGAGTGTACACACGTACGATTCAAAAGAACCACCGTTCTTTTGAATGGCACGAACGCGGTGACGTCATTGACTACGACGAGCGTGTGATCGTCACATTCGATGCCGTTGCCACCATCTTGCTACACCCTATGCCTAGGAAGCTACCGCGCATGCGTCAAAGTCATTTTGAGCATGCGCGGGTTTCCACGGCGACAGGTAAGTGTACACACGCTTGGGTTTCTCGTCGAGAAACAGGCCGACGAGATTCTCGATGAGAAAAAAGACCGCAGGTCTTCTTTTTTCTCGTTGAGAATCTGGCCAGTTTTCTTGACGAGAAAACTGAAAGCCGCGTACACACAGCCAGTTTTCTTGTCAAGAAAGCTCTCCCGGCAGTTTTCTTGTCGTTTTTTGCTGAGAAAACCGGTCGTGTGCCTAACATGTTTTGAACTGTTTTTTACTATGCTTAAAATGAAACCGAGCTAAACAATGCTGCTGTTTTTACCACTTTTGGTTCACATTGTAGGGCTGCTAAAGAAGAGGGGCATCATTGATTCCTTTTTTGGTAGGGGTGTAATAAATTATGGCACCCCTCAAATTCCTCATAGAATTTGCAGGTTCTTTGACACAGTTCTGATCCACTATCAGAGTTCATGATACAGTGCAGGGCCAGCTGCCACTTCAATTACACTGGAAGAGCCACTTCCCCAGTGTAGACTGCAGAGTTGGGATGGCAGCCTGGTCCTGCACAGTGTAATGCTCCGTACACACGACCGATTTTCCCGTCGGAAAAACTCAGATGAGAGCTTTTGGATGGGAATCCCGGCTGTGTGTATGCTCCATCTGACTTTTCCCACAGGAAAACTGCCGGGAAAAAAATAGAGCAAACTGTTCGTCTGTATGCTTTTCCAATGGGGAAAAAAAACACGCATACTCAGAAACAATTTGACGCATGCTCGGAAGCATAGAACTTCATTTTGTCGGCTCGTCGTAGTATTTTACGTCACCACGTTCTTGGCAGTCAAAAGTTCACCGGACTTGTGTGACCGTGTGTATGCAAGGCAGGCTTGAGAGGAATCCCATCGGGAAAACCATTGTTTTTTTTTTCCGACGGGAAAACCGGTAGTGTGTACGGGGCATTCGAATTAGCTAGAAAGTACAGAAGCAGATAAGAATCCCGCCTATTACGTCTCTCCTTCCCCACCCACACTACAATACTGAGGCTGGGTTCACACTGATACGACACGACATTCATCCGACTTTCATCCTACTTTGCTCTGCGACATCAGTCCTACATTGATCCTACATTGGTCCGACATCCATCCGACATTCATGAACAGGATACTACTTTGATCCGACATTGTGCTAGTCTGACTTGTCCTTTGACCAATCAAAACAATCCCAGGGTGAGATAAATTCCTTTTACTGCTGCTGTAATCACCATGTCGGATGTCAAATGTCGGATGGTTAGGACAAGGATCCTACTTTGATCCGACTTCAATGATATTCAATGGGCTGAAGTCGGATCAAAGTCGGACAGAAGTAGTACAGGGAGCATTTTTAATGTCGGACCGACTTGTGTCGGACCAGTTAAGACGGCTCTCATAAGGAAACATTGATTTTCACACGTCATGCGACATGAGCTCCTAATGTCGGAGCGTTTGTCGGACAAGTGTGAACCAGGCCTCAGAGAAAGGAGCCTCGTCTGACAGCCCTGTATCCATAAAAACACTAAAAAGCACTGAAAAGTATTGACCTTCAAACTTTTAAGCCGTGTACACACGATCGGTTTTACCAATGAAAACAGTCCGATGGACTGTTTTCATCGGACGAACCGATCGTGTATGGGCCCCATCGGTCTTTTTTCCCATCAGTGTGAAAAAATAGAACATGTTTTAAATTTATCCAATGGGAAAAAAAACTATAGCAAAATCCGATCGTCTGTGTGGAAATCCATCAGGTAAAAAACCCACGCATGCTCAGAATCAAGTCGACGCATGCTCAGAAGCATTGAACTTCGGAGTGTTTTACATCACCGCGTTTGAAACGGTCCGTTTTTTGACTGATGGTGAGTGGGCAAGACTGATGGAAGACAGTTTCATCGGATTTCCGATGGAAAAAAAACATCGGATTAGAATCCATAGGATATCCGATCGTGTGTACAGGGCTTAAGAGGCACTGGATCATCATGCTGGCCAGACTAGAATTTTAGGAAGGAATTATCAGCTGCAGGCTATATTGTACATATTTCTCAGGACAGTTTTCCTTTGGACATTAGGAGTTTGACTACACTTCGCAATGAGCTTGATAAAATGTGTCAGTCTTTCTTTTTGTTGTTAACCCTCTGAAGGCAAAAACATTACAAAGTAAATAAAGTATAACTGTCAGGGGGTTATAATTAGTTTACACTATTTTGGTTTGATTTTTGAGTGAAGTGGTGTTTCAGAAATATTTTACAATATATTTGTGATTCTTAAAAATGAAAATAAACATATTTATGCTGTTTTAGTTGAAACAAAAGAGTCTGCAGTTTATTTATTTATATCATTTGATTAAATATAATAAATAAATGAATAAATAAATAAATTGCACATCAACAATTACTACTGACAAAGAAGAAAAAGAAGTAAAATTTTGCACGGCTCTTGCAAAGCTTAGACGATATCGAATTTGGATTCATTTATCATGTTATGATTTGAAGATTCTGTTGCATCCACCTCCATCCAACCCAAACACAATAAGTGGTAATCATCTTATTTTACTTTTATACCTTACTGTATTTATTCCAATACGTTTCCATTTCATATGTAGGGCATATTTTATAATAATGAAAAATATTAATGCAAAAAGAATCGGCTGATTATCCATGAGTCAATCTGAATAAACCACTCTCATCTGAATAAACCAAATTATTCCGAATTAATACATATTCATTAGGTATGTTATTAAGTTTAATTAATTTCCTCATTCCCAGTTGACATTGTTTGTTGGGTCGTGCACATACAAATTAAATCTATAGTTTCATAGGTTAAACCAAAAAAAAAATAATAATAATCTTATTAGAATATTCACACTATGCTCACTAGAATAAAAAACAAATACATTCATATTAGACTTGTGCACAACGGAAAAATTTGTTTAGTTTCGGTTCGTTTCTTGTGCACAACGGAAAAATTTGTTTAGTTTCGGTTCGTTTCTTGTGCACAACGGAAAAATTTGTTTCGTTTCGGTTCGTTTCTTTTCGGTCCTGTGGATTCAAAATCATTCGTAATTTTGCTAGACGGGATTTTTCGTGTTCGGACTAATTCGTACTTTCGCAAGCGTCATTTTTCGTTGAATTTTTAGTTGATTTATAATTCGTACTTTCGGTACGGTACATTGTTTTTCGTTGATTCTGGACACAACTCCTACTTTCGTAACTTTTTTTGGGTTTGTTGATTCGGAATTTTCCGTGTCTCTCTCACAACGACGCTGCCTATTATGCCTAATGTGCTTCGAATGGATTTGTACTTTTCTAAATACATAGCGGTTATTTGTAAGGATTCAAAATCTCGTATTTTACTTTCGTTTTTTACATGCGGCTATAGCCTCCGCCCCTGTACACCATTTTGAGAGGGTTCACCACGGTGAGGGAGAAGCAGAGAGCAGAGCAGAGTGTTATTGTGCTTCGAATGGATTAGAAATCTCGTATTTTACGTTCGTTTTTTACATGCGGCTATAGCCTCCGCCCCTGTACACCATTTTGAGAAGGAGTTCAACACGGTGAGGGAGAAGCAGAGAGCAGAGCAGAGTGTTATTGTGCTTCATATGGATTCGTACATTCGTAACTTTTTTCATAACGAATTATGCCGAAGACATTCGGGCATTTGCTATTTGCGGTATAATTTATTTCGGATTCGGTTTTATTCGTAATTGCTTTGTTCGGATATTCGAATGCTTCCGAATGTCCGAAAGTTGCTAAATTCGGACGAATTTCGATTCGTTACGAAACTAATTGCACAAGCCTAATTCATATCATTTGTTATGTTGTTACCTTATTTCAGTGTCATGCCTACCCCTAGCACTATAGCTGTTTCTGTGTTCTCCACATATAGCAGTCCCCTTTCCTATAAGGCAAGCAGATGTACCAAGTACTTGGTTGCCCCCAGGTCTTATACACAATGCTATAGAACCTGGCTACCATACTGGCACAGGTGAAAGCTAAGCACAGAAAATAGGTACTTACGGTTGGCAGACAGGCAAAGTGGTTTAATAGCAGTCCAGGTTCAAGGCAGGCAACATTCAGAGAGTAGTGGGGGTCATATCCATTGTCAAAGGGCAGGGAGAATTCAGAGAGTAGTTAAAGTACAATCTAAGGTCATTAACAGGGGAATAAAATCTAGCTGGAAGGGCGGGGATCAGGCAAATGTCAAGGTACAGGAACAAGGCAGGTAAACAGGGAGCTTGCAAACACTTTCACAAGAATGACACCAAGGGCTTGACAGGCTTAAAACAAGTTTAGTCTCCACCCAGTGTCTACATCAATCACCCTGCAGGGGGACAGTCAGACAGGGAGAGTGCAGCTCAGCCAAAACCAGTATGCTGAAATTACACCAGCATCTGCCATGGAACAGGAAAGTTATAATACACTTTCCTGATATTCGGATTTAAACATTAACAAAAGGCCCAAACTATTCACACCTCACTCCTTCAGTCTAATCTCGCATTACTAACTTACTAACTGACATCTCAGCATGGATGTCGCACCACTTCCTTAAACTAAATCTCTCTAAAACTGAGTTACTAATATTCCCCCCTGCCCGTGCTCCCCTCCATGACTTTTCCATCAAAATCAACAATGCAACCATCAGTCCCTCCCCTCACGCCAGGGTACTAGATGTAATCCTAGACTCTGACTTGTCATTTCAGCCTCAAGTCCAATCTTATTCAAAAGTTTGTAGAATTCACCTCCGTAACATCTCTAAAATTTGCCCCTTTTTAACAAATGAAACCACCAAGCTCCTCATTCACTCCCTCGTTATCTCTCGCCTTGACTATTGCAACACCCTTCTCATTGGCCTGCCTCTCTATAGGCTATCCCCTCTTCAGTCTATCATGAATGCTGCTGCCAGACTTATCCACATTACCAACCACTCAGTGTCTGCCAAACCTCTCCTCCAATCCCTACACTGGCTCCCGATCACCCAGCGAATTAAATTCAAAATACTAACCACAACCTACAAAGCCATCCACAACTCTGCCCCGAGCTACATCACTAGTGATGAGCCGAACACCCCCGGGTTCGGTTCGCACCAGAACCCGCGAACGGACCGAAAGTTCGCACAAACTTTAGAACCATATTAAATACAATAGATGCGAACGTTCGAAATCTAAAGTGCTAATTATAACGACTATTATGCATGTTATTGTCCTAAAAAGGGTTTGGGAACCCGGGTTCTGCACCAGGGGACATGTATCAATGCAAAAAGAAGTTTTAAAAACGGCCGTTTTTCGGGAGAAGTCATTTTAATGATGCATAAAGTGAAAAAAAAAAGTCAAATATTCCTTTAAATATCGTACCTGGGGGGTGTCTAAAGTATGCCTGTGAAGTGCCACGTGTTTTCCGTGTTTAGAACTGTCCCTGCACAAAATTACATTTCTAAAGGAAAAAAAGCCATTTAAAACTGCTTGTGGCTTTAATGTAATGTCTGGTCCCGGTAATATGGATGAAAATCTTTAAGAAAAATGGCATAGCTACCCCATCACACACCCCCCCCCCCCTACCCCAGCCCATTACCAGCCCCTTTGGGTCTTGTATGGATATTAAGGGGAACCCCGCACACAAAATAAAAAAGGCCCTATATACTCTGAACAGCTGTATACAGGCGGTGCATACAAGACAGGGACTGTAGGTTTGTTCTTATGTAGAATCTGTTTGTAATTTTGAACAGGTACATTGTTTAAGTGTAGCTCCAGGCAAAAAATCTATTTTTAAGCTTTTTGGAAAACATAGGGAAGGGTTATCACCCCTGTAACATTTGTTTTGCTGTCTGTGCAGTGTGCACCTGTTCAGAACAGTTCACCTCACTTTCCATCCTAATGACAAATGTTTTTTGAAAATTTGGGGTTTTTATTGAAACAAGAATTGGTGATAAAGCATCAGTGGAGAGGAGACACTTTTTTCCCATATTAACTCTTACAGGAGAGAATTTGCCTTCCTAGGGGTAGATTTCCTCTCACTTCCTGTTGTATCCTTCCGTTTGCAAGGAGGAGTCGTTTGTAAGTTGGATGTTTGAAAGTAGGGGCCTGCCGTATATACTCAGCTGAAATTTGCCCCTTACATGTTGGTGTTGCCACAACACTGTGAGCCCTCACAGTTACTCTTGGTGGGCGCATGAATGGGCCCTGCTGTGAATTATTAGATCAAGAATTGTAATTGCATGCCCCTGTTGAACAGGGGCTGAAAAATTGGGCCTTTGGTGGTGGTGGTGGTGTTGACACAACACTGTAAGGCCTCACAGTTAGTCTTGGTAGGCACAGGAATGGGCCCTGCTGTGAATTATTAGATCAAGAATTGTAATTACATGCCCCTGTTAAACAGGGGCAGAAAATTGGGCCTTAGGCACTGGTGCCACAACACTGCAACCCCTCACAGATACTGTACTTGGAGCACAGCAATGAGCCCTGTTGCAAAGTATTGCATCAAAAATTGTAATTACACGCCCCTGTTAAACAGGGGCTGAAAAATTGGGCCTTAGCCATTGGTGCTGGTGTCACGACACTGCAATCTCTCCCAGATACTCTAGTTGGAGTGCAGGAATGAGCCCTGCTGCAAAGCATTGCATAAAAAATTGTAATAACACGCCCCTGTTAAACAGGGGCTGAAAAATTGGGCCTTAGCCACTGGTGGCGGCACCCAGAAACAAAAATGTTCTTCCAAGCTATCATCATCAATCGGATCATTGAGGAGGAGGAGGAGGATAGTCAGTCAACATAACAGGACAGTCTCTCAGCATCAGCATCAGTCTTGAAGGGATGTGACATTTGAAAATAAATTAGTCTGTTATATCAGCTTCAGGTGTTTGGTAGCTGGTGGTGATCCAAGACTGGTTCATCTTTATGAAGGTCAGTCGATCAACAGAGTCGGTGGACAGGCGCACCCTGTGATCCGTGACAAATCCTCCAGCAGCACTAAATGTGCGTTCTGAAAGAACGCTGGATGCAGGACAGGCCAGTAGCTCAATTGCATACTGTGCAAGCTCTGGCCAGTGATCCATCCTCAAGACCCAGTAAGCCAGAGGATTTTCGGTGGGGAAGGTGTCCAAGTCTGACCTTGCCCCTAGGTATTCCTGCACCATGTATATCAGACGCTGGTGATGGTTGCTGGATCCGATCATACCTTGGGGCTGCGGACTAAAGAATTGTCTGAACGCATCGGTCAGATGGCCACCTTCCCCACCGCTCCTTCTTTGACTGACCGAAGCCTCAGCAACTCGTTGTCCAGGACCAGGAGTTTGTAACCTCCCAGTCTCTGGGAACGCGTTGCACAGACCTTTCTGCAAGGCCTCCCGGAGTTGTCTCATCCTCTGCTCCCTCTGCGACGGTAAGATAAGGTCCGCAACCTTACCCTTGTACCATGGATCAAGGAGAGTGGCAGCCAGTAATGGTCCCTCTCCTTGATCCGAAGAATACAAGGATCCTTCCGCAGACTTTGCAGGATCAGGGAGGCCATGCAGCGTAGGTTAGCTGAGGCATTCGGTCCGGAGTCCTCTGGGTCACTAAGGACAACATGATCCGCAGCCACCTCCTCCCAGCCACGTACAAGTCCACTGGTTTCTTGGAACTGTAAATCATCCCTAAAAGACTGCTGCTGATGATGCTGAGTGCCAGGCTCCACCTCCATGCTGACACAATCCTCCTCCTCCTCCTCCTCCTCCTCTTCTTCCTGTGCGATGGTGGGACAGAAGGAACACTGTCTGGGTAAAGGGGGCCTTGAGAGGCAAGGAAGTCCTCCTCTTCCTGCCTCTGTTCTGCCTCAAGTGCCCTGTCCATTATTCCATGCAGTGTATGTTCCAACAGGTGGACAAGAGGTACAGTGTCACTGATGCATGCACTGTCACTGCTCACCATCCTCGTGGCCTCCTCAAATGGTGCCAGGACAGTGCATGCATCCCTGATCATGCCCCACTGGCGTGGTGAAAAAAACCCGAGCTCCCCTGACCCTGTCCTGGTGCCGTAGTCGCACAGGTACTCATTGATGGCCCTCTGCTGCGTGTGCAGCCGCTGCAGCATGGCCAACGTTGAGTTCCACCTGGTGGGCATGTCACATATAAGGCGGTTCTTGGGCAGGTTCAACTCCTTTTGCAGCTCAGCCAGGCGAGCACTGGCATTATAAGATCTGCGGAAATGCACACAGACTTTCCTGGCCTGCCTCAGGACATCCTGTAAGCCCGGGTACCTGCCCAAGAACCGCTGCACCACCAGGTTAAGGACGTGAGCCACACAGGGCACATGGGTCAGTTGTCCCTGTCGGAGAGCGGAGAGGAGGTTGGTGCCATTGTCACAAACTACCATTCCTGGCTTAAGCTGGCGTGGCGTCAACCACCTCTCGGCCTGCCCCTGCAGAGCAGACAGAACCTCTGCCCCAGTGTGGCTCCTGTCCCCCAAACACACCAGCGCAAGCACGGCATGGCATCTTTAAGCCTGCGTACTTGCGTAGCACCTTGAATGCCTACGGAGCACCGCTGGTTCAGAGGACAAAGCACAGGAAGAGGCCACGGAGGAAGAAGAAGAGGAGGGGGTGGAGGACAGAGGTGTGTCACAACCAGTAGTAGCATTTTGGAGGCGTGGCGGTGGAACAACCTCCAACACTACTGCACCTTGTCCTGCATCCTTCCCAGCTGCCAAAAGAGTGACCCAATGGGCCGTGAAAGAAAGGTAACGTCCCCGTCCATGCCTGCTGGACCATGAGTCAGCGGTAATATGCACCTTACCGCTGACCACCCTGTCCAGCGAGGTCAAGACATTGCCTTCCACATGCCGGTAGAGTGCCGGAATCGCCTTCCGTGAGAAAAAGTGGTGTTTGGGAACCTGCCACTGAGGAACCGCACATAGCACAAACTCACGGAAGGGGGCCGAGTCTACCAACTGAAAAGGCAGCAGTTGAAGCGCTAGCAATTTAGCCAAGCTAGCATTCAACCGCTGGGCATGTGGATGGCTGGGAGTGAACTTCTTTCGACGGTCCAGCAGCTGGGGCAGGGAAATTTGCCTGCTAGAATCGGACGTCGGTGTACTGCTAGCAGAGTGCCCGCAAGTACTTGGCTGTGACACACCTAATTCTACACCTTCATTCCTCTCAGTGCAGGTTTCAGAGAGGACTGAAGGTATAGTGGGGTTGGAGATCCCAGCTGATGCGGTGCAAGAAGAGGTCAGCTTTGTTCTTTGGTGTGGGTCTTTAAGGTAGGCTTGCCAACGAGCTGCATGGCAGGTCAACATATGTCTGGTCAAGCATGTGGTGCCCAAGCGGGTGATGTTCTGGCCACGCGATATACGCTTGAGACATATGTTGCAAACAGCAGCTGTGCGATCTGATGCACTCGACTCAAAAAAGGCCCACACCAAAGAACTTTTTGAATAACGGGCAGAGGCAGCGCCCTGCACAGGCGGAGCTCTGCGGTGTGATTCCGTCGGTGTGCTGCCCTTACGCTGGCCCCCCGAGGGCATCCTGCCTCGTTGGAGATGTGCCTCCTCCTCATCCTCCTCCTCCTCCTCTCTCCTATTAGGCACCCACGTGGAGTCAGTGACCTCATCATCCCCTCCCTCCTCATCACTGGAGCCAATCTGGCAGTATGCTGCAGCTGCTGGAACATGACTGCCAGATTGGTGTCCTTCTTGAGCATCCCCTCTCTCTGCTCTCACGCTACTGCCTTCCTCTAGCTGGGTATCATCATCAGACCCTTCGAAACGCTGGGCATCCTCCTGGAGCATGTACCCAACACTGTGCTCAAACAGTTTGTTGGTCTAGGGAAGGAGTGACTGATGATGACATTGATACCAGGGAAGAGGACGCTTTGGCAGCTGCTTTGCCAGTACCCTGAGCCTGGGTGAGAGAGGATGAGGAGGATGAGGAGGGCTTGGTCATCCACTCTACCAAGTCTTCGGCATGATGCGGCTCAACACGTCCAGCTGCCGAAAAGAAGGACAAGCGTGTCCCATGGCCACGTGCTGATGGCGATGCACCGCGTCCACGACCAGCACTGTTGTCTCTAGACACAGAGCCTGCTTGCCCTCTTTTATTGGCTCCTGACTGTCTGCCTCTCCTTGTTTGCCTTCCAGACATTCTAATGGCCTGCAGGGAAATGGGAAAAGCAGCAATATAGGCTAAGTTCAGGTGTAATATGGTCAGGAGGCACACTCCGCCTGCTGTAAGTGCCGCAAAATCCTGTTGGTGTAACACACCAGGAAAAAGCAGCAATACAGGCTAAGTTAAGGTGTAATATGGTCAGGAGGCACACTCCGCCCGCTGTAAGTGCCGCAAAATCCTGTTGGTGTAACACACCAGGAAAAAGCAGCAATACAGGCTAAGTTCAGGTGTAATATGGTCAGGAGGCACACTCCGCCTGCTGTAAGTGCCGCAAAATCCTGTTGGTGTAACCCACCAGGAAAAAGCAGCAATACAGGCTAAGTTAAGGTGTAATATGGTCAGGAGGCACACTCCGCCCACTGTAAGTGCCGCAAAATCCTGTTGGTGTAACACACCAGGAAAAAGCAGCAATACAGGCTAAGTTAAGGTGTAATATGGTCAGGAGGTACACTCCGCCCGCTGTAAGTGCCGCAAAATCCTGTTGGTGTAACACACCAGGAAAAAGCAGCAATACAGGCTAAGTTAAGGTGTAATATGGTCAGGAGGCACACTCCGCCTGCTGTAAGTGCCGCAAAATCCTGTTGGTGTAACACACCAGGAAAAAGCAGCAATACAGGCTAAGTTAAGGTGTAATATGGTCAGGAGGCACACTCCGCCCGCTGTAAGTGCCGCAAAATCCTGTTGGTGTAACACACCAGGAAAAAGCAGCAATACAGGCTAAGTTCAGGTGTAATATGGTCAGGAGGCACACTCCGCCTGCTGTAAGTGCCGCAAAATCCTGTTGGTGTAACCCACCAGGAAAAAGCAGCAATACAGGCTAAGTTAAGGTGTAATATGGTCAGGAGGCACACTCCGCCCACTGTAAGTGCCGCAAAATCCTGTTGGTGTAACACACCAGGAAAAAGCAGCAATACAGGCTAAGTTAAGGTGTAATATGGTCAGGAGGCACACTCCGCCCGCTGTAAGTGCCGCAAAATCCTGTTGGTGTAACACACCAGGAAAAAGCAGCAATACAGGCTAAGTTCAGGTGTAATATGGTCAGGAGGCACACTCCGCCCGCTGTAAGTGCCGCAAAATCCTGTTGGTGTAACACACCAGGAAAAAGCAGCAATACAGGCTAAGTTAAGGTGTAATATGGTCAGGAGGTACACTCCGCCCGCTGTAAGTGCCGCAAAATCCTGTTGGTGTAACACACCAGGAAAAAGCAGCAATACAGGCTAAGTTAAGGTGTAATATGGTCAGGAGGTACACTCCGCCCGCTGTAAGTGCCGCAAAATCCTGTTGGTGTAACACACCAGGAAACAACAGCAATACAGGCTAAGTTAAGGTGTAATATGGTCAGGAGGCACACTCCGCCCGCTGTAAGTGCTGCAAAATCCTGTTGGTGTAACACACCAGGAAAAAGCAGCAATACAGGCTAAGTTCAGGTGTAATATGGTCAGGAGGCACACTCCGCCTGCTGTAAGTGCCGCAAAATCCTGTTGGTGTAACACACCAGGAAAAAGCAGCAATACAGGCTAAGTTAAGGTGTAATATGGTCAGGAGGTACACTCCGCCCGCTGTAAGTGCCGCAAAATCCTGTTGGTGTAACACACCAGGAAAAAGCAGCAATACAGGCTAACTTCAGGTGTATAATGTGCAGGAGGCTTAGCAACAATGACACTGACACTGTCCCCTGCCTATCCTTCTCTCTCCCTGCACACAAGGTTTATCAAAGAATATGACACTGACACTGTCCCCTGCCTATCCTTCTCTCTCCCTGCACACAAAGTTTATCAAAGTATATGACACTGACACTCTCCCTGCCTATCCTTCTCTCTCCCTACACACAAGGTTTAGCAAAGAATATGACACTGACACTCTCCCTGCCTATCCTTCTCTGTCCCTACACACAAGGTTTAGCAAAGAATAGATTTGACAAGATTTGACACTGTCCCTGCCTATCCTTCACTTTCCCTGCTCCGGAACACACTACACGAGGCCGCCGCGCTGGTGGCCTTTTATAGTGTGGGGCGTGTACTAAACCCCCTCAGCTATAATTGGCCACAGGCATCCTGCCTGTGGCCAATCATTGCTCTCCTCGCTGCTGGCGCTGTGATTGGCCAAGCATGCAGGGTCACAGTGCATGCTTGGCCAATCACAGCGCCGGGATTACACTGCGATGGCGCAGTGTATTGTGGGCCGTTCGCGTCACTCGAATTTGGCGCGAACGGGCCAAATCGTTCGTTGTTCGCCGAACGCGCGAACAGCCGATGTTCGAGTCGAACCTATGTTTGACTCGAACACCAAGCTCATCCCTATACATCACCAATCTTGTCTCCAAACATATCCCAAACCGTCCTCTCCGCTCTTCTCAAGACTTCCTACTGTCAAGCTCTCTCGTCTCCTCCTCCCATGCTCGTTTCCAGGATTTCTCCAGAGCCTCTCCCATCCTCTGGAACTCACTACCTCAACCTGTCCGGCTACCCCCTACTCTTGCTACCTTCAGGCGATCCCTGAAAACTCACCTCTTCAGGGAAGCCTATCAAGTATCCAACTAATCTTTTACCACTTCCATCAGCTCATTCCCCACAGTTACAACCTTTTGTACCACCTGCCCCACCCTATTAGATTGTAAGCTCTTCTGAGCAGGGCCCTCTTAATCCTCTTGTATTTTATTGTATTGTAACTGTATTGTCTCCCTTTTTTATTGTAAAGCGCTGCGTAAACTGTTGGCGCTATATAAAATCTGTATAATAATAAATAATAGCAATGGCATCATGTCATCCGAATAAAACAAATTAATTTCTTGTTTTCGCTATAATTTATTTCGGATTAGTTGAAATTCATTACTATTGTGATTCTGATACATCCGAATCTCCGAATCACGCAAATTTAATCTGAATTTCGATTCTAAACGAAGCACACATGTCTATTGCCCAATGGCTATTCGAAAGGAAAACTTGCAAATCACTTTCATTATATCACCTAAATAACAAATAAATTCATACACTTAGCAAAACAACATTATTAAAAAAATAAATAAAAAAAAGGAATCTTTATTTGACTTGAAATACATTTCAAATGTATAAATTCGGGCCCTGTAATCTAATCAGAAGTGCATAATTTTGTATACATGTGTTCACTCAACAGGTGCAGCGATAGCTCTAGCACTGTGAACATATTTATCTTATTACTATATCCACATAAACATCCAGCGCTAAAGTGCAAAAAAATGCTACAAATAAGAAATACAATTTTGCAAAATACACAATCTTGTAAAAGTGTTTCATTCTTCACACATAGAATATCCCTGGAAATGGATCCACCACCTTTAACTAAATAATGCCGGTATTATGGATCTATGTGGCATCACAAAAGTGGGCCTTCTTCCTTAGCAAATATGCACACCGGTGTTTGTGCTGGAAGCGCATTCTATAGCATGATCCCAGCACTGAAACCAAGCTGTCACCAACATGTAAAATTAAAAATAATAATAAATTAATTAATAAAAAAAAAACATTTGTGTTAAACACCCCTGAGCACTGTACTCTGTACTTCACATACTCCTGAACCTTGCACTCTGTGCATTACACACTCCTGACCACTTACCTACCGGGCCAATTCTGACATTTCTCACATACATGTAGAAAATCTACAATTTTTGCTAGAAAATTACTTAGAACCCCCAAGCACTATATATTTTATGAAAGCAAATGCCCTACAGAAAAAAAATGGCAGCTGTAACTTTTTTTGATACAATATTTGTGCCGCTGTTTATCAAATGCAAATTTTCAGGGAGAAATACACTAATGAATTTTAGTGCACACAAACACAATATAGTACCCAATTTTTTGGTAAAATATAAATGATGAGGTTACATGTTATGCTTTAAAATTGCGCACGTCCATGTAATGGTGCCAAACTACGTTACCTAAAAATCTCTATAGGCGACACTTTGTCTTTACAGGTTACCAATTTAGAGTTAGGCCCCTTTTACACTGGGGCACCCATAGCGTCCGCGGTAAAACGCCGCTATTTTTACCGCCGATGCTATGGGCAGATTTGCGGCGCTATTTGGCCGCTAGAGGTGTGGTTTTAACCGCCGCTAGCGGCCGAGAAAGGGTTAAAACCGGTATAGCCACGCTGTCCCATTTCAATGGGCAGCAGCGGTAAAGGAGTGGTATACACACCGCTCCTTTACCGCCTCAAAGAAGCGGCTAGCAGGACTTTTGGGGCTTTCACACTGAAGATTGCAGGGCAGGAGTTTTTGACGCTATTTTTAGCGCTAAAACGCCTGAAAAACTCCTCAGTGTGAAAGGGGTCTTAAAGTAGAACTATAGGCAAAACTTTTTATTTTTATTTTGGAAAGAGCAGGGGGGGGGGGGGTTATAACCCCTGTCAGATTTTTTCGGCATCTGTGCCCCATTGTGGAGATTTCCCTTCACTTCCTGTCCCATAGCCAAACAGGAAGTAGGAGGAAATCCCTGCAAATTAAAGGGAATTCCCTAGGGACCCTCATATCACCAGAACTAGTGTTCCCATTGGAAGATTTCCCCTCTACTACTTTTCTGGGGACAACCCAAAATGTTGGATTTTCTTTTACTTTTACTTTCAATAATAAATGGTAAACAGGACAAATAGAGAGGTGAATCTCCTTGATGGGGGCACAGACAACAATAAAAACCTGACAGGTGTTCTAATCCATCTCCACTCTGTTAGTTATACTTTAAAGGTGAGCACTCTCTAGCTTAGAAGGCAGGCTCTGTGGTTTTTGTGACAAAGCAGTGCTTACTCACAGGGCATAGTAAATATGTGGCACAGAATTCAAGGATGCAAAATGTGTGGGGATCTTCACAAAGTAAGTTTACAAACCTTAAAATTGATAAAATAGGTAGTAGGCCTGAAATAATCGAAGTACAATGTGGAAATGAATATATGTGTAGCGGCCTCACCCCTCTCCCTTTCTCTATCGGTTATATGGCTGTTGTCTAGGGGTACCTGGGAGAGAGAGATGATACACACCACGGCCCATGTCCTCCCGCAACTAGGAGGTGAAGGCCAGAGATTGGGCTTTTGTGTAAGTGTCCTAGAGCCAAGTCCAGTCCTTCGTCCCCGGCTCCTTTGCTTAGTAACCCAAGTTCCACACAGTGAATAGGTACAACTCAGTTTTATTCTTCTTGCCAAGCAATAAAACAATCTTTCTTCTTTTGAATAATGGGGAAACAGATCGAGGCACAATCCTTTCCCTTCTTGCTGCTGCCCACTGTGCTGTCACCAGTGGTGAATAGTCACTGCCACTGACTAGGTAATAGAACGTGAATTTACCTTCGCTCACTTTGCCCCTGTCAGGGGGAGAAATCCGTCCAAGGGAGAAATGGAGGCCTCTCCGTCACCAGCGATGCTACGCTGGACTCTTCGGAGAAGTTACTGCGCACCAGTCCTCACGAACTCAGACACGGGCACCCAAGGAGTTAGGGCCCCCTCGAATTCCTCACCCTCGCGGAACTCAGTCGAAGGTACTGAGCCCCAGGCATCCGCCATAGTACCTCACCCCAGGCTAAAGGTGCCTGGAATGGACTCCATCTCTGTTCCAGCTAGGCCAAGGGCGCCTAGGCCTGAAACACCAGAACGCCAGCACCCAAGCTGAAGGTGCCTGGGTGCGGCCACGTCCTCCGACTCTCTCCCTAAATCAGGACGTCCGCCCCTTTTATGACCTCTCCCTTCGCGCCACAGCGGGTTCCCCGCCCCGCTGTACCAGCTCCAGGGGAGGACAAAAAGGCACGGTTCGCAGTGTATGTTCAGCTCGGGCTCGAGGCAACAGCGCCACCCAGAGACCCCAGGGAACTTCACACCACCAGAGTCCTCACAATTCAAATACCCACTACACTCTCCCCCTGGTGATTTGACACTGGTCCCCAGTGTCTGGTACAAACTCACACCCCACAAAAGGTGGTGTAATAAGTTCAGCCCAGAAACCAACTGTGACGATCTCACAAAATGGACACATGCCTAGAGCATTAGTGCAACCATTTTGTTGGGACTGGCGTCCATGACAGTTTGTGGGTTAGAGCAAGTTAGAGAAATCAACTCGCTCTTCCCCCCTCCCTCATCCTTAAGGAATTTGCAGCTTTCTATTTCAAAGAGTGTTATTTCACCCTCTAAGCTTTCTACATCAAACACACCTTATCTGAGCAGAGGAAGCTAGGTTTGATAATGGGCCTGGTAGTCTTGGCCTGTCGTAAAAATGTCACCTTGTACAGCCTCAGAGTTATAACAGACACGGTCATAAAACCCTGAGTGACCCTCAAGCTTACACAGGAAGACTCAGAGTATAAAATTCAACATGTTTCATAACTTTCGAATAACAAAACTCACAGTCCTAACATAAATATATTCAGTCTCCTCAGAGAATTTGTAACGTGTCAAGTCCAGACATGGATAGGTTAGGCCAGGGATATGCAATTAGCGGACCTCCAGCTGTTGCAAAACTACAAGTCCCATCATGCCTCTGCCTCTGGGTGTCATACTTGTGGCTGTCAGAGTCTCGCTATGCCTCATGGGACTTGTAGTTCTGCAACAGCTGGAGGTCCGCTAATTGCATATCCCAGGGTTAGGCCATAGGGAACCCGAGTAGTGACCGTTATTGCCCCTGGGTCAACTGGAGCTGACAGGCTGGTCATGTTTGGATTCAAATGAAAAGTTAAATAACACTGAATAAGAATATGAAGATTGTTAGTATGTAAAACGTATAGTTGCAGAGTTATGAATATGTATCTAAAAAGGGGTACATGAGTGAGACACCTCCCAGGGCTCAGCCCCTGTCTCAGGAATACCAGTCATTGGTCATTGGTCCCTGTCAACACCCCCTGGAGATTGAGAGAAAAAGGAGCTCTCAGAGAGCACAAACAGTTCTCCTTTCACCATCAAAGAAACAACTGCAGAGTTCTCCTTTGGACATTTAAGCAAGAACCTCTGCCAAGTTGAGAACCGAATTCATCGATCAAACTCTGATCAAACTTTGGACATTTAATTGCAAGTATTCTTCTTCTTCAATTCTACCTTATTGCTTTGTGACTGTATTCTGTTATCTCTTGAAACATATTTTTCTGTAACATTTTATTGCATCAACTTGACCCTTTTCAAAATAAATCCTTATGTTGGAAAGGTTACTCTTGTCTCTAAAAACTCTTAATGCAAACTATAAACGAACCTGCCTCTTGAAGAGCGCTACTAAAATCATATTGGTATTGTTAATTTATGGGAGTACCAACGCTTCCTGATCCCTGTTGGTGGTGGCAGATAAAGGGTTAATTGTGACATTAACCCGGTAACAATCGCTCTCAGGCTGCTGGCACTTAGATTGTCGTCCCGCAAGCTGGAAAATCTTTGTGCTGGACGCAGCTGAGAGGGGCATTGTTACGCAAGTGACAGCGTGGTGTGAGGTTGGCCGGTCCTTCGACGCAAGTTAGCGCGGAGGGCGGGGATCTGACACTCGCGTTCGTCACATATTGGCTGGCAGCGTAGCGGGATAGTTTCGCATTAAGAGTATTCAGTGCATTGTTAGGAATTAGCCCTGCACTGAAGGATTGTAGCCTTTGTGGAAACAGTCTTTAGAGACAAGCTGGTGCATATTTTATTTTTTATTTTTATTTTTTATGTTAAAGAGAGACATACAGCAACAGCTCTTTCCTACCCCTTTTTCCTACCTCTGCTTTCTTTGCTATCTTTTCTGCTTGCAAAATGTCTGGGTTACCAGCATATAAGAAGATGAACAAAAATGAACTGACTGCTGAGTGTGCAGGAAGAGGAATTGACGTTGGTGGCAAAAATCGTGAAGGCTTGATACATGCCCTACAGGAGTTTGATATCCAGGCAAACGAGAACCTGGAGGAAACTGGGCCAGGAAGGGTTTCCACTACTCCAGAGCCCAGTGGCTTAGAGGCGGCCTCACCGGATGCGCCAGCAGAGACTGACACTGGAATACCACGGATTGTCACCTCCAAGTCACTGCCTGAGCAGGCCAGCCCCAGATTGTCTGCAACCAGCATGGACTCTCAAATGCAGGAAACGCTACAACGCCTTAGGGAGATGGATCCTATGGTGTACCTGCAGTTTCTCGAACGCCAGGCTGCAGCTGAGCGAGAGGAGTGCAGGGCGGCGGCTGAGCGAGAGGCTGCACAGAGGGAGGCTGATCGTCATCACGAACTGGAGATGGCTAGGCTCCAGCAGCAGTGACAAGTTTAGAACCCCGGATCCCTAGAGCACAGGGATGCCTCTCTGCCAGTGATCCCGGCAGCTAAATTTCCTGTTATGGAAAAGGACAGTGACATTGACATGTATCTACTGTCGTTTGAAAAAACTTGCCGTCAGTACCATCTGCCCCCAGCACAGTGGGCCCGGTACCTGACGCCAGGGCTACGAGGCAAGGCCCTGGATGCTTATGTTGAACTGTCAGAAGAGCAGTGCAACGATTATGAGGCCCTGAAGGCTGCAATCATCCAAAAGTTTCAGCTAACCCCGGAAGTGTACCGGAAGCGGTTTAGGTCCTTGCAAAAAGGGCCTGGAGACTCATACCTGGATGTGGAAAGTCGCTTACGCACCACATTCAGGCAATGGACTAAAGGCATGAATGCCGATTCTTTTGAATCCTTGGAAGATCTTATGATTGAAGATCAACTCTTGCACATCTGTCCTGCAGACATCAGACAGTTTGTGCTGGAGCGAAAGCTAACCTCTGCCAAAGTAGCAGCAGAACTGGCAAATACCTATATCCACTCTCGGGTACCTGATCATCGCAAGGCTCCTCCGAATGGCTGGAAAGGAGGGAAATCGCACGTCACAACCTCTCCTCTGCCGACCAACCAAGTTCCTCAGCGTTCGGGACCTGCAGTTCCTGGTGCCAGATCATCCCCGACTGACAACCGCAAATGCTACACCTGTGGGAAAGCCGGACATCTCAGGAACCAGTGCCCTGAGCAGAAGAAGCCGACATCACCTGGCCATCCGGCCAGTCACCCTTCTGCTGTGATTTTCGTCAGTGGGAAACCTCCAGGAACCAATGCCAACTTGCAACCAGTCATTGTGTGTCACCGGACCATAGTGGGCTTTCGAGACACCGGAGCCGAGGTCACTCTGGTCAGACCAGAGGTGATAGAAGAAACAGACATCATCCCAAAGAAGTTTCTTACCCTTCAAGGGGTTGGGGGAACCCGTTCCTGTGTGCCCCGTGCCGATGTGTTCCTCGATTGGGGTGCCGGAAGTGGGATGAGGGAGGTGGGCATCTCGGAAGAGATCCCCACTCCTGTGTTGTTGGGTACTGATTTAGGCCCCATGCACTCTCACTATGGCCCTGCTGAGAGCACCCAGGATGCTCCCGCGGAACTCTCTGGATCTACTAACGTACTGTTTACAGATGTTGGGGTAATGTCGGGGCAACCTGTGGATGGACAGAGGGAGGGGAAGGGGGAATTTGAAGTGCAAGGTCCCCCTGATGTACCAACAGGAGAGGAGACCCCCTTGCTTGGGAAGTTAAATGATGTATGTTCCAATGATGCTGCAATGGTAGATGTTAAATATGATGCTGATGCTGATGATGATGATGATGATGGTGATGATGGTAATGATGATGGTAATGATGATAATGTATTGCCAGTATTGGTGTGTACTCGCAGTGCGGCTAAGGCGGCCGAGGTGCCGGCCCTAAACGCAGAACAGCAGGAGGAGGTCTCTGGGCCCTCTCCCTGTTCTGACTCAGCGGGCCCCACCTCTGGTGAGCCTCAGCAGCCGTCCTTGTTTGCCACAGGACTGCTAGCTGGGACTTGTGGTTCCGCCTTTGAAACAGCACTGCAGACAGACCAAACACTAGCACAGCTCAGGAGTTCAGCTGATCAGCCCCCTGCAGAGAATGACAAACAAAAGGTATACTGGGAAAAAGGGAAGCTGTACAGGGAAAGTCTGCCTGCAGAGGGGGATGAGGCTGACACAGGTAGCTGGCAGCTAGTTGTACCCAGTGAATTTAGAGGACAGCTGCTAAAAGTGGCTCATGAGGTTCCTCTAGCAGGGCACTTGGGGATCACTAAGACCCGAAGGCGGTTGGGGCATAACTTTTATTGGCCTACGATGCGCACTGACATAGCTGACTACTGTCGGTCCTGTGTTACCTGCCAGCGAGTGGGTAAGGCAGGGGATGTACAGCGGGCTCCGCTAAAATCTTTGCCTGTGATTGACGAACCTTTTAAGAGGGTGGCGGTGGATATCATTGGGCCTTTGGCCATCCCTAGCAGTTCAGGCAAACGTTATATCCTGACAGTTGTCGACTATGCCACTCGTTATCTAGAGGCGGTGGCTCTCTCCTGCCTCCGGGCAGACAAGGTCGCTGATGCTCTGCTGGGAATCTTCACAAGAGTGGGGTTCCCGGCCAAGCTCATTAGCGATCAAGGCCCTCAGTTTGTGTCTGACTTGATGCAAGCTCTCTGTCGGCAAATACAGATGACGCATATCATGGCTAGTGCCTATCATCCACAAAGCTTGTGCGAGCGTTTCAATGGTACCCTGAAACAAATGTTGTGCACCTTTGTGCACTCCCAGGGCAAGGACTGGGAATGATATCTGCCTCATCTGCTGTTTGCTTATAGGGAGGTGCCTCAGGAGTCCACAGGCTTTTCGCCATTTGAACTTCTGTACGGACGGAGGGTAAGAGGGCCCCTGGACCTAATCCGCGAGAACTGGGAGGGCAAAATTGCCGACCCAGAGGTCTCTGTTGTGGATTACGTCCTAAAATTCAGAGACAGAATGGAGACGCTGGTGGGAATGGTGCAGGAAAACATGGAAAAGGCCCAGGCCCGGCAGAGACAGTGGTATGACCATAATGCTAGGGAGCGAACCTATAATGTTGGTCAGCAGGTGTATGTTCTGCTTCCCATGCGGAAGAACAAACTCCAAGCAGCCTGGTAAGACCCGTACACCATCACCAAGCGTCTGACTGAGGTCACCTACTTGGTCAGGTTGGGAGAAGGGAGTAGACGGCAGAGGGCCATTCATGTGAACATGCTCAAAGCCCATCATGAGCGCACGGCCTATGTCATGCCGGTCTGCAGCAGGCCAGAGCCTGAGGAGGCTGATCCACTTTTAAAACTGTTAGCTGACACCAGGGAGGTTAACTCGGAACTCCTGATAAGCCCCAAAGCTGACCCCCACCCAGATACCTGGACTAAAGAGAGTGCTGGCAGTACATGGTAGCAGGTTTACAGGGAAACCTGGGAGGACGCACCTCGCTATCCACCAGGTGGACACGGGGGCACATCCTCCTATTAGACAGTCGGCATATCGTGTCTCCCTGGAGGTGCTGGCCGACATGAAAAGAGAAGTTGAGGAAATGCTGCAGCTAGGAGTGATTCAGAAGTCTCACAGTGCCTGGGCGTCCCCAGTAGTCCTGGTCCCCAAAAAGGATCAGACGACCAGGTTCTGTGTGGACTATCGGAAGCTGAATGTCATCACCACTGCATATGCCTACCCCATGCCCAGGATCGATGAGTTGTTAGATAGATTGGCGGCTGCCCACTATATAACGATCATGGATTTGAGCAGGGGGTACTGGCAAATTCCTCTGGCCCCTGAGGCTCGGGAAAAGTCGGTTTTCATCACCCCATTCGGCTTGTTCGAATTTACCGTCATGCCGTTTGGGATCGAGAATGCCCCAGCTACCTTCCAGAGAGTCATGAATGACTTACTGGAGGGCCTGGAAACTTTTGCCGTAGCCTACCTGGATGACATTGCTGTGTTCAGCCCTACCTGGGAAGAACACCTGGCGCACCTGTCACAGGTCCTGGACCGGTTGACAGCTGCCAATCTGACTGTCAAACCCAGTAAGTGTCAAATCGGCATGACTGATGTGCATTACTTGGGACACCAGGTAGGAGGAGGCACCCTGAAACCCGAGACGGGGAAGGTTGAGGCCATCCTGGCCTGGCCTACCCCCCAAACCAAAAAGCAGGTTATGTCTTTCTTGGGGACCGCTGGCTACTATAGGAAATTTGTATGTAACTATAGCAGCTTGGCCAAACCACTGACTGACCTAACCAAAAAGAAACTGCCCAAGGTGGGGTCCTGGACACCAGAATGTGAGCAGGCATTCCAGGCCTTGAAGGAGGCACTGGCCAGCGCCCCTGTCCTACAGGCTCCCGACTTCATCCGTCGCTTCCTAGTGCAGACGGATGCCTCTGCCTATGGATTGGGTGCAGTTCTGAGCCAGGTGGATGAGGCCGGAGAGGAGCATCCCATCCTCTGAGCCGGAAGCTGCTCCCCAGGGAAGTAGCATATGCCACGATCGAAAAGGAGTGTCTGGCGATCGTGTGGGCTCTCCAAAATTTACAAACGTATCTTTATGGAAGGCATTTCACTGTGATCACCGATCACAATCCATTAAGCTGGCTGAATCGTGTTGCTGGGGAGAATGGTAAACTCCTTCGGTGGAGCTTAATTCTGCAGGAACACGATTTCACCATCCAGCATAAGAAAGGCAGCACCCACCTCAATGCTGATGGGCTGTCCCGTCAAGCTGAGCCCGTAGGAGACGGTTGCGTCAGGAGGGAAATTGTAGTTCCCTCCCATGCAACCACTTAAGGGGGGAGGTGTGACGATCTCACAAAATGGACACATGCCTAGAGCATTAGTGCAACCATTTTGTTGGGACTGGCGTCCATGACAGTTTGTGGGTTAGAGCAAGTTAGAGAAATCAACTTGCTCTTCCCCCCTCCCTCATCCTTAAGGAATTTGCAGCTTTCTATTTCAAAGAGTGTTATTTCACCCTCTAATCTTTCTACATCAAACACACCTTATCTGAGCAGAGGAAGCTAGGTTTGATAATGGGCCTGGTAGTCTTGGCCTGTCGTAAAAATGTCACCTTGTACAGCCTCAGAGTTATAACAGACACGGTCGTAAAACCCTGAGTGACCCTCGAGCTTACACAGGAAGAATCGGAGTATAAAATTCAACATGTTTCATAACTTTCGAATAACAAAACCCACAGTCCTAACATAAATATATTTAGTCTCCTCAGAGAATTTGTAACGTGTCAAGTCCAGACATGGATAGGTTAGGCCATAGGGAACCAGAGTAGTGACCGTTATTGCCCCTGGGTCAACTGGAGCTGACAGGCTGGTCATGTTTGGATTCAAATGAAAAGTTAAATAACACTGAATAAGAATATGAAGATTGTTAGTATGTAAAACGTATAGTTGCAGAGTTATGAATATGTATCTAAAAAGGCGTACATGAGTGAGACACCTCCCAGGGCTCAGCCCCTGTCTCAGGAGGACCAGCCATTGGTCATTGGTCCCTGTCAACACCCCCTGGAGATTGAGAGAAAAAGGAGCTCTCAGAGAGCACAAACAGTTCTCCTTTCACCATCAAAGAAACAACTGCAGAGTTCTCCTTTGGACATTTAAGCAAGAACCTCTGCCAAGTTGAGAACCGAATTCATCGATCAAACTCTGATCAAACTTTGGACATTTAATTGCAAGTATTCTTCTTCTTCAATTCTACCTTATTGCTTTGTGGCTGTATTCTGTTATCTCTTAAAACATATTTTTCTGTAACATTTTATTGCATCAACTTGACCCTTTTCAAAATAAATCCTTATGTTGGAAAGGTTACTCTTGTCCCTAAAAACTCTTAATGCAAACTATAAACGAATCTGCCTCTTGAAGAGCGCTACTGAAATCATATTGGTATTGTTAATTTATGGGAGTACCAACGCTTCCTGATCCCTATTGGTGGTGGCAGATAAAGGGTTAATTGTGACATTAACCCGGTAACAATCGCTCTCAGGCTGCTGGCACTTAGATTGTTGTCCCGCAAGCTGGTAAAATCTTTGTGCTGGACGCAGCTGAGAGGGGCGTTGTTACGCAAGTGACAGCGTGGTGTGAGGTTGGCCGGTCCTTCGACGCAAGTTAGCGCGGAAGGCGGGGATCTGACACTCGCGTTCGTCACACCAACTACACAATTTAACCCTGGATTGTGCCACAACCTGAATGGGAAAAGAATACAACTATAAAACTTTTCAATAAAACACTTTAAACATCTCACACATTTATATTCCTCCCACTGACTATCTGAAGACCACCCACTATCAGTAGTCTTGACAGATGAATCTCCTACAGAGGGAAAGAAAAGAAACATACATCCTACCAACATATGTATTTGCTTGGGATGAATGAGTCTATCCTAGGAGAAACCCATTCACTCCAATAAGTGCTGCATAATGTAAAAAACACAAACCATCGTTGCGCAACACTGCCACCTGGTGACAGTGCCGCGGTCAAGACACTCATTACTTCCAGATGAACTTTCCGCTTGAACATCTTCTCTGTGGCCCTACTCCATCTAAAACCCAAAGTCACTGATTCTTGTAAGTGTCGGAGGAAGAAAAGGGAGAACAAACAAAAACAGCTCCCATATCTCCAAAGAGTAGGATTGCCCAAATACAAAAAAAACTAGGGCACAGTCTCTGTGTTCTGGAAAGGGCACTCTGGAAAGTTCAACCAGGAATGAAAAGAAACAAACGAAAGTCCTATTTCTCTCTTCTTCTCTTACAGGTAAAACCTTGGATGAGGCAATGATATAGGCTTCAAACGATCGTCAAAAGCCTCCACATGGTACTCAACACTCTTTCCTTCTTTGCGGCAGATCACCACTTTGTCCGCATGAATGTGTCTTCCCAGCATCCACTTAGCTTTACAGTCCTGAAACTTCTTGGTGACCGTTGGTGAACAGGAAAGGTACTGCCGTGCTTGCTGTACTTTCAGTTTGTCCCACACAAAGGCATCATACCATTTTTTTCGGAAGACCTCCACCTCATAGAGCAGTTCCCGAGGCAGATACGGGTATTCCCACCCATATTCCTGAGCAACCTTCTGGCCAAAGAGACGTTGCAGCCTTGAAAAAGGTGGCATTGTAGCTCGGTCTCCTTCTCCGGGTGGAACAATCGCTTCTGGATGGCGAGGTGTGTTCATCACCTCAGTGGACCTGGGCCTAGGAGCCCGCAGTGATTGGCGTTGCACTCCCACAACAGGAGCAGGTGAAATGGAAGTTGAATCAAGAAGGGGAACTCCAGACAGAGGACTAGCTTCCTCCCTCAGCGCCGGGGGCCTCCACCCGAGGTGTACTTTCTCCAGTAGACATAGGCAGGTCCCTCGTAACACGGGCCAAGGGTAGCTTCATCCTGTCCCATCCCTTCTGTTGGAAGATCTCATCTATCTCCCCATCATCGCCATTGTCAGACAATGAATCCAGGTCAGAGGTGTCGCAGCACTCTGCGGGCAGATAATTCCCAGTCACAGAACTATCCCCCTTGACGGCCTCTACCGACTGTGGACTACCGCCACTTTCAACCACACAGACAGTCCCAACCCCTGGCTCACCTGGGCCTTTTGAAGAACAGGGATGTCCAGGACTTTTCCTACCGGAGCCATCCAGGCCAGGCAAGCAGTGGGGCAAAGCTCTTCCACGACCACACGAGGCCATCACCAGGCCGACTTTTCTCTTCGGTGGCTGAAACAGGGAGCTGCTGGTGACCAAGGCAGCATCCTCGGATTTTTCTCTTTTCACCTCTGTTTGGGCAGTCACTTCGCCCGGATCAGTGCGCACGGGGAATGCACCAGCATCGATCTCTCCCTCCGGAGTGGCAGTCCCTGTGAGGTAGTTGAGGTGGAAAGCCCGAGGCTTTTCTGTGAATGGTTCCACCTCGAAGAGGAATTCTTTGCAGACCTCACAGCACCAGAACGGCTTCAGCTGGACCACCAGTCCCGAACAGCCGGGACAGATCACACCGAGGGCTTCCATGTCTCTACAGGTAAAGAGAGCCAATCGCCCCCGGGGCCTTAGTCTTATCCCTGTATCCATAATCGGATCAGCCAGAGAAGACATATCCGCGAAGGAAGGAACATGCGCTCCATTGCGCACTGACCCACCCACGCCGGAATCTCCTCGTGCGTACCTCTACGTGGCCAGACTCCTCCCACGTTCTGCACTTGTTCGCGGGCTTCTCCCTTGCCCCGCCCATGAACTCCGCAGTTGTGAGTTGCCTCGTGGCGCGTTGGCCAATATGGCCGACCTACTCGGAACTCCTCTGGGCAGCAAAGTTTAAATTCAGACACCATACACATATCCCGGATACGATGCCCCCACGTGTAGCGGCCTCACCCCTCTCCCTTTCTCTATCGGTTATATGGCTGTTGTCTAGGGGTACCTGGGAGAGAGAGATGATACACACCACGGCCCATGTCCTCCCGCAACTAGGAGGTGAAGGCCAGAGATTGGGCGTTTGTGTAAGTGTCCTAGAGCCAAGTCAAGTCCTTCGTCCCCGGCTCCTTTGCTTAGTTACCCAAGTTCCACACAGTGAATAGGTACAACTCAGTTTTATTCTTCTTGCCAAGCAATAAAACAATCTTTCTTCTTTTGAATAATGGGGAAACAGATCGAGGCACAATCCTTTCCCTTCTTGCTGCTGCCCACTTTGCTGTCACCAGTGGTGAATAGTCACTGCCACTGACTAGGTAATAGAACGTGAATTTACCTTCGCTCACTTTGCCCCTGTCAGGGGGAGAAATCCGTCCAAGGGAGAAATGGAGGCCTCTCCGTCACCAGTGATGCTGCGCCGGACTCTTCGGAGAAGTTACTGCGCACCAGTCCTCACGAACTCAGACACAGGCACCCAAGGAGTTAGGGCCCCCTCGGAATCCTCACCCTCGCGGAACTCAGTCGAAGGTACTGAGCCCCAGGCATCCGCCATAGTACCTCACCCCAGGCTAAAGGTGCCTGGAATGGACTCCATCTCTGCTCCAGCTAGGCCAAGGGCGCCTAGGCCTGAAACACCGGAACGCCAGCACCCAAGCTGAAGGTGCCTGGGTGCGGCCACGTCCTCCGACTCTCTCCCTAAATCAGGGCCTCTGCCCTTTTTATGACCTCTCCCTTCGCGCCACAGCGGGTTCCCCGGCCCGCTGTACCAGCTCCAGGGGAGGACAAAAAGGCACGGTTCGCGGTGTATGTTCAGCTCGGGCCCGAGGCAACAGCGCCACCCAGAGACCCCAGGGAACTTCACACCACCAGAGTCCTCACAATTCAAATACCCACTACATATGATTTTATATTTTGACTATACTGGCCTACTTTAAAGTAGCTGAGACTCCAAATTTAGAGACCAGAGTTTTTCTGTAGTGCAAAAAATAGATCCATGAGTATCCCTTGGGTGTTTAATCACTGGGGTAAAATCAGTTCACCTTTCACTTATTTCTCGTGGCAATACTGTGAAGAGCCTCCCATGAGGATCATTAGTGAATGATCTGCAGTTATAAAAACATGCTCTATTTTTGGACTGGTATTGAATAAGCTTTAATAGGAGAAGAAGAAACAATATTTAATTTGACCACATTTATTTCTTTTTTTTCCAATTCTTTATTTAGAAAGAGCATGCGGAAATACATGAACCATCACACTGTTGTGTATAAAAATAAACAATCTCAAAACATAATCAATGGTACCTACATCACAGTGTAGGAAAAGATGATCACATAACAAATGGGAAGACCATCAATCTTCAAGGGACTAGGAAGCCCATGTACCCCGCACGACCATTTTTTACGGCAAATACCGTTTTTGTTTTTAGGAGTAAAGAAAAAGCTGAACTGACCCGTAGGTCTTAGAAACCAGAGAAAAGCATTAGAGGAATAGCAGGAAAAAGAGGATGGGGGGGGGGGGGGGAGAGAGAGAGAGGGGGAGAGAAAGAGAAAAAAAAAAGGGGGGGGAGATGATACTACCAATCAGAGTCATCCCTCAGGGGAGCTAAGCCACCAGCTCCACAAACTTCTCAGAGTAGACAAATTTGTGCCAATAAAATAATTTTTTGAGAAATTTCTCATGTAATCCTTTCTCCGTGGCCACCAAGATTTAAAGCGGAGTTCCAGGCTATTTTTAGTTTATTAAAAGTCAGCAGCTACAAAAAGTATAGCTGCTGACTTTTAACAGCCACTCACCTATCCCACGGTCCAGCGATGTGGCCGCACGGAGGTCCATTCCTCTCCCTCTCCTCTTCGTGGCGCCGTCATTAGAACTGTGGACACCCGGCCATGACAGCTTGTGGCTTCACGGCCGGGCGCGCACTGCGCATGCGCAAGTCGCGCTGCACTCTCGGCATGGA
This sequence comes from Rana muscosa, assembly GCA_029206835.1. Lineage (NCBI taxonomy): Eukaryota > Metazoa > Chordata > Amphibia > Anura > Ranidae > Rana > Rana muscosa. The sequence continues at coordinate 893,044,405 of CM055117.1, read as the reverse complement.
CAGGCGATCTTCTGGGACCTCTCACGTGTCCCAGAAGATCGCCTAGAGGGAGGGGCCGCCTAGGGAGAGAGGAGGAGTTGCCCAAGCGGCCCGTAGGCGGAAGAAGGTAGTGGAACAGGAAGTCCCCTTCAAAACGAAGAACCCACCCCCCTCCCAAAAAAATGACAAGCCAAATGTGGCATGTAAGGGGGCGAGGAGTACTTAAAGCGGAAGTTCCACTTTTGGGTGGAACTCCACTTTAAAAAAAAAGATACCAGCTGCCTCGTAAAATGTAATTGTAGCGACCTCACCCCTCTCACCCCTTCTCATTCTCGGCTTGTCTGTCTTTGTCTAGGGGTGTCAGTACCGGGGGGAGGGATGAGATACACCACGGCCCCAGGGGCGGATCCAGAGTCTTTTCTCTGGAGGGGCACTGCCAAAAAATATATGTGTTTTTTTTGTGGGAAATTTATCGGGGAAATGGCTGGTGTCGGCGCTTCATCAAGTCCTTTCTGCAATAGAGTAGCCCTTCCAGTCCACCAGATACTGCAACTGCCTACCCTTACGTCGTGAATCCAAAATTTTACTAATTTCGTATTCCTGATGGTCATCAACAGAGACAGGAGGGTAGAGAAAATCTATTTTTGTAAAAGGGCTTTAGCAAGGATACATGAAAAGTACTGGGAATTCGAAGGTGTGCGGGCAACCCAAGTTTATAGGCCACTGGATTAACTTGACAAAGAATGCGAAAGGGTCCAATATCTATAGGACCTAATTTGGGAGAGGGTTGTCGAAGTTTGATGTTCTTGGTGGATAACCAAACAAGTTGATTGAGACGATAACGGGGTGCAGGTTTTCTGCGACGGTCCGCATACTTTTTTTATCTGCGTACCGACAGAAGCAGAACCTTTCTTATTTCTCTCCAGTGTTTAGTTAACTTGGAGCATCGACAAACAGCATCAACAGGAACCTATACTGGGGCACAGACAGGAAGGGGAAGTGGCGATTTATAGGGTAGCTGATCAGGTAACTACAAACAGCTTATCCCAGGGTGGAGCCAACCAGTTTACTGGTGGTTCAAGCCATAGGAAAACAGCCTGTAAATACCAGGTCCCAGGATCAAATCCCGGACACAGCGTGACAACAGGTTTATGTGGTAAATCTGTTTGGGCTTCCTTTTACCTGGTTGATACACCTTGTAATTGACCTCCCCAACTCTTTCAATTACTTCAAAGGGACCCTGCCACTTAGCCAGGAACTTGCTCTCAACAGTGGGAACTAACACGAGGACCATGTCACCAGGTGAGAAAACACGGAGTTGCGCCCCCCCTGTTGTATATTCTCTGTTGGGCTGCTTGGGCCTGCAGTAAATGTTCTTACACCACCGGCATGACTGCTGCAATCCTGTCCTGCATTTGAGCGATATGCTCAATTACACTTTTGTGGGGTGTCTGCTCCCCCTCCCAAGTTTCCTTGGCTATGTCTAAGAGTCCCAGAGGGTGTCTCCCATAAAGCAACTCAAATGGAGAGTACACTGTAGAGGACTGGGGAACCTCCCTGATAGCAAACATCAAGTATGGTATCAGGAAGTCCCAGTTTTTCCCATCTTTGTCAACAACCTTTTTTAATATGCTCTTTAACGTCTTATTGAAACGTTTCACCAAGCCATTCGTTTGAGGATGGTACACTGAGGTTCGCAACTGCGTCACCTTAAATAACTTGCACAGTTCCCTAGTTATTCGTGACATAAACGGGGTGCCCTGGTCTGTAAGAATTTCTTTAGGGATGCCAACCCGACTAAACACCATAAACAGCTCTTTGGCAATGTTTTAAGCAGACGCGGTGCGTAAGGGAACTGCCGCGGGGTAATGGGTAGCATAATCCATGATTACAAGGATATGCTGATGACCCCAGGCAGACTTGGGAAATGGACCCACAAGGTCCATGGCGATCCTTTTAAAGGGTACCTCAATAATGGGAAAGGGCACTAACAGACTTCGGAAGTGGGATAGTGGGGCTGACATTTGACACACAGGACAAGATTGACAATAATTTTCAATATCTTTCTGTATCCCGGGCCAGTAAAACCTGCGCAACACCCTTTCAGTGGTTTTCTCAACCCCTAAATGGCCTCCTAGCAAGTGCCCATGGGCAAGTTCCAACACCACCCTTCTGTAAGGCTTAGGGACCACCAACTGTTCAATAACTTCATCATTCTTTTTACATACGCTATACAGTAAATCCTCATTGCTGCTGAAATAAGGAAAACAGGGCCTGTCCCCTTGTTCGACAGGTACATCATTAATCACCATTACATTTTTCCAGGCCCTATCAATGGTTTCTCTGCTCAGTACCAAAATTTTCCTTGTGCACATTAAGGTCAGCAAACTTCAACGTAGGCTCAGATTCAGCAGACGGCTGTTCAGCTCTACTGGTTGTGGGGACTTTCTCAGGCTCCTTCAGCTCTCCTGCCATAACTGAGAAAGGATAACCCGGAGAGCCCTGAGAGGAGTCCCCAGAACCCACAATGTCAGTAGTGGCCAGGAGTTCTGGCTCTGCGACTGAGTCAGGTACTGCGACCGGGTCGGGACGATCCCACAGTTCCCAAAACTTAGGGAAGTCCCTACCAATGATGGCCTCGTGCACCATGTGGGGCACAAGTCCAACCAGATGGGTCACCGTACCTAAGCCAGTTTTAAACTGAACAGTGGCTATAGGATACTCCCGGGTATCCCCATGTACACAGATCACAGCAACTTTTTTAGCATGAAAATTCACAGTTTCAACCATCTCAGCTGTAACCAAAGTAACTAGACTTTCAGAGTCCAGCAAGGCCGTAATAGGCTTATTATTAACAGTCATTTGACACATGTGTTTCCCCACATTTGGCGCTGCAGCGCATGAAACAGCAGCAAACATAGACTGCCTTCTAAAAGATAGATCACACTGCATTGGTTCATCTGTCAATGGACAGTTTGCTGCAACATGTCCCAGTTCTTGGCAATGAAAACACCTGATGTTTCCCCAGTTTGGTTTGCTGACAGGCAGTGGTTTCCCTTGTTTGGGACGCCAAACTTCAGTCCTGGCATCAAAAATCCTCTCCCCTATTTCCTTGCCATGCTTACCACCCACTTCCCCTGGAACAGTCTTACCGGTTGCCTGGGGAGACTGTGGCTTTGGGTGGAAAGTCTGTGCGGCTGTAGGGGTGGTGACCAGGCTCTCTGCAGCAAAGTACCTCTCAACGAGCTCCACCAGGTTGTCTGCCGACTTGGGGTCTCCTCGACTCACCCACTTTTGCAGGGGAATTGGCAGTGACCTCAGGAACTGGTCCATGACCACACACTCCACTATTTGTGGCACAGTCAGGGACTCCGGCTGTAGCCATTTCTGCACCAGGTGGATTAGATCAAACATCTGCGATCTTGGGGGCCTCTCATCTTGGAAGAACCAGCTGTGGACCCGCTGTGCTCGAACAGCCAAGGTGACACAGAGTCGCCCCAGGATTTCCCGCTTGACCTTCTCATAGTCTCCTGCTTCTGCTGACTCCAGATCATAGTAGGCCTTCTGCGATTCTCCAGAAAGCAAGGGGGCGATCAGTCCTGCCCACTGGGTTTGAGGCCAACCTTCCCTCTCAGCGGTCCGTTCAAATGTTAGTAGAAAGGCCTCTGGATCATCATCTGCAGTCATCTTAGAAAGAAAGCAACCCACATGGATGGCTGAGGGCTTGTCTCCAATATCATAAATTTTCGCAGGTGACCACTGTGCTAGCATCTCCAAAACCTCAGTCAGGGTTTTCCTATCCGCTTTTGCAACAGTGGCAAGCTGTTCAAACAGCCTCTGCAATTTCTCCTGTACAGCACCAATCTGTTGGCACAGCGCCTTGGTTTGCTCCTGTGCAATAGCGTTGGCTTGCTGTTGTGCAGCGTTTGCTTGCTGCTGTGCAGCATTGGATAACACCAATTGCATGAGGATTTCCTATATGTTTATTCACTCTAGGTACTGGCCTTTTAAGTAGTAACTTACTACAGCTGCCCGCATTCTCCACCATATGTAACCTGGGGGACAGGTAGCAGGTACAAAAGCTCCCTGGGATGAGCAGGCACAGATACCAAGTCCATTGGTAAGTGAAAAGCAGTGCAGTGTTTATTGGTGATATATACAAAGTCTATTTACAGGTGCTGTATAGTGTGCAGACAAACAAACAGAACAAAAATAGTTAAACAAAAACCTAGCCGGGTCTCGGCTCTAACTATTCTAAATATACAGGCCCTCACTACCAGGCTGAGAAAGCCTCCAGCTTGTCAGCTTCCACATAAATTGCTCCAAAAGTGTTCACCAACCTCCTTGCTCTCACAGATCAGCACTATCTGTGTTTCCCAAGCAGAGCAAAGGCTGTCTGCTCAGGTGAGCTTAAATTGACTTGGGAGAGAGGACCAACACCAGAAATGGATCACAGATCCCTGAACGTGTAAGAGAGGAGCCTGGGAGATGTATAAACCCCGAACAGGACTTTTCCTGGCTCTCTCTGGGACGCTCTGCTACAATATATATAGATATATATAGATATATTTATATATATATTTGATACTTTCTTTTTACAGATAAACAGTAAGATTTACTATGTTTAGCACTGATACAAAAAGGAAAATTGGGCTGTTGCAACTCAGTTTCTTAAGAATGATTGGGGGTCATATCATCACAGAGTGGTACTGTGGATATGGTAATAAGTACACAGTGCCACGTCCCGAAATAATACGTTTTAGAATTGGTATGTTTGGCAGATGGACTTTGTAGGCACAACACGGTTGAATGTATAAAATGTTTTGCTTTATTAAAAGGGATATACAATACACAAATAAAAATAACATAGACTATTCATACAGACAAAATTCTTAGAATAATAACACACCACCTATAGAGGTCATAAGAGTAAAGATTCTGAGAGTGTACAGAAAGCGAAGACACAACGTCACTTCCTATAATAAAGTGTTCTGATAGTACAGTTATTGACCAGGGCGGTGTGTCACATACTGCTTAACTCGACATGTTGCTCGTGGGAAACCCTTCCTCAGGAGTTTTCATGCAATTTGTTTAGAGGATAATATGTGAAGACAACAAACGGAGAGAATAATCAACAACAAAACAACCATGGGTACATGAGTGTGTCCTCGAAATAACTTCAAAGCTAAGGGAAACAAGCTCAAAAACTAAGGACAACAGATGGAGTCATCAAAGATCCCCAAACTGTGGGGACTAATAAACTGCCCACCAGCCTGACGCTTGCAACTTAAAGTTAGATTCCCAGTGATCAAAGGTGGCAAAGATCCATAGAAAAGTGCCTCAAGGAGTATCTTGCCTTACGACGTTGTTTGAGTGTCTCCGTTTGGGGTGACAGCCCTCTGGACAGCAGAGATGCTCCTTGAGGCACTTTTCTATGGATCTTTGCCACCTTTGTGTATTGTATATCCCTTTTCATAAAGCAAAAAATTTGAAACATTCAACCATGTTGTGCCTACAAAGTCCATCTGCCAAACATACCAATTCTAAAACTCAGTTTCTTAGTTTAACTCTTGCAGTAATAGGTGAATGACCCAACAATAATAATATTTTTCCTTTCTTTTTCCACTTTTCAGATATCAGCCACTGAGCATCTGAACAGGTATTATTGGAAAGAGCGTTGGAAAGGTGGCTAATTTGATTCTTACCTTTAAGCAGCATTGTAACTGGAAAACTGATATCAATAGATAAGAAAAAAAAGAAAAGCTACAGAGATCTGTCTTGCTCCTCAAATACTAGTGGCTGGTTTATCTTTCACCTGTTTGCCTGCAATGGATGCCTTGAGTTCTTTTATAACCTCTTCACTTTTTCTCCCTGAGCTACTGTATATGATGGCTGGTAGTATGACTCTCAAGAAGTCCAGCAAGGAGGAACCAATGAGGGATCTCTAAATGTTCAGAACTAAGGGGGCACTCTCCTGGCAACAGCATTTTTTTTACAGTTTTCAGCTCCTGGCCAAAGGGTTTGGTTGAAATTTGCATAATAAAGTGCTCTAGGCTAAATGGCTGATCAATTTCCAACCTTTAATAAACTTCAATGTATAAAATCTCTCTACACTTGGACTCCTGTCACACTGTTGAAAAGATACTGAAGAGTCGAGAATGTGGCCAACAGAGCATCTCTCTTGTATACTGAATAACCAAAATTTTGAGCTCACCTGATTGGAGTTTTACATTAATCATACAGTCAACATAAATTTTTCTTAAATATATTTATTATTTGCATTAAACTTTTAAATTATTCTTGTGCAATCCATTTACATTAAACATTTTACATAGAATATATTGTTCATATTTGTTTACTTTAATAAACAGTATTTCCATAAGGATATAAATATTTTCGAAACTTATGCCGCGTACACACCATCGGAATTTCCGACAACAAAAACCGTGGTTTTTTTTCCGACGGATGTGGGCTCAAAACTTGTCTTGGATACACACGGTCGCACAAATGTTGTCGGAAATTCCGATGGTCAAGAACGCGGAGACGTGCAACACTACGACGAGCCGAGAAAAATTAAGTACAATGATTCCGAGCATGCGTCAAATTGGTTCCGAGCATGCGCAGCAATTTTGTGCATCAGAAATGGCTACACACGGTCGGAATTTCCGACAAGAACTTTTCTTGTTGGAAAAATTGAGAACCTGCTCTCAAACATTTGTTGTCGGAAATTCCGACAGAAAATGTCCGATGGAGCCTACACACGGTCGGAATATTCGATCGAAAGCTCACATCGAACATTTGTTGTCGGAAATTCCGATTGTGTGTACGCGGCATTAGTTTCTTTTTAGACCAGAAGAGACAATTTTTAATTTCAGTGTCCCCACAGCCATATCTGGGTTTGTTCTTACAGGACTGACTGCTAATCCAGACCTGAGAATTTCTTTTGTTCCTGTTATTGCTAGTGATCTACATTTTGTCTGTTTTGGTAAATGCAGGGATTTTTGTAGCTGTCCTCCTGGACCGTGGCCTCCACACTCCAATATATTTTTATGTCAGTCATTTAACAACTATTGATCAGATTTATACTTCTGTTGTAACCCCAAACACCTTGACCAATTTTAACAGAAGAATCAAATCTATAACATTTAGCGGGGGTGCGACACAGCTCTTTTTGTTTGGAGGTTGCGCTACAACAGAGAGTTATCTGTTGGCGGTAATGGCTTATGATAGGGTTGTGGCTATATGTAACCATTATGTCTCAAACTGTATGCAGTCTTCTGGTGACTATAGCCTACTTTTCAGGATATATTAATTCACTTATATAGACATATTTTACTTTCAGACTGTCTTATTGTGCATCCAACATTATTGATCATTTCTACTGTAATATGCCACCACTCATTAAGTTGTCATGTTCCGATACATTTATCAATCGGGTGGTGATATTAATCTTCGCTGGGATTGCTTCTGTCATCTGCCTACCAACCATTTTGTACTCCTATGTCAATATACTGGTGACCATTTTTTGGAATTTAGTCTGCAAAGGGCTGAAGTAAAGCTTTCTCTACCTGTGCATCTCGTCTGATGTGCGTCTCTATCTTTTTTGGAACTGTGATGTTCACATACCTGAGGCCTACATCAGACCATTCACTAAACAATGGTAAAATAATGTCTGTGTTTTATGCAGTAGTGATTCCGATGCTAAATCCTATGATTTACAGTTTAGGAAACACAGAAGTAAAACTTGCTATGAGAAAAATTTCTGTGAAATATTTAATATTCCATATTTGCAAACAACATTTCTAGATGTTTTTCTGAGGAAACAAATTGATTTGGCATGCTATAACATGGAAGACTTAGCTATTTGATCTCTGGGTTTAAAGAAAAAGTCCCAGCTGGAAAATAGCAAGTAGAGTAGAAATAAATATAGCCCTGGTTTTATGTAGAACTGTTTGAAAATTGCAGCTGCAATACAATTAAGGGACGGAACATGTCAGTTGAGTTCTATGTTGATGCAATTAGAAATAGTGCCTTATGTCTGTGGAAGACATGAATTATGAAACTGGACATATTTTATAAATCAATTTATGCCTACAGAGCAAATGGTACAGTTAAAAACTAGCCTTGGTTTATCATAACTGGGTACAGCCATAATATCAATTGTTAGAATGTTAGGGTATATTTCTGCAAATAAAACCCGTGTTTACCTATACCAATACTTGACTTTTAAAAGTACCTTAACCACTTCAGATCCGCGCTATGGCCAAAAGACGGCCGCAGCGCTGACCTGAACTGCCGGGAGGGTGTCCCTGGACACCCTTGTGTTTTCTTCCGCAATGCGCGCCCACGGCGGCACGCATCGTGGAAGAGCTGTGCCCGCTGTGTCACGCGAGTGCCGGTGCGTGTGCCTGGCGGCCGCGATGTCTAACGGGTACTCGCGATCGGCAGTCACAGAGCAGGACCGTGGATCTCTGTGTTTAAACACAGAGATCCACGTCCTGTTAGGGAGAGGAGACTGATGGTGTGTCCCTTGTACATAGAGACAACCATCGGTCTCCTCCCCCAGTCACTCCCCTCCCCCCACAGTAAGAATCACTCATGAGGGAACACATTTAACCCCTTGATCGCCCCCTAGTGTTAACCCCTTCCCTGCCAGTCACATTTATACAGTAATCAGTGCGTTTTTATAGCTGTATAAATGTGAATGGTCCCAAAATAGTGTCAAAAGTGTCAGATGTGTCCACCGCAACGTCGCAGTCCTGAAAAAAAACGCAGATCACTGATATTACTAGTGGAAAAAAAAAATGAAAAATGTCATAAATCTTTCCCCTATTTTGTAGGCGCTATACCTTTTACGCAAACCAATCAATAAACGCTTATTACAATTTTTTTTATTACCAAAAATATGTAGAAGAATACGTATCGGCCTAAACTGAGAAAAAATAAAAAATAAATTTAAAAATTGTGATATTTATTATAGCAAAAAGTAAAAAAATATTGTGTTTTTTTTTTCAAAATTGTCAGTTTTTTTTTGTTTATAGCGCAAAAAATAAAAACCGCAGAGGTAATCAAATACCACCAAAAGAAAGCTCTATTTCTGGGAAAAAAATGATAAAAATGTCATTTGGGTACAGCGTTGTATGATCGCGCAATTGTCATTGAAAATGCGTCAGCGCTGAAAGCTGAAAATTGGTCTGGGCAGGAGGGGGGTTTAAGTGTCCAGTAAGGAAGTGGTTAAAGCAGAAAAAAAAAGCAGCACTGGCTCACCTTCTTATCAGTTGTCCCCCACAGTAACTCCCTTTTGCCCAGCATCATTTAACCTGGAAGAATGAGAACATACTGATAGTGCAGGACATCATGGACCTGCTCCTTGAGGGGGCATCACCACACACCCTGCACTCACAGAAAAAAAACGCGGAGGTCATCAGGTCAGCACCCCTCTCTACATCTTCAAGGACCCCCAGCACCCAAAAAGTTACAAAGAGGCCTCCACTCCACTTAACATGCCACAGATCTAAAATTTTAAAGAAAAGGTCATTATTAAAAAAATATAGTGAGGGGGCTCCAGTGGGGAAAAGGGAGGCATGGGATCCGGAGCCCAAAGCCCAGAGATGGGCTTTAAAGTGAATGTCTTGCCAAAACTTTGTTTTTAGTTTTGTATAGAATGATTAAAACCTCTGTGAGTTTATCTTATGTTGTACTGTATGTGTCCTGTTGGGTAGATTTACCCTAACTGCACTGAAAATCTGTAGGGTCTGATAACATTCCAGGTATTATTTTACAGAAGTGTACATATCAACTTTCAGAGGTCTGTATGGATATTTTACTGTCTCTTCTTGTCTGAAGTCATTGATAATTTACTAAATTCTATTATCTCCTGTCTAAATGACTATTGTTCTGTGGCTCTTACCTCCATTATAATGTAATATTTTGAGGAGCTGATACTAAGGCAGACCAGAAATTCGAACCGTGTATGGGCAGGCTGAATCTACCAAGTTGATCGATCGAACAACCAGCATGCCGGGTTTTACCTGCATTTATCTCTAGCGGCTGCTATAGCCTTTAGCAATAATCATGTCTTCTCTTGACAGGGATGGCTTCCCCCGCCTCCCCCCCCCCCCCCCACCGGGAAAATACCATAGCCCGGCAGACGGGATTCCCACATCAACTGTCTGCGTTGGTGGGGGAATTGAGCAAATTTCTTTCCTGCAGTCTGTGGTTGAAGGAAATAAATTTGCTCCATGTATGGCTGGCCTTATATTAAAAAGTGCATACTGTCAAAGCAGTAGAGTTATTTATTTGGCCTTTTTAGCAAATAGATCTATAGAGAATACTATTGGATTAGGCTTACATTCTCTGTCGACTCTGAAGGCAAAAACAGTTACATCCAAGTGTTTTTCACTGATTTTAGTTCAGCATTTAAAACAATTATATCCCTGAAATGTATTGCTAAATTTAATCCACTGGGACTAAGCCCAACAGTTTGTTATTGGGTGTTTGATTTTCTTGCTGACAGGCAGCAGAGGGTAAAAATTGGTAATTACCAGTGGCGGTGCGTCCATAGAGGGCGCCGGAGTGCCGCCCTCTCTCGCTCCCGCACCGCTACTGAAAGACAATACACAGATTCATGCATTGCATGAATCTGTGTATTGTCACCGCTGCCGCGCTGCCCACTATACATATGGCCGGCCTCCTGGTGAGCGCCGGCCATATGAATTAGAGCGGCGGCCGGCGGTGGGTGTGACTTGGAAGTGCCTATCAGAGCCAGCGGCTCTGATAGGCTTTCCGAATACAGCTCTCACGCTGTATTCGGCTTCCAAAAACTCCTCCCAGGTACGCACGGGGGTGCGTTCCAGGAAGAAGACTGTGTGGAGGTTTCAGCCAATCAGGTTCACCGGATCTGGTTACCGGTAACCTGATTGGCTGAAGCAACATCGAGGGCGGGAGAACACATCGAGGACGGCGCGGACCGAGGAAGGTAAGTGCAGGGCTGGGGGGGGGGACAGGCTGCATTTGGGGGACAAACTGGCTGAATATGGGGCACAAACTGGCTTAATATGGGGCACAAACTGGCTTAATATGGGGCACAAACTGGCTGAATATGGGGCACAAACTGGCTGAATATGGGGGGAACTGGCTGAATATGGGGGACAAACTGGCTGAATATGGGGGGAACTGGCTGTATATGGGGGACACGCTGGCTGCATTTGGGGGGAACTGGCTGTATATGGGGGGAACTGGCTGTATATGGGGGGACAAACTGGCTGAATATGGGGGGAACTGGCTGTATATGGGGGACAAACTGGCTGAATATGGGGGGAACTGGCTGTATATGGGGGACACGCTGGCTGAATATGGGGGGAACTGGCTGTATATGGGGGACACGCTGGCTGCATTTGGGGGGAACTGGCTGTATATGGGGGGAACTGGCTGTATATGGGGGGACAAACTGGCTGAATATGGGGGGAACTGGCTGTATATGGGGGACAAACTGGCTGAATATGGGGGGAACTGGCTGTATATGGGGGACACGCTGGCTGAATATGGGGGGAACTGGCTGTATATGGGGGACACGCTGGCTGCATTTGGGGGGAACTGGCTGTATATGGGGGGAACTGGCTGTATATGGGGGGAACTGGCTGAATATGGGGGACAAACTGGCTGAATATGGGGGGAACTGGCTGTATATGGGGGACACGCTGGCTGTATTTGGGGGGAACTGGCTGTATATGGGGGGAACTGGCTGTATATGGGGGGACAAACTGGCTGAATATGGGGGGAACTGGCTGTATATGGGGGACAAACTGGCTGAATATGGGGGGAACTGGCTGTATATGGGGGACACGCTGGCTGAATATGGGGGGAACTGGCTGTATATGGGGGACACGCTGGCTGCATTTGGGGGGAACTGGCTGTATATGGGGGGAACTGGCTGTATATGGGGGGACAAACTGGCTGAATATGGGGGGAACTGACTGTATATGGGGGACAAACTGGCTGAATATGGGGGGAACTGGCTGTATATGGGGGACACGCTGGCTGCATTTGGGGGGAACTGGCTGTATATGGGGACAAACTGGCTGCATTTGGTGGGAACTGGCTGTATATGGGGGACACGCTGGCTGCATTTGGGGGGAACTGGCTGTATATGGGGGACAAACTGGCTGCATTTGGGGGGAACTGGCTGTATATGGGGACAAACTGGCTGTATATGGGGGCACACTGGCTATATATATGGGGACAAACTGGCTGTATATGGGGGCACACTGGCTTTATATATATGGGGGCACACTGGCAGTATATGGGGGCACACTGGCAGTATATGGGGGCACACTGGCTGTATATGGGGGCACACTGGCTGTATATGGGGGCACACTGGCTGTATATATGGGGGCACACTGGTTATATATATATGGGGGCACACTGGCTGTATATGGAAACAAACTGGCTGTATTTGAGGGGGCAAACTGGTGGCGTTTGGGCACAGTGGCTGCGTTTAATGGGCACAGTGGCGGCAATTGATATATTTTTTTTCAGTTTGTTTGCGCCCCCCCAAAAATTTTGAGCACCAGCCGCCACTGGTAATTACTACTCGTCGACTCTGTCCCTTAGTACAGGGGGTGCTGCAAGGATGTGTGCCAAGCCCTTTTCTGTTTATTTTACATACTCATGACTGTGTTTCTCATTTCAAGGTAGACTAAGTGCTAAAATTTGCAGAGGACACTACAGTTGTTGGAAGAATAAAGGACAGTGACAAAGCTGCATATCGGCAGGAAACAGCCTTGTGGGCTGATACAGGGAGAACAATTAAAAGTTATACAAAGATAAGATAAAGAAAATTAATAGAGGGGAAATGTTCCAATGGGGACACTAGTTCTGGTAATCTGGGGGTTTTAGAGGAATTCCCCCAATTTTCAGGGGTTTCTTCTCACTTTCTGTTTGGCTATGGAACAGGAAATTAAGGGAAATCTCCACAGTGGGACACAGGTGGTGAAAAAATAATCGGACAGGGGTTATAACTCTCCCTTGCTCTATCCATGAAATAAAAAAAAAAGTTTTGCCTATAGTTCTACTTTAACATATCCAGTATACTTTATACCAATAACGAGCTACTCTTTTTTACACCAGTCAAGTATTCAAATGGCAATGGACACTACTACGAATATGAGTAAATAACACCACACATCTACAAGTGTCTTCTAATGTGCTTTGCCTAACACCTAACTCTGTGCTAGCATAAATATAAACAGGAAATCATACTCATGGTATAAAATGTATTATTTCTGTTTTAATAAAGGCACTACATTCAAGTTTGCATTCCCTGGGACTTTGAATGCAGCACATGACATCAAAGTAGGAAAAATCAATACAAATGATTACAAATGTATTAGACCAATTATAAATACATTTATAAATACAATTATAAATACATCTGATAGCAATGAAATACATATATAATATTGAAGCGCTGATGAGTAGCAGAAATACAATATCCACATGGATAGATTGCAATAAATTCATTCATAGTATAAATAAATTGAAATGTGGCATCCAAATGTATAAGGCATGATTGTAACAGATCTGCATCCAAGATCTCAATGCGTTTCGTGGAACAACGTCCACTTCTTCAGGAGTAAATGCAGGGTGCGTGTCTGCAAAAAATAAATAATGACAGAATGATTGGGGAAGATAAAAAAAAATGGAGAGCTTAAAACTGTCAATGGGATACCCCATCCTGACACTTACAAGACAGCTCAAGATTGCACATGGTGGTGCTGAGGACAGGGGGCTCCTGGGGACTGTAGGAGATTCCAAACTGCTGCAAGTCTGTTTGGGGATGTCTCTGTCATATACCAGGTGTGACCAGACTGTGTGGACTGCACAGAGAGAACCAAAATGCATGTAAGTGTATAATTAGGTTTATTTAAAGATAAGTGATAACAATATAAAAACACCTCCAATACAAACAGTGAACAACCAACCGAACATGGACCCACAAACAACAAATAACTATATACAAATAGAAGGGAAGTACTGCAATCTTAAATGTAGCCAGGCCAGGGTCATCAACGGAACATCAGCAGAAGGACAAAGGGATGTTCCAGAAACATTAACGTTAGCCAGGCCAAGGTCATACACGTGGAGTCAGCAGATGAGGACAGGGAACAAACAAGACAGGGAGAGGATGGATGGATCAGACTGCAGGGCAGGGATACAAGATAACAGGTGGGACCGGATGGGGATCAGGACAGGGAGACAGGATCAGGTACACAGGAAACAGGCTCAGGTTACAGGAACAGGTTCAGCTAACAATGAGAGCAATAATCAGCCGGGTATTTATATGAGTGCCTGCAATTGGACTCAAGTGACACCTGAGCGCAAGAGGTGCTGTCTGCTCCACACTGCCGGAGAACACCCGCTGGTGGACACCGGTACTACAGCCAAAGGATCTAACAGTGCCACCAGCAGGTGAATCCCTCCACTACAGATCCTGAGTGTTGGAAGACACCCGCTGGTGGACACTGGTACTGCGATCCAAGAGACAGACGGCACCACCAACGGGTAAACCCTTTCCTGACAGTTCCCCCCCTCAAAGGAGCTCCGGACGCTCCAACTAGTTGTATTTGTCCATAGTCTATGGCATCAAGCAGAACAACGGATGGGGGTACGTCAGGCTGGGCAACAGGTACTTTAGGCTGGTCATCAGGTACTTCAGGCTGGACATCAGGCACATTAAACTGGGCAACAGGTACATCAGGGCAGACAGCAGGGACATCAGGGCAGACAGCGGGCACATCAGGGCAGACACAATCATTTGTGTACCTTTGTTCACCACTGTGCCCTTCACCCCACCTAAGGGTGTCTTCTCACCTACTTGGGTGGACCCCACTACTTAAAGGAGGTCAGTATGCGCCTTTGCAGTGTAAAAGTGTCAGTGCTTCCACTGACAGATCAAATCCAGTCCACAGCTGTCAGCGTAGTGTCATATGTGTAAGAGGCAAGAGGTAAAAACCATAGTGCAGATCGCTCATACAATATATTTATTAAGAGTAAAAATACCACTCACAATTCAGAAGTCAAATACAGACATATTTCAGTATTATACAGAATACAGAATACTTTAACCTCGTCTTGCACAGCTCCACCTGGCTCCGTCCAGCATGATTACGTCCATGCCCACCTCACGCGTAGGGGCCTATTCCTTTGAGAAAGCCCATTGGGTGCTATGCGCGAGGTAGGCAGTGATGTAAATACGCTGGATGGAGCCAGGTGGAGCTGAGCAACCACCCCCTCCTTAACAACCAGTAAACAACATGGTTGTTATGGAGCGGGCGGCCACCACATCCATAACAACCGATGAGTCATCGGCTGTCAGCGAGGTTCTGTAAAAAAAAGAATTGCCAGCAATGAAAAAAAAAAGAAAAAAAACAGTGTGGGCCCTTCCCAGGTCCTTCGGGTCTATTATGGACCCCAAAATCCATACCAGACACTTATTCAAGCATGTAGCCTGGCAGGTCTTGAACCATACCTGGCTACATGCCCTCAACATGGGAGGGTGCTTTGGGGCAGGGGGTTCTGCCCCCCAAAGCACCTTGCCCCCATGTTGATTGGGACAAGGGCCTTTTCTACACAGCCCTGGCCGATAATTTTGGGGGTCTGTGGGATAGGGGGCTTATTGTAATCTATAAACCCCCAGATCCCCGCCCCCCTATGTGAGTGAGTAAGGGTACATAGCACCCCTACTCATTCACCAAAAAAAAGTGTATTGTAAAAAAAGACAGTAGGCAGAAAATAAAATACTTTGAAAGTAAAAAAGACAGTAGGCAGTTTTAAAAGAAAATGTCCCCCGGTGTAAATCCATCATCAATCACGATGCCTGATGCCACTGCCGACCCCCCCAAAAAAAGGCCCCCACCGTCTACAAGCTCCATCGTGTGATTGTTCGTAAATTACTAAGGGGTGGTGTCACCCAGTGTTGTCACCAGGTGGCCCCGCGCCTGATTGACATCGCTGACCCAGCCTGCCCCCGTTTGGTGATGTCACATGGGGTGGGGCCACCTGGTTATGTATCTGGTGGCACACCCCCCTTAGTTATTTAATAACTGTCAGACATGGGAGATGGCAGACGGTGGGAGCCTTCATCAGGAGTATAGTATCTTTTTTTTTTTTCGGTCAGTGGTGGTGGCTGGCAACGAGGGACATTTTTTTTGTTTGTTTTTTAAATAAAGGACTTGTCAAAAACTGCCTACTGTCTTTTTTTTACACTATACTTTTTTTGATAAATGAGTAGGGTTACTATGTATCCCATATTTATTTACATGGGGGGGGGGGGTTTAATGCTGTTATTTATTTTCTTTGAAACTGATTGGGTATTTTTTACAAAGTGAACTTACACCACATTAACTAAACTGCACTTGAAAAGTACACAGCCTATTTCCCTTTAGTAAATCCAACCTTTTGAATAAAGGTTTTTATAAGGAAGTGTGAAGCCAGATGCCTTTGAAACAGAATTTATAATGCCGATATCTGGCCTTTAAGGGTGCTTAGAATCAAGTTCTTGTCAAGGCCTCTTTGCAGGAAGGCCAAAATGTGATGCACAGGCAATATCTGGCACTGAACTGACGGCATTCACACCAGGCAAAAAAAGATTTCCAGGTGCAAAAATAGATATTCCTGGAAGTGGCTTTTTGCTTTCAGAAAGGTAGGAATGGCAGATTGAGAAATTCCTCTATCCTTTAAGAGCTGGGTTTCAACAGCCGTGCTGTTAAAGCCAGAAACTGAGAAGCAGGATGAAATAGAGGACCTTGAGATAGCAGATCTGGCCTGTTGGGAAGGGCCAGGGGCTGTCCATTAGACATTTGAGTATGTCTGTGCACCAGGTTATTCTGGGCCAGTTTGCTGCAATTAGAATTACCTCTTTTCTTTCTTGTTCTATATTGTGGAGCAGACAAGGCTGATCTTGCAATGGAGGGAAGGCATAAATTAACCTGAACTGAGACCAGGGGATTATTAGGGCATCCAAGGCTAGGGCTGGATGATCCCTAATTCTGGCAACAAACAGTGGTAGCTTCTTGTTGAATCTAATCAACCAAGATTAGGAAGTTCTTGCTTGGCTAGATAGGAACATAAGGGAAAGAGCCTACTTTTTTCAGGCCAATAAAAAAAATTGTTGGAGAGTTCTTGAATGGAATTGGGAAAATATACTGCCTGGAAGGAGGTGACCATTAAGCCTAAAACTCTCATGAGTATTCTCACTGTAGGATTTCTCTTGAATCTCAAGCATGAGCTCTTGGAGAAAGAATTTTATTTTATGAAATAAATACTTTTACTTGGGATTTGTTCAGGGTTGCACCCAAATATTCCAGATGAAGGGAAGGCTGGAAAGCAGATTTGTTGAAATTGGTCACCCAGCCAAAGGCCTGGAGCAGCTGACTTGTTTTTGGACATTTTCTGAGAGCTGCAAGGGGGATCAATCCTTCAGGAGAAGGTTGTCTAGATGGCCAGTGATTTGGATGCTCTGAGTTCTGAGAAGGGCAAGCAAGGGTACTAAGACCTTTGTGAACATCCTGGGAGCAGAAGATGGGACAAAGGGCAGTGTTACACACTTGAAGTGCTTGTCTGTCCCTTCAAAGCATAGAAAGCACCGATGTGGTGGTTAAATGGGAGCATACAGATTGGCATCTTGGATGTCCATGAATGCCATGTATTTCCCTTGTCTCAGAGAAGCAATTGCTGACTTTGCAGATTTCATGGGAATATTTTGGAATTTTAAGTCCAGAATAGGACGATGGCCCATGTTGGGCTTTGGTACCATGTACAAGTGTGAGTAGAATCCTTTGAACCTGTCTTGTGGCAGTACTGGCACAAGGACTTCCTAGGTCAAGAAGGTTCAATTTGCAAATCTAACTGTCCTTGGACAGTTTTTGTCTGATTTGAAAGAAGAAAGCTCTGAGGGGGTAGAGTTTTGAACTCTATTTTGTACCTCTTTGAAACCACTGATTGAACCCACAGGTCTGGGATGTATGTGACCCAGAGAGAAGAAAACCGAAACAGATGTCCTACCATTCTTAAGAGTCAAAGCACACCTTAATTTTGAATAGGACTTGGTGGTCTTTGTGGGCCAAGCCACAGGAAGCCAAAGGAAGGGCTGATCTTAGGTTTTAAAGGAGAGGCCTGGTTAGAGTGGACAGGTGCTCTGTGTTTAGAAGAGCTAAGGGCTCCTGAGAAGGGTGAATTTGGGGCCCTCATCTGTGGATATAAAACCTTCCCACCTTTGACCTCTTTGATGAATTCAAGTTAAATAGAAATGTGTGGCACTACATTCAAAACAAATAATCAATACAAAAAATAAAACTTAAACATCAAATGTGCATCTTCTAACAATATGTCAGTAGTGCACTCAAAATTTCTCATACATTATGTACATGTTTATTTACTGTGAGTCCATATACAATTCCCAGTCATAAGCTTTCGTTCAGTAAATTCAACTTCCATGTGAAACAATGAAATGAATCTGTGAAGCACCAGTGCACCTCTTCACCAAACACCTCCACCTGAGCAGTATTTATACAGTATATTCTCACATGCATAAAGACCTCTTAATTACAGGAGGTCTAAAGTAGCATTACAGAGCCGTTTTTCCTCCGCTCAGGAATGGTTCCCCCTGGCCATTTTAAAACAAGCCAGACAGCCCAGAAAAAATCCCTTCCGGAAGTTCCTCAATAAAAATTGCTCTCCATTTATACTTAAAATTAAGACAGCAAATATACTCACAAAACAGGCAGGTAATGCAGCACATAAGCATTTAATACCACAAGCACTGTGACACCTAATCCCTTGTCACTCCTGTCCTATTGTGTCTAGTACTCAAACACAGACTAACTCCACCATATCATGATGATGTCACAAGGGTAACTTACGCATTGCATTCCCAGGGGCAGGGGCTTCATCATTTTTATTTCATTTGTATTTAAATCATCTGTGTTGGTGAAACACAATTTTGTGCTGGCTGACTCATAGATAAATAGTGAAGGTTCATTTTGCTGCACAGTGACCTTTTTATTTTTATTTGTAATCTTTAATTAATGAATTGATCAAATTCCTCAACAAACAGACAATTTCCTTGGCAAGCATACATATGAGGCACCTTTTGCAGGCAACTTCAGCTGTCCAAGCTTTTAGCCATAGGATTCTGTGAATATGAATGGAGAGAGGAGCCCTTCTGGAAATATGGCTCATGGCATGTTCTGGGGCATCCACACAAAACAGCAGAGCAGAAAGCAGTTTTTTGCAATATCTCTATAACAGCACGATTTGAAAAATACAAGTTCATGCTAGTTGTTCATTGTTCTAGTCCAGTTAGCTGCTGTTTGACATACTGATATTGCAGTGAAAGCTGTTTGCAGGGTTGGACCTACAAGATTAAAGAGAACATTTTGGAGTATATCAAATTTTATATCTGCAGAATCCTTGAAAGAAGGAACAGTTGTACAGTAGGTACAGCAAGATGTGTGTTTTAGGAGAGAGATGGAAGCATCAACCACAGAAATAGCCCACTTGTTTGCAAACACTTTTTCCACTGGATAGATGGAGTTCACCAAGATTTTGGAGGGAATGAAAATCCTTTTAGGAGTGACCCAATCATGACTGCACATTCTATTTGTTCATGATCGGGAATATTTTGTAGGTTTTTGCAGTTCTCTTTCTGCCCAAAGGGACATGCCAAGATGGAGGAGAATCAAGTTGTACAATGCCAAGGCTTTTGCGAACAGAGGCAATGAGTTTTTTGACATCTCAGAAAGTTGGGCGGTATGGGACTGGTATAGTCAAATAGACTGCATATTGTTTGCACAAAATAGAGATAGAATTGCATGCTGAGACTGGTGTTAAAACCGGGTCCTGCTTCGATGCAAGTGACAAAAAGTCACTCTGAATTTGAGTGTGGGTCTTTGACAGAGCGACAGAGCGAATGTTCGCCTAGGATTTTGAATTGCCCTTCTCCTGGTCTGTGCTATAGCTACAAGTGACGTTATTCCCCTATGTGTTAGTCATGGAGTAGAGTGTGGGAGAGTAAGTGTCAGGGAAATCTCCCATTCAGTAGCGCCAGTCATCGCCCTGTGCGCACGCGCGGTGGAACGGCGCTTCAGAGCGTGCGCGGGACAGGGCTTCGGTGCTCGCGGGTGCGTGCGCCGGCTTAACGGTGCGCGTGCATGCGTGCTGGTGCGCCAATAGGAATACAGGCGGGCCTATATAAAGAGGCCTAGCTGCACTGACAGGTTGCTGGTTTGTTGTCAGCTTTCCTGTGTACCTAGAAGGGAGGTTACCGCTCAGGTGCAGCTGATGATCTCCTCACAGGATCCAAGACCAAGGGTGCAGCCAATGCATGTAGCAATGCAAAAATAGTGAGAAACCTTGGACTGCCGCACTCCAAAAAAAGTTTGTTCTTTTATTAAAATAAAAATGAAAACAATGAAAACAATGAATACATGGCACAGCAAAGGAGACAGCTAATGTGAGCTGACGCGTTTCATGATTAAGCGCTGAAGCTCAGCGCAAAACGCGTCAGCTCACATTAGCTGTCTCCTTTGCTGTGCCATGTATTCATTGTTTTCATTTTTATTTTAATAAAAGAACAAACTTTTTTTTGGAGTGCGGCAGTCCAAGGTTTCTCACTATTTTTGCTTTCCTGTGTACCTAGTTTCCTGAATCTACCTGAACTCCTGTTGTGACTTGGATCGGCTTGACTCCTCTATCATCTCTCCTGGACCTGACCCCCGGCTTGTTATACGGACTTCTGCCTTCACCTGTTTGACCCTCGGCCTGTGACTCAGACCTGCTGTCTATCTCCAGCCCTTGACCTCCTGCCTGCACCTTGAACTTGCCACGTACCTCCAGCCCTGACCTGTTTCTGGCACTTCTCTGGACTTTTACTTGTCTGCTGTGTTAGACCCTCAGCCTGCACATCCAACTTCAGCAGCCCCTATCTGGACTCAGTCTCCACCTGCCTCCACTGACCCTTTTGCTGCTTGGACTGTACCTGTCAGCCAGTTCCTGCTTAAGCCTGCTCTTGCTTGGTGTTTGACCCTCAGCCTGCTCTTGGTCTACTCAGCACTACCAGATCATCTAGCAAGACTCCTCCACCTGCTGGTAGCCAGTGCCTCTTTGCGCCATCCTCTCCCTGTCTCACCTCCAGGGGGCGGAGTGCGTCAAGTCGCAAGGGTGAACCGCTCTCGGCATCTCGGCCTCGGTAAGTACTTACCTGATAATACAAACCAGCCAGATGTCTGAGGCCGACAGAGCGCGTTCCCCGTTTGACACCCTCTGTCAGCAGGTCACCGCACTAACCAACGCGGTTCAGAAATTACAAGAGGGTTATACCCAAATGAATGGCTGCCTTCAGCAACTTACCGGATCACTAGGACCAGCAACCCCAGCTGCTACCTCCGCTAATAGTGCCACCACCTCCCAAGCCTCGGCAAGTCCTACCGTAGTGATGGCCTCCCCTGAACCCAGGGTTCCCATACCCGAACTATTCTCGGGCGTCCGCAAAAAATATCGGGCCTTCAAGAATGCTTGCTCCCTTTACCTCGCTCTTCAACCCAGGACCTTTTCTTCAGAAGTGGTAAAGGTGGGGTTCATCATTTCTCTCTTAACTGATGAACCGCAAGCCTGGGCCCATGGTCTGATGGAGCAAAGGAGCCCTGTACTGAATTCCGTGGATACCTTTTTTTGAGAGCATGGCGCAATTATATGATGATCCCCAGCGCTCGGCCACAGCTGAGTCTGTTCTCCACAGCTTGTCCCAGGGGAGAAGGCCGGTGGAGGATTACACGGCAGAATTCAGGAAGTGGTCAGCCGATACTGGCTGGAATAAGGCGGCTCTCAAATACCAGTACCACCAAGGACTGTCCGAAGCCCTCAAGGATGGACTGGCCAGGATAGGAACTCCCGTTTCTTTGAAAGCTTTGATCCAGTCTGCCACCCAGCTTGACGGGCGCTTGCGTGAGCGACACTCTGAGCGTTTCCAGTCTGTCCGTCCTAGCTGGACTCCATCCAGATCAGCTCCTGCCTATCCATCCGTCCCAACTCCTGCAGCACCATTTCTCCCCTAACCTGAACCTATGCAGCTTGGATTGGTCCGGCCTCCCCTTACTCCTGAAGAGAAACAGCGCAGGCGTCAAGCCAACTTATGCCTTTACTGTGGGGGTACCGGTCATTTCCTCCGTAGCTGCCCGGTGAAACCCAGTAAGTCTATCCCCAAAGACATTCTGAACTACCAAGTTTCTGGCATTCCACAGACTTACGTTGTTCTCTTTATCTCCCTACAGCTACCGGAAGGGGCAACCCGCCTGCCGGCAATTATTGATTCCGGAGCCTGCAGCTGTTTCCTGGACTCTTCGCTTGCTTCAAAATTCCACTTCCCTCTGCAAACCAAGGACCATTGCCTTCAGGTATATCTGGCGGATGGATCCCTGCCCCGCTCAGGGCTGATTATGCAAGAAACTAAACACATCCTTGCCATCACTAATTCTGGCCACCAAGAGTTCCTCCGGTTAGACCTCATTCCCTCTCCAATGTTTCCCATCATTTTGGGCCTCCCTTGGCTGCAAGCACATGAGCCCCTCATAAACTGGACTAAGAATGAGGTCAACTTCACTTCTTCGTACTGTTCCCAGCACTGTCTCACTTCAGCCCCAACCACTTGTGCTACCATAACCACCAAACCGGATAACCTACAACACGTCCCCCCTGTATACTTGGAGTTTCGGGACGTCTTTGACAAACAGCAGGCCGACCTTCTACCACCTTACGGGCCATATGATTGTCCCATCGACCTTCCGCCTGGCTCGGGAGTATCTTTTGGCCGTATTTTTCCCCTATCTGAGACTGAGTTAAAGGCCCTCAAGGCCTACATAGATGAAAACCTGGAAAATAAATTAATTCGCCCCTCTTCTTCTCCAGCCGATGCAGGGATCTTTTTTGTCAAAAAAAAAGACAGTTCCCTGAGGCCCTGCATCGACTACAGGGAGCTAAACAAAATTACCATCAAAAACAGGTACCCGCTGCCTCTTATCCCGGAGTTGTTCCAACGGTTCCGATCTGCTCGGATCTTCTCCAAACTGGATCTTCGGGGGGCCTATAACCTCATCCGGATCAGGGCTGGAGACGAATGGAAGACCGCTTTCAGATCTAGATTCGGACATTATGAATACCTGGTCATGCCATTCGGGCTTTGTAATGCTCCAGCCACTTTCCAGCACCTGGTCAATGACATCTTCCGAGAACACCTTGATGACTTCCTAGTGGTATATCTGGACGATATCCTCATTTTATCTGCCTCTGTTGAACTTCACCGGATTCATGTCACAAAGGTCCTCACTATCCTTAGTGAACACACACTTTATCTCAAAGCCGGAAAATGCGACTTTGAGAAAACCACTGTGCAATTTCTCGGATATATCATCTCCACCAATGGGGTCGCAATGGACCCACAGAAGGTCAAGGCAATCCAGGAATGGCCAGCTCCAATGGACAAAAAGGGGGTACAAAGGTTCATAGGCTTTTGCCAACTTTTATAGGAGGTTCATAGTTGGGTTCTCCTCTATTGTGGCACCTATCACCCAACTGACACGTCAGGGCAACCGTTTCCATTGGTCGCAGGGAGCCCAGGAAGCTTTCATCAAATTGAAAAACGCATTCACGTGAGTATCTGTGTTGCAGCACCTGGATCCTTCACTACCATTTACACTGGAAGTAGACGCTTCCGAGACAGCCACTGGGGCCATCCTCTCCCAGCGGCAGGGCCCCAAATCCCTTCTACACCCAGTAGCCTTTGCCTCCCGGAAACTAACCCCTTGGAATGGAACTATGACGTTGGAGACCGAGAACTACTGGCTATTAAATTCGCGCTGGAGGAATGGCGATACCTTCTGGAGGGTGCATCTCACCCTGTCATGATCTTCACGGACCATAACAACCTGGAGTATGTGAGGACAGCAAAACGTCTACGACCCAGGCAAGCCTGTTGGGCCCTCTTCTTCACCAGGTTTAATTTCCATATTACCTACAGGCCCGGCTCCAAGAATGGGAAGGCAGATGCGCTCTCCAGGATGTTTCCTGAAACCTCCCAGGCAATGGAACCAAGTACCATCTTGTCGGCACAGAACTTTCTACTGGTCCCTCAGGCCGACCTGCTAACCTCCATTAAAGCCGCTTCCAGGCACTGCTCTGACCAAGAAATCTCTTCCCTAGAGAAGCATGATGACTTGCTCTGGTCCCGGGATAAAGTCTTTGTCCCTCTGGAAACAAGACAACTGGTCCTGAGAACTTTTCACGACCACAAATTAGCTGGCCACTTTGGAGCCCGAAAAACCACGGAACTAGTCTCCCGCTTCTTCTGGTGGCCAGGCTGGAGGCAGGATTGTAAAACCTATGTCGCTTCCTGCACCTGTTGCCAATGCAATAAGGGACCAAACACCAAAAGTTGGGGACTACTCAAACCCTTACCTATCCCTGAACGTCCATGGGCAGATGTGTCCGTGGATTTCATTGTTGATCTACCTTCCTCTGGAGGATTTACCACAATTCTGGTCGTAATCGACCGCCTTTCCAAGAAGGCACACTTTTTGCCCATGATCGTTACTCCCTCTGCTGCGGATACAGCCAAAGTCTTTTTTAAGGAGATAACCAGGCTCCATGGGGTATCTAAGAGCATCACCTCTGACAGAGGCGTCCAATTCACGTCCAAATTCTAGAAAGAACTTTGCAAGTCCTTGGAGGTCAAGATCTGTCTCTCATCAGCATACCACCCTCAGAGCAACGGCCAGACAGAGAGAACAAATCAGACTTTGGAACAATACCTCCGTTGCTTCTGCTCTGCCTCCCAGGACGACTGGTCCTACCTTTTATCGTATGCTGAATTTGCATATAACAATTCTATTCATACCGCTACCCGTCACACCCCCTTTTGGGCCAACTTTGGCTTCCACCCTTCCTTCCTCCACGATGACATTCCGGAGAGTCCTGTCCCTGCTGTTCAGGATCGGATAGTCTCTGTCCAATTGAACTTTCAGAAGCTTCAGGAAATTATGCAGAACGCCCAGGAGTCTTACAAAAAATATTACGATAAAGGAAGAAAGGAAAATCCAGCCTTCAAAGTTGGGGAAGAAGTGTGGCTCTCTGCCACCAATCTCAAGTTGCCTATTCCCTCACTGAAGTTGGGGCCAAGGTTCCTCGGACCTTTTAAAATCAAACGGGCAATCAACCCTGTGGCCTTTGAATTTGCATTGCCCGACACCTACAGGATTCACCCAGTTTTCCACACGTCTCTGCTGAAGCCTGTTGTCCGCAGCTCCTTCCCTGGAAGAGATGAGCCACCTCCTTCACCAGTTGAGGTAGATGGTGAGAACTAATACGAGGTAGAATCTATTCTAGGCTGCAGGAAAAGAGGTAGACAATTGCAGTATTTGATTAAGTGGAAGGGGTATCCCCTGGAAGACAATTCTTGGGAACCATCTAGGAACCTGCATGCTCCCCGTTTAATTTGAGCCTTTCACCAGGAACATCCCGAGTTGATGTCCAGTCTGGGCGTCTGGAGTCCGCCCCTCAGGGGGGGCACTGTCAGGGAAATCTCCCATTCAGTAGCGCCAGTCAGCGCCCTGTGCGCATGCGCGGCGGAACGGCGCTTCGGCGCGTGCGCGGGACAGCGCTTTGGCGCTCGGAATCAATTTGACGCATGCTCGGAATCATTGTACTTAATTTTTCTCGGCTCGTCGTAGTGTTGTACGTCTCTGCGTTCTTGACGTTTGGAATTTCCGAGTAACATTTGTGCGACCGTGTATGTGCAAGACAAGTTTGAGCCAACATCCGTCGCAAAAAAAACACGGTTTTGTTGACGGAAATTCCGAACGTGTGTACACGGCATAACGGTCAGAGATACAGGGTGACATTCTCTTACCTATTCACAATGCTGGACTGTTTACAAGGTCCAGGCTTCATCCATCATAGTAGACATAGCTCCAAATGGGTCTTCAGGGACTGGGTTTCATAGTGATGGATCATAGCCATAGCTCACAATACTTTTATTTTTTGAGTATCTGCATAAGCACTTGCACATATTTTAATATTTACATATCACTGGCTGTCATTTGCAAAGATTATTCTGTAGGGATTGTAATTATATCATACAAGGTAATCACTGCAGGATACAGTATCGGAATCCTATGGGAACTGCTACATAACATATAAGGATCACAGTCATATGATTCCTTTAAAAATTATGAGGGATCGTTATGTAGGTGAGTAATCATTATTTAGTTACTGCATGTGTTATTGTGTATGTGTGCGCTATACAAAGAATCAGAAGAAAGCAACTCTTCCAGATGTAAAACTAAACCATAGTGTTGTAGAGCAGCATGAACTAGTGCAGAGTGCTATTTTACCTTTCTATTACTTTTGGTGAATAAAAGGCCGATTAAAGTAGTAAATGTCTGTAAATGGTGTCCATACAAAAAAAAGAAAAGAAGACACCTATTGCAATATTCAATAAACAGTTTTTTTGTTAAGAAGTGAATTGCAATGTAGAACTTTGAAGAATATAGTAAGTAAAAAAATGATTTTTTTTGTTTAAAAAGTTAAGTTTTTCCCCAATTTGTACATGTTTTATCTCTCTGCACATCCTGTAGAATACTTGCAAGAACATCTTGTGATTGTGTGCAAGCTTTAGCAGCAGCTGAATGTCACCGTTTTGCTGCAGTGACTATATCAGGATGTGCAAGCACATTGTAAATTGGCACAGCTGCTTGATGTGCAACTACAGAGTGTGCAGGACAGGGTGACAATGCTGCAACCGAACTGACTAAGCATTGTCACCCTGGAAAAGGAATTGCCTAGTATTATCTGATCTGAACTGATCTAAGAGGTTACAGCACTTAAAATTTTGCACTGAAAAAAGAAAAAAAATTATGTTATAAGGCAAACTATGTAGAATAAAGATAGATAGGTAGATAGATAGATAGATAGATAGATAGATAGATAGATAGATAGATAGATACCTGCAAAAAAATAGATTCAATTATGGATTTAAAACAATAGGCAATCTTGTAACTAACGGAGTGATTGTTTACATATTTTCCACAGAAAGAAGAGAGAAATACATTTTTCTCAAGAAAAAAGAAGCACCAGATGAACATGTGGAATAACACAAAACCTTCTTACTTTATCTTGCTAGGACTAACTAATGACTCTATCCTTCAGATCTTCTTGTTTGCTTTATTTTTACTCTTCTATATCATGACTCTTCTGGCTAATATTGGCATCATGGCAACCATCAAAGCAGATTCTCGACTCCATACACCCATGTACTTTTTCATAAATAACCTTTCTTTCTTAGATCTTTGTTATTCCACTATAATAACACCAAAGACCTTAGAAACATTATTGTCAGTTACCAAGTCCATTACTTTTTTTGAGTGTGTCATGCAGATGTATTTGTTTGGTGCTTCTGTTAGTCTTGAGTGTTTTTTGCTAGGGATAATGGCCTATGACCGATATATTGCTATTTGTAACCCTTTATTGTACATAATAGTTATGAACAAGATGTTCACTAGACAGCTTATAGGATTTGCCTACCTTGGAGGGTATCTCAATGCAACAATTCATACTTCCTGTACGTTTCAACTGCCATTTTGCCAAAGTAACATAATAGACCACTTTTATTGTGATGTCCCCCCTCTTTTAAAGCTGTCGTGTGTTGATACTACTATGAATGAACTTGTGATGTTCATCTTTGGAGGGCTTGCTGAATTTAGTTCACTCATAACTATTGTGGTATCCTATAGTTATATTATTTCTACTATAATGAATATCCAATCCCAGCAGGGCAGGAAGAAAGCATTTTCCACTTGTACATCTCACCTAATGACAGTTAGTTTGTTCTATAGTACCATCGTCTTCATGTACATGCGACCATCCTCTAGTTACTTTATGAGCCAGGATAGAGTGGCTTCAGTATTTTACACCATGATCATTCCTATGCTAAACCCACTGATCTATAGCTTAAGAAACAAGGAGGTAGCAGGATCATTGAGGAAAATTAGAGAAAAACATATAGCAAAGATATTATAGAATATAAAAGGTAGCTATCAAAGCGCTACAGATGTTACAAAAAATGTTGATGTTTTTTTTTTAACAAAACAGATTTTTTGCTCTTTTAAAACAATAACAGCTGCCATATTAAAGGAACACTAAAGGCATGATTTTTTTTTTTTTAAATAACAAACATGTTATACTTACCTCCACTGTGCAGCTCGTTTTGCACAGAGTGGCCCCGAACCTGGTCTTCTGGGGTCCCTCGGCGGCTGTATCTGCTCCTCCCGGCAAGAACTTTCCACCTTCATGCGAGCGAGCTCGCATAGTGGCGAGTTCTTGCGGGCGCGCTCCCGTGATACAGCCGGCGGCTATAGCCGACCACTACATCACTCGGCCCCGCCCCCCGGCGCAGTGTGTCATTGGATGTGATTGACAGCAGCGCCAGCCAATGGCTGCGCTGCTTTCAATCAACCAATGAATGAGCCGAGAAGCCTGGCCGAGAAGCAAGCGCGTTCCCGGCGTGGGACTTTCGAGGGGTTAGGTAAGTAAACGGGGGGGGCTGGGGGGCCGCTGAGCCGCAGATTTTTTTTCACCTTAATGCCTAGAATGCATTAAGGTGAAAAATTTTTTTACTTTTACAACCCCTTTAATGTATGTAATCAAACATATTTTGTGCACCTGTCCTCCTATAGCTGTAAACACAAAGTTCCAAAGGTTTAAGTAGAATTTTGAAATATGAATTCTAAATCTAAACTCTTCCTGCCTGTAAAGCTAATGGGCAAAATATTGTCAAAAAGGGTATGGGAAGCTGGGTGCTGCCATAGGGGACATTTGACCAATACTGTACAGCCAGGAGAGGATTCTTTTATTGTGACTTTATGGGAGAAAAAACACCAATCCTTTAAATTGAATGCTTGGTAAATGCCAATCCTTTAAATTGAATGCTTGGTAAATGCCTTCAAGCTATCAGACAGCTTCTGGCATCACATATTTGGTATTTGTAACTGATTAAAAAATTCTACATTGAGTTTGGCTTAAATACAACAGCACCCCAATCTGATTAAAGTGGTCCTAAAAGCTCAAGGTTTTTTACCTTAACCGCTTGCTGACCACCTCATGTATGAGTACGGCGGCAGAGCGGCTCTCCTGGGCTGGATCACGTTTCTATTATGTGATCCACCACTTCCGGTTAGTGGGCGCGCTAGCTGTGCTGTGATTAGTCCCAGTACAAGCCAATCAGTGGGTGCCGGCCAATGCCTGTCTGGTAAGCAGCTCCCCCCCTCTTCTATAGTGGTGGTCTGACACTCCTGAGTGGTGGCAACTCATTCAACATCAGTGGTTGAACATCCGATGGACCTATATATTTGGATTTTTTATGAGTTGTATTGACAATTATTATAACAAATTCGGATTTTATGCATTTTATTGTAAAGTTTACTGCACAAGGCACTTTGGTGAATTGTTTCATAGCACATATTGCACTTTACTTTAAAAAGATAACACAATCATGTATTATTATTTATTGTTTTTGATGTGGTACAATATAATAACACTTTGGTTAGCAAATAGCAATTTGTTTTATAGCACAAAGCATTTTGTATAAGTATAAATAATCATTGGTTATTTGTTTCTTATTTACTGTTTATTTTGTTTTTGTAAGTGGACAGCGCGCCATTTTTTATGTAAGTGATAATCACTGTTATAAGCATCACTGCTGTAAGCAACCACAGCTAATCACATGGTACAGATGGACTGTGATTGACCCTGTCTGTATCATATCATCACTGTGACCAATTAAAAAGATCAACACAGTAGTACACAATGAATGATATGAATGGAATCCATTTATTGTGTACAATTGCCATGTGGTCTGCTGTGATTGGTCACAACGATCACAAGGTACCGGCAGTGGGCCAGTACACTGATCTGTCATCCGCTGTGTCCACTGGATACAGTGAGTGACAGATTGCAGTGTGGCCCATGATCTATGATCTATGTATCACTTGATGCTAGTCACTTCATTTGGTATATGTAAATTACTGTGGTTGATTCACCTGCAGTGATTGTGAATGTTTGGTAAATGTCGATATCACTGCTTTATAAATATTCCTTACACAATTTTTTTTTAATAATTATATAAATGATATAACTTTTAGCGACACCATATAAGTTATATATGGTAACACTTGATGTTTCATTTGGAACACAGGATTTTCATAGTATTTGGTCTGAATATTGTAACACTCAGTGTTGTTTCTGTGAATCTTAGGATTTTTTCTCAATACTATATAGGTTTTGATTGTACCACTTCATGTAAAATATTTAGTTTATATGGTGGCACTGCAAATCCGGACCCAGTGCCGGCACGCCTGCCCCCTGCTGCCGCTAACATCCTTGATTACATGGGAGGCGCGGCAGATCTCTCCCTTTTATCATTGCATCACTCCCCCTTCCTCCCCCTCCCCACACTGCCCTACCTTATTCACACAAGCCTGTAAGTGCTGCAGGTCCGGACAAAGGGTGGGACTTTTCAAGTTACAAAGCGGATGATTGGTTGCTAGACTGTGGGGCGGTCCCAGCAAGCAATCAGCCGCCTTTAACTTGAAAAGTCACGCCCTTTGTTCGGACCTACCATGCGTGCTTTCTGGCTTGTGTGAATAAGGTAGGGCAGTGTGGGGAGGGGGAGGAAGGGGGAATGCTGCGATGATGAAAGGGACAGTCTGACTCTTAAATATCGAGGGGGTCTGTGATGGAGGGGTATCTGTAATGGGGGGTCTGTGATGGAGTGGGGTCTGTAATGGAGTGGGGTCTGTAATGGGGGTCTTTAATGGGGGGTCTGTAATGAAGTGGGGTCTGTAATGGAGGGTCTGTGATGGAGTGGGGTCTGTGATGGAGTGGGGCCTGTGATGGGGGAGTCTGTGATAAAGTGGGGTCTGTAATGGAGTGGGGTCTGTGATGGAGTGGGGTCTGTAATGGGGGCTGTCTGTGATGGGGGCTGTCTGTGATGGACTTGGGTCTGTGATGGAGTGGGGTCTGTAATGGGGGGTCTATGATGAAGTGGGGTCTGTAATGGGGGGGTCTGTAATTGGGGGGATCTGTGATAGAGGGGGATCTGTGATGAAGTGTGTTCTTTGTTGGGGGGATCTGTGATGGAGTGGGGTCTGTGGTGGGGGATCTGTGATGGAGTGGGGATCGTGATAGAGGGATCTGTGATGGAGGGGTGTCTGTGATGGAGGGGGGTCTGTGACTGGTCTGTGGTGGAGAGGATCTGTGATTGGGGGATCTGTGATAGAGGGGGGATCTGTGTTTGTGGGGGGTCTGTGATGGGAGTGGAGGGGTATGTAATGGGGGTGAGAGGGATCTGTGATGGAGGGGTATGTAATAGGGGTGGGGGTCTGTGATGGAGGGGGTCTTTAAAGGGACACGCTGTGATGGGGGGGTCTGTAATGGGTTGGGGGGTCTTTGATGGGTCGGTCTCTGATGGGGGACCGTGATATAAAAGGATGTGCTGTGAAGGGGTTGACTAAGGGCACTGATGTAAGGGCTTGTTCACACTTGTGCAGAGATCTATGTTTTTTGGCCCTAGAAGGGCAATAGAAAACAATTGTGACGTGCACAGGAGGCTGTGATGTGAAGGATCTGAGTCATCACCAATATGATACTCGGACCTGCGCTGGAAGAAAATTTTACTGACCGGATCCCAGTGAATTTTAATTCAGTACCCCTGATTTGTGTCACAAGGGATTCACGTATATGGGCACCTTTTTCTAGCAGCCTAGAAAGTTCTAACTGGTGCAGACATAATTTTATATGATACAATCAGGGCTTTTTTTCAGCCGGATCAGGGCGGTACGGCTGAAAAAAAGAGGGGGGGCTGTGGACTGTGAGAGAAGAGGTGGGCTGTGGACTGTGAGAGAAGAGAGGGGCTGTGGACTGTGAGAGAAGAGGGGGGGCTGTGGACTGTGAGAGAAGAGGGGAGCTGTGGACTGTGAGAGAAGAGGGGAGCTGTGGACTGTGGGAGAAGAGGGGGGCTGTGGACTGTGAGAGAATAAGGGAGCTGTGGACTGTGAGAGAAAAGGGGGCTGTGGACTGTGGGAGAAGAGGGGGGCTGTGGACTGTAGGAGAAGAGGGGGGCTGTGGACTGTGGGAGAAGAGGGGGGCTGTGGACTGTGGGAGAAAAGGGGGGCTGTGGACTGTGAGAGAAGAGGGAAGCTGTTGACTGTGGTAGAAGAGGGGGGCTGTGGACTGTGGGAGAAGAGGGGGGCTGTGGACTGTGAGAGAAGAGGGGGAGTTGTGGACAGTGAGAGAAGAGAGGGGCTGTGGACTGTGAGAGAAAAGGGGGGGCTGTGGACTATGAGAGAAGAGGGGAGCTGTGGACTGTGAGAGAAGAGGAGAGCTGTGGACTGTGGGAGAAGAGGGGAACTGTGGACTGTGTGAGAAAAGGGGGCTGTGGACTGTGGGAGAAGAGGGGGGCTGTGGACTGTGAGAGAAGAGGGGAGCTTTGAACTGTGGGGGAAGAGGGGGGCTGTGGACTGTGAGAGAAGAGGGGGCTGTGGACTGTGAGAGAAGAGGGGAGCTGTGGACTGTGAGAGAAGAGGGGGGCTGTGGACTGTGAGAGAAGAGGGATGCTGTGGACTGTGAGAGAAGAGGGGAGCTGTGGACTGTGAGAGAAGAGGGGGGCTGTGGACTGTGAGAGAAGAGGGGGCGGTGGACTGTGAGAAGAGGTGAGCTGTGGACTGTGAGAGAAGAGGGGGGCTGTGGACTGTAAGAGAAGAGGGGGGCTGTGGACTGTGAGAGAAAAGGGGGCTATGGACTGTGAGAGAAGAGGGGAGCTGTGGACTGTGAGAGAAGAGGGGGGCTGTGGACTGTGAGAGAAGAGGGGGGGCTGTGGACTGTGAGAGAAGAGGGGAACTGTGGACTGTGAGAGAAGAAGGGAGCTGTGGACTGTGAGAAAAGAGGGGAGCTGTGGACTGTGAGAAAAGAGGGGAGCTGTGGACTGTGGGAGAAGAGGGGAGCTGTGGACTGTGGGAGAAGAAGGAATATCTAAGTACTGCTCAATGTGCTTATATTTTTCGGTGCCCCGTGTGATACAAATACCTCAAAACTGCACACTACACACTTGAGCCCTGTGTTTTATGCAATACTGAGGGCAGTACTCTGTGCCTCTTGTGCAATGTGCAGATTATTTGGCAGTGCTTTACGTCTTTCTTCAAGGAATACCGGAGGGTTGAGGGTGCAGAGTTAGCCGGAAAGGGTGAGTTCCTGCACCTATTCTCTGAGAAAAAAATCCCTGCATATAATCATTGTAGCTGATGAGTTTTATCAGGGAACTGACGCATTTTAGAGATGGACTCTGACGCATTTTAGAGATGGACTCTGACACATTTCTCACCTCAGTGTGAGCTTGTAAAAGAGAATCAGGGGAATTTATTAAGGGTGTCATAGGCACCCTTTAGAATTCCGTTAGGCCATGGCATCGAAAGTGACAGTGCTCGCACCCAATTCATGTACCTGTCACACACAGGGATATGTATCTGTTTATGTCTGCTCCACACTGGACACTCCTTCCTCTGTGCACTCACTCCTGCTCTCCCTCCCATGCCACTGTGCTTGTCACAAGGCCAAGGAGTTTTGCACTTGGGTAGGCAAAGCCTGATGGGGAACAGAGAGACTGGTTCCCCATCAGGTCCACTTTACTTTTGATTGACAGTGCATGGCAGTGGGCGGATAGCCGCTATTCAGTCCAATTAGCAGCTTTCAAATCCACCGACTGTCATGTGCTGGCTGTTAAACATAAAGCGGACCATATTGGGAACTAGTCTCTTGGTTCCCCATCAGGCTCTGCCCATCCAGTGACAAGTCATTTTTCAAATATTGGCATTACCACACACAAACATTTTCTTGATAATCAACAAGAAAGAACAATGGTACATTTTCAGTTGCTGCTGTTCAAGAACCACTAGCAGAGTTATAGCTTGTCTGCATGTAAATGTGAAAAATATAGAAAAAGGCATGGGAAATTAAATAGAGGAAAGGAACCTCAATATTATCTTTATAACTAATCGTTCCTACATTCCAAACACCAAAATGTCTTGTGTTTTCCTGCACCTGCTGCCCTTCATATTCTTTATCGTTGTACTTACCTCTTCCCATTTTATTTCTTTACCTTACCCCATCTCATGTTATTGGTCAGACTTTTAGAATAACTCGTTTGTGATTATTTTAGGGCTGTGGAAATTAACTATTAATTCCTCAATTAATCGATTAATGTTTTTGATCGATCAAAATTCTTTTGATCGGTACTCACCTCTCCACCAGCTTCCGGGTCTTCAGGGAGTTCCGTCGGAGATCCGGTGACATCACGGACAGCGGCGGGGCTTGCCGTGTCCACCTGAAGGGCTCCTTTGCTGTTCCTTCATATCTGCATGCCGGCGGGACCTTACTATCTGCCACAGGCATGGGCTGTTACACTTCCCTCTATCAACCTGGGATTCTACAGCCATCCACTGGGAGTTGTGATAGTTCCCTTCACTGGACATCTACATGCCGATGGACTGATGTTAACCCCTCCTCATCTAGATTCAGCAGTGGTATAATTGTACACATTTTTATACCAGTATCATACTTAGCTACATGTTTTTATGACTGCTTTTGCTACCGTTAGGTATTCCTCGCTTTTTTAGATTTTTTAGATTTTATCTCCAGTGCAATATTTATTTTGTTACCTACTTGAAGACTATAAAAGTTTTAATGCTATTCCCATCGAGCGCTGCCTTTGTGTGTTTTTTGTATCCTGCTATCCATTTTTCCAGTGGTTGGTAGCTGCACTGGGAATCAGCCTGCAAGGAGATCAGCTAAAAATAGTTGGATCTGTATGAGCGTTATAATTAATCGAAATTAGTCGATTAATCGATTTTAAAAAAAACGATTAATCGAACACAACATTTTTAATCAGTAACAGCCCTAGATTATTTTAATGTTATCTTTCAAATGGAAAATTTGGAGTATGTGAATTTTTTATTTTTTTATTTTGACTATGTCTGTGTAACTTGCAAAGTCCTGAATGAATCTTATGCCACGTACACACAACCGTTTTTAATGTCATTGAAAAAAACAAAGTTTTTCTCGACGTGATTCTTCTCAAGCCTGCCTTGCCTACACACTATCATGAAAAAAAATGCTTGAGCAAAGCGCGGTGACGTACGAAATGTACAACAGCACTATAAAGGGGAAGTTCCATTCGGATGGCGCCACCCTTTGGGCTGCTTTTACTGATCCTCGTGTTAGTAAAGTTTGGTGAGAGACGATTCGCGCTTTTCAGCCTCGTGCTCTTCAGTCTGTTACAGCGTGACAAATGTGCTATCTCCATTACGAACGTTAGTTTTACCAGAACGAGCGCTCCCGTCTCATCACTTGCTTCTGAGCATGCACGTTTTTTTCACGTCGTTAAAGCCTACACACAGCCGTTTTTCATGAAGAGAAAAACGACGACGTGAAAAACAACGAGAAAAATTAGAGCATGTTCCAAATTTTTAAAGGCCATTTTTCACGTCGTAAAAAATGCTCTGGAGCCCACACACGATCATTTTTAATGACCAAATGAAAAAATTTAATTTTTCTGGTCATGAAAAACAGTCCGCGGCATTAGTGTATAATGTGGGTTGCTGCTTATTATTATAAAAAAAAAAAAAAAAAAATCACATCACAGCCTTATACTTTTACCTGCGTTTAATTAAAACATAAACGTTTTTAAAGTGGTTGTAAACCCACTTTTTCAACTTGCACCTACAGGTAAGCCTAGATTAAGGCTTACCTGTAGGTGCAAGAAATATCTCCTAAACCTACACGGTTTAGGAGATATTTACTAAAAATGACAGGCGCCGCTGTCTGCGGCGCATGCGCGCCGTAGACAACGGCGCATTCATGGGGTTAATCCCATTCACAAAATCGGCTACTTCCCAGCAATAGCTGGGCGTAGCCGATTGTGATGGTTCTCGTGCGCATGCGCAGAGTGACGTCTCCGCCGCTCCGGCCAATCACAGCGCCGGAGCGGCGCTGTGATTGGCTGGTGCGGCGATACCCGGAAGTAACCTTCCGGCTATCGCCGCAGCAATGGATGTGGCTGAAGAGGGAGACAAGGACGGCTTCGGGGGCCCCGATCTAAGGTAAGTGATGCATAATGAGCTATTATGCTAGTCATATTAGCTCATTATGCCTTTCTCTTACAGGTGGTTATGGGGGAAAAAAAATATATAGGGTTTATAACCACTTTAAGCATGTAACTAGTATGTGAGATTCAAGTGTTTTTTTTTAATTAAAACTGCAACTCTTCACGTATTCCATGAATTTTTTTTATCTTCAATTCCCCATGTTCAAGTTGATTAATAACTCGTATCAGACCTACAGGGACATTTTCACAAGGGTATATCTGTATATCATTTGCAGATATTGTTTACTATGAAGATCAATACCCTAGGGTTTTTTTTTTTCCTTTAGAGGCTATGATTACATTGTTTGTCATATACTAGGAACAATATTACTTACAAAAAACAGTCTGATTCAATTTAAATATTTTCTTGAATAGCAGTATTATACAATGTAATTATCAAAATTCGAACCTTTATTATGTGTCGAGCTTGCCAGTAGATATTTTACTTTTCCACTGACTGCAACAAAATTACAACTCTATTCATTCCGTGGTGCAATTGCACAGCAACTTTGTCATTCTGTAGACAGATAGGGGTTAATTTACTAAAGGCAAATAGGCTGTGCACTTTGCAAAGTCAGTTGCTCCAGAGCTTAGTAAATGAGGTAAATCTTCACTTTGCAAAGAATACCCAATCGCATGCAAGGAAAATGTAAAAAAAAAAAGAAAGATTTTTGCTTGTTCATGATTGAACGATGGAAGTCAGCAGAGCTTTTATATATTCAAATACCCGCTACATATATATATATATATATATATATATATATATATATATATAAAATAAGCTCTGGAGAAACTGCACTTTCAGAGTGCAACTGCACTTTTCAAAGTGCACAGTCTATTTGCCTTTAGTAAACCAACCTCATAGTCTTAGATGGTAATGTCGTTTTTAAATGGACTTTAAAGCCCAACTGAAGCTTCTACTGTCAGGTAGAATAAGTAATACTATTATGTTACAATGGGGACACAATAAAGGCTTATTAATGTTGTTGACTGCCTGCATGATATTCAGAATTTCATTTTTCATCTTGCCCATTGGCACTGGCACACTGCTTGCATTACTATCTTAGCCTAAATTAGAAACATACAATCAGCACATAGGACATAGCTTACATTTAGCATGATTTGTCCCTTGAGGTGATTCTCCTTTGTTTAGGAGAAATTTTCATCTTTCCTACTACTTTTTTTCAACAGCTAATTTTTTATAAATTGCCTTATCCATTCTTTTCCAGAAGTCTCTTGCTTTACAATTTTTAAACAAGACTTTTCCTCAGAGAGTTGCTCATATTAATTCCCCAGTTTGATAACCTGTGTCACCTTGAAAACCTGAACCTGGTGCTTTTGACCCCCCTTTGAGCCAATTAGAGATATTCTTTTGGGGGACCTTGCATCTAAGGTTTCCTATCCTAGTGGCCATTACATCTGTTGGGTATGTTTCTGAACTGGCAGCCCTTTTCTGTAAGGAGCGGTTTCTTGTATTGCACAGAGACAGGATGATCTTGAGACCAAGACCTTTTTTTCTCCCCCCAACATTGTGTCTTTATTCCCACTCTGAAACACACCAAATATGTTTTTCTGCACTTTTGGATGTTGTCACGGTGTACAAGGTGGATCAGACAGCTTTTTTCTAGGGCTTACAGCCTTGGCAACAGAATGCCTAATTTCCCTATCAGCGCTCTTTTCACCAGATCTGATGGTGTCTCTTGGGTCTTCCAGCATCAAGCATCTCTATCTCAGATTTACAAGCTCCCCACCTTGCCCTCTGTTTACACGTTCTCCAGGATTTTCTCAGGTGGCTCTTCAGGCTGCAAAGTGCATCAAACTGTCATCTGATTTTTTTCTGGGTTCTTACTCTTATGCCGTGCACACACGATCGGTTTTACAGATGAAAACAGTCTGGTCTTTTTTCCATCAGTGATTAAAAATAGAACATGTTTTAAATGTATCCGATGGAAAAAAAAACGATAGCAAATTCCGATTGTCTGTGTGGAACTCCATCGGAGGAAAAAAACCCACGCATGCTCAGAATCAAGTCGACGCATGCTCAGAAGCTTTGAACTTAATTTTTCTCAACTTGTCGGAGTGTTTTACGTCACGGCGTTTGGGACGGCCGGATTTTTTACTGATGGTGTGTAGGAAAGACTGATGGAAGTCAGCTTCATCGAAAATCCGATGGAAAAATCCATCGGATTTTATTCAATCGGAAATCCGATCGTGTGTACAGGGCTTTACTTTTTTGTAGGCCTGTTGGCAGGTCTGTTTGCCATGGTGTTGCTAATTTTTTACACTATACAATTAGGATCAAGGGACTATTGACTAACCTGTATATTTCCTATCTCGGAGTATAGTACAGGACACAGGACCGTCATCTGTTTTCTGTGACACTCCCTTTTTCTTGGCTAAAAAGCACACCGAATGCGGCCCTTTGCTTGCCATTATCCGGCCCTTGAGGCACTATTCTCCCACTGATGCAAGACACTATTCTGCCAACTGACATCAACAATGGGGTACTATTTCTCTCATTGACACCAACAATGGGCCTCCCAATGATGGGGCAATACTCCTCTACCCTATACCAATTGTGGCAATGTTCACTCCCGCCGATGCAAGGAAAATTCCACTCCTGCTGGCCACAGTCCGGCCCCCCTAAAGTCTGAAGGACAATAAACTGGCCCATTGTTTCGAAAGTTTGGAGACCCCTGGTCTATACCAACAGCCCTGTGTCCTTTACTGTAAGATTAAGAAAAATGGTATAAAAGATGTATTCATGAATATAGAGTTCCTAAATTTTTAAGTAAATTAATTTTACTTTGGCATAGGCCTCTTGAGGTCCCTAAGCAGTAGAGGCTGGGGGAGGGAAAAGCAGCACATGCATGCTGATAGGAAAGAGAAGCTTTGCAGCAGCCCTGTCAGATTCCAAAAAAAAGGACAGCTGAAAATACCTTGCAAAATAAGGTAGTATACTTGTAGCGGGTGGTTGCTACGAGTCACTACATCCACTGATATAACCCTGCTGCCAGACATCCATTAGACAAACTCTTTCAGTCAATGAAAAGTATTTTGCTTGTTTTTGTGATTTTTATTAGGGGATGAACTTGGATGGGGAATAGGGACATGGGCTGCCCAGAGAATGAATTATTACTTTTAATGTTATAGCGGTTCATGCTATAATTGAAATTGTTATAGCAGTTCACACGTTAAACTCCTCAGATGGGATAAAATGGCGGACCCTAATCCTGACAGACTTTTCACTTCAAAACTTTCCCTCCTCTGCACTCTCCCTGCAGACTTTTACCTCAGGACTAGGGTTGAGCGAACCCGAACTGTAAAGTTTGGGTTCGTACCGGACTTTTGGGTTTTTGGTACCCGGACCCGAACCCGAACAATTTACTGTATGTTCGGGTTCGGTGTTCGGCAATGTAATGGCGCGCTGCAGGGCAGCCAATCAACATTCGTTTAACTCGTGTGCCCTTAGAAGCCATCACAGCCATGCCTACTAATGGCATGGCTGTGATTGGCCAGTGCAGCATGTGACCCAGCCTCTATATAAGCTAGCGGCACATAGCACAGCACGTCAGTCTGCTTTAGATAGTGTAGGGAAAGGTTGCTGCTGCTGCTTTGAGGGAGAGAATTATCATAGGAGTCCTGATTCAGAAATCAAATTACTCAGCGATCTACATAGCACAGCACGTCACTCTGCTTTAGATAGTGTAGGGAAAGGTTGCTGCTGCTACTTTGAGGGAGAGAATTAGATAGGAGTCCTGATTCAGAAATCAAATTACTCAGCGATCTTCCATTGATTTTGTTGTGTGGGTGCAGTGCACAATCTTTTTACCCTGCCCTGAGCCCAGTGCCAGAGAAAAGATAACTTTTATCCGTCTGTTAGTTAGGTTGGCATTGGCGGTCATTTTATGCAAGCTTAGTGCACCAGCACTGCATATGTTACTGTGAGATATACCCTTTAGATACTGTTGCTCTATTCTGCTATTCAAAAAACACCCCTTTAGGGCAAAAAAAAATATTTTGCAGTGTTTCCTGCATATCTGTACGTGTGAGATACCCACTTTAGATACTGTTCTTCTAGTCTGCTATTTAAAAAAAATTATTTAGGGCAAATAAAAAAAAATTGGTGCATTTCCTGCATATCTGTACGTGTGAGATACACACTTTAGATATTGTTTTTCTATTCTGCTATTCAAAAAAAAATTATTTAGGGCAAATCAAAAATTTTTGGTGCGTTTCCTGCATATCTGTACGTGTGAGATACACACTTTAGATACTGTTCTTCTATTCTGCTATTCAAAAAAATAACAATTTAGGGCAAAAAAAATGTTTTTGGTGCATTTTCTGCATATCTGTACCTGTGAGATACACCCTTTAGATACTGTTGCTCTATTCTGCTATTCAAAAAACACCCACTTAGGGCAAGATCCTAAATTTGAGAAATATGAGGAGAACGTCAAATAAGGGACGTGGCCCCGGTCGTGGTGCTGCTGGTGGAGCTCCTGTTGCAGAGGGAGGACGTGGTCGATCTGTGCCAGCTACACGCACAAGTGAAACACCTTCCTCAGGTGCGAGTAGGCGACAGAGCCTGCAGCGGTATTTGGTCGGGCCTAATGCGGCTCTACGAATGTTAAGGCCAGGACAAGTACAGGCGATAGTAGATTGGGTTGCTGACAGTGCCTCCAGTTCCTTCACATTGTCTCCCACCCAGTCTCCTGCTGAAAGATCAGAGTTGGCACCTGCAGCCAATGTCCATCAGTCTTTCACCTCACCCCAAGCGCAGCCGCCTGTCCAGAGCCAATGTGGACAAGCTCACGTTCATTAAAATGAACCAGGCATGGATCCCACATGACTTGTCCGTATCTTGTGCAGAATAGACATTTATACCGGCCTTACCCAGCAATTGTTGTATTTTTGATCTTTCTCACTCTTTTGGGGTGTACCCTAATTTAAAAATAAATTAAATTAAAAACAAAAACCAGTGTTGGCTACCTCGTCCTCCTCCACCCCCGCTTCCACCTACACCGCCACATCCACCGCCACCTCAACCTCCTACTCCATATGGACCTCGTCCTCCTAGGTCAAGATTATTATTTTTTATTTTTATGTATTTTATGTTATTTTAAGTTATTTCCCTATCCACATTTGTTTGCAGAGCACTTGCCATGCTCTTAACAACATTTTGCTGCCATTTGCAGCCCTCTAGCCCTTTCCATTACTTTTTTAGAGCCATTTTAGTCCTCAAAAGTTTGGGTCCCCATTGACTTCAATAGGGTTCGGGTTCGGGGTCAAGTTCGGGTCCCGAACTCAAACTTTTTTGCGAAGTTCAGCCGAACCTGTCGAACCCGAACATCCAGGTGTCCGCTCAACTCTACTCAGCACACTTCTCCTCCTGCACATCACTTTCCTGTCACAGATTAATACTCCTGTCCCGCCATCTTCAGCCCACTAGGCCTCAATCTGAATAAGTACTAGTAGTTTCAATAGATGATCCCGAATAGGCCAGGGGCCTGCAGTACCCCTTTTTGTGGCCGTGGACATTACTTGAGGAAAATATTTAATGATGGACTACTGATCCCAGCGGTCCCGACTTGCAAATCCTGCGCCCTCAGGCCGCATCGATTTGACACAAACTCCACAGTCTCTCCTCTGGCTCTACACCCAGCTCCTGTTCCAGGACACCTTTCCATGACCGTGTCAGGAAAGGATCCCTCCCAGCTCACCCTGGCGTGCCTCTTCCAGATCTCCACTGTGCTTCACGCACCAACTTCTGCCCTGAGTCCTTCCTGAAGAATTTACCCGGACATGCAGACCAACTGGTCCTCCAGCTCCTGTTCCAGAACACCTCTCCATTACCATGTAAAGAGAGGCTCCCGAGCTTCTCCGCCTGAGTCGCACCCCCCCCCCCAGATAGGGGCGCTCCTCCTGCATGCAGTCTAGCACTCCATCCTTCATTTCACCCAGCCGACAACTCCCCCCCAGCACTGACAGCTTTTCTCAAAAACCTCACACCTAGCACCTACCTATGGTAGAGGGTGCTACATACTAATTTCCCCAGTACCTCATATTTGGTTCCAGTAGGGCATTCTCCACCAGCCTCTTCATAACTCAACACTTCTAGGAGTGTCAGGAGCCCATGTCGCCCACTGTACACTGTAATTTCTTCCTCTAAATTCAACATCACTACAGGACTCAGAAGTGATGTAGATAGTTGAAAAATTAAACCACGGCATGCAGGGGATAGCATGTGAATCCAACACCCCCAGCAGTCTGAAATGCAGAAAATTCCTGGCTGAAGCTGCAGTGCTGGAATGAGGGGAAGGTAGGAAACCCAAGGTGCTGGAGAGTATATACTACTTCTTTTCCTATCAGGAACTTTGGCTGTTTTTTCTTGGAACCTGTCTAGGTCACTTTAGGTAGTCCCTCCCTATGCCAGTGGTACTTACATTAAAGCTAATGCTTCTACAGGAGTAAAGGAAACACTGGGGTCAATTCACTAAGGTAAAAAATATTACCTTAGAACTACTCAATTCCCTAAAAATTCCCTTTGTGGTTGTAGCAGCCTCCTCTCTGCCCTCTCTTCTATCAGCTCCTCTGTCTCTTGTCTAGGGGTACTTTAGAGGAGAGAAAGCGGGGTCACCACGCCAAGCCCTCACCGCAGATGTTTGTGTGGTGGAAGCAAAGTTCTTGTTTTACCTTCGGGTCAGTGTTCTGCACCTGGAGCCTCCAATGAGAGTTACCTCGAACAATGTCTGCCAGAAAATGCCAGAAAATGAGCCCCACACCATTAAAGTCCAACACTCCTTTATTCTTCTTGAATGAACACAATCAGTTAGACTCCCTTGTAGAACAGAACAGAAAAGGAGGTGTGGATGCGAGTAGGCCCAGGGCCCAGACACAATGAACTCTCCACTTTCCTTCCTGAAAGTGGGTTGCGGTCTCCGAGCGAGGGGGGATTTCCTTCCAGGCGGTCTCCGATGGGAGGCTCACCTGTCACTGGCAATATGCTGCACCGGGTCTTCAAGTAAGTATCTCCCACCGGTCCATTACGCCTTCCGGATTCGGGTACCCACTCCCGGGGTTCCCTAGGACCTCCTTCCCTCGCGGAACTCAGTGGTGGGCACTGAGCTCCAGACCTCCTCTCGAGTACCTCACCCCAGGCTAAAGGTGCCTGGGATGGAACACGACCTCCGAACGTCCTCTAGGCCTAGACCCGCCTAGGGGACCGTCACGAACCACCGCCCTCAGGCTGAAAGTGCCCGGGCTCGACTCCCGCCACCGAAAATGGCCGCCCCCTTTATACCCCCTCCTAGCAAGCACGGCGGGTTCCCCACCCCACCATACAACCGCTGAGAGAGACCAAAAGAAGTACGCCACCGCAACGATGACTCAACCCCGGGCCCAAAGCGACAGTGCCACCTGGTGGGCCCCAGGGAACCATACATCACA
The DNA here is from genome assembly GCA_029206835.1 of Rana muscosa. NCBI lineage: Eukaryota > Metazoa > Chordata > Amphibia > Anura > Ranidae > Rana > Rana muscosa. The sequence goes on along the minus strand of CM055117.1, from coordinate 893,000,679 downwards.
GTTTTCCCCACCAGATTAAAAAAAATAGAAAACATATACCCGCTACATGGTATTTGACACTTATTTTAGTTAATTTAATTGCAGACCAGACCTCTGAGTGAAGTCAAAAGAAAAACATTTAGCAGTGATATTAATATCACTACCAAATTTGACAGCTTGCTGCTCTGGGCTACCTATTGTTAGGATGTTGGCGTTTGCATGCTACTTAACAACTAAGACTCATCCCCACCCGGTCAGTTGGATTCAAAAAGTGGATGTAAATAAACACACACACTTTTTGACAAGTACATTTACTGCAAATTTAATAGTGTACTTTAATGAGTTGACTCTTATTATTATTGCATGCAAAATTTTCAGGGGTTCATTGATAGTTGCTTGCCTGTCTCTGGTTTCTCTCTATGTATGCAGTCCATGAAGCCAAAATTTCTGACCTGGGTCAATGACTTAAAGTGATTGTACACCTTTATCAACAAAGTATATCCCTCTATAGTGTGTACTTGCCTCAATCCAGATCATTAGGTGTCATTTCTCTTTGCTGCCTTGTTCCTCTGCTATCTGCACGAGTCAGTTTTGAAATTTTTTCCCTGACACCAAGAGCCAAAAAGGTGACAGAGGAGGGAGCTCCAGCACACAACCTGTGATTGTGATTGACAGCCGCAGGTCCTGTGTGCTGTGTAAAGGGCGGTGTATCCCTTCCATACAATCAGCTCACCAGTGGCATCGGGAGGGGGGGCTGAGGGGGGCTGGACTGACTCAGAGCGTTGCCGAGTGACATAGGAAGTCCCACTTTCTGTAGCCTACAGCGCCTATGATGGACGTCCCACTGGTTCAATGCTGGGACCGCAGGACGTGTGACGTCCATCATAGGCGCTGCAGGCACCAGATGGCAGGAATTAGAATGCGGCTCCGTCCAGCACTATGAGATCCCCGCTCGGCTCTCGGGCAGGCGGCTCTCCTCTCCTCTCCTGGCTCTGGCTCTGGCTGCCTGCTGTCTGCTGGGATGGGCGCGCCGCACACTACGGCTGAGCTGCAGGAGGAGGTCACTTGAAGTCTGACGTGTAATGGTCAGGTAGATCAGTGCATGTCAAGTAGGTCAGTATAATGGTCAGTGTGGGTCAGGTAGGTCAGTGTGTGTCAGGTAGGTCAGTGTAGGTCAGTGTAATGGTCAGTGTGGGTCAGGTTGGTCAGTGGGTGTCAGGTAGGTCAGTGTGTGTCAGGTAGGTCAATGTAGGTCAGTGTAATGGTCAGCTTGTGTCAGGTAGGCCAGTGTAGGTCAGTGTTTGTCAGGTAGGTCAGTGTGGGTCAGGTAGGTCAGTGTAATGGTCAGTGTGTGTCAGGTAGGAGGTCAGTGTGTGTCAGGTAGGTCAGTGTAATGGTCAGTGTGTGTCAGGTAGGTCAGTGTAGGTCAGTGTAATAGTCAGTGTGTGTCAGGTAGGTCAGTGTGGGTCAGGTAGGTCAGTGTGTGTCAGGTAGGTCAGTGTAATGGTCAGTGTGTGTCAGGTAGGTCAGTGTAGGTCAGTGTAATGGTCAGTGTGTGTCAGGTAGGTCAGTGTGGGTCGGGTAGGTCAGTGTGTGTCAGGTAGGTCAGTGTAATGGTCAGTGTGTGTCAGGTAGGAGGTCAGTGTGTGTCAGGTAGATCAGTGGAATGGTCAGTGTGTGTCAGGTAGGTCAGTGTCATGGTCAGTGTGTGTCATGTTGGTCAGTGTGTGTCAGGTAGGTCAGTGTATTGGTCAGTGTGTGTCAGGTAGGTCAGTGTAATGGTCAGTGTGTGTCAGGTAGGTCAGTGTGTGTCAGGTAGGTCAGTGTAATGGTCAGTGTGTGTCAGGTAGGTCAGTGTGTGTCAGGTAGGTCAGTGTAATGGTCAGTGTGTGTCAGATAGGTCAGTTTAGTGGTCAGCATTGATAGGCACTGGTAAGGTGTGGGTCAGGTTGGTCAGTGGGTGTCAGGTAGGTCAATGTAGGTCAGTGTAATGGTCAGTGTGTGTCAGGTAGGTCAATGTAGGTCAGTGTTTGTCAGGTAGGTCAGTGTGGGTCAGGTAGGTCAGTGTAATGGTCAGTGTGTTTTAGGTAGCCGGTCAGTGTGTGTCAGGTAGGTCAGTGTAATGGTCAGTGTGTTAGGTAGGTCAGTGTGTGTCAGGTAGGTCAGTGTAATGGTCAGTGTGTGTCAGGTAGGTCAGTGTGCGTCAGGTAGGTCAGTGTAATGGTCAGTGTGTGTCAGGTAGGTCAGTTTAGTGGCCAGCATTGATGGGCACTGGTAAGCCAGGCAACAACCAGCAAGTGTCTCTCTTCCCCCTCCACAGATGCATATTTACCTCAATGACCTCAATGATCCAAACCTGTTGGATCAAGGTAAGTATGTGTAGCGGGTACTTGAATTTAAGGGAGGCATCTGGGTGGTAGTGTGGCCTGGATGCACGGATTGCTAGGGTATCCGAGACCTTTTTCTGGTTCTTGGAGGACTCTGGTGGTGTGAGGTTCCTTGCGGCCCACAGGTGGCACTGTCGCCCTGGGATGGGGCTGAACTCACACCGCAAGACTGTACCTTTTTGTCCTCCCCTGGAGCTGGTACAGCGGGGCGGGGAACCCGCTGTGACGCAAAGGGAGAGGGGATAAAAGGGGCGGACGCCCTTACCACAGGGTTCAGAGTTCGGGAGTCCAGAGTTGGAGGACGTGGCCGCACCCAGGCACCTTCGGCCTGGGTGCTGGCGTTCTGGTGTTCCAGGCCTAGGTGCCCTTGACCTGGCCAGAGCGAGGATGGAGTCCAACCCAGGCACCTTTAGCCTGGGGTGAGGTACTATGGTGGAGGCCTGGGGCTCAGTACCTTCGACTGAGTTCCGCAAGGGTGGAGGAATCCGAGGGGGCCCTAATTCCTTGGGTGCCCGTGTCTGAGTTTGTGAGGACTGGTGTGCAGAACTTCTCTGGAGAGTCCGGCGCAGCATCGCTGGTGACAGAGAGGCCTCCTGTTTCTCCCTTGGACGGATCTCTTTCCCCTGACAGGGGCCGTGCTAGCGAAGGTAATTCACGTTCTACCTCACATAGTCAGTGGCAGTGTTTATCCGCCACTGGTGATATCACAGTGGTTAGCATCAGAAGGGAAAGGATTGTGCCTCGATCTATTCCCCATTATAACTCAGTAGAAGAAACTGTTTATTGTTTGGAAAGAAGAGTAAAACTGAGTTGGACCTATTCACTGTGTGGAACTCTGGTTACTAGGAGCAAAGGAGTCAGGAACGAAGTACTGGACTTGACTCTAGGACACCTGCACAGGACCCAAATTTCTGGCCTTCACCTCTTAGTTATGGAGGACATGGGCCATGGTGTATCTCATCTCTCCCTCCCAGGGACCCCTAGACAACAGCCACATAACCGATAAAGCAAGAGGGAGAGAGAGGGTCGCTACACGTGGGGGCATCGTATCCGGGATGTGTATGGTGTCTGAAATTGAACTTTGCTGCCCGGAGGAGTTCCAAGTATGTCGGCCCTATTGGCCAACGCGCCACGAGGCAACCCATAGCTGCGTAGTTCATGGGCGGGGAAAGGGAAAACCCTGCAAACAAGTGCAGAAGGTGGGAGGAGTCTGGCCATGTGGACGTACGCACGTGGAGATTCCGGCGCGTGTGGGTCAGTGCGCAATGGAGCAGAGAAGAGAGAAGATGACTTCAACCACTCCATGGATTTCAGCTTCTCCTTGCATGGACATGACTTCTCTGGCTGCTCCGCTTATGGATACGGGGATAAGACTAAGGCTCCGGGGGCGATTGGCTCTGTACACCTGCAGAGACATGGAGGCCCTCGTGTGATCTGTCCCGGCTGTTCGGGACTGGTGGTCCAGCTGAAGCCATTCGGGCGATGTGAGGTCTGCAAGGAGTTTCTCTTCGAGGTGGAACCATCCACAAAAAAGCCCCGTGCTTTCCACCTCAACTACCTCACAGGGACTGCCACTCCGGAAGGAGAGATCGATGCTGGTGCGTTCCCCGTGCGCACTGATCCGGGCGAAGTGACTGCCCAAGCGGAGATGAAAAGAGAAAAATCTGAGGATGCTGCCTCGGTCACCAGCAGCTCCCTGCTCCGACCACTGAAGAAGAAAGTTGGACTAGTGATGGCCTCGTGTGGTCGTGGAAGAGCTTCGCCCCGCTGCTTGCCTGGCCTTGATGGATCCGGTAGGAAGAGTCCTGGACATCCCTGTTCTTCTGAAGGCCCAGGTGAGCCAGGGGTTGGGACTGTCTGTGTGGTTACAAGTGGCGGAAGCTCACAGTCGGTAGAGGCCATAAAGGGGGATAGTTCCGTGACTGGGAACTATCTGCCCGCTGAATGCTACGACACCTCTGACCTGAATTCATTGTCTGACAATGGCGATGATGGGGAGATAGACGAAATCTTCCACCGAAAGGGATGGGGCAAGATGAAGCTACCCTCGTCCTGTGTCATCAGGGACCTGCCCATGTCTACTGGAGATAGTACACCTCGGGTGGAGGCCTCGGCGCCTAGGGAAGAATCTGGTCCTTTGTCCAAAGTTCCCCTTCTGGACTCAACATCCATTTCACCTGTTCCAGTTGCGGGAGTGCAACGCCAGTCATTGCGGGCTCCTAGGCCCAGATCTACTGAGGTGGTGAACGCACCTCGTCACCCAGAAGCGATTGTTCGGCCTGGAGAAGGAGACCGGGCCACCATGCCACCCCTGTCAAGGTTGCAGCGTCTCTTCGGCCAGAAGGTTGCTCAGGAGTATGGGTAGGAATACCCGTACCTGCCTCGAGAACTGCTTTATGAGGTGGAAGTTTTTCGCCAAAGATGGTATGATACCTTTGTGTGGGACAAACTTAAAGTACCGCAAGCACGGCGATACCTTTATTGTTCACCAACGGTCACCAAGAAGTTCCAGGACTGTAAAGCTAAGTGGATGCTGGGAAGGCATATCCATGCGGACAGAGTGGTGATTTGCCGCAAGGAAGGAGGAAATGCCGAGTACCATGTGGAGGCTTTGGACAGACATTTGAAGCCTGTGTTCCTACTGCATCCAAGGTTTTACCTTTAGGAGAAAAAGAAAGACTCCTGTGTGTACTGTTTGCTGTTCATTGCTGAACTTTCCGGAGTGTTTTCACCGGAACACAGGGACTGTGCCCTAGTTTTTTTTTGCATTTGGGCAGTTCTACTCTTCGGAGAAGTGGGAGCTGTTTTTGTTTTGTTCTCCCTCCTTCTCCTTGCACTTCAGAGAAAGCAGTGACTTTGGGTTTTAGTTAGTGTAGAATTACAGAGAAATGATGAAGAGAAAAGTTCATCTGGAAGTGATGAGTGTCTTGACCGCGGCATTGTCACCAGGTGGCAGTGTTGCGCAACGATTGTTTGTTTTTTTTGACATTATGCAGCACTTATTAGAGTGAATGGGTTTCTTCTCGGATAAACTCATTCATTCCAAGCAAACACACATATGTTGGTAGGATGTATGTTTCTTTTCTTTCCCTCTGCAGGAGACTCGTCTGTCAAGGCTGCTGAGAATGGGTGGTCCTTAGATAGACAGGGAGAGGGAAGAATGTAAATGTTTGAGATATTTACAGTGTTTTATTGAAAACGTTTTTATATTGTTTTAGGTTTCCCTTTCCCATTCAGGTCTTGGCACAATTCAGGACTAAATTGTGTAGTTTGGTTTCTGGGCTGAACTTATGTCACCACCCTTGTGGGATGTGAGTTTATACCAGACACTGGGGACCAGTGTCAAATCACCAGGGGGAGAGTGTAACGGGTAGTTTAATTTAAGGGAGGCATCTGGGTGGTAGTGTGGCCCGGATGCACGGATTGATGGGTATCTGAGACCTTCTTCTGGTTCTTGGAGGACTGGTGGTGTGAGGTTCCTTGCGGCCCACAGGTGGCACTGTCGCCCTGGGCCGGGGCTGAACTCACACCGCAAGACTGTACCTTTTTGTCCTCCCCTGGAGCTGGTACAGCGGGGCGGGGAACCCGTTGTGACGCAAAGGGAGAGGGGATAAAAGTGGCGGACGCCCTTACCACAGGGTTCAGAGTTCGGGAGTCCAGAGTTGGAGGACGTGGCCGCACCCAGGCACCTTCGGCCTGGGTGCTGGCGTTCTGGTGTTCCAGGCCTAGGTGCCCTTGACCTGGCCGGAGCGAGGATGGAGTCCATCCCAGGCACCTTTAGCCTGGGGTGAGGTACTATGGCGGAGGCCTGGGGCTCAGTACCTTCGACTGAGTTCCGCGAGGGTGGAGGAATCCGAGGGGCCCTAATTCCTTGGGTGCCCGTGTCTGAGTTCGTGAGGACTGGTGTGCAGAACTTCTCTGGAGAGTCCGGCGCAGCATCGCTGGTGACAGAGAGGCCTCCTGTTTCTCCCTTGGATGGATCTCTTTCCCCTGACAGGGGCCGTGCTAGCGAAGGTAATTCACGTTCTACCTCACATAGTCAGTGGCAGTGACTATCCGCCAATGGTGATATCACAGTGGTTAGCATCAGAAGGGAAAGGATTGTGCCTCGATCTATTCCCCATTATAACTCAGTAGAAGAAACTGTTTATTGTTTGGAAAGAAGAGTAAAACTGAGTTGGACCTATTCACTGTGTGGAACTCTGGTTACTAGGAGCAAAGGAGTCAGGAACGAAGTACTGGACTTGACTCTAGGACACCTGCACAGGACCCAAATTTCTGGCCTTCACCTCTTAGTTATGGAGGACATGGGCCGTGGTGTATCTCATCTCTCCCTCCCAGGGACCCCTAGACAACAGCCACATAACCGATAAAGCAAGAGGGAGAGAGAGGGTCGCTACATATGCATCTGTGGGGGGGGGGGGTGGAAAAAAAGGATAAAGTGCACAGAGGGCCAGCAGTACAACTAGAGAATTTATTTATAAATACTCGTTTTTGGCTGCTCAGTCAGAATAAAAGTTTGTTTGAAAGTAAACAGTGTGTGCCAAGTATCACTTTGACAATACAGTGATGGATATGTGTTATCTTCACATGCACAAAGTTTTTCTCTCTTCACTTTGCCTCAGCAATCCTCCTAATGGTGCCCTTTCTACCCCCATGCCCCATAGTGGCTGTGTGGGCTGCTATGGCTGTTGTTACACTGAGTTTACACTACATTGAGTAGGAGATACAGTATGTATTAAAATTATTTCAACAAACATTCTAGCACACAATGTATCCCTACCTTCAGCTCCCCCAGCTGCCCCCCCCCTTTTTGCCATTATTACTGCCAATTAATGTCTGTCAAAATGGCAGCTGGGAATTGTTTTGTATTACACATCAGCAATAGCTGTCAGAAATGAAGCCACTCCTGTGTAAAATTACACTTAAGCCCTGTACACACGGGCGGGAAGCCCACCGGAAAAAAAAACGTTGCCAAGCCCTGTGTACTGACGGCCATTCAAAAGAACCGCCGTTCTTTTGAATGGCAAGAATGCGGTGACGTCATCGACTACGAGGAGCCATCTTGCTACACCCCACACTAACCTTGTATGCTACCGCGCATGCGTCAAAGTCTTTTCGAGCATGCACGGGTTTACCTCGGACAGGTAAGCATACAGGTTTTCTCGGCAGGAAAACTCTGCCGAGAATCCCGGCGAGAAAAATAGAGAGCAGGTTCTCTATTTTTCCCGTCGACATTCCCAGCAGTTTTCCCGATGAGAAACCATACACACAAACGGTTTTCTCTGCAAAAAGCTCTCCCAGCAGTTTTCTTGCCGAGAAAAACGGTCGTGTGTACGAGGCTTTAGAAGATAGTCTGCAGGTTCCATTGAGTAAATACAAGTTAACAATGTATGGCCAAAAAATCTATTTTTGTTTTTAAATAAAGCCTTCAGGTAAAGTACATGTGATCCCTCATCTTGTAAAACAACCCATTCAGTTTAAAATAGAAATGAAAGCCAAAACATTTGTGAATATATATATATGCTGTAAATATATATGTAGCGGGGTCTCCTTTAACCACTTAACGACCGCCCACTGTAAATATACGTCGGCAGAATGGCACCGACAGGCAGAATCACGTACATATACGTGATTGCCTTTGTATAGTTGGGGGGTCCGATCGGACCCCCCTTCTTTACAGTGGGTGGTCGTTTTACCTTCGGGAGCGATCCGGCATGAGGGGACGGCCGTTCGATTCCGGCCACCCCCTCTCGATCGCTCCCGGCGAACGAGAGCTTCCCCTGCCTGTGTACTGTTTACACAGGCTGGAGGAAGTGATGTCATCTCTCCTGCGGCGCTCACATATACCGAGCGCCGTACAGGAGAAGATGCAGGTTAGTGCACACAACACTACACTGACACCAGGACACATAGGCACATAAATCGCCCCCCCCAGGCCCCCCCAGATCACCATTTATTTAGTGATCACTGCAATCAGTGACATTTGTGACTGTAAAAGTGTCAGTACATTCAGTTTTAGGTCCAGTGTAGCCCCCTAACCCCCCCTAATAAAGGTTTAACCCCCTGATCACCCCCCAGATAACCCTTTCACCCCCTAGCACCGCCGTCGCTAAGCGATCATTTTTCTGATCGATGTCTTAGCGTCGGTGATGCTGATCGGTAGCCAGTAATTTTTTTTAGGTTCGCCGCAGGTTTTTATAGCGTCGGGTACCCCCATATATTACCTAATAAAGGTTTAACCCCCTTGATCGCCCCCCAGGTAACCCTTTCACCCCCTATCACCACTGTCACTAAGCGATAATTTTTCTGATCGATGTCTTAGCGTCGGCGATGCTGATCGGTAGCCAGTAATTTTTTTTAGGTTCGCTGCAGGTTTTTATAGCGTCGGGTACCCCCATATATTACCTAATAAAGGTTTAACCCCCTTGATCACCCCCCAGGTAACCCTTTCACCCCCTAGCACCGCCGTCACTAAGCGATCATTTTTCTGATCGATGTCTTAGCGTCGGTGATGCTGATCGGTAGCCAGTAATTTTTTTTAGGTTCGCCGCAGGTTTTTATAGCGTCGGGTACCCCCATATATTACCTAATAAAGGTTTAACCCCCTTGATCGCCCCCCAGGTAACCCTTTCACCCCCTATCACCACTGTCACTAAGCGATAATTTTTCTGATCGCTGTCTTAGCGTCGGTGATGCAGATCGGTAGCCAGTAATTTTTTTTAGGTTCGCCGCAGGTTTTTATAGCGTCAGGTACCCCAATATATTACCTAATAAAGGTTTAACCCCCTTGATCACCCCCCAGGTAACCCTTTCACCCCCTATCACCACTGTCGCTAAGCGATCATTTTTCTGATCGCTGTCTTAGCGTCGGTGATGCAGATCGGTAGCCAGTAATTTTTTTTAGGTTCGCCGCAGGTTTTTATAGCGTCAGGTACCCCCATATATTATCTAATAAAGGTTTAACCCCCTGATCGCCCCCCAGGTAACCCTTTCACCCCCTATCACCACTGTCGCTAAGCGATCGTTTTTATGATCGTTGTCTTAGTGTCGGTGATGCAGATCGGTAGCCAGTAATTTTTTTTTAGGTTCGCCGTCAGGTTTTTATATAGCGTCAGGTACCCCCATATATTACCTAATAAAGGTTTTAACCCCCTAATTGCCCCTAGTTAACCCTTTCACCAGTGATCATCATATAAGTGTTACGGGTGACGCTGGTTAGTTAGTTTGCTTTTTATAGTGTCAGGGCACCCGCCGTATATAACCCAATAAAGATTTAACCCCCTGATCGCCCGGCGGGTGATATCAATTAGGTTTTAGCGTCAGAGAGGGTCTGCGTCACACCCCAGGCAGCGTCAGGTTAGTGCCAGTAACGCTAACACCCACGCGTGAAGCATACACCCCCCTTAGTGGTATAGTATCTGAACAGATCAATATCTGATCTGATCAGATCTATACTAGCGTCCCCAGCAGTTTAGGGTTCCCAAAAACGCAGTGTTAGCGGGATCAGCCCAGATACCTGCTAGCACCTGCGTTTTGCCCCTCCGTCCAGCCCAGGCCACCCAAGTGCAGTATCGATCGATCACTGTCACTTGCAAAACACAACACACATAACTGCAGCGTTCGCAGAGACAGGCCTGATCCCTGCGACTCCAGTGCTGTAGGAGGTGATTTTGCCACCACAGTTAAAAAAAAAAAAGCATATATGCCGAAGCATTGGGGCAGCAGGGGCGGAGGAGCGATTTTGCTCCTAATGCCACGTGCATACGGTCGAAATTCCGACGGAGGCTTGCCCGTGGAAAAGTCTGACCATGTGTACGCGGCATAACTTTTGCGGGAAGATGCCCCCATGCTTCGGCATATATAAATGGTGCATTTATGCCCATCATTAGAAGTGGGTGGATGAAGGGCGGTATTCTAATGGTGGGCATACCCACCGATCAATCTTTTTTTTTCGTTCAGCCAACAGGCTGCATGAAAAAAAAAGATTACAATACATGTCCAACAAGGACCAGCAACGTACTGGTATGTTGCTGGACTTTGAATGTTTATACCAGAATGATGCCTGCGGGTTTAGGTATAATCTTGGTATCATTCTTTTCAGCCAGCGGCCGGCTTTCATGTAAAAGCAATCCTAGTGGCTAATTAGCCTCTGGACTGCTTTTACAAGCAGTGGGAGGGAATGTCCCCCCCGGATATAAAAAGCGCCATTGGGAAATTGGGAAAGCATTTTATCACACCGATCTTGGTGTGGTCAGATGCTTTGAGGGCAGTGGAAAGATCTAGGGTCCAATAGACCCCAGTTTTTTCAAAAATGAGTACCTGTCATTACCTATAGCTATCATAGGGGATATTTACATTCCCTGAGATAACAATAAAAATGATAAAAAAAAAAATGGAAGCAACAGTTTAAAAATAAAATAAAAAAGCAAAATTAATAATAAAAAAAAAAAAAAAAAAAAAAAAAGCACCCCTGTCCTGCCCTGCTCTTGCCCAATGGTGAACGCAAGCGTCGGTCTGGCGTCATATGTAAACAGCAATTGCACCATGCATGTGAGGTATCACCGCGAAGGTCAGATCGAGGGCAGTAATTTTAGCAGTAGACCTCCTCTGTAAATCTAACGGGGTAACCTGTAAAGGCTTTTAAAGGCTTTTAAAAATGTATGTAGTTTGTCGCCAATGCACGTTTGTGCGAAATTTTAAAGCATGTCGTGTTTGGTATCTATGTACTCGGCCTAAGATCATCTTTTTTATTTCATCAAACATTTGGGCAATATAGTGTGTTTTAGTGCATTAAAATTAAAAAAAGTGTATTTTTTCCCCAAAAAATGCGTTTGAAAAATCGCTGCGCAAATACTGTGTAGAAAAAAAAAATGCAACACCCACCATTTTATTCTGTAGGGCCTTTGCTTTAAAAATATATATAATGTTTGGGGGTTCAACATAATTTTCTTGCAAAAAAAAATATGTTTTCATGTAAACAAAAAGTGTCAAAAAGGGCTTTGTCTTCAAGTGGTTAGAAGAGTGGATGTAAGCTTCCTAATGTTGTGTATAAAATGACAGAACAGTTCAAAACCCCCCCAAATGACCCCATTTTGGAAAGTAGACACCCCAAGCTATATACTGAGAGGCATGTCGAGTCCATGGAATATTTTATATGTTGACACAAGTTGCGGAAAAAATATTTTTTTTTTTTTTTTGCACAAAGTTGTCACTAAATGATATATTGCTCAAACATGCCATGGGCATATGTGGAATTACACCCCAAAATACATTCTGTTGCTTCTCCTGAGTACGGGGATACCACATGTGTGAGACTTTTTGGGAGCCTAGCCGCGTACGGGACCCCAAAAACCAATCACCGCCTTCAGGCTTTCTAAGGGTATAAATTTTTGATTTCACTTCTCACTGCCTATCACAGTTTCGGAGGCCATGGAATGCCCAGATGGCACAAAACCTCCCCCCAAATGACCACATTTTGGAAAGTAGACACCCCAAGCTATTTGCTGAGAGGTATTGTGAGTATTTTGCAGATCTCGCTTTTTGTCACAAAGTTTTGAAAATTGAAAAAAAAAAAAAAAAAAAAAAAATGTTCTTTCTTCATTTTCAAAAACAAATGAGAGCTGTAAAATACTCACCATGCCTCTCAGCAAACAGCTTGGGGTGTCTACTTTCCAAAATGGGGTCATTTGGGGGGGTTTTGTGCTATTTTGGCATTTTATGGCCTTCGAAACTGTGATAGGTAGTGAGGAGTCAAATCAAAAATTTGTGCCTAGAAATCCTGAAGGCGGTGATTGGTTTTCGGGGTCCCGTACGCGGCTAGGCTCCTAAAAAGTCCCACACATGTGGTATCCCCGTACTCAGGAGAAGCAGCAAAATTTATTTTGGGGTGCAATTCCACATATAACCATGGCATGTGTGAGCAATATATCATTTAGTGACAACTTTTTGTAATTTTTTGTTTGTCATTATTCAATCACTTGGGACAAAAAAAAAATATTCAATGGGCTCAACAGGCCTCTCAGCAATTTCCTTGGGGTGTCTACTTTCTAAAATGGGGTCATTTGGGGGGTTTTGTGCTATTTTGGCATTTTATGGCCTTCAAAACTGTGATAGGTAGTGAGGAGTGAAATCAAAAATTTACACCCTTAGAAATCCTGAAGGCGGTGCTTGGTTTCCGGGGTCCCGTACGTGGCTAGGCTCCTAAAAAGTCCCACACATGTGGTATCCCCGTACTCAGGAGAAGCAGCAGAATGTATTTTGGGGTGCAATTCCACATATAACCATGGCATGTGTGAGCAATATATCATTTAGTGACAACTTTTTGTATTTTTTTTTTTTTGTCATTATTTAATCACTTGGGACAAAAAAAAAAATTCAATGGGCTCAACATGCCTCTCAGCAATTTCCTTGGGGTGTCTACTTTCTAAAATGGGGTCATTTGGGGGGGTTTTGTACTGCCCTGCCATTTTAGCACCTCAAGAAATGAGATAGGCAGTCATAAATTTAAAGCTGTGTAAATTCCAGAAAATGTACCCTAGTTTGTAAACGCTATAACTTTTGCGCAAACCAATAAATATACGCTTATTGACATTTTTTTACTAAGGACATGTGGCTGAATACATTTTGGCCTAAATGTATGACTAAAATTGAGTTTATTCGATTTTTCTTATAACAAAAAGTAGAAAATATCATTTTTTTTCAAAATTTTCGGTCTTTTTCCATTTATATCGCAAAAAATAAAAATCGCAGAGGCAATCAAATACCATTAAAAGAAAGCTCTATTTGTGGGAAGAAAAGGACGCAAATTTCGTTTGGGTACAACATTGCATGTCCGCACAATTTACAGTTAAAGCAGCGCAGTGCAAAATTCTGAATTCACCTCTGGTCCTTTAGCTAACAAATGGTCCGGGGCTTAAGTGGTTAAGACTTCCCGGGACTACATTTCCCAGAGTCCCGTTTGGCACCCAGGGTGCAATGTTGCCACTGCAGAGACTTGTGGGAGGGAGATAAAAGGAGGAGGTGTGAACAGCTCGGTCTCTTTTGGACACCGCGCGGCTGCTGACTGGTCTTCCTGTGCGGATCTGCTGGAGTGCAGGGCCTGAAGCCTGGGGCCTTGCGCAACTTCCGAAGAGCCTTACATCCCACTGCATATCCTGGGTGGCATCTGACTTAGTTTACTGCGGACATCAGTTGGATCGGGGACCCGATCGTTGCAGACACTGTGTGCGGAGACACAGCAGGTGGAAGTCCCGGACTGGGATCGCGTCTGGAGTGGTGAGCGAGCACCTGCTCAATTCAATAGGCTGTACTGGGTTTAGGCCTATAGACTGCCTTGGCCCACCGATCATTTGTTTGCTGTTCCGCTGGAGACTGGTAGCAGGACAGAGTTAAAGGGTCTCCAGCATAGTGTTCCTTGTGATTACCTACTTTGTGGATTACAATATTGTTCCTGAACGTGTACCACCATTTCATGTTTGCATGCGAAGAAATCCTAATTCAAAAGACTGAGTTTAATTCTGTGTCAGGCCTGACCAGGGAGGGGGTAGAATATTGTTTAGTGCGCCACAGGGCGCGTAGATAATAATAGCTGCGCGTGGTGGATTACCACACTGTGCTATTACTGTACACTATATCTATTGCTGCAGGGCTCCGTAGGCAAGTTGTATGTTATGTTTTGACCTATGTCTTTTAGCCTAAAGTAAAGCCGTTACCTTACCACGTGCTATCACTGTGTTATTATTGCTCATAGTGCTTATATCTCAGAGAAGTTGGGGTGTGTGTATGATCAGGTATAGATTGTGATAGATAACATCCCTAGACTAACTGTGCCATAAGAGACTAGACAAAATTGTCGGGGGTTGGTGGAGCTGTACTCAGGGCCGAAATCAAACCAGCGGCTCTCTTAACTGGGGGTAGCGCTACATATATATACCTGTATATCACGCTTAAGGGGTAATCACGCCTAAGAGCTCCAGAAGACCAAGAATGGGAGCAGTTTATTGATCTTACGCAGTTCAGGTAGATAGTTTGTGAAGTAGAGAAAAGTAAGAAAAGAGAGGGAGAAGGGGGATGGCCGGGGGGGGGGGGGGGTGTTATTTACTCTTTTAAAAGGTGATCATATACCCTCTGTTCTCAGCTGCGTAAGGAACTCAGAGAGCAAGGGCAGGAGCAAGAGCAGTACACTGGTCTTCCTAGTGAATGGCTGTGCAGGGGCTGCACAAGTCTAATCATAGCAGGAGTCCCCAATGCAGCCAGAAAACTGATCACACTGTGTTCTCATGCCTAGTGTTGTCAGTTTTTAATAGGAAGAAGAGGGACTGTCAGGAACACCAGGAACAGTGACACTAGCCATAGTATAGCTGAAGCCTCTAGATGTTGTGAGGGGGTTAGCTCGGCAGCGGGTGTGTGTGACCCCCGGGATGGGCTCCCCACACAAAACAGGCCCAGCAAACGGAGGTTGTGGTTTTCAAAATCAAAAAGGTGCGGTTTATTTTCTATTTACAGTGACAAAACACAGCAAAGCAAAAGAAACATAAACAAAATAAATCCTGGTCAAGTTGACCTCTGACTAAACATACAGGTTTCCTAACTAACAACTGGGATCAGCCTAGTGCTGTCCTAGTCCCTAAGTCCCTGGTTTTAAATGTCCAAGCAAATAGCCACACAGGCTTTGTCTCACCGCACAGGGGTTCACTCTCCCTAGACAGTCCACACAGGTCTGGTTCCAGGCATGAGCTAACATCTAATGAAGCTGGGAGTTCTTATAGAGGCCTAAATGAGCTGACAAGCTTCAGCTGGTCTCATCAACTCCCTGTCTGCACGACGCCCAGCACTCTCCCTAGAGGTATGAGTCATCCATGAGCCCACTAGCCTTAGCTGGGCTTATACAACTCTCCACCTAGTTGTATAAGTCGGCGTAAAGCCTGAATCTGGGCGAAATATATCTATCCCCCTGGATGCAACCAGGTGACTTTACCTTCCTGCTGTCACATACCCCCCCCTCTTGTTTTAACCTCGGGGTTGGAACACCAGCAATCAGGCATTCATGTACTCGAGACAAAGCATCCACATTCCCCATTTGAACGCCAGGGCGATGCTTTACTCTGAAGTTGAATTCCTGGAGGGCCAGGAACCACCTATTCACTCTTCTATTTGTTTCCTTGTTTTGAGCCATCCACTTTAACGGAGCGTGATCCGTAACCATGTCAAAGTGCCTACCTAGCAGGTAGTACTGAAGGGAATCTAGAGCCCACTTCACCGCTAAACACTCCTTTTCAACGGTGGCGTAATTTACCTCATGGGACTTCAACTTCCTGCTGAGGTAAATGACTGGGTGCTCTTCCCCGTTCCAGACCTGGGACAATACTGCTCCTAACCCCACATCTGACGCATCACTTTGTACGACAAAGTCTTTAGAGAAGCCGGGTGAGTACAACACTGGCTGGCTACATAAGGCTTGTTTCAAGAATTGGAATGCTGCCTCAGCCTCGGGGGTCCATTTAATCATGACCGACCCTTTCCCCTTCGTCAGGTTGGTTAGGGGCACAGCCTTAGAAGCAAAGTGGGGAATGAATCGCCGATAATACCCAGCGATTCCCAGAAAGGCTCGTACCTGCTTCTTGCTGTTGGGACGTGGCCAACTCTGGATGGCCTCGACTTTGTTGAGTTGGGGTTTTATTACTCCCCTCCCAATGGTGTACCCAAGATATTTGGCCTCCTCCTGCCCAATGGTACACTTCTTGGGGTTAGCCGTAAACCCCGCTTCCCGAACAGAGTCCAGGACTGCTTGCACTTTTGGCAGATGTGAGGCCCAATCTGTGCTATGGACAATTACGTCATCCAGGTAAGCCGCAGCATACTTCCGATGGGGCCTCAGCATCTGGTCCATTTTCCGCTGGAATGTGGCCGGCGCATTCTGTAACCCGAACGGCATTCTCTTATATTGGAACGCCCCGTCTGGGGTTACAAATGCGGTTTTCTCTTTGGCCGACTTGGCCAGGGGGATTTGCCAATACCCTTTTGTGAGGTCAAGAGTCGTCATGTATCGGGCTGTTCCCAGCCGGTCGATCAACTCATCTATACGTGGCATGGGGTAGGTGTCAAATTTTGTAACTTTGTTCAACTGACGAAAATCGTTACAAAATCGCCAGCTCCCATCCGGTTTAGGCACCAACACGATGGGACTAGACCAATCACTTTGGGACTCCTCTATCACCCCTAAGTTCAGCATTTTCTGTACTTCCTCCCGTATTGCCTCCCGTCGGGCCTCTGGGATCCGATAGGGTTTTAACTTCACCCTTTCACCGGGCGGGGTAATGATGTCATGCTCTACCCCAGATGTTTGTCCCGGCAGCTCAGAGAATACCTCCTTGTTGCGAAGCACAAACTCCTTAACCTCCTGTTGTTGGGGTTGTGACAAGGTGGCTGCTATTCCAACCTCAGGAATCACGCAACCAGTTTGAGCTGGTGACCAAGTGTCTGCGACTAGGGACTCTCTATCCCTCCAGGCTTTCAACAGATTAACGTGATAGATCTGTTCGGGCTTTCGCCTTCCTGGTTGTCTGACCTTGTAATTCACTTCGCTCACTTTTTCCATTATCTCGTAGGGGCCTTGCCATTTGGCAAGGAATTTACTTTCAACCGTAGGGACAAGTACCAGTATCCTATCCCCCGGGGAAAAGGTACGGGTCTTGGCTCCACGGTTGTACACTCTCTGCTGTGCTAACTGCGCTTGGGCCAAATGTTCCTTCACGATGGGCATTACCTGTGCAATTCGGTCTTGCATCAGGGCGACATGCTCAATCACACTCCTGTGGGGAGAACTCTCACTTTCCCAAGTTTCCTTGGCAATATCCAACAGCCCTCTTGGGTGTCTCCCATACAGTAACTCAAAGGGGGAGAATCCCGTAGAGGATTGGGGCACCTCCCTAATAGCAAACATCAGATAAGGAAGTAGACAGTCCCAATCCTTTCCATCTCTATCCACCACTTTCTTCAACATTTGTTTTAGGGTTTTGTTGAATCTTTCAACCAGCCCATCGGTTTGGGGGTGATACACAGATGTACGTAATTGCGTCACTTTGAATAATTTACACAGCTCCTTCATAACCCGGGACATAAAGGGTGTACCTTGGTCCGTAAGCAGTTCTTTACAAATACCCACCCGGCTAAACACAAGAGATAGCTCTTTGGCTATGGTTTTGGCCGAGGTATTTCGGAGAGGGATCGCTTCTGGATAACGGGTGGCATAGTCCATTATAACTAATATGTACTGGTGCCCCCTAGCGGACTTGATTATAGGACCTACCAAATCCATGGCGATCCTCTCAAACGGGACCTCAATGATGGGTAGAGGGACCAGCGGGCTACGGAAATGTGGCATCGGGGCCGACCTCTGACACACAGGGCAGGAGGAACAATAATTTTCTACGTCCTTCATCACCCCCGGCCAATAGAATCTCTGTAATACCCTCTCTCGGGTTTTCTCTGTCCCCAGATGACCTCCAAGAATGTGCCCATGGGCCAACTCCAACACCAACTTCCTGTAAGGTTTGGGCACCACAAGCTGCTCAACGGTTTCTTCTGCCCTTTTTGCCACCCGATACAGTAGGTCCTTCTCTACGCTGAAGTATGGGTAAGTGCAGGTATTATCTGGGTTCACTAACTCGCCATCTATTTTCACTACGTTTTCCCGTGCCTTTATTAGGGCGGGGTCTTTCAACTGTTCTGTGGCAAAGTTTTCCCTGTGAACCTCAAGATCAGAAAACTCCACAGACGGTAGATTTTCGTCTGAGGAGGTGGGCTCCTCTCCAGTTTCTTGAGTCTCCCCTGCCAATACTGATAAGGGAAATTCCGGAGAGTCCTCACCACTCTCAGGGGAGTTTTGGCTATCACATTCCTGGTACATAGGGGCACCAGTGAGGGGCTCAGGATCATCCCACAGTTCCCAGAACTTCGGAAAATCCCTTCCCACAATGGCGTCATGCGGTAACTGAGATACTAAGCCCACTGGATGAGAGAGGGTACCTTTGGGGGTCTCGAAACACACTGTAGTCACTGGATACTCTCGGGTGTCCCCATGCACACAAATAACAGCTACCTTGCTATTCCCAGAGACCTCTGTTTTAACTAACTCAGCCTTTATCAGGGTCACAAGGCTACCTGAATCCAGCAATACCACAACATTTCTACCATTAACACACATTTTGCATAAATGTTTCTCAGTTCCTCGAATGGCAGTGCATGCGACTGTCGCACACAGCGACTGACGTCTGCCCGTCAGAAAGTCACACTGCATGGGTTCCTCCACAACCGGGCAATTGGCTGCAATATGTCCCGCTTGCCGGCAGCGGTAGCAAACGATCCTTCTTGCCGCCTCTTGAGCCGCTGATTTCCCAGGCTGTTCTCGCCAAACTTGGGGTAGAGCTCCCACCCTCTCACTCTCTCCACCCTTACCCCTTGGAATCCTCTTATCCGCCCCTGGGGATGGTCTGGTCTTAGGGTGGAAAGTCCGAGTGTCTCTGGAAGAGGCCGTCAGGTTCTCTGTAGCCAAGTATTTCTCCACACGATCCACAAGACCATCGGCCGTCTCTGGGTCTCCATGGCTTACCCACTTTTGGATGGCAGTAGGAAGAGCTCTCAAAAACCGATCCATTACAACACGTTCCACAATCTTTGGTGCGGACAAAGTCTCTGGCTGTAGCCACTTTCTGCTCAGGTGAATGAGATCATACATTTGAGACCTGGGGGGTTTTCCAAGCTGGAAAGTCCAGTTATGCACACGCTGAGCCCGGACTGCCTGGGTGACACCCAGCCTTGCCAATATTTCAGCTTTTAGCATCACATAGTCTTTTGCTTGGTTAGGCTCTAGGTCATAGTAAGCTTTCTGCGATTCACCAGTTAACAGAGGAGCCACCAGTCCAGCCCACTGCTCCTCAGGCCACTTTTCTCTTTCAGCGGTCCTTTCAAATGTGGTCAAAAATACCTCTGGATCATCCTCTCCAGTCATTTTTGTCAATAAACGACTCACCCCAAAGGACGCGGTATTAGTGGGACGGCTTTCCTCACTGGTCTGCGGACGTTGCTGCATTACTGCTTCCATCTGTTGTTGTAGTCTCTGCTCTTGCTTCTGCAACAGGTCTATGAAGCGGGCCTCAGATTGCTGCTGGGCTTGTTGCTGAGCCTCCAGACTCTGTTGCAAAGTTGCGTTTGTCTGCTGCTGGGCTGCAAGGCTCTGTTGATGAGCTTGCTGCTGGGCTGCAAAGTTCTGTTGTTGAGCTGCAAGGCTCTGTTGATGAGCTGCAAGGCTCTTTTGCAAACCTGCATTTGTCTGCTGTTGATTGGCATTTGCTAGAGCCAGCTGCTTCATTATCTCCTCCATGCTGGCTTAAAAAAAACTGCCACTGGTTCTCCACCAACTGTGAGGGGGTTAGCTCGGCAGCGGGTGTGTGTGACCCCCGGGATGGGCTCCCCACACAAAACAGGCCCAGCAAACGGAGGTTGTGGTTTTCAAAATCAAAAAGGTGCGGTTTATTTTCTATTTACAGTGACAAAACACAGCAAAGCAAAAGAAACATAAACAAAATAAATCCTGGTCAAGTTGACCTCTGACTAAACATACAGGTTTCCTAACTAACAACTGGGATCAGCCTAGTGCTGTCCTAGTCCCTAAGTCCCTGGTTTTAAATGTCCAAGCAAATAGCCACACAGGCTTTGTCTCACCGCACAGGGGTTCACTCTCCCTAGACAGTCCACACAGGTCTGGTTCCAGGCATGAGCTAACATCTAATGAAGCTGGGAGTTCTTATAGAGGCCTAAATGAGCTGACAAGCTTCAGCTGGTCTCATCAACTCCCTGTCTGCACGACGCCCAGCACTCTCCCTAGAGGTATGAGTCATCCATGAGCCCACTAGCCTTAGCTGGGCTTATACAACTCTCCACCTAGTTGTATAAGTCGGCGTAAAGCCTGAATCTGGGCGAAATATATCTACCCCCCTGGATGCAACCAGGTGACTTTACCTTCCTGCTGTCACAATGTACACAGTTGCGCAGGGAGCAGATGTGCGGGTGCCAGTCTTTCTGTGCATAACCATGCACAGTTGCGTGCATGCATGCACATTTGCAGTTGCGCTCACGCACCCAACGCTAATGTTGGCGTTAATGTGATGATTTAAACTGCAGCAGTTCTATTAGCCAGTGTCTACAGCTATTACCTGTGTTCCTGTATCTGTTCCTGTGTTGACTTCTGTTATTGACCCGGCTTGCCCTGACCTTGCTTGAATGTTCCCTGCCCTTGGCCTGTCTCTGGATTTGCTCTGCCTCCTGTTTATTTGCCTGACAATACGCTGCTCATCTTTGCATGTATCCTGATCATTCTCTGCCTAACATCCATGCCTGTGTGTGACTGTCTGTTGCTGACCTGGCTCATCAGACCTTGCATCCGGTTATCCACCTGTTCTACTTGGCAAACCGCCTGGTCGCTGCTGGTTCTAAACCCCCTTGGCAGTATTCCCGAGTCTGGCTCAGGGTGAGTTTTTAATGCTAAGAGCGGTAACCCCGAGCCAGACTCGGGCTGCATCACAGTATCCAGGGGAAGTTACTTACCTTGTTCCCTGGATCCTGCCAGTGGCGGCTGGTGAAGTTTTACGATCGGGGGGCGCCAGACCCCACCCATCTTTTTTGACCCCTCCCATTTCTCATAAGCCCCACCCCTTATAGAATCAACCCACTCCGTCCCCTGTATTTTACTTGCTTCCACCCATATAGTGTCAAGAGTATACAGCTCAGCATCACAGATCAGGGTATATAGGTCAGCATTACAGATATGGTATATAGATCAGCAGCATCACATAAAGGGTATATAGATCAGCAGCATCACATATACTGATCTCACAGCATACTGTCAGCATCCACACACTGGTGGAGGACACGATAACAGCACCCCCCTCCCCCCCGGATCGCAGCACACTGGCTCAGGGCTCACAGGACAAACTGACAGCAATTCCCCCCCCCCCCCCACCCAGCGGGGATCGAGGCACACTGATAACATTCCTGCACACTACCTGCAGAACAAGGCTGGCTCCTGGCACATTCTCCCCTTTCTGAATCCTGAAAGGAAGAAAGCCAGCAGCGCTGCAGGGGTTAAACACCAGGAAGAAGGCAGAACATTCGGCTCTCCTCTCCTGCAGGTGCCCGACCCCCTTCTGGACTAACGAGCAGGGCAGCCATGAAAAATATATAATAAAAAAAACTGCGCTAATATCAAATTAAATAAATAAATGAATAAACAAAAGGCAGCAGCAATGGTGGAATAAACACAATAGAAATAAAAATAGAAAAAACTGCCAATAACCAAATATTTCAATAGTATCCAGGGGCTGATAAGCAAAAAGCAGTGCACACTGGACAGAGACACCAGCTACTAGATACTAAAAATATCAATAATTTGTAGAAAAATAATGATAAAAAAAGTCCAGATAAGTGCCCAAATGAGTCCAGATAAGTCTGGCTCTGGTTTCTAATGGCATCATTTGGGCACTTTTCTGGACTTTATCATTATTTTTCTACAAATTATTGATATTTTTAGTATCTAGTAGCTGGTGCCTCTGTCCAGTGTGCACTGCTTTTTGCTTATCAGCCCCTGGATACTATTGAAATATTTGATTATTGGCGCAGATTTTCTTCTTTTTTTTTTTTACAGCCATGAAAAATGTTGGGGCCCCTTACACAGCTTTAGGCCTGGCCTCCCCCAGCTTGACCACCAACATTCCCCAGGGCCAGCTTACTGGCCAGCCAGCACACCGAATGAAATGAACACACTGCCCTACACGTGACATGTGAAAAATACAACCAAGCTTGGTCACACCTGTAAGTGTGAACTGAGCCTGTGATGAGTAAACACAAAATAACAAACCTCCATAAACAGAAATTATTCATGAAATAATCAGTGTTCATACAATAGTGTCACCATGCAAATAGCTGTGAACACTGTGCTATGCTCTGTTTATTGAGGATTGTTATTCCATAGATATATAAGGGTGAAGTGGAATGGTCATAAATTAAGGTCACATTATCTGGACACACAGAGTGATTGGGGGATGCTTATGCAGTGATGTGTGCCTGATTGGGGGATGTGTACCAGCTATGGGGAGACTGCAGACTTCCCCCCCTTCCCCCCACCCCAGGCACACACTCCTCTGCTCTTTTGACACTATTTGCCGGTATCTCATGTCTTGCAAACAAATCCATCCTATATCCCGACATGAAAGGCCACCTGCTTATCTGCACAAACTTTCCTCAGACAGCAGCTCAGCTCACCTCCCTCTCTGCAGCGTCAGACTCAGCATAAGAAACAGAGAAAAAACAACAATACAGGCGCCACTTAGTAAAACTGTTAGACTTTAATGTTACAATAGCACTAAAGCACTCACTCTTAGGTAAGCTGTAGCAGGCATATAAGCGGTCCGGTCCACGATCGTACTCTAAGGCCTCGTACACACGACCGATTTTCTCGGCAAGAACCAGCAAGAAACTTGCTGGCAGAGAGGTCTTGCCGAGTAAATCGGTCGTGTGTACGCTGCTAGCGGGTTTCTCGTCGAGAAAACCGACAAGAAACCTCGACGAGAAAATAGAGAACCTGCTCTTTATTTTCTCGTCGAGATTCTCCTCGGCGTGTTTCTCGACGAGAAAAGTGAGTGTGTGTACACTTACCTGTCCGCCCGGAAGCCCGCGCATGTTCGAAATGAATTTGACGCATGCGCGGTAGCTTCCTAGGCATACGTAGGGTATACCAAGATGACGGCGACGGCATCGAATGTGACGAGCGCATGCTCGACGTAGTCGATGACGTCACCGCGTACACTCCTTTCAAAGAACCGCGGGTTCTTTGAAACGAGCGTGTGTACACTCGGCCGGGACAAGTTTCTTGTCCAAGAATCTCGTCGAAAAAAACGACATGTTTTTTTCAACGAGAATCTCGGCCGTGTGTACGAGGCCTAAGTGCTGTTGTTCTCAATTAGAAGAGACATCCCTGTGTGCTGAGCGAAAAACCGGCATGATGTCCATGGAAGTGTATCCGGACGCTAGGGGTCACTGCACGCATCTTTTTCAAGCCTTCAAGGCTGCTACAGCTTACCTAAGAGTGAGTGCTTTAGTGCTATTGTAACATTAAAGTCTAACAGTTTTACTAAGTGGCGCCTGTATTGTTGTTTTTTCTCTGTTTCTTATGTTTGGAGTCTGGCTTCGGCTCCCCCAGCAAGCCTGCCCGCTTGTATCCCAGGACTGTTTATACTCACACTCAGAGCTTTTCACACAGCTCAAAGGACTTCTTTGGTAAAATATATATATATATATATATATATATGCATTGTCTTTTTAAACCTTTTAAGCGCCAGTGTTGTAAATAATTCTGTCAGACTCAGCATAGGCTATGCTCCAGCTCTGGCTTCTGACAGTGGGGCACTGGAGATCAGGGTGGGGGGGAAGGGGGGAGGATCGGAGTGCTAGAGAGCACAGAGCGAGTGCAGGAGATTGTAAGACTCAGATCTTCTAAATACATACACATGCCAGGCAGATCGAATGCGCCACAAGGCGGGTTTAAAGCCCGCAAATGAAGCGCCTCGTCTGCAATCTTGTGATTGCATAGACGTGGCGTTTCCCACAGTGCATTGCGTCTAGCGCCCAGCAACAGAAATCTAAAGGACCTTTTTTTTTAAAAATAAAATAAAATCTTAAAGGGACAGTTTAAAAAAAAACATATATTTTTTTTATGACTGCCTGGGAGGGGGGGGGGCGGCGCCCGTGCGCCCCCTATGGACGGGCCGCCACTGGATCCTGCGATGTGTCCCCGCAGTGTGTGCAAGCCGTGTCTCGCTCAATTCACATTGCCGGGTGCCAAGCTCCGTTCCCTGCGACGTTGCGGTGCACGGGGGCGGAGTTCAGCGCCAAATTCAAAAAGTGAAAAACACACAATACATACAGTATACTGTAATCTTACTGATTGCAGTACTGTATCAAATAATTACACAACCCCTTTGTCCCTAGTAGTCTGTCCAGTGTCCTGCATGCACTTTTATATTATAAAAACTGTTCTTTCTGCCTGGAATTTGGAGATTGTCCATAAAAAACAAAAAGTGTCCCTTTATGTCAAAAGTGGTTTTAGACCAGCTAAAAAACAGCGATAATAAATTAGAATCACTTGCAGAATTGAGCGATAGCGATTTGTGGGGAAATTCGTCATCAATCACTAAATCTAATGACAGCGACAATTCTGCAACTGAGCAAATTTCAGTGTTTTTGATTTGATTACATTATTGAATAATTTTTATTATAATTACATTACTATTTGTTATAATTATTTATAGTTATTTATTATATTATAATTTTGTGTTTCAAACTTTATCATACCTGGGATGTCTACTAGACTATTTTTTGGTCAGGTTTAAGTAAGTAATTACCCGTATTTATCGGCGTATAACACGCACAGGCGTATAACACGCACCCTAACTTTAAGAGGGAAGTTTCAGGAAAAAAACTTTCCACAGCCTTCTTCGTATAACACGCAGGCACAGTTTACCCTCTATTTTCAGGGTAAAAAAGTGAGTGTTATACGCCAATAAATACAGTACTAAGAATTACAGGCCTACAATACATAACACCAAATTTCCATGCAAAATAATTGTACCACTTTTGGTACATAATTCCAGACAGAATCATACCGCCATGGAGGTTAATCTGCTGAGTGCTACCAGTCCTTTCGCACCTGCTACGTGGCAGCTGCCTGTCAAGCACCTGCCACCTGCTGTCTGCCTAGTCCAGGGTCTGCTGTATCTGCTGTTTTAGCGATCCGACCTGTCTCAGGCGATGCACCTGCTACCTATTATCGCGACTGACGGAACAACTTACAGGCATTCATACCTCGCCGCGCTCTCGCGGCCACTGTCGCAGCATCAGTGGTCTCAGAGCCGGGGCTTTACGAGAGGCCTCCCTCTACATGTCAGGCTCTGCCACAAAATATGTGAAAGATTTCACACAAAGGAAGCAATACAGAGAGAACAGGATACTTTTCATACAATGACATGGTACAGCAGGCTCATATCAGGAATATGAAATGTTGGTGTAATATATTCTTTAACCATAATAAGTCCCTAAGTAACTTCTTCCTCTTCATCTCCCCTTAGATATAATTGTATGCAGTTTGTTCTGCTTTTTTACCATTAATATTTAAATGTTTCACTTCTGTCTATAGATTACATAGAAAATAAAATAATTTTTGCACGAAAATATTGGCAAAATAAAGACGGTTTTCCAGAGCAAAATAAATAAAAATGTTCTGTAATACTATAGAGGGCTGACTTTTAACAAACAGATAATTTCTAGTCTTTGCAGTCCAGTACTATCTTCTATGCAGCTGATTCGAGTTCCTGCTCCTCTGCACAGTCATCTTGGATTCGGGATCCAGCTATCACTTCCCCATGATTCACAGCCGGCTCCCCACTGTGCATGCACAAGCCATGGTTTGTCATGTGGCCCTGTAGTCTCCTGGGACATGTGACCTTTTCTCCAAAAGCTGTGGGAAGTGGGGGAGGATAACCAAGAAAGTGTGAATGGGTACTATCAAAAAAAGGTACTGACTCCCCTAAAAAAAAAAAAAAAAAAAATCTGCTGACCGGGGAGAAAAAAACAAGTAGCTTTAAGACTACTTTCACACTGGGGCGGGGGGATTTTCGGGCGCTAGCGATTCCATCACTCGAAAGATGCTGTTTGCAGGACTTTTTCTAATGTCCTGCAAGTGCACCGCTCTTGTGTGAAAGCACTCGGGCTCTCACACTGGGGCTGCAGGGGAGGCGTTTTTCAGGCGCTTTACAGGCACTATTTTTAGCCCAAAAGCTCCTGAAAAACGCCCCAGTGTGAAAGGGGTCTAAAGGGCTGCTTTAATGACAAATTGCTCAAAAAAAGGCAGAAGAAAAAGACAGTAAGCAGAGTACAGAAAGCAGGCCGAGGTCACAATGAAGAGGGGAAAGTCCAGAGGCAGGTCAGGAACAAGCCAGATCTACGGAAAGGCAGAATCCGCAGATCAGGTCACAGGTAAACAAAAACAAGCTGGAGATCACTCAGCAAATTCTTTCTGCAGAGCTCCAGTTTCTATAGGCTGCTGAGCTCCAATACCAGTTCAGGTCCAGGCCCTGATCACACCATTCGTCCAATACCCTGGTCAAAAGCAACATCTGTTTGCTTCTGCTCTTACATTTAATACATCTACATGAATTGATCATTATCTAGACTTATATAAATATTTGGGTGTTCATGACTGTAAACAACTAATTTAACCACTTCCCAACCGGCTCACGTACATATACATAGGCAGGTTGGCAGCCCTGCGGAAAACAACGTACAGGTACGTCGGCTCCTTTAAGAGCCTTAGCAGGCACGCGCGCCGCTGCACGGCGGAGGACCCGATACGCGTGGCCGGCAGTAACACAAATCCCGGTTCTGTCAGAAGAAGGAGAGACAGATCGTGTGTTCCTATTAATTAGGAACAGCGATAAGTCTCCTCCTCTAGTCACTCCCATCCCCCAACAGTTAGAACACACACTGAGGGAACACATTTAACCCCTTGATCGCCCCCTAGTGTTAACCCCTTCCCTGCCAGTGACATTTATACAGTAATCTGTGGCTATTTTCAGCTCTGATCGCTGTATAAATGTCAATGGTTCCAAAAAAGTGTCAAAAGTGTCCGATCTGTCCCGATAAAAATAGCTGATCACCGCCATTACTAGTAAAAAAATAATAATAATAAAAATGCCATAAATCTATCCCCTATTTTGTAGACGCTATAACTTTTGCTATAACTTTTGCGCAAATCAATCAATATACGCTTATTGCGTTTTTTTTTAACCAAAAATATGTAGAAGAATATATATCGGCCTAACCTGATGAAGAAATGTGTTTAAAAAAAAAATTGGGCGATATTTATTATAGCAAAAACTGAAAAATATTGTTTTTTTTTCTAAATTGTTGCTCCTTTTTTTATAGCGCAAAAAAAAAACGCAGAGGTGATCAAATACCACCAAAAGAAAGCTCTATTTGTGAGAAAAAAAAGGATGTCAATTTTTTTTGGGGTACCACGTCGCACGACTGGGCAATTGTCAGTTAAAATGACGCAGTGCCGTATCGCAAAAAATGGCCTGGTCAGGAAGGGGGCAAATCCTTCCGAGGCTGAAGTCGTTAAGGGAGAAGTATAGCCAAAGCTTTTTGGCTGTACTTCTCCTATGGATCACAGGAGAAAGTTCATTCTGCACTCCTGTGACCCTTTTTCAGCCCGCTGTCAGCTGATGATACAGAGGCGGTCGGGATCCACCCAGATGCCTGGACCGGCAGCTGGCTCAGCCTCTCAGTGAGGCGCTGAGAGGCTGAGCCAGCTGATTCCACCCCCTCCACAGCCCAGTATTGCAGTGAGCACTGGAGAGGCAGAACAGAGAGCTGGTGATTGACAGTTTCTGTCTCTCTGCTCACTGAACTGCGGGAACTGAGCAATCAGCAGTGTTTGCTCACTCAGTTCTCAGCCTTAGAGCTGGCAGGGGACAGATGCAGCATTGGTCCGATGCTGCATCCACCTAGGTGAGGAAAATGTTCTTCTCTTTTAACAGAGTAACGCATGCTCACTGTGCTTATGAGGAATTGCTGAGGGTCCTTGCATGCATTAGTGTTATCTGAT
The DNA here is from genome assembly GCA_029206835.1 of Rana muscosa. Taxonomy (NCBI): domain Eukaryota; kingdom Metazoa; phylum Chordata; class Amphibia; order Anura; family Ranidae; genus Rana; species Rana muscosa. Next base: position 892,972,596 of record CM055117.1, on the reverse strand, counting down.
TCCAATTATTTCTATTTAGTTTATTGAACCAGTCATTGCTATACCATTTCCTATGTAAGGATAGGGACATATTTACAGCTGTGATTACTCATGAAAAGTATATGTTGCAGTAGCTACCAGGCCTGAGGAGAAACAGGGCAGAAGCTCTCTAAAGTAGACCCAAGCTTGGTCCAAACAAAAAGCAATCCTTATTTTTTTTTCTGTGTCACTAAGACCCCATTGACACTGAGGCAGTTTTCAGCCATTTTAGCACTAGAAATCGCAGCTGTAAAGTGCCTGAAAATTGCCTCCTATTCATTGCAATGGGTGCTTTCACACAAAAGTGCCCCGCTAGTGGCTGAAAAAACTGCGGTAAACAGTGGTAAAGCGCCGCTTATGGACAGCGTTTTCAGTGTGAAAGCAGCCTTAAGTTGTCTGTGCAAAATCTAGCAAATCTCCTACTCTATCAAAATGGTGGAGAAAGTCCACAATTATGAAATGGAAGTAAAATGTTTGTGCCAACAATTGTCCAAGATTGCAGTATCTGGCTACCATTTTGGGGACTCCAAGCCCTTATCAGATACAGATTATGAGGGCCAGATTACTCTCCTGGGTTCCAGTCGCTGGCATATTGTGGGTGGCAGTAGCATGCATGAAAAAACACATTGTATTCCCACCTTACTGTTTAGTTGAGTAATTGTGGAGGAAAGGGTGTTTGAGAACAGGCATTTTTTTACTGTTAGTTCACATTCTTAAACTTTACAAAAGGTTTTCAAATAGTGTAAGGGGGGACAGAAGGTATGGCATTCTGGGACAATCTTAGATCTTGGTGCTCCTGGTAACTTTACGGTGCAATTTATGTTTTTCTTGAGGCGTAAACCAGTGTTAAACACAAAAGCAAACATTTATTACATTGCAGCTAACCAATTCCTAGATATGATGGCTGTATCAGTTTCTTTTTTAAGGCTTTCTTCCATTTTCATCTGATGATCCAGCCAGTAAATTTGTTGATTTTCAAAACACAAGCTCTCCAGCAGAATGTATCAGTTTACATGGACGAAACAAACCACTTCACACTGGCAGGGGTGACTAAAATAATCAGCTTTTATTTATTCATGCAAAACCTTTGTGTCAAAAGGAAAAAGTATGCTGTAACTAGTTATAAAGTGTGAGTTGGAGTTTGGCTTCAATTTGTTTAGAGTATTTAAATCCGCTAATACAGTTAACCTCCCTGGCGGTATGATTCTGTCTGGAATAATGTACCAAAAGCGGTACAATTATTTTGCATGGAAATTTGGTGTTATGTATTGTAGGCCTGCAATTCTTAGTAATTACTTACTTAAACCTGACCAAACAAGAGTCTAGTAGACATCCCGGGTATGATAAAGTTTGAAACACAAAATCATAACTTATAATATAATAAATAACTATAAATAATTATAACAAATAGTAATGTAATTATAATAAAAATTATTCAATAATGTAATCAAATCAAAAACACTGAAATTTGCTCAGTTGCAGAATCGTCGCTGTCATTAGATTTAGTGTTTGATGACGAATTTCCCCACAAATCGCTATCGCTCAATTCTGCAAGTGATTCTAATTTATTATCGCTGTTTTCTAGCTGGTCTAAAACCACTTTTGACATAAAGGGACACTTTTTGGTTGCTATGGACAATCTCCAGTTTCCAGGCAGAAAGAACAGTTTTTATAATATAAAAGTGCATGCAGGACACTGAACAGACCACTAGGGACAAAGGGGGTGTGTAATTATTTGATACAGTACTTTAATTTGTAAGATTACAGTATACTGTATCTATACTGCGCGTTTCACTTTTTGAATTTGGCGCCGAACTCCGTCCCCGTGCACCGCAACGACGCAGGGAACGGAGCTCGGCACTCGGCAGTGTGGATCGAGCGAGGAGACAGCTCGCACACACCGCGGGAGGACATCGCAGGATCCAGGGAACAAGGTAAGTAACTTCCCTGTATCCTGCAATGCAATCCCAAGTCTGGCTCGGGGTTACCGCTCTTAGCAAGAAAAACTCACCCCGAGCCCGACTCGGGATTACCGCCAGGTTAACACTACCCTCCCCCCGGACTGACAATGCTGCTGTTTCACTAATACAGGAGGTGTGTTACTGGTCAGATCACCAGGTGGAAACAGAGGGAAAACAGCCAAAGAAAATAAAACTGATGCAGTCAACACATCCAGGTACTCTCTGCTCACCAGGTGGGTTGGGCTAGACCAGGGGTCTCAAACTGGCAGCCCTAAAGCTGTTGCAAAACTACAAGTCCCATCATGCCTCTGCCTGTGGGAGTCATACTTGTAACTGCCAGCCTTGCAATGCCTCATGGGACTTGTAATTTCACAACAGCTGGAGGGCCGCCAGTTTGAGACCCCTTGGCTAGACAGTGCCTGCTCCACTGACTTCAGGTTCCTGAACTGGTTGGCTGGGGGCTGCAGGGGGTAGCCGGGGGCGGCTTGGTCAGAGCTGGCCTTGGCGTACACAATCAATGCCAGGGAAGGGGAGGGGGTGCCTGCACTCTGTCCTCATCCTCATTACGCACTCGGTAGGACACCGGCAGGGATTTTTTTACTAATCTACACCAGGAAGCCTTTAGGCATGCATAGTTGTCAACATTTAAAAAAAAAATTAAGGACACTTTTTTGCTGTGCATCTAGCATGCCATTGTAGACAGAGAATGTACTTTAAAATGGACGTGGTTCTACAAGAGGCATAGCATTAACCCAATCCCACACGTTTGTGAACCCTAAAGTCAGATTTAACCACTTGCCGACCAGCCGCAGCCATTATACTGTGGCAGGTCGGCTCATTCCCGCAAATCGCCGTAGGTGTGCATTGGCTCCTTTAAGAGCCATAGCAGGCCCTGTCGGCCACCCGCGATCGCGTGAAAGAGAGCCAGAATGGGGTTCTGTCAATGTAAACAGACAGATCAACATTCTGACAGGGGAGGAGAGAGAGATCTGCTGTTCCTAGTGATTTGGAACAGCGATCTCTCTCCTCCTCCAGTCAGTCCTCCCACAGTTATAAACACCTCCCAGGGAACACATTTAACTCTTTGATTGCCCCCTGGTGTTAACCCCTTCCCTGCTAGTGACATTTACACAGTATAAAGAAAACAAAAATTAGGTACACAAAGAAAGAGAGCTCACCCCCTATATTTACTGGGGAAAGTTAGTTTAAAAGGGAAATGAATCACTTATATTAATTATATCCCCATTCTCGAGTTAGTCCCGATTAGGGATGAGCTTCGTGTTCGAGTCGAACATACGTTCGACTCGAACATCGGCTGTTTGATCGTTCGACGAAGATCGAACGATTTGGGCCGTTCGCGCCAAATTCGAGTGACGCGAACGGCCCACAATGCACTACGCCATCGCAGTGTCATCCAGGCGCTGTGATTGGCCAAGCATGCACTGTGACCCCGCATGCTTGGCCAATCACAGCGCCGGCAGCGAGGAGAGCAATGATTGGCCACAGGCAGGATGCTGAGGGGGTTTAGTACACGCCCCACACTATAAAAGGCCGCCAGCGCGGCGGCCTTGTGTAGTGTGTTCCGGAGCAGGGAAAGAGAAGCATAGGCAGGGACAGTGTCATTTTTTTTCCTTTACTAATCCTGGATTCCTTGTGTTTAGGGACAAATAAGGATAGGTAGGGAGAGTGTCAGTGTGTTATTCTGTGCTAAACCTTATTTGTAGGGACAGAGAGGTACAGTGAGGGAAAGTGTCAGTGTGCTATTCTGTTCTAAACCAATCTTGCTGAACCATATTTGAAATCCTTGAGTTTAGGGACAGAGAGGTACAGTGAGGGAAAGTGTCAGTGAGCTATTCTGTTCTAAACCAATCTTGCTGAACCATATTTGAAATCCTTGAGTTTAGGGACAGAGAAGGACACTCGTGGAAACTATCAGTGTGCTATTCTGTGCTAAATCTTGTTTGTAGGGACAGAGAAGGACAGTGAGTGAAACTGACAGTGTGCTATTCTGTTCTAAACCAATCTTGCTGAACCATATTTGAAATCCTTGAGTTTAGGGACAGAGAGGTACAGTGAGGGAAAGTGTCAGTGTGCTATTCTGTTCTAAACCAATCTTGCTTAACCATATTTGAAATCCTTGAGTTTAGGGACAGAGAGGTACAGTGAGGGAAAGTGTCAGTGTGCTATTCTGTTGTAAACCAATCTTGCTGAACCATATTTGAAATCCTTGAGTTTAGGGACAGAGAAGGACACTCGTGGAAACTATCAGTGTGCTATTCTGTGCTAAATCTTGTTTGTAGGGACAGAGAAGGACAGTGAGTGAAACTGACAGTGTGCTATTCTGTTCTAAACCAATCTTGCTGAACCATATTTGAAATCCTTGAGTTTAGGGACAGAGAGGTACAGTGAGGGAAAGTGTCAGTGTGCTATTCTGTTCTAAACCAATCTTGCTGAACCATATTTGAAATCCTTGAGTTTAGGGACAGAGAAGGACACTCGTGGAAACTATCAGTGTGCTATTCTGTGCTAAATCTTGTTTGTAAGGAACAGAGAAGGACAGTGAGTGAAACTGACAGTGTGCTATTCTGTTCTAAACCAATCTTGCTGAACCATATTTGAAATCCTTGAGTTTAGGGGCAGAGAAGGACACTCGTGGAAACTATCAGTGTGCTATTCTGTGCTAAATCTTGTTTGTAGGGACAGAGAAGGACAGTGAGTGAAACTGACAGTGTGCTATTCTGTTCTAAACCAATCTTGCTGAACCATATTTGAAATCCTTGAGTTTAGGGACAGAGAGGTACAGTGAGGGAAAGTGTCAGTGTGCTATTCTGTTCTAAACCAATCTTGCTGAACCATATTTGAAATCCTTGAGTTTAGGGACAGAGAGGTACAGTGAGGAAAAGTGTCAGTGTGCTATTCTGTTCTAAACCAATCTTGCTGAACCATATTTGAAATCCTTGAGTTTAGGGACAGAGAGGTACAGTGAGGGAAAGTGTCAGTGAGCTATTCTGTTCTAAACCAATCTTGCTGAACCATATTTGAAATCCTTGAGTTTAGGGACAGAGAAGGACACTCGTGGAAACTATCAGTGTGCTATTCTGTGCTAAATCTTGTTTGTAGGGACAGAGAAGGACAGTGAGTGAAACTGACAGTGTGCTATTCTGTTCTAAACCAATCTTGCTGAACCATATTTGAAATCCTTGAGTTTAGGGACAGAGAAGGACACTCGTGGAAACTATCAGTGTGCTATTCTGTGCTAAATCTTGTTTGTAGGGACAGAGAAGGACAGTGAGTGAAACTGACAGTGTGCTATTCTGTTCTAAACCAATCTTGCTGAACCATATTTGAAATCCTTGAGTTTAGGGACAGAGAAGGACACTCGTGGAAACTATCAGTGTGCTATTCTGTGCTAAATCTTGTTTGTAGGGACAGAGAAGGACAGTGAGTGAAACTGACAGTGTGCTATTCTGTTCTAAACCAATCTTGCTGAACCATATTTGAAATCCTTGAGTTTAGGGACAGAGAGGTACAGTGAGGGAAAGTGTCAGTGTGCTATTCTGTTCTAAACCAATCTTGCTGAACCATATTTGAAATCCTTGAGTTTAGGGACAGAGAGGTACAGTGAGGGAAAGTGTCAGTGTGCTATTCTGTTCTAAACCAATCTTGCTGAACCATATTTGAAATCCTTGAATTTAGGGACAGAGAGGTACAGTGAGGGAAAGTGTCAGTGAGCTATTCTGTTCTAAACCAATCTTGCTGAACCATATTTGAAATCCTTGAGTTTAGGGACAGAGAAGGACACTCGTGGAAACTATCAGTGTGCTATTCTGTGCTAAATCTTGTTTGTAGGGACAGAGAAGGACAGTGAGTGAAACTGACAGTGTGCTATTCTGTTCTAAACCAATCTTGCTGAACCATATTTGAAATCCTTGAGTTTAGGGACAGAGAAGGACACTCGTGGAAACTATCAGTGTGCTATTCTGTGCTAAATCTTGTTTGTAGGGACAGAGAAGGACAGTGAGTGAAACTGACAGTGTGCTATTCTGTTCTAAACCAATCTTGCTGAACCATATTTGAAATCCTTGAGTTTAGGGACAGAGAAGGACACTCGTGGAAACTATCAGTGTGCTATTCTGTGCTAAATCTTGTTTGTAGGGACAGAGAAGGACAGTGAGTGAAACTGACAGTGTGCTATTCTGTTCTAAACCAATCTTGCTGAACCATATTTGAAATCCTTGAGTTTAGGGACAGAGAAGGACACTCGTGGAAACTATCAGTGTGCTATTCTGTGCTAAATCTTGTTTGTAGGGACAGAGAAGGACAGTGAGTGAAACTGACAGTGTGCTATTCTGTTCTAAACCAATCTTGCTGAACCATATTTGAAATCCTTGAGTTTAGGGACAGAGAAGGACAGTGAGGGAAAGTGTCAGTGAGCTATTCTGTTCTAAACCAATCTTGCTGAACCATATTTGAAATCCTTGAGTTTAGGGACAGAGAAGGACACTCGTGGAAACTATCAGTGTGCTATTCTGTGCTAAATCTTGTTTGTAGGGACAGAGAAGGACAGTGAGTGAAACTGACAGTGTGCTATTCTGTTCTAAACCAATCTTGCTGAACCATATTTGAAATCCTTGAGTTTAGGGACAGAGAGGTACAGTGAGGGAAAGTGTCAGTGTGCTATTCTGTTCTAAACCAATCTTGCTGAACCATATTTGAAATCCTTGAGTTTAGGGACAGAGAGGTACAGTGAGGGAAAGTGTCAGTGTGCTATTCTGTTCTAAACCAATCTTGCTGAACCATATTTGAAATCCTTGAGTTTAGGGACAGAGAAGGACACTCGTGGAAACTATCAGTGTGCTATTCTGTGCTAAATCTTGTTTGTAGGGACAGAGAAGGACAGTGAGTGAAACTGACAGTGTGCTATTCTGTTCTAAACCAATCTTGCTGAACCATATTTGAAATCCTTGAGTTTAGGGACAGAGAGGTACAGTGAGGGAAAGTGTCAGTGAGCTATTCTGTTCTAAACCAATCTTGCTGAAGCATATTGCAAATCCTTGTGTTTAGGGACAGAGAAGGATAGGCAGGGGACAGTGTCAGTGTCATTGTTGCTAAGTCTCCTGCACAGTATACACCTGAAGGTAGCCCTTATTGCTCTTTTTCCCATCTCCCTGCAGGCCATCCATTAAAATGTCTGGAAGGCAAACAAGGAGAGGCAGACAGTCAGGAGGCAAAAAAAGAGGGCAAGCAGGCTCTGTGTCTGGGGGCAACAGTGCTGGTCGTGGACGCGGTGCATTGTCATCAGCACATGGCCATGGGACACGCTTGTCCTTCTTTTCGGCAGCTGGACATGTTGAGCCACATCATGCCGAAGACTTGGTAGAGTGGATGACCAAGCCCACCTCATCCTCCTCACCCTCTCTCACCCAGGCTCAGGGTACTGGCAAAGCAGCTGCCAAAGCGTCCTCTTCTCTGGTATCATTATCTTCATTAGTCAATCCTTCCCTAGACCCACCATGTCCTCCTCCTGAGGAGTCCCCCAAACTGTTTGAGCACAGTGTTGGGTACATGCTCCAGGAGGATGCCCAGCGTTTCGAAGGATCTGATGATGATACCCAGATAGAGGAAGGCAGTAGCGTGAGAGCAGAGAGAGGGGATGCTCAAGAAGGACACCAATCTGGCAGTCATGCTCCAGCAGCTGCAGCATACTGCCAGATTGGCTCCAGTGATGAGGAGGGAGGGGATGATGAGGTCACTGACTCCACGTGGGTGCCTAATAGGAGAGAGTATTAGGAGGAGGATGAGGAGGAGGCACATCTCTAACGAGGCAGGATGCCCTTGGGTGGCCAGCGTATGGGCAGCACACCGACGGAATCACAACGCAGAGCTCCGCCTGTGCAGGGCGCTGCCTCTGCCCGTCATTCAAAAAGTTCTTTGGTGTGGGCCTTTTTTGAGGCGAGTGCATCAGATCGCACAGCTGCTGTTTGCAACATATGTCTCAAGCGTATATCGCGTGGCCAAAACATCAGCCGCTTGGGCACCACATGCTTGATCAGACATATGTTGACCTGCCATGCAGCTCGTTGGCAAGCCTACCTTAAAGACCCACACCAAAGAACAAAGCGGACCTCTCCTTGCACCGCATCAGCTGGGATCTCCAACCCCACTATACCTTCAGTCCTCTCTGAAACCTGCACTGAGAGGAATGAAGGTGTAGAATTAGGTGTGTCACAGCCCAGTACGTGCGGCCACTCTGCTAGCAGTACACCGACGTCCGATTCTAGCAGGCAAATTTCCCTGCCCCAGCTGCTGGACCGTCAAAAGAAGTTCACTCCCAGCCATCCACATACCCAGCGGTTGAATGCTAGCTTCAACTGCTGCCTTTTCAGTTGGTAGACTCGGCCCCCTTCCGTGAGTTTGTGCAATATGCGGTTCCTCAGTGGCAGGTTCCCAAACGCCACTTTTTCTCACGGAAGGCGATTCCGGCTCTCTACAGGCATGTGGAAGGCAATGTCTTGGCCTCGCTGGACAGGGCGGTCAGCGGTAAGGTGCATATTACCGCTGACTCATGGTCCAGCAGGCATGGACAGGGATGTTACCTTTCTTTCACGGCCCATTGAGTCACTCTTTTGGCAGCTGGGAAGGATGCAGGACAAGGTGCAGTAGTGTTGGAGGTTGTTCCGCCGCCACGCCTCCAAAATGCTACTACTGGTTGTGACACACCTCTCTCCTCCACCCCCTCCTCTTCTTCTTCCTCCATGGCCTCTTCCTGTGGTTTGTCCTCGGAACCAGCGGTGCTCCGTAGGCGTTCAAGGGGCTACGCAAGTACGCAGGCAAAAAGATGCCATGCCGTGCTTGCGCTGGTGTGTTTGGGGGACAGGAGCCACACTGGGGCAGAGGTCCTGTCTGCTCTGCAGGGGCAGGCCGAGAGGTGGTTGACGCCACGCCAGCTTAAGCCAGGAATGGTGGTTTGCGACAATGGCACCAACCTCCTCTCCGCCCTCCGACAGGGACAACTGACCCATGTGCCCTGTATGGCTCACGTTCTTAACCTGGTGGTGCAGCGGTTCTTGGGCAGGTACCCGGGCTTACAGGATGTCCTGAGGCAGGCCAGGAAAGTCTGTGTGCATTTCCGCAGATCTTATAATGCCAGTGCTCGCCTGGCTGAGCTGCAAAAGGAGTTGAACCTGCCCAAGAACCGCCTTATATGTGACATGCCCACCAGGTGGAACTCAACGTTGGCCATGCTGCAGTGGCTGCACATGCAGCAGAGGGCCATCAATGAGTACCTGTGCAACTACGGCACCAGGACAGGGTCAGGGGAGCTCGGGTTTTTTTCACCATGCCAGTGGGGCATGATCAGGGATGCATGCACTGTCCTGGCACCATTTGAGGAGGATGGTGAGCAGTGACAGTGCATGCATCAGTGACACTGTACCTCTTGTCCACCTGTTGGAGCACACGCTGCGTGGAATAATGGACAGGGCACTTGAGGCAGAACAGAGGCAGGAAGAGGAGGACTTCCTTGCCTCTCAAGGCCCCCTTTACCCAGACAGTGTTCCTTCTGTCCCACCCATCGCACAGGAAGAGGAGGAGGAGGAGGAGGAGGAGGATTGTGTCAGCATGGAGGTGGAGGCTGACACTCAGCATCATCAGCAGCAGTCTTTTAGGGATGATTTACAGTCCCAAGAAACCAGTGGACTTGTACGTGGCTGGGAGGAGGTGGCTGCAGATCATGTCGTCCTTAGTGATCCAGAGGACTCCGGACTGAATGCCTCAGCTAACCTACGCTGCATGGCCTCCCTGATCCTGCAAAGTCTGCGGAAGGATCCTCGTATTCTTCGGATCAAGGAGAGGGACCATTACTGGCTGGCCACTCTCCTTGATCCACGGTACAAGGGTAAGGTTGCGGACCTTATGTTACCGTCGCAGAGGGAGCAGAGGATGAGACAACTCCGGGAGGCCTTGCAGAAAGGTCTGTGCAACGCGTTCCCAGAGACTGGGAGGTTACAAACTCCTGGTCCTGGACAACGAGTTGCTGAGGCTTCGGGCAGTCAAAGAAGGAGCGGTGGGGAAGGTGGCCGTCTGACCGATGCGTTCAGACAATTCTTTAGTCCGCAGCCCCAAAGTATGATCGGTTCCAGCAACCATCGCCAGCGTCTGATATACATGGTGCAGGAATACCTAGGGGCAAGGTCAGACTTGGACACCTTCCCCACCGAAAATCCTCTGGCTTACTGGGTCTTGAGGATGGATCACTGGCCAGAGCTTGCACAGTATGCAATTGAGCTACTGGCCTGTCCTGCATCCAGCGTTCTTTCAGAACGCACATTCAGTGCTGCTGGAGGATTTGTCACGGATCACAGGGTGCGCCTGTCCACCGACTCGGTTGATCGACTGACTTTCATCAAGATGAACCAGTCTTGGATCACCACCACCTACCACACCCCTGATGCTGATATAACAGACTAATTGATTTTAAAATGTCACATCCCTTCAAGACTGATGCTGATGCTGAGTGCCTGTGCTGTTATGTTGACTGGCTATCCTCCTCCTCCTCCTCAATGATACGATTAATGATGATAGCTTGGAAGATCATTTTGGTTTATGGGTGACGCCACCAGTGGCTAAGGCCCAATTTTTCAGCCCCTGTTTAACAGGGGCGTGTAATTAAAATTTTTGATGCAATACTTTGCAACAGGCCTCATTGCTGTGCTCCAAGTACAGTATCTGTGAGGGGTTGCAGTGTTGTGCCACCAGTTCCTAAGGCCCAATTTTTCAGCCCCTGTTCAACAGGGGCATGCAATTATAATTATTGATCTAATAATTCACAGCAGGGCCCATTGCTGCGCCCACCAAGAGTAACTGTCAGGCCTTACAGTGTTGTGGCACCAGCACCACCATCACCACCACCACCACCACCAAAGGCCCAATTTTTCAGCCCCTGTTCAACAGGGGCATGCAATTATAATTATTGATCTAATAATTCACAGCAGGGCCCATTGCTGCGCCCACCAAGAGTAACTGTCAGGCCTTACAGTGTTGTGGCACCAGCACCACCATCAAAGGCCCAATTTTTACTACCACTGATCAACAATTATATGTTATTACAATTCCTGATATAATAGTTGACAGCAGGGCGTTCCAGCACCCACCAAGAGTAACTGTGAGTACTTACAGTGTTGTGCCAACACCAACACCTAAGGGGCCAATTTCTGCAGAGTATATACGGCAGGTCCCTACTTTCAAACATCCAACTTACAAACGACTACTACTTGCAAACGGAAGAAGACAACAGGAAGTGAGAGGAAATCTACCCCTTGGAAGGAAAATTCTCTCCTGTAAGAATTAATATGGGAGAAAGGTGTCTCCTCTCTACTGATGCTTTATCACCAATCCTTGTTTCAATAAAAACACCACATTTCAAAAACAGTTGTCATTGGGACGCAAAGTGAGGTGAAATGTTCTGAACAGGGGCACAGACAGCAAAACAAATGTTACAGGGGTGATAACCCTTCCCTATGTTTTCCAAAAAGCTTAAAAATAGGTATTTGGGCTGGAGCTACACTTAAACAATGTAGCTGTTCAAAATTACAAACAGATTCTACATAAGAACAAACCTACAGTCCCTGTCTTGTATGCACCGCCTGTATACGGCTGTTCAGAGTATATAGGGCCTTTTTTATTTTGTGTGCGGGGTTCCCCTTAATATCCATACAAGACCCAAAGCGGCTGGTAATGGGCTGGGGTAGGGGGTTGATGGGGTAGCTATGCCATTTTTCTTAAAGATTTTCATCCATATTACCGGGACCAGACATTACATTAAAGCCGCAAGCAGTTTTAAATGGCTTTTTTTTCCTTTAGAAATGTTATTTTGTGCAGGGACAGTTCTAAACACGGGAAACACGTGGCACTTCACAGGCATACTTTAGACACCCCCCAGGTACAATATTTAAAGGAATATTTGACTTTTTTTTTTTCACTTTATGCATCATTAAAATGACTGCTCCCGGAAAACGTCCGTTTTTAAAACTTCTTTTTGCATTGATACATGTTCCCTGGTGCAGAACCCGGGTTCCCAACTTCTGTTTAGGACAATAACATGGATAATAGCCGTTATAATTAGCACTTTAGAATCCGAACGTTCGCATCCATTGTATTTAATAGGGTTCTAATGTTCGTGCGAACTTTCGGTCCGTTCGCGGGTTCTGGTGCGAACCGAACCCGGGGGTGTTCGGCTCATCACTAGTCCCGATATATATATAGTTATATAAACTTAATTGGGGTAGCTTTTCCCCTTTAGTTCCTCTGAATTGATTTAAGCATATAAGAAAAGAGGAAAGATAAAAAGAAAATCCTTCCAAGAGAAATTCTTCAAAAAGGAACTGGTGAAAATTGTGTATTTATTAAACAAACCGCAATATATTAATACAAATGGAATTAGAAAACGAACACTGTTACAAAACCCTTCAACTATTATTAAAATTAGACTAGTCTTAAAACCTAAGAAATGGGTGGCCACCCGACCAGCCATACACACCACAATCAATCTGCTATCAAATCATGCATCCAGTATTCATAGATCAGTCCAAATGGTTAAATGCCCGGAGAGGATCCTCCTTCAAGTGCAATATGCTGTCTATCATGGGAATGAAAATGGTTTTGACAAGAAATTTGATCGTTTTTAGGAAGTCAGGAAAAGATGTAAAGGTAAATAGTAGATTAAATCTGAACTTTACTGTGACCCGCGTTAATAAATGTCTGTTTTCACTGGGTTATTTTGAACATTGCTATACACGAGATCCGGTGTTGATGATCATAAATTTGCTGACAGTACATGTAAAAAAGTAACTGATTTGGATAGATCTCACCGTTTGTAGTTTTCCACGATTTTTCTACACTCGTATCGCCTCCATCTTTCAGGTGCTCTCCTAAATGGAGACAGCGATGTTCACTTGATCTCTTTCCAAGGTTGTAGGTATGTTGATCCCAGTTTTAGATCATATATAGCGGGCCATATATGTTCAGCATCGATCCATCTGTCTTTTACAGTGGCGGTGCGTCCATAGAGGGCGCCGGAGCGCCGCCCCCTCTCGCTCCCGCACCGCCACTGAAAGACAATACACAGATTCATGCATTGCATGAATCTATGTATTGTCACCGCTGCCGCGCTGCCGACTATTCATATGGCCGGCCTCCTGGTGAGCGCCGGCCATATGAATAAGCGTGGCGGCCGGCGGTGGGTGTGTTCTGGAAGTGTCTATCAGAGCCAGCGGCTCTGATAGGCTTTCCGAATACAGCTCTCACGCTGTATTCGGCTTCCAAAAACTCCTCCCAGGTACACACGGGGGTGCGTTCCTTGGAGAAGACTGTGGAGGTTTCAGCCAATCAGGTTCACCGGATCTGGTTACCGGTAACCTGATTGGCTGAAGCGACATTGAGGGCGGGAGAACACATCGAGGATGGCGCGGACCGAGGAAGGTAAGTGCAGGGCTGGGGGGGGAACAGGCTGCATTTGGGGGGAACTGGCTGTATATGAGGGACACACTGGCTGAATATGGGGGGAACTGGCTGTATATGGGGGACAAACTGGCTGCATTTGGGGGGAACTGGCTGTATATGGGGGACAAACTGGCTGCATTTGGGGGGAACTGGCTGTATATGGGGGACAAACTGGCTGCATTTGGGGGGAACTGGCTGTATATGGGGGACAAACTGGCTGAATATGGGGGCACACTGGCTATATATATGGGGACAAACTGGCTGTATATGGGGACAAACTGGCTGTATATGGGTGCACACTGGCTATATATATATGGGGACAAACTGGCTGTATATGGGGGCACACTGGCTGTATATGGGGGCACACTGGCTGTATATGGGGGCACACTGGCTATATATATGGGGACAAACTGGCTGTATATGGGGCACACTGGCTACATATATGGGGACAAACTGGCTGTATATGGGGACAAACTGGCTGTATATGGGGGCACACTGGCTATATATATGGGGACAAACTGGCTGTATATGGAGGCACACTGGCTGTATATGGGGGCACACTGGCTGTATATGGGGGCACACTGGCTATATATATGGGGACAAACTGGCTGTATATGGGGGCACACTGGCTATATATATGGGGACAAACTGGCTGTATATGGGGGCACACTGGCTATATATATGGGGGCACACTGGCTGTATATGGGGGCACACTGGCTTTATATGGGGGCACACTGGCTATATATATGGGGGCACACTGGCTGTATATATGGGGGCACACTGGTTATATATATATGGGGGCACACTGGCTGTATATGGGGACAAACTGGCTGTATATGGAAACAAACTGGCTGTATTTGAGGGGGCAAACTGGTGGCGTTTGGGCACAGTGGCTGCGTTTAATGGGCACAGTGGCGGCAATTGATTTTTTTTTTTCAGTTTGTTTGCGCCCCCCCAAAAATTTTGAGCACCAGCCGCCACTGGTCTTTTACCTGTCTGTTTGTGATTAAGGACAGACCTGATAACAGGTGTACAGCGATCAATGATTTTTAGTTTGATCTTTTCTCCTTCATCATTCCTTCAGAGTGGATATAGATGAAATTGGATATTTTGATCAGGTGATCAGGTGGTTGGCTCCATGGGTCGCACACCCATATTCAGGATACTGCTGGTGTACAGGCAGGCTGCTTACATGTTTCGGTTTGTTAGTCAAACCTTCATCGGAGCATTTACACAGTAATCAGTGCATTTTTATAGCACTGATTGCTGTATAAATGTCAAGGGTTACAAAAAAATTGTCAAAAGTGTTTGATCTGTCCGACACAATTACTAAATAATAATAATAAAAACGCCATAAATCTATCCCCTATTTTGTAGATGCTATAACTTTTGCGCAAACCAATCAATATACGCTTATTGCGTATTTTCTTTATCAAGAATATGTAGAATACAAATTGGCCTAAACTGCTGAAGAAATTCGATTTTTTTTTCATTTTTTTGGGGATATTTATTATAGCAAAAAGTTAAAAATATAGTTTTTTTTGTTGAAAATTGTCGCTCTTTTTTGTTTATAGCGCAAAAAAAAAAAACGCAGAGGTGATCAAATACCACCAAAAGAAAGCTCTATTTTTTGGGGGAAAAGGTATGTCAATTTTGTTTGGGTACACTGTCGCACGACTGCGCATTTGTCAATTAAAGTGACGCAGTGACGCAAAAAATGGCCTGGTCGTTAAGGGGGAAAATCTACCAGTCTTTAAGTGGTTAAAGTAGAATTCTGGGCTTTCACTAACTAATCTTAAAACTGCCCCCACACCCTCCTAACATCTATACAAACTACCCTGTGGAAGAAAGATTTATATACTTACTTGATTGCAGGGGATATGAGAGAATGCTCAGACAATGACTGGGAATGCCAGGGAGTGATGATGTAAGCCAAAGGCTCCCATGTCCCATCTGTTGTCGGTGCTCCCTCTTCTCCCCTGAAGCATTGCTGGCTGACACAGGGAACCGTAGCACAGGACCGGACTGGAGTGGCCTGAAAACAGGTAAGTATGTTGCATACACAGCTTTCCTCCACAGGGTAGTTAATATAGGTGTTAGATTATACCAGAATTCTACTTTAAGCTAGTTTTTAACAATTTATAAGCACCTGGTAACCACCCACTAAAAGGAAGTCTGATCAAAGAAGAAAAAAAAAAATAAGAAGGCAGGACAAACCAAGGAGAAGGCAGGCTCCACCTCAGGGATACTCAAGCAGTCCTCAATGAGAGATCCTGAAGCTGCAGGGGGAGAAGATTTGTCCACAATCTGTTCTGGGCAGCACCCCGCTTATCAGCATCACTGTGTCAAATAAATCATGCCTCTTCCCGATGTGTTGTGCGAACACCTGCAGTGGCCTTTTTACAGGGCATCAGAGTGGCCTGGAGGGCAATTTCCCCTCCGGCCCAGTCCAACCCTGAGTTGCAATATAATACATTTTTGGTTTTAGGTTTAATAACGCTTTAACAATGGGGGACACTGTCCTGTCCCACTCCTATGTATATGTTTTGTTGTTGTATTGAACTGTATCAGTTTACTATCACTATAGCATTCTTTTCCGTATAACTGTGCAGATGCAGCAAAGGAAAGATTTCAGCCATAGGCCATAGAAAGGTATGCATCTGGGGTGGAGAAGATAAGCTACTTTGGGTCAGGGGATAGGCGAAAAGGATAACTGTATATTTTCTTAATATACAGTTATCCCTGATTAGTAAGTACACTTTGCTACCAGGATGCTAATAAAAAACTAAATACAATACATGTATTTATAATAGTTTTTTAATATAACGAGTCACAGCATCTTTCACTTCTCTGTTTCGCAAGCTATAGATGATGGGGTTCATCATTGGGATAACCATAGTGTAAAAGATTGACACCACTTTTTCTTGGGTAACAGAATAGCTGGAAGCTGGACGTAGATACATGAAAAAAACAGTTCCATAAAACAAGGCAACACAGGACAGATGGGAGCTACATGTAGAAAATGCTTTGTGTCTTCCCTCTAGTGAGCGGATGTTCATTATGGTGAAAAATATGTAGACATATGAGGCTAAGGTAACTGCTGCTGAAAACAGACCTAGAGTGGCAACTATACTAAATACGACTGTTTTGTTTATATACGTATCAGAACAGGAGAGTGACATCAGGGGGTTTATGTCACAGTAGTAGTGGTTGATTACATTTGATCCACAAAAACTCAAACTAAATGTGCTACTTGTGTGAATCCCAGCTGTGACAAGTCCACCAAAATACACAACGGTCATCAGGACCAACCTTGTTCTCCTATCCATGATAACCACATAGAGAAGAGGATGACAAATTGAAACAAAGCGGTCATAAGCCATGGTAGATAACAAATAGCCTTCTGTGGTTGCAAAGAAAGCAAAGAAAAATTGTTGTAGCAAACAGCCAACAAAAGTGATGAGCTTCTTCTCACAAAGCAAATCATACAGCATTTTAGGAGTCACAGCAGAACAGAAACATAGGTCTGAGAAGGACAAATTGCTGAGAAAGAAATACATTGGGTTGTGCAAGTCATTAATCATTATTATTATTAATATGATGGCAGTGTTTCCAAAAACAGTAATAAGATATATGAGCAAGAACAGAAGGAAAAGAAAATGTGGCAACGTTTGATCACTGGTGATACCCATGAATATGAATTCAGTTACACTGGACAGGTTACCATACTATGGATAGAGAAAAACTGTATAATAAAAATAAAGAGAAAATTATAAAAGAAAAGCATCAAAATATTACTAAAATTGCAATAAAAATGTAAATGCATATAAAATAGTCTGAGAGATATTTAGATGGTAAATAAATCGAGGAGAGAGATTTTTTTATTAAGGCTCTGTTCATTATTTGCTTAGGTGTACTGTTTTACAACTATTTTTACATGTCATTACATGTAATAAATGATAATAAGTAATACATCATTTATTTTACAAACAAATGTAGCGGCCTCACCTCTCTCCCTTTCTTTATCGGTCATATGGCTGCTGTCTAGGGGTACCTGGGAGAGAGAGATGAAACACACCACGGCCCATGTCCTCCGTAACTGGGAGGTGAAGGCCAGAGATTGGGCTTTTGTGTAGGTGTCCTAGAGTCAAGTCCAGTCCTTCGTCCCTGACTCCTTTGCTTTAGTAACCCAAGTTCCACACAATGAATAGGTACTCAGTTTTATTCTTCTTGCCAAGCAATAAAACAATCTTTCTCCTTTGGAAAATGGGGACAGATCGAGGCACAATCCTTTCCCTTCTTGCTGCTGCCCACTGTGCTGTCACCAGTGGTGAATAGTCACTCCCACTGACTAGGTAATATAGAACGTGAATTACCTTCGCTCACTTTGCCCCTGTCAGAGGAAGAAATCCGTCCAAGGGAGAAGTGGGGGCCTCTCCGTCACCAGCGATGCTGCGCCGGGCTCTTCAGAGAAGTTACTGTGCACCAGTCCTCACGAACTCAGACACGGGCACCCAAGGAGTTAGGGCCCCCTCGGATTCCTCCACCCCTGCGGAACTCAGTCGAAGGTACTGAGCCCCAGGCATCCGCCATAGTACCTCACCCCAGGCTAAGGTGCCTGAGATGGACTCCATCCCTGCTCCAGCTAGGCCTGAAACACCGGTACGCCAGCACCCAAGCTGAAGGTGCCTGGGTGCGGCCGCGTCCTCTGACTCTCTCCCCCAAAACAGGGCGTCCGCCCCTTTTATGACCTCTTCCTTTGCGTCACAGCGGGTTCCCCGCCCCGCTGTACCTGCTCCAGGGGAGGAAAAACAGGCACAGTTTGCGATGTGAGTTCAACTCCGGCCCAAGGCAACAACGCCACCTGCAGGCCCCAAGGAACCCCACACACCCAGAGTCCTCACATAAATTAAAACACCCGCTACACAAATATTTAACACAGGCTGCATCCGTGACACAGCTATGACCATTTGCAAGCACGTTAGCTTAGCAGCCTAGGTAAAATTAGTAATTAAGACAGCCTCACATCTCTCTTACAGAAGACGAGGGCAGTGTCCTTTTGAGTGATTCATTAGTCTGGAAAATCAAATCTTTTCTGCAATTTCACCTTGTCTTTTAATAGTTTTGCATTGTAACCCACTAAAAACTGTTCTATTTGGAATTTATCAACTGCTAGCTGCAGTGATATTTGTATATTTATATGCAATATTTCATAATTACAGTAAAACCTTGGATTGCGAGCATAATAAATTCCGGAAAAATGCTTGTAATCCAAAGCACTCTTATATCAAAGTGAATTTCCCCATAAGAAGTAATGGAAACTCAGATAATTCATTCCACAACCATTTATTCATAAGTCCTTAAGTTTATAGTCCATATAAAAAGATTATAGCAATGTGATAGGTTGTGTAAAATAAAATGTCCATCCACAAATGTCAGCCTTCACAAGGGGATTAGAAGCAAAATCTATCAGGAGCTACAGAGTATAAAAGAGAAGAGAAGCACCTCTAGGTGTAGCAATATGGTTACATTTAATGAAGGTAAAACATTTAGCAACTCACATGGTTGATGAATAAAAGAGGCACATCTAAGTATGCAGGCATCCGGGGGAAAACCGGCCACATAGACCATCGTCCTCACCACTAGCTCTCACCGCTGTTAGTCTGCAATTGTGCTTGGGAAGACTACCCTGCAATAGTGCGATGTAACCATATTGCTACACTGATGCCGCGTACACACGATCGTGATTCACGGCGGTGAAAACACCGCCGTGAATCACGACATGAAAAAAAATGAAAAACGAGGGAACGGCATTTTCCCCCACACACGACCGTTTTTCCCGTCATTTTTTTCTTTGTCGAGAAAGACGACCGTCTGTGGGCTCCGCGGCAGTGTCTCCCTATGGGAAAACTGCCGCGGAAAAAAATGATGGAAAAAACGATGAGAAAATTTAGAACATGTTCTAATTTTTCTCGTCGTTTTTCCTGCCGTTTTTCTCAACGAGAAAAACGGCATAAAGCCCACAGACGATCGTTTTTCTCGGCGAAAAAAAAAAATGTCATTTTTCCCGACGGGAAAAATGATCGTGTGTACGCGGCATTAGAGGCGCCTCTCTTCTCTTTTATACTCAGTTGTGACATGACGCTACTTGTATATAAAGACATTGCTTGTATATCAAGTCAAAATGTATTCAAAAATGTTGCTTCTCTTGCAAAACGTTCTCAAACCAAGTTACTCTCAAACCAAGGTTTTACTGTACTTTACTTAACCTATCAAACAGTTTTTCGTCATCATAAAATTATGATGGTACATAAAAAGACAGCAGAAAAACTATCATACACAAAATTGTAATCACATTTTATAGAAAGCTTAAACATCCAAGTTTTGGCCAAAGTACGGGCAAATACATAGAATATGCATCATACCTGTTGCTTAATAACAGATATTCACAAGAAACAGTAACAATGGCAACAGAAAATGTACCTGGAAATTAAATACTTTTCTAAACACATTAAATAATGTGAGAAAGTGGATTGTTTTTTTTAATGATTTTTACATGAAGCAAAACCAGGATTGTCTGCTATTATGCTATATATTGGGCATAATAAAAAAAAAATGACTTACTAATGTTTTTACTTTACTGATGATTTTACATTATAATATACTAATAGTTATTTCTAACAGTTGTTTTTCTTATGAAGAATAAGAAAAAAAGCATTTGAAGCAAGCTGAATGCATTAACTTTGTTTCATTCAGGGTCTTTTAATATATAGTACAAGTTGCAGGCATTGGGCCTGATTTACTAAAAGGAAATGCACATGTGCAGAGAGAAATAAATACGCTGCTTTAAGAAATGCATGTGTTAAAGCAGCCCTGTCATGTTTTCAAAAATTTCACATCTGCAGTAGAAGAGCTGTTATGCTCACTTTTCCAGTGGCCTGTGTTTTTTACCTTCCCTTCCTTCCAGTGTTGCAAGAGCCATACGACTTTTGGCATTCAACACTTCCGTGATTGTCTGTCTGTGTTGTCCACCATGCACCATTAGTTCCATCCACCATCCCTCACATCTCTGTTCAGCCCAGCTGGGACAGAGGAAAGGTAGAAGACATGGACTGCTGGAAAGGGGAATATATACAGTGGCTTGAAATATATATATTTTCTTTTTTTTTTAAAGGTAAATTTTTATTAAGTTTTACTTTTTTTTCAAAACAGACACTCGTGGAGCGAACATCGCCCAATCCAGTACAGTGCAAAAAATGAAATATATATTTTCTGACTGACTTCATGGCAGCCTACGTGTGGGTTAACCCCGCCTCCTCTCCAATGCTATAGGACCCCATACCCATAAAAGTAAGCTCACCTCTCAGCACTGTGTTCCTTTTTTGTCCTCCTCCAATGGACCTGAAGCATGCACGGCGGTGCAGATCTCTGGATGGATGGATCGTCGGTCGGATGAATGGATGGCACACCTTTAAAGCGGTGCAGCTCGGAACCCAGCCATGGGCGGGTGGAGAGCTTACAGCAACCATAAATCAACACGGATGGGAGTTGCTGCAGTGTGCCCAAGATCCCTCGGCTGGCAAGGTCTGCTACTTCATTTTTCTTCCATGGCAGTCGCATCTTTGTTATATCTGTTTGTTTGTCCCATGCCCCTGCTCTCTCTAATGGCGGTTGGAACGCTCTGCGTACCAGCCCACAGCGGTGACCCGAGTCTCGGGCACCGCCGCCATTCGCGCATGCGCAGTGCCTGCTCCCAGAGCGAGGCTTGGTTCGCGCATACGCGGTCCGGCGGGTCTCTCGGCGGCCGCGCAGGCGCAGATGGGAGATCCTCCTCCACGCAGGTGCGTTGGATGGACAGCGGTGATGTCACAGGCAGGCGGGGAATTTAAAAGCTGATGCTCGCCTGTGTCATTTGGGATCTCCCCTGACAGGCGAGCAGAGGCTACTGGATTTCCCTGCACAAAAGGTCAGTGTGCTTATAAATGTAAAGGCAGGCTTGAAGTGTTTTATCTGTGCTAACTTTTTCCTTCTCTTATAGTCTATGAGTGTATGTAATGTGTCGTTTCACTGTATATTGCCTATCGTCATATAGTGCGTTTTTTGTTAAAGGGCAAGTTACCTATGTATTTATTTTTTTGTATGATACTGTAGGTTTTCTTGGTCAATCTGTCTCTATTGTGACTCTTTAGTCCAGAAGTTATGGACCATTCACCGCTTACATGTGGCCAGCCCTCACGCACAAGGTATGTGCGGGAGAGGGGAGGGCTTGGGGTTCAGTCGCAAGTAGTGTTGCTTGACGGCTTGTCTTTCTCCCCCCAATCCCCCTTTTTTTCCTTTAGCCCTTCCGCAGATCTTCAACTTGACTCAGACCTTGCCATGCCACAGCATGCGTCAACATCAAGATCAAAACACAGACGTGATTCCCCGTCTGCATCTCACCACCAGAGGAGAAGCTCCCATTCCTCCTCCAGACACCGCTCCCACCACCAGGACAGTTATTCTGATCGGAGAGCCTGCTGGGGATGCGGCTCACGAGTCCCAGAGGGCAAATCGTTATGCAGCCATTGCTATGCCCATGCGGTTTGGGGAAAAAGAGACAGAAGATCAACGGATCGAGTCTCTAGTAAAACAGGTGGTGCAACGCTCTCTAAAGGAGATGGATGCTTCCCACGTACAAAGCCAGTCCAGCACTACTAGATCTGGCTCCCCGGCTGATGTGGTCCGTGAAGTCCCAGGTCCTTCCCAGCCCTACGTATCTTCGCCTCTTCCCTCGGAAGGAGAATTGGAGAGTGATGAAGAGAGTGTGGAATTTGATTTCTCTCAAGTGACTCCGCTTATTAACGCGGTCAAAGAGGCTCTTATGTGGGAAGACCCGTCTACTTCCCCCAGCTAAACAGAAAAAAAAATTCAAGCGCCTGGGGAAAGAGCGCCCAAGTTTTCGGCTTTTGGCCGAACTAAAGGGCATCTTTGATGAGGAGTGGAGCAAAGTGGACAGGAAGTCCTCGATGACGAATAAAGCCGCCAGAATGTATTCCTTCAAGGCAGATGAAGTAAAATACCTGGAGAATATTCCTCCTGTGGATGCAGCAGTAATGCGTCTGGCTA
Source organism: Rana muscosa (assembly GCA_029206835.1). NCBI lineage: Eukaryota > Metazoa > Chordata > Amphibia > Anura > Ranidae > Rana > Rana muscosa. Next base: position 892,950,013 of record CM055117.1, on the reverse strand, counting down.
AACATGTCACGCTCCCTCTAGAAGACGCAGTCTCCTTTAAGGACGGTCTTAATAGAAGAATGGATCAGGACCTTAAAATAATTTACGGTCTTGCTGGGACAGCTTGTAAACCCGCCCTAGCCTTGGCAGCCGTGTCTAAGGCTATGGAGGCATGGACAGAGAATGTAGATTCCTTTCTCAAAGGCGTTTCAGAAGAACTGGCCAGTAACTCAGCAGCAGCAGAGCTAAAACTAGCAGTGGCCTTCTTGGGAGAAGCATCGGTTGATTTGATCCGTCTACTGTCCAGGATTATGCTTCCCTCAGTTACAGCTAAACGAGCCCTATGGCTACGCCCTTGGCAGGCTGACCCGTCTTCTAAGCAAACATGGTGCAAGATTCCTTTCGAAGGATCATCGCTGTTTGGTAATAAACTATATGACGCCATAGCTAAGGCCACAGGCGGAAAATCTGGCTTTCTTCCACAGGACAAGCATCCACAGGGTCGAAGGAAGCCCCAGTTCAGAAGACGCAGCCCGGAGCGTTCAAGGGAAGCACGCTTCTATAGACCCGGCCGGGACTTCAGAAGAAACTGGAGTAGAGGCCAAGCATCCTTTCGCAAGCCAGCAAAGAGTCAAGCGTCCAGTGGTCACGATCAGGCTAAATCCTTTTGAGATTTTGCCCGCCCAGGCGGGTCAGGTAGGAGCACGCCTGCTCCTCTTCCAGCACGTGTGGGTGGCCTCAGTTTCAGACTTCTGGGTCGTCAGGACAGTGTCGTCAGGTCACGCATGGGCCTTCTCCAGCATTCCTCCCCCCAGATTTATCTCAACCCTACTTCCAAGTACGGAAGAGCAAAAACAGGCCTTCCTGTCCTACGTAGACCTGCTGAAAACCCAGGGAGCAGTAGTGTGTGTCCCAGAGGAAGAACAGTTCCAGGGTGTGTACTCCCCCCTTTTCTTAGTCCAAAAGAAAAGCGGTGCCTGGTGCCCGGTAATAGATCTGACGTATCTGAACAAGTTCATAAGGCACGGAAAATTCAAAATGGAGACTCTGTCAACAATCCAACAAGCCATTTCAACCAGGCGACTGGATGATTTCGATAGACCTGAAAGATACCTATTTCCACGTGCCAGTGGCAAAGGACTTTTTAAAGTACTTCCGGTTCCATATCGGGCAGGAACATCTACAATTCATCTGCCTACCGTTGACAACTTCCCCTTGGGTTTTCACCAAGGTCCTCTTGGCCGTAGTGGCCCTCATCAGGTTAAAGGGTGTGCGTCTTTACCATTATTTAGACGACCTCTTAGTTCTGTCTCAAAACAGAGAACAGCTGCTGGTGCACAGAGAACAGGTGATCTCAACCCTTTCCAGCTTTGGATGGCTTCTAAACTTGGAGAAAAGCCACCTGGTTCCAGCCCAACGCTTAATTTACTTATGGGCTCAGTTCAACACAGTGGAGAACACCATCTCCCTACCAGTAGAGAAGATTCCGGTGATTTGGAAGAGGATTTATCGCGCTCAGGCTGCTCCTCATCTGAAAGCATCACAATGCCTAAGAATCATTGGCACAATGTTCTCCACGACCCCCATGGTCAAATGGGCTCTATGGAGGTTACGCCCTTTTCAGTCAGGGTTCCTCCGGCAGTGGAAGTCAGGGGACAAGAGTCAACTCATCCACATACCCGCAAAAATGAGAAACAGCCTCTTCTGGTGGCTCCAACTCAAGAATTTGCAAAACTGTCACTCCATTGCCCCATCTCCTGGGTTACAGTCACGACCGACGCCAGCGGCTCAGGCTGGGGGGCTCTCTGTGGTCAGAATCCAGCTCAAGGCAGATGGGATGCTCGTCTTCACAACCCAGGGTCAAACGTCCTGGAGCTCAGGGCGGCCTGGTGCGCCCTCCAATCTTTCTCCCAGTTCCTGAAAGGAGAGTCGGTATTGTTAAGGATGGACAACACAACAGCAGTGTCGTATGTGAAGAGGCAAGGAGGGACCCGGAGTTCTACTCTCCTTCTAGAGGTCGAGCCCATAATAACATGGGCCCAGAAAAACCTGGCCAATATTTTGGCAGTTTTCATTCCAGGAGTCCAGAACTCCCAGGTAGACTTCCTCTCACGCACTCGCCTAGACAACAACCTCCATGTACAGTCATTCAGCTGGATTCTGTCTCTAGGGGTCAATCCCGAGGTGGACCTATTCGATTCCCCCTACAATTACAAGGTAGTGAAGTTCTACACTCGGGGACGTTGCAGCCAGGCATGCGGAACGGATGCCCTGACGGACAGATGGAGGTGCCCTGACGGACAGATGGAGGTTCAAGAGGGCATATGCCTTTCCCCCGATCCCGATAATTCTCAAGTTCCTGAGGAGACTTCAAGCGGAATCAGCCGAAGTAACAGTAGTTGCTCCCTACTGGCCAAACAGGCCTTGGTTTCCCCTCCTGATCCAACTGAGCTACCGGGACCCGGTACCTCTTCCTCTCAGGCCAGACCTTCTCTCTCAAGGGTCACTTCTACACCCTTGTCTGGCACTGATGAGACTGACGGTCTGGTTCTTGAGAGGGAGAGGCTGGAATCCCTTGGTTGCGCCTCTAGAGTGATGTCTACACAGTTGAGCTCAAGAAGAGCAAGTACCAACAAGGTTTATAGAAGAATTTGGGCCAAATTTGTCTAATTCTCCTCTGCCTCTGGGAGATCCTTCAAAAATCCAGGAGTTCAGGATGCTCTTAGTTTTCTGCAGACCGGACTAGACTTACCCTTATCTGTTAGCTCGCTAAGAGTACAAGTTTCGGCCTTCTCTGGAGTCTCATGGGCAGTCCATCCCTTAGTCAGACAATTCTTTCGGGGGCATCAAGAATTAAGCCCCAAAGGAAACCAAGATTTGCCAAATGGGATCTTCCACTCATTCTAGATTCTCTGACTGGACTCAGTACGTCGGGGCCCTCCCCGTCCTCCATTAAGGACTTTTCAGCGAAAGAAGCCTTCTTAGTAGCCATCACCTCGACTAAGAGGGTCTCTGAGATCGGGTCTCTAGGTCATTAAGAACCTTTTCTAACATTTTTCCCGGATCGAGTAGTCCTTATACCCATGTTGGGTTCAAATCCAAAAGTGTCTTCGGTATTTCACGAAAATCGAGAAATTGTTCTACCTACATTTAAGACTCCAGATTCCAGTGAAACTCATCCCCTGGATATAGGTGAAATCCTAAAGGAGTATTTGCAAATCACTTCTTCCTTCAGACGATCTGATCATTTGTTTGTTCTACATTCTGGAAACAACAAAGGGAAGAAAGCTTCAACCAGGACAATTGCATCATGGATTGTTCAAACAATCCAGCAAGCATACAGGGCTAAGGGCTTGGCTCCTCCACAGGCGGTGACGGCACACTCCACCAGAGGGATGGCAGCATCCTGGGCGGTGGCCCGACATGTGGTTCCAGATGTCATTTGAAAAGCGGTCTCGTGTTCTCTATCAGTACATTTATGGCCCATTACTGCATTGAACCGGCATCATTGTCGTCTGTTAATTTTGGGCTAAGAATCCTGTCGGTTGACAGGACAAATTAAAGCTTTTCTGTTCAGCATACCCACCCGTGTGGTCTGGCTAGTTATTTCCCACACGTAGGCTGCCATGGAGTCAGTCAGGAAAACTGAAAATTTATTACCAAATACTTACCGTAATTTTCCTTTCCTGATGGACTCCATGGCAGACGGAGTTCCCACCCTGAAAGAAAATATTAATGAAAGAAAGTAAGTGTCCAAGAGTCGGCTAGTTACGGAACACAGTGCTGAGAGGTGAGCTTACTTTTATGGGTATGGGGTCCTATAGCATTGGAGAGGAGGCGGGGTTAACCCACACGTAGGCTGCCATGGAATCCATCAGGAAAGGAAAATTACGGTAAGTATTTGGTAATAAATTTTCCGTTTTATATATATATATATATATGCGAATGGGAGTCGCCATTAACGGCACAGGCTAGGGAAGAAACGGCACTTAGTTTTGTTTCTTCCCCGCGCATGCACCGTTAACATTTTCTGCGGACTACAAGTGAAATATCTCCTAAACAGCGCACGTTTAGGAGATATTTCCACTACCTATAGGTAAGTCTTATTCTAGGCTTACCTATAGGTAGAAGTCCAAAAAAAGGGTTTACAACCACTTTAAAGCTTTCTATGTAAGTGTAATTCTTTATTAAAATTACTGGTATTTTACCTGATTTACACTATGGAGAGACTTTTTTATTTCCGGGTGTACATGGTTGATGCATGCTCATGAGCATTGGAAAGATCGAGGTATACTGGTTCCTGGTTTATATCCTGTTTGCAACATTCAAGTACCCCTGTGAGTTGACATTTCCACACTTCCAGGATAAAGGCCCTGGCTGGGTTGATAGCCGCAAGCGCATAACGCTTGCCTTCTGGTAAGCATGCACTCTGTGTGGTGGAGGTGCACTCGTTTAGTATTAACATATTAAGGAATAAGTGTTAAGTATGTTAAGTATTAACAGTCTTTAAAAAGCTAAATTATTCACCCCCAACCACAGACAGCTGACAAGCTCCATTATTCACAGCACTGACTTGCTTCTAATGTGGAGCAAAAATGGATGTTTTTATTTCTCCAGCATATAGAAACAAGTAGGTGGGTGTAGGATTTTTCCTTGAACTGTCCTAGTGTAGTTAAGCACCACCATCGTTCTATAATTTCAGTCACCGGTCACCTTCTATTTTCAGTTGACTAGTATAGGAAACCTTTAAAGATTATTAGAAACATAACTTACAGGAAAGGTGGATGATTACATAGTATTCTGTCTTATCTACTCTCTCCACAATGATCTTATAAGTGTTCTCTCTCTCTCCTTTCCTCTCTCTCTTTATATATGTACAGCATATCTATAATCAACGATGTATAACAATCTCTCTGGTGTATATTTGCATTCATTTAATGAAAACAGATGCATATGCTGCAATTTACCTACCAATTATCTTCAGCATGTGCCTTTAGGGTTTTACAGATTTGTAAAAAACAAAACCAAAAAAAAACAAGCCATGTAGAAAAAACATGGCAAGTATTTTATAAAATAGCTGCAATCTAAAGAAAACGTTTTTATATTTTCTTAAAGCATATGGCAGGTAAAAATGTTAAAAAACAATATTCAATACATCTCTGTATACATTTGCATTTCCCTGTGTGTTATTCCTTTAAAAATGATGCAAGTACATAAAAATAACTTCTGACCCATCAGAAATCCAAATTGCTCCTATCTTTCTGTTTAAGCTGACAACACAGTACCTATGGTGCACTGAAAACCCAAGAAGTGTTGCCAGCCCTGTCTTTTGAACCACAGAGCTCAACCTTTCCTCGCTCCTAATTTGTCTCTACATGTGTATACATTGATTTATGCTTTTGTCTTTGTTTCCATGAACCTTTCCAATTATTGTGTGTAGCTAAAGGAACTAACCCAGTACACCCTGCTGATTCCTTCTTCCAGCAGCTGCCCTGCAAGAATTTGGTACATTACAAGGAAGGAGTAAAAACTGTTGTGGAAATTTTAATTAATGTATGTTGTCAGATGTTCCCCAGTGTCAGTTTTGCTGCAATACGCTCATTCGAGCGTATTCAAACATACAGACGTTAGTGGAAGACCATTGGTTGCGGAAACCTTCCCGTGGACACGGCAGATCTGTTCGCCCCTTTAAGGGATGTTTGTTTATGCCTCACCAAGAGACTGGCCACCTCATGTCGACTGCAATAACGCTCCAAGCTAACAGATCTGTGTACATGGGAACAATAGCATAACCATACAAAATTATGGCTCACTGAGCCGTGGTAGAGTAGGGCTCGCATCAATGGTAGCGAGGTGAATGTGCACATGGCCGCGATCGGAGCCATGTTTGTAGTGTTCACAATGTGAGGCACCTTGGGGTTGATTTACTAATAATAGTGCGCTGCGCCGGTTGAAACCTTAATTGGTGCGCCGGATAACTCCTTCACTGGGCGCAGGAACCAGCGGTGCACTGTTATAGTAAATAAAAATATCAGCGGCGCTCTATTGAAAATGAATGGTTCCCTATGGGAGCCCATTGATTTGAATAGAGGTCGCCCGGGAAGTCGGATGAAGCCGATCCGACTCGCGGGGCGACTCGTGTGCCAGCTGACGCAGGGACAGCGCGACTTTGCGAGGCAACTTGGACACGACCTGAGCGTGAAGCAGCCGCTCAAGTCGTGTCCTAGAGGCGACTAGCTGGCCGAGAATGTCTCCAGCGCGATCGCATCGCGCTGGTTCTCGGCAGCCTCGCTGTCCCGTGTTTGGTATGAATCATGAAGTGGAACTCCACGCCAAATTTGAATGAAAAAACGGGCATGGGTTCCCCTTCAGGAGCATACCAGGCCCTTGGGTCTGGTATGGATTTTAAGGGGAACCCTCTAAGCCGAAAAACGGCGTGGGGGTCCCCCCAAAATCCAAACCAGACCCTTATCTGAGCACGCAACCTGGCAGGCCTACAGGGGAAGAGGGGGGAGGAAGGTGCCCCCCTCCCTCCTGAACCGTACCAGGCCGCATGCCCTCAACATGGGGGGTTTGGTGCTTTGGGGCAGGGGGGCGACCTGCAGCCCCCCACCCCAAAGCACCCTGCCCCCATGTTGATGGGGACAAGGCCTCTTCCCGACAACCCTGGGCATTGGTTGTCGGGGTCTGCAGGCGGGGGGCTTATCGGAATCTGGGAGCCCCCCCCTTTAATAAGGAGGCCCCCAGATGCCGGCCCCCCATCCCTATGTAAATGAGTATGGGGTACATCGTACTCCTACCCATTCACCTGGTGGCAAAAAAGTCAATAAAAAACACAACACAGGTTTTCAAAGTAATTTATTAGGCAGCTCCGGGGGTCTTTCTGCCGGGCGCCCAGCTATCTTCTTCCAGCTCTTTTGCTAGCGGGGTCCCGGGCTTCCTCGTCGTCTTCGGGGGTCTTTCTGCCAGGCGCCCTGCTATCTTCTTCCAGCTCTTTTGCTAGCGGGGTCCCGGGCTTCCTCGTCGTCTTCTTCCGACTTCGGGGGGTCTCTTGTTCTGTTCTCCGGTGTCGTCTCTGCGCTCTCCGGTTCTTCTCCCGCTCTCCGGTGCCTTCTCCACAATCTCCGGTTCTTTCTACCTTCTGCCGGGCACCCCGCTATCTTCTTCCAGCTCTTTTGCTAGCGGGGTCCCGGTCTTCATCGTCGTCTTCTTCCCTCTTCTCTCCGTTCGATGGTGCCTCGTCGCTGTCCGCCGCTACAATGCTCTGCCCGCGGAGCGGCACCCACTTATATTGGCATGGGGCATGGCCACCGGGTGATGGCACTCGCTGACCCCGCCCCCGTATCACGTCACAGTCCCGGGGAATGATGGGACTGTGACGTGATATGGGGGCGGGGTCAGCGAGTGGCATCACCCGGGGACCACGCCCCATGCCAATATAAGTGGGTGCCGCTCCGCGGTAAGAGCATTGTAGCGGCGGACAGCGACGAGGCAACATCGGACGGAGAGAAGAGGGAAGAAGACGACGATGAAGACCGGGACCCCGCTAGCAAAAGAGCTGGAAGAAGATAGCGGGGCGCCCGGCAGAAAGACCCCCGGAGCTGCCTAATAAATTACTTTGAAAACCTGTGTTGTGTTTTTTATTGACTTTTTTTGCCACCAGTAGGGACGAGCTCGGTGTTTGAGTCGAACATACGTTCGACTCGAACATCGGCTGTTCGACCGTTCGGCGAACATCGAACGATTTGGGCCGTTCGCGCCAAATTCGAGTGACGCGAACGGCCCACAATACACTGTGCCATCGCAGTGCAATCCCGGCGCTGTGATTGGCCAAGCATGCACTGTGACCCCGCATGCTTGGCCAATCACAGCGCCGGCAGCTAGGAGAGCCATAATTGGCCACAGGCAGGTTGCCTGTGGCCAATTATAGCTCAGGGGGTTTAGCACACGCCCCACACTATAAAAGGCCGCCAACGCGGCGGCCTTGTGTAGTGTGTTCCGGCGCAGGGAAAGAGAAGGATAGGCAGGGACAGTGTTGATATTCTTTGTGCTATTCTTGTGTGCAGGGAGAGAGAAGGATAGGCAGGGAGAGTGTCAGTGTCATATTCTTTGCTAAACCTTGTGTGCAGGGAGAGAGAAGGATAGGCAGGGGACAGTGTCAGTGTCATATTTTTTGCTAAACCTTGTGTGCAGGGAGAGAGAAGGATAGGCAGGGAGAGTGTCAGTGTCATATTCTTTGATAAACCTTGTGTGCAGGGAGAGAGAAGGATAGACAGGGGACAGTGCCAGTGTCATATTCTTTACTAAACCTTGTGTGCAGGGAGAGAGAAGGATAGGCAGGGAGAGTGTCAGTGTCATATACTTTGATAAACCTTGTGTGCAGGGAGAGAGAAGGATAGGCAGGGGACAGTGTCAGTGTCATTGTTGCTAAGCCTCCTGCACAGTATACACCTGAAGTTAGCCTGTATTGCTGTGTTTTCCTGGTGTGTTACACCAACAGGCATTTGCAGCGCTTACAGCGGGCGGAGTGTGCCTCCTGCACATTATACACCTGAAGTTAGCCCGTATTGCTGTGTTTTCCTGGTGTGTTACACCAACAGGCATTTGCAGCACTTACAGCGAGCGGAGTGTGCCTCCTGATCATATTACACCTGAAGTTAGCCCGTATTGCTGTGTTTTCCTGGTGTGTTACACCAACAGGCATTTGCAGCACTTACAGCGGGCGGAGTGTGCCTCCTGATCATATTACACCTGAAGTTAGCCCCTATTGCTGCGTTTTCCTGGTGTGTTACACCAGCAGGCATTTGCAGCACTTACAGCGGGCGGAGTGTGCCTCCTGATCATATTACACCTGAAGTTAGCCCGTATTGCTGTGTTTTCCTGGTGTGTTACACCAACAGGCATTTGCAGCACTTACAGCGGGCGGAGTGTGCCTCTTGCACATTATACACCTGAAGTTAGCCCGTATTGCTGTGTTTTCCTGGTGTGTTACACCAACAGGCATTTGCAGCACTTACAGCGGGCGGAGTGTGCCTCCTGATCATATTACACCTGAAGTTAGCCCATATTGCTGTGTTTTCCTGGTGTGTTACACCAACAGGCATTTGCAGCACTTACAGCGGGCGGAGTGTGCCTCCTGATCATATTACACCTGAAGTTAGCCCGTATTGCTGCGTTTTCCTGGTGTGTTACACCAACAGGCATTTGCAGCACTTACAGCGGGCGGAGTGTGCCTCCTGATCATATTACACCTGAAGTTAGCCCGTATTGCTGTGTTTTCCTGGTGTGTTACACCAACAGGCATTTGCAGCACTTACAGCGGGCGGAGTGTGCCTCTTGCACATTATACACCTGAAGTTAGCCCGTATTGCTGTGTTTTCCTGGTGTGTTACACCAACAGGCATTTGCAGCACTTACAGCGGGCGGAGTGTGCCTCCTGATCATATTACACCTGAAGTTAGCCCGTATTGCTGTGTTTTCCTGGTGTGTTACACCAACAGGCATTTGCAGCACTTACAGCGGGCGGAGTGTGCCTCCTGCACATTATACACCAGAAGTTAGCCTGTATTGCTGTGTTTTCCTGGTGTGTTACACCAACAGGCATTTGCAGCACTTACAGCGGGCGGAGTGTGCCTCCTGCACATTATACACCTGAAGTTAGCCTGTATTGCTGTGTTTTCCTGGTGTGTTACACCAACAGGCATTTGCAGCACTTACAGCGGGCGGAGTGTGCCTCCTGCACATTATACACCTGAAGTTAGCCTGTATTGCTGTGTTTTCCTGGTGTGTTACACCAACAGGCATTTGCAGCACTTACAGCAGGCGTAGTGTGATTCCTGCAAAATATACTCCTGAAGCTAGGCCTTATTGCTGGTTTTCCCATTTCCCTTCAGGCCATTAGAATGTCTGGCAGGCAAACAAGGAGAGGCAGACAGTCAGGAGCCAATAAAAGAGGGCAAGCAGGCTCTGTGTCTAGAGACAACAGTGCTGGTCGTGGACGCGGTGCATCACCATCAGCACGTGGCCATGGGACACGCTTGTCCTTCTTTTCGGCAGCTGGACGTGTTGAGCCGCATCATGCCGAAGACTTGGTAGAGTGGATGACCAAGCCCTCCTCATCCTCCTCATCCTCTCTCACCCAGGCTCAGGGTACTGGCAAAGCAGCTGCCAAAGCGTCCTCTTCCCTGGTATCAATGTCATCATCAGTCACTCCTTCCCTAGACCAACCATGTCCTCCTGAGGAGTCCCCCGAACTGTTTGAGAACAGTGTTGGGTACATGCTCCAGGAGGATGCCCAGCGTTTCGAAGGGTCTGATGATGATACCCAGCTAGAGGAAGGCAGTAGCGTGAGAGCAGAGAGAGGGGATGCTCAAGAAGGACACCAATCTGTCAGTCATGTTCCAGCAGCTGCAGCATACTGCCAGATTGGCTCCAGTGATGAGGAGGGAGGGGATGATGAGGTCACTGACTCCACGTGGGTGCCTAATAGGAGAGAGGAGGAGGAGGAGGAGGATGAGGAGGAGGCACATCTCCAACGAGGCAGGATGCCCTCGGGGGGCCAGCGTAAGGGCAGCACACCGACAGAATCACACCGCAGAGCTCCGCCTGTGCAGGGCGCTGCCTCTGCCCGTTATTCAAAAAGTTCTTTGGTGTGGGCCTTTTTTGAGTCGAGTGCATCAGATCGCACAGCTGCTGTTTGCAACATATGTCTCAAGCGTATATCGCGTGGCCAAAACATCACCCGCTTGGGCACCACATGCTTGACCAGACATATGTTGACCTGCCATGCAGCTCGTTGGCAAGCCTACCTTAAAGACCCACACCAAAGAACAAAGCGGACCTCTCCTTGCACCGCATCAGCTGGGATCTCCAACCCCACTATACCTTCAGTCCTCTCTGAAACCTGCACTGAGAGGAATGAAGGGGTAGAATTAGGTGTGTCACAGCCAAGTACTTGCGGGCACTCTGCTAGCAGTACACCGGCGTCCGATTCTATCAGGCAAATTTCCCTGCCCCAGCTGCTGGACCGTCGAAAGTTCACTCCCAGCCATCCACATGCCCAGCGGTTGAATGCTAGCTTGGCTAAATTGCTACCGCTTCAACTGCTGCCTTTTCAGTTGGTAGACTCGGCCCCCTTCCGTGAGTTTGTGCAATGTGCGGTTCCTCAGTGGCAGGTTCCCAAACGCCACATTTTCTCACGGAAGGCGATTCCGGCTCTCTACCGGCATGTGGAAGGCAATGTCTTCGCCTCGCTGGACAGGGCGGTCAGCGGTAAGGTGCATATTACCGCTGACTCATGGTCCAGCAGGCATGGACAGGGACGTTACCTTTCTTTCACGGCCCAGTGGGTCACTCTTTTGGCAGCTGGGAGGAATGCAGGACAAGGTGCAATAGTGTTGGAGGTTGTTCCGCCGCCACGCCTCCAAAATGCTACTACTGGTTGTGACACACCTCTCTCCTCCACCCCCTCCTCTTCTTCTTCCTCCATGGCCTCTTCCTGTGCTTTGTCCTCGGAACCAGCAGTGCTCCGTAGGCGTTCAAGGGGCTACGCAAGTACGCAGGCAAAAAGATGCCATGCCGTGCTTGCGTTGGTGTGTTTGGGGGACAGGAGCCACACTGGGGCAGAGGTTCTGTCTGCTCTGCAGGGGCAGGCCGAGAGGTGGTTGACGCCACGCCAGCTTAAGCCAGGAATGGTGGTTTGCGACAATGGCACCAACCTCCTCTCCGCCCTCCGACAGGGACAACTGACCCATGTGCCCTGTGGGGCTCACGTCCTTAACCTGGTGGTGCAGCGGTTCTTGGCCAGGTACCCGGGCTTACAGGATGTCCTGAGGCAGGCCAGGAAAGTCTGTGTGCATTTCCGCAGATCTTATAATGCCAGTGCTCGCCTGGCTGAGCTGCAAAAGGAGTTGAACCTGCCCAAGAACCGCCTTATATGTGACATGCCCACCAGGTGGAACTCAACGTTGGCCATGCTGCAGCGGCTGCACACGCAGCAGAGGGCCATCAATGAGTACCTGTGCGACTACGGCACCAGGACAGGGTCAGGGGAGCTCAGGTTTTTTTCACCACGCCAGTGGGGCATGATCAGGGATGCATGCACTGTCCTGGCACCATTTGAGGAGGCCACGAGGATGGTGAGCAGTGACAGTGCATGCATCAGTGACACTGTACCTCTTGTCCACCTGTTGGAACATATGCTGCGTGGAATAATGGACAGGGCACTTGAGGCAGAACAGAGGCAGGAAGAGGAGGACTTCCTTGCCTCTCAAGGCCCCATTTACCCAGACAGTGTTCCTTCTGTCCCACCCATCGCACAGGAAGAGGAGGAGGAGGAGGATTGTGTCAGCATGGAGGTGGAGCCTAGCACTCAGCATCATCAGCAGCAGTCTTTTAGGGATGATTTACAGTCCCAAGAAACCCGTGGACTTGTACGTGGCTGGGAGGAGGTGGCTGCGGATCATGTCGTCCTTAGTGACCCAGAGGACTCCGGACCGAATGCCTCAGCTAACCTACGCTGCATGGCCTCCCTGATCCTGCAAAGTCTGCGGAAGGATCCTCGTATTCTTCGGATCAAGGAGAGGGACCATTACTGGCTGGCCACTCTCCTTGATCCACGGTACAAGGGTAAGGTTGCGGACCTTATCTTACCGTCGCAGAGGGAGCAGAGGATGAGACAACTCTGGGAGGCCTTGCAGAAAGGTCTGTGCAACGCGTTCCCAGAGACTGGGAGGTTACAAACTCCTGGTCCTGGACAACGAGTTGCTGAGGCTTTGGACAGTCAAAGAAGGAGCGGTGGGGAAGGTGGCCGTCTGACCGATGCGTTCAGACAATTCTTTAGTCCGCAGCCCCAAGATATGATCGGTTCCAGCAACCATCGCCAGCGTCTGATATACGTGGTGCAGGAATACCTAGGGGCAAGGTCAGACTTGGACACCTTCCCCACCGAAAATCCTCTGGCTTACTGGGTCTTGAGGATGGATCACTGGCCAGAGCTTGCACAGTATGCAATTGAGCTACTGGCCTGTCCTGCATCCAGCGTTCTTTCAGAACGCACATTCAGTGCTGCTGGAGGCTTTGTCACGGATCACAGGGTGCGCCTGTCCACCGACTCAGGTTGATCGACTGACCTTCATAAAGATGAACCAGTCTTGGATCACCACCAGCTACCAAACACCTGAAGCTGATATAACAGACTAATTTATTTTCAAATGTCACATCCCTTCAAGACTGATGCTGATGCTGAGAGACTGTCCTGTTATGTTGACTGACTATCCTCCTCCTCCTCAATGATCTGATTGATGATGATAGCTTGGAAGAACATTTTTGTTTCTTGGTGCCGTCACCAGTGGCTAAGGCCCAATTTTTCAGCCCCTGTTTAACAGGGGCATGTAATTACAATTTTTTATGCAATGCTTTGCAGCAGGGCTCATTCCTGCACTCCAACTAGATTATCTGGGAGAGGTTGCAGTGTCGTGGCACCAGCACCAGTGCCTAAGGCCCAATTTTTCAGCCCCTGTTTAACAGGGGCGTGTAATTACAATTTTTGATGCAATACAGGGCTCATTGCTGTGCTCCAAGTACACTATCTGTGTGGGGTTGCAGTGTTGTGGCACCAGTGCCTAAGGCCCAATTTTTCTTCCCCTGTTTAACAGGGGCATGTAATTACAATTCTTGATCTAATAATTCACAGCAGGGCCCATTCCTGCGCCCACCAAGAGTAACTGTGAGGCCTTACAGTCTTGTGTCAACACCACCACCACCACCACCAAAGGCCCAATTTTTCAGCCCCTGTTCAACAGGGGCATGCAATTACAATTCTTGATCTAATAATTCACAGCAGGGCCCATTCATGCGCCCACCAAGAGTAACTGTGAGGGATCACACTGTTGTGGCAACACCAACATGTAAGGGGCAAATTTCAGCAGAGTATATATGGCAGGCCCCTACTTTCAAACATCCAACTTACAAACGACTCCTCCTTGCAAACGGAAGGATACAACAGGAAGTGAGAGGAAATCTACCACTAGGAAGGGAAATTCTCTCCTGTAAGAGGTAATAAGGGAAAAAAAGTGTCTCCTCTCCACTGATGCTTTATCACCAATTCTTGTTTCAATAAAAACCCCAAATTTTCAAAAAACATTTGTCATTAGGACGGAAAGTGAGGTGAACTGTTCTGAACAGGTGCACACTGCACAGACAGCAAAACAAATGTTACAGGGGTGATAACCCTTCCCTATGTTTTCCAAAAAGCTTAAAAATAGATTTTTTGGCTGGAGCTACACTTAAACAATGTACCTGTTCAAAATTACAAACAGATTCTACATAAGAACAAACCTACAGTCCCTGTCTTGCATGCACCGCCTGTATACGGCTGTTCAGAGTATATAGGGCCTTTTTTATTTTGTGTGCGGGGTTCCCCTTAATATCCATACAAGACCCAAAGGGGCTGGTAATGGGCTGGGGTGGGGGGGGGGTGTGATGGGGTAGCTATGCCATTTTTCTTAAAGATTTTCATCCATATTACCTGGACCAGACATTACATTAAAGCCGCAAGCAGTTTTAAATGGCTTTTTTTCCTTTAGAAATGTAATTTTGTGCAGGGACAGTTCTAAACACGGGAAACACATGGCATTTCACAGGCATACTTTAGACACCCACCAGGTACGATATTTAAAGGAATATTTGACTTTTTTTTTCACTTTATGCATCATTAAAATGACTGCTCCCAAAAAACGACCGTTTTTAAAACTTCTTTTTGCATTGATACATGTCCCCTGGTGAGAAACCCGGGTTCCCAAACCCTTTTTAGGACAATAACATGCATATTAGTCGTTATAATTAGCACTTTAGATTTCGAACGTTCGCATCCATTGTATTTAATAGGGGTTCTAACGTTCGTGCGAACTTTCGGTCCGTTCGCGGGTTCTGGTGCAAACTGATCCCGGGGGTGTTCGGCTCATCACTAGCCACCAGGTGAATGGGTAGGGGTACGATGTACCCCATACTCATTCACATAGGGTGGGGGGCCGGTATCTAGGGTCCCCCTTATTAAAGGGGGCTCCCAGATTCCGATAAGCCCCCCGCCCGCAGACCCCGACAACCAATGGCCAGGGTTCCGGAAACATGCTTGTAATCCAAAGCACTCTTATATCAAAGGGAATTTCCCCATAAGAAATAATGGAAACTCAGATAATTCGTTCCACAACCATTTAATCATAAGTCCTTCAGTTTATAGTCCATATAAAAAAGATTATAGCAATGTGATAGGTTGTGTAAAATAAAATGTCCATCCACAAATGTCAGCCTTCACAAGGGGATTAGAAGCAAAATCTAGCAGGAGCTACAGAGTATAAAAGAGAAGAGAGGCGCCTCTAAGTGTAGCAATATGGTTACATTTATTGAAGGTGCAACATTTAGAAACTCACATGGTTGATGAATAAAAGAGGCACATCTAAGTATGCAGGCATCTGGCGGAAAACCGGCCACATAGACCATCCTCCTCACCGCTAGCTCTCACCACTGTAAGGCTGCATTCACACCTGAGCGTTTTGTAGCCTGAAGCCTGAAGCTACAAAACGCTAGAGGGGGAAAAATCCATTATTCTCTATGGAGATGGTTCACATCTCCACACTCCAAAACGCCTGAAGCCGAACGCCTGAAGCTCAAACAAGTTCCGGACACTTTTTTGTCGCGCGAATCTGGCAGATTTGGGCGTTTTTCTGCATTTTACATTGGTGAGCCTTGGATCTGTACAAAGTCGCGGCAAAAACGCGGTAAAAAAATGCGGGAAAAACCGCCGCAAAAAATGCCGCAAAATCGCGGTAAAATTGCGCGACTTACTGCCTGAAAACGCCATGTTCAGGTGTGAATGCGGCCTTAGTCTGCAATTGTGCTTGGGAAGACTACCCTGCAATAGTGCGATCTGAAAGCAAAGCTTGAAGCGCTCGTGGAGCGCAGCATGGAAGGAATGAAGTCAATGATGGTGCAGAGGATGGTCTATGTGGACAGCTTTACCCTGGATGCCTTCATACTTAGATGTCCCTGTTTTAATTATCAACCATGTGACTTGCTAAAGGTTGTACCTTCATTAAATGTAACCATATTGCTACACTTAGAGGCGCCTCTCTTCTCTTTTATACTCAGTTGTGACATGACGCTACTTGTATATCAAGACATTGCTTGTATATCAAGTCAAAATGTATTCAAAAATTTTGCTTCTCTTGCAAAATGTTTTCAAACCAAGTTACTCTCAAACCAAGGTTTTACTGTACTTTACCTATCAAACAGTTTGTTGTCATCATAAAATTATGATGGTACATAAAAAGACAGCAGAAAAACTATCATACACAAAATTGTAATCACATTTTATAGAAAGCTTAAACATCCAAGTTTTGGCCAAAGTACGGGCAAATACATAGAATATGCATCATACCTGATGCTTAATAACCGACATTCACAAGAAACAGTAACAATGGCAACAGAAAATGTACCTGGAAATTAAATACTTTTCTAAACACATTAAATAATGTGAGAAAGTGGATTGTTTTTTTAATGATTTTTACATGAAGCAAAACCAGGATTGTCTGCTATTATGCTATATATTGGGCATAAGAAAAAAAAAAATGACTTACTAAAGTTTACTGATGATTTTACATTATAATATACTAATAGTTATTTCTAACAGTTGTTTTTCTTATGAAGAATAAGAAAAAGTAGGATTTTTAAAACAGCTTACCTGTAAAATCCTTTTCTTGGAGTACATCACGGGACACAGAGCAGCATAGTCATTACTATGTGGGTTATATAGAATTACCTTCAGGTGCTGGCACTGGCAACTTCCAAAACAGGAAGTACCCTCCCCTATATAAGCCCCTCCCATCCGGGAGTACCTCAGTTTTGTAGCAAAGCAATACGTGTCCCCAAAAGAGGGGTGGGAGCTCTGTGTCCCGTGATGTACTCCAAGAAAAGGATTTTACAGGTAAGCTGTTTTAAAAATCCTACTTTCTTGTTCATACATCACGGGACACAGAGCAGCATAGTCATTACTATGTGGGACGTCCCAAAGCAATGCCAAATGAGGGGGGGGATACACCATACATAAGCTGGGCGCCATCAGGCATGAGGATCTTTTGCGGCCTGCAACACACTGCGCCCAAAGGCGACATCCTCCTGACTTCTAACGTCCACCTGGTAGAACCTAGTAAACGTGTGTACTGAAGACCATGTTGCGGCCTTACAAATTTGAGCCAGGGAGGCCTGGTGATGCACTGCCCATGAAGTTCCAACTGCTCTCGTGGAGTGCGCCCTAACTTTGAACGGAGGCGGTCTACTTCTCAAGCCATAGGCTTGTATTATGACCTGTCGAATCCACTTGGCTAAAGTAGATTTTGATGCTGCCTGACCCTTTCTGGGGCCTTCCGGCAGAACAAACAAAGAATCCGTTCTACGAATCTGAGCAGTGGCTTTTAGATAAGCTTTAACTGCTCTTACTACATCCAAAGAATGCAATAACTTTTCCTCTACCGAGCTTGGTTTGGGGAAAAAAGAAGGAAGAACCACATCTTGGTTCAAGTGAAACCTCGATACCACCTTAGGAAGAAAGGCTGGGTGAGGGCGTAATACTACTCTGTCCTTATGGATAACCAGATATGGCTCTTTACAGGACATGGCGGCTAATTCCGACACTCTTCTAGCCGAGCATATGGCTACTAAAAATATAAATTTTCTGGTGAGTAGAACCAAGGAAATGTGCCGCAAAGGTTCAAACGGCTGCTTCTGCAGAACCGACAGAACCAAATTTAGATCCCATGGGCATATGGGAGCTTTAATCGGTGGAATAATACGAGTCACCCCTTGCATAAAGGTTTTGACAAGTGAATGCATAGCCAGGGGCCTTTGAAATAGTATTGATAAGGCCGAAACCTGGCCCTTGATAGTACTTAAAGGAGTTGTAAAGGTACATTTTTTATTTTCTAAATAGGTTCCTTTAAGCTAGTGCATTGTTGCTTCACTTACCTTTTCCTTTGATTTACCTTCTAAAGGTTTGTTTTCTTTGTCTGAATTTCTCACTTCCTGTTTCTCCTCACTGAACTCCACACCATCATCCGAGTGGTGTGGAGTCATCCAGAACAGCTTACTGAACAGCTTACTGAGGATAAACAGGAAGTGAGAAATTCAGACAAAGAAAACAAAGAAAAAAAATATTTAGAAGGGAAATCTAAGGAAAAGGTAAGTGAAGCAACAATGCACTAGCTTAAAGGAACCTATTTAGAAAATAAAAAATGTACCTTTACAACTCCTTTAAGGCAAACTTCCTGTCTACAGCCCACTGCAGGAAGTCCAGAATTCTGCCTATAACGTACTTACGTGGATGCCATTTTCTGGCCTCGCACCAAGTGATGTACGCCTTCCAAACTCTATAGTAGATCTGCCTGGATACAGGCTTCCTGGCATTGATTATAGTTGATACCACAGAGTTAGAGAGACCTCTCTTCTTTAGGATGTGGGATTCAATAGCCAGGCCGTTAAACTTAGAGTTAGTAAGGAAGGGTGGTATATCGGTCCTTGCGAAAGCAGGTCCGGACGACGTGGAAGGGTCCAAGGACTCCCCACAGACATTTTGATGATCTCCGCGTACCAGACCCTTCGGGGCCACGCTGGAGCCACCAGGATCACCGGCTTCTTCTCCAACCTGACTCTGCGAAGGAGTCGAGGCAACAATTGTAGCGGAGGGAATGCATATATCAGTCTGAACTGATCCCAAGGGAACACCAGAGCATCCGAGCCGCAAGCGAGGGGATCCCTTGTCCGGGAGACAAATCTGTCCACCTTTGCGTTGAATCTGGATGCTAGCAGATCTACATCCGGTGTTCCCCACCGCTGACATATTGCTCGGAAGACCTCGGGATGAAGGGACCATTCCCCTGGGCATAACTGTTGGCGACTCAGAAAGTCCGCCTTCCAATTCTCCACCCCTGGAATGAAGACAGCTGATATACATGGGACATGCTTTTCTGCCCATTCCAGGATGTGACTTACTTCCCTCTGGGCTGCACGACTCCTGGTGCCTCCCTGATGATTGATATATGCCACTGCTGTGGCATTGTCTGATTGAATTCTGACAGGGGACCCTTGGAGTCTGGATGTCCAGGCTACTAGGGCGTACCGGGCTGCTCGTATCTCTAAGAGATTGATGGGCAGGGTTTTTACTACATTTGACCATCTGCCCTGGAGAGACCATTGCTCCAGTACTGCCCCCCAGCCTATAAGGCTGGCATCTGTAGTGACCACCTTCCAAGATATCGGGCTGAAGGGTTTTCCCTTCTGGAGATTCTGGGGGATCAACCACCAGCAGAGACTCTTCCGAACGGAAGGGGACAAAGCCATCGGGAAGTCTAGAGCCTGAACTTTTCCGTTCCAGGCTGACAATATGGCCCTCTGTAAATTCCTTGAGTGGAATTGGGCGTATGGCACAGCTTCGAATGATGCTACCATCTTTCCTAGCAGCCTCATGCACAGGCGTATGGACGGCTGTCTTTTTGCACAAAGCAGACGGACCAAGCCCCTCAAAGAGGATACCTTGTCTAGAGGTAAGAAAATCTTCCTCTGGTCTGAATCCAGCCATAGCCCTAGATATACCAGGTTTTTCACTGGCTGTAGGGCTGACTTGTCCAGGTTGATGACCCAACCGTGAGATTCTAGATACTTGATTGTATCGACAATTACCACTTCTAGCTTGGCAACTGAGTGGTCCATCAACAACAGGTCGTCTAGGTATGCCATTATCGTTACACCTTGTGTTCTTAGATCGGCCAACAGTGGGGCCAGAATTTTTGTGAACACTCGTGGTGCTGTGGCCAGACCGAATGGTAAGGCTCTGAACTGAAAATGGCGCCCTTCTACTGCAAAGCGTAGAAATTTTTGATGACCTGGAAAGATGGGAATATGCAAGTAAGCATCTTTGATGTCGATCGAGGCTAACCATTCCTCCCCTTGTAGGGCAGCGGTGACCGATCGGATCGACTCCATCCGGAAAGACCGGACGTTTAGAAATTTGTTTAGACTCTTTAGGTCCAATATGGGTCTTATGTCCCCGTTTGGCTTCGGGACTGTGAAAAGGTTTGAGTAGAAACCCAACCCCCACTCTTCCATAGGAACCTCCATAATTACTCCTTGGAGCAATAGTTGTTCTAACGCCAATAGGAGAGACCCTCTTTTCAGAGGGTCTCTTGGCATGCCTGACCACATAAAATGGGAAGGAGGAGACTCTTTTAACTCCAACTTGTATCCCAGAGTTACTGCGGAGAGCACCCATCTGTCTTTGATCGTCTCCCGCCAGGTCTCTGTGAACAACTGAAGTCTTCCCCCCACCCGTTTGAGTGGGGGCAGCCCTTCATAGGCTTGACTTGGAGGCTGGTTTAGTACCCCTTCGGATCCAGGGTTTCTTATTACCCTGTGACTGTCCCTGATTTTTACCCCCTGAGTTTGACCGAGGAGGCCGTCGGAACTGCTTAGTAGCAGACGTCGCAGGGATAGGAGAGGTAGTCCTCTTAAAAGATGGACCACTAGACCTCTTCTTACTCGGTAAGAGAGTACTTTTACCACTGGAAATCTTCTGGATATACTTATCCAGGTCCTCGCTAAAAAGGCGTTCCCCATGAAATGGGAAGCTAACTAAGAGCTTCTTACAGGGAGCCTCAGCAGACCAGTTTTTGAGCCACAGAAGCCTACGCATATGTACCAAAGACAGCGTGAGGCGGGAGGCCTGATGGATAGAATCCTTGATGGCGTCAACCGCAAAGCATAATGCTCTAGGCAGATCAGCCAGAGCCTGGGCCTGCTGGTCTGGCAAATCCCTCAGGACCATTTTCATTTGATCCTTTAAAGCTTGGCAGACCCCAATAGCTGCCACTGCTGGCTGTGTAACAGCCCCTGCTGTGGAAAAAGCAGATTTTAATAAATATTCCAATTTTTTATCCACTGGATCTTTGAACATTTGAACATTATCTACTGGACATGTCAGTGATTTGTTCACAGAAGAGATGGCTGCATCCACCGTAGGAACATTCCATCTCTGGGTGAACTTTTCCTCCATGGGATAGATCACCGGAAATTTTTTAGGCGGAACAAATAGTTTATCAGGATGTTCCCAGTCCTGGTATATAAGTCCTTCCAATAATGGATGTATTGGAAAGGAGCAATTAACCTGGGGAGCTTTTAGCGACCCCAATGAGGAGACAGCAGTAGTTGATGGTTCAACAAGAGGCATTTTAAATGCAGATCGAACCATGTCAGTTAGGGTCTGGACCCACAATCTTTCAGTCTGTGATGCTGAAAATGGTTCATCTACTGTCGATTCCTCAAAAACAGAGTTAACCTCCTCCTGATCCCCTTCAGGTAGGTCGGTCCCTTCCTGGGACTGTTGCTCTGCCAACAGGCACTCTAATGGAGGTGATGGAGATCTGGCGCGCTTTCTTTCCTGTAGAGAAGAAGCGATCAATGCTGCCAATCTCTGCTCCAATCCCTCCAGAGTTGAGGAAAAAACCTCCTCTGTTATATATGCAGGAGCAGGTGGACTGAGGACAGCCGCAGTACCTGGCACTCCCGGGGGTTCCTTATGGGTATTAACCTCTGATTTCTCAGGGGAGGAGGGTGCAGATGACTGCTCCAGATCCTCAGAGCCCGATGGAGACCCCCTACACTTCCTGAGAGGTATATCTCAGAGTTTTTTAGGCGGCATATTCCTTAGTTCAAAGCTGAGGTATTCCAGCCGCAATACACCCCTTACTGAAATAGTCTAATGCAATTTTGCTGCTATGTACATCAGTGGGTGTCTACTAATGCGTCTTTCTGGGGATGCCTGTATCAACCGCCCGCTGTAAGCCCCTATACCATGCTACCAGCTCCTTTTCATGCTCTGTGTCCATAGCAAGCAGCGTGGACTGAGTCCTTTTATCTTGCTGGGACGCCCGCACATGCGCAGAAGCGCTGGGCGCACAGAGCGCGTCATCCGCCAGGCTCCGCCCCCTTTTTTGAAGCTAAATCTTTTAAAAAGAAAGCGTGTGTGCGCGCACGCGTGCACGTGTGCGCTCTTGGCGCCATGTAGGGAGAGGAGCCAGGGTCCCTGTTTCACCAGGACTCGGGGATGGAAGGAAACTACTTGGCAGCATGACAGAGGAATGCAGCTTCCCTGATAGAGAGCTCACTCATCTGCCTGGACTTTTACCCTGGAAGGAATAGTCCCAAGAAAAAAGACATTCCACAGCGGCCTCTAGTGGACAAACACAGGTACCGCACTTTTGTCTTTTTTTTTTTTTTTTTTTAAACCTCCTTTATGAAAAACATTTCCAGGTTTACAGTTTTTAAAACTTCCTTTATGAAAAAACATTTCTAGGATTTCTTAGGCATATACAGCTATTAGCGGGAATACCTTTTAGGTAACAGGCAGAAAGACATATTAGGCTTGGGGGTCCCCTCAATAGAACCAAGTTCCTGAGGGGCCCCCACTTACCTTTTCCCCGCCGCAGGACTTTGTTTGGTCCACAGAAGCCCAAACTTCACCTTTCACGGCAGGCATTGTACTAGACCTTCAGGGACCGGGTTCCCAAGGATTCCACTCCCCTCGACCTGTATAGCACCCTGCACAGATAGCCTCTTGGTTTTGGGTATGACCAGAGCTCTGGATCCCAGGGTCCAGCCCTCCTAAGAGAGGCATTACAGGCAAAACCTTGCTCTTCTCTGCAAGGCCCGGGTACCGACCGTTTAGCTATGAAGCTTTTTTGGTCGGATCCGGAATAGCTTGCTAAGGCCCAGAGAACCTGTACACAAGCCCAGATGAATACATGTTAACCTTGGCCAACACCTTAGACACTGGCAAAAAACTGAGGTACTCCCGGATGGGAGGGGCTTATATAGGGGAGGGTACTTCCTGTTTTGGAAGTTGCCAGTGCCAGCACCTGAAGGTAATTCTATATAACCCACATAGTAATGACTATGCTGCTCTGTGTCCCGTGATGTATGAACAAGAAAAAGCATTTGAAGCAAGCTGAATGCATTAACTTTGTTTCATTCAGGGTCTTTTAATATATAGTACAAGTTGCAGGCATTGGGCCTGATTTACTAAAAGGAAATGCACATGCGCAGAGAGAAATAAATACGCTGCTTTAAGAAATGCATGTGTTAAAGCAGCCCTGTCATGTTTTAAAAAATTTCACATCTGCAGTAGAAGAGCTGTTATGCTCACTTTTCCAGTGGCCTGTGTTTTTTACCTTCCCTTCCTTCCAGTGTTGCAAGAGCCATACGACTTTTGGCATTCAACACTTCCGTGATTGTCTGTCTGTGTTGTCCACCATGCACCATTAGTTCCACCATCCCTCACATCTCTGTTCAGCCCAGCTGGGACAGAGGAAAGGTAGAAGACATGGACTGCTGGAAAGGGGAGTATATACAGTGGCTTGAAATATATATATATATATATATATATATATATATATATATATGCGCATGGGAGTCGCCATTAACGGCACAGGCTAGGGAAGAAACGGCACTTAGTTTTGTTTCTTCCCCGCGCATGCGCCATTAACATTTTCTGCGGACTACAAGTGAAATATCTCCTTAACAGCGCACGTTTAGGAGATATTTCCACTACCTATAGGTAAGTCTTATTCTAGGCTTACCTATAGGTAGAAGTCCAAAAAAAGGGTTTACAACCACTTTAAAGCTTTCTATGTAAGTGTAATTCTTTATTAAAATTACTGGTATTTTACCTGATTTACACTATGGAGAGCCTTTTTTTATTTCCGGGTGTACGTGGTTGATGCATGCTCATGAGCATTGGAAAGATCGAGGTATACTGGTTCCTGGTTTATATCCTGTTTGCAACATTCAAATACCCCAGTGAGTTGACATTTCCACACTTCCAGGATAAAGGCCCTGGCTGGGTTGATAGCCGCAAGCGCATAACGCTTGCCTTCTGGTAAGCATGCACTCTGTGTGGTGGAGATGCACTCGTTTAGTATTAACATATTAAGGAATAAGTGTTAAGTATGTTAAGTATTAACAGTCTTTAACCACTTCAATACCATGCACTTATACAGCTTCCTGTCCAAGCCAATTTTGAGCTTTCAGCGCTGTCGCAATTTGAATGACAATTGCGTGGTCATGCAACACTGTACACAAACAATTTTTTTATCATTTTGTTCCCACAAATAGAGCTTTCTTTCGGTGGTATTTGATCGCCTCTGCGATTTTTATTTTTTACATAACAAATAAAAAAAAGTGAAAATTTTGAAAAAAACTAAGTTTTTCTTTGTTTCTGTTTATTTTTTTTTGTAAATAAGTACCTTTTCTACTTCAATGACGGGCACTGATAAGGCGGCACTAACGGGCACTGATAAGGTGACACTGATGGGCACCGATGAGGTGGCACCAATGAGGTGGCACCGATGAGGTGGCACTGATGATGGGCACTGATGGGCACTGATAGGCGGCACTGATGGGCACTGATAGGCGGCACTGATGGGCGCTGATATGTGGCACTGGTATGCCGCACTGATGGGCACTCATAAGCGGCACTGATGGGCACTCATAGGTGGCACTGATGGGCACTTATAGGCAGCACTGATGGATACTTATGGGTGGCACTGATAGGTGGCACGGACGGGCACTGATAGGCAGGCACGGATGGGCACTGATAGGTGGCACTAATGGACACTGGTAGGTGGCACTGATGACTGGTGGCTGGCATTGCTGGGCATCATGCATTTTTTTTTGTGCCATGATGGTGCCAATCAGTGCCCATTTGTGGGCACTGATTGGCATATATTTTTTATCTCTTTGTGCATGTGGATGGCCATGGGGGACTTACCTGGCCATCCACATGCTTGGGGTTCCCTGGTGGTCCTGGGGGGCTTCCCTGATGGTCCAGTGTGGGTATCCGAGGGGGGGCTGCGCTGATAAACAATCAGCGCGAACCCCCCCTGTCAGGAGGGCCGCCGATCGGCTCTCCTCTACTCGCGTCTGTCAGACGCGAGTGAGGAAGAGCCGATCAACGGCTCTTCCTGTTTACATTGTGATCAGCCGTGATTGGACACGGCTGATCACGTGGTAAAAAGCCTCCGCCAGAGGCTTTTTACTGAGATCAGTGTAGCGGTGGGTCAGACTGACCCACCGCTCCACCGATCGCCGCGATGCGCGCCCCCCCGGGCACGCGGCGGCTGTTATCCCACAGGACGTCATATGACGTCCAGTGTGGATAACACAACCACTTCCCAGACGTCAATCTGCTATTGACGGGGCGGGAAGTGGTTAAAAAGCTAAATTATTCACCCCCAACCACAGACAGCTGACAAGCTCCATTATTCACAGCACTGACTTGCTTCTAATGTGGAGCAAAAATTGATGTTTTTATTTCTCCAGCATATAGAAACAAGTAGGTGGGTGTAGGATTTTTCCTTGAACTGTCCTAGTGTAGTTAAGCACCACCATCGTTCTATAATTTCAGTCACCGGTCACCTTCTATTTTCAGTTGACTAGTATAGGAAACCTTTAAAGATTATTAGAAACATAACTTACAGGAAAGGTGGATGATTACATAGTATTCTGTCTTATCTACTCTCTCCACAATGATCTTATAAGTGTTCTCTCTCTCTCCTTTCCTCTCTCTCTCTCTTTATATATGTACAGCATATCTATAATCAATGACCCCACATCTCTCCTCCAGGCTGGAAAGCATGAGATCGGTCAAAAAAATTCACCGATCTCATGCTGACAGCCTAGATCACGGCTTTGTTTACATACGGGAACCCGGCGTGATGTCATAACGTCGCGCCCGGGTCTCCGACGGTCATAGAGATGACTGGTGACCATCTGGTCACCAGTCATCTCTATGCTTCCCATTCGGCGCCGGCCAATTCGTTCTCCGAGCCCCAGATGGCACGGGAGAGCCCAGAGAAGCACCGGATGGCGGCGGGAGGGGGGACGTCCCCTCCCGCCGCCTATAAGAACGATCAAGCGGTGGAACTGCCGCTATGATCATTTTTATCGTGCACAGAATCGCCGGCTGAAAAGAATGATATCTGAATGATGCCTGCAACTGCAGGCATCATTCAGATGTCACCGCACAAAGCCAAGGACGTCATTTGACGGTGGGCGGTAGGAAAGTGGTTAATATTTCGACAATTTGGAAAAAAGGTAATTTTTATCCTTCATTGATGAGACTGCACTGATGGGCTGCACTGATGGGCACCGATAAGGTGGCAAGGGTGGGCACTGAGAGGTGGCATTGCTAGTTGACACTGGTGGGCATTGAGAAGTGGCACTGCTAGGTGGCAATGATAGTTGGCAGTGATGGGCACTGATAGGCAGCACTGCTAGGTGCCACTGATTGGCACCAGTGGTGGGCATTGATAGGTGGAACTGGCAGGGGCTACTGATTGTCACAGAATTGCCTCTTCCTCTTCGGGCCCGATGTCCCTTTTTTTATGCTCACGCTGTCAGCACAAGGAGAAAGCAAAAACCATTACCCAGCTTTTGTTTACATCACGTGATCAGCTGTCATTGGCTGACAGCTGATCACATGGTAAGGGGCAGGGATCGGCCCCTTACTCAGATCTGTCATCACCCGAGTCTCAGTGACTCAGTGACCACAGCATACGTGCGAAGGGAAGGACGTCTATTGACGGACTCCCGGCAATTGAGGACTGTGCTGTGGCCTTCGATCAGTTATAGCGCTGATCTCAAGTGATTAACGAGGGTCTAAATGGGCCATTGACATGCATCACAATTCAACTTAGGAATGTGTCTTTGCAAAGTTAAACTAAATGAAATCTTTTCGTATTATTGCTTGGGGATAGAGTGCAGAGGGATTACAAGTCTAGACAGTTTTTGGGGATGTCTGCACCCCTGATAGGGTGAAGACAATTTCCAAATTTGGCCACTTTATCCTTCCAAATAATTCACTTCCTGTCACATAGCCACACATGAAGTGAGGGGAAATCCCTACCAATGTCTTTCCTTGGGGACACACAGGTCTCTCTAAATACTTTCCCCATTATGTACATTGCACTCCAGCATTTTTGCGGGTTACACCCCAAATTATTAGGTATTTTGGACTTTGGGGTTTATTTACTAAAGGCAAATCCACTTTGCACTACAAGTGCACTTGCTGGATATCCGAGGGGGACATGCAAGCAAACAAAAAAAACACCATCTTTGCTTTTACATGATTGGATGTTACAATCACCAGTGATCCCCCAGATTTTCAGCAGCTACACTTTTACTACACTTTTACTGCAGAGTGGATTTGTCTTTACTAAACCCCAAACTATCCAATGATTTGGGGTGTACCCAACAAAGTGCTAGAGTGCAATTTGCTTAATGGGGACACTAGTTAGATTGATCTGTGTGTCCCCAAGAAAAGACATTGGTAGGGTTTTACCTTCACTTCCTGTTTAGCTGTGTGACAGGAAGTGAAGGCAATTTTACTAAAAGGGGACACAAAGCCCAACCTAAAAAAAAAACAGGGGTTCTAACACTTACTTTGTTTCCCTCAAAATGCCCACAATTAGAATCGGATTGCCTTGAGCTATTTTTAAGTGCAGTGCTCTAAATCAGTGCTTCTCAAGTACCCCCAACAGGCCATGTTTGCAGGTTTTCCTTCATCTTGCACATGTGCTTTAAATCACAGTCAATGGTTTTGAATTTTGGACAGCAATTCTCAATAAGATAAATTCACAAAACATGTCCTGTTGGGGGTACTTGAGAACTGAGGCTGAGAACCACTGCAGTAAAAAGGAAAATTGAATACTTACCGCTCTGTATTTTTCATTTCCTGGTGATTATCCATGGCAGCACACAATACAATACATGTATATGCTAGCATGAAGGCACCAGGGTAGACAAATCACGTCTGTTGTTTTGACATGCCAATCAGCTGTCACAT
This sequence comes from Rana muscosa, assembly GCA_029206835.1. Lineage (NCBI taxonomy): Eukaryota > Metazoa > Chordata > Amphibia > Anura > Ranidae > Rana > Rana muscosa. The sequence goes on along the minus strand of CM055117.1, from coordinate 892,922,091 downwards.
TTGTTGCAAAGAAAACGCAAAACAAACCTCAAAACTTTGCATCAAATTTTATTGGTCAACAAAACAAAAGTGAAGCCAAAATAAAAAACAGGGTCAATTTGAAACAGTTACAGACTCACAACATCTTGAGAAAGTGTTCGCAAAATAATGCGCACATCATCCAGCATGCTACAAAATTAGAGATGGGACAATCACCCCCCCCCCCCCCCCCCCACCAACAAATACCATTGCAGTCTATGGGAACTGACTTGTTAATTTTGCTAGTCCCCACTTGGATGGCTTATCTTCTAGTTATTGGCCTTAAAATGGGGGCCCAGGTCCCACCCTAAGGGACATATATCAATTTGGACAACACCAAAAACAAAACAAGGAGAAGTGCCTTTAAATATGCAAAATTGCTTAAGGGCCATTTCACACCACATGCAGTCCATTGCGTTTTTTATGCATCAAAAATGCATGGGAAGTTGGTTATATGGTTCTAAATGGCAGTGTTTGTTCCAGTGCGTTCCAGTTCCACCAAAAAAGTAGAACATGCTGCATTTTACCTGCACTGGACTGTACTGGAACGCAGCAAAACGCATCATAAACGCACTGGAACGCACCGGAACACACCTAAATGCACCAAAACCGCACTGGAACACACCTGTCCTTATCTATGGTAATAAAAAAGAGGGGTGAAAAAAAGCACTGGACTGCATCAAAAACGTACCAAAAATGCACTGGAACGCATCAAAAACGTGCAGGCAAAAAAGCACCTGGAACGCATCCGGATTGCGTTTCTATAGTGTGTACTGGCCCTTTTTAACACGTTCCAGTGCATTTTTGATGCGTTTTTGATGTAGTCCAGTGTTTTTTTCCCCCCTCTTTTCACTTAGGACAAGTGTGTTGCAGTGCGTCTTTGGTGCATTTAGGTGCGTTATGGTGCATTCCAGTGCTTTTTTGATGTGTTTTACTGCGGTCCAGTACAGTTCTGTACCTAAAAAATGCAGCATGACCATTTTTTTTTTCCTTTCTGAAACGCACTGGAACGGACTTCAGTGGTGTGAACTATGCCATTGGCATTAATGTGATCAACTTTCTTTGCGTTTTTCATGCATCAAAAAAGCGCACTGCACTGCATCCGGTGTGAACTGGCCCTAAATATCATACCTGGGGGTGTCTATCGTATGCCTGTAAAGTAGCGCATGTTTTCCATGTTTATAACAGTTCAAGAGCAAAATGACATTTCTAAAGTAAAATAATAGTCATTAAAAAGTACTCGCGGCTGTAATGAATTGCTGGTTCCCGTCAATACAGATAAAAGTCATTGAAAGTCTTTGAAAAAAAAATGCGTGGGGGTCCCCCAAATTCCATTACCAGGCCCTTCAGGTCTGGAATGGATATTAAGGGGAATCCTGCCGCAAATTACAAAAAAAAAATGTGTGCGGTTCCCCCAAATATCCATACCAGGCCCTTAAGATCTGGTATGGATTTTAAGGGGAACTCCACCCCAAATTAAAAAAAAATGGCGTGGAGTCCCCCCAAAAATCCACACCAGACCCATATCCGAGCACGCAACCTGGCAAGTCGCAGGAAAAGAGGGGGGGACGAGAAAGCGCCCCCCCCCCTGAACCGTACCAGGCCACATGCCCTCAACATGGGGAGGATGCCCCCATGTTGATGGGGACAAGGGCCTCATCCCCACAACCCTTGCCCGGTGGTTGTGGGGGTCTGCGTGCGGGGGGCTTATCGGAATCCGGAAGATCCCTTTAACAAAGGGGACCCCCAGATCCCGGCCCCCCCCTGTGTGAAATGGTAATGGGGTACATCGTACCCCTACCATTTCACAAAGAAAGTGTCAAAAATGTAAAAAATTACAATAGCCGGTTTTTGACAATTCCTTTATTAATGTCTTCTCTTTTCTTCCATCTTCTTCTTCCATCTTCTTCTTCCATCTTCTTCTTCCACCTTCTTCTTCCATCTTCTTCTTCCAGCTTCTTCTTTTCTCCAATCGGGTTTCTTCCTCCATCTTGTTCTTCATCTTCCTCTTCCTCTTTATCTTCATCTTCATCTTCCTTCTTCTTTCAGTGTTCTCGTCCGCATCTTGCTCCGGCTTCTTCTTCCCCTTCTTCTTTCTTTGGCCGCTGCGTTTGATTTGGAGTTTCCCGCTGTGTGACTCTTCAGTTCTCCTCTTGTTCCGCTGCCACCCGGTGACCCGGCCCCCCTCTGACGCACATGGATTTCACGGGGACTTTCCCCGTGGTGTCAGAGGGGGGCGGGGTCACCGGGTGGCAGCGGACCAAGAGGAGAACTGAAGAACGTCACACAGCGGGAACCTCCAATTCAAACGGAGTGGCCGAAGAAAGGAAGAAGAAGCCGGAGCAAGATGCGGACGAGAACACCGAAAGAAGAAGGAAGATGAAGATAAAGAGGAAGAGAAAGATGAAGAACAAGATGGAGGAAGAAACCCGAATGGAGAAAAGAAGAAGCTGGAAGAAGAAGATGGAAGAAGGTGGAAGAAGAAGATGGAAGAAGAAGATGGAAGAAAAGAGAAGACATTAATAAAGGAATTGTCAAAAACCGGCTATTGTAATTTTTTTAATTTTTGACACTTTCTTTGTGAAATGGTAGGGGTACAATGTACCCCATTACCATTTCACACAGGGGGGGGCGGGATCCGGGGGACCCCTTTGTTAAAGGGGTCTTCCAGATTCCGATAAGCCCCCCTGCCCGCAGACCCCCACAACCACCGGGCAAGGGTTGTGGGGATGAGGCCCTTGTCCCCATCAACATGAGGACATCCTCCCCATGTTGAGGGCATGTGGTCTGGTACGGTTCAGGAGGGAGGGGGGGCTCTCTATCGTCCCCCCCCCTCTTTTCCTGCGGCCTGCCAGGTTGCGTGCTCGGATAAGGGTCTGGTGTGGATTTTTGGGGTACTCCACGCCATTTTTTTTTTAAATTTGGGGTGGAGTTCCTCTTAAAATCCATTCCAGATCTGAAGGGCCTGGTATGGATATTTGGGGGAACCGCACGCATTTTTTTTTTTGGGGCAGGGTTCCCCTTAATATCCATTCCAGACCTGAAGGGCCTGGTAATGGAATTTGGGGGACCCCCACGCTTTTTGTTTTGTTTTTATCAATGACTTTCAATGACTTTTCTCTATATTGCCGGGAGCCGACAATTCATTATAGCCGCGGGTGCTTTTAAATGCCTTTTTTTTTCCTTTAGAAATGTAATTTTGCTGGCGCACTGGCAAGTTCAGAGCTGCGCCTGTTCAACTTATGCAAATTGAGTTATGTGACTTGACATTTACTAAGATTTTGCCGGCGCAGTGTCCCGGCGCGTTTGAACAAGTAAAATTCCCACGCTGAGCTCAAAAAAACCCTTGCAGCTCTAATCGTACTTGCCGGCGCACTTACTTTCTTACTTACTTACTTTCTCATTCTATTTTGGGCATATTAGTTGTTTGGGCAGGTGTCACTACACTTCCTCACATCACCCCACATCACCCCCATTATATTCTCACTTCCAGCTTCTTTATATTTAGATTTTAAGATGCCATACGCCAGGTCCATAGTGGCACGCTGAGCGCCTCCTCCCGTCCGCCGAGAACACTATAGTAAGTGGGAAATAGGGCTGCGCTACCGGCGCTTATGTTTTGTAAATACCAAAACAGCCAGATGCGCCGATACTCATGGCGCAAACGTTTCGTAAATCAGCCCCATTGTGTCTCAATAAGAAAATGCCTACATGGATCTGCACACATCACTACTGGAATTCTATTTGAATATACAGGTATACATGTGTCTGATTGGTTCTTTTGAAGGAATACAAGTGTCTGATTGGCTGATTGTGAAGCTACCACCTCCCATTGTTATTCATGTTTTACACTATAAATAAAGACAGCAGCTCCTAAGGAGGAGGATTTTGCTAAGCTCAACGTGATACCAGCATCTGTGTTACTGTATACAAGCGCGCTTTCCCGTCATTATACAAGAGAGCTATAATTACGAAATTATTTGCTTATAGAAAAAGCTTATAATTTTCCACTACAGTGGTAAATTACGTATTACAACTGTTTTTGGATGCACAATTGATTCAGCACGGTGGATAAATATACGAAAAACATAATTGATGGGACTTGTAGATCACATAACTTTGCAAACGTTTATATATATATTTTTTTTTATTTTTGAATTTTGATTTTCTGCTTACTGGATTCAGACAGTAACTGATGGTATATATGTATTGTTCAATATTGATGGCACAATTTTGATTTAACAATTGGTGGATAATTGATAATGATTATTGGTTGCAGCATAACCTTCACTTTATTATATTTGTGTTTTGCGCCAGTGGCACTTATTTACAGTACCTAAGGAAGTGGCCTGTGAGTGTATAAAGATATATATATATATATGTATATATATATATATACATATATATATATATATAGCAATTCAATAAAACATTTGCAATACTTCTCTGCCAGTATGGTACCTTTAAAACATCCTGTATTTAATTAATGAAAGATTATGGTAGTTCCTCGGTGCATCGTTGTAAGAATGTGCTGCAATAGCTGTGACAAATTCAAAAATAATTACTGCCTTTGGGCACGCTATATAGATGACATCCTTTTCCTATGGAAAGGAGATGCCCACTCAATTTCTAGATACACTCAATCTGAATAATAGAGGCATCAAACTCAATTATCAGATGAGTCAAAAGGAAATACATTTTTTGGATCTCTCTATTAAAGTAGAAGAGGCCCGTCTGATAACATCAACATTTTTTAAACCAGCGAATAGGAATGCCTACATATCAAGGGATAGCTGTCACCATAAACCATGGTTGGAAGGAGTCCCCAAGGGACAGGTCCTTTGTTTTAGGCAAAACTGTACAACCTTGGAAGACTTTGAATGACAAGCATGAATTTTAACTCAAAGATTTATGGAAAAGGACTAGGATCCTGTGTCTTTGAAGACCACATTGAATCAAGTCAGGAGTACAGATGGGGAAGTATTACTTAGAGACAAGGTGGACGAATCTAATGGGAATAAATATGAGAACAATTTTTCTTTAGTCACCTCTTTTTTTTTACACAACACCTAACTATCAAACGTATAATGCAAAAACACTGGCATATATCACAAAATGATAGAGTACTTGCTCTGATCTTACCTTCTAAACCTTTGGTTGTGTACAGAGGAGTTCGTATTTAAAAAACAGGTTGACAGTACAAATTATTCTAGATCCCCCCTCTAGATCCCCTCGTTTTCATAATCTGGGTATTATAAATGCGGACGTTGTCAAGTTTGTGGCCTCAACAAAAAAAAAAAAATGATAGAATTCTCCTCTAAGGCCACTTCTAGGAAATTTGTAGTGAAATCTTTCATCACTTGTAGAACTATGTTTGTTTTTTTACCTACTTCAATGCCCGTGTTGTAGTATGTGGGCCGTACCACCCAGGCATTGAACTTGAGGCTCAACGAACATACAGTGTAGCAAACATTCGCAAAGGATACAAAAACCATAGTGTCTCCACTCTCTAGACATTATGATTTGGTTCATGGCAGAGATTCTGCAGGAACCCTGTTTATGGGTATAAACAGGTTTACATCACATTGGAGGGGCAGTCTCTAAGTGAGGGAACTGTCTAGAATTGAAACTAAATGGATCCATCTCCTTAAAAGCTATATGCCACATGGTTTAAATGTGGACTGGGATATTAACAGTTTTTTAGATAATTCATGATGTTTATTTATTTGTATTTTATATTTTATTTATAGATTGTTTTATTACATTTATATGGTGGTTTCATTTGATCTAAATTTAATATGCAATTTTGTATGGAATGTGATATACATTTTGCAAGTCCGGTCTCATTTTCATTTGTGCGTTTGGAACCTCTGACACCTAGTCACCATGTAGTGAGGTCTCTATTTCTGGATTGGGGCCGCGGCTTCTGACATCTGGGAACTCAGATCGTGTCATTGTAGGCGGTCCGTGAATGGAAACACATAATCTGAGCAAGGCAGGTTCACATTTGACATTGTAATGATGGCTTTGTTCAGAATGAGGTGTGGTTCCATCTGGGAAAAGCAGAAATCACAAAAGTAGATAATGACATTTCTGTGGGACATCTGTGTACAGAACGCCTCCAGGTTGCCATATTGCATTGCATTAACAGAAAATTACAGCAATGCAGATTGAAAACGAAAGTTAATTTTTAATAACATTCAAATACAATTTGACTTGTATATGCTATAATATACTTTTTTTTATTTGGTATTTTTTTCCCACAAAAGTGGAGTTACCCTGGAGCCAGAAGATGCAAATAAATGCATATCAAATCGGATATGCCTCATTTTAACAAAGCAACACACAGATGCAAATGCAGAATCTCTGCAATTCCAGGTGCACTTGCGTGATGATGTTACTTACGCTCAACGCATTTCATCATATGACTGCCAAAACTCTACATTTAGTTTTAAGGGGACATTGCTTTAAAGAATATGTAAGCAATATTTTTACAACAATGCACTGTGATTTTATTTGATTACACTATAGAAGTGTCTTTGTTTTAACCAGTGTTATCTAAGCTGTGGTATAGTGGGTAATGTCCAGGCTGGTCCGGATTCTGGTCCAGGAGTGGACTGTGGATCTGAGGGTTACATAGTTACATAGTTAGTCAGGTTAAAAAAAGACACAAGTCCATCTAGTTCAGCCAAAAAAAAAAATACAATCCCATATACACAATCCTTCACTCACAGTTGATCCAGAGGAAGGTGAAAAACCCCAGCAGAGCATGCTCCAATTTGCTACAGCAGGGGAAAAAATTCCTTCCCGATTCCCCGAGAGGCAATCCGATTTTCCCTGGATCAACTTTACCTATAAATGTTATTACCCAGTTATATTAGGTACATTTAGGAAAGAATCCAGGCCTTTCCTAAAGCAATTTACTGAGCTTGCCAGAACCACCTCTGGGGGAAGTCTATTCCACATTTTCACAGCTCTTACAGTGAAAAAAGCTTTCCGTATTTGGAGATTACATATTTTTTCCACTAGACGTAAAGAGTTCCCCATTGTCCTCTGTGATGACCTTAAAGTGAATAAGTCAACACCACCTTCACTATATGGACCACTTATGTATTTGTACATGTTGATCATATCCCCCCTTAATCTCCTCTTCTCAAGAGAGAATAGATTCAGTTCCATTCCTGATAGCTGAGCTCCTCCATGCCTCATCAGTTTGGTTGCCCTTCTCTGCACTTTCTCCAGTTCCCCCGATATCCTTTTTGAGAACTGGTGCCCAAAACTGAACTGCATATTCCATATGAGGTCTTACTAATGATTTGAACAGGGGCAAAATGGTATCTCTCTCTCTGGAGTCCATACCTCTCTTTTTATGCTCGCTTTGGAAACAGCAGCTTGGCATTGCATGCTATTATTGAGCTTATGATCTACCATAACTCCCAGATCCTTCTCCACCATTGATTCCCCCAGTTGTACTCCCCCTAGTATGTATGATGCATGTATATTCTTAGCCCCCAAGTGCATAACTTTACGTTTATCAACATTAAGCCTCATTTGCCACTTAGTTGCCCAATTAGACAGTGCATTGAGGTCAGCTTGTAAATTGGATCCTGTAAAGACGTTATTCCACTGCATAGCTTAGTGTCATCTGCAAAGACAGAAATGTTACTTTTAAGCCCAGGCCCTATATAATTTAAAAAGATATTAAAAAGTAAGGGTCCCAACACTGAACTTTGGGGTAAACCACGGATAACCTTAGACCATTCAGAGTAAGAGTCATTAACCACTACTCTCTGAATTCTGTCTTTTAGCCAGTTTTCTATCCATTTACAAATTGATCTTTCCAAGCATGTAGACTTTGCCATGTGTGGGGAACTGTGTCAAACGCTTTTGAAAAATACAGGTATACCACATCCACAGCCACCCTTCTGTCCATGGTTTTACTTACCTCCTCATAAAAAGTAATCAGGTTTGTTTGACAACTTCTGTCTTTTATGAATCCATGCTGTCTGTTGCTTAAAATATTTTTTTCCAGCAAGAACTTATCGATGTGGTCTTTTATTAAACTCTCCAGTATCTTCCAGACTATGGAAGTTAAACTAATAGGTCTATAGTTACTTGGTAAAGACTTTGATCCCTTTTTAAATATGGGCACCAAATTGGCCCTGCGCCAATCCAGTGGTTTATAAATAAATAGTGATAATTGTTAAAGTGTAGAGTGCTAATTAATCTCATATAAAGTGCTAATAAACAAAGTGAATAAATATATATGCGCAATCTTCTCAAAAAATAATGAATGTATAAACGTATAACCATCAAATGGAATGTGATTCCATTTGATAAGATTTAGAGAGAAGACATTGCAGGAATTGGCGGCAGAGGAGTTTGTGGATTTAAGAGATATTGGATCCTAGGAATACTCTGTTGAAATCGGTGAAAAGGCTGCAGTGATCCTCTTTCCTGAATACACAAGAGAGCTGGAAATCATCATCCTTGATGCTGGATATCTGTTGAGGCATTCTTTGACCCTTTTGGGTCCATCAATAAGGTGTGAGGCTGGTGCTACCGGGGGAGGATTGTGAAAGGACACCTGTACGATTTGTTTCCCATAAGTGTGATAACTCTGACTCCCATACCTGTTCATCTCCCTTTCTTCTTTGTTTGCCTGCTGGGAAATTATTATTTTTTCGTCTAGGAGATCAACACTCTCTCTCTGAATTATCAAATTTTTCTGAAAACACTTCATATTATGGACAATTTTATTGAATGATTATCAAGCTTTGTTGCACTGTATATTGGATGGTTATACGTTCTTACATTCATTATTTCTTTTTCGTACATCACGGGACACAGAGCGACTTAGTCATTACTAATGGGTTATATAGTTTACCTTCAGGTGTTGGCACTGGCCAATTCCAAACCGGAAGTACCCTCCCCTATATAAGCCCCTCCCACCCGGGAGCACCTCAGTTTTTTGCCAGTGTCTAAGGTGTTGGCCAAAGAGTAACATGTGTTTTCACTGGGCTTGCGTACAGGTTCTTTTGGGCCTTAGTAAGCTGTTCCGGATCCCACCAAAAAAGCTTCATAGCTAAACGGTCGGTACCCGGGCCTTGCAGCAGAAGAGCAAGGTTTTGCCTGTAATGCTTCTCTTAGGAGGGCTGGACCCTGGGATCCAGAGCTCTGGTCATACCCACGACCAAGACGCTGTCTGTGCAGGGTGCTATACAGGTCCAGGGGAGTGGAATCCTTGGGAACCCGGTCCCTGAAGGTTTAATTACAATGCCTGCCGTGATAGGTGAAGTTTGGACTTTTGTGGACCAAACAAAGTCCTGCGGCGGGGATCAGGTAAGTGGGGGCCCTCAGGAACTTGGTTCTATTGGGGGACCCCCAAGCCTAATTTGTCTTTCTGTCTGTTACCTAACGGTATTCCCGCTAAATATCTGTGTTTGCCTATAACTACTGAAAATGTAAAATTTTAATAGTAGTCAAGAAAAAAAAAAAAAAAAACAGGGACCGCGGTACCTGTGTTAAACCACTAGAGGCCGCTGTAGTCCATTTTTCTTGTAAATGTGGATCTTTGGTTTTCTCAACTCAAAAGATCCAGGCAGCTGGTAAGTTTCTCTGAGGGAATCCACTTCCTCTGCCCTGTTGCTGCGTTCATCCACCGCACAGGCCCTCCGGCAAAAAGGGCCCTGGCTCCTAGTCCTCTGTTGGTTTTCGAAAAGGGCGCCATTGGCGCACGGGCGCGCGCGCGGGCGCGTGCACGCGCCTCCTATGAAAAAAAAGGGGCGGGGCGGGTGGATGACGCTCGATGCGCGCCGCGGCGCTTCTGCGCATGTGCGGGCGTCCCAGCATGGTTAAAAGACACAGTACAAGTGTCAGCTGCATGCAAACAGAGCTAGCAACAAACAGTGGCACACAGAGGCGGTTGATGCAGGCATCCCCATAGAAAGGCACTTTAGTGGACACCAGCTGGTATATAGCAGCACCTGTGTTAGACTATTGCCAGCAAAAATTGGTGTATGACGACGGGAATACCTCAGCTTTGTGCTTAAAGGATATGTCGTCCAGACGCTCCGGAAATAGATCTTCCAGGAAGCCAAAGGGGTCTCCATCGGGCTCTGAGGATATTGGGCATGCTTGCACTGCACCAATCTCCCCTGAGAATGCAGAGGTCAGTAGCCGTAGAAACCCCGCAGGAATGCCTGGTGCTGCGGCTGTCCCCAGTCCACCAGCTCCTGTATATATAACAGAGGAGGTTTTATCCTCAACTCTGGGAGGATTGGAAGAGAGATTAACAGCATTGATCGCTGCTTCCCTGTCACAGGAAAAGCGCGTCCGATCTCCGTCTCCTCCTTCAGAGTGCCTGTTAGTGGAGGAACAGCCCCACACAGAGATCGACCTACCTGAAGGGGATCAGGATGAGGTTGATTCACTTATAGAGGAATCAACAGTGGAAGAACCTTTCTCAGCTTCTCAGGCTGAAAGATTATGTGTTCAGTCTCTGACTAACATGGTCCGATCAGCATTTAAAATGCCTCTGGCGGAACCACCATCCACTACGGTTTCCTCGCTGGGGTCGCTAAAAGCTCCCCAGGCGGTCTGTTCCTTCCCAATCCACCCTTTATTAGAAGGGCTTATTTACCAGGATTGGGAGCATCCTGATAAAATATTTGCTCCCCCCAAGAGATTTCCGGTGATCTATCCCATGGAGGATAAGTTCATAAGAAAATGGAGGGTCCCTATAGTGGACGCAGCCATCTCTTCTGTTAACAAATCACTGACATGTCCAGTAGATAATGTTCCAATGTTCAAAGACCCAATAGATAAAAAATTGGAGTCTTTACTAAAATCTGCTTTCTCTACAGCAAGTATGGTGACACAACCTGCGGTAGCAGCGATTGGAGTCTGCCAAGCAGTGAAAGATCAGTTGAAACAAGTCTTAAGGGACTTACCAGATCAGCAGGCTCATGCCCTAGCTGACCTGCCTAGAGCCTTGTGTTTTGCGGTGGACGCCATAAAGGATACAATCCAACAGGCCTCCCGCTTTACGCTGTCTATAGTACATATGCGTAGGCTTCTGTGGCTCAAAAACTGGTCTGCTGAAGCTCCCTGTAAAAAACTGCTGGTTAGCTTCCCATTTCATGGAGAACGCTTATTTGGAGAAGATCTGGACAAATATATCCAGAAAATTTCTGCCGGTAAAAGTTCACTCTTACCGGTTAAGAACAAGGGTAGAAGTCCTTCTTTTAAGAGGCCTACCTCTCCAGTCCCGGGCACATCGGCTGTGAAGCAGTTCCGACGGCCTCCGCGGTCAAATTCAGGGGGCAGAAATCAGGGACAATCACAGGGTAACAAGAAGCCCTGGATCAAGAGAGGTACAAAACCTCCCCCTAAGGCATGAAGTATTGCCCCCGCTCAATCGGGTGGGGGGAAGACTTCAGTTGTTCACAGAGACCTGGCGGGACACCATCAGAGACAGATGGGTGCTCTCCGCAGTAATTCTGGGATACAAGCTGGAGTTAAAAGGCACTCCTCCTGCCCAATTTATGAGGTCAAACGTGCCAAGAGATCCCCAAAAGAGAGGATCCCTCCTTCTGGCACTAGAACAACTATTGCTCCAAGGGGTAATCATGAAGGTTCCCCTGGAAGAAAGCGGATTCGGGTTTTACTCGAACCTTTTCACAGTCCCCAAACCAAATGGGGACGTGAGGCCCATATTAAATCTAAAAGGGCTAAACAAGTTCCTAAATATCAGGACCTTTCGGATGGAGTCGATCCGATCAGTGGCCACCGCCCTACAAGGGCAGGAATGGCTAGCCTCGATCGACATAAGGGATGCTTATCTGCATATTCCCATCTTTCCGGCCCATCAGAAATTTCTACGCTTTGCAGTAGAAGGGCGCCATTTTCAGTTCAGAGCCTTACCTTTCGGTCTGGCCACAGCACCACGAGTGTTCACAAAAATTCTGGCCCCATTATTGGCCAATCTAAGAACACAGGGTGTAACGATAATGGCATATCTAGACGACCTGCTACTAATAGACCACTCAGTGGAAAAGCTGGAAGTAGCTATTCACAAGACAATCGAGTATCTGGAATATCACGGTTGGATTATCAACCGGGACAAGTCAGCTCTAAGACCAGTCAAAAGTCTGGAATACTTAGGGCTAAGGCTGGATTCAAATCAGAGAAAGATTTTCTTACCTCCAGAGAAGGTGTCGTCTTTAAGAAATTTGACCCACTTAGTGGGTACAAAAAGAAAACCATCCATACGTCTCTGCATGAGGCTGCTGGGAAAGATGGTGGCTTCATTCGAAGCGGTACCCTACGGTCAATTCCATTCAAGGAATTTGCAAAGGGCCATACTGTCAGCCTGGAACAAAAAAGTTCAGGCTTTAGACTTACCAATGTCCCTGTCCCCTTCCGTTCGCAAGAGCCTCCATTGGTGGTTGGTGCCCCAGAATCTGGAAAGAGGGAAACCCTTCAGTCCGGTTTCTTGGAAGGTGGTCACTACAGATGCCAGCCTCATCGGCTGGGGGGCAGTGCTGGAGCAATGGTCTCTCCAGGGCAGGTGGTCAGAAGCAGAAAAGGCCCTGCCCATCAATCTCTTAGAGATACGAGCAGCCCGGTATGCCCTAGTAGCATGGACATCCAAACTCCAGGGGTCCCCTGTCAGAATTCAATCAGACAATGCCACGGCAGTGGCATATATCAATCATCAGGGTGGCACCAAAAGTCGTGCAGCCCAGAAGGAAGCAAATTGCATCCTGGAGTGGGCAGAAAGATATGTCCCAGCCATATCCGCGGTTTTCATCCCAGGAGTGGAAAATTGGAGAGCGGACTTTCTAAGTCGCCAACAATTATGCCCGGGGGAATGGTCTCTTCACCCCGAGGTTTTCCAGGCAATATGCCAGCGGTGGGGAACACCGGATGTAGATCTGCTAGCATCCAGATTCAACGCAAAGGTGGACAGGTTTGTGTCTCGCACAAGGGATCCCCTAGCTTGCGGCTCGGATGCCCTAGTGTTCCCTTGGGATCGGTTCAAGCTGATATATGCATTCCCACCGCCACAATTGTTACCGCGATTACTCCGCAGAATCAGGGTAGAAAAGAAACCAGTGATTCTGGTGGCTCCAGCGTGGCCCCGAAGGGCATGGTACGCGGAGATTGTAAAAATGTCAGTGAGGAGTCCTTGGACCCTCCCACTTCATCCGGACCTGCTGTCGCAAGGACCGATATACCACCCTTCCTTACCAGCCCTAGGTTTGACGGCCTGGCTATTGAAGCCCACATTCTGAAAAAGAGAGGGCTCTCTAATTCTGTGGTATCTACCATGATCAATGCCAGGAAACCGGTATCCAGGCAGATCTATTATAGGATCTGGAAAGCGTACATTACGTGGTGTGAGACCAAGAAATGGCATCCACGTAAGTACATGATAGGGAGGATTCTGGACTTCCTACAGTGGGCTGTAGATAGGAAGCTGGCCTTGAGTACTATCAAGGGTCAGATTTCGGCCTTGTCAATATTTTTTCAAAGGCCCTTGGCTTCGCATTCACTAGTCAAAGCCTTTATACAAGGAGTGATGCGTATTAGCCCTCCGGTTAGTATTCCCATATGTCCTTGGGACTTAAACCTGGTTCTGTCGGTTCTACAGAAACAACCGTTTGAACCATTACAACACATTTCCTTGGTTCTTCTCACCAGGAAATTGGTTTTCTTAGTAGCCATTTGTTCGGCTAAAAGAGTGTCGGAATTAGCAGCTATGTCCTGTAAGGAGCCATATCTGGTTGTCCATAAGGACAGAGTAGTATTACGTCCTCATCCAGCCTTTCTTCCTAAGGTGGTATCGAGGTTTCATTTGAACCAAGATGTGGTTCTTCCTTCTTTTTTCCCCAAACCTAGCTCAGTAGAGGAAAAGTTATTACATTCTTTGGATGTGGTAAGAGCAGTTAAAGCTTATCTAAAAGCCACTGCTCAGATTCGCAGAACGGATTCTTTGTTTGTTCTGCCGGAAGGCCCCAGAAGGGGTCAGGCAGCATCAAAATCTACTTTAGCCAAGTGGATTCGACAGGTCATAATACAAGCCTATGGCTTGAGAAAGAGACCGCCTCCGTTCAAAGTTAGGGCGCACTCCACAAGAGCGGTTGGAACTGCATGGGCAGTGCATCACCAGGCCTCCCTGGCTCAAGTATGTAAGGCCGCAACATGGTCTTCGGTACACACGTTTACTAGATTCTATCAGGTAGACGTTAGAAGTCAGGAGGATGTCGCCTTTGGGCGCAGTGTGTTGCAGGCCGCAAAAGATCCTCATGCCTGATGGCGCCCAGCTTATGTACCCCCCCCCTCATTTGGCATTGCTTTGGGACGTCCCATTAGTAATGACTAAGTCGCTCTGTGTCCCGTGATGTACGAAAAAGAAAAAGGGATTTTTATAACAGCTTACCTGTAAAATCCTTTTCTTGGAGTACATCACGGGACACAGAGCTCCCACCCCTCTTTTTGGGACACTTATTGCTTGGCTACAAAACTGAGGTGCTCCCGGGTGGGAGGGGCTTATATAGGGGAGGGTACTTCCGGTTTGGAATTGGCCAGTGCCAACACCTGAAGGTAAACTATATAACCCATTAGTAATGACTAAGTCGCTCTGTGTCCCGTGATGTACTCCAAGAAAAGGATTTTACAGGTAAGCTGTTATAAAAATCCCTTTTTTTTGAGAAGATTGCGCATATATATTTATTCACTTTGTTTATTAGCACTTTATATGAGAATAATTAGCACTCTACACTTTAACAATTAGCGCTGCTTCACTATTTATATATATATCTGTAGCAATACCCCCGTAGGGGCCGCTGGTTTAATATTTTGGGCCTGCCGGTACCTTACTGTTCACCACGTCCGTCCTAGGGGTCTTCCTTGAAGAGTTGTTCACAAATGTCTGCACCAAACACTTAAGCCCTGTACACACGATCGGTTTTACCAATGAAAACAGTCCGATGGACTTTTTTCATCGGACAAACCGATCGTGTATGGGCCCCATCGGTCTTTTTTCCATCGGTGTTAAAAAATAGAACATGTTTTAAATTTATCCGATGGAAAAAAAACGATAGCAAATTACTATCGTCTGTGGGGAACTCCATCGGATAAAAAACCCACGCATGCTCAGAATCAAGTTGACGCATGCTCAGAAGCATAGAACTTAATTTTTCTTGGCTCATCGGAGTGTTTTACGTCACGGCGTTTGGGACGATCGTTTTTTTGACTGATGGTGGGTAGGCAAGACTGATGGAAGTCAGCTTCATCAGATTTCCGATGGAAAAATCCATCGGTTTAAAATCCATAGGAAATCCGATCGTGTGTACAGGGCTTAAGTCTCTTTTTCTCAAGGGTTTAATTAAAGAACTTCCAGACAGAGGGATGGAGGGTAGGGGAGATTCAGGTACCTTGCTTGCGGATCACGGGTATTTTCCTAATCCAGAGGACAAACAGCTTCCACACTGGATATAGCCACCACCGGATAGGCCTCTCTCACTGACCTAGCGGCCGGTGCGAGCTCGTTCAAAAGTCTCTGCCACAGACTTAGGTAACCACCCACTTGGTAAAGTTCTGAACACATAGCACACAGTACCAGGATCTTTCAGCCAGGCTGGCAGCACTGTGAGGTCGATTTTCAATCCGGATGCGTCCTCCAATTGAGTCCTCAATTGCTCGGTCCCTTCCTGCAGGCAAGGCGACACAGGACCATCCCTGGATCAGTAGGCCCCAGAAACTACTGGGCCTACTCTCAGTAACTGAACCTCAGGGATCTGCAGGCCCCGAGGCAGAAAAACTGCTAACACATCCCTGAGGCCAGGAGGGCCGTCAGGTCAGGATCGGAAGACCCCGCCAAAACGGTGTCTGCTCCTTAACCACTTCCCTACCCAGCCATAGTAATATGACGTCCACAGATGGGATCTCCCATCCTGGGTGAACGTCATATGACGTCCTCTGCTTTGTAGGGGAATATCTGAATGATGCCTGCAGCTAGAGGCATCATTCAGATATCCTTTTGTTCTGCCAGCGATTCTCTGCACCATAAGAACGATCATAGCGGCGGTTCCACTGCTTTATCGTTCTTATAGGTGGCGGGAGGGGGCACCCCCCCTCCCGCCGCCATCCGGTGCTTCGCCGGCTCTCCCAGGTACCGTTGTGTTCCTTAGGACAGAGCAGTTCCCTGATGGGGGTAAATGAGTGGCGGCGGAGCAGCAGCGGTGGGCAGCGGAGATTTCTGTGCGGCGCGGCGGGCAGCGGAGCGGCTTACCGGCTCCCATATGCAGAGCTGCAGCAGCGGCGTGCACGGCGCCCGCGCGCGCCCATCTGGGATCTGGTGTGTCCCTCTGGACACACCGATTCAAGTAATGTGGCGGCGGGCGGCGGAGATTCCGGTATAAACTTACCGGAATTGATGATGCAGAGCTGTGCAGCGGCGTGCACGGCGCCCGCGCGCCCCCCGGGGGCGCGCAGCGCGGCGATCGGGGCTGAGGTTTTTCCCTTGGATACAGCCCAGCCTCGATCAGGGTAAAGAGCCAATGAAATTGGCTCTTTACCACGTGACCGGCTGTGTCCAATCACAGCAGGTCACTAAATGTAAACAAAACACACAATTGTGTGTAACTCACTGTTGCCTGGTTCTCCTCTTCACACACCTGTGAGGAGGAGATCAGCTAACAGTGAGTTACACATATGTTATACACATATACATATGTACTACTGTGCCCAGATTGCCCCCCCTAAATAAAGAGTACCTGTCATCTAGTACCTGCCACCAGATCACCCGCCACCCACCTGTCCATCAGGAGTACCTGTCCATCAGGAGTACCCGCCACCTCACCTGAGTACCCGCCACCTCAGAGTACCTGTCCATCAGGAGTACCTGTCCATCAGGAGTACCCGCCACCTCACCTGAGTACCCGCCACCTCAGAGTACCCGCCACCAGTCCATCAGGAGTACCTGTCCATCAGGAGTACCTGTCCATCAGGAGTACCCGCCACCTCACCTGAGTACCCGCCACCTCAGAGTACCCGCCACCAGTCCATCAGGAGTACCTGTCCATCAGGAGTACCCGCCACCTCACCTGAGTACCCGCCACCTCAGAGTACCCGCCACCAGTCCATCAGGAGTACCTGTCCATCAGGAGTACCTGTCCATCAGGAGTACCCGCCACCTCACCTGAGTACCCACCACCAGTCCATCAGGACTACCTGTCCATCAGGAGTACCCGCCACCTCACCTGAGTACCCGCCACCTCAGAGTACCCGCCACCAGTCCATCAGGAGTACCTGTCCATCAGGAGTACCTGTCCATCAGCAGTACCCGCCACCTCACCTGAGTACCCGCCACCTCAGAGTACCCGCCACCAGTCCATCAGGAGTACCTGTCCATCAGGAGTACCCGCCACCTCACCTGAGTACCCGCCACCAGTCCATCAGGAGTACCTGTCCATCAGCAGTACCCACCACCTCACCTGAGTACCCGCCACCTCAGAGTACCCGCCACCAGTCCATCAGAAGTACCTGTCCATCAGGAGTACCTGTCCATCAGGTGTACCAGCCACCTCACCAGGAGTACCCGCCACCTCACCAGGAGTACCCGCCACCAGTCCATCAGGAGTACCTGTCCATCAGGAGTATCCACCACCTCACCAGAGTACCCGCCACCTCACCAGAGTACCCACCACCAATCCATCAGGAGTACCTGTCCATTAGAGTACCCGCCACCTCACCAGAGAACCTGCCACCAGAGTACCTGCCACCTCACCAGCGTACCCACTATGTCCAGAAAGGTGTACACCCCAGAAGAAGCATATCAAATACTCAGTCTGACCAATGAGAGCAACGGGGAGCTCTCACCGCTCAGTTCTGATTCCGATTCTGGTTCGGAATATGAACCCCCCGAAGGCAGCACATCCGGATCCGAATTAGAGGAGGACACAGTCCGTCCAAAAAGAAGACGGTCTGAACACCAGGCAGCGACCAGCAGTGCCAACGGCGGTAGACCCCAGGAGGCGAGGTCCAGTGCAAGTGCTGCTAGACCCCAGGAGGAAAGGCCCAGTGCAAGCGCTGCTAGACCCCAGGAGGAAAGGCCCAGTGCAAGTACACGCCAAAGAAGTAGGACCCGAACCCAGCTTCCAGATGGCTTGGCAAACCCATTGTGGCTGCCTTCTACCTCAGGGTCAGCCACGATCCCCCCTTTTACAGCACAGCCAGGTGTGCAGGTCAACACTGAGGGTTTTTCCAAACTTGATTTTTTTAATTTATTTTTCCCTGATGAATTGGTTCAAGGCATTGTGGAGCAAACTAATCTTTTTGCTCAACAATTCATTGAAAACAACCCCAGCTCCAGCTATGCCCGCCCTTTTGAATGGAGACCCCTAACAGTGGTGGAGCTTAGATTGTTTTTAGGCCTAACGTTTAACACGGGGCTTACAAAAAAAAATGAAATGAATAGGTATTGGTCGAAGAAACCCATCCACCATATGCCAATTTTTACATCGCCCATGTCCAGGTCCCGATACGAACTTATAATGCGGTTCCTGCATTTCAGTGACAACTCACAGTGCCCCCCCGAGATCACCCAAACTTTGACAAATTATATAAAATTCGCCCCCTAATTAATTTTTTTTCCAAGAAGTTTGCCGAACTTTATGTCCCTGACCAAAACATTTCTGTGGACGAATCCCTGGTGCATTTCACAGGCCGGCTGGGAATCAAGCAATATATCCCCAGTAAGCGGGCGAGGTACGGCTTGAAGCTCAACAAGCTCTGTGAAAGCGCCACTGGTTATGTGCACTTATTCAGCATGTACGAGGGCAAAGATTCCCAGCTCGAGCCCCCTGAGTGTCCATCGTACATGGGAATAAGTGGAAAAATTGTTTGGGAGTTGGTATTTCCACTCCTCCAAAAGGGGTATCATATTTATATGGACAACTATTATACCAGCCTGCCCCTTCTCCGCCACCTCTACCTAAAAAAAACTCTGGCGTGTGGTACAACAAGAATAAACAGAAAGGGCTTCCCACAGCGTCTTGTCACCACAACCATTCAAAAGGGGGAATCGGCAAGCTTGAGGAACGAGGAAGTGTTGGCTGTGAAGTGGAGGGATAGGAAAGATGTGTACATCATGTCCACCATCCACGATGACACCTCGGTGGAACTTCACAGAAGACGCAGTACCGTTCTCAAGCCTTCCTGCATCAATGAGTACAATAAATTCATGGGGGGTGTGGATTTAAATGATCAAATGTTGCAGCCCTATCTTTCAACCCGAAAATCCCTCTTCTGGTATAAAAAAATCGCAATTTACTTTTTTCATTTGGCCCTGTTAAATTCTTTCATAGTCTACCAAAAATCCACACATAGACCCACCACCTTCATGAGATTTATTGAAGACATTGTCACTGCCCTGATCTACCAACAAACATCCCCCCCAGAAAGCATTCACTCAGATTGTGTCAGCAGACTACATGAGCGCCATTTTTCAGACCATATTCCACCATCACGATCCGGAAGACGACGCCCAAAAAAATGTCGGGTGTGCACCAGAAGAGGAATTAGGAAAGACACCAGCTTTCATTGTCCCGACTATCCCTCCCAACCTGGCCTTTGCATCGGAAAATGCTTCAAGCGATATCACACTCTCCAAAACTATTAGCCCATATTTCTAATACTGCCATTTCCCCGTTTTCAATATGTCCTGAATATTTCCCTGCCTCAACCAACCATATCATTGTCTTCCATGTGAACTGACCCTGGCCTGTTTCTCGACTATGTCTCTGCCTACCGTCTGCATTGTTTATCCGCCATGTTTCTGCCTTTCACGTGAACTGACCCTGGACTGTATGGATTATGCCTCTGCCTACCGTTTATTTCTGCCTTTTACCTGCACTGACCTCGGCCTGTTGACCATGTTTTTGCCTGCCCCCTTGGACTGATCTTTCACCCTGCTACACAGGGGTCTCACATATGTGAGGGGCTCCAGAATAGTGTTCTGAGTTCAGAAAACCAGTTTTTGGTTTTCTGTGTTCCCAGAACAGGGTCTGGTTGTCCGATTTGGGTGGGAGAAGCCTCTACCCCTGTCCCCATTCTTTCCTGACCGTTGCCCTAAGCTTGATGGTCCTGCGTGCTCCCTGGACAAATACTCTGGCTGTGCTGACCATACCTCTGCCTGCTGCATGTACTAACTATGGACAGTATTCCTGCCTGCTGCATGGACGATCCTTTGTTCCTTTTGCTACTGCTGACCACATCTCTGCCTGCTATATGGACCAATGCTTTGGCTGTGCTGACATCATCTCTACCTGTACTGACTATTCCTGCCTGCTGCCTGTTTTGCTGTCGCTGTCCACGTTCCTGCCTGCTGCCTGGACCGATGCTCTCCTCTTTGGACCACTGCACTACTAAAACCGCAGGTAATCTTTTCTTTACCCTTTTTCTCAGAAGAATGTATTTTGGTTTATAATTGGTATGTACAGTACATGCTATGTTTTAGAAATATGAAGGGCCTTCAACAATGTGATAGGTTGTCAGGAATTTATGTGTGTAATTTATGCTCCTAGAACACATGACGGTGCTACTTAGATGTTAGGCCTCTGTATTTGGCCAGGCTGTGTAAAAGTCTCACACATTTGGTATCGCCATACTCAGGAGGAGTAGCAGAATGTATTTTGGGGTGTCATTTTTGCTATGTACGTGCTATGTGTTGGTAATATCTTATAAATGGACAACTTTGTATAAAAAAAATGCGGTTTCATTTTTTTCCCACATATTCCAAAAACTTCTGGAAAAAAATGAACCGTTCAAAAGACTCATTATGCCTCATAGATTATACGTTGGGGTGTTAGCTTTCCAAAATGGGGTCATTTTATGGGCGTTTCCATTGTCCTGGTGCTCCAGGGCCTTCAAAACTGTAATAGGTGGTTGAGAAATGAGATGTGTAATTTATGCTCCTAGAATGCCTGAAGGTGCTATTTCAATGTTGGGCCTCTGAATTTGGCCAGGATGTGTAAAAGTCTCACACATTTGGTATCGCCATACTCAGGAGGAGTAGCAGAATGTATTTTGGGGTGTCATTTTTGCTATGTACATGCTATGTGTTGGTAATATCTTATAAATGGACAACTTTGTATAAAAAAAATGCGTTTTCATTTTTTTCCCACATATTCCAAAAACTTCTGGAAAAAAATGAACCGTTCAAAAGACTCATTATGCCTCATAGATTATACGTTGGGGTGTTAGCTTTCCAAAATGGGGTCATTTTATGGGCGTTTCCATTGTCCTGGTGCTCCAGGGTCTTCAAAACTGTAATAGGTGGTTGAGAAATGAGATGTGTAATTTATGCTCCTAGAATGCCTAAAGGGGCTATTTCAATGTTGGGCCTCTGTATTTGGCCAGGCTGTGTAAAAGTCTCACACATTTGGTATCGCCATATTCAGGAGGAGTAGCAGAATGTATTTTTTGGTGTAATTTTTGCTATGTACATGCTATGTGTTGGTAATATCTTATAAATGGACAACTTTGTATAAAAAAAATGCGTTTTCATTTGTTTCCCACATATTCCAAAAACTTCTGGAAAAAAATGAACCGTTCAAAAGACTCATTATGCCTCATAGGTTATACATTGGGGTGTTAGCTTTCCAAAATGGGGTCATTTTATGGGCATTTCCATTGTCCTGGTGCTCCAGGGCCTTCAAAACTGTAATAGGTGGTTGAGAAATGAGATGTGTAATTTATGCTCCTAGAATGCCTGAAGGTGCTATTTCAATGTTGGGCCTCTGAATTTGGCCAGGATGTGTAAAAGTCTCACACATTTGGTATCGCCATACTCAGGAGGAGTAGCAGAATGTATTTTGGGGTGTCATTTTTGCTATGTACATGCTATGTGTTGGTAATATCTTATAAATGGACAACTTTCTATAAAAAAAATGCGGTTTCATTTTTTTCCCACATATTCCAAAAACTTCTGGAAAAAAATGAACCGTTCAAAAGACTCATTATGCCTCATAGATTATACGTTGGGGTGTTAGCTTTCCAAAATGGGGTCATTTTATGGGCGTTTCCATTGTTCTGGTGCTCCAGGGTCTTCAAAACTGTAATAGGTGGTTGAGAAATGAGATGTGTAATTTATGCTCCTAGAATGCCTAAAGGGGCTATTTCAATGTTGGGCCTCTGTATTTGGCCAGGCTGTGTAAAAGTCTCACACATTTGGTATCGCCATACTCAGGAGGAGTAGCAGAATGTATTTTTGGTGTAATTTTTGCTATGTACATGCTATGTGTTGGTAATATCTTATAAATGGACAACTTTGTATAAAAAAAATGCGTTTTCATTTTTTTCCCACATATTCCAAAAACTTCTGGAAAAAAATGAACCGTTCAAAAGACTCATTATGCCTCATAGATTATACGTTGGGGTGTTAGCTTTCCAAAATGGGGTCATTTTATGGGCATTTCCATTGTCCTGGTGCTCCAGGGTCTTCAAAACTGTAATAGGTGGTTGAGAAATGAGATGTGCAATTTATGCTCCTAGAATGCCTAAAGGGGCTATTTCAATGTTGGGCCTCTGTATTTGGACAGGCTGTGTAAAAGTCCCACACATTTGGTATTGCCATACTCAGGAGGAGTAGCAGAATGTATTTTGGGGTGTCATTTTTGCTATGTACATGCTATGTGTTGGTAATATCTTATAAATGGACAACTTTGTATAAAAAAAAATGCATTTTCATTTTTTTCCCACATGTTCCAAAAACTTCTGGAAAAAAATGAACCGTTCAAAAGACTCATTATGCCTCATAGATTATACGTTGGGGTGTTAGCTTTCCAAAATGGGGTCATTTTATGGGCGTTTCTATTGTCCTGGTGCTCCAGGGTCTTCAAAACTGTAATAGGTGGTTGAGAAATGAGATGTGTAATTTATGCTCCTAGAATGCCTGAAGGTGCTATTTCAATGTTGTGCCTCTGTATTTGGCCAGGCTGTGTAAAAGTCTCACACATTTGGTATCGCCATACTCAGGAGGAGTAGCAGAATGTATTTTGGGGTGTCATTGCAAGTATGCATGTGCTGTGTGAGAGAAATAACTTGTTATTATGACAATTTTGTGCAAAAAAATAAAAATGTAAAAAAATTTAACAAATTTCCCAAGAATTGTGGGGGAAAAGTACAACTTCAAAAAACTCACAATGACTCTTACTAAATACATTGGAATGTCTGCTTTCCAAAAAGGGGTAATTTGGGGAGTATTTGTACTTTCCTGGCTTGTTAGGGTCTCAAGAAATGAAATAGGCCTTCGGTACATCAGGTGTGATCAGATGTGATAATTTTTCAATGATTTGCACCATAGCTTGTAGACTCCATAACTTTCACAGAGACCAAATAATATACACTTTTTTGGTTATTTTTACTAAAGATATGTAGCAGTATACATTTTGGCCCAATTTTATGAAGAAAAATTACTTATTTGCAAAATTTTACAATAGAAACAAAAAAAAAGTGTTTTTTTTTTAAAAAAATCTAACTTTTTTCGCTTATATTGCAAAAAATAAAAAACCTAGCGGTGATTAAATACCACCAAAAGAAAGCTCTGTTTGTGAGAAAAAAATGATAAAAATTTGGTTTGGGTACAGTGTAGCATGACTGAGTAATTGTCATTCAAAGTGTGAGAGCACTGAAAGCTACAAATTGGTCTGGTAAGGAAGGGTGTATAAAAGCCCTGTATTGAAGTGGTTAAGTACCCTCTCCCAGAATGCACAGCGGGGTGACCAATCCCACTGAGCTGCTTCTAAACAAGAGGTACCCAATACATCCAGCCTGCTGCATTTCCAACCCTGACCTGTGGTGACAGCGACACCCACAGTCAGGTGGAAAAATGTGCAACCCAGCTGAACTGGAACAGAGACCCATAATTTGGTACAATTATTCTGAGCTAAATTACAGCTCAGACAACTAAATTTACACTAGTGCCTACCCAATAGGAGCAGGGCGCTACATATCTATTTGTGCTGGCAACACTACAGGAGTTCAGCCGCTTTTTGTTTTTGTTATTTTTACTTAGCACTTTAGTACGTAGCACCTTACTCTTTTCCAAACAGTGTGTGGTAAGCGCATCAGTACTTCACTTTTAATTAATCCAGTGGTACCATTCCAGTCTCTAACGAGTCCCTAAATATTAGACACAGTGGCCTTGAAATTACAGAGCTCAATTCTTTTTATGCCATCTGGTCCAGGTGCTTTATCCTCCTTTATTCTGTCTAAATGTTTCTGGACCGTATCATTTTTGAGCCATTGTGGATCATTTAGGGCAGTGTCAATACCACCCCCATTATGGACATGAGCTCCCCCATGCTCCTTTGTATACACAGAGCTGAAGAAGGTATTTAATAAATTTGCCTTCTCTTTGTCCTCAGTCACCCACTCTAGATTATTTTGTAAAGGGCCTACATGCTCAGACCTGACCTTTTTACTATTACTATATTTGAAAAAAAATTGGGGGTTTGTCCTACTATCTTTTGCAATCTGTCGTTCGTTTAGAATTTTTGCATCCTTGATTTCCTTTTACATATTCTGTTATATTCTTTGTATTTTTTATATTTTATATTTTATATTTTTTTAAAGCTCTTTTTTTATTATTTATAGCCATTTTAGCCGTGAGCACATATTTTTTGCCTTTTAACTTTATTGCCCAAGGAAATATACTTTGCAGTGAGTTTGCATATGGTCATTTTGAAGAATTCCCATTTCTGTTCTGTGTTCATTGATGCCAATATTCCCTCCCAGTCTAAGTCCTGGAGAGCAGCTCTTATCCTTGGAAAATTTTCTCTCTTAAAGTTCAGTGTTTTTATCATACCTGTATGTGTTTGTTGCTTACAGCTAACATTAAATGAAATCATGTTATGGTCACTGCTACCCAGATGTTCTTTTATATGAATACCGGTAATAAGCTCTGCATGGTTCTTGATTCCATCATGGAGGAGTAAAATCATATGGGATACTGCAACATCTTACTGGTTATTTGGAGAGAGCTGTCTTTACCTCACTTTATATACAAAGGGGTCAAACATATTTGGTGAACCTCCCTTTTACTCATAGGGAGTGGATTCTAGTTAAAGCAAAGATAGCCTAATTTTGGAAAGCATTATTGACTCAACTAGTATTTATTTTAGACATTAATTATTCAAGTATCAACATACTACACTATGGAAGCTTTTATGTTTAAATATCAGCCCTGAGTACATCTGGAGAAGAGGCGTATTTTGTCCTCATTGGAGAAAGTGGAGAGTGTGTCGGTTCTCATATACACATAGAGAATCTCTGGTGGGACATCTTTGCATATACTGTTAATACAACAAGTCAGTGATATCTGGTGAGCCTTTTATCTTAACATCATATAGAGGGTCTTATAATTATGTGGAGCTTGTTTTTTAGTTTTATGTGAGTATGATACTGTAAGGGAATGGTATTGCTTGTTTCTAAAATATACTGAACTATGGAGATGTTTTTCTTTTATTGTAGGTTCCGAGCCAAGGAAAAAAAAAGAGTGTGGCCCATGTCACTGAGAATTATAGGAAAGAAGTGGGTGGTGGTCGCTAAAAAAAAAACCAGGGGGAAGAGTTGCACCTGGAAGCAAGTTTAATCCTACCCAAATGGGAAAGTGCTATCTGACTCAATAGTAAAAGGGTAAATATATTCTGCTGAGACTTCTATTAAGTCTCCAAAGAACACAGAGAACTGTAATGGAATATTCTCTGTGTTGAAGGAACAGTGTGTTTGAAGGACACTTAGTCTTTTTATTTAGATACAGTACAGTACAGTTTTTACAGTATATTTATTTCACTATTTGAATGATTTGCTTTTGTGATGGTTATTATATATTCACTTTAGTCTTTCATTGATTGATTCTATAGCTAGCGCTGGTATATATGTAGGTAAATTCTGTTTAAGACCTACCAAAGTATTGCATGCATCTACCAACAACAAAAGATTATTTAGCTTTATCAGGGACTTCGCCAATTTCAAGGTTCAGTTAATGCTTCCACTGGTGTCCTTCTGGCTCTTGTTCAGGGCACATGGGAAGAAATCTGTCCTCTCCCCTTCATTCCCAAACCAACTGTTGTCAGCTCTCTTTGCATTCATCCTAAATTATTGTATAGAGCTGTAGCACCCTGTCCTAGGCTGGATACATTTTGTTTTTAGCTCTGCTGTACTCAGTGGAGCAGCTATTTATTTTTCAGGTCTGGTCAGATCTGTCCCTAAGCCTGGTAGTTGATTACTCCCAGAAATAGAGGGTCAATCACTGGGTTATGAATGTTTATCTGACTTCAGCCAATCCCTGCGAGGGGGCACCCAGAAGATGGCTGGGGAGATGATAAATGCCTGGGAAGGTCTGTTCAGCTTTCTCTCTGGCCTGGTAGGCACTTGTGTTACTAATGATCTGTAGCTGCTAGGCCTCAACGTATGTTTGTCTGAGGGCCTGAATAAACCTGAACTGAAAGAAATTTGCTGGAGGACACTACCGTAAGGAGATGGACTAGAGAAGGACCCCTATTCACTGAAGAGTATTGCAGGGAGACTGGTCATCAATAGCTGTTATTGGACATTTTGAATAGGACCTTTTTTGTCTAGCACTCCACATGTGCCTGTACTTTGGGGTGTTAGATGCCAGAGGTTGCTACAAGGACTATGACTTGTATTATAGAGTCTGAGATGGACTGCCCATCCCCTTTATCTCCAGCAATATTTAAAGCTGCTTTTATCCACATGCCGTCCAGCCGTCATCGTTATAAGGCGGCAGGACGGCACAATCCCGCGAACTGCTGTAGGTGTACGTCAGTTCCTTTAAGCGGGATAGCAGGTGCGCGTGCCCGCTGCATCGCAGGGGTGCCGATGGTCGCGAGCAATTGCGGGCACAAGAGGCAGAACAGGGGCGTGTGTGTGTAAACACACAAATCCCTGTTCTGTTATGTGAGGAAAGACAGATCGTGAGTTCCTAATAGCTAGGAACCACGATCTGTCATTTCCTCTAGGTCAGTGCCCTCCCGGTACAGTTAGAAACACACTAGGGAACACAAATAACCCCTTGATCGCCCCCTAGTGTTAACCCCTTCCCTGCCAGTAAAACTTTTACAGTAATCAGTGCATTTTTATAGCACTGATCGCTGTATAAATGCCAGTGGTCCCAAAAAAGGGGCAAAAAGTGTCCGATGTGTCTGCCATACTGTCGCAGTCCCAATAAAAATCGCAGATCGCTGCCATTACTAGTAAAAAATATAAAAATGCTATAACTCTTTCCCCTATTTTGTAGACGATATAACTTTTGCGCAAACCAACCGCTTAAAACGCTTAATGAAATTTTTATTACCAAATATATGTAGAAGATTACATATCGGCTTAAACTGATAAAAAAAGTCCTTTTTAAAAAAAAAAATTGGGTATATTTATTATAGCAAAAATAACAAAATATTGTGTTTTTTTCAAAATTGTCGTTCTTATTTTGTTTATAGTGCAAAAAATAAAAATCACAGAGATGATCAAATACCACCAAAAGAAAGCTCTATTTGTGGGAAAAAAAGGACTTCAATTTTGTTTTGGAACAGCGTCGCACGATTGCGCAATTGTCAGTTAAAGCGATGGAGTGCCAAATTGCAAAAAATGGCCCGGTCATTGAGCTTTTTCAACCAAGTATGATAAATATAAGTCCATTTACGTAAACCAGCTTTAATTTCATTCAGGAGAGGAAGATAATTATATTGAAACATGTCTGACAAACGGGCTGTTAAATTAACTCCTAAACATTTTAAGGTTCTAGGCTGCCAAGTAAATGCGAATAATGGACATAACTTCCTGGTTTCACTCGAAGAAATAGAGACATTATCAAATTTTAACATATTCATTTTAAAATTAGAAAAGGATTGAAATGTGTGTAGGGAAGCCATTATGTTTGGAAGAGTAATTCTAGGTTGCTGAATGTAAAACAAAATATCATCTGCATACACAGCAAATTTATGCTCTACCTCTTTAATTTTTACTCCATGAATATTATGATTATGCCTTATTGTTGAAAGAAAAGTAAGAAATAAAGAGTAACAGGGTGGGCTGGGAACACCTCCTGACACAAGAAATATTGGACAAAGTCTGTGACAAATTATCTCTTGCCTCGCATTGGGGGATAAAACCAGTTTGATCTGGGTTAATCCAGCGCGGGAGCAGTGGAAGTAATCTATTTGAATAAAGTTTTATGTCTACATTGACTAAATGTCGGTAACTCCCACTACATGTTACATATTTTCCTGGTTTTGGGAGAACAGTAATATACGCTGTTAATGATTCTGGGCAAAATCCTGCTGCTCCCACAATGGAATTAGCAAATAAAGTCAAATGTGGTATTAACCACTTCCTTACCGGGCCTATTCTGGCACTCCTCTCCTACATGCAAAAATCATAATTTTTTTGCTAGAAAATTACTCAGAACCCCCAAACACTATATATGTTTTTTTAGCAGACAACCTAGGGAATAAAATGGCGGTCATTGAAACTTTTTATCTCGCACGGTATTTGCGCAATAATTTTTAAAACGCCTTTTTTTGGGAAAAAAAAACGGTTTAATTAATTAAAAAATAACAAAACAGTAAAGTTAGCCCAATTTTTTTGTATAATGTGAAAGATTATGTTACGCTGAGTAAATAGATACCTAACATGTCACGCTGTAAAATTGTGCACACTCATGGAATGGCTCCAAACTTATGTACTTAAAAATCTCCATAGGTGTCGCTTATTTGTTTTTTACAGGCTACCAGTTTAGAGTTACAGAGGAGGTCTAGTGCTAGAATTGTTGCTGGCACTTTAACGCACGCGGTGATACCTCACATGTGTGGTTTGAACGGCGTTTACATATGTGGGCGGGACTTGCGTGTGTGTTCGCTTCTGAGCGTGAGCTACCGGGGTCAGGGACGTTTTAAAAAAATATATTTATTATTTTACTTTTTATTTTACTTATTTTTTTTTATTTTTACACTTTTTTTTTACATTTTTTTTTTGATCACTTTTATTTCTATTTCAAGGAATGTAAACATCCCTTGTAATATGAATGTGTGTGACAGGTCCTCTTTATGGAGAGATGCGGGGTCAATAAGACCCCACATCTCTCCTCCAGGCTGGAAAGCATGAGATCGGTGAAAAAAATTCACTGATCTCATACTTACAGCCGCAATGGCGGCTTTGTTTACATTTGAGGACCCGGGTGTGACGTCATCACATTGCGCCCGGGCCTCCGACGATCATAGAGATGACTGGTGACCATCTGGTCACCAGTCATCTCTATGCCTTCCATCCGGCGCCGGCAGATCGTTTCTCCGGGTCCCCGATCGCACGGGAGAGCCCAGAGAAGCACCGGATGGCGGCGGGAGGGGGGGCATCCCCCCGCCGCCTATAAGAACGATCAAGGGGCGGAACCGCCGCTATGATCATTCTTATGGTGCACAGAATCGCCGGCTGAACAGATGGATATCTGAATGATGCCTCTAGCTGCAGGCATCATTCATATATCCCTACTGAAAGTCCAGGACGTCATATGACGTCCTTGGGCGGGAAGTGGTTAATATACGCTGAAACTTTTTATAATATGAAACAGTATATCCGTCTGAACCCAGTGCTTTAACTAGGGGCATAGATTTTAACAGCATTAAATTCTTCTTCTGAGAAATTAGTTTCCAACTTTTTAATGATATTCACGGGGAGTTTAGGTAACCCTGCCTTTTTTAAATATTGTATAATTTTCTTATGTTTTTCCTCGGGGGAATGTGTCACACCATCTCCTTTCACCCTGTAAAGATCTTTATAAAACATGCGGAAAGCTTCCGCAATACTTGTCGTGGTGTGTACTAAATCTCCTAAAGCAGATCAAATTTTTGCTATATAATTTCCAGTTTTTTTTTATTTAACCGCTTGCCGATCGCCCGCTGTTGATTGACGGTGGCAGAATGGCACTCCTGCGCAAAACACCGTAGCTGTACGGCGGGCGCTTTAAGCAGTATAGGGCATCCGCCCGTGGCGTGACGTAGAAGCTCATGCGCGTGACTGGTGGCCACGATGGCCGCTGGCTACTCGTGATTGCTCCTGAAAAGGAGAAAACAGAGATCTGTCAATGTAAACAGACAGATCTCCTTTCTGTCAGGGGTGAGGAGAGAAATCTGTTGTTTGTAATGCTTAGGAACAACGATCGGTCTCCTCACACAGGCAGTCCCATCCCCTCACAGTTCGAATCACTCCCTAGGTAACACATTTAACCCCTTGATCGCCCCTAGTATTAACCCCTTCCCTGCCAATGACATTTATACATTAATCAGTGGCTATTATGATTGCACTGATTGCTGTATAAATGTCAATGGTCCCAAAATAGTGTCAAAAGTGTCCGATTTGTCCGCCGCAATGTCACAGTCCTGATAAAAATCGCAGTTCGCTGACATTACTAGTAAAAAAAAAGAATTATAAAAATGCCATAGAATATAGGTATACTTTCTGACCAACCTGGACGATCTATTTGATCCAATTTAAAATCTGAACAGAATTTGGGTAAGTCCTCTGGAAATCTGAGAGTTGATGAACGGCTGTCTCTGGTAGTGTTAAGCAGGAGGGGAACTCCCATTGATACGTTGGCCCTACGGCATTTAATTTATCCAAAAGAGGGCGTAAGATTCGCCTGTGCTCCAGGGTTTCCTTTGAGATATCTGGAAAAATCTTAATTGGAGTGCCTTCAATCTCAACTATTTATAATCCTCGTAATTTCTGTAAAATTATATTTCATCCTAATAATGTAACCTGCAAATTACATCACGAGGCTGGTCTATTGGAAGATTTGGAGGTCTCCGTATTCTATGTATCTGATCCAAACCAATTTGGTTAGTATCCTCTTGCTACAAAATAGTGTTAAACATTTAATTTATCTTAATAGGAAATAAAGAAAAAAATATTGCGCTAGTCTCAAATAAAAAAATGAAAAATATAAACATAAAGGTGAAAAAATATAAAAGCAGCTACATAAAATGTGGCTAAAATATATAGAATTGGTAGTGAGGATGTAGTGCTATAGTTCTGAGAGAGACCAAGGGAAAATTAGGCCTCAAAGTGAAACATAAATGTAAATGAATGGCAATGAAGTGAGTCCACATAAATGTCTATTCAAATATCCGCCACACGGAAAACTGAAACCACACGTGAAACAATGTGGGTCATCACATAACTTCTGGAGGGAAAGAGAGGTAGAATACTCTTACCGGAACTGGTGGATCTGCGGATTAGGCAGATCGTATGAGCATAAGAAATCTCAGTGGAAATTCCCTTCTGCTTGTCTGAAGGCTGGATCAAACGAATCCCAGATGGCAGCTCTTTGGCAGGTTCCCTGACTTTAGAGGAGACTCTGGATTCGACAACAAATCCTGTAGTCCTCAGATAGAACAGGAACAGCCTCTAATCCAGAAGTTCTTTCTGGAATAAAAATGGCAAAACGGAGAAACATCAACTCAATGGACCAGACATGGAAAAGAAAATGAGGGGAATGCTCCGATGGTGCCCCTGTTGAAGTACTTTGGTACGAAATGCGTCGGGCTTGGTACACCTACTTCACTCACTGCCCTTTTAATGTTTTTTATCTGTATGTGATCACTTTTACTTTGTCGGTTTTTTAATAAACCAGCATTGACCTGCACCATCGGAGCATTCCCCTCATTTTCTTTTCCATGTCTGGTCGATTGAGTTGATGTTTCTCCGTTTTGCCATTTTTATTCTGGAAAGAACTTCTGGATTGGAGGCTGTTCCTGTTCTATCTGAGGACTACGGGGATTGTCGTCGAATCCAGAGTCTCCTCTAAAGTCGGGGAACCTCAGAACTATAGCGCTAAATCCTCACTCCCAATTTATCTTAATAGGCAGGTCTTCATTACAGGACCATCTGGGCAATCAGATCCAGAAAGCGAGTCTCGTAACTCCTGCTGGGTAGAGGCAGCTGGCGGGGAGGCAGAGTGGCTTGAGCGGCTTAAATGATTGACATGGGGTTTTTTTTTTATCAAATCCTCTTTATTTCTTTTTTTTCCACATAATAAAATTCATACAGCCATTTTCCTTTTATATACGACAATATATACACCACATATCAATAATGAAAAATTCCACATACTCCTTCCCTCCCTATCCCCTTTCGTTCTAGCTTGCAATCCCGCCTGTCCCCTTTCCATACACCATCCTTACTTATCCAGCACCCACCCTTAAACATGCTTCCACTTCTATCCATTGTTTCCACATATTTTTAAATTTATTTTTATTTCCCCTCTTAGTGTATATAAATTCCTCCTTACTGACCATATCCTCTATCACCTTCCTCCATTCTGTCGCTGTGGGGGGGTTTTTTTGCTTACCACTTCTGCGCGATAAGTTTCCTTCCTTGGAACAAACACCTTATTATTGCCGTATGTATATCTCCTGACATCCCCTTCACTTCCAGGAGACCCAGTACGCACAACTTAACTTCAGGCTGCAGAGATGTCCCAAACACCACATTTATCTTCTCCACAATCTCTTTCAGTGCTGAGACAAGGCCATTTGGTGCCCAGGGCGAAGATGGCAAACTGCGCCCCCCCCCCCCGTTTTTTAAAAAACAATCAATGTCATTTGCGGAGGGGATGACTGCATGCAGAAGGGAAGTGCAGATGGTATGAAGGCAGTTGTGGGGGGATGTCTTTTAGTTGGGGAGATATTTCTTTTAGGCCACTATCACACTGAGGTGCTGGCCGCTAGTTTTAGCTGCGCTTTTAACCCCCACTAGCGTCCGGAAAAGGGTTAAAAAAGCGCCCGCAAAGCGCCGCTCCTGAAGCGCTTTGCAGGTGCTTAGGCAGTGCTGGCTATTGATTTCACTGGCTGGGGCATTTTGGGAGAGGTGTATTCACCGCTCCTAAACCACCCCAAAGATGCTGCTTGCAGGACTTTTTTCCTGTACTGCAAACGCACTGCCCTAGTGTGAGAGCACTCCGACTTTCACACTGGGGCTGCAGAAGAGGCAGTTTACAGGCACTTTTCAGGCTCTAATTTTAGCGCAAAAACGCCTGTAAAATGCCTCAGCGTGAAAGTGGTCTAAGTGGCAGTGTCTGAAGCCTCATACACACGGCCGAGATTCTCGTCGAAAAAAACATGTCGTTTTTTTCGATGAGATTCTTGGACAAGAAACTTGTCCCGGCCGAGTGTACACACGCTCGATTCAAAGAACCCGCGGTTCTTTGAATGGAGCGTACGCGGTGATGTCATCGACTACGACGAGCATGCGCTCGTCACATTCGATGCCGTCGCCGCCATCTTGGTATACCCTACCTATGCCTAGGAAGCTACCGCGCATGCGTCGAATTCATTTTGAACATGCCCGGGCTTCCGGGAGGACAGGTAAGTGTACACACACTCACTTTTCTCGTCGAGAAACATGCCGACGAGAATCTCGACGAGAAAATAGAGAGCAGGTTCTCTATTTTCTCGTTGAGATTACTTGTCGGTTTTCTTGACGAGAAACCATACACACGAACGAGTTTCTCGGCAAGACATCTCTGCCAGCAAGTTTCTTGCTGGTTCTTGCCGAGAAACTCGGTCGTGTGTACGAGGCCTCAGGGGTGAATAGGGAGGGGTGATGGGAAGGTAAGGAATGCATTGGGACTAGGGTTGCCACCTTTTCATCAAGCCAAACCTGAACACTTTTGCGGCGCACAGCAATTTTTTTATAGTACACGCTATAGGATTGTAAAATACCTGGGACACCTTTTGGGCTACCCAAAGA
Source organism: Rana muscosa (assembly GCA_029206835.1). Lineage (NCBI taxonomy): Eukaryota > Metazoa > Chordata > Amphibia > Anura > Ranidae > Rana > Rana muscosa. The sequence continues at coordinate 892,888,239 of CM055117.1, read as the reverse complement.
GAGTAGTAATGAGGTGTGCTACGGTGAACAGTGGCTGTGGCCAAATTGCATGAAAAATGGGGGGACTTAAAGGGGCTTAGTTAAATAAAACGAAAGCATTCGTGTACCCATAAAATTAAATTAAATTAATAAAAGAATTGCCAGTTAAAATATGAAACTAGCCTACCTTAAAAGTGGACACTGTCAGCCAGTAGAACAGTGGACGGTGTCAGTAGGGCAGAGGACGGCGTCAGTAGGGCAGAGGACGGCGTCAGTAGGGCAGAGGACGGCGTCAGTAGGGCAGAGGACGGCGTCAGTAGGGCAGTGGACGGCGTCAATAGGGCAGTGGACGGCGTCAGTAGGGCAGTGGACGGCGACAGTAGGGCAGTGGACGGCGTCAGTAGGGCAGTGGACGGCGTCAGTAGGGCAGTGGACGGCATCAGTAGGGCAGTGGACGGCGTCAGTAGAGCAGTGGACGGTGTCAGTAGAGCAGTGTACCTCCATCCAAAAACCTGAATCAGCTGTACTGAACCCAACCCCATACAAACTGTTCACAAAGTGGCACTGTACAATCTACAACCCTTTCAAGCACCCTTTAATTACAAAAAAAGCCCAAAAATTTCAAGAGCAATCCACAGGCACCCACAAATAGAGAAGAAAATAACTGATTAAATATCATTTATTGGGGAGGCACAAATATTGTGCCTCCTCAATAGAGACCTCCATTACAGCGAGACAAAAAAATCCTTACCTTCCAGGAGCCGCTGTAAAGATGTGTGTGTGAACCTGTTAGGGGGCGGAGTCTGTAATATCATGCTTTCTCCTGCAAAAGCATTCATGGTTGCTAGGACACCAGTCCAGTGGCCCTCCATTCACTGTCTCTGGTGGCATTGGTGCCGGCGGCTGGGTTGGGGTGAGAGAGCGCACAGACAAACAGTGCAGCGTGGCCCGGCTGCAGGACATTAGCCATGCTGCAGCAGGGGAAGAAAGGGGGGTTTGCATGCTGTTTGGGGGGGTAGCTGACAGAGGGGAGGTGGGTAGCTGACAGAGGGGTGGCGGCTTACAGAGAGGTGTGGGCTGACAGAGGAGGGGGGTTGCTGACAGAGAGGGGGACTGACAGGGGGGTTGCTGACGGGGGGCTGACAGAAGGGGGGTTGCTGACAGAGATGGGGGAGTTGCTGACAGAGAGGGGGGCTGACAGGGGGGGTTGCTGACAGGGGGGGCTGCTGATAGAAGGGGGGTTGCTGACAGAGGGGGGCTGACAGGGGGGTTGCTGACAGAGAGGGGGGCTGACAGGGGGGGTTGGAGATAGAAGGGGGTTGCTGACAGAGAGGGGGGAGTTTCTGACAGAGGGGTTGCTGACAGAGAGAGGGGGCTGATAGAAGGGGAGTTGCTGATAGAGAGGGGGGCTGACAGGGGGGGTTGCTGATAGAGAGGGGGGCTGACAGGGGGGGCTGACAGGGGGGGTTGCTGATAGAGAGGGGGGCTGACAGGGGAATTGCTGATAGAGAGGGGGCTGACAGGGGGGGTTGCTGACAGGGGGGGCTGACAGAAGGGAAGTTGCTGACAGAGAGGGGGGAGTTGCTGACAGAGGGGGGGCTGACAGGGGGGGTTGCTGACAGGAGGGGGCTGACAGGGGGGTTGCTGACAGAAAGAGGGGAGTTGCTGACAGAGAGGGGGGCTGACAGGGGGGTTGCTGACAGGGGTGGCTGACAGAGGGGGGCTGACAGGAGGTTGCTGACAAGGGGGCTGCTGATTGAAGGGGGTTGCTGACAGAGAGGGGGAGTTGCTGACAGAGAGGGGGGCTGACAGGGGGGGCTGCTCATAGAAGGGGAGTTGCTGACAGAGAGGGGGGCTGATGACAGAGAGAGGGGGGCTGACAGGGGGGTTGCTGATAGAGAGGGGGGCTGACAGGGGGGGTGGCTTACAGAGAAGGACGGGCTGACAGAGGGGGGTGGCTTACAGAGAAGGGCAGGCTGTCAGAGGGGGGTGGCTTATAGAGAGGGGCAGGCTGACAGACGGGCTGGTGGAAGAGCGGATGGCAGAGAGACCTCACCTCAGTCAGGAGAAACCGCGCAACAGGCAGGGAGGCGGGACTCCGAGCGGCTGCGATCACCTACAGCCCAGCCCCGCCTCCACATGTGACCATTTACCAGCTCCACCGGGCCAATCACAGACCGGAGCGCGGCACGCACATGACTTATTCAGCCAGTCACAGCGCGCCTGCTACCCACTGCCAGGCTCTCGCACAGGCAGTATATGTAAAAGTGTATATTGATGGCGGCGGGCTCGGGAATCGATGCGCCGCTCTAGATGTTGCAGACGGGGCCACAGGACCGTTGAACTGTTGCTATAGGTGTCCGGGTTTCAGGCGGGTTGAAACCCGGGCACATGTGTCAAAACCTGGACTGTCCGGGTCAAAACCGGACAGGTGGCAACCCTAATTGGGACCGTTCTGGCTCTCGCTGGTAATCATGCTGGAAGCGTAAAGGGTGCACATTCTCAGTACAGAAATTTTGCATTTACATAAGCATACAGCCAGCGTAAAGTGGCTATGGACTATTATTTTATTTATAGAGTGGTTTAGATAGGTGGTGAGTTTTGGGTTGTACTGATTTTGGAAAACACAGGGTTAAATAGGATGGTCATAAATTAAGTTCACATTAGCTGGACAGAGCAATTGGGGGTTGTTTATATAGAGAGAGCTGCATGTCAGTTTTGGAAATGTCTGTTAGCTCTGGGGGGTTGCTGCTGGCTCTAATCTCCAACCCCCCCCCCCCTCCTTGTCACCTAGGAGTTGGACCCTTCACTGCAAAACAAACCCTTCTAGCAGAAACTTTGCAGCTCATCTCCTCAGACTTCCCCCAGAGCAGCTCAGCTCACCTTCCTGCAGTGTGCTCTGCCTCGAGCCCCGATTCTCCCAGTTTCCACGTTTTCTAGCTTCCAGCTAGAGCCAGGCTCCTCTAGGTCACAGCGCCGACACAGCTCCCTGCGCTCCTCTGAGTCCTCCCACCTCGCCTCCGGCCATGAATGACGTCACGCCGCTGGCAGGGACTACGAGACTCCTCCGTAGGGGGAGTAAACAGTGAAGCTGACAGGGAAGGGAGGTGACGGATGCAGGAGTGCACTCGGCACACAAAATTTGTACAGTGCCGCGGCGCTGCCTATGACACAGGTGTACTTGTGCACACTGGCGGCCGTAGCAGAACTTCACCTGCAGGCTGCACCCCCCCTCCTATAGCAAATGGTACCGCCCAGGGCACTTGTCCCTTCCGCCCCTGCCTTGTACCGGCCCTGATCTCTTTCCAATACTGATATAACTTGGGACATCTCCAAATCATGTGCACTAGGTCTCCCCTGTCATCCCCACATCTCTGACATTTTGCATCCTGTCACCTGCCGAACTGGAACAACCTTTGTGGTGTGTAGTAAACTCTATGAATTAGGTACAGGTGGGAGACTATCTGAGAGGGAGACAATGACACATTAGGTCCTGTTGCTAATATTCGTTTCCATTGGTCCTGTGACAGTGGGCCCACATCCCCCTCCCATTTGCCCTTGATTTTAGTATCTGATCCTACTCCCTGATCCACCTCTTCTATATTCCCATACATCTCTGAGATCATCCCTCTGGAGTCCTCTGCATTTACTAGTTTACGGAGCAGGGGCATGTCGTTCCATTCTGGTGATCCCTGTCCGAATTGTGCGTTCAGTGCATGCCTGACTTGTAGGTATCTGTAGAAGGATTTGTTCGGGACCTCATAGTCTTCCCTTAGCCTCGGACAAAATAATACAGTTGAGTCATACTTCGGGTCCAGCCACCCAGGAGAGTACAGCTCATCCACAGGAATGAAAAGGGGCTGTCACATGCATGTGCAATAAGAAGAGGACAGGAAGAAAGACATTTTGATTGCAAAGGCTGTGCATTGCTAAGCAGGGTCACACAGTGAAGATTGCCAGAATGGGGAGGAAGGTAATTATTTTACAGGCTAGATTGTAGTCAACTCAATCGAAGGTATACTGTTTAGCCTCGTACACACGACCGTTTTTCTCGGCAAGAAAACTGCTGGGAGAGCTTTTTGCCGAGAAACCGGTTCGTGTGTATGGTTTCTCAACAGGAAAACTGACGGGAATCTCGACGAGAGAAATAGAGAACCTGCTCTCTATTTTTCTCGCCGTGATTCTCGGCAGAGTGTTTCCTCCCGAGAAAACTGTTCGTCTGTATGCTTACCTATCCACGTAAACCCGCGCATGCTCGAAAAGACTTTGACGCATGCGCGGTAGCATACAAGGTAAGTGTGGGGTGTAGCAAGATGGCGGTGACGGCTTCGAATGTGACGAACGCCGGCTCGTCGTAGTCGATGACGTCACCACGTTCTTGCCATTCAAAAGAACGGTGGTTCTTTTGAATGGTTGTGTGTGTACACAGGGCTTGCCAGAAATCCTGTCGAGAAAACCAACTTTTTTTTCCGATGGGATTCCCTCTCGTGTGTACAGGGCTTTAGACTCACAAATTGGAGCTTCGGTTTTTCTATAGTTTGCCACAAAATCATTAAAGATGCAGCCAAAGCCAAAAATTCATAAAACATATGATACTCTGCGAACTGAAACAGCAACCCTTTTTCCCACCCATTTTTTGGTAAATTATTTTTATTCAAGTTTTGCAGATGTATAAACAAAATAGCAAAAATATACAACATTTATAAATAGGTGCAAAATGTAACAAAATACAAAAACAAATAAATGAAATTACAAAGTAAAGTGAAGCTAGGCTTCAAAAGACCCAAAGAGTGCCTACCCTTAGCAGCCAAACATAATTCATCATTCATCATCACTACAATAAAAAATGAAATTAATTTGGCTGTGCTGTTTTACTGAATATTTTTTTCCAGCAGTAAATTTTTAATAACTTATATTTGTTCACCATTTTTGTAATTGCTAGTTTAACCTCTCTGTTTCGTAAACTGTAAATAATTGGATTTAGCATAGGAATTACCACGGTGTAACAAACAGAAATTACTTTATCATTGTCCTGCATGTAATCTGATGGCGGTCTGAGGTATGTGAACATCACAGTTCCATAGAAAGCAGACACACATGTCAGGTGAGACGCACAAGTAGAGAAAGCTTTACTTCTACCCCTTGCAGACTGTATTCTTAATAATAGGATTTTTATAACAGCTTACCTGTAAAATCCTTTTCTTGGAGTACATCACGGGACACAGAGCGACATAGTCATTACTATGTGGGTTATATAGATACCTTCAGGTGCTGGCACTGGCAACTTCCAAAACCGGAAGAACCTTCCCCTATATAAGCCACTCCCATCCGGGAGTACCTTAGTTTTGTAGCAAAGCAATAAGTGTCCCCAAAGAGGGGTGGGAGCTCTGTGTCCCGTGATGTACTCCAAGAAAAGGATTTTACAGGTAAGCTGTTATAAAAATCCTATTTTCTTTCTCGTACATCACGGGACACAGAGCGACATAGTCATTACTATGTGGGATGTCCTAAAGCAATGCCCAATGAGGGGGGGGGGATACACCATACATAAGCTGAGCGCTATCAGACATGAGGATCTTTTGCGGCCTGCAACACACTGCGCCCAAAGGCGACATCCTCCTGACTTCTAACGTCCACCTGGTAGAACCTAGTAAACGTGTGTACTGAAGACCATGTTGCGGCCTTACAGATTTGAGCCAGGGAGGCCTGGTGATGCACTGCCCATGAAGTTCCAACTGCTCTCGTGGAGTGCGCTCTAACTTTGAACGGAGGCGGTCTCCTTCTCAAGCCATAGGCTTGCATTATGACCTGTCGAATCCACTTGGCTAAAGTAGATTTTGACGCTACCTGACCCTTTCTGGGGCCTTCCGGCAGAATAAACAAAGTATCCATTCTGCGAATCTGAGCAGTGGCTTTTAGATAAGCTTTAACTGCTCTTACTACATCCAAAGAATGTAATAACTTTTCCTCTACCGAACTAGGTTTGGGAAAAAACGAAGGAAGAACCACATCTTGGTTCAAATGAAACCTCGATACCACCTTAGGAAGAAAGGCTGGATGAGGACGTAACACTACTCTGTCCTTATGGATAACCAGATATGGCTCCTTACAGGACATAGCTGCTAATTCCGACACTCTTTTAGCCGAACAAATGGCTACTAGAAAAATAAATTTTCTGGTGAGAAGAACCAGGGAAATATGATGTAATGGTTCAAATGGTTGTTTTTTGTAGAACCGACAGAACCAGGTTTAAGTCCCATGGACATATGGGAATATTAACCGGAGGGCTAATACGCATCACTCCTTGTATAAAGGCTTTGACTAGTGAATGCGAAGCCAAGGGCCTCTGAAAAAATATTGACAAGGCCGAAATCTGACCCTTGATAGTACTCAAGGCAAGCTTCCTATCTACAGCCCACTGTAGGAAGTCCAGAATCCTACCTATTACGTACTTACGTGGATGCCATTTCTTGGCCTCACACCAGGCGATGTACGCCTTCCAGATTCTATAGTAGATCTGCCTGGATACCGGCTTCCTGGCATTGATCATGGTAGATACCACAGGATTAGAGAGCCCTCTCTTTTTTAGAATGTGGGCTTCAATAGCCAGGCCGTCAAACCTAGGGCTGGTAAGGAAGGGTGGTATATCGGTCCTTGCGAAAGCAGGTCCGGACGATGTGGGAGAGTCCAAGGACTCCCCACTGACATTTTTACAATCTCCGCGTACCATGCTCTTCGGGGCCACGCTGGAGCCACCAGAATCACTGGTTTCTTTTCTACCCTGATTCTGCGGAGTAATCGAGGTAACAATTGTGGCGGTGGGAATGCATATATCAGTTTGAACTGATCCCAAAGGAACACTAGGGCATCCGAGCCGCAAGCTAGGGGATCCCTTGTCCAAGAGACAAACCTGTCCACCTTTGCGTTGAATCTGGATGCTAGCAGATCTACATCCGGTGTTCCCCACCGCTGACATATTGTCCGAAAAACCTCGGGGTGAAGGGACCATTCCCCTGGGCATAATTGTTGGCGACTTAGAAAGTCCGCCTTCCAATTCTCCACTCCTGGAATGAATACCACGGATATGGCTGGGACATATCTTTCTGCCCATTTCAGGATGCAATTTACTTCCCTCTGGGCTGCACGACTCCTGGTGCCACCCTGATGATTGATATATGCCACTGCCGTGGCATTGTCTGATTGAATTCTGACAGGGGACCCTTGGAGTTTGGATGTCCATGCTACTAGGGCATACCGGGCTGCTCGTATCTCTAAGAGATTCATGGGCAGGGCCTTTTCCGTATCCGACCATCTGCCCTGGAGAGACCATTGCTCCAGTACTGCTCCCCAGCCTATAAGGCTGGCATCTGTAGTGACCACCTTCCAAGAAATCGGACTGAAGGATTTCCCTTTTTCCAGATTCTGGGGAACCGACCACCAACGGAGGCTCTTGCGAACGGAAGGGGACAAGGACATTGGTAAGTCTAGGGCCTGAACTTTCTTGTTCCAGGCTGACAGTATGGCCCTTTGCAAATTCCTTGAATGGAATTGACCGTAGGGTACTGCTTCGAATGATGCCACCATTTTTCCCAGCATCCTCATGCACAGGCGTATGGACGGCTGTCTTTTTGTACCCACTAAGTGGATCAAATCTCTCAAAGACAACACCTTTTTTCGAGGCAAGAATATTTTCTTCTGGCCTGAATCTAGCCTTAGCCCCAAGTATTCCAGACTTTTGACTGGTTTTAGGGCCGACTTGTCTCGGTTGATAATCCAACCGTGAGATTCCAGATACTTGATTGTCTTGTGAACGACCACTTCTATTTTTTTCACTGAGTGGTCTATCAGCAACAAGTCGTCTAGATATGCCATTATCGTTACACCTTGCGTTCTTAGATTGGCCAACAATGGGGCCAGAATTTTTGTGAACACTCGTGGTGCTGTGGCCAGACCGAAGGGTAAGGCTCTGAACTGAAAATGGCGCCCTTCTACTGCAAAGCGTAGAAATTTTTGGTGGAATTTGTTTAGCCCTTTTAGATTTAATATGGGCCTCACGTCCCCGTTTGGCTTCGGGACTGTAAACTTTTAACTCCAATCTGTATCCCAGACTTACTGCGGAGAGCACCCATCTGTCTCTGATCGTGTCCCGCCAGGTCTCTGCGAACAACTGGAGTCTTCCCCCCACTCGATTGAGTGGGGGCAACCCTTCATGCATTTGACTTTGGGGGAGGTTTTGTACCTCTCCTGACCCAGGGTTTTTTATTACCCTGCGATTGTCCCTGATTTTTACCCCCGGGATTTGACCCAGGAGGCCGTCGGAACTGTTTCACAGCCGATGCCCCAGGGACTGGAGAAGCAGGCCTCTTAAAAGAGGGACCTCTAACTCTGTTTTTAACCGGCAAGAGTGTACTTTTACCGTTGGAAATTCTCTGGATATATTTGTCCAGGTCTTCCCCGAATAAGCGTTCACCATGAAATGGGAAGCTAACCAGCAATTTTTTACAGGGAGCTTCAGCAGACCAGTTTTTTAGCCATAGAAGCCTGCGCATATGTACTACAGACAGCGTAAGGCGGGAGGCCTGATGGATTGAATCCTTTATGGCATCAACCGCAAAGCACAAGGCTCTAGGTAGATCAGCTAGGGCAAGGGCCTGCTGATCTGGCAAGTCCCTTAAGACCTGTTTCAACTGATCCTTCACTGCTTGGCAGACCCCAATAGCTGCCACTGCTGGTTGTGTCACCAAGCCTGCTGTAGAAAAAGCAGATTTTAATAAGGACTCCAATTTTTTATCTATTGGGTCCTTGAACATTTGGACATTATCCACTGGACATGTCAGTGATTTATTCACACAAGAGATGGCTGCGTCCACTGTAGGGACCCTCCATTTTTTGATGAACTTATCCTCCATGGGATAGACCACCGGAAATCTCTTGGGGGGAGTAAATATTTTATCAGGATGTTCCCAATCCTGGTACATGAGCCCTTCCAATAAAGGGTGAACTGGAAAGGAACAGACAGTCTGGGGAGCTTTTAGCGACCCCAGCGAGGAGACAGTAGTGGTTGATGGTTCCGCAAGGTGCATTTTAAATGCTGATCGGACCATGCTAGTCAAAGACTGAACCCATAATCTTTCAGCTTGAGATGCTGAGAAAGGTTCCTCCACAGTTGATTCCTCTATAACAGAATCAACCTCCTCCTGATCCCCTTCAGGCAGGTCGATCCCTGTATGGGACTGTTGCTCTGCTAACAGGTACTCTGAAGGAGGAGACGGAGATCGGGCCTTTCCCTGTGACAGGGAGGCAGCGATTAATGTTGACAATCTCTCCTCTAATCCTCCCAGAGCTGAGGAAAAAACCTCCTCTGTTACATACACAGGAGCAGGTGAACTGAGGACAGCCACAGTACCAGGCACTCCTGCGGGGTCTCTACGGTCACTAACCTCTGAATTTTCAGGGGAGACTGGTGCAGCAGAAGCATGCCCAAGATCCTCAGAGCCCGATGGAGACCCCTTTTGCTTCCTGGAAGATTTAGTTCCGGAGCTTCTGGACGGCATATTCCTAAGCCCAAAGCTGAGGTATTCCAGCCGTAATACACCCTTTTTACTGAGAATAGTCTAGCACAATTGCTGCTATATATCAGTTGGTGTCTACTAAAGTGCCTTTCTAGGGGATGCCTGCATCAACCGCCTCTGTGTGCCTTTTTACTGTTGCTAGCTCTGTTTGTGCACTTCAATAGCCAGCTTGATTGCTTTTAAAACATGCTGGATGCCCGCACATGCGCAGTAGCGCCGCGGCGCACACCGAGCGTCATCCACCCGCTCCGCCCCTTTTCCAGATTGCCTCTATATAGAGAGGCGCGTGCACGCGCACGCGCGCGGGCACGTGCTCCTTCGGCGCCTTTTTTGAAAAAAAACAGGAGCTAGATGGGAACCAGGGTCCTTTGCCGCAGGGCCCGGGGATGGATGAGCGCAGCAACAGGGCAGAGGAGACAGCTTCCCCGCAGAGAACTTACCAACTGCCTGGATTTGACTTCGGAAGAAAAAAATCCACATTACAAGAAAAAAAGAACCATAGCGGCCTCTAGTGTTTAACACAGGTACCGCGGTCTTACTTTTTTTTTTTTTTTTTTCTTGCCTACTATAAAAAAAAATTACATTTTCTCAGTAGTACAGGCATACACAGAATATTTAGCGGGAATACCTTAGGTAACAGGCAGAAAGACAAAATAGGCTTGGGGGTCCCCCAATAGAACCAAGTTCCTGGGGGCCCCCACTTACCTTTTCCTCGCCGCAGGACTCTGTTTGGTCCACAGAAGCCCAAACTTTACCTATCACGGCAGGCATTGTAATCAAACCTTCAGGGACCGGGTTCCCAAGGTTTCCACTCCCCTGGACCTGTATAGCACCCTGCACAGAAAACATCTTGGTCGTGGGTATGACCAGAGCTCTGGATCCCAGGGTCCAGCCCTCCTAAGAGAGGCATTACAGGCAAAACCTTGCTCTTCTCTTGCAAGGCCCGGGTACCGACCGTTTAGCTATGAAGCTTTTTTGGTCGGATCCGGAATAGCTTACTGAGGCCCCAAAAGAACCTGTACGCAAGCTCAGTGAAACACATGTTACTTCTTGGCCAACACCTTAGACACTGGCAAAAAACTGAGGTACTCCCGGATGGGAGGGGCTTATATAGGGGAGGGTACTTCCGGTTTTGGAAGTTGCCAGTGCCAGCACCTGAAGGTATGTATATAACCCACATAGTAATGACTATGTTGCTCTGTGTCCCGTGATGTACGAGAAAGAAATAGTCACCAGAATGTTGATATAGGAATACAAAATGTCCGACAAGCAGATGACAGTTGCAAAGCCACAAAAAAAAAAAATCACAACCTCATTGATATATGTATCAGAACATGTGAGTTTAATAATCGGCAGAATATCACAGTAGAAATGATCAATAATATTGTCTTTCAAGTAGTTCAATGTAAAATAAGTTTGAATGCATATATTAAAATATCCAGCAATGTAGGCCGCAGCCACCAGAAATTTGCATACACTCTTGGATATCATCATTACATACTGTAAGGGTTGACGTATAGCAACTAACCGATCATAAGCCATTACTGACAATAAATAACTCTCTGTTGTAGCTGAACCCCCAAATAATAAAAATTGTATGGCACAATCAATGACAGTTATAGATTTGATTTTTCTGTTAAAATCCACCAGGGTGTTTGGTATAATTACAGAAGTATAAAAAAGATCAAGTGTTGCCAGCTGGCTTACAAAAAAATACATAGGTGTATGGAGGTCAGGATCCATCCAAATAGCCACAATGATCCCTGCATTTCCCAGAATAGAGATGATATAGATGGACAAGAAATCTATAAACAGAGGAACCTTTAGGTCCGGGTTGTCAGTGAGTCCTCTAAAAATTAACTTGCTGTTAAGTGTATATATGCTGCAATTATACATATTGTGACCTGAAAGGAATAAAAGGAAAATAAAAACTAAGCACTTCACAGAAACTGCTTTCCTAAAACTCACAGTCTACTAACAGCTAAAACCCTATAACCCTTCACTATTCTACACTCCTACTTCTGGACCTCTCTGCTGCCTTTGACAAAGTTGACCACCCCCTGCTCCTCAAAAAACTCCACTCCTTTGGTATTCATGACTGTACTCTTCTCTGGTTCTCATCCTACCCACCGCACCTTCAGCGTCACTTACAATTCTACTTCCTCCTCTCCTCTTCCTTTCTCCATCAGGGTCCTCCAAGGTTCTGTTCTTAGACCTCTCCTATTCTTGGTCTACACCTCTTTCATGGGTCAGTTGATAGCCTCCTGTGGCTTTCAATATTATTTCTACGCTGATGACACCTAAATCTATCCCTCTCTCCCTCAGCTCACTCCATCAGTTTCCTCATGCATTATTCATTTACTAACTGACATATCAGTCTGGATGTCACACTGTCAAGTCTCTGATGTGAGGCCGAGTAGCAGAGATGGTGCCCCTAGCGGCCGAGTGCAGCACAGCCCTGAAGATGACACAGGGGGTGTGGTGCCCACAGAAGCACGGGTTGCCTGGTAGGTAGTGCTGGTTGCCAGGAACTTGGTAGGACAGGCAGACTGCAGGACAGCAGGCGTACTTAGGAGGTCCAAAGGGTAAGGACCAGTGGAATGTTCCGATAGCAGAGTCAGAAGCCAGGCCAGGGGGTCAAACACAGCAAGACAGTCCGAGAACACAGCAGAGCTGAGTCTTAGCACAGAAGACAAGGTAAGCGGAGTCCGTTAGCCAGGCCGGGGTCAGGTATACGCCAGGAAGTCAACAGGAGCAGGTCAGGCAAGCCGGGTTTGGTACACAGGAGAGCAGACAGGCAGGAGATGCAAGACACAGGAACACAGGAGAAGCTGACGATAATCCAGCAAAGGCAGACACTAGCAGACTTCCTTATATAGGCCCATGTGACCTGCTTGTAGAGATACTGGGTCCTAAAGTCCTTCTCCTGCCAGAGATGCTGGGTCCTAAAGTCCTTCTCCTGCTGTTGGTTCCCGGACAGTGCCCCCCCCCAAGGGGCAGCCTCCAGATGCCCAACCGGGCCCATCTTTCAGGGTATCTGGCACAGAATCTCTGGAGAAGTCTAGGAGCATGTATGTTGCCTGCAGGTTCCCAAGAATTCTCTTCTGCTGGATAACCCTTCCATTTAATAAGAAATTGAATAGTCCTACCTCTCTTGCGACAGTCCAGGATGGATTCTACCTCGAGTTCGGTTTCATCTCCCACTGAGACTGGAGGCGGAGGGTCTTCTTCTCTTCCTGGAGAAGGACTAGAGACAACAGATTTAAGAAGAGATACGTGAAACACAGGATGCACTTTATACGAACTTGGTAGTAACAGTTCAAAAGCTACTGGGTTGATTTTTCGTTTAATTTCAAATGGACCGATAAATCTTGGACCCAATTTCCGGGAGGGGCAAGGGAGCCTGAGATTTGCTGAAGAGAGCCAGACCTTATCTCCAACCTCAAAGCTAGGACTCTCTCCCCTCCTCTTGTCATATTGTTTCTTGTAGTCCTCTTGCGCTTTCTGCATGGTTAGCCGGAGGGTTTGATAATTAGTCTGAATAGAACTTATCCTGTCTTGAACTGCTGGAACTGAGGCTTCCGGAATGACATTAGGTAGAAATGAAGGATAGAAACCGTAGTTGGCCCAAAACGGAGATTGATTGGTGGTTGCGTGTACTGCATTGTTGTAAGCAAACTCCGCACAAGGGAGTAGAGAGATCCAGTCGTCCTGGGAGAAGGAGCAGAAGCAACGCAAATATTGTTCTAAGGTCTGGTTGGTCCTTTCAATTTGACCGTTGCTTTGGGGGTGATAGGCTGAGGACAGGCACACCTTGATTGATAATGCTGTGCAGAGCTCTCTCCAGAACCGGGAGGTGAATTGTACCCCTCTATCAGACACAATGCTGTCAGGAAAGCCATGGAGCCTGACTATCTCCCTTATGAAAATTTTTGCTGTTTCTGCAGCAGAAGGAGTTCCTGCCATGGGCAAGAAGTGCGCCATTTTGGATAGACGGTCCACAACTACCAGGATTGTTGTAGATTCTTCGGATGGGGGCAGCTCTACTATAAAGTCCATAGATATATTTCTCCATGGTTGTTCTGGTACTGGCAGAGGACGTAACAGACCCCACGACTTGACGTTGGACCCTTTATTTCGCTGGCAGGTAGTGCAGGAGCTAACAAACTCCCTGCAATCAGATTTCAAGGTAGGCCACCAGAAGAATCGTTGGATAAGATCCGTAGTTTTCCGCACTCCAAAGTGGCCAGCGAGTTGGTGGTCATGCAAGGTCTTCAGTACCTGTATTTGGGTTTGTTGCAGAATGAAGATCTTGTCCTGATGCCAGAGGTACCCTCCCTGGTTTCTTAGAGAGGATGCTTCTGGTTCCTGGCATTGGAGGGAAGCCTGTTCAAGAGAAGATCTTAGATCGGGTTGGATCAGAAGAAAGATCTGAGGTGACAGGATTGTACTAGATATTGTCTCCTCCGGAGTATCGGGGAACATTCGGGATAAGGCATCAGCCTTTCCGTTCTTGGAGCCGGGACGGTAGGTGATGTGGAAGTTGAACCTCGAAAAGAACAGAGCCCAGCGGGCTTGACGGGGTCTCAGGCATTTGGCAGTACGGAGGTATTCGAGGTTCTGATGATCTGTAAATATCATTATGGGGCGAGCAGACCCCTCAAGAAGGTATCTCCACTCCTCTAAGGCTGTTTTAATGGCCAAGAGCTCGCGGTCACCTACATCATAGTTCCTCTCGGGCTGGCTCATTTTCAGCGAGGAGAAGGCCACGGGGTGAAGCAAGGACTTGGGTCCCTGGTGTTGTGAAAGGACTGCCCCTGTGGCTACTTCTGAGGCATCGACCTCCAAGATGTATGGCAGGGCAGGCTCAGGGTGTTGAAGGATTGGTGCAGAGGTAAATAATAACTTTAGTCTCTCAAAAGCAGTTTGGGCTTCGGAGGACCACTGGAAACGGATATGTAAGCGGGTCAACTGGGTAATGGGTGAGATGATGGAGGAGAAGTTTCTTATAAACCTCCTATAGAAGTTTGCAAAGCCCACAAACCTTTGCACCCCTTTCTTATCTGATGGAGTTGGCCAATCCAGGATTGCCTGCACTTTCTGTGGATCCATAGCTACACCGCCCGTGGAGATGATCAGTCCTAGGAATTGTATTGACTTCTTCTCGAAGTCACACTTTTCCGCTTTCACATAAGGTCCATGTTTTCTTAGTGTGAGCAGCACTGTTTTTACATGGGTCCGGTGGAGCTCCAGAGTATCCGAAAATATGAGAATGTCATCCAGATAGATGATAACGAAGTAGTCAAGATATTCCCGGAAAATATCGTTGACGAAGTGCTGAAACGTTGCCGGGGCGTTACAGAGCCCAAAGGGCATTACAAGATACTCGAAGTGTCCGAATCTCTTTCTGAATGCTGTCTTCTATTCATCGCCCTCACGGATCCGAACAAGGTTATAGGCACCCCGGAGGTCGAGCTTGGTAAATACTTGGACCGTACGGAATCTCTGGAAAAGTTCAGGAACTAATGGCAGTGGGTAGCGGTTAGGGATGAGCTCGGTGTTCGAGTCGAACATACGTTCGACTCGAACATCGGCTGTTTGATCGTTCGACGAAGATCGAACGATTTGGGCCGTTCGCGCCAAATTCGAGTGACGCGAACGGCCCACAATGCACTACGCCATCGCAGTGTCATCCAGGCGCTGTGATTGGCCAAGCATGCACTGTGACCCCGCATGCTTGGCCAATCACAGCGCCGTCAGCGAGGAGAGCAATGATTGGCCACAGGCAGGATGCCTGTGGCCAATTATTGCTGAGGGTGTTTAGTACACGCCCCACACTATAAAAGGCCGCCAGCACGGCGGCCTAGTGTAGTGTGTTCCGGAGCAGGGAAAGAGAAACATAGGCAGGGACAGTGACATTTATTTTTTTCTTGCTTAACCTGGATTCCTTTAGTTTAGGGAAAGAGAAGGATAGGTAGGGAGAGTGTCAGTGTGTTTTACTGTGCGAATCCTTGTTTCTAGGGACAGGGAAGGACAGTGAGGGAATTCTCCTTGTGCTATAGTGTGCTTTAAAAAAACATTTTTTCTAGGGACAGAAAACTATAGGTAGGGAGAGTGTCAGTGTGTTTTACTGTGCGAATCCTTGTTTCTAGGGACAGGGAAGGACAGTGAGGGAATTCTCCTTGTGCTATAGTGTGCTTTAAAAAAACTTTTTTTCTAGGGACAGAAAACTATAGGTAGGGAGAGTGTCAGTTTCTTTCACTGTGATAATCCTTGTTTCTAGGGACAAAGAAGGAAAGTGAGTGAAATTCTCCTTGTGCTATAGTGTGCTTTAAAAAAACATTTTTTCTAGGGACAGAAAACTATAGGTAAGGAGAGTGTCAGTGTCTTTTACTGTGTGAATCCTTGTTTCTAGGGACAGGGAAGGACAGTGAGGGAATTCTCCTTGTGCTATAGTGTGCTTTAAAAAAACATTTTTTCTAGGGACAGAAAACTATAGGTAGGGAGAGTGTCAGTGTGTTTTACTGTGCGAATCCTTGTTTCTAGGGACAGGGAAGGACAGTGAGGGAATTCTCCTTGTGCTATAGTGTGCTTTAAAAAAACATTTTTTCTAGGGACAGAAAACTATAGGTAGGGAGAGTGTCAGTTTCTTTCACTGTGATAATCCTTGTTTCTAGGGACAAAGAAGGAAAGTGAGTGAAATTCTCCTTGTGCTATAGTGTGCTTTAAAAAAACATTTTTTCTAGGGACAGAAAACTATAGGTAGGGAGAGTGTCAGTGTGTTTTACTGTGCGAATCCTTGTTTCTAGGGACAGGGAAGGACAGTGAGGGAATTCTCCTTGTGCTATAGTGTGCTTTAAAAAAACATTTTTTCTAGGGAGAGAAAACTATAGGTAGGGAGAGTGTCAGTGTGTTTTACTGTGCGAATCCTTGTTTCTAGGGACAGGGAAGGACAGTGAGGGAATTCTCCTTGTGCTATAGTGTGCTTTAAAAAAACTTTTTTTCTAGGGACAGAAAACTATAGGTAGGGAGAGTGTCAGTTTCTTTCACTGTGATAATCCTTGTTTCTAGGGACAAAGAAGGAAAGTGAGTGAAATTCTCCTTGTGCTATAGTGTGCTTTAAAAAAACATTTTTTCTAGGGACAGAAAACTATAGGTAGGGAGAGTGTCAGTGTCTTTTACTGTGCGAATCCTTGTTTCTAGGGACAGGGAAGGACAGTGAGGGAATTCTCCTTGTGCTATAGTGTGCTTTAAAAAAACATTTTTTCTAGGGACAGAAAACTATAGGTAGGGAGAGTGTCAGTGTGTTTTACTGTGCGAATCCTTGTTTCTAGGGACAGGGAAGGACAGTGAGGGAATTCTCCTTGTGCTATAGTGTGCTTTAAAAAAACATTTTTTCTAGGGACAGAAAACTATAGGTAGGGAGAGTGTCAGTGTGTTTTACTGTGCGAATCCTTGTTTCTAGGGACAGGGAAGGACAGTGAGGGAATTCTCCTTGTGCTATAGTGTGCTTTAAAAAAACATTTTTTCTAGGGACAGAAAACTATAGGTAGGGAGAGTGTCAGTGTGTTTTACTGTGCGAATCCTTGTTTCTAGGGACAGGGAAGGACAGTGAGGGAATTCTCCTTGTGCTATAGTGTGCTTTAAAAAAACATTTTTTTCTAGGGACAGAAAACTATAGGAAGGAAGAGTGTCAGTTTCTTTCACTGTGATAATCCTTGTTTCTAGGGACAAAGAAGGAAAGTGAGTGAAATTCTCCTTGTGCTATAGTGTGCTTTAAAAAAACATTTTTTCTAGGGACAGAAAACTATAGGTAGGGAGAGTGTCAGTGTCTTTTACTGTGCGAATCCTTGTTTCTAGGGACAGGGAAGGACAGTGAGGGAATTCTCCTTGTGCTATAGTGTGCTTTAAAAAAACATTTTTTCTAGGGACAGAAAACTATAGGTAGGGAGAGTGTCAGTGTGTTTTACTGTGCGAATCCTTGTTTCTAGGGACAGGGAAGGACAGTGAGGGAATTCTCCTTGTGCTATAGTGTGCTTTAAAAAAAACATTTTTTCTAGGGACAGAAAACTATAGGTAGGGAGAGTGTCAGTGTGTTTTACTGTGCGAATCCTTGTTTCTAGGGACAGGGAAGGACAGTGAGGGAATTCTCCTTGTGCTATAGTGTGCTTTAAAAAAACATTTTTTTCTAGGGACAGAAAACTATAGGAAGGAAGAGTGTCAGTTTCTTTCACTGTGATAATCCTTGTTTCTAGGGACAAAGAAAGAAAGTGAGTGAAATTCTCCTTGTGCTATAGTGTGCTTTAAAAAAACATTTTTTCTAGGGACAGAAAACTATAGGTAGGGAGAGTGTCAGTTTCTTTCACTGTGATAATCCTTGTTTCTAGGGACAAAGAAGGAAAGTGAGTGTAATTCTCCTTGTGCTATAGTGTGCTTTAAAAAAACATTTTTTCTAGGGACAGAAAACTATAGGTAGGGAGAGTGTCAGTGTCTTTTACTGTGCGAATCCTTGTTTCTAGGGACAGGGAAGGACAGTGAGGGAATTCTCCTTGTGCTATAGTGTGCTTTAAAAAAACATTTTTTCTAGGGACAGAAAACTATAGGTAGGGAGAGTGTCAGTGTGTTTTACTGTGCGAATCCTTGTTTCTAGGGACAGGGAAGGACAGTGAGGGAATTCTCCTTGTGCTATAGTGTGCTTTAAAAAAACATTTTTTCTAGGGACAGAAAACTATAGGTAGGGAGAGTGTCAGTGTGTTTTACTGTGCGAATCCTTGTTTCTAGGGACAGGGAAGGACAGTGAGGGAATTCTCCTTGTGCTATAGTGTGCTTTAAAAAAACATTTTTTCTAGGGACAGAAAACTATAGGAAGGAAGAGTGTCAGTTTCTTTCACTGTGATAATCGTTGTATCTAGGGACAAAGAAGGAAAGTGAGTGAAATTCTCCTTGTGCTATAGTGTGCTTTAAAAAAACATTTTTTCTAGGGACAGAAAACTATAGGTAGGGAGAGTGTCAGTGTGTTTTACTGTGCGAATCCTTGTTTCTAGGGACAGGGAAGGACAGTGAGGGAATTCTCCTTGTGCTATAGTGTGCTTTAAAAAAACATTTTTTCTAGGGACAGAAAACTATAGGTAGGGAGAGTGTCAGTGTGTTTTACTGTGCGAATCCTTGTTTCTAGGGACAGGGAAGGACAGTGAGGGAATTCTCCTTGTGCTATAGTGTGCTTTAAAAAAACATTTTTTCTAGGGACAGAAAACTATAGGTAGGGAGAGTGTCAGTTTCTTTCACTGTGATAATCCTTGTTTCTAGGGACAAAGAAGGAAAGTGAGTGAAATTCTCCTTGTGCTATAGTGTGCTTTAAAAAAACATTTTTTCTAGGGACAGAAAACTATAGGTAGGGAGAGTGTCAGTGTGTTTTACTGTGCGAATCCTTGTTTCTAGGGACAGGGAAGGACAGTGAGGGAATTCTCCTTGTGCTATAGTGTGCTTTAAAAAAACATTTTTTCTAGGGACAGAAAACTATAGGTAGGGAGAGTGTCAGTGTGTTTTACTGTGCGAATCCTTGTTTCTAGGGACAGGGAAGGACAGTGAGGGAATTCTCCTTGTGCTATAGTGTGCTTTAAAAAAACTTTTTTTCTAGGGACAGAAAACTATAGGTAGGGAGAGTGTCAGTTTCTTTCACTGTGATAATCCTTGTTTCTAGGGACAAAGAAGGAAAGTGAGTGAAATTCTCCTTGTGCTATAGTGTGCTTTAAAAAAACATTTTTTCTAGGGACAGAAAACTATAGGTAGGGAGAGTGTCAGTGTCTTTTACTGTGCGAATCCTTGTTTCTAGGGACAGGGAAGGACAGTGAGGGAATTCTCCTTGTGCTATAGTGTGCTTTAAAAAAACATTTTTTCTAGGGACAGAAAACTATAGGTAGGGAGAGTGTCAGTGTGTTTTACTGTGCGAATCCTTGTTTCTAGGGACAGGGAAGGACAGTGAGGGAATTCTCCTTGTGCTATAGTGTGCTTTAAAAAAACATTTTTTCTAGGGACAGAAAACTATAGGTAGGGAGAGTGTCAGTGTGTTTTACTGTGCGAATCCTTGTTTCTAGGGACAGGGAAGGACAGTGAGGGAATTCTCCTTGTGCTATAGTGTGCTTTAAAAAAACATTTTTTCTAGGGACAGAAAACTATAGGTAGGGAGAGTGTCAGTGTGTTTTACTGTGCGAATCCTTGTTTCTAGGGACAGGGAAGGACAGTGAGGGAATTCTCCTTGTGCTATAGTGTGCTTTAAAAAAACATTTTTTTCTAGGGACAGAAAACTATAGGAAGGAAGAGTGTCAGTTTCTTTCACTGTGATAATCCTTGTTTCTAGGGACAAAGAAGGAAAGTGAGTGAAATTCTCCTTGTGCTATAGTGTGCTTTAAAAAAACATTTTTTCTAGGGACAGAAAACTATAGGTAGGGAGAGTGTCAGTGTCTTTTACTGTGCGAATCCTTGTTTCTAGGGACAGGGAAGGACAGTGAGGGAATTCTCCTTGTGCTATAGTGTGCTTTAAAAAAACATTTTTTCTAGGGACAGAAAACTATAGGTAGGGAGAGTGTCAGTGTGTTTTACTGTGCGAATCCTTGTTTCTAGGGACAGGGAAGGACAGTGAGGGAATTCTCCTTGTGCTATAGTGTGCTTTAAAAAAAACATTTTTTCTAGGGACAGAAAACTATAGGTAGGGAGAGTGTCAGTGTGTTTTACTGTGCGAATCCTTGTTTCTAGGGACAGGGAAGGACAGTGAGGGAATTCTCCTTGTGCTATAGTGTGCTTTAAAAAAACATTTTTTTCTAGGGACAGAAAACTATAGGAAGGAAGAGTGTCAGTTTCTTTCACTGTGATAATCCTTGTTTCTAGGGACAAAGAAAGAAAGTGAGTGAAATTCTCCTTGTGCTATAGTGTGCTTTAAAAAAACATTTTTTCTAGGGACAGAAAACTATAGGTAGGGAGAGTGTCAGTTTCTTTCACTGTGATAATCCTTGTTTCTAGGGACAAAGAAGGAAAGTGAGTGTAATTCTCCTTGTGCTATAGTGTGCTTTAAAAAAACATTTTTTCTAGGGACAGAAAAATATAGGTAGGGAGAGTGTCAGTGTCTTTTACTGTGCGAATCCTTGTTTCAAGGGACAGGGAAGGACAGTGAGGGAATTCTCCTTGTGCTATAGTGTGCTTTAAAAAAACATTTTTTCTAGGGACAGAAAACTATAGGTAGGGAGAGTGTCAGTGTGTTTTACTGTGCGAATCCTTGTTTCTAGGGACAGGGAAGGACAGTGAGGGAATTCTCCTTGTGCTATAGTGTGCTTTAAAAAAACATTTTTTCTAGGGACAGAAAACTATAGGTAGGGAGAGTGTCAGTGTGTTTTACTGTGCGAATCCTTGTTTCTAGGGACAGGGAAGGACAGTGAGGGAATTCTCCTTGTGCTATAGTGTGCTTTAAAAAAACATTTTTTCTAGGGACAGAAAACTATAGGAAGGAAGAGTGTCAGTTTCTTTCACTGTGATAATCGTTGTATCTAGGGACAAAGAAGGAAAGTGAGTGAAATTCTCCTTGTGCTATAGTGTGCTTTAAAAAAACATTTTTTCTAGGGACAGAAAACTATAGGTAGGGAGAGTGTCAGTGTGTTTTACTGTGCGAATCCTTGTTTCTAGGGACAGGGAAGGACAGTGAGGGAATTCTCCTTGTGCTATAGTGTGCTTTAAAAAAACATTTTTTCTAGGGACAGAAAACTATAGGTAGGGAGAGTGTCAGTGTGTTTTACTGTGCGAATCCTTGTTTCTAGGGACAGGGAAGGACAGTGAGGGAATTCTCCTTGTGCTATAGTGTGCTTTAAAAAAACATTTTTTCTAGGGACAGAAAACTATAGGTAGGGAGAGTGTCAGTGTGTTTTACTGTGCGAATCCTTGTTTCTAGGGACAGGGAAGGACAGTGAGGGAATTCTCCTTGTGCTATAGTGTGCTTTAAAAAAACATTTTTTCTAGGGACAGAAAACTATAGGTAGGGAGAGTGTCAGTGTGTTTTACTGTGCGAATCCTTGTTTCTAGGGACAGGGAAGGACAGTGAGGGAATTCTCCTTGTGCTATAGTGTGCTTTAAAAAAACATTTTTTCTAGGGACAGAAAACTATAGGTAGGGAGAGTGTCAGTGTGTTTTACTGTGCGAATCCTTGTTTCTAGGGACAGGGAAGGACAGTGAGGGAATTCTCCTTGTGCTATAGTGTGCTTTAAAAAAACATTTTTTCTAGGGACAGAAAACTATAGGAAGGAAGAGTGTCAGTTTCTTTCACTGTGATAATCCTTGTTTCTAGGGACAAAGAAGGAAAGTGAGTGAAATTCTCCTTGTGCTATAGTGTGCTTTAAAAAAACATTTTTTCTAGGGACAGAAAACTATAGGTAGGGAGAGTGTCAGTGTGTTTTACTGTGCGAATCCTTGTTTCTAGGGACAGGGAAGGACAGTGAGGGAATTCTCCTTGTGCTATAGTGTGCTTTAAAAAAACATTTTTTCTAGGGACAGAAAACTATAGGTAGGGAGAGTGTCAGTGTGTTTTACTGTGCGAATCCTTGTTTCTAGGGACAGGGAAGGACAGTGAGGGAATTCTCCTTGTGCTATAGTGTGCTTTAAAAAAACATTTTTTCTAGGGACAGAAAACTATAGGTAGGGAGAGTGTCAGTGTGTTTTACTGTGCGAATCCTTGTTTCTAGGGACAGGGAAGGACAGTGAGGGAATTCTCCTTGTGCTATAGTGTGCTTTAAAAAAACATTTTTTCTAGGGACAGAAAACTATAGGTAGGGAGAGTGTCAGTGTGTTTTACTGTGCGAATCCTTGTTTCTAGGGACAGGGAAGGACAGTGAGGGAATTCTCCTTGTGCTATAGTGTGCTTTAAAAAAACATTTTTTCTAGGGACAGAAAACTATAGGTAGGGAGAGTGTCAGTGTGTTTTACTGTGCGAATCCTTGTTTCTAGGGACAGGGAAGGACAGTGAGGGAATTCTCCTTGTGCTATAGTGTGCTTTAAAAAAACTTTTTTTCTAGGGACAGAAAACTATAGGAAGGAAGAGTGTCAGTTTCTTTCACTGTGATAATCCTTGTTTCTAGGGACAAAGAAGGAAAGTGAGTGAAATTCTCCTTGTGCTATAGTGTGCTTTAAAAAAACATTTTTTCTAGGGACAGAAAACTATAGGTAGGGAGAGTGTCAGTGTGTTTTACTGTGCGAATCCTTGTTTCTAGGGACAGGGAAGGACAGTGAGGGAATTCTCCTTGTGCTATAGTGTGCTTTAAAAAAACATTTTTCTAGGGACAGAAAACTATAGGTAGGGAGAGTGTCAGTGTCTTTTACTGTGCGAATCCTTGTTTCTAGGGACAGGGAAGGACAGTGAGGGAATTCTCCTTGTGCTATAGTGTGCTAAAGCATTCCTCATCAACCATCTTTGAAATCCTTGTTTTTTTGGACAGTCAGGGAAATTGTCGTTGTGCTATTCTGTGCAAAAGCAATCATCCTCAACCATATTTAGAAATCCTTAAGTAAAGGGACAGAGAAGGACACCTGAAGGTAGCCCTTATTGCTTTTTTCCCATCTCCCTGCAGGCCATCTATTAGAATGTCTGGAAGGCAAACAAGGAGAGGCAGACAGTCAGGAGGCAATAAAAGAGGGCAAGCAGGCTCTGTGTCTGGGGGCAACAGTGCTGGTCGTGGACGCGGTGCATTGTCATCAGCACATGGCCATGGGACACGCTTGTCCTTCTTTTCGGCAGCTGGACATGTTGAGCCACATCATGCCGAAGACTTGGTAGAGTGGATGACCAAGCCCTCCTCCTCCTCCTCATCCTCTCTCACCCAGGCTCAGGGTACTGGAAAAGCAGCTGCCAAAGCGTCCTCTTCCCTGGTATCAATGTCAGACTCATCATCAGTCACTCCTTCCCTAGACCCACCATGTCCTCCTCCTGAGGAGTCCCCCGAACTGTTTGAGCACAGTGTTGGGTACATGCTCCAGGAGGATGCCCAGCGTTTCGAAGGGTCTGATGATGAAACACAGCTAGAGGAAGGCAGTAGCGTGAGAGCAGACAGAGGGGATGCTCAAGAAGGACACCAATCTGGCAGTCATGTTCCAGCAGCTGCAGCATACTGCCAGATTGGCTCCAGTGATGAGGAGGGAGGTGATGATGAGGTCACTGACTCCACGTGATTGCCTAATAGGAGAGAGGAGGAGGAGGAGGATGAGGAGGAGGCACATCTCCAACGAGGCAGGATGCCCTTTGGTGGCCAGCGTAAGGGCAGTACACCGACGGAATCACACCGCAGAGCTCCGCCTGTGCAGGGCGCTGCCTCTGCCCGTCATTCAAAAAGTTCTTTGGTGTGGGCCTTTTTTGAGGCTAGTGCATCAGATCGCACAGCTGCTGTTTGCAACATATGTCTCAAGCGTATATCGCGTGGCCAAAACATCAGCCGCTTGGGTACCACATGCCTGACCAGACATATGTTGACCTGCCATGCAGCTCGTTGGCAAGCCTACCTCAAAGACCCACACCAAAGAACAAAGCGGACCTCTCCTTGCACCGCATCAGCTGGGATCTCCAACCCCACTATAACTTCAGTCCTCTCTGAAACATGCACTGAGAGGAATGAAGGTGTAGAATTAGGTGTGTCACAGCCAAGTACTTGCGGCCACTCTGCTAGCAGTACACCGACGTCCGATTCTAGCAGGCAAATTTCCCTGCCCCAGCTGCTGGACCGTCGAAAGAAGTTCACTCCCAGCCATCCACATGCCCAGCGGTTGAATGCTAGCTTGGCTAAATTGCTAGCGCTTCAACTGCTGCCTTTTCAGTTGGTAGACTCGGCCCCTTCCGTGAGTTTGTGCAATGTGCGGTTCCTCAGTGGCAGGTTCCCAAACGCCACTTTTTCTCACGGAAGGCTATTCCGGCTCTCTACCGGCATGTGGAAGGCAATGTCTTGGCCTCGCTGGACAGGGCGGTCAGCGGTAAGGTGCATATTACCGCTGACTCATGGTCCAGCAGGCATGGACAGGGACGTTACCTTTCTTTCACGGCCCATTGGGTCACTCTTTTGGCAGCTGGGAAGGATGCAGGACAAGGTGCAGTAGTGTTGGAGGTTGTTCCACCGCCACGCCTCCAAAATGCTACTACTGGTTGTGACACACCTCTCTCCTCCACCCCCTCCTCTTCTTCCTCCATGGCCTCTTCCTGTGGTTTGTCCTCGGAACCAGCGGTGCTCCGTAGGCGTTCAAGGGGCTACGCAAGTACGCAGGCAAAAAGATGCCATGCCGTGCTTGCGCTGGTGTGTTTGGGGGACAGAAGCCACACTGGGGCAGAGGTCCTGTCTGCTCTGCAGGGCCAGGCCGAGAGGTGGTTGACGCCACGCCAGCTTAAGCCAGGAATGGTGGTTTGCGACAATGGCACCAACCTCCTCTCCGCCCTCCGACAGGGACAACTGACCCATGTGCCCTGTGTGGCTCACGTCCTTAACCTGGTGGTGCAGCGGTTCTTGGGCAGGTACCCGGGCTTACAGGATGTCCTGAGGCAGGCCAGGAAAGTCTGTGTGCATTTCCGCAGATCATATAATGCCAGTGCTCGCCTGGCTGAGCTGCAAAAGGAGTTGAACCTGCCCAAGAACCGCCTTATATGTGACATGCCCACCAGGTGGAACTCAACGTTGGCCATGCTGCAGCGGCTGCACACGCAGCAGAGGGCCATCAATGAGTACCTGTGCGACTACGGCACCAGGACAGGGTCAGGGGAGCTTGGTTTTTTTTCTCCACGCCAGTGGGGCATGATCAGGGATGCATGCACTGTCCTGGCACCATTTGAGGAGGCCACGAGGATGGTGAGCAGTGACAGTGCATGCATCAGTGACACTGTACCTCTTGTCCACCTGTTGGAGCACACGCTGCATGGAATAATGGACAGGGCACTTGAGGCAGAACAGAGGCAGGAAGAGGAGGACTTCCTTGCCTCTCAAGGCCCCCTTTACCCAGACAGTGTTCCTTCTGTCCCACCCATCGCACAGGAAGAGGACGAGGACGAGGACGAGGAGGAGGAGGAGGAGGAGGATTGTGTCAGCATGGAGGTGGAGGCTGGCACTCAGCATCATCAGCAGCAGTCTTTTAGGGATGATTTACAGTCCCAAGAAACCAGTGGACTTGTACGTGGCTGGGAGGAGGTGGCTGGGGATCATGTCGTCCTTAGTGACCCAGAGGACTCCGGAGCGAATGCCTCAGCAAACCTACGCTGCATGGCCTCCCTGATCCTGCAAAGTCTGCGGAAGGATCCTCGTATTCTTCGGATCAAGGAGAGGGACCATTACTGGCTGGCCACTCTCCTTGATCCACGGTACAAGGGTAAGGTTGCGGACCTTATGTTACCGTCGCAGAGGGAGCAGAGGATGAGACAACTCCGGGAGGCCTTGCAGAAAGGTCTGTGCAACGCGTTCCCAGAGACTGGGAGGTTACAAACTCCTGGTCCTGGACAACGAGTTGCTGAGGCTTCGGCCAGTCAAAGAAGGAGCGGTGGGGAAGGTGGCCGTCTGACCGATGCGTTCAGACAATTCTTTAGTCCGCAGCCCCAAAGTATGATCAGTTCCAGCAACCATCGCCAGCGTCTGATAAACATGGTGCAGGAATATCTAGGGGCAAGGTCAGACTTGGACACCTTCCCCACCGAAAATCCTCTGGCTTACTGGGTCTTGAGGATGGATCACTGGCCAGAGCTTGCACAGTATGCAATTGAGCTACTGGCCTGTCCTGCATCCAGCGTTCTTTCGGAACGCACATTCAGTGCTGCTGGAGGATTTGTCACGGATCACAGGGTGCGCCTGTCCACCGACTCGGTTGATCGACTGACTTTCATCAAGATGAACCAGTCTTGGATCACCACCAGCTACCACACACCTGATGCTGATATAACAGACTAATTGATTTTAACATGTCACATCCCTTCAAGACTGATGTTGATGCTGAGTGCCTGTGCTGTTATGTTGACTGGCTATCCTCCTCCTCCGAGTCCTCAATGATACGATTGATGATGATAGCTTGGAAGATCATTTTTGTTTATGGGTGCCGCCACCAGTGGCTAAGGCCCAATTTTTCAGCCCCTGTTTTACAGGGGCGTGTAATTACAATTTTTTTAGCAATAATTTGCCATAGGGCTCATTGCTGTGCTCCAAGTACAGTATCTGTGAGGGGTTGGAGTGTTGTGGCACCAGTGCCTAAGGCCCAATTTTTCAGCCCCTGTTTAACAGGGGCGTGTCATTACAATTTTTGAAGCAATACTTTGCAACAGGGCTCATTGCTGTGCTCCAAGTACAGTATCTGTGAGGGGTTGTAGTGTTGTGCCACCACCACGAAAGGCCCAATTTTTCAGCCCCTGTTCAACAGGGGCATGCAATTACAATTCTTGATCTAATAATTCACAGCAGGGCCCATTGCTGCACCCACCAAGAGTAACTCTGAGGGCTTACAGTGTTGTGGCAACGCCACCACCACCACCACCACGAAAGGCCCAATTTTTCAGCCCCTGTTCAAAAGGGGCATGTAATTACAATTCTTGATCTAATAATTCACAGCAGGGCCCATTCCTGCACCCACCAAGAGTAACTCTGAGGGCTTACAGTGTTGTGGCAACACCACCACCACCACCACCACCACGAAAGGCCCAATTTTTCAGCCCCTGTTCAACAGGGGCATGCAATTACAATTCTTGATCTAATAATTCACAGCAGGGCCCATTCCTGCACCCACCAAGAGTAACTCTGAGGGCTTACAGTGTTGTGGCAACACCACCACCACCACCACCACCACGAAAGGCCCAATTTTTCAGCCCCTGTTCAACAGGGGCATGCAATTACAATTCTTGATCTAATAATTCACAGCAGGGCCCATTCCTGCACCCACCAAGAGTAACTCTGAGGGCTTACAGTGTTGTGGCAACACCACTACCACCACCACCACCACGAAAGGTCCAATTTTTCAGCCCCTGTTCAACAGGGGCATGCAATTACAATTCTTGATCTAATAATTCACAGCAGGGCCCATTGCTGCACCCACCAATAGTAACTGTCAGGGCTTACAGTGTTGTGGCACCAGCACCACCATCAAAGGCCCAATTTTTACTACCACTGTTCAACAATTATATGTAATTAAAATTCCTGATATAATAGTTGACAGCAGGGCGTTCCAGCACCAACCAAGAGTAACTGTGAGTGCTTACAGTGTTGTGCCAACACCAACAACTAAGGGGCCTATTTCTGCAGAGTATATACGGCAGGTCCCTACTTTCAAACATCCAACTTACAAACGACTCCTACTTGCAAACGCAAGAAGACAACAGGAAGTGAGAGGAAATCTACCACTAGGAAGGAAAATTCTCTCCTGTAAGAATAAATATGGGAGAAAGGTGTCTCCTCTGTACTGATGCTTTATCAGCAATCCTTGTTTCAAGAAAAACACCACATTTCAAAAACAGTTGTCATTGGGACGGAAAGTGAGGTGAAATGTTCTGAACAGGGGCACAGACAGCAAAACAAATGTTACAGGGGTGATAACCCTTACCTATGTTTTCCAAAAAGTTTAAAAATAGATTTTTGGGCTGGAGCTACACTTCAACAATGTACCTGTTCAAAATTACAAACAGATTCTACATAAGAACAAACCTACAGTCCCTGTCTTGTATGCACCGCCTGTATACGGCTGTTCAGAGTATATAGGGCCTTTTTTATTTTATGTGCGGGGTTCCCCTTAATATCCATACAAGACCCAAAGGGGCTGGTAATGGGCTGGGGTAGGGGGGGGGGGTCATGGGGTAGCTATGCCATTTTTCTTAAAGATTTTCATCCATATTACCGGGACCAGACATTACATTAAAGCCGCAAGCAGTTTTAAATGGCTTTTTTTCCCTTTAGAAGTGTCATTTTGTGCAGGGACAGTTCTAAACACGGGAAACACGTGGCACTTCACAGGCATACTTTAGACACCCCCCAGGTACGATATTTAAAGGAATATTTGACTTTTTTTTTTTCACTTTATGCATCATTAAAATGACTGCTCCCGAAAAACGACCGTTTTTAAAACTTCTTTTTGCATTGATACATGTCCCCTGGTGCACAACCCGGGTTCCCAAACCCTTTTTAGGACAATAACATGCATAATAGTTGTTATAATTAGCACTTTAGAATTCGAACGTTCGCATCCATTGTATTTAATAGGGTTCTAATGTTCGTACGAACTTTCGGTCCGTTCGCGGGTTCTGGTGCGAACCAAACCCGGGGGTGTTCGGCTCATCACTAGTAGCGGTTCTTTATTGTGATTTTATTTAGCTCCCTATAATCCACGCATGGTCTTAAAGACTTGTCTTTCTTCTCGACAAAAAAGATGTCAGCACCGGCAGGAGAGGAGGAAGCTCGGATGAAGCCCTTAGCCAAATTTTCATTGATATATTGTCGCAGAGTTCCTAACTCCATTTCAGAGAGAGGGAATATTCGTCCAAATGGAATCTCGGCCCCTGGAAGTAATTCTATTGGACAGTCATATGGCCGATGTGGTGGTAGGACGTCAGCTTTTTTCTTATCAAAGACATCCAGGAATTCTTGGTATGCCTGGGGTATATTCTGGTTAGTGGTAGATACAGGGTGGACTGTCAAGCAACTGGTAATGTCTCTGGGTTCAGGAATAAAGCAATGCTGCTGGCAATAGGGAGAGGTGAACAGGACCTCCTTCTTGATCCAATTGATCTGAGGGTTGTGGGCTTGGAGCCATGGAATTCCTAGGATAACTGGAGACATAGGCGAGCTTAGAGCGTCAAAGCGTATGAATTCCTGATGGCCATCAGGAGTGGTGATAAGCAGAGGGACAGTCTCCTGGGTAAAAGGGCCAGAACTAGGCAATGTGCCATCGGCCAGACGGACTTCCAGTCCCTGTTTCTTTTGGAGGAGGGGCAACTTCAGGTTTCTCGCCAGGTTCAAGTCCACAAAGCAGCTGCATGCTCCAGAATTAATAATGGCCTGCAGCCGGGTCTCCTCTTTTCCAAATTGCAGCGTAATGGGTAGAACTAGGTGTGAAGGAGAAGCTCCGGAAACCTTGAAATACACTGGAGGGTAGGAAGGTGGCTTCTTGGGCCTTCTGGGGCAGTTATGCAAGAAATGTCCGTTTCCTCCACAATAGAGGCAGAGCCTTGATTGCATACGATGACGCCTTTTATCAGGGGTTAATGCGGAACGTAGCAGGCCGATTTTTCTAGGAACTGGGATAGAAGTACCAGTGGGAGCAGGCACTGATGAAGTGGAAACTTTAGGTGGCATCATGGCAGGCCTGGAGGACTGAGCTCGTTCGGACTGTCTCTCACGTAGACGTCGATCCAGCTGGATGGATGACTGGATGAGATCCTCAAGTGTAGTGGGGACCCCAATCCTGGCCAGCTCATCTTTGAGAGACTCAGAAAGTCCTAAGCGGAACTGGTGCTTGAGGGCAGCCTCGTTCCAGCCTGTGTCTGCAGACCACCGACGGAAGTCCACGGTATAGTCTTCCACTGGTCGACTACCCTGCTGTAGTGAATGCAGAGCGGCTTCGGCGGTGGCTGTACGCTGGGGGTCCTCGTAGAGTTGTGACATGGCTGCCAGGAATGTGTCCACTGTGTTAATGACTGGGCTTCTTTGTTCCCATAAACTGTGGGCCCAGGTCTGGGGTTCGTTGGATAGCAGGGAGATGAGGAACCCGACCTTAACAGTCTCTAAAGCAAAAGTCCGGGGCTGCAAGGATAGGTACAATAGGCAGGCATTCCTGAAGGATCTAAACTTTCTTCGATCCCCGGAAAACCGTTCAGGGATGGGAACATGGGGTTCTGGAGGAGGGAACACCATCATAGGAGCCACAGAGGAACGTACGTGGGTGGAACTGGTAGAAGCTGGGACCGGGTCCGCAGAAGCAGATGACTCTGACAGGTTTTGCAATCTCTCCTCTAGCTGGAGGTATCCTTCTTGCAGTGTCTGGATTGCTTGGGTCAAAGTAGTGGCCTGTTGACATAATGCCTCTAACAGGGACGCACCTCTGCCGGCCTCAGACATGGCTGGACTATACTGTCAAGTCTCTGATGTGAGGCCGAGTAGCAGAGATGGCGCCCCTTGCGGCCGAGTGCAGCACAGCCCTAAAGATGACACAGGGGGTGTGGTGCACACAGAAGCACGGGTTGCCTGGTAGGTAGTGCTGGTTGCCAGGAACTTGGTAGGACAGGCAGACTGCAGGACAGCAGGCGTGCTTAGGAGGTCCAAAGGGTAAGGACCAGTGGAATGTTCCGATAGCAGAGTCAGAAGCCAGGCCAGGGGGTCAAACACAGCAAGACCGAGAACACAGCAGAGCTGAGTCTTAGCACAGAAGACAAGGTAAGCGGAGTCCGTTAGCCAGGCCGGGGTCAGGTATACGCCAGGAAGTCAACAGGAGCAGGTCAGGCAAGCTGGGTTTGGTACACAGGAGAGCAGACAGGCAGGAGATGCAAGACACAGGAACACAGGAGAAGCTGACGATAATCCAGCAAAGGCAGACACTAGCAGACCTCCTTATATAGGCCCATGTGACCTGCCTGTAGAGATACTGGGTCCTAAAGTCCTTCTCCTGCCAGAGATGCTGGGTCCTAAAGTCCTTCTCCTGCCAGAAATGCTGGGTCCTAAAGTCCTTCTCCTGCTGTTGGTTTCCTGACAGTGCCCCCCCGAAGGGGCAGCCTCCGGATGCCCAACCGGGCCCATCTTTCAGGGTATCTGGCACAGAATCTCTGGAGAAGTCTAGGAGCATGTATGTTGCCTGCAGGTTCCCAAGAATTCTCTTCTGCTGGATAACCCTTCCATTTAATAAGAAATTGAATAGTCCTACCTCTCTTGCGACAGTCCAGGATGGATTCTACCTCGAGTTCGGTTTCATCTCCCACTGAGACTGGAGGTGGAGGGTCTTCTTCTCTTCCTGGAAAAGGACTAGAGACAACAGATTTAAGAAGAGATACGTGAAACACAGGATGCACTTTATACGAACTTGGTAGTAACAGTTCAAAAGCTACTGGGTTGATTTTTCGTTTAATTTCAAATGGACCGATAAATCTTGGACCCAATTTCTGGGAGGGGCAAGGGAGCCTGAGATTTGCTGAAGAGAGCCAGACCTTATCTCCAACCTCAAAGCTAGGACTCTCTCCCCTCCTCTTGTCATATTGTTTCTTGTAGTCCTCTTGCGCTTTCTGCATGGTTAGCCGGAGGGTTTGATAATTAGCCTGAATGGAACTTATCCTGTCTTGAACTGCTGGAACTGAGGCTTCCGGAATGACATTAGGTAGAAATGAAGGATGGAAACCGTAGTTGGCCCAAAACGGAGATTGATTGGTGGTTGAGCGTACTGCATTGTTGTAAGAAAACTCTGCACAAGCTTCACACCAAGCAATATAAGTCTTCCAGACCTTATGATAGATCTTCCTAGTGACAGCTTTTCTAGCATTCACTAGGATAGACACCACCGGTCCCGAGATGCCACGGTCCTTTAACACCCTGGCTTCAATAGCTATGTCGTCAAATTTAGAGACTGTATATTGGGGTGGAATATAGGACCTTGAGACAGTAGATCGGGGTGCCATGGAAGCGTCAATGGCCTGTCTATTGTCAGTCTCACAATCTCCGGGAACCAGGGTCTTCTGGGCCAGGCTGGTGCCACCAGAAAGACTGGAAGTCCCTCTCTCCAAATCCTGCGCAACAAATGTGAAAGGAGAGGGATTGGAGGGAAAGCATAACCCAGGGAGTACTGGCTCCATGGAACTACCAGAGCATCTTCTCCGATTGCCAGAGGATGTCCTGTTCGGGACACAAACTGCTGTAGCTTGTTGTTGAATCTGGATGCCAGTAGGTCGACCTCTGGGCATCCCCAACGATGGTAAATTTCCTGGAACACCCCTGAGTGTAGGGGCCATTCCCCGCGCAGATTTTCTGGTGACTGAGATAATCTGACTTCCAATTCTCTACTCCTGGGATATGGACTGCCAATAGAATCGGCACATGTCCCTCTGCCCAGGCTAGTATGTGGTTCACCTCCTTCAAAGCTGAACAACTCCTGGTACTGCCTTGGTAGTTTATATAGGCCACGGCAGTGGCACAGTCGTACTGCCCCTAATTCCAGGATGTTGATGGGCAGGATCTTTTCTGTCCTTGACCATTTCCTCTGAGCTGTGAGCCCGTCTAGGGTTGCTCCCCAGCCTGAGAGACTGGCATCTGTTGTCAGTACTCTCCAAGTTACCGGGAGGAAGGATTTTCCCTTTCACAGGTTCTGATCCTGCAACCACCAGTTTAGGCTTAAGCGTGCCCGAGGAGATAAGCACATTGGATAATCCAGGGCTTGTCCTCTTCTGTTCCAAGCTAATAAGATGACTTGTTGTAAAGGCCTGGAATGAAACTGGGCATAGGGCACATCCTCCCTAGAAGACTCATACAGAGCCAAATGGAGGGTTGTCTGGTGCCCCTTATCTGACGCACCTGATCCTTCAGGGCACAGATCCTTACAGGTGGCAAGAATACTCTTACTTGGACCGTATATAGGATCCTACCTAAATACTTTAGACCTTGAGCTGGTTTTAAGGCTGACTTTTCGGTATTTATGAACCAGCCTAAGCTTTTCAAATACCGCACTGTACATGTTATGCTCTGTTCTAGAGCCTGTAATGAGTGATCTCTGAGCAGGAGGTCGTCCAGATACCCGAGCACTAGGATCCTTTTGGCCCTTTAAAGACCCAGTACTAGTGCTAGGACCTTTGTGAACATCCGTGGAGCTGTAGCAAGCCCGAAAGGTAGAGACACAAACTGAAAATGATGTTCCTCTACTGCAAAACGTAGGAACATCTGAAGAGGCTGAAAGATAGGTTGGTGTAAATATGCGTTTTTATATCGATGGAGGCTAGAAAGTCTCCCCTCTGGAGTGAGGCTACTACTGAGCGTACAGACTCCATCCGAAAGGACTGAATCAGTAGATACTTGTTCAGAGATCTTAGGTCCAAAATGGGCCTTGTGTCCCCGTTTGGTTTTTGAGTAAAACCCTGTGCCCTTTTCGGATACAGGACCCTCTACAATCACTCCTTGATACACTAGATGATGTAGTGCCTGAAGCAATAAGTTTCTTTTTGGAGGATTCGAGGGAACGCTGGATCTTAAAAACCTCTGAGGGGGAACCCCCCGCAACTTCAGCTTGTAACTGCAGGCTATAATTGAGGTGAGACACTGGTCCTCAGTTATTGTTCTCCAAATGTCCTCAAAGTGCAGCAGCCTTCCCCCCACTCGATGAAGTGGGGGCGTCTCCTCAAAAGGAGGGCTTGGTGCTGGGTTTAGAAGAATTTTGGACCCAGGGATTTTCTGGCCCTGGCCTTGTGGCTTGCCCCTGGCGGCGAAACTGCCTTGGCACTGAGACATTTGAGGAAGCAGTCCCTGAGGTTTTTAAAATGAGGGATGTCTGATGCTTTTCTTCACAGGAAGTAGAGAACTCTTCCCTCTAGAAATCTTTTGGATATATTTGTCCAAGTGATCATCAAATAAACATTCCCCGTGAAAAAGGGAAACCTGCCAATAACTTTTCACAAGGAAGCTCGGCTGACCAGTTCTTAAGCCACAAAAGTCTGTGCATATGTACAGACAAGAGAGCCAAACGAGAAACCTGCTGTATTGAATCCTTTTAAGGCATCAACAGCAAAACACAGCGCTCGAGGAATATCTGCCTTATTTTCTGGCTGATCATCCTCCTGGTTAGGCCTATCAGGCTGTTTGACCTGATCCTTTAGGGACTGGCAGATACCAATTGCTGCAACAGCTGGCTGAATAGCTGAACTGGTCAAAGAAAAGGAAGCCTTTAATAATGACTCCAATTTCTTATCAACACGGTCTTTCAAGCCCTGTGCATTATCTACCAGACAAGTTAAGTTCTTGTTTAAGGAA
This sequence comes from Rana muscosa, assembly GCA_029206835.1. Classification (NCBI taxonomy): domain Eukaryota; kingdom Metazoa; phylum Chordata; class Amphibia; order Anura; family Ranidae; genus Rana; species Rana muscosa. Next base: position 892,853,723 of record CM055117.1, on the reverse strand, counting down.
GAGACTGCTGCATCTACTGCTGGCATGCTCCATTTTTTTAACAAACTTTTCATCCATGGGATATAAAAGGGAAAACCTCTTAAGAGGAACAAAATCCTGTCAGGATGTTCCCAATCAGCATACACCACCTGTTCCAGCAGGGGGTGTAGAGGGAAAACCTGTGCGGCCTGAAGAGGCCTCAGGGATCCAAAGAGGACCAGGGGGGCTCAGTCACCTCTGCAAGAGGCAACTTAAAGGCAGAATTAACCATTTCAGTCAGAGTAAGGAGAAATTAACCACTGCAAGTGCCTGTTCAGAGTCTGCTCTGTGTCCCACAGCTGCCTTCTGGAAGCACTGCATGCTTGGCATATACAGCTTAAATAAGCTGGCTGTGTGCCGGAACATTCTGTGCATGCGTGCGAATGCACGTGCGCGGTCCCGGGGGAACGGGTGTGGCTGTATTCGCATATGACCCAAATCTTCATACGCCCAAATAAATGCTACTGCGCATGTGCAGCAAAGCAGCATGCGCCATGGCCGCCAAACAAACTTCTAAGTCCAGTGGCGCTTTCGCGAATGCACGTGCATCATGGCCGCCAAACAAACAACTGTGCACACTCTTGCGAACGCACGTGTGCCATGGTGAACCAAGGTGAAATGGTGCACCGTCGTGTGCCATCATACAGGTAAAAAACAGCCAGACACAAGCAAAAAAGGTACACTTTGCAAACACCCACAGCTAGCCCAAACTTCCCCCGTGTGGTCACCGCACACAGGTGTCCAGCCTCTAGCTAGCTTGACTGATTGTAACAATCACTGGGACACCACACAATAATAAACAAAGGGGTTTCACTTACCCGTCCAGGCGCAGGGCAGCTTAGAATCTAAGAGCCCAAACTTCACCCATCACAGCGGGTTCCTGTCACTTGAGGACCTTCAAGGACTGTGTACCCTTTTCATGTTTAGGGTCCACTGCCTTGGACCTGTACAGCACCCTGCAGGAATGCCTTAGCACTGCGTTGTCCAGGACTCCACTTTGCAGGGTCCAGTGCCCAGGGGCTGCATTACAGGCAAAGCCTTGAAGGATCTTAAGTCTTCTTTGCAAGGTTTGGGTACCATTTGTCTAAGCATATAAAGCCTGTGTCAAATGGATCCAATCGGTCAATCCCTTAAGAACTGTTTGTGGAACTAGAGACCTGGAGCTCAGAGAGCTCAAACAAACTGTGCAATCCACCTTGCAGACACTGGTAAAAAACTGAAGTGTTTCCTGTATGGGAGGGGTTATATAGGGGATCACTTCCTGTCTAAAGACCTTTGGTCTACCAGTGTCCATCACCTTAAGATAAAGTATAACCCAGCAGGTAATGAATATTAGCCTGTCTCTGTGCCCCATGATGTATGTAAAAGAAAATAAATATACTTGGAGCCAGGGCAGCAACAAGGGGTGCAGAAGGAGCATGTGTCCTGGGTTCAGTGCAGTATTTGGGGGGGGGGGGGTTTGCTAGAAGATTCAAACCCTTGTCCCAATTCTCACTGACAGGAGTCACATTACTCCTGTCAGAAAAAGCAGGGGTCTAATGCTGCTGGAGGGAGGATTCTGCTCTCTTCTCTCTGCAGCCTGCTGTGGGCACCTCCTCATCAAAAGGAGAATAAATACAAATTATTTCCTGTCAGCATTCAACCACGTTACTGGGGACATTTATCAACTTATAGATACAACCAGAAATGTATATAAAAACCACCAATCTGCACATGATCAAAAAGTATACATAATTTACAGTTAAGCCCAAGTACTATTCAAAGACTTCTAACGCTAGCACAATAGATGATCTAGTTTAAGCCAGCTTGTAGAAGGGCATAGTTGCCAACAGTCACGGATTGGCCGGGACATTCCCGGGATTCAAACCCTTTTCCCGGATTTATTTTGTCCCGGCCAATGTCCCGGCCAATCCGATTTTTCCCGTTTTCCCCGAATTTGGACGCCGCAGGCCGCCGCCGCTAGAGGTCCACGGCTGGCGGAGACAATGTCTCGGCCGGCCGCCATGTTCAAGAAGACCAAAACACGGATGTAGTACAATAGAAAATAAAGCCGCTGCGGCGCCGCCCACACCCCGCACCTCCCCGGGGGTGGGCGGCGCCGCAGCAGCTTTATCTTCTATTGTACTACATCTGTGTTTTGGCTGGCCGGCAGGCCACCCCCCTGCCCCGCCCCGCCCCGCTGCAGGTCTGTCTGTAATGGGGGTCGGCAGCGCCACAGCTTAATTTTTTTTTTTTCAGCCACACTGTCGGCTCCGCCTCTATTTTGTTCCCCTTCAGGGAAGGGGAAACAATAATGGCGGCCGAGACAGGAGACGCCTGTGGTTAAGGGGGACTCCGCTGGGGATGCCTGTGGTAAGGGGGGACTCCGCTGGGAACGCCTGTGGTAAGGGAGGACTCCGCTGGGGACGGCTGAGGTAAGGGGGGACTCCGCTGGGGACGCCTGATGTAAGGGGGGACTCCGCTGGGGACGCCTGATGTAAGGGGGACTCCGATGGGGACGCCTGATGTAAGGGGGGACTCCGCTGGGGACGCCTGAGGTAAGGGGGGACTCCGCTGGGGACGCCTGATGTAAGGGGGGACTCCGCTGGGGACGCCTGAGGTAAGGGGGGACTCCGCTGGGGACGCCTGAGGTAAGGGGGGACTCCGCTGGGGACACTTGATGTAAGGGGGACTCCACTGGGGACGCCTGATGTAAGGGGGGACTCCGCTGGGGACGCCTGATGTAAGGGGGGACTCCGCTGGGGAAGCCTGATGTAAGGGGGGACTCTGCTGGGGACGCCTGATGTAAGGGGGACTCCTCTGGGTACACCTGATGTAAGGAAGGACTCCGCTGGGTACGCCTGAGGTAAGGAGGGACTCCTCTGGGGACGCCTGATGTAAGGAGGGACTCCGCTGGGGACGCCTGATGTAAGGAGGGACTCCTCTGGGGACACTTGATGTAAGGGGGGACTCCACTGGGGACACCTGATGTAAGGGGGGACTCCACTGGGGACGGCTGCATAGTTACCAACAGTCCCGAATTTCCCGGGACAATCATGATTTTTGGACCCTTGTCCACAAGTGTGGAGGGGGCTCTGCTGGGGAGGCACCTGATGCAAGGACGGACTGCTGGGGAGGCACCTGATGCAAGGACGGACTGCTGGGGAGGTACCTGATGCAAGGACGGACTGCTGGGGAGGCACCTGATGCAAGGACGGACTGCTGGGGAGGCACCTGATGCAAGGACGAACTGCTGGGGAGGCCATCTGGTGGCAGGCGACGTGGCAGGTAACACGCTCAGGGCTTCCACTGATTCGGCATTATGGTGAGTTGAATGATTTCATTTTATATTACAATGTAAAAATAGAAATAATGCACTTCAATCATCCTGACACCGTAACAACCATGGTGCCGGGATGATTGAAGCGCCAACAGGTGTTTTGGAGTATCCTTATCTGCCAATTTTGTTACACATTACTATTGTGGTGTAGGATCTGGCTTCTTTCTTTCTATTTCTTTCTCTCTCTTTCTCTCACCTTGGACTCTAGCCACACCCCTTTGAACCACGCCCATTTAAACCACACCCACTATCGTGCGTAAACCACCGCATTTTTCACTCCGGCATGACACGCCTACAAACGAATGCCCCGCCTCCTGATTATAGCAAGGCTCCGCCTCAATACAAAAAAAGTGTCCCAGATGTTTTTTTTGCAATGTTGGCAACTATGGAAGGGTTCCCGTATATATGCAAAGAAACAAAAGGAAAAGCAGATCAAAAAGATCCAATAGTATAGTATTGGAAACTATACCGCCTCCCGACTGCTCAACTTAAGTAACAACGTTGTACTCCTGTTGTAGGAAATTGGATGAGAAAGATTAGTGACAGTAAAGAAATAGAAAACACCCTCTGTTACTACATGATAGAAATGTTATATACCGGTACACAAAGTTGGGTTCAATTGTGAAGAGTTTAAAAAAAAAAAAAAAAAAACAAAGGCAATACCTTTTATCTGCCTCTACAGCTGCAGTCCCGACATACACACGTGCAAAATTATCTGAAAGTGTCTTCCGACATTCTACCTGTGTGTACCAGGCTTTACTTTGTCTTACATGTTTTTGTTAAGCAGGGTACACACAGGGTGGCAGGAATAAAAACTGACCGCTTCAGTTGGAGACATTGTACTTACCATCTGAGGATACTCCAGTGATTGAGTGTTCTGTTGTGTTCTGACAGGGGGAAGGCCCCCTCCCCGCCAGAATACTCCAATCAGTGCTCTCTACAGACAGGCATACACATGGGCAGAATGTCAGCCATTTTTTTTAAACCGGCAAATGTCTCCTGACATTCTGTCCATGTGTACAGGGCTTTACTTACCAGATTTAGGCCCCTTTCACACTGGGGCATTTTTCATGCGGTTTAGCGCTAATATTAGCGCTATTATACCGCATGAAAAATTCGTGCCTGTAGCCCTCAATGTGAAAGCCCGAAGGCTTTCACACTGAAGCTGTGCGCTAGCAGGACCGCTCCAAAAGTCCTGCTAGCCGCTTCTTTACAGCGGTGAAGGAGTGGTGTGTTCACCGCGCCTTTACCGCGCCTGCCCATTGAAATCAATGGGACACTGCGGTAATACCGCCCGCAAACCGCGCAATAGCCGCGGTTTGCGGCCGGTATTAACCCTTTTTCGGCCGCTAGTGGGGGTTAAATTCACCCCCCTAGTGGCCGCATACCGCGGTAAGAACGACGGTATAGCAGCGCTGAAAATCGCGCTGCTATACCGCCACCGCACCTGCCCGCCCCAGTGTGAAAGGGGCCTTAGGGTCCCCTCTGTCATCTCTCCTGAATATGTAGAATGTCAATTTAATTATGTACTTGGAATTTGCATATTAATGAGCAATACTACTTAACTTTTCTTGCCAATTAATATATTGAAGTTTTACAACAACATTTTACATTGACAGAAAGAAAGATACAGATGTCATATTTCAGTGTTGTAACTTAAAGAGATAAGAAGGAGAGCTTGGCCAGTAATACATGACATTGCATTATACAGGATACAAAGAAGAAGAAAAAAAGGCTCCTCAGTATGTCCAAGGCATCATTCACTACTAGGCTTTGATGGACAGTGCGTGACTCCCACAGACCTTTCCATACCAAGTCAGGTGGCAACATTTGTAATTTTATGTAACTGAGGTATGGACTCCATGTCCTCTCTAAATTTGTATGTATTATTTATTTATTTTGTTATTTCCTATTTATTATTTTTTATTTCTGTTAAACATATCAAAGCAATGTTATATTTTTACTTATCTGCTATTGCAAAGCTATTGCAAAGGTTTCAATGGTTTTTCAATTATCTATATATATATATATGAAGCATATACAGTATGTAGTTTGTGTTAAATGATTACTTTTTATGTTTTCATAGCTTTAAGGGTGCAACTGCAATTCTTCACACAATGCATCTACAATCCTAAAAATTTTTGTCTGTCTCACAACTATTTTTGTTCATGGGAGAATGGGAGGACAAGCTTGTATTTGCCCAAAAAAGAGATGGCCTACTCTTCTATAAAAGATTTATTGATGATTTATTTTTTATTTGGGAGGGTAGTGAAATTACATTACATGAATTTTTACGTGAGTTGAATTTTAACAGTAATAATATAAAATTGGAGCATGAATATAATAGAGAACATATACATTATCTGGATGTGAATGTGTTCAGAATTGGTGACGTTTTATCCACTACAGTACATACTTCAAGCCCACTGACAGGAATGGTTATCTTCCAATCAGTAGTGGCCATCACCCACACTGGTTGAGAAACATTCCAAAAGGACAGATAATGTGGGTTAGAAGGAATTGAACCTCAGATAGTGACTTTTTGACACAACTAATGCATGGCTCGACAATCCCCGGGCGCCAGGTCGCAAATGCGACTAGAATTAGCGACCTGGTGCCTGGGGCAGCACAGCTGAGGTTTCCTGTATCTCCGTGCGCCCCCCCCCCCACGCGCACGCGATCGCGTGATCTCGTCGGGCCGCGCCGGCCAGTAATTTAGGCCGCGGCTTTGCGGCCTTCTGCAGGCCTAGTCTTCATTCTGTAATCTGGCGCCATCTTGTGGTGGCCGTTGGTATGACAAGACAACCGGCAATGCTTGCCTGTTTCACTGCCCGCCCATCCCCTTCCCTTTACTTAGAAGTTAACCCCCAAACATTATATATATTTTTTATTCTAACACCCTAGAGAATAAAATGGCGGTCGTTGCAATACTTTATGTCACACCGTATTTGCGCAGCAGTCTTACAAGCGCACTTTTTTGAGGAAAAAAATACACTTTTTTAAATTAAAAAATAAGACAACAGTAAAGTTAGCAGAATTTTTTTTTTATATTGTGAAAGATAATGTTACGCCGAGTAAATTTGATACCCAACATGTCACGCTTCAAAATTGCGTCCGCTCGTGTGTGGCAACAAACTTTTACCCTTTAAAATCTCCATAGGCGACATTTAAAAAATTCTACAGGTTGCATGTTTTGAGTTACAGAGGATAGGGCTAGAATTATTGCTCTCACTCTACCGATCGCGGCGATACCTCACATGTGTAGTTTAAACACTGCTTTCATATGCGGGCGCTACTCACGTATGCGTTCGCTTCTGCACGCATTGGTCGTTAAAAAAAAAAACCTGGCTCCTAACTTTTTTAGCTGGCTCCTAGATTCCAAGCAAATTTGTCAAGCCCTGATCTAATATAATTAAGAACCGGTTTGTTCAAAAGGGCTATAAGGAACATAAATTAGATGAAATAATACAAGATGTAGCAGAAATTACACGTAGCAATTGCCTAATGAATAAAGATATTGGAACAAATAATAGGCATAAATGGGGCTTTATCTCCAATTTCCATGTCCAATATAAAGAAATGGAAGATATATTCAAGCGACATTGGCATTGGCATATATTATGTATGGACAGAGTCCTTCAACAGACCCTACCTGCAAATCCACAGTTTTTTTTTATAGAAAGACACCGAATTATGGCGATAGGATTGTGAAGAAGGTTTTGAATCCACCTAACAGACCTTGCATGTTTTGGGACCAAGCTGGTTTCTTCTCATGTAGAAGATGCAAGGCCTGTTCACAAGTGAATTGCCACATTAGGGGTTTGACTGAATTTATATCTACAGCTAATAATCGGACATTTGAAATTTCTGAATTTATCACATGTGCTACTACACATGTGGTATATGTCTTACAACGCCCATGCAACTTAATGTATGTGGGACGTACAAAAAGGACTTAAAAAAACCGCATCTCTGAACATATATATAACATAAAAATCGGTTTTAAATACCACAGTGTGTCCTTACATTTTAAACAATTCTACAACCAGGATTCGTCTGGTCTCAAATTTTGAGGTATTGACAAGATACATCTCAATTGGAGGGGGTCTAATATGGTACGGGAGATCTCTAAACGTGAAACTACGTGGATTTTTATTTTGAATACTTTAACGCCACATGGTATGAACATCGAATTGGATGTTAACTGCTTCATAAGTGACCACTGATACGTCGATTTATCTGTTTAATATAACAGTTCAGCATTAATAACTGTATTAGCATATCCCATTATGACACTTCCACTATATACATATCCATTCATAGGGTATTTTTAGTCTTTGATTTAATGAATTGATTTAGTAAAAAATTTTTCTGATGTAGAGGATGGACTTTTTAATTTAATAATTTTAGTGAATATATAATTTAATATAGAAGGATATGACAGTGTTTAATGGAACTGTCGATATTTGTTGAATGAATATGTAATTCTTCTGCTATGTCCGTTGGGTCCTTTGGATGATGATTAATTTTATTACATTTTCAATAATCCTCACAGACATTAAACTTTTAAAATAAATATTTTTACAGAGATTTATATAAAATTGGTTATCTTAAAACGGATTACCTTTTAAAGATATTCTCATAGAATTTTTATATAAATTTAAATTTAAAATTAAACCCTTTTAAAATGATTACATATATACGGTATATATATATATTTTTTTAGTTGTATATATTTACAATTGATTTTTATTGCCGGCTAACAGGCTTCCGTCATTGAGTCCCTAATATCGCAAATTGCGATGACCTTAGATTATTAATATTGTTTATTTTTATTTACTTTTAATGAAGTATGGAATAGCACAACATCAGTATAATATGTTGCAATTTAAATGTATGATTTTAACCCTTTTTTGTATCTCACTAGAAAGATTAGATCTGACGGCCGATCTATGCAGATCGAAATGTCTGTATGACCGTATTGCATTGAACCGCTATGGAGGTGGGCGCATTGTCGCGAACATTTAACCCGCCTGGCTCCCCATGAATAATAACATTAAAGCAATTAAAGTCAGAAGTGTAGGAGGTATTTTAGTACCTTTAACCACTTCCCTACCCAGCTATAGTCAAATGACATCCACAGATGGGATCTCCCATCCTGGGTGGACGTCATATGACGTCCTCGGCTTTGTGGGGGGATATCTGAATGATGCCTGCAGCTAGAGGCATCATTCAGATATCTTTTTGTTGTGCCGGCGATTCTGGGCACCATAAGAATGATCATAGCGGCGGTTTCGCTGCTTGATCATTCTTATAGGCGGTGGGAGGGGACATCCGCCACCATCCGGTGCTTCTCCGGGCTCTCCCGTGCCATCGGGGACCCGTAGAGAATCGTCCGGCGCCGGTGGTGGGTCACGTAACGAGCATAGAGATGACTGGTGACCAGATGGTCACCAGTCATCTCTATGACCGTCGGTGGCCCGGGCGCGATGTGATTATGTCACACCCGGGTCCTCAGATGTAAACAAAGCCGCCATTATGGCTAGTAAGTATGAGATCAGTGAAAAAAAATTCACAATCTCATGCTTTCCAGCCTGGAGGAGAGATGTGGGGTCTTATTGACCCTGCATCTCTCAATAAAGAGGACCTGTCACACACATTCCTATTACAAGGGATGTTTACATTCCTTGTAATAGCAATAAAAGTGATCAAAAAAGTAAAATAAGTGTTAAAAAAAAAAAAAGTAAAAAAAAAAAATAATAATAAGAAAAAAAATTAAAACGCCCCTGTCCCCGGTAGCTCGCGATCAGAAGCGAACACACACGTAAGTCCCGCCCACATATGTAAACGCCGTTCAAACCACATATGTGAGGCATTGCCGCGTGCGTTAGAGCGCGTGCAACAATTCTAGCACTAGACCCCTCTGTAACTCTAACCTGGTAACCTGTAAAAAATGTTAAAGCGTCGCCTATGGAGATTTTTAAGTACCGACGTTCCATGAGTGTGCGCAATTATAAAGTGTGACATGTTAGGTATCTATTTACTCGGCGTAACATCATCTTTCATATTTTCCCCAAAAATTGGGCTAACTTTACTGTTTTGTTATTTTTTAATTCATGAAACCATTTTTTTCCCAAAAAAGGCGTTTGAAAATTGATTGCGCAAATACCGTGCAAGAAAAAAAAAGTTGCAATGACCGTCATTTTATTCCCTAGGGTGTCTGCTAAAAAAACATATATAATGTTTGGGGGTTCTGAGTAATTTTCTAGCAAAAGAATGATGATTTGTACATGTAGGAGAGAAGTGCCAGAATAGGCCCGATATTGAGGTGGTAAAAAAAGCCCGGGGTTGAAGTGGTTAACATGCTGGGAATATTCATATGCAGTAATGAAAAGCATTGCATGTCAGTTACTGCAGGATTCTATCAGATACTGGGTTTAGGGTTGATACACCGCCAGACATAGGAAGAGACATGTGAGTCACCTACATTACTAGTGATTGCACATGGGGTAGAAGCTAAATTGGTCGTTCAACATGTATAAGACATTGTAAACGTAAGATGTTGAGCATTGTGAGGGGGTTAGCTCGGCAGCGGGTGTGTGTGACCCCCGGGATGGGCTCCCCACACAAAACAGGCCCAGCAAACGGAGGTTGTGGTTTTCAAAATCAAAAAAAGGTGCGGTTTATTTTCTATTTACAGTGACAAAACACAGCAAAGCAAAAGAAACATAACCAAAATAAATCCTGGTCAAGTTGACCTCTGACTAAACATACAGGTTTCCTAACTAACAACTGGGATCAGCCTAGTGCTGTCCTAGTCCCTAAGTCCCTGGTTTAGTAAAAGTCCAAACAAATAGCCACACAGGCTTTGCCTCACCGCACAGGGGTTCACTCTCCCTAGACAGTCCACACAGGTCTGGTTCCAGGCATGAGCTAACATCTAATGAAGCTGGGAGTTCTTATAGAGGCCTAAATGAGCTGACAAGGTTCAGCTGGTCTCCTCATCTCTGTCTGCACGACGCCCCACACTCTCCCTAGAGGTATGAGTCATCCATGAGCCCACTAGCCTTATACAACTCTCCACCTAGTTGTATAAGTCGGCGTAAAGCCTGAATCTGGGCGAAATATATCTACCCCCCTGGATGCAACCAGGTGACTTTACCTTCCTGCTGTCACATACCCCCCCCTCTTGTTTTAACCTCGGGGTTGGAACACCAGCAATCAGGCATTCATGTACTCGAGACAAAGCATCCACATTCCCCATTTGAACGCCAGGGCGATGCTTTACTGTGAAGTTGAATTCCTGGAGGGCCAGGAACCACCTATTCACTCTTCTATTTGTTTCCTTGTTTTGAGCCATCCACTTTAACGGAGCGTGATCCGTAACCATGTCAAAGTGCCTACCTAGCAGGTAGTACCGAAGGGAATCTAGAGCCCACTTCACCGCTAAACACTCCTTTTCAACGGTGGCGTAATTTACCTCATGGGGCTTCAACTTCCTGCTGAGGTAAATGACTGGGTGCTCTTCCCCGTTCCAGACCTGGGACAATACTGCTCCTAACCCCACATCTGACGCATCACTTTGTACGACAAAGTCTTTAGAGAAGTCGGGTGAGTACAACACTGGCTGGCTTCATAAGGCTTGTTTCAAGAATTGGAATGCTGCCTCAGCCTCGGGGGTCCATTTAATCATGACCGACCCTTTCCCCTTCGTCAGGTTGGTTAGGGGCACAGCCTTAGAAGCAAAGTGGGGAATGAATCGCCGATAATACCCAGCGATTCCCAGAAAGGCTCGTACCTGCTTCTTGCTGTTGGGACGTGGCCAACTCTGGATGGCCTCGACTTTGTTGAGTTGGGGTTTTATTACTCCCCTCCCAATGGTGTACCCAAGATATTTGGCCTCCTCCTGCCCAATGGTACACTTCTTGGGGTTAGCCGTAAACCCCGCTTCCCGAACAGAGTCCAGGACTGCTTGCACTTTTGGCAGATGTGAGGCCCAATCTGTGCTATGGACAATTACGTCATCCAGGTAAGCCGCAGCATACTTCCGATGGGGCCTCAGCATCTGGTCCATTTTCCGCTGGAATGTGGCCGGCGCATTCTGTAACCCGAACGGCATTCTTTTATATTGGAACGCCCCGTCTGGGGTTACAAATGCGGTTTTCTCTTTGGCCGACTTGGCCAGGGGGATTTGCCAATACCCTTTTGTGAGGTCAAGAGTCGTCATGTATCGGGCTGTTCCCAGCCGGTCGATCAACTCATCTATACGTGGCATGGGGTAGGTGTCAAATTTTGTAACTTTGTTCAACTGACGAAAATCGTTACAAAATCGCCAGCTCCCATCCGGTTTAGGCACCAACACGATGGGACTAGACCAATCACTTTGGGACTCCTCTATCACCCCTAAGTTCAGCATTTTCTGTACTTCCTCCCGTATTGCCTCCCGTCGAGCCTCTGGGATCCGATAGGGTTTTAACTTCACCCTTTCACCGGGCGGGGTAATGATGTCATGCTCTACCCCAGATGTTTGTCCCGGCAGCTCAGAGAATACCTCCTTGTTGCGAAGCACAAACTCCTTAACCTCCTGTTGTTGGGGTTGTGACAAGGTGGCTGCTATTCCAACCTCAGGAATCACGCAACCAGTTTGAGCTGGTGACCAAGTGTCTGCGACTAGGGACTCTCTATCCCTCCAGGCTTTCAACAGATTAACGTGATAGATCTGTTCGGGCTTTCGCCTTCCTGGTTGTCTGACCTTGTAATTCACTTCGCTCACTTTTTCCATTATCTCGTAGGGGCCTTGCCATTTGGCAAGGAATTTACTTTCAACCGTAGGGACAAGTACCAATATCCTATCCCCCGGGGAAAAGGTACGGGTCTTGGCTCCACGGTTGTACACTCTCTGCTGTGCCAACTGCGCTTGGGCCAAATGTTCCTTCACGATGGGCATTACCTGTGCAATTCGATCTTGCATCAGGGCGACATGCTCAATCACACTCCTGTGGGGAGAACTCTCACTTTCCCAAGTTTCCTTGGCAATATCCAACAGCCCTCTTGGGTGTCTCCCATACAGTAACTCAAAGGGGGAGAATCCCGTAGAGGATTGGGGCACCTCCCTAATAGCAAACATCAAATAAGGAAGTAAACAGTCCCAATCCTTTCCATCTCTATCCACCACTTTCTTCAACATTTGTTTTAGGGTTTTGTTGAATCTTTCAACCAGCCCATCGGTTTGGGGGTGATACACAGACGTACGCAATTGCGTCACTTTGAACAATTTACACAGCTCTTTCATAACCCGGGACATAAAGGGTGTACCTTGGTCCGTAAGCAGTTCTTTACAAATACCCACCCGGCTAAAAACAAGAGATAGCTCTTTGGCTATGGTTTTGGCCGAGGTATTTCGGAGAGGGATCGCTTCTGGATAACGGGTGGCATAGTCCATTATAACTAATATGTACTGGTGCCCCCTAGCGGACTTGATTATAGGACCTACCAAATCCATGGCGATCCTCTCAAACGGGACCTCAATGATGGGTAGAGGGACCAGCGGGCTACGGAAATGTGGCATCGGGGCCAACCTCTGACACACAGGGCAGGAGGAACAATAATTTTCTACGTCCTTCATCACCCCCGGCCAATAGAATCTCTGTAATACCCTCTCTCGGGTTTTCTCTGTCCCCAGATGACCTCCAAGAATGTGCCCATGGGCCAACTCCAACACCAACTTCCTGTAAGGTTTGGGCACCACAAGCTGCTCAACGGTTTCTTCTGCCCTTTTTGCCACCCGATACAGTAGGTCCTTCTCTACGCTGAAGTATGGGTAAGTGCAGGTATTATCTGGGTTCACTAACTCACCATCTATTTTCACTACGTTTTCCCGTGCCTTTATTAGGGCGGGGTCTTTCAACTGTTCTGTGGCAAAGTTTTCCCTGTGAACCTCAAGATCAGAAAACTCCACAGACGGTAGGTTTTCGTCTGAGGAGGTGGGCTTCTCTCCAGTTTCTTGAGTCTCCCCTGCCAATACTGATAAGGGAAATTCCGGAGAGTCCTCACCACTCTCAGGGGAGTTCTGGCTATCACATTCCTGGTACATAGGGGCACCAGTGAGGGGCTCAGGATCATCCCACAGTTCCCAGAACTTCGGAAAATCCCTTCCCACAATGGCGTCATGCGGTAACTGAGATACTAAGCCCACCGGATGAGAGAGGGTACCTTTGGGGGTCTCGAAACACACTGTAGTCACTGGATACTCTCGGGTGTCCCCATGCACACAAATAACAGCTACCTTGCTATTCCCAGAGACCTCTGTTTTAACTAACTCAGCCTTTATCAGGGTCACAAGGCTACCTGAATCCAACAATACCACAACATTTCTACCATTAACACACATTTTGCATAAATGTTTCTCAGTTCCTCGAATGGCAGTGCATGCGACTGTCGCACACAGCGACTGACGTCTGCCCGTTAGAAAGTCACACTGCATGGGTTCCTCCACAACCGGGCAATTGGCTGCAATATGTCCCGCTTGCCGGCAGCGGTAGCAAACGATCCTTCTTGCCGCCTCTTGAGCCGCTGATTTCCCCGGCTGTTCTCGCCAAACTTGGGGTAGAGCTCCCACCCTCTCACTCTCTCCACCCTCACCCCTTGGAATCCTCTTATCCGCCCCTGGGGATGGTCTGGTCTTAGGGTGGAAAGTCCGAGTGTCTCTGGAAGAGGCCGTCAGGTTCTCTGTAGCCAAGTATTTCTCCACACGATCCACAAGACCATCGGCCGTCTCTGGGTCTCCATGGCTTACCCACTTTTGGATGGCAGTAGGAAGAGCTCTCAAAAACCGATCCATTACAACACGTTCCACAATCTTTGGTGCGGACAAAGTCTCTGGCTGTAGCCACTTTCTGCTCAGGTGAATGAGATCATACATTTGAGACCTGGGGGGTTTTCCAAGCTGGAAAGTCCAGTTATGCACACGCTGAGCCCGGACAGCCTGGGTGACACCCAGCCTTGCCAATATTTCAGCTTTTAGCATCACATAGTCTTTTGCTTGGTTAGGCTCTAGGTCATAGTAAGCTTTCTGCGATTCACCAGTTAACAGAGGAGCCACCAGTCCAGCCCACTGCTCCTCAGGCCACTTTTCTCTTTCAGCGGTCCTTTCAAATGTGGTCAAAAATACCTCTGGATCATCCTCTCCAGTCATTTTTGTCAATAAACGACTCACCCCAAAGGACGCGGTATTAGTGGGACGGCTTTCCTCACTGGTCTGCGGACGTTGCTGCATTACTGCTTCCATCTGTTGTTGTAGTCTCTGCTCTTGCTTCTGCAACAGGTCTATGAAGCGGGCCTCAGATTGCTGCTGGGCTCGTTGCTGAGCCTCCAGACTCTGTTGCAAAGTTGCGTTTGTCTGCTGCTGGGCTGCAAGGCTCCTTTGCAAACCTGCATTTGTCTGCTGTTGATTGGCATTTGCTAGAGCCAGCTGCTTCAGTATCTCCTCCATGCTGGCTTAAAAAAAACTGCCACTGGTTCTCCACCAACTGTGAGGGGGTTAGCTCGGCAGCGGGTGTGTGTGACCCCCGGGATGGGCTCCCCACACAAAACAGGCCCAGCAAACGGAGGTTGTGGTTTTCAAAATCAAAAAAAGGTGCGGTTTATTTTCTATTTACAGTGACAAAACACAGCAAAGCAAAAGAAACATAACCAAAATAAATCCTGGTCAAGTTGACCTCTGACTAAACATACAGGTTTCCTAACTAACAACTGGGATCAGCCTAGTGCTGTCCTAGTCCCTAAGTCCCTGGTTTAGTAAAAGTCCAAACAAATAGCCACACAGGCTTTGCCTCACCGCACAGGGGTTCACTCTCCCTAGACAGTCCACACAGGTCTGGTTCCAGGCATGAGCTAACATCTAATGAAGCTGGGAGTTCTTATAGAGGCCTAAATGAGCTGACAAGGTTCAGCTGGTCTCCTCATCTCTGTCTGCACGACGCCCCACACTCTCCCTAGAGGTATGAGTCATCCATGAGCCCACTAGCCTTATACAACTCTCCACCTAGTTGTATAAGTCGGCGTAAAGCCTGAATCTGGGCGAAATATATCTACCCCCCTGGATGCAACCAGGTGACTTTACCTTCCTGCTGTCACAGCATATATATTGGGCGAGTCGTGTTGTATAGCCACACCCTCAGATGATGTCACAGATGACGAAACGCGTTCGGGCGTGGCTATACGACAACCCAGAATAGTGTGAACAATCCATTGAGAAACATATTGAATGTTTTAAAATCGTGCCGAGTGTATGAGATATACTGCCACGCAAATCCTTTGGACGTAACACATTGTTTGATGCCAGTTTTTATCTTGAAAGATTGGAAGTGTATTTCCTGCAGGGGGGTATTTATATTTAAATAAAACTACTTGAAACGGGATTACGCTATGGGCCATTTGTTTTTTCTTTTCCATGTGAATGAGCTCATTTAGTTGATGACCCGGCCCGCCTGTTAGCAGCCGTTTCTGTGTCCAGTATCCCGGGAAGAGGTCTGAAACCACAATCGATTCACCGCTATAGGTCTGCCATCGAGCCATTGTCTGGTAAGAATTAAATCTATAAACCCCCAGAACCATACGGGTGGATGGTGAAAACACTGTATTGAAGTTTTTTGATCTCAGGGATATGATCACAGTTCAACTTGCTGTATGGACTAAATTGATTGCACGTTCATAGTGAACTTTAAATCACCTTAATGGTGAAGTTATAGTATCGTTGCAACAAATATATAATTTTGAACTTACACATTTTTATTACGTTTAATGTTAAGCACATTTCGTGTGTGTTTATTTATGTAGCGTTCCCTACACGAAGTAGTGTTTTGTTTTTATATGATTGTTGCCTTGCTTGCTAATTAGTAAGTATATATGGTAGCAGCTTTTTTTATCTTTAACTTAGTTAGAATAAATGTATATTTTTTTTTATTTTTTGCTGATTTCACTAGCCCTATAAGTGATTAAATTTGTAGAAGAAGGTTTTAGGGAATCTACATTTTGGTTTAATCCTAAAAATGGAATTATCAAAATTTTCCATTGCCTTCATACCAAGTCAGGTGGCAACATTTGTGATTTTATGTAACTGATGTATGGACTCCATGTCCTCTCTAAATATGTATGCATTATTTATTTATTTTGTTATTACCTATTTATTATTTTTTATTTCTGTTAAACATATCAAAGCAATGTTATATTTTTACTTACCTGCTATTTCAAATCTATTGCAAAGGTTTCAATGATTTTTCAATTATCTATATATATGAAGCATATACAGTATGTAGTTTGTGTTAAATGATTACTTTTTATGTTTCATAACTTTAAGGGTGCAACTGCAATTTGTCACACAAATTTTCCATTGCCTTCAGGTTGATTTATAAATCATATGATACCTGAAGGGATATTTTCCCAAGGGCTTGTCACTCTTCTGTTAGTCTATTTATAGATTTAGTTTATTATGTAAATCCGTACCCCAGAGTTTATATGCCTTTAGAGTATATTATCATGCTGTGTCATGACAATAAAAAAAAACATCTTGCAATATCGAATACTGTATTACACAAGGTCAGTTAAAAAATATGACCCCTTTTTCTACAACAGCAAATTTCCAGAAGCAATACTCACTTACACAGTTCCAACCAAAACTGCCATTTTAGGTCTATATACAGGCATACCCCACTTTTAAGTACACAATGGGGTTTATTTACTAAAGCTGTAAAACACAAAATCAGGCTCACTTCTGCATAGAAACCAATGAGCTTCTAACCCCAGCTTGTTCAATTGAGCCATGGTAATAAAACCTGGAAGCTCGTTAGTTTTTATGCAGAAGTGAGACTGATTTTGCGCTTTCCAGCTTTAGTAAATAAACCCCATTCTCCCAACATTCTAAAAGTTAAACTTGAACAATTTTAAGCCCTGCATTAAATTTGCTCCACCATAAATACAAGCATACTTACCGTATATACTCGAGTATAAGCCACGTTTTTCAGCCATTTTTTTAGGGCTGAAAGTATACCCCTCGGCTTATACTCGAGTCAGTACATGAAAATCTTGTTATTCCGCGGCCGGCGTCCATTGTTTAAATCTCGTGGCTTTCTTCTGGTCCCTTCTGCGATAGGCGTTTCCAGCAAACACTGTGTTGAGTGTTGCGCCTATCATTGACGTTCTCTTGTCCGACGTCTGTGATTGGCGGAACACTGAACACAGTGCCTGCTGGGAAACGGAGTCCGAGAATGAGAGGATCTCCGTGATAGGCGCAACACTCAACACAGTGTTTGCTGGAAACGCCTATCACGGAAGGGACCAGAAGAAAGCCGCGAGATTTAAACAATGGACGCCGGCAGCGGAATAAGAAGATTTTCAGGTACACTGACTGACTCGGGCACAGGGAGGCTGCAATGGACACAGTAAGGGGGCACAGTGAGGTGGCAATGGGCAGTGAGGTGGCAATGGGCACATTGAGGTGGCACAGTGAGATGGCAATGGGCACAGTAAGGTTGGGCAATTGGCACAGTGAGGTAGCAATGGGCACATTTCCCCCCCCCCCCCTAGGCTTATACTCGAGTCAATAAGTTTTCCCAGTTTTTTTGTGGTAAATGTAGGTACCTCGGCTTATACGGTACATTTTCATTATGAAAATTAGAAAAGATAATAGCTTATAAATGTTATCATGGAACTGGCACATTTAAGAGATGGGAAGTTCTCAGAGAATGTTTTTTTTAAATGTTCAGAGAACCGGCTCATTTTAGAGATGGGAAGTTCTAAGAGAATGTTTTTTTTTTTCAAATGTTCATATAATCAGAGTCTTGAAAAAAAAAAACATGTTTCCTTGTATCAGGTAATTTAAATTCTAGAGGCATTCTAGGTCAAAATTTTAGTCAAACTCAAAGTTTGTGATTTCAAGCTCTCCAACAGTAATGTAAACCTCAAAACATGTATGTTGTAATATGAAAAAAAGGGGGATGGGGGGGGGAGCACTCACATTGCCACATCCAAAAATTAAGGGAATATATTAAGTACTCAAAGAGTGAAAAATAGGACTTTGCAGGCAACACACAGAACATAGGGTACAAAAATAATTTTATTATCACAGAAATGTTAAACAAGAATAAAAGACCATACAGTGTATATAAAGTGACAGTGGAGAGTCCCTTGAACGTCGACGCGTTTCACCGTGAGGCTTCGTCAGGATGGACAAATAGGGGGGGACGATTACAAACACACTTGGGACAAAATCTCACTATCTGAAATGAGATATATACAAATTAGTATATGGTATATACAATTAAAAACATAAAAAAATGGTATAAAAACATCCTTGGTGCTATGTGGCCACCCATCCACCCCTCCCTGCGCAGCAAAAGATCCAAACGCCATTAAACCCCAGAGTAGAAGAATGCAAAGATACCTTGGAAGACACTCCAGATAGCAAAAGAGTTGTTCACCAGACTATCAATTAGTATATATAGTCTGGGATTGGGTGTGTATATATAATCTGTTAGAGATAAATAAGAGCATATAGAAATATATATGTGTATTTAAGTAAAGGCTTTACATTATTATATATAGAAAATAATGTAGGTTACAGTTATATATAGTTGTTACCTGTAGGTCACACAGTAAGAAATCGCAGGGAAAAAATCAGCGGAAAAATAGTTGGACAGACTAGATACTTGCAGCTACAACTAGCTTGACAGATCTACAGGGACCAAAAGACTGTAATCAGGTATGTATTAAAGCCCAAAATATATGTCTACAAGATCAAGAATAAAGAATTACCATCTGTATCCAGGCAAAATTGCCAAAGCGGGGGTATAAGACGTTGTGGTAATGAGGTTCTCAAAAGCCAAACATGAGCATTCACAATGGAAGTGCAGGTAAATCAGCCAGTGTAATAGGGATTCTGCCACTATACAGAGTCTAAAACAAGAATACAGGCTTAAATGTTTGAAGATGTTTAAATAGAGCAACTAGTGTCCAAAAAGGACCACCGTGATGTACACAGTGCTTCTTACCTGACTATTGAACGCTGCAGTGCTAGCCCCCAGGAGTCAGCCTCGTGCTGAACACAAGGAAATACTCCCATTAGTGTCATTCTTATAGTGCCAGATCGCGCCAAAAAGCGGGCATTAGCGTGCGGCGCAATGACGTCATACATCTGCGTCATGCGCATTGGCGTCATCGCGGCAGTGCGCCGCAAACAAAAACAGGAAGCGGCACATACGCCATCTTGCAAAAGGGAAAGAGGCAGGGAAAGACATAGGAGCGCCGCACTCAGAACACATAAAGTGTCCAACGCATCATCTTGTAGAAAAAAGAAAAAGGCAGGACTGCACAGTACACGTAGTGCTAACAAGGCCATCTGCTGGAAAGAAAATCGTACAGTGAATTAAGACATTGGTAGTGGCGATTACCATCAAAAATAAAGAATGCATAGTAAAGGTAGTGCTTACAAAGCCCTGTGCTAAGGAGAAAATAGCACAGTGAATTAAGGCATTGGGCATGGCAATTACCATCAAGGGTAGAAAGTGCGCAGAAAGGAGGGGGTAGGCACCAGAGAGCATACAAGGATATCGTACAGTTTAACATATATATATATATAGTGATACAATACACATGTTGTAAATCTCAATATAGATAAATGTTCCTTGGAGCTTAGTTCCATTCTGTGCGTTGCACATATTGTTAATATCAGTTCATAAGGCTCTGTCATTACTCAGCAGAGCAATCCAAATGTAGAAAGTCTTCTTTTGATTTTGTGTTGGACTATTTAGAAACCCTTTAGTGAGGAATGGAATAATCTCTCTGAACAGAGAGGAACAGAGAGACATTTCAATCAAGTGGAGGTAAATATTTTCCAGAAACATCTTACATGGGGTAGGGAGAGAACGGCAGCATTTGGAGAGGGAACCATGACAGGAAATAGTAAAGATGTTACAGAAATGGTTTAAAACTGACCATGTCATTTAGACCCGGATACTGGGTGGCTTTTAATTTATATACCCATTCCGTTTCTTTTTGGAGGACCCTTTGATCAAAATTACCTCCCCATGGGTCCTCATAGACCCGTTCCAGGGCGGCAACCTTAAAGACCTGGGGTTCATAGCGGTGCCTGAACGCCACATGATGACCAATAGTGGTGTTCAGGAGACCACTTGTTGCATAGTATACATGATCTTTGATCCTTCTCCAGAAAGCTCGGATTGTTTTGCTGATGTAAAAAGATCCACAGCAGCAAAAGATAATGTAGATAATCCCCTTGGTCTGACATGTAACATGGTGTTTCAAAACATGAACCTGACCATTTGGTAGAGTAATCCTAGGGCCCTCAATTAGAAGGTCACAGTAGTCACAATGGCCACGCCTATAGAGTCCCTTCACCTCCTGAGGTGTGCTATCCAATCGCCTGTAACTGCTTTGTACCAGACGATCACGAATCGAGTTGGCTCGTCGAAAGGTAATTTCTGGACTAGTTCCAATGTACTTTTTTAGGACACTATCGGCAGCCAAAATGTGCCAGTGTTTTTGCATGATTGTCCTGATTTGAGCATGCTGGTCAGAGTATGTAATTATAAATCTCACTACATCAGGGGTGTTCTTTTTGGGAGTTCTAGCCAATATAGCATTCCTAGGTCACATAAGGGCTTTTCTATAGGCAATCTTGAGACAATTTTTGCTATAGCCCCTTGTTTTTAGACGTGTGTATAGGAGATTGGCTTCCTCTTTGAATTTAATATCGTCGGTGCAGTTCCGTCTTAGACGTAGGTACTGCCCGAAAGGTATACTTTGAATCAGGGAGCGGGGGTGCGAGCTTGTCGCATGTAGGATAGTATTTCCTGCCGTAGGCTTATGATACAGGGTGGTTTTAATTACACCACCTCCTGTGACATAGATCAATATGTCCAGATATGCAATCTTTACCTGGCTATAAGCCATAGTAAATTTAAGGTTGTATCTGTTGGTAACAACATGGCCTGGGGAATGCCCAGGGAAAAACCAAGCCTACTTACCGACCAGCTCGCTGACAACCAATTAACCTGTCTAACAGTATGCGTTAAAAACAGGGGTTTGCCCGCACGCATTTGCAAACGCATGCGTGAGCCACAGAGCCACGCCAAGGCCCCCTGGAGTCTGTGGTCCTACACTAACATTGAGTGTCCACACAATGAAGGCACATGCATTCTGATGGTTAGATGAGGGCAGGTGGACTGAAGGGGAGCCACCCCTCCTTAAAGGTACAGGAGCACACCAAACACCCAGCGTAGCACAATGGCAGCAAAGGTGTTGGTGCACTGCTGGACCAATACAAGCACCATAGGTGAAAACAAAAACATGTCCACCACCCCCATCTATAGCTGGCTATCACGGTAAGTAGCATTGGAAGGCTAAAGCAGATAACAACATGGCCTGGGGAATGCCCAGGGAAAAACCAAGCCTACTTACCGACCAGCTCGCTGACAACCAATTAACCTGTCTAACAGTATGCGTTAAAAACAGGGGTTTGTCCGCACGCATTTGCAAACGCATGCGTGAGCCACAGAGCCACGCCAAGGCCCCCTGGAGTCTGTGGTCCTACACTAACATTGAGTGTCCCCACAATGGAGGCACATGCATTCTGATGGTTAGATGAGGGCAGGTGGACTGAAGGGGAGCCACCCCTCCTTAAAGGTACAGGAGCACACCAAACACCCAGCGTAGCACAATGGCAGCAAAGGTGTTGGTGCACTGCTGGACCAATACAAGCACAATAGGTGAAAACAAAAACATGTCCACCGCCCCCATCTATAGCTGGCTATCACGGTAAGTAGCATTGGAAGGCT
Organism: Rana muscosa; assembly: GCA_029206835.1. NCBI lineage: Eukaryota > Metazoa > Chordata > Amphibia > Anura > Ranidae > Rana > Rana muscosa. The sequence goes on along the minus strand of CM055117.1, from coordinate 892,831,535 downwards.
AAAGCAGATAACAACATGGCCTGGGGAATGCCCAGGGAAAAACCAAGCCTACTTACCGACCAGCTCGCTGACAACCAATTAACCTGTCTAACAGTATGCGTTAAAAACAGGGGTTTGTCCGCACGCATTTGCAAACGCATGCGTGAGCCACAGAGCCACGCCAAGGCCCCCTGGAGTCTGTGGTCCTACACTAACATTGAGTGTTCCCACAATGGAGGCACATGCATTCTGATGGTTAGATGAGGGCAGGTGGACTGAAGGGGAGCCACCCCTCCTTAAAGGTACAGGAGCACACCAAACACCCAGCGTAGCACAATGGCAGCAAAGGTGTTGGTGCACTGTTGGACTAATACAAGCACCATAGGTGAAAACAAAAACATGTCCACCGCCCCCATCTATAGCTGGCTATCACGGTAAGTAGCATTGGAAGGCTAAAGCAGATAACATGGCCTGGGGAATGCCCAGGGAAAAACCAAGCCTACTTACCGACCAGCTCGCTGACAACCAATTAACCTGTCTAACAGTATGCGGTAAAAACAGGGGTTTGTCCGCACGCATTTGCAAACGCATGCGTGAGCCACAGAGCCACGCCAAGGCCCCCTGGAGTCTGTGGTCCTACACTAACATTGAGTGTCCCCACAATGGAGGCACATGCATTCTGATGGTTAGATGAGGACAGGTGGACTGAAGGGGAGCCACCCCTCCTTAAAGGTACAGGAGCACACCAAACACCCAGCGTAGCACAATGGCAGCAAAGGTGTTGGTGCACTGCTGGACCAATACAAGCACCATAGGTGAAAACAAAAACATGTCCACCGCCCCCATCTATAGCTGGCTATCACGGTAAGTAGCATTGGAAGGCTAAAGCAGATAACAACATGGCCTGGGGAATGCCCAGGGAAAAACCAAGCCTACTTACCGACCAGCTCGCTGACAACCAATTAACCTGTCTAACAGTATGCGGTAAAAACAGGGGTTTGTCCGCACGCATTTGCAAACGCATGCGTGAGCCACAGAGCCACGCCAAGGCTCCCTGGAGTCTGTGGTCCTACACTAACATTGAGATGTCCCCACAATGGAGGCACATGCATTCTGATGGTTAGATGAGGGCAGGTGGACTGAAGGGGAGCCACCCCTCCTTAAAGGTACAGGAGCACACCAAACACCCAGCGTAGCACAATGGCAGCAAAGGTGTTGGTGCACTGCTGGACCAATACAGGCACCATAGGTGAAAACAAAAACATGTCCACCGCCCCCATCTATAGCTGGCTATCACGGTAAGTAGCATCTGTTGGTACTCAGCATCTGCATGAACTTGTTTAAGGAGGTGAGCGATCCCGCCCATAGCATCAACACGTCATCAATAAAACGAAACCCACCCAGAACAAAACAAAAGAGGTGACCAAATTCATCATTGGAAAAAAGTTCACGTTCCCACCCCCCCAGGTACAGGTTCGCATATGAAGGCGCACAACATGTGCCCATTGCGACCCCCTGTACCTGGAGGAGGTGGGACCCATCGAACGAGAAGACATTTTTGGTTAGAATATGTTCCAAAAGTTTGAGTACAAAGCCGTTTAGACCAGTGGACTTAGGACCTCGTTCATTAAGGAACCGTGAAATGACCTGAAGTCCCAATTTATGTGGAATAGAAGAATAAAGAGCTTCTACATCTATGGATACTAAAAAGCATCTCGGGGGCACATTGAGGCCATCAAGAGTTCTGAGAAGATCAGGAGTATCCTGGATGTAAGACGGGAGGGTAATCACATGAGGTCGCAGATATTCGTCGACGAATTTGCTCGCTCGTTCCGTCTTTGCACCTACACCGGATACTATTGGACGACCCGGGGGTCTAGACATATTTTTATGTGTCTTAGGAAGAGAATAAAAACATGGAGTTTTAGGGTAGGGCACCTGAATGCCCTCAAAGATCTCTTTGGTGATCAAGCCCTCGGAGAGGGCACAATGAATGGTGTCATTATATTGTTGGTTATATTTTTCTATAACATCCTGAGATATTGGTCGATACCAATCCCGGTTTTTAAGGATGTCCCAGCACATATTCCTATAATTAAGCTCTTCCATGACCACCACATTGTCTGAGGGTTTGATCACCAAATTCGGATTGTGACTGAGGCCAGCCAGAGCCTGACGTTGTGGTATCGAGAGGTTCTGGCTTGCTGACCTATTGAGGGCCAGAGATTCAATATCCCCAATAGCCTGGGTCAGAAAGGCCCAGACATTTGAGTTGGTATGAAGTGAGGGAAATTGGGTAGATTTCTTTTTTACTGCCTTGCCTTGTGATTCAATATCATTAAGATATTGAGTATTTTGGATATGTAGGCCCCTAGCCATATCTGTTTCTGAGTTGGTTTCAGAAAACTCGCTTCCTTCACTTTCGTCCAGCAGCAACACCAAATTCTTAAGGGCTCGGAATTCAGCCACCGTGAAGTCCTTCCAGATCTCTTGGTGGGATAGTTCCATCTGTTTAGTGCATCGTTCTTTGTCGTACATGAACTTAAAAGTAAGTTTTCAAGCAAATAGGCACAAGTCCTTGATGAGCTCAAACTTATTTGAGGAATTATTGGGGCAAAAACTAAGGCCCAGACTAAGGAGGTCTGTTTCTACCTCACTTAATGGGTACGAGGACAGATAGATAACCTCTAAGCGGTGTACCTCTTTTTGAATTCCCCCCTCTATACTGTTTACAGACGATAGTACGTCAGTGGTAAGATCAGTAGAGGGAGTAGATGGAGTATGATCGAGAAGACCTGATTCATTGGAAGCATCTGGGGTGTAAATGCGGGAAAAAAAATTATCAATACGTCATCTTTTACTATTCTTGGCAATAGCACCAGAGGTGGCCAAATTGTGTGTTTTGGCCATCGCCTGTGCTGTTCCAATGATATGTTGGCGAATGTCGGATTTAGCCCAAGGAGTCACAGTAGGGATGGAGGAAGTCTCAGGGGAGACACCAGGTGTGGAATTGGGGAACATAGATACCCCTCTATTATATAAAGGGTTTGGGTCTAGACAAGTGTCAGAGGGATTGTGTGCTTGAGGTCGCCCATAGTCCCCTGTGATATGCTTCTTACTTGGAGTACCCGTCTGATGCCCCCCACCATTTTGAGGTCTTTTCCTTGGATTTCATCTCCCCTGTCGTCCTCGGCCACCTGTTTGTGAGTTCTGTGAAGTAAGAGAATTGACAGAAGAGTCAGAGTCATATTTGTCCCTGTCATTGGGTTGTCTCCTATTCCTAGATGGCCCAGGTCCCCTCCGTGTACCTCGTTGGCTGTTGGCAAGTGGCCAATTGTAGGCATACTTCCCTGCAAATGCCAATCTATCACGCGCAAATTTATCTTCCTTCTTAAGGAGTAGATCTTTCGTAAACCCCTGTATGTGCTCCTTGAGGTGCACATCAAAGGGTCCGAAATCTGGATTGCCTAGTGTTACCATATTCTCGTCATATATCCTCTTAATCTCACAATCTACCACCTTAGATTCTTGCATATAGTATTCAATCATGAGCTCTATCATTTTCCTTGAGCATAGTTGGAGATTTGCTTCCCATCGAGTCTTAAAGTCAGGATCAAGAGCCCAAATGTTTGGGAAGACCTGTACTCTCAGTCCCTTTGGGTTCAAATCATCTACCAAGTATTGCTCGAAATATCTGATATGCCAAAAAAGGCTAGATTTTCTTTCAAAAGTCTGGATAAGTTTCTGGTATACAATTTCACATTCGACATCATTGGATTTAAGAGAAGAACAGTGTTGTTTGATTCCCATCATAAACCCCTCCCAGTTGTTGCCTGCAAAGTCCGCCATGAGTGTATAAACCTCAAGATTGAAATAATCCACAAAGGGATTTCAAAAGCAAAAATTAAGGGGAATAGTCACATCAATAAAAAATATACAGAAGACAATCAGCCACAATTATATGGTTGATATAATCGGTGAAGTCCTACATGTAGGGGACTTAACACCAGGAGTGCATAGGTACAAGAAGTTGGTGTTTACCACCCAAAAATGTAATATGAAAAAAAGGGGGATGGGGGGGGAGCACTCACATTGCCACATCCAAAAATTAAGGGAATATATTAAGTACTCAAAGAGTGAAAAATAGGACTTTGCAGGCAACACACAGAACATAGGGTACAAAAATAAATTTTATTATCACAGAAATGTTAAACAAGAATAAAAGACCATACAGTGTATATAAAGTGACAGTGGAGAGTCCCTTGAACGTCGACGCGTTTCGCCGTGAGGCTTCTTCAGGACGGACAAATAGGGGGGGTGCGATTACAAACACACTTGGGACAAAATCTCACTATCTGAAATGAGATATATACAAATTAGTATATGGTATATACAATTAAAAACATAAAAAATGGTATAAAAACATCCTTGGTGCTATGTGGCCACCCATCCACCCCTCCCTGCGCAGCAAAAGATCCAAACGCCATTAAACCCCAGAGTAGAAGAATGAAAGATACCTTGGAAGACACTCCAGATAGCAAAAGAGTTGTTCACCAGACTATCAATTAGTATATATAGTCTGGGATTGGGTGTGTATATATGATCTGTTAGAGATAAATAAGAGCATATAGAAATATATATGTGTATTTAAGTAAAGGCTTTACATTATTATATATAGAAAATAATGTAGGTTACAGTTATATATAGTTGTTACCTGTAGGTCACACAGTAAGAAATCGCAGGGAAAAAATCAGCGGAAAAATAGTTGGACAGACTAGATACTTGCAGCTACAACTAGCTTGACAGATCTACAGGGACCAAAAGACTGTAATCAGGTATGTATTAAAGCCCAAAATATATGTCTACAAGATCAAGAATAAAGAATTACCATCTGTATCCAGGCAAAATTGCCAAAGCGGGGGTATAAGACGTTGTGGTAATGAGGTTCTCAAAAGCCAAACATGAGCATTCACAATGGAAGTGCAGGTAAATCAGCCAGTGTAATAGGGATTCTGCCACTATACAGAGTCTAAAACAAGAATACAGGCTTAAATGTTTGAAGATGTTTAAATAGAGCAACTAGTGTCCAAAAAGGACCACCGTGATGTACACAGTGCTTCTTACCTGACTATTGAATGCCGCAGTGCTAGCCCCCGGGAGTCAGCCTCGTGCTGAACACAAGGAAAGACTCCCATTAGTGTCATTCTTATAGTGCCAGATCGCGCCAAAAAGCGGGCATTAGCGTGCGGCGCAATGACGTCATACATCTGCGTCATGCGCATTGGCATCATCGCGGCAGTGCGCCGCAAACAAAAACCGGAAGCGGCACATACGCCATCTAACAAAAAGGGAAAGAGGCAGGGAAAGACATAGGAGCGCCGCACTCAGAACACATAAAGTGTCCAACTCATCATCTTGTAGAAAAAAGAAAAAGGCAGGACTGCACAGTACACGTGGTGCTAACAAGGCCATCTGCTGGAAAGAAAATCGTACAGTGAATTAAGACATTGGTAGTGGCGATTACCATCAAAAATAAAGAATGCATAGTAAAGGTAGTGGTTACAAAGCCCTGTGCTAAGGAGAAAATAGCACAGTGAATTAAGGCATTGGGCATGGCAATTACCATCAAGGGTAGAAAGTGCGCAGAAAGGAGGGGGTAGGCACCAGAGAGCATACAAGGATATCGTACAGTTTAACATATATATATAGTGATACAATACACATGTTGTAAATCTCAATATAGATAAATGTTCCTTGGAGCTAAGTTCCATTCTGTGCGTTGCACATATTGTTAATATCAGTTCATAAGGCTCTGTCATTACTCAGCAGAGCAATCCAAATGTAGAAAGTCTTCTTTTGATTTTGTGTTGGACTATTTAGAAACCCTTTAGTGAGGAATGGAATAATCTCTCTGAACAGAGAGGAACAGAGAGACATTTCAATCAAGTGGAGGTAAATATTTTCCAGAAACATCTTACATGGGGTAGGGAGAGAAAGGCAGCATTTGGAGAGGGAACCATGACAGGAAATAGTAAAGATGTTACAGAAATGGTTTAAAACTGACCATGTCATTTAGACCCGGATACTGGGTGGCTTTTAATTTATATACCCATTCCGTTTCTTTTTGGAGGACCCTTTGATCAAAATTACCTCCCCGTGGGTCCTCATAGACCCGTTCCAGGGCGGCAACCTTAAAGACCTGGGGTTCATAGCGGTGCTATGATGACCAATAGTGGTGTTCAGGAGACCACTTGTTGCATAGTATACATGATCTTTGATCCTTCTCCAGAAAGCTCGGATTGTTTTGCCGATGTAAAAAGATCCACAGCAGCAAAAGATAATGTAGATAATCCCCTTGGTCTGACATGTAACATGGTGTTTCAAAACATGAACCTGACCATTTGGTAGAGTAATCCTAGGGCCCTCAATTAGAAGGTCACAGTAGTCACAATGGCCACGCCTATAGAGTCCCTTCACCTCCTGAGGTGTGCTATCCAATCGCCTGTAACTGCTTTGTACCAGACGATCACGAATCGAGTTGGCTCGTCGAAAGGTAATTTCTGGACTAGTTCCAATGTACTTTTTTAGGACACTATCGGCAGCCAAAATGTGCCAGTGTTTTTGCATGATTGTCCTGATTTGAGCATGCTGGTCAGAGTATGTACCGTATTTATCGGCGTATAACACGCACCGGCGTATAACACGCACCCCAAGTTTAGGAGGGAATTTTAAGGAAAAAAACTTTTAGGAGGGAAATTCAAGGAAAAAAAAACTTACATTTAAATGCAGCATGCAGCCTTGCCCAGTGTCCATCTGCAGCCTTGCCCAGTGTCCATCTGTCCATCTGTAGCCTTGCCCAGTGTCCATCTGTCCATCTGCAGCCTTGCCCAGTGTCCATCTGTCCATCTGCAGCCTTGCCCAGTGTCCATCTGTCCATCTGCAGCCTTGCCCAGTGTCCATCTGCAGCCTTGCCCAGTGTCCATCTGTCCATCTGCAGCCTTGCCCAGTGTCCATCTGTCCATCTGCAGCCTTGCCCAGTGCCTTTGCGATCGTGTCAGTCTCGGCGTTTTTTTAAATTTGGCGCCGATTTCTGTGGAGAGGAGCGAGCGGGGCCGAGTGTACTTCGGCTAGACTCGGCTCCTCTCGCAGTCCCGCCCATCTCCACTGACTGCGCCGCTGACGGAGAAAGCCGAGTGTACTTCGGCTAGACTCGGCTCTGCTCACAGTCACAGGCAGGACTGCGAGAGGAGCCGAGACTAGCCAAAGTACACTCGGCTTTCTCTATGTCAGCGGTGCAGTCACAGGCAGGACTGCGAGAGGAGCCGAGACTAGCCGAAGTACACTCGGCTTTCTCTATGTCAGCGGCGCAGTCAGAGATGGGCGGGACTGCGAGAGGAGCCGAGTAAAGCCGATTGTACTTCGGCTTCGGCTCCGCTCGCTCCTCTCGCTCGTTTTCAGCAGGGGAATTCGACGGAGTATCGGCGTATAACACGCACCCACGATTTTCCCCTGATTTTAAGGGGAAAAAAGTGCGTGTTATACGCCGATAAATACGGTAGTTATAAATCTCACTACATCAGGGGTGTTCTTTTTGGGAGTTCTAGCCAATATAGCATTCCTAGGTCTCATAAGGGCTTTTCTATAGGCAATCTTGAGACAATTTTTGCTATATCCCCTTGTTTTTAGACGTGTGTATAGGAGATCGGCTTCCTCTTTGAATTTAATATCGTCGGTGCAGTTCCGTCTTAGACGTAGGTATTGCCCGAACGGTATACTTTGAATCAGGGAGCGGGGGTGCGAGCTCGTCGCATGTAGGATAGTATTTCCTGCCGTAGGCTTACGATACAGGGTGGTTTTAATTACACCACCTCCTGTGACATAGATCAATATGTCCAGATATGCAATCTTTACCTGGCTATAAGCCATAGTAAATTTAAGGTTGTATCTGTTGGTACTCAGCATCTGCATGAACTCGTTTAAGGAGGTGAGCGATCCCGCCCATAGCATCAACACGTCATCAATAAAACGAAACCACCCCAGAACAAAACAAAAGAGGTGACCAAATTCATCATTGGAAAAAAGTTCACGTTCCCACCCCCCCAGGTACAGGTTCGCATATGAAGGCGCACAACATGTGCCCATTGCGACCCCCTGTACCTGGAGGAGGTGGGACCCATCGAACGAGAAGACATTTTTGGTTAGAATATGTTCCAAAAGTTTGAGTACAAAGCAGTTTAGACCAGTGGACTTAGGACCTCGTTCATTAAGGAACCGTGAAATGACCTGAAGTCCCAATTTATGAGGAATAGAAGAATAAAGAGCTTCTACATCTATGGATACTAAAAAGCATCCTGGGGGCACATTGAGGCCATCAAGAGTTCTGAGAAGATCAGGAGTATCCTGGATGTAAGATGGGAGGGTAATCACATGAGGTCGCAGATATTCGTCGACGAATTTGCTCGCTCGTTCCGTCTTTGCACCTACACCGGATACTATTGGACGACCCGGGGGTCTGGACATATTTTTATGTGTCTTAGGAAGAGAATAAAAACATGGAGTTTTAGGGTAGGGCACCTGAATGCCCTCAAAGATCTCTTTGGTGATCAAGCCCTCGGAGAGGGCACACTGAATGGTGTCATTATATTGTTGGTTATATTTTTCTATAACATCCTGAGATATTGGTCTATACCAATCCCGGTTTTTAAGGATGTCCCAGCACATATTCCTATAATTAAGCTCTTCCATGACCAGCACATTGCCGCCCTTGTCCGAGGGCTTGATCACCAAATTCGGATTGTGGCTGAGGCCAGCCAGAGCCTGACGTGGTGGTATCGAGAGGTTCTGGCTTGCAGACCTATTGAGGGCCAGAGATTCAATATCCCCAATAGCCTGGGTCAGAAAGGCCCAGACATTTGAGTTGGTATGAAGTGAGGGAAATTGAGTAGATTTCTTTTTTACTGCCTTGCCTAGTGATTCAATATCATTAAGATATTGAGTATCTTGGATACGTAGGCCCCTAGCCATATCTGTTTCTGAGTTGGTTTCAGAAAACTCGCTTCCTTCACTTTCGTCCAGCAGCAACACCAAATTCTTAAGGGCTCGGAATTCAGCCACCGTGAAGTCCTTCCAGATCTCTTGGTGGGATAGTTCCATCTGTTTAGTGCATCGTTCTTTGTCGTACATGAACTTAAAAGTAAGTTTTCGAGCAAATAGGTACAAGTCCTTGATGAGCTCAAACTTATTTGAGGAATTATTGGGGCAAAAACTATGGGCCCAGACTATAGAGGTCTGTTTCTACCTCACTTAATGGGTACGAGGACAGATTGATAACCCCTAAGCGGTGTACCTCTTTTTGAATTCCCCCCTCTATACTGTTTACAGACGATAGTACGTCAGTGGTAAGATCAGTAGAGGGAGTAGATGGAGTATGATCGAGAAGACCTGATTCATTGGAAGCATCTGGGGTGTAAATGCGGGGAAAAAAATGATCAATACGTCATCTTTTACTATCCTTGGCAATAGCACCAGAGGTGGCCAAATTGTGTGTTTTGGCCATCGCCTGTGCTGTTCCAATAATATGTTGGCGAATGTCGGATTCAGCCCGAGGAGTCACGGTAGGGATGGAGGAAGTCTCAGGGGAGACACCAGGTGTGGAATTGGGGAACATAGATACCCCTCTATTATATAGAGGGTTTGGGTCTAGACAAGTGTCAGAGGGATTGTGTGCTTGAGGTCGCCCACAGTCCCCTGTGATATGCTTCTTACTTGGAGTACCCGTCTGATGCCCCCCACCATTTTGAGGTCTTTTCCTTGGATTTCGTCTCCCCTGCCGTCCTCGGCCACCTGTTTGTGAGTTCTGTGAAGTAAGAGAATTGACAGAAGAGTCAGAGTCATATTTGTCCCTGTCATTGGGTTGTCTCCTATTCCTAGATGGCCCAGGTCCCCTCCGTGTACCTCGTTGGCTGTTGGCAAGTGGCCAATTGTAGGCATACTTCCCTGCAAATGCCAATCTATCACGCGCAAATTTATCTTCCTTCTTAAGCAGTAGATCTTTCGTAAACCCCTGTATGTGCTCCTTGAGGCGCACATCAAAGGGTCCGAAATCTGGATTGCCTAGTGTTACCATATTCTCGTCATATATCCTCTTAATCTCACAATCTACCACCTTAGATTCTTGCATATAGCATTCAATCATGAGCTCTATCATTTTCCTTGAGCATAGTTGGAGATTTGCTTCCCATCGAGTCTTAAAGTCAGGATCAAGAGCCCAAATGTTTGGGAAAACCTGTACTCTCAGTCCTTTTGGGTTCAAATCATCTACCAAGTATTGCTCGAAATATCTGATATGCCAAAAAAGGCTAGATTTTCTTTCAAAAGTCTGGATAAGTTTCTGGTATACAATTTCACATTCGACATCATTGGATTTAAGAGAAGAACAGTGTTGTTTGATTCCCATCATAAACCCCAATCCCTTTGTGGATTATTTCAATCTTGTGGTTTATACACTCATGGCGGACTTTGCAGGCAACAACTGGGAGGGGTTTATGATGGGAATCAAACAACACTGTTCTTCTCTTAAATCCAATGATGTTGAATGTGAAATTGTATACCAGAAACTTCCAATGCCACTATAAGAATGACACTAATGGGAGTCTTTCCTTGTGTTCAGCACGAGGCTGACTCCCGGGGGCTAGCACTGCGGTGTTCAATAGTCAGGTAAGAAGCACTGTGTACATCACGGTGGTCCTTTTTGGACACTAGTTGCTCTATTTAAACATCTTCAAACATTTAAGCCTGTATTCCTGTTTTAGACTCTGTATAGTGGCAGAATCCCTATTACACTGGCTGATTTACCTGCACTTCCATTGTAATCTCTCAGTAGAGTTCCCCTTAATGTGTGCAAATATTGTGCATAGAGTACTTTAAGTGGGGGGGGAGAGTAGAGTGATGTAGATTTTCAGTGTCTTCAGCTAGCTCAACAAGGGCCCAGAAGGATTGCTGTGCAATAGCGACCAGCAACAGAAAATAGCATGTGCAAAGTGTTTCCTTTTTGGGCTTTAATGTAAAGAAATTGGATAAAGTTGTCTGCATGTTGTGTCTTTTTGAGGTGTACCCACTCACCAATCCTAATGATACCAAGGCTCAAGGGATTAGAATGTCCTGGAACAGGCTCTTGAAGAATCTGCAGCCAGTGAGGGGTGCCTGGCCAGGCACCTAGCGACGCTAAGATTCTGCTATAACTGTATTGGCAACGATGAGTGTGACCCCTGAAATTCACTCAGCCGATAGGCAGCTGGCAATAGTGGATTTGCTCACTCATTTGCCAGACTCTCCATGTCGCCTAGGCCGCGGCACCTGCTTACATTCCCCTGGAGCGGGCCGGGTCCCTGCTCTCAGCTGAAGGCTGTGGTCCCAAGAGAAAAGGCTATTTATGCCATCACTCATCATTCTTCTCTCTTTTAGCTAGTTGAAACTAGCAGTCTGACTCTAATGCAAATGGCTCCTCGGACCACATATCCCACGATCCCCTGCTCTCAGCTTTGGTCTCTGCATTAAGGAGACGATGACACAGTGTCCAGGCTGAACACTAGAGGGAAACAGGCTCACTGCAACTGGTGTTACAGAATGTCCCACGATGACACAGGCAAAATTATGCAGCACCTGGCTACACATTATTAGGTATACCATGTCTGAGGATCTGTATTTTGTACTCCTGCTATGATCCTGGTATTAGTAACCATTTAGTGCTAGTTCACACCAGACGCAGTTCCGTGCGCTTTTTTCTGCACAAAATGCATGCACAGTGTTTTCCACGTATTCCAATGGCTTTAGTTCACACCATGCAGTCCGTTTCCAGTGCAGAAACTGACCAGACACTGACTGCATGGTGTGAACTAAAGCCATTGGAATACATGGAAAACACTGTGCATACATTTTGTGCAGAAAAAAAGTGCACGGAACTGAACTGAACGGAACTGCGTCGTGATTGTGTGTGCAGGTTTCAGATTAACTGCAAGCAGGGAGATGTTCCATAATGTAGAGGGATGTTCTCTTCTAACAATAAGGTGTTTGTTGATTTTCCAAGAAAAGCAACTCCTGGAATTTTTCTCTAACTTATAAGACCCTTAGCAGCACAAGCTGGATTTTTTTGATTTTCTTGGAATGTCCAGGCATATGTAATAGGTGACAACCAATGGGACACAATTCTCCTTTTCAACTCCTCCTTTTGTGCTTTTTGAACAGGTAATTTGCCCAAAAAAGAATCAAAATGACCATCAAAAACGGTGTGAAACTGTGTAATAGATTTTAATGCTAGCCATACAGTGTGAGATTTCCGAAAGCAATTTTAAGCATGGGTCCTTTGATTTTTTAGCTCGAAGAATGTTGAGCAGTAGAGTGCCGAGAGGGTCACTCTGCTCAAATTTTGGCAAATTCATCAGGAAGCAACTGAAATTCACTCCATGTATAGCCAGCTTAAGGCTGGGTTCACACTTGTACGACACGACAGTCATACAACTTTCATTCTACTTTGCTCTGCAACATCAGTCCTACATCGGTCCTACATTGGTCCTACATCCATTCGACTTTCATGAACAGGATACTACTTTGATCCGACTTTGTGATAGTCTGACTTGTCCTTTGACCAATCAAAACAATCCCAGGGTGAGATAAATTCCTTTTACTGCTGCTGTAATCACATGTCGGATGTCAAAAGTCGGATGGTTAGGACAAGGATCCTACTTTGATCCGACTTTAATGATATTCAACGGGCTGAAGTAGGATCAAAGTCGGACCAAAGTAGTACAGGGAGCATTTTCAGGCCGGGTTCACACTGGGGTGACAAACGCTCCGACATTGGGAGCTCATGTCGCATGACGTGTGAAAATCAATGTTTCCCTATGGGAGCCGTCTTAACTGGTCCGACACATGTCGGTCCGACTTTGAAAATGCTCCCTGTACTACTTCGGTCCGACTTTGATCCGACTTCAGCCCATTGACTATCATTTAAGTCGGATCAAAGTCGGACCGCAGTCTTGCATGATCCGACTTTGGCATGCGACTTGTGCTGTGCTGCTCTTGAGGGGGAACTCCAGGCCAAATTTTAAATAATAAAACGGCATAGGTTCCCCCTCCAGGAGCATACCAGGCCCTTGGGTCTGGTCAGGATTTCAAGGGGAACCCCTACGCCGAAAAAACGGCGTGGGGGTCTCCCCCAAAATCCAAACCAGACCCTTATCCGAGCACGCAACCTGGCAGGCCGCAGGGGAAGAGGGGGGGACGAGAGAGCGGCCCCCCTCCCTCCTGAACCGTACCAGGCCGCATGCCCTCAACATGGGGGGTTAGTGCTTCGGGGCAGAGGGGCGACCTGCGGCCCCCCCACCCCAAAGCACCCTGTTCCCATGTTGATGAGGACAGGGCCTCTTCCCGACAACCCTGGCCGTTGGTTGTCGGGGTCTGCGGGCGGGGGGCTTATCGGAATCCGGGAGCCCCCTTTAATAAGGGGGGCCCCCAGATCCCGGCCCCCCACCCTATGTGAATGAGTATGGGGTACATCGTACCCCTACCCATTCACCTGGTGGAAAAAAATAGCAATAAAAACACAACACAGCTTTTTAAATTTATTTATTGCACAGCTCCGGGGGTCTCCGCGCTCTCCGGTTCTTTCTTCTGCCGGGCCTCTGCTATCTTCTTACAGCTCTTTTGCTAGCGGGACCCGGTCTTCTCCGTTGCCTTCTTCTTCTCCGGTTCTTCTCCCGCTCTCCGGTTCTTTCTTCCGCCGGGCCTCCGCTATCTTCTTACAGCTCTTTTGCTAGCGGAGGCCCGGTCTTCCCGTCGTCTCGTCCGGCTCTCCGATGTCCTTCTGCCGGCCCCTCCACTAGCAAAAGAGCTGGAAGAAGATAGTGGAGGGGCCGGCAGAAGGACAACGGAGAGCCGGACGAGACGACGGGAAGACCGGGCCTCCGCTAGCAAAAGAGCTGTAAGAAGATAGCGGAGGCCCGGCGGAAGAAAGAACCGGAGAGTGGGAGAAGAACCGGAGAGCGGGAGAAGAAGAAGGAGACGGAGAAGACCGGGCCCCGCTAGCAAAAGAGCTGTAAGAAGATAGCGGAGGCCCGGCAGAAGAAAGAACCGGAGAGCGGGAGAAGAACCGGAGAGCGGGAGAAGAAGAAGGAGACGGAGAAGACCGAGCACCGCTAGCAAAAGAGCTGTAAGAAGATAGCGGAGGCCCGGCAGAAGAAAGAACCGGAGAGCGCGGAGACCCCCGGAGCTGTGCAATAAATACATTTAAAAAGCTGTGTTGTGTTTTTATTGCTATTTTTTCCACCAGGTGAATGGGTAGGGGTATGATGTACCCCATACTCATCCACATAGGGTGGGGGGCCGGGATCTGGGGGCCCCGTTATTAAAGGGGGCTCCCGGATTCTGATAAGCCCCCCGCCCGCAGACCCTGACAACCAAAGGCCAGGGTTGTCGGGAAGAGGCCCTGTCCTCATCAACATGGGGACAGGGTGCTTTGGGGTGGGGGGGCCGCAGGTCGCCCCCCTGCCCCGAAGCACCCACCCCCCCATGTTGAGGGCATGCGGCCTGGTACGGTTCAGGAGGGAGGGGGGCCGCTCTCTCGTCCCCCCCTCTTCCCCTGCGGCCTGCTAGGTTGCGTGCTCGGATAAGGGTCTGGTTTGGATTTTGGGGGGGACCCCCACGCCGTTTTTTCGGCGTAGGGGTTCCCCTTCAAATCCTGACCAGACCCAAGGGCCTGGTATGCTCCTGCAGGGGGAACCCATGCCGGTTTTTTATTAAAAATTTGGCCTGGAGTTCCCCCTCAAGATTCATACCAAACGCAGTGCCTGCTATTGGCGGGGATCCAAGTAGGATCCCCGTTCATTGAAAGTCGGACATATGTCGGCTTAATGTCGCGGGGCAAAGTCGGATCCAAAGTAGGACGGCTGTCGTGTCATACTAGTGTAAACCCAGCCTCAAAGTTGGACCGACTTGTGTCGGACCAGTTAAGACGGCTCTCATAGGGAAACATTGATTTTCACACGTCATGCGACATGAGCTCCCAATGTCGGAGCGTTTGTCGGACCAGTGTGAACCCAGCCGTAATCACCATGTCGGATGTCAAAAGTCGGATGGTTAGGACAAGGATCCTACTTTGATCCGACTTCAGTGAAATTCAATGGGCTGAAGTAGGATCAAAGTCGGACCAAAGTAGTACAGGGAGCATTTTCAAAGTCGGATCGACTTGTGTCGGACCAGTTAAGACGGCTCTCATAGGGAAACATTGATTTTCACACGTCATGCGACATGAGCTCCCAATGTCAGAGCGTTTGTCGGACAAGTGTGAACCCAGCCTCAGGCTTTTTGTCTGAGGAACAACATCATGTACCACTCCACATTCATACTGTTCCCTGGCTGTCTATGATTTAATTTTAGAGCAGGAAGGGCTGCTGGTTCACATCACACAGCCATCTGCTGTAATGCAAATACCAGAGCTCAAGGAAAACCTTGTAAACTCGGCAAAGGGGTGCTACTTATTTTGCTTCATGAACCGAAAATAGTAAAGGTAATAGCAAATGGACTCCCGTCAACGCCACATAAGGGGGGGATCAGATTAAAGCATACACATATGTAGCGCTACCCCCAGTTAAGAGAGCCGCTGGATTTGTTTCGGGCCCTGTGTACAGCACCGCCAACCCCCGGCAATCTTACTCGACCCACTCTGGCACAGCTAGTCTAGGGATTTTACTTGTATCACAAGCAAACAGTATTGCAAGGGTAACCTCTTTGGTCTGAGACAACACACTGATGCGAGAGATCAAGTATAACGGTTTTACTTTTGTATTAGAAGGCATAAGCAGAACATAACACATACAACTTGCTTACAGAGCCCTGCAGCATTTGGTATAGCACACAATAATGGCGCAGCGCGGTAATCCACCACGCGCAGCTATTATGGTATACACGCCCTGTGGCGCACTAAACAATAGTCTATCTCCCCTCCCTGGTCAGGCCTGACACAGAATAAATCTCAGTCTTTTCATAAAGGATTTTCTTCGCATGCAAACTTTTGGTGGTGCACTTGAACAGTATTTTGTAATCCACAAAGTAGGCAGTCACAAGGAACACTATACTGGAGACCCTTTAACCCTGTCCTGCTACTGGTCTCCAGTGGAATAGCAAACAAACGATCGGTGGGCCAAGGCAGTCTATAGGCCTAAACACGGTACAGTCTATTGGATTGAGCAAGTGCTCGCTCACCACTCCGGACGCGATCCCAGTCCGGGACTTCCACCTGCTGTGTCTCCGCACACAGCGTCTGCCACGATCGGGTCCCTGATCCAACTGATGTCCTCACTCGACAAGTCAGATGCCACCCAGGCTCCGCAGTGGGGTGGAAGGCTCTTCAGGAGTTGCGCAAGGCCCCAGGCTTCAGGCCTTGCACTGCAGCAGATCCGCACAGGAAGAAACTGTTGCTTGCAGCGCGGTGTCCCAAAGAGGCCGAGCTCTGCCTCGCCTCCTTCTTAAATAGCCCCTCCCATGAGTCTCTGCGGTGGCCAATTGCACTCTGGGTGCCAAACGGGGTTCTGGGTAACGTAGTCCCGGGGCCTTAAAGGAGACCCCGCTACACATACATTTGACCAATAATGGAAACCACCCTGTCTACAATTAGACTCAAGCAAATACTAGAACAATATGCAATATTTGATTTATACACTCTGCTAATAAAGTAAAAAGAAAAAAAAATTATAATAGCTTTTTAAGGAAATAGATCACAGTGTCTATAACTTCTTCGTTTCTTAAACTGTAAATGATCGGGTTCATCATTGGAATGACCATTGTGTAGAATACAGACACCACTTTATTTTGACTGACAGAATAGTTGTTAGCTGGACGGCGATACATGAAGAAAACAGTTCCGTAAAACAGGGCAACACACAGAAGATGGGAAGAACATGTAGAAAAAGCTTTGTGCTTCCCTTCTGATGTGTGGAAATTCATTATAGTAAAAAATATGTAGAAGTATGATAATAAAATGACCATAACTGAAAGGAGCCCAAGGCAGGAGACTACACCGAATATAACTGTCTTACTGGTATAAGTATCAGAACAAGAAAGTTCCATCAGTGGTGGAATGTCACAGTAGAAGTGGTTGATGATGTTAGGTCCACAAAAATTCAAAACAAATGTGGAAGATGTGTGAACCCCTCCTGTGCATAAACCACCAATGTAAACAATAAGCATTACAATTATACATCTTCTCTTGTTCATTATAAGAGCATACAGCAAAGAATGACATATTGCCACATAGCGGTCATAGGCCATTGCAGACAATATATAACATTCAGTGCTGGTGTAGCGGGGTCTTAAAAGTTAGTGGGATACACCTGGGGGGTAGAGAGACCCAGGTGTGTAATTATGTCAGGGATTAGACCCCTTTTTCTTATTCGTGGAGGATTGGGTGGTGTAATATTCTCTTTGACCAGTGGGTGTCAGTGTACCTACTGGCTCGAGGTAGAATCACTACCACAGTGCTACCCTTCTTTGTCCCTTCCTGGAGATGGTACGGCTGGGGCGGGGAACCCGCCGTGGTGTCGATGGGAGGAGATAAAAAGGGGGAGACGCCCTCGCCAGGAGGTCTGTCTGTCTGTGGGGGGAGATCTTCTCTTCACGTACCCAGGCGCCCTCGGCCTGGGTGCGGGCGGTTCAAGATTCCGGCCTAGGCGCCCAAGGCCTGGCCGGAACGAAGATGGAGTCCATCCCAGGCACCTTCAGCCTGGGGTGAGGTACTATTGAGGAGGCCTGGGACCCGGTGACTCCGACTGGGTCCCGCGAGGGTGAAGTTGCTCCAGGGCGCCCCTTGCGAGGGGACCCGCATCTGAGGTGAGGAGGCTGGGGGGGTCACCCGTCCGAAGACCCGGTGTAGCGTCAACCCGGTGACGGATGGGCCTTCAGTAACTCCCTTGGAGGACATCTTCCCCTGATATGGGCTACAGCGCAGCGGAGGAGCTTTCATCAAGATTCCTGCAACCCCTGGTCATAGCACAGGGAGTGTAGGGACTAGAAACCTGTACAGTGCCTCGACCTGCTTCCCCATCGTATCATGCCGTTGCATTGACTATGTGGAGATACGCAATAAACCTGAGTTTGGACTTTGATGGGTCTATGGACTCTGTTGATGGGAACAAAGGGAGATTCTGGCACGGAAGGACTGACCCTCGTAACCAGCACACATTTGGCCCGAGGAAAAGATTGATACTGGCCTTCACCTCACCCACATGCACGGGGAGGACATGGGCCGTAGCACACCTCACTCTGTCGCTCGACATACCCCTAGCTAAAGAGGTCGGGGTGAGGCCGCTACACGTGGGGGCTCGTGAGTCCGGGATGAAATGTGTGTTGACCCTGAGGTTTGGAACGGCTGTGTTTGAACTTTGCTGCCCGGAGGAGGTCCGAGCAGGTCGGCCATGTGATTGGCCAAAGTGCATCCCTGTGCTCGAAGTCGTGGAAATTTCCCTGAAAAACCGGGAGAGGCCCATGCAGAAAGAGCGGGAAGAGGGAGGAGTCCAGCCGTATGACGAACTACATGTGGGGACTTTTGCTGCACTGCACCACGAGGCACCCCATGACTGCGCAATTCGTGGGAGGAGACTGAAGGAAGCCCGCGAAAACGTGCAAGTCGTGGGAGGAGTCTGGCCACGTGTGGAGATACACGTGGAGACTCCGGCGCGAGGTCAGCGCGTGATGGAGCAGCAAGTGGTCGGAGCGAACTCAGGCTCCCCGTGGATGCCGGTACCTTATCCTTTCAAGATGACTGCATTTGCTGCACCCATTACAGACACGGGGATAAGGCTCAGGCCCCGAGGACAGTTGGCTCTGTATTCATGCAGAGACACGGAGGCCCTCGGTGTGATCTGTCCCGGATGCTCGGGACTGGTGGTCCAACTAAAGCTATTCGGGCGATGCGAAGCATGCAAGGAGTTTCTTTTTGAGGTTAAACCACACACGGAAGGGCCCCGGGCCCTACGCCTCAACTGCATCACAGGAACCGCCACTCCGGAGGGAGAGATCAAAGCCTTTGCGGAGTTTCCCGTGCGCGCTGACCAGGGCGAAGTGACTGCCCAACCAGAGACTGAGAGAGAAAAATCAGAGGACACTGCTTCGGTCACTACAGACTCCCTGCTCCCACCTCCGAAGAGGAAAGTCGGCCTGGTACAGGCATCCTATGGTCGTGGTCGAGCTTCACCCCGCCGCTTGCCTGGCCTGGATGGCGCCGGTAGAGAAGAGAGTCCCGGACATCCCAGTTCTTCAGAAGGTCCAGGTGAGCCAGGGGCTGGGACTGTGGTGTTGGTTGGAGGTGTCGGGGGTCCACAGTTGGTGGAGCCCGCAAGGGAGGGTTGCCTTCCGTCTACTAGAGACTACCTTCCCGATGTATGACACCTCCGACTTAGAGTCATTGTCAGACTGTGGGGATGACGGAGAGATAGACAAACTGTTTCACCGGAAGGGCTGGGACAGATGCCCGCTACCTGTGCTGAGTAAACCGCAGGATTCCCCCATGTCCATAGAAGACAGTACGCTCCGGGTGAAGGCCCCGGAGTTCTCGAGGAAATCTAGTCCTCCGACCAACTTCCCGCATTCAACTACATCACCCGCTCTGATGTTGGGGATGCAGCGTGCTTCGTTGCGTGCACCAAAGACAAAGAAACCCGAGATGGTGAAGGTACCTCGGCACCCGGAGGCCATCGTACAGCCAGGAGAAGGTGAGCGAGATGTGATGCCACCTCTAGCCAGGTTGCAGAGACTTTTCTCCCAGAGAGTCGCCCGTGAATATGGGTGGGAGTACCCCTACTTGCCTCGGGACTTATTGTATGAAGTCGAGGTCCTGCGACCAAGGTGGTATGACGAGTTTGTATGGGAAAAACTTAAAGTACCCCATGCCAGGCGATACCTGTCATGTTCGCCGCCTGTGTCTAAAAAGTTCAAGGACTGCAGAGCTGATTGGAGACTTGGGCGCCATATTCATGCCGATAAGGTGCTCATCTGCCGGAAAGAAGGAGAGGATGTCGAGTATTCGGTGGAAGTGTTTGACGGGCACCTGAAGCCCCTGTTTCTGCCGGATCCAAGGTTCTATTTATAGGAGAAGTGAGCTCCTATCTTGTTGCTGTTGAAACTTTCTGGAAGAGACATTCCCAGACGCCTAGAACTGTGCCCTACTTTTGTTTTGATTTGGGCTTTTCTTTTACTCACTGGAGATTTGGGAGCTGTTGTTATATTTCTTCCTTTTCTTCATGTGCCAAAGGCAGAGACTTTTGGGGTAGAGTTAGAGTAGGAAAGCAGGAAGAATGAAGATCTCACCAAGTGTCATTACCGCAGCGCTGTCACCAGGTGGCAGTGTTGTGCAACAAATGTTTGAAAATGTTACACATGCATTACTTACTTATTGGAGTGAGTGGGTCTCTCGGCTGACGGACCCACTCATGCCAAGTTAACACAGAGTGTTAGGATGTGTTTTTTTTTTGTTGTTTGTTTCCCTTCTGCAGGAGATTCGTCGGTCAAGACTACTGAGTATGGGGTGGTTCTTAGACAGTGACGGGAGGGATTGTATATGTGTACATGACAGATGTTTTATACAAAAGTTTTAATGTTTTATAGTTCCCTTTTCTGTTGAGCAGGTCTTGGCACATACAGTATCCAAAATTTGAGGGATAGCCTCTGGGGCCCACTTCATGTCACCACTCCTTGGGAGACATGGGTGTGCACCTGATGCTGGGGACCAGCGTCAAATCACCAGGGGGAGTGTGTAGCGGGGTCTTAAAAGTTAGTGGGATACACCTGGGGGTAGAGAGACCCAGGTGTGTAATTATGTCAGGGATTAGACCCCTTTTTCTTATTCGTGGAGGATTGGGTGGTGTAATATTCTTTTTGACCAGTGGGTGTCAGTGTACCTACTGGCTCGAGGTAGAATCACTACCACAGTGCTACCCTTCTTTGTCCCTTCCTGGAGATGGTACGGCTGGGGCGGGGAACCCGCCGTGGTGTCGATGGGAGGAGATAAAAAGGGGGAGACGCCCTCGCCAGGAGGTCTGTCTGTCTGTGGGGGGAGATCTTCTCTTCACGTACCCAGGCGCCCTCGGCCTGGGTGCGGGCGGTTCAAGATTCCGGCCTAGGCGCCCAAGGCCTGGCCGGAACGAAGATGGAGTCCATCCCAGGCACCTTCAGCCTGGGGTGAGGTACTATTGAGGAGGCCTGGGACCCGGTGACTCCGACTGGGTCCCGCGAGGGTGAAGTTGCTCCAGGGCGCCCCTTGCGAGGGGACCCGCATCTGAGGTGAGGAGGCTGGGGGGGTCACCCGTCCGAAGACCCGGTGTAGCGTCAACCCGGTGACGGATGGGCCTTCAGTAACTCCCTTGGAGGACATCTTCCCCTGATATGGGCTACAGCGCAGCGGAAGAGCTTTCATCAAGATTCCTGCAACCCCTGGTCATAGCACAGGGAGTGTAGGGACTAGAAACCTGTACAGTGCCTCGACCTGCTTCCCCATCGTATCATGCCGTTGCATTGACTGTATGTGGAGATACGCAATAAACCTGAGTTTGGACTTTGATGGGTGTATGGACTCTGTTGATGGGAACAAAGGGAGATTCTGGCACGGAAGGACTGACCCTCGTAACCAGCACACATTTGGCCCGAGGAAAAGATTGATACTGGCCTTCACCTCACCCACATGCACGGGGAGGACATGGGCCGTAGCGCACCTCACTCTGTCGCTCGACATACCCCTAGCTAAAGAGGTCGGGGTGAGGCCGATACACTGGCAAACACAGCAAAAAAATACAGCTGAAGCACACAGCCAGTATATGAGATAAATATTTCCCGATGTTTGGAAAACAAAGCATACAATGTTTTTGGCATAACTACGGTAGAATAACAAAGATCGGAAAAGGACAAACTGCCGAGTAAGAAATACATAGGGGTGTGCAGACCATTTATGATCACAATGATGAAAATGATTGTGCTGTTGCCAAACACAGTAACAAGATATATGAGCAAGAAAAAAATGGATAGGTAATGTTGCAGTGTTGGATCTCTAGTAATACCCATGAGTATAAACTCACTGACTTTGGACTGATTAATGGGAGCCATGGGCTGTATGGTTTTAATCAAACCTGTATAGGGATAGACAAAGATGAATGGCACTATTTGACAATTGGAACTCTACAGAAAATATGTAACTGGTTTATGCTCAACTAGCTCTGTATGTGATATACACTATATTAACAAAATTATTGGGACACCTGCCTTTACACGCACATGAAATTTAATGGCATCCCAGTCCTAGTCCGTAGGGTTCAATATTGAGTTGGCCTACCCTTTGCAGCTATACCAGCTTCAACTCTTTTGGGAAGGCTGTCCACGAAGTTTAGGCGTGTGTCTATGGGAATGTTTGGCCATCCTTCCAGAAGCGCATTTGTGAGGTCAGGCACTGATGTTGGATGAGAAGGCCTGGCTCGCAGTCTATGCTCTAATTCATCCCAAAGGTGTTCTATCGGGCTAAGGTCAGGACTCTGTACCAGGCCAGTCAAGTTCCTCCACCCCAAACTCGCTCATTCATGTCTTAACCACTTAAGCCCCGGACCATTTCGGGCCATTAGGACCAGGCCTGTTTTTGGGATTCGGCACTGCGCTGCTTTAACTGTAAATTGTGCGGACATGCAATGTTGTACCCAAATGAAATTTGCGTCCTTTTCTTCCCACAAATAGAGCTTTCTTTTAATGGTATTTGATTGCCTCTGCGATTTTTATTTTTTGCGATATAAACAGAAAAAGACCGAAAATTTTGAAAAAAAATGATATTTTCTACTTTTTGTTATAAGAAAAATCGAATAAACTCAATTTTAGTCATACATTTAGGCCAACATGTATTCAGCCACATGTCTTTAGTAAAAAAAATGTCAATAAGCGTATATTTATTGGTTTGCGCAAAAGTTATAGCGTTTACAAACTAGGGTACATTTTCTGAAATTTACACAGCTTTAAATTTATGACTGCCTATCTCATTTCTTGAGGTGCTAAAATGGCAGGGCAGTACAAAACCCCCCCAAATGACCCCATTTTGGAAAGTAGACACCCCAAGGAAATTGCTGAGAGGCATGTTGAGCCCATTGAATATTTTTTTTTTTGTCCCAAGTGATTGAATAATGACAAAAAAAAAAATTACAAAAAGTTGTCACTAAATGATATATTGCTCACACATGCCATGGTTATATGTGGAATTGCACCCCAAAATACATTCTGCTGCTTCTCCTGAGTACGGGGATACCACATGTGTGGGACTTTTTAGGAGCCTAGCCACGTACGGGACCCCGGAAACCAAGCACCGCCTTCAGGATTTCTAAGGGCGCAAATTTTTGATTTCACTCCTCACTACCTATCACAGTTTCGAAGGCCATAAAATACCAAAATAGCACAAAACCCCCCCAAATGACCCCATTTTGGAAAGTAGACACCCCAAGCTATTTACTGAGAGGCATGTTCAGTCCATGGAATATTTTATATTTTGCCACAAGTTGCGGGAATATGACAAACTTTTTTTTTTTTGCACAAAGTTGTCACTAAATGATATATTGCTCACACATGCCATGGGCATATGTGAAATTACACCCCAAAATACATTCTGCTGCTTCTCCTGAGTACGGGGATACCACATGTGTGGGACTTTTTGGGAGCCTAGCCGCGTACGGGACCCCAAAAACCAAGCACCGCCTTCAAGGTTTCTAAGGGCATACATTTTTGATTTTACTCCTCACTACCTATCACAGTTTTGAAGGCCATAAAATGCCAAGATGGCACAAAACCCCCCCAAATGACCCCATTTTGGAAAGTAGACACCCCAAGCTATTTGCTGAGAGGCATGTTGACCCCATTGAATATTTTTTTTTGTCCCAAATGATTGAATAATGACAAAAAGAAAAAAAAATGTACAAAAAGTTGTCACTAAATGATATATTGCTCACACATGCCATGGTTATATGTGGAATTGCACCCCAAAATACATTCTGCTGCTTTTCCTGAGTACGGGGATACCACATGTGTGGGACTTTTTGGGAGCCTAGCCGCGTACAGGGCCCCAAAAACCAAGCACCGCCTTCAGGATTTCTAAGGGCGTAAATTTTTGATTTCACTCCTCACTACCTATCACAGTTTCGAAGGCCATAAAATGCCAAAATAGCACAAAACCCCCCCAAATTACCCCATTTTGGAAAGTAGACACCCCAAGCTATTTGCTGAGAGGCATGTTGAGTCCATGGAATATTTTATATTTTGCCACAGGTTGCGGGAATATGACAAACTTTTTTTTTTTGCACAAAGTTGTCACTAAATGATATATTGCTCACACATGCCATGGGCATATGTGAAATTACACCCCAAAATACATTCTGCTGCTTCTCCTGAGTACGGGGATACCACATGTGTGGGACTTTTTGGGAGCCTAGCCGCGTACGGGACCCCAAAAACCAAGCACCGCCTTCAAGGTTTCTAAGGGCATAAATTTTTGATTTCACTCCTCACTACCTATCACAGTTTTGAAGGCCATAAAATGTCAAAATAGCCCAAAACCCCCACAAATGACCCCATTTTGGAAAGTAGACACCCCAAGCTATTTGCTGAGAGGCATGGTGAGTATTTTACAGCTCTCATTTGTTTTTGAAAATTAAGAAAGACATTTTTTTTTCTTTTTTTTTTTCTTTTTTTACATTTTCAAAACTTTGTGACAAAAAGCGAGATCTGCAAAATACTCAACATACCTCTCAGCAAATAGCTTGGGGTGTCTACTTTCCAAAATGGGGTCATTTGGGGGGGGTTTGTGCCATCTGGGCATTCCATGGCCTCCGAAACTGTGATAGGCAGTGAGGAGTGAAATCAAAAATTTACACCCATAGAAATACTGAAGGCGGTGCTTGGTTTTTGGGGTCCCGTACGCGACTAGGCTCCCAAAAAGTCCCACACATGTGGTATCCCCGTACTCAGGAGAAGCAACAGAATGTATTTTGGGGTGTAATTCCACATATGCCCATGGCATGTTTGAGCAATATATAATTTAGTGACAACTTTTTGTACATTTTTTTTTTTTTTTTGGTCATTATTCAATCACTTGGGACAAAAAAAAAATATTCAATGGGCTCAACATGCCTCTCAGCAAATAGCTTGAGGTGTCTACTTTACAAAATGGGGTCATTTGGGGGGGTTTTGAACTGTCCTGGCATTTTATGCACAACATTAGGAAGCTTATGTCACACATCATCCACTCTTCTAACCACTTGAAGACAAAGCCCTTTCTGACACTTTTTGTTTACATGAAAAAAAAATTTTTTTTGCAAGAAAATTATGTTGAACCCCCAAACATTATATATTTTTTTAAAGCAAAGGCCCTACAGATTAAAATAGTGGGTGTTGCATTTTTTTTTTCCACACAGTATTTGCGCAGCGATTTTTCAAACGCATTTTTTGGGGGAAAAACACACTTTTTTTTATTTTTAATGCACTAAAAAACACTATATTGCCCAAATGTTTGATGAAATAAAAAAGATGATCATAGGCCGAGTACATGGATACCAAACACGACATGCTTTAAAATTGTGCACAAACGCGCAGCGGCGACAAACTACATTCATTTTTAAAAGCATTTAAAAGCCTTTACAGGTTACCACGTTAGATTTACAGAGGAGGTCTACTGCTAAAATGACTGCCCTCGATCTGACCTTCGCGGTGATACCTCACATGCATGATGCAATTGCTGTTTACATATGACGCTAGACCGACGCTTGCGTTCGCCTTTGCGCAAGAGCAGGGGGGGGACAGCGGTGCTTTTTTTTTTTTTTTTTTTTTTTTATTATTTATTTGGCTTTTTTATTTTATTTTTAAACTGTGCCTTCCATATTTTATTTTTTTACCATTTTTATTGTTATCTCAGGGAATGTAAATATCCCCTATGATAGCAATAAGTAGTGACAGGTACTCTTTTTTTGAAAAAAAATTGGGGGGTTAGACCCTAGATCTTTCCTCTGCCCTCAAAGCATCTGACCACACCAAGATCGGTGTGATAAAATGCTTTCCCAATTTCCCAATGGCACTTTTTATATCCGGGGGGGGACATTCCCTCCCACTGCTTGTAAAAGCAGTCTAGAGGCTAATTATCTGCTAGAATTGCTTTTACATGAAAGCCGGCTGCTGGCTGAAAAGAATGATACCAAGATGATACCTAAACCCGCAGGCATCATTCTGGTATAAACATTCAAAGTCCAGCAACATACCAGTACGTTGCTGGTCCTTGTTGGACATGTATTGTAATCTTTTTTTTCATACAGCCTATTGGCTGAACGAAAAAAAGAGATTGATTGGTGGGTATGCCCACCATTAGAATACCTCCCTTCATCCACCCACTTCTAATGATGGGCATATATGCCGAAGCATGGGGGCATCCTCCCGCAAAAAAGTTATGCCGCGTACACACGGTCAAGCCTTCGTCGGAATTCCGACCGTATGTACGCGGCATAAAAGGTTATGCCGCGTACACACGGTCGGACTTTTCCACGGGCAAGCCTCCGTTGGAATTTCGACCGTATATACGCGGCATTAGGAGCAAAATCGCTCCTCCGCCCCTGCTGCCCCCATGCTTCGGCATATATGCTCTTTTTTTTAACTGTGGTGGTGAAATCACCTCCTACAGCGTTGGAGTCACGGCTTTATGTATCGTGGGAGCAAACGCTGTTGCTGTCAAGATAAATAGATCCGCGCTGCAACTGAATGGCGTACCTGATAAGCAAATGGTGGTTAACATTAAAACAAAGTAACATTACAGTACAACAGTAAGACCTTACCATGCCATACCTGCAAAGCAAATACCAAAACAAAACCTAGTAAAAAATAAAAAAATGTTTTAACGCAACCTGTGCCTAAAATATATATATGCCGAAGCATGGGGGCATCCTCCCGCAAAAAAGTTATGCCGCGTACACACGGTCGGAATTTTCCACGGGCAGGCCTCCGTCGGAATTTCGACCGTATGTACGCGGCATTAGGAGCAAAATCGCTCCTCCGCCCCTGCTGCCCCCATGCTTCGGCATATATGCTCTTTTTTTTAACTGTGGTGGTGAAATCACCTCCTACAGCGTTGGAGTCACGGCTTTATGTATCGTGGGAGCAAACGCTGTTGCTGTCAAGATAAATTGATCCGCGCTGCAACTGAATGGCGTACCTGCTAAGCAAATGGTGGTTAACATTAAAACAAAGTAACATTACAGTACAACAGTAAGACCTTACCATGCCATACCTGCAAAGCAAATACCAAAACAAAACCTAGTAAAAAATAAAAAAATGTTTTAACGCAACCTGTGCCTAAAATATATATATGCCGAAGCATGGGGGCATCCTCCCGCAAAAAAGTTATGCCGCGTACACACGGTCGGAATTTTCCACGGGCAGGCCTCCGTCGGAATTTCGACCGTATGTACGCGGCATTAGGAGCAAAATCGCTCCTCCGCCCCTGCTGCCCCCATGCTTCGGCATATATGCTCTTTTTTTTAACTGTGGTGGTGAAATCACCTCCTACAGCACTGGAGTCACGGCTTTATGTATCATGGGAGCAAACGCTGTTGCTGTCAAGATAAATAATTCCGCGCTGCAGTTGAATGGCGCACCTGAAAACAAAAAATTACATACCTGAAAAGCAAGCATGATAAAACATTGCAGAATAGAATACAGTAAAAAAGAGCAGAACAATAGAGAGAAAATAGAGAGAGAGAGAACAATAAAACGACAACTATTTTTGGTTTTTTTATTTTATATTTTTTTGTGTTTTGTTTTTTACATTTTTTTTTTCTTTTTTACACTTTTTTTTGTAACTTTACAACTGTAATGGTTCGAGTCTCTCAAAATGTAATGGCATCTTGGGAGACCCTGTGTAAGTGTGTCCTTGTCTGTGAAATGCTGTACCCTACGCTAAAACTTCACTTTTGAGTGGTAGCGTTCAAAACATTCACCTTGGCAAAGACCAGGCTTGTCAGGACAGAGTGGACAAAAACTACGGGTGTCACGCCTAAATCCGCGCTTGCTACAGACACGACATCTTTTTTGGGGGTGGCTTTGGGTAGGGGTACTCGGGAGGACATACGAATAATGCCTCTCATGCAGCCGGCTTACTGCATTTGGTAGGGGATGGTGAGGTGCAGAACCGCCTGGATACAGGAGTTCTGTGACTATCTCATTCTGGAATTTTAGAAGAGATAACGTCCCGCCTGAAGCTCTGTATAGCACATGAGCGTTCAGCAAAGCCAATTGGAATAATGATAGAGACACTTTTTTGTACCAGCGTCTCGCCTTACGGTCAATTAGATACGGCGCCATCAACTGGTCGTTGAGGTCCACCCCTCCCATATTTTGGTTATATTCGTGGACACAGAGGGGTTTCTCCACAACACCAGTCGCCGTACGAATTTGGACTGTCGTGTCTGCATGAAGGGAGGTAAGAAGGAAAACATTCTTATTGTCCCTCCACTTCATAGCGAGCAAGTTATTACACTTCAAGCAGGCTCTCTCCCCCAGCCTAAGACGGGCATCTACAAGCCGCTGGGGAAAGCCCCGGCGATTAGGTCGCACGGTGCCACATGCTCCAATCTGATGATCAAACAAGTGACTAAACAGTGGCACGCTCGTGTAATAATTGTCCACATACAAGTGGTACCCCTTTCCGAATAAGGGTGACACCAAGTTCCACACTATCTTGCCAGCGCTCCCTATGTAATCCGGGCAGTTGACCGACTCAATCTGACTATCTTTTCCCTCATAAACCGTAATGTTCACTACATAGCCTGTTGCCCTGTCACAGAACTTGTAGAGCTTGACCCCGTATCTGGCACGCTTGCTGGGAAGGTACTGCTTGAAAGACAAGCGGCCAGAAAATTTAATCAGGGACTCATCAACGCAGACAACTTGATCGGGAGTAAACAAGGCTGCAAAACGTTCGTTGAAGTGGTTTATGAGGGGCCGAATTTTATAGAGCCGGTCGTATTCAGGGTCCCCACATGGACGACAAAGTTCATTGTCGTTGAAGTGCATGAACCGCAAAATCTGCTCGTATCGTGCCCTGGACATGGAGGCAGAGAACACGGGCATGTGGTCAATTGGGTGCGTGGACCAATAAGCACGTGTAGCGGGGTGTTCCCCTATATTGGGAAGAAACTACATTACCCATAACCCCATTCTTGTTGTGACATTCCACCGCAGAGACTCATGGGAGGGGTTATAAAAGGAAGAGGCGGGGCCGGGCTCGGGGTCTTTGGCGACACGAGACTTCACGGACGGATCCTCCTGTGCGGATGTGTCGGAGGGGCAAGGCCTGAAGCCTGAGGCCTTGCTCTGCACCGAAGAGCCTTCCATCCTCCCCTCTGCGAGCCTGGGTGGCATCTGACTTTGTGAGCTACCGCCTTGTCGGATCGGGGACCCGATCGTTGGAGAGATCGAGAGTGTGTGACACGGCCGGTGGAGGTTTTCCCGGACTGGATCCGTAGTCCGGCGGGTGAGAGGGCATAAGCCCAGCTTAGATACTGTTGCTGTGTATAGGCCTATAGACTGCCGTGGCCTACAAGTTATTTTCATACCCCTTGGATTACAAAGTTATACTCTGTTTTAAGTGCACCACCATTACAGACCTGCCGGTGAAGAAAGAAGGACTAAGCTAAATATTAGAACCAGGCCTGGTGGGGATTCTAGCGTGTTTGATTGCTGCGCCATAGGGCACTTAGTTAACGGTCGCCCGTATGGCGCACTTGTAGCGTGTGTTACTATATAGTGTGTTAGAGTGGCAGGACGCTGCCCTTAGGAGTGATTGTTTAGAACTGTGATTATTGTTACCCCTTTTATTCATATTGAGAATTGATGAGTAAAACACTTTACCTATTACAATTCATTACTGTGTCCTTGCTTAGTTATTCTATTACATAGGACATATCATTGATTGTTAGTACTAGCTGTGCCAGAAGGGGATAGAGCCTATTGCCGGGGGTTGGCAAAGCTGCACTCAGGGCCCAAAATCTAATTCTGCGGCCTCCTTAGTTGGAGGTATCGCTACACGTGGGGGTTCTCGTCCGGGATCCTGATGCAGCAAGCGAACGCCAGAAGTGCCGGCATGGACCCCATGGATCCAAGAGCGGTAGAAGAGTGGTGCAAAGCCGCTAATACAGAGCCAAAACAGTCGATAGCCATTAGCCTTCCTGGCGAGAAATGGTCAAGTGAGACGGTAGAGGAACTGCTGAGTTCAGTGTCCCCAGATCACACACCGTGGGTGATAGACATGAAGACAGACCCAAACATCTCATATCAATACGCATTAGTGGAATATTGGGACGGGATGCCAGAGGCCTGTAAGCACAAGTGTCTGCGGACGCCAGACAACAGAACATTTAGGCTGGCGCACGCAATAACTGTAGAAAGGGAACCATCCCCTACGGGATCGCCACAGGCTGCGGCCCGAACTACACCTGAAAGAGAAGACAGGGCGCCACCTCCGGTGGCACCTGCATCGGCCACTGCTATATCACCAGAACTGATAAATGCAATAGGGGATTTGCTAGCCAAATGTCAGAAGACAAGTACGGTGCATGTGGAAACTAGCTACCGGAGACTAAAAATATTCTCAGGGAAGCTCCCTGTCCCGGCAGGGGAAGAAGATTTTGATACTTGGGTGGAACAGGCATTACAGGCAGTGGAGGCATGGGAGGTGCCGGAGGCACAGAAGAGGCAGCGAGTGTTAGAAAGCCTTAAAGGTGCAGCAGCAGAAGCAGTGAAAAGTTTCCGGTTTGGGAATGCAGGGTGCACGGCGCAGGATTGTCTAGCTATGCTGCAGGAAGAGTTTGGTCAATTAGACAAGGTGACAGAGACGGTCTACCAGTTTGAACACACTTTCCAAAAACCGGAGGAGAAACTTTCCGAGTATGTTAGAAGGCTAAACAGGCTGCTGTGCAAGATTGTGTTAAAGAAAGGGATGAAGCCCCAAGATGCCGATGCGGCAAGAATGAAGCAAGTCTTAAAGGGAGCGCTACGCTCCGATCCAGTCTGGCTGCACCTGAAAACCTTGGGAGGAGGAATGTTGCTGACTTATGCTGATTTAATAAAAATTATCAGAGATGAGGAGGCGCTGCAACAGGACCAGCAGAAGGATAAGACAAGTGTTGTACCCGCACAGGTGCTGGTCAATCCAGTGATGACCCCTGAAAGAGAGGCGGAGATAGACACCCTAAAAACTCAGATGTCCAAGGTATTAGAGATATTGACCTCTCTGATAGCAAAAGACACAGAGTGTCCCAAGAAGAAGGAAAGTCCAAGGAAGGAATTGTTCCCGATTGCCTCAGCACCCGAACCTTTACAAGAATGGGGAGATATAGTCTGCTTCAACTGTGGGGGAGTTGGCCACATTGCAGCCACATGTTCTAGTCCGAAGAAGAAGAGACCAGACAACCGCAAGCCGGCGGGAAACTTCAGAGGGCCCCGGTGAAGGAGTCAACCGGGTGCCCACCATCTTCAGTAAACTCCAAGCTGAATGCAAAGAAAAAGAAAAGAGATAGAACACCAAAGGGGAAACGTAATACCCCTCAACAAAGCTATACTCCAAGAAGAAGGGGGGAGACCCCTCAGGAGAGGCACGGCACCCCCCAAAGGGGGTGCCCACCCAAGAAAAATAATAGTACACCTCAGCGGGTTCCTACACCCATTAAAAGGAGGGAAGTCAGTGCATACCAGGCTCAAGAAAGGTTCAAGTCCAAAGGGAATAGGACAAGAGAGAGTCCAAAGGGAAAAGGTCTGAAGAAGGCAGCTCCTGCCGGACCATATCCAGAGAAGCTGGTAGGCCCATCCCCTATAGTGCCCATTCAAGTGGAGGGAGTCTACACCAGGGGCCTCCTGGACACCGGGGCACAAGTGACCCTACTATACCGGGACTTCTACGACAGGCACCTGAGTCATCTGCCTATCCAGAAGATAGAGGAGCTGGAAATATGGGGAATTGGAACCCAGAGTTTCCCTTACGACGGCTACCTTCCCGTCCAAATAACCTTTGACCCATCCGTGGCTGGGAAGGCCGAAGTGTTTGACACCCTGGCAGTTGTGTGTCCTAGGCCCCCTGGAGCCAACAAGAATTCCCTTATAATAGGGACGAACACGGACCTGGTCCGAAGACTCCTGACCCCTCTAGTGACGGAAGAAAGACAAGCAGCTACCAAGATCCATCCCATGCTGAAGACAGCCTACCAACGGCTGGTCCAAGAGCGGGAGACCCCTGGAGAGGAGATAGGGAAGGTGTGGAGACTTGGAAGAGAAGGGGTAGTGTTGCAGCCCGGTGAAGTAACCTGTCTCAGGGCCACTGTGAAGCTTACTTGGGAACAGCCTGGTCCCTTTGTCATGCTGGAGTCAGACCCAAGGGGTGAATCCTCAGGCCTGGAGGTGATACCGGAAGTGATTCCGCTGAAGGTCCTGAAGAAGGCCCATTATAGAGTTCCAGTGAGTGTTAGGAATACTACCAAAGACCCCATGGACATCCCAGCCAGAATGTTGCTAGGCCAGGTGAGCCCGGCGGCCCCTGTTACCCTGTCAGAAGTGAAGAGGACAGGTGAAGAAGCGGATGTTTGGGAGAAGCTGACCATGGAAAACCCGAATCTGTCCAGGGCTTGGAAAGAGAGAGCCAAGGCCCAGTTGAATAGATGGGAGAAGATCTTCTCTAGGGATGAGTTTGATGTGGGGTGTGCAAGAAGTGCCACCCATCGGATCCGCCTCCAAGAAGATAAGCCCTTCCGAGAGAGAGTCAGGCGGGTCCCGCTAGCAGATCTGGAGGATCTGAGGGAACAACTTGCAGAACTCAAGAGGACTGGTGTGATACGGGAGTCCAGAAGCCCCTATGCCTCTCCCATAGTAGTGGTCCGAAAGAAGAATGGATCATTGAGGCTCTGTATAGACTACAGGACTCTCAACAGGAGAACCATACCTGACCAATACACCACTCCGAGGATAGAGGATGCCCTACAGAGCTTGTCTGGAGCCAAATGGCTCAGCGTTATGGATCTCAAGAGTGGGTACTATCAGATTCCGATGCACCCAGCAGACAAGGAGAAGACAGCTTTCATAACCCCAGTGGGGTTCTTCGAATTCGACCGGATGCCCCAAGGTCTGTCTGGAGCCCCAGCTACTTTCCAACGTCTCATGGAGAAGACAGTAGGGGACATGAACTTGATCGAAGTCCTTGTATACCTAGACGATGTCATTGTCTTTGGGAGAACCTTGGAGGAACATGAAGAGAGGCTGGAGAAAGTGTTGAGAAGACTCAGTGAGGAAGGACTTAAGCTTTCGCCTGAGAAGTGTCGGTTCTACCAGTCTTCTGTGAACTATCTGGGGCACATAGTATCTGAAGAAGGGGTGGCCACAGACCCTGAGAAATTGGAGGCAGTTACCTCCTGGCCACAGCCCACCACAGTAACAGAACTCAGATCCTTCTTGGGCTTCTGCTCCTACTATAGAAGGTTTGTGGAGGGATTTGCTCGAATTGCTAGACCATTGAATGAGTTTCTCAAGACTGAAGGAGAGGAGGATGGATCGGGGCCCAGGAGGCCAGGAGAGTCCATCAGAGATCAGTGGAATCAGAGGTGTGAAGAGGCTTTCCAGGAATTGAAGAGGAGCCTGACCACTGCACCAGTCTTGGCCTATGCAGACCCAACCAAACCCTATGAACTGCACGTGGATGCTAGTCACGACGGTCTGGGAGGAGTACTTTACCAAGAACATGAGGGGCAATTGCGGCCTGTTGCCTATGTGAGTAGAAGCCTGACCCCCTCTGAGAAGAACTACCCCACTCACAAGCTGGAGTTCCTGGCCCTCAAGTGGGCGGTAGTAGACAAGCTCAAAGACTACCTGTATGGGGCGGAGTTCACTGTGAAGACCGACAACAACCCCCTTACCTACCTGTTCACCACGGCCAAGCCGGATGCCACTGGACACAGGTGGCTGGCCGCACTGTCTGGATTCAACTTCAGCCTTAAGTATAGACCAGGAGTGGGGAATCGAGACGCAGACGCCTTGTCCAGAAGATCTCATTCCCCGACCATTGAAATAGAAGATTGGACCCAAGTGGCACCGGACGGGGTGCAGGCCCTTTGTCAAGGAGCTGCATTCCAAGCCCGAGGATGCTCCAGAGCAGAGGAAATAGGAGTTACCACGGTGGGAGTCCCCAAACACTACTGTGGAGTAGCTCAATTGGAAGAGGGCAACCTACCAAGATTGTCCAAAAAGGAATTAAGGTGTGACCAATTGGAAGACCCCATGGGGAGATTGGTCCTGGAGGCCTTGAAAAATCAGGATCCAAACATACTCATGCGTCAACCCTCCAAAGAAGCTTGCCTACTGAGGAAGGAGTGGGATAGGTTGCAGTTGCATCAGGGAGTGGTCTACCGAAGGGGCCCCTCTGATGATTCAGAAGATAAGTGGCAGATGTTCCTCCCAGAGAAACATCGGGAGACTGTTTTGATGGCCTTGCATGACAATCATGGCCACCTAGGGGCTGAAAGGACTTTTCAACTTGTCAGAAGTCGGTTCTATTGGCCCTGCATGAGGGCAGAGGTAGAGGAGTACTGCCACTCATGTGCGCGATGCATCCAGAGGAAGACTTTGCCCCATCAAGCTGCCCCAATGGGCCATCTACAGAGCCAAGGGCCTATGGACCTGGTGTGCATTGACTTTCTCTGCCTCGAACCCGACCTGAGTGGACTAGGAAATGTTCTGGTGATAACCGACCATTTCACCCGGTATGCCCAGGCCTTCCCCACCAAAGATCAGAAGGCCTCCACCGTGGCCAAGGTACTTATGGAGAAGTATTTTGTCCATTATGGGCTGCCACAGAGACTCCATTCAGATCAAGGGAGGGACTTCGAGAGTAAGCTGATCCGGAAGCTCTTGGATTCGTTGGGAATCAGGAAGACTCGAACTACACCTTACCATCCTCAGGGAGATGCTCAGCCGGAAAGGTTCAACCGAACCCTGCTCAACATGTTGGGGACTCTGGAAAGCGAGAAAAAGCAACATTGGAGCAAACACATAGCAGCCATGGTACATGCTTACAACTGCACCATCAGTGATGCTACAGGCTATTCCCCATATCGACTCATGTTTGGGAGAGAAGCGAGACTACCGGTGGACCTGGCTTTTGGCACCTCACTGGACCATTCCTCCGTCACCTCTCACAGAGGATATGTGGATAGGCTCAGACACAGCCTGAAAGTAGCCTATGAACAAGCTCAAGCGGCCTCAGATCAAAGGGGAGCTCGGAATAAAAAAATTACGACCTGAAGGTCCGGGTACAAGACCTACAGCCCGGGGATCGAGTACTGTTGCGCAATCTGGGAGTCCCCGGAAAGCACAAGCTTGCAGACAGATGGAGATCTGAACCTTATGTCATCTGCAGGAAGTTGCCGGGCCTACCTGTCTACAAGGTGAAGCCAGAGGGAAAGGTAGGCCCACTGAAGACATGGCATCGAAACCACCTGCTCCCACTGACGGAGGCAGTTAGAATACCTTCCGTGGGAGACTCCCCTGCACCGGCCTCTATCTTGGATACTCCTAGACCGCACACTCGGTCACAGACCTCCCGAGCTGGAAATGGAGAAGCCTCCCAACTTAGTGGAGATGAAGAAGGAGAGCTTGATTGGCTGTGGTCTTCCCCAACTCCAGGAACTTCTATCATAGATCTTCCAGTCACCCAAGATACCACAGATGAAACGCTGAACCCAGAGGCTACAGAATTCATCCCTTTCAGTCCTTCAACAGATTACTGGGAAGATGCCCATGATAGTTACTCCGAGGAAGAGGAGCCTGAGGCGCCAGAGCCAGAGATTCCAAGAGAGCAAAGAGCTCGAAGAGTCATTCAACTTCCTAAGAAGCTGACCTACCCCCAGATGGGGAACAGTTCGGAAGACTCTGTGGTCACTGCTAGGAGAAATGCTGAGATTCCGGATCCCTCCACTGTCCATTTGGTGGAGGGCAACCCCAGCTCACTCTCTGGCACAGTTAGTCAGGCCACCCAAGATAATGTGACCTGTGGGCAAGGGAATTCAACCCCTCAGTTATGGTGGGAATCCCCTATCCCAACATCGTTTTCAGAATTGTCCAATGTTGTATATAGTTGTTGCTAAAATTTATCTTTGGGGACCAAAGAGTTTAAGTGGGGGGAGTGTGTAGCGGGGTGTTCCCCTATATTGGGAAGAAACTACATTACCCATAAAATTATATAATACTGCGCCAACCCAAAATATTGTAGCAACAGCAGCCAAACACCAAAATCAGACAAAATTAATTAAGTGTAAATATATAATAAGTGTGGCGCTAATGAGAATTTAGGATAAAAGTCCTAAATATAGTAGGGTGTGAAAAATATTCTAATTTAATCAAAAACCCATGCTGGTATATATTTCGAAATTAGTGAAAAATATAGAAATACATATATAGCATAAATAAGTGTCTGTAATCCTTCTGTGATTACAAGTATTTAACCAACATATTAATGTACAACAAAAATTATAATGCAAATATTATGTTGTGAAACATAAATAGCAATAGAGTGATAATCCTAAACCAGTGAAATTAGAATAATATTTCTATCAGACATCAAAGATGAGTATATGTCCCTGTAGTTGTCTAACAATAGACAAAGTACCATCCAAAAAGACCAAAGTCCAATATGGGATTGTTATAGAATACGTAGATATGGATGTTCAATGTGGATATACGTGGTAACACCCGGGAGTGCCTTCACCTTGTGTTAATGGGGGAGAGATAAGGTACTCTTACCAGCTGGGATGGATCCAACACACCGTACGGCGGTGGATCTTCAAGACTTTGTCCACTTCGTGGGTGGATCAGACAGCCAGGCTTTGTAGAGACGACCAGGATCTATAGGACACCTCCTCCCAGGATCAATGGCAATCCAACCAGGAAAAATCCGGATAGGCGGGTAGCAGCTACCCTATCCATTCATAACCATGGAAAACAAAAAATTGCTCCACATGGTGTAAATCCAAAAAAGATTTATTAGAAAAAAAATTTTCTCCATAAAAAGTTCACACAGTATGAACATCCAAAACAAAACTCCAAAGCATAAACAAAGAAATCCAAAAAATCCACACTCTAGAATATAAGTAGGCAGCGTGATAGGAACAGCAAGAGCTGGTGTATTTGTCCCGACCGGTTGTCCCGACTCCGCTCAGCTCCAATTGGCTCCGGTGCCCCCCCACCTCTGGCCACATGCGGTATTGCATGCCATAGAAGTCAATGCGGAACTAATTATTTTAGTTTCCATTGACTTCTATGGGGAAACTCGCTTTGATATGCGAGTGCTTTGGATTACGAGCATTCTCCTGGAACGGATTATGCTCATAATCCAAGGTTCCACTGTACATGGAAAGATCAACCTCTAAAACCCTAAACCTGTAAAATGCATTGGATGATCCTTCTTTTATGTAAGTAGCCTTCCAATGATCAGACCAGGACTGCTGTTAGAAATCATGGAGCCCCATACTGCCTACCTGACAGAGCCCTGCTACATACCTCCCAGAAAATATCAAATTATATTAATGCAAAAATTATTATTATATGACATGTTTACTGGCCCCCCTCCTCCACTCTCCATCCTGAAACATCCCCTTATGTGCCCGCAGCAGCTGCCAGCAGGAGAGGAGGGAAGCCAGCCAAGCTGTGGGGAAAAGGGATGCACAGGCTGGCCCAGAAAGCAGAGGGATGGGGGCGCGAATGCTAGAACTGATCCCTCTGCAGCAGTGCCGGGACAAGGTCATTCGTGCCCAGGGTGTAAAGAAGGAGTCAGTGTAATTTCAAAACAAGAAAATATTTAAAATGATACAAATTAAATTAGGTTTAATTTAATAGGAACATAGTTCACTCTGAAAATACTCGGAAACACTCAGTTTCTGAGCCTTTCCGAGGGTTTCCGAGTTCAGCCGAGCTGTCCCCGAGTATTTCCGAGGCTTTCCGGCGCCCACCACCTCTGGCCACATGCGGTATTGCATGCCATAGAAGTCAATGCAGAACTAATGATTTTAGTTTCCATTGACTTCTATGGGGAAACTCGCTTTGATATGCAAGTGCTTTGGATTACGAGCATTCTCCTGGAACGGATTATGCTCATAATCCAAGGTTCCACTGTACATGGAAAGATCAACGTCTGAAACCCTAAACCTCTAAAATGCATTGGATGATCCTTCTTTTATGTAAGCAGCCTTCCAATGATCAGACCAGGACTGCTGTTAGAAATCATGGAGCCCCATACTGCCTACCTGACAGAGCCCTGCTACATACCCCCCACCTCCCAGAAAATTTCTAATTATATTAATGCTAAAATTATTATTATATGACATGTTTACTGGCCCCCCTCCTCCACTCTCCATCCTGAAACATCCCCTTATGTGCCCGCAGCATCTACCAGCAGGAGAAGAGGGAAGCCAGTCAAGCTGTGGGGGAAAAGGGGTGCACAGGGTGGCCCAGAAAGCAGAGGGATGGGGGCGCGAATGCTAGAACTGATCCCTCTGCAGCAGTGCTGGGACAAGGTCATTCGGTGCCCAGGGTGTAAAGAAAGAGTCAGTGTCATTTCAAAACAAGAAAATACTTTAAACAATACAAATTACATTAGGTTTAATTTGATAGGAACATAGTTCAATCACACATTTTAATTATATGTATTTTTATTAGAGGCACTTAAAGCGGTGTTCCAGCCGCGATTGTTTTTTTTAAAAAAGTCAGCAGCTACAAACACTGCAGCTGCTGACCTTTAATATTGAAACTTACCTGTCCTAGGTGCCCGCGATGTCGGCCCCCCGAGGCCAATCTCTCGATCGTGGCAGGTCCCGGCGCCGCCATCCTCACTAAGGCCCCTTTCACACTGGGGCGGTTTGCAGGCGCTATTTTGCTAAAAATAGCGCCTGCAAACCGAGCCTAAACAGCGGCTCCTTTCTCTCCAATGTGAAAGCCCTGAGGGCTTTCACACTGGAGCGGTGCGCTAGCAGGACGGTAAAAAAAGTCCTGCTAGCCGCATCTTTGGAGCGGTGAGAGGAGCGGTGTGTTTACCGCTCCTCCACCGCTCCTTCCCATTGAAATGCATGGGATACCGCGGTAATACCGCCCGCAAACCACGGCTGTAGCCGCGGTTTGCGGGTGGTATTAACCCTTTATTGGCCGCTAGCGGGGGTTAAAACCGCACCGCTAGCGGCCGAATAGCTCAACAATCCCGACAGTATAGCGCCGCTAAAAATAGCGGCGCTATACCGCCACCGCCCCCACCGCCCCAGTGTGAAACCAGCCTAAGGGAAACAGGCAGTGGAGCCTTGCGGCTTCACTGCCCGTTTCCTACTGCGCATGAACCAGTCGCGCTGCGTTTTATGAATAAGCGGTTGTTCTCTGGGACACACACAGTTTCCAGAGGACAGCGCACCCCATTCCCCAGAAGACAACGTGAGGAGGACAAGAATGAAGACCAGCCAAGGACTAGGAAGTGGCAGATTAGGAAGATCTGCCTAGCAACCGCCATTTTTTTGGAGCATTTTCATGTCTTTTTTTTTTTCTTTTTAGGATGGACCTCTGCTTTAACCCCTTGCCGCCGAGCGTACGCATATATGCGTCCCCGGCTTTCGGGGGTTATACCGGGATGATGCCCCCAGTTGCTTAGAGCGGGCGATTGGTTATCCAGGCATAACAACCAATGCGGCTAAAAGCCGCTCGTTGTTATACCGGAGGAGCAGGAGGGGACATCCCCCCTCCCGCCGCCTCCCGCCGCTCTGACCGGGCCTCCTGTCCCACCGGGAGACCCGATCCATGATGTGTCACTTCCGGCGCCTAGAGAGAGACTGGCAGAGTCTTTTAGACCCCCGATCCCTACATAAAGAGTACCTGTCACCACCTATTACTGTCAAAAGGGATGTTTACATTCCTTGTGACAGCATTAAAAGTGATCAATTTTTTTTTTTTTTTAAATGCAATTTAATAATGTAGAAATAAATAGGAAGAATTTTTTTTTTAAAGCGCCCCCATCCCTGCGAGCTTGCGCAGCAAAGAAAACACATACGGAAGTCGCGCCTGCATATGTAAACCGTGTTCAAATCACACATGTGAGGTATCGCCGCGATCGTCAGAGCGAGAGCAATAATTCTAGCACTAGACCTCCTCTGCAACTCTAACCTGGTAACCGTAAAAAAAATTAAAGCGTCGCCTATGGAGATTTTTAACTACCGTAGTTTGTCGCCATTCCACGAGTCCGTGCAATTATAAAGCATGACATGTTTGGTATCTATTTACTCTGCGTAACATCATCTTTCACATTATATAAAAAAATTGGGCTAACTTTACTTTTTCATTTTTTTTAAATTCATGAAATTACATTTTTCCCAAAAAGTAGCATTTAAAACACTGCTGCACAAATACTGTGTGACATAAAATATTGCAACAATCGCCATTTTATTCTTTAGATTCTCTGCTAAAAAAATATATATGATGTTTGGGGGTTCGGAGTAATTTTCTAGCAAAAAAATACGAATTTTAACTTGTAAACACCGAATGTCAGAAATAGGCTTAGTCATGAAAACGGAAAATTTATATCAAATACTTACCGTAATTTTCCTTTCCTGATGGACTCCATGGCAGCCTACGTGTGGGTTAATCCCGCCCCTCATACCTCATAGGACCCTTCTCCCATAAATCTTTGCTCTGGGCCAGAGGCTGTGTTCCATAATTTAGCCTACTCCAGCCACTGGGAGGGAACTCCTGCTGCCATGGAGTCCATCAGGAAAGGAAAATTACGGTAAGTATTTGATATAAAAAATTTTTAAAGTTTTTTTTAAAGTTTTCCTGACAGACTCCATGGCAGCCTACGTGTGGGAAATAACTAGCCATACACACCCGGGTGGGCAGAGTGCTGGACAAAAGAAAAAAGGTTTAATTGGCACCATCACAGACAAGATACGTAAACCACTACGCAGTAGTGTGCCATGAACGTGTTAATTGAAGACCACAAGGCCACCTTGCAAATAACTTCTGGAGGCACGTGACGTGATGCCGCCCATGATGAAGACACTTCTAGTTGAGTGAGCAGTCACCGCTTCTGGAGGCGCCAAGCCCTTGGCTTTATAGGCCACCTGAATGGCCTGAACAATCCATGCTGCGATAGATCTGGAAGAGGCACGCATTCCCTTATACTTCCTGTGAAAAGAACAAGCAGGTGGTCGGTCTGACGGAAAGAAGCTGTAGCTTCAAGATACTGACTCAGAGCTTTTCCAACATCTAAGGGATAAACACTGGAATCCTCGGTAGATCTGAACGTTGGAAGAGCAATCTCCTGATTGTCATGAAACACAGATGCCACTTTGGGGTTTGAACCCAACATAGGAATTAAAAGGTTTAGAAATGGCTCCTTGCATCCCTGAGAGCTGATTTCAGAGACCCTCTTGGCCGAGGTTATAGCCACCAAGAAGACAACTATTAGAGAGAGTCATTTGACAGAAGATTGATCTTCATGTTCCAACTCTCTACCTAAGAAAAAATCCAGGACAAGGGGAAGATCCCAATTAGAAAAACTTGGCTCTGAGGTCTGAGCCTTATTGCTCCTCTGAAAAACTACTGAGTAAGAGGGTGTCTAGCCCAGGAAACACCCGTAAAGGCAGAGATTACAGCGATTTGGACTCGCAGCGAGCTGACTGACAATGAGAGATCCAATCCTGATTGTAAGAAGCCCAGGATATCATGTATCTTTGGGTTATTGCAAGAACCTGCAGTGGAAGAGGTGTAGTCTGAAAACTTTTTCCAAATCCTCTGGTAGACCCTGTTGGTGCCTGTTCTTCTGGCATTTAATATTGTGGAGATGGCCCTACTTGGACAGCCTAGGGCCTCCAACCTTCCCCTCTCAAGAACCAGATCATCAGATGTAGATGGGCCGGGCATGGATGTAGAAATGCCCCTTGTGATAGGAGATCTGGTCTGGAGGGTAGAGGAACTGGGTCCCGGAAGCTGAGTTGCATCAGCAGTAGAAACCATGGCTTGTTTGGCCAGTACGGGACTATTGCCACTATCTCTGCTTCTTCCATCCTGAGCCTCGACAAAAAACGGAGAATGACAGGAACCGGGGGAAAGGCATAGGCCCTGTGGAACCGCCAATGGTCTGTCAGAGCATCTACCCAAAAGCCTGGGGATACCAAGACCTCGTGTAGTATCTCTCTAGTCTGAAGTTGCATGGAGAGGCAAACAAGTCTACTTCCGGAATGACTCCCAGGGACAGGACCCACCTGAAGACTTCGGGGGGGAAAGACCACTCGTTGTCCAGAGAAACTCTCAACAGAAAATCTGCCTGAACGTTCGGGACTCCAGGGAGATAGACAGCTGTCAGGTTGGCCAGGTTTTTCTGGGCCCAGATCATGATGGGCTCTATTTCCTTTGACAGGGAGAGTCTGCGAGTACCCACCTGTCTCTTGATGTATGCGACTGCCGTTGTGTTGTCCAGTCTTAGGAGGACTGAGTCTCCTGCTGTTTAGGGATGAGCCGAACACCCCCGGGTTCGGTTCGCACCAGAACCTTCGAACGGACCGAAAGTTCGCGCAAATTTTCGAACCCTATTCGTTATAATGGACGCGAACGTTCGAAATCAAAATTGCTAATTACAACGGCCAATATGCATGTTAATGTCATAAAACAGGTTTGGGGACCCGGGTCCTGCCCCAGGGGACATATATCAATGCAAAAAGAAATTTTAAAAACTAAAGTTTTTTCGGGAGCAGTCATTTTAATGATGCATAAAGTGAAAAAAAAAAAAGTGAAATTTTCCTTTAAATATGGTACCTGGGGGGTGTCTAAAGTATGCCTGTGAAGTGGCATGTGTTTCCCGTGTTTAGAACTGTCCTTGCACAAAATGACATTTGTAAAGGAAAAAAAGAAGCCATTTAAAACCACTTGCGGCTTTAATGTCATGTCTTGTCCTGGCCGCCATATGGCTGAAAATCCTTGAGAAAAATGGCATGGCTACCCCATCACCCCCCCCCCCCCACCCCAGCCCCTTTGGGTCTTGTATGGATACTAAGGGGGACCCCGCACCCAAAATAAAACCCTATACCTACAACCCTATATACTCTGAACAGCAGTATATAGGTGGTGCAAACAAGACATGGACTGTAGGTTTGTTCTTAAGTAGAATCTGAACAGGTACATTATGAAGTGTAGCTACATCCCAAAAAAATCAATTTTTAAGCTTTTTGGAGAACATAGGGAGGGGTTATCACCCCTGTAACATTTGCTGTCTTTGCACATCTGTTCAGAACATGTCACCTCACTTTCCGTCCCAATGACAAATGTTTTTGGAAAAGTGGGGTTTTAATTGAAACAAGGATTGGTGATAAAGCATCAGTAGAGAGGAGATACCTTTTTCCCAAATTAAATCTAACAGGATAGAATTTTCCTTCCTAGGGGTAGATTTCCTCTCACTTCCTGTTTTCTCTTGCCGTTTGCAAGTAGGAGTCGTTTGTAAGTTGGATGTTTGAAAGTAGGGGCCTGCCGTATATACTCTGCAGAAATTTGCCCTATTAGATGTTGGTGTAGCCACAAGACTGGTGGGCACAGGAATGGGCCCTGCTGTGAGTTAATAGATCAAGATTTGTACTTGCATGCACCTGTTGAACCGGGCAGAAAAATTGGGCCTTTGGTGGTGGTGGTGGTGGTGGTGGACGGTGTTGCCACAAGACTGTAAGCCCTCACAGTTACTCTTGGTGGGTGCAGGAATGGGCCCTGCTGTGAGTTATTAGATCAAGATTTGTAATTGCATGCACCTGTTGAACAGGGCAGAAAAATTGGGCCTTTGGTGGTGGTGGTGGTGGTGGACGGTGTTGCCACAAGACTGTAGGCCCTCATAGTTACTCTTGGTGGGCGCAGGAATGGGCCCTGCTGTGAACTATTAGATCAAGATTTGTAATTACACGCCCCTATTAAACAGGGGCTGAAAAATTGTGCCTTAGGCATTGGTGCTGGTGCCACAACACTGCAACCCCTCACAGATACTGTACTTGGAGCACAGCAGTCACACCTGTTGCGAAGCATCTTTTTAAAAAATTGTAATTACACGCCCCTGTTATACAGGGGCTGAAAAATTGTGCCTTAGGCACTGGTGCTGGTGCCACAACACTGCAACCCCTCACAGATACTGTACTCTGAGCACAGCAATGAGACCTGTTGCAAAGCATTGCCTAAAAATTGTAATTACACGCCCCAACAGGGGCTGAAAAATTGTGCCTTAGGCACTGGTGCTGGTGCCACAACACTGCAACCCCTCACAGATACTGTACTCTGAGCACAGCAGTCAGACCTGTTGCGAAGCATCTTTTTAAAAAAATTTAATTACACGCCCCTGTTATACAGGGGCTGAAAAATTGTGCCTTAGGCACTGGTGTGGTGGCATGGATCATTGAGGAGGAGGAAGAGGATAGTCAGTGAACATAACAGGACAGTCACTCAGCATCAGCATAGGCAGTCTTGAAGGGATGTGACATTATAAATTAT
This sequence comes from Rana muscosa, assembly GCA_029206835.1. NCBI lineage: Eukaryota > Metazoa > Chordata > Amphibia > Anura > Ranidae > Rana > Rana muscosa. The sequence goes on along the minus strand of CM055117.1, from coordinate 892,786,931 downwards.
TCCGTTATATCCGCTTCAGGTGTCTGGTAGCTGGTGGTGATCCAAGACTGATTCATTTTTATGAAGGTCAGTCGATCAACCGAGTCGGTGGACAGGCGCACCCTATGATCGGTGACAAATCCTCCAGCAGCACTGAATGTGCGTTCGGAAAGAACGCTGGATGCAGGACAGGCCAGTAGCTCAATTGCATACTGTGCAAGCTCTGGCCAGTGATCCATCCTCAGGACCCAGTAAGCCAGAGGATTTTCGGTGGGAAAGGTGTCCAAGTCTGACCTTGCCCCTAGGTATTCCTGCACCATGTATATCAGACGCTGGCGATGGTTGCTGGAACCGATCATACCTTGGGGCTGCGGACTAAAAAATTGTCTGAACGCATCGGTCAGACGTCCACCTTCCCCACCGCTCCTTCTGCTACTGACCGAAGCCTCAGCAACTCGTCGTCCAGGACCAGGAGTTTGTAACCTCCCAGTTTCTGGGAACGCGTTGCACAGACCTTTCTGCAAGGCCTCCCTGAGATGTCTCATCCTCTGCTCCCTCTGCGACGGCAAGATAAGGTCCGCAACCTTACCCTTGTACCGTGGATCAAGGAGAGTGGCCAGCCAGTAATGGTCACTCTCCTTGATCCGAAGAACACGAGGATCCTTCCGCAGGCTTTGCAGGATCAGGGAGGCCATGCAGCGTAGGTTAGCTGAGGCATTCGGTCCGGAGTCTTCTGGGTCACTGAGGATGACATGATCGCCAGCCACCTCCTCCCAGCCACGTACAAGTCCACTGGTTTGTTGGGACTGTACATCATCCCTAAAAGACTGCTGCTGCTGATGCTGAGTGCCAGGCTCCACCTCCATGCTCACACAATCCTCCTCCTCCTCCTCCTCCTCCTCCTCTTCCTGTGTGATGGGTGGGACAGAAGGAACATTGTCTGGATAAAGGGGGCCTTGAGAGACAAGGAAGTCCTCCTCTTCCTGCCTCTGTTCTGCCTCAAGTGCCCTGTCCATTATCCCACGCAGCGTATGCTCCAACAGGTGGACAAGAGGTACAGTGTCACTGATGCATGCACTGTCACTGCTCACCATCCTCGTGGCCTCCTCAAATGGTGAGAGGACAGTGCATGCATCCCTGATCATGCTCCACTGGCGTGGGGAAAAAAAGCCAAGCTCCCCTGACCCTGTCCTGGTGCCGTAGTCGCAAAAGGTACTCATTGATGGCCCTCTGCTGCGTGTGCAGTCGCTGCAGCATGGCCAACGTTGAGTTCCACCTGGTGGGCATGTCACATATTAGGCGGTTCTTGGGCAGGTTCAGCTCCTTTTGCAGCTCAGTCAGCCGAGCACTGGCATTATAAGATCGGCGGAAATGCACACAGACTTTCCTGGCCTGCCTCAGGACATCCTGTAAGCCTGGGAACCTGCCCAAGAACCGCTGCACCACCAGGTTGAGGACGTGAGCCATACAGGGCACATGGGTGAGCTGCCCCTGTCGCAGGGCGGAGAGGAGGTTGGTGCCATTATCAGAAACGACCATTCCTGGCTTAAGCTGGCGTGGCGTCAACCACCTCTCGGCCTACCCCTGCAGAGCTGCCAGAACCTCTGGCCCAGTGTGGCTCCTGTCCCCCAAACACACCAGCGCAAGCACGGCATGGCATCTTTTTGCCTGCGTACTCGCGTAGCCCCTTGTATGCCTACGGAGCACCGCTGGTTCCGAGGACAGAGCACTCGAAGAGGACATGGAGGAAGAAGAAGAGGAGGGGGTGGAGGAGAGAGGTGTGTCACAACCAGTAGTAGCATTTTGGAGGCGTGGTGGCGGAACAACCTCCAACACTACTGCACTTTGTCCTGCATCCCTCCCAGCTGCCAATAGAGTGACCCAATGGGCCGTGAAAGAAAGATAACGTCCCTGTCCATGCCTGCTGGACCATGAGTCAGCGGTAATATGCACCTTACCGCTGACCGCCCTGTCCAGCGAGGCATGGACATTGCCTTCCACATGCCAGTAGAGAGACGGAATCGCCTTCCGTGAGAAAAAGTGGCGTTTGGGAACCTGCCACTGAGGAACCGCACATTGAACAAACTCACGGAAGGGGGCCGAGTCTATCAACTGAAAAGGCAGCAGTTGAAGTGCTAGCAATTTAGCCAAGCTAGCATTCAACCGCTGGGCATGTGGATGGCTGGGAGTATACTTCTTTCGACGGTCCAGCAGCTGGGGCAGGGAAATTTGCCTGCTACAATCGGACGTCGGTGTACTGCAAGTACTTGGTTGTGACACACCTAATTCTACACCTTCAGTCCTCTCAGAGCAGCTTTCAGAGAGGACTGAAGATATAGTGGGGATGGAGATCCCAGCTGATGAGGAGCAAGGAGAGGTCCGCTTTGTTCTTTGGTGTGGGTCTTTTATGTGTGCTTGCCAACGAGCTGCATGGCAGGTCGACATATGTCTGCTCATGCTTGTGGTGCCCAAGCGGCTGATGTTTTGGCCACGCGAGATACGCTTGAGACAAATATTGCAAATAGCAGTGGTGCGATCTGATGCACTCGTCTCAAAAAAGGCCCACACCAAAGAACTTTTGTGATAACGTGCAGAGGCAGCGCCCTGCACAGGCGGAGCTCTGCGGTGTGGTACAGTTGCTGTGCTGGCCTCTAGCTGGCCTCCAGGGGGCATCCTGCCTCGTTGGACATGTGACGCTGCATCCTCCTCCTCCTCCTCCTCTCTCCCTTCAGGCACCCACGTGGAGTCAGTGACCTCATCATCCCCTCCCTCTTCACCACTAGAGCAAACCTGGCAGTAAGCTGCAGCTGGTGGAACACTACTGCCAGATTGCTGTCCTTCAGCATCCCCTCTCTCTGCGCGCACACTACTGACTTCCTCAAGCTGGGTATCATCATCCGAGCCTTCGAATCGTTGGGCATCCTCCCGGAGCATGTACCCAACACTGTGCTCAAACAGTTCGGGGGACTCCTCAGGAGGACATGGTGGGTCTAGGGAAGGGGTGGCTGATGATGCCATTGAGTACGCGTTGGCAGCTGCTCTGCCAGTACCCTGAGCCTGGGTGAGAGAGGATGAGGAGGATGAGGAGGGCTTGGTCATCCATTCTACCAAGCCTTCGGCATGATGCGGCTCCACATGTCCAGCTGCCGAAAACAAAGACAAGCGTGTCCCATGGCCACGTGCTGATGACGATGCACGACCACGTCCACGGCCAGCACTGTTGTCTCTAGAAACAGAGCCTGCCTGCCCTGTGTTCTTGCCTCGGCACGCTCTGCCTCTCCTTGGCGGTCTTCCAGCCATTGTAGTCGGTAGTGTATATAGTATAAAAAATAGAACTCCTATGTGTGCTCACAACACACTGTAGGTCCTATGGGTGCTGACACTAACACACTATAGGTACTATGTGTGCTGTTGACAAGAAAATATAGGAGCTCTGTTTGCTGCCACTAACACACTAGAAGTCCTATGGGTGCTGCTGAGAAGAAAATATAGGAGCTATGTGTGATGCCACTAACACACTAGAAGTCCTATGGGTGCTTCTGAGATGAAAATATAGGAGCTCTGTGTGATGCCACTAACACACTAGAAGTCCTATGGGTGCTGCTGAGAAGAAAATATAGGAGCTCTGTTTGCTGCCACTAACACACTAGAAGTCCTATGGGTGCTGCTGAGAAGAAAATATAGGAGCTCTGTGTGATGCCACTAACACACTAGAAGTCCTATGGGTGCTTCTGAGATGAAAATATAGGAGCTCTGTGTGATGCCACTAACACACTAGAAGTCCTATGGGTGCTGCTGAGAAGAAAATATAGGAGCTCTGTGTGATGCCACTAACACACTAGAAGTCCTATGGGTGCTTCTGAGATGAAAATATAGGAACTCTGTGTGATGCCACTAACACACTAGAAGTCCTATGGGTGCTGCTGAGAAGAAAATATAGGAGCTCTGTTTGCTGCCACTAACACACTAGAAGTCCTATGGGTGCTTCTGAGAAGAAAATATAGGAGCTCTGTGTGATGCCACTAACACACTAGAAGTCCTATGGGTGCTGCTGAGAAGAAAATATAGGAGCTCTGTTTGCTGCCACTAACACACTAGAAGTCCTATGGGTGCTGCTGAGAAGAAAATATAGGAGCTCTGTGTGATGCCACTAACACACTAGAAGTCCTATGGGTGCTTCTGAGATGAAAATATAGGAACTCTGTGTGATGCCACTAACACACTAGAAGTCCTATGGGTGCTGCTGAGAAGAAAATATAGGAGCTCTGTTTGCTGCCACTAACACACTAGAAGTCATATGGGTGCTGCTGAGAAGAAAATATAGGAGCTCTGTGTGATGCCACTAACACACTAGAAGTCCTATGGGTGCTTCTGAGATGAAAATATAGGAGCTCTGTGTGATGCCACTAACACACTAGAAGTCCTATGGGTGCTGCTGAGAAGAAAATATAGGAGCTATGTGTGATGCCACTAACACACTAGAAGTCCTATGGGTGCTTCTGAGATGAAAATATAGGAGCTCTGTGTGATGCCACTAACACACTAGAAGTCCTATGGGTGCTGCTGAGAAGAAAATATAGGAGCTCTGTTTGCTGCCACTAACACACTAGAAGTCCTATGGGTGCTGCTGAGAAGAAAATATAGGAGCTCTGTGTGATGCCACTAACACACTAGAAGTCCTATGGGTGCTTCTGAGATGAAAATATAGGAACTCTGTGTGATGCCACTAACACACTAGAAGTCCTATGGGTGCTGCTGAGAAGAAAATATAGGAGCTCTGTTTGCTGCCACTAACACACTAGAAGTCCTATGGGTGCTGCTGAGATGAAAATATAGGAACTCTGTGTGATGCCACTAACACACTAGAAGTCCTATGGGTGCTGCTGAGAAGAAAATATAGGAGCTCTGTTTGCTGCCACTAACACACTAGAAGTCCTATGGGTGCTGCTGAGAAGAAAATATAGGAGCTCTGTTTGCTGCCACTAACACACTAGAAGTCCTATGGGTGCTGTTGGGGTGCAATGCTGTGCTAACAGCACTGCGGTTGGTACTACTGCAATACTGTACTAACAGTAAGCACGCACCAGACTAATCCCCAGCAGCAGCTAATAACACGCTAACTGTGCAATCAGCAGCAATGAACGATCAATGACTTAGGTAGCAATGGTTTAGCAAAGAAATAGCCAATGGTTTAGCAAAGAAGAGCAAATCTTTCAGTATCAAGCAAAGACAGAATCAGCAGACTGATCTCTCCTAAAGCCGGAACTCATGTGACCGGGGCCGATGGCGTGGCGGCCTTTTAAATGGTGGGGCATGTACTAAAGCCCCTGAGCTGTAATTGGCTACAGGCGTCCTGCCTGTAGCCAATTATTGCTCTCCGAGTTTCGGGCGCTGTGATTGGCCAAGCATGCGGGGTCACAGTGCATGCTTGGCCAATCATCAGCCAGCAATGCACTGCGCCGGCCGCGCCGGCCGCAATGCATTGCGGGGCCGCTCGCATCACACGAATGTGATGCGAACGGCCCAAATAGTTCTGGGCTCGACGAGCGAGCGAACGCCCGGTGCTCGATTCGAACATGGGTTCGAATCGAGCACCGGGCCCATCCCTACTGCTGTTAAGTGGTGAAAGGCCTGCAGAGCGCAGAACGCTACCCGGAGTTCCAGAACATTGGAGACTATCCTGTGAGAGGGAAAATTCCATATGCCTTGGGCTACTTCTGTCAGCCCCTGTTGCTGGCATCTGTAGTGATGGTGACCCAAGACACAGGTGCGATGGAGTGACAATTGAGGAGGTTCCTCTGTTGTAGCCACCAAGGAAAGCTCTCCCGCATGGATGAGGTTATTTGGATAAAGTGATCCCGAAGCCCTGGATTATACTGCTGGAGAAAACCCTTCTGGAAGGGCCGCATTTTCCACTGAGCCCACTTTACCATGGGTGTTGTTGCCACCATGGTGCCAATGATCTTTAGGCATTGAGAGGCTTGGAGATGAGGACGACATTGCAAGCCAAACTCTATCCCGGATCACTGGGATTTTTCCAGGGGTAACAAGATGGTGCTCTTGATAGCGTTGAAGTGTGCCCCGAGGAATACCAGGGACTGCGTAGGATCCAGATGGCTCTTTTCCAGATTCAGAAGCCAACCAAACTCGAGTAGAGTGGAGATGACCTGGGATCTGTGGATTAGCAACTGCTCCTTGTCCCGAGACAACAGCAGGTCGTCTAGATACTGATACAGATGGATACCTCTGGTCCTGATCAGAGCCACGACAGCCAACAAGTTTTGAAAACACACGAGGCGATGTTGTAAGCCCGAAGGGGAGACAGGTGAACTGCAGACGGATTTGATCGACAGCAAAGTGAAGGTATTTCTGGAATTCTGACGCTATCGGAACATGGAAGTAGGCGTCCTTCAGGTCTATAGAGACAAGCCAATCGCCTGGTTGGATTGCTTGACTGATCATGAGTAGTGTCTCCATCTTGAACTTCTCCTTCTAGATAAAAGAATTCAAGTGGGTTAGGTCTATAACTGGCCTCCAGGAGACGTTTTTCTTCAACACCATGAAGAGGGGCGAGTAGACCCCTTAAAACCTTTTGTCATCTGGAACTGGAATTGCAGCGCCCTGAGCCGCAAGAGAGACAGGAGAATTTGCTTTTTCTCTTCCGAGAGAGGCAAGGATGCCGACTCGCTCTGTTTTAGGCAGGTGCAATATCATAAAGACTTAGGGGATTCTTGTCCACCGGAAGATGCCCCTTTTGAAAACTTCTGGCCTGAAGGCTGTTTTTTTTTTTTTTCTTCCAGGTCTTCTTGAACTCACGGCCAGGCCTATAGTAGCAAGCATTCCTTGCTCGATCTGAACTTTGCCTGGGCTGTGTTCTCTTCTGGTTTAGCAGACGGCGATCCTGGGGAAGGAACCCCAACTTGCCCCCTGTGGCACGGGTGATGGCACTGTCCGATATGTTCCCAAAGAGGGACGAACCCCAAATAGAATCCTGCACCATGCCTGCTTGGATTCAGGGTCAGCTACCCATGGGCGCAGCCACAAGGCACGCTTAGCCGTGACAGATGTCAGCATGATCCGAGCCACCAGGCGAATTATGTCTAGGGAAGCCCCACGAGAAAAGCCAACGTCAACCTTAGCCCATGAATAGGTGAGCTCCTGGCCAGTTCTTCCGAGATGCTCCTCAGAGAAGCATCTACGTCGTCTGCCCAGACTTCCATCGCTTTAGAAAGGGCTGCGAGAGCTAGAGCTGGTTTGCAGGTCATACCCGCTGTAATGTAGATCTGCTTGAGGTCGGTATAAATTTTCCACTCCAGGCAATCCCTAAAGGAAACAGTATCCTCCAATGACATGCCTCACCATCCTCATTAGGGCTGAGTCAATGAGAGGAGCCGACTCCAGGTGTTTTACATCCTTGCTTTTAAATGGGTACATTTTTGATACCTTCATTAACAGGCAATTCTTCCTTTCAACACCACCCCATTTGTCGGTAATTATTGCGCTGAGTTCACCCAAAAAGGAGAAATTAGGGTGTTCTTTTTTGAGGTGTTTAAAATATTTCCTCTGTTTGGAGGGTGCCTCCACTGGCTCTTCCATCTCAAAGCTTCTTTGACAGCTTTTGACCAGCTGTGGTACTAGGGCAAATTCAAAACCTGCACCAGGGTCATCTACCTCCACCTCACTGTCTGAGGCTTCAATTGAGGAATGGCTCGGCTGTGAAGGGCCTGGAGCCTTGAGATCATCCCTAATAGGGACTGACATAGTGTCGCCAGCAGGGTTGTGGGTATGACCAGAATCCCCTTTACTCAGGGACTCATGGACCACCTTTCTGACCAGTGCTTCCACTTGTTGGTCTCCACCCTCTCTTTCTTATGCGACTTTAGAAAAGCATCGCTTGCAGAGCGATTTGCCTTCAGGAACCTGGGCCCCGCATACCCAGCAGGCTTTCCTCACAGAGCGGCTGGAGTGGCGGTGAGAGTGACGCCCAGAGGTGGTTTTAGACTCCTATCTGTGGTACCTAGATCTAAAGGAAGATCTGACGCCTGTACCTTGAAGAGGAGTGACAACGTTGAGACCTAGGACGGTCTTTGCCGTGCTTTGGTGTTCAGACCTAGAAGAGCCGAGTGAAAAAGAAAGGGTTAAGAGGTCCTGAATGAGTGAACCCAAGCATCACAGGTAGAAAATAAATAAATCCTACCTGCAGCGCAAGGGTTGGCCACAAGAGGGCGGTGACAGATCCATGGCAAGGCAGTTTGAAAGTGAAATTAATCATTACAGCCTTATAAGAAACAGGAGTGACAACAGGCATGAGAGAGCACATAACAAAACATAGCCAGCACCCAGGGAGCCTGCAGCAAACAATTTACCTTGTAAACCAGAGCCCAGTGCCTGGGAAAATACTGCATAAGCCTGCAAGTCATCCCAAGTAATAGCTGCTTTGACAGCTATTTAAATCTGCCACCGTTAACGATGTCACCGCCCCATAGCGGTTGCCATCCGATGGCGGGCAATCGCATTCGCGACCGCCGCCGCCCTTTTGGCGAAACTGCGCCTGCACGAACCAAGCACAGAATCTTCGTTCGCGGCTTGCGGATGCACAGCGACTTCCTGAAACGGCGAGCTGGAACGCAGCTGCGCTCCAGCCGCCGTGGCCACTCACTGGAGCTTGATAGAAAATAAGGAGACACACAAAACACAGAGATACGGCTGCCATATAAAAGGAATATCTTTGTACATTACCACCACCACGGCACGATCCGGACCAGAACCTGGGACTGGGGAGCTGTTTGCTCGACCCACCGCACGATCGGGCGTTTACAAAGCCTCCCGCTAATAGCTGGGACGTTTGGCCATATTGCCGCTTGCCTGCCAATGGCCAGGTTAGTAAGCTCTTCATGGTATCACATCATATCGCCCATGTCCACCTGCTAATAGCTAGGATTGCTGGACTGCAGAGAGGATCACCGCTAACCACCAACGTATCGCCGTGCACATCGCCAGGCCTGGATTACAGAAAAACTTCATGAAAAGGTAAGACTATATCTTGGTCCTAGGAGGACAAAAAAAGGAACACAGCCTCTGGCCCAGAGCAAAGATTTATGGGAGAAGGGTCCTATGAGGTATGAGGGGCGGGATTAACCCACACGTAGGCTGCCATGGAGTCTGTCAGGAAAGGGTTTTTAAAGTGCTTTGAAATAATAAAGCAGCAAATGTGCTTGTAGAAAGGCCTGTTAACTGTTTTTTTTTTCTGTCAGGGCCTGTGTAAACATACTAAAGTTCTTTTGGTGGTATTTGCACACCACTGGGTTTTGTTAGCCTTTATTAAATGAATGAAAAAAAATATATATTTTTTGCTTTCTGCTATAAAATGTCTTCGTAGTGGGTGTGAAGCCCTGACAGGGAAGGGAAGTGAAGGGCTTGTGCCGGCACATCATAACAATACAGCTATTAGCGACTGCTAGTGTGTACAGTGACAGTCACACACAGGTACATTTGTGAAGCACACTGCTGGCACTTCATCTGTGCCCCCCCTTCCTCCAGCAAATTGTACTGCTCAGGGCATCTGCCCCTCCCCCCCTCTTGTACTGGCCCTGCAGGGGAAGGCAGAAGAAAATCGGTGTCTGCAGTAAGGTAGTACAGCTGGACTCTCCTGCTCAGTAGGTGCCTGGGCCCCCCTTATGAACTGATGGGACCTGGGCCCAGTACAGGAGGGCTGGCTGTACTGCCTCATTAGCGGCACTAAATCAGACTTGGGTGCTGACATGCCTCTCCTGCACAGGCATTCACTGGGCATTCACTGGGAACATCAGCATATTGCTGTTTCTCCACGCTCACCTCTCCAAGACCGTTATTCAGCTGAAAACTGAGATTATGTGATCATTTGTTTAAAAAAGAAAAAAAAAGTACCGGTATTTATAATGCTAGTGCAAGTGTTAAAATTGATGTTGGTTTGAAGCCAAAATGTAATCACACCAAATAGATTTTTCTTCTGTTCCCTCACTTTGCGTTTTGTAAATTGATAAAAATTAGCAATCAAAATATATATTTTTGAAAGCATTCATACTTTACAGTGTTTCTTCACACCTGCCAAAAACGTTTCTTATGCACAGTACTAAATATTTATATATATATGTAGCGGGACCCCCTTTCCCGCTTCTCCCTCTTTCTCTCTTTGCGGCTGGCTGACTCGTCTAGGGGTACCAGGGAGAAGTATGGGGGGGGGGGACGCACCACCAGCTCGTGCCCTCTGATATGTGTTATGCAGAGGCGTGAGCTAAACCTTTACCTTCGGGTCTGTGTTCACTTCCAGAGCCTCTGCTTCTCTTGTGGAGGATGATTGCCCCTGTCACAGGCAGGGGCGCTTAGCTCCCAGTAACTTGAGTCCCACACCAAATAAAGTCCAACACTTTTTTATACTGTTTGAGCAACAAATAGTCCTAGAAGAGTAGACTGGTTGAACTTGAAGAACAGACAGGTGTGGGAAGGAGAAGGTCCAGGCACAATCAAAGAATTAAAGTTCTCTCCTGTTCCGTATAGTGCAAACAGGCCTGAAGCACGGTCGCTGCCACCGACCATGAATTTGGTTTCTGCCACAACTCTTGGTGAAAGTAGAGGCCTCTGCCACAGACCTTCATGATAGGTCTCTGCCACCGACCTGGTTCAGTTGGATCCCCGCCACTGACCACAAGAAAATAGAATACCTCCGTTAGGATAAATGGCCCCTGTTAGGGAAAGACATTCATCCGGATGGTTTCCAGAGGCCCACACCGTCACCGGCATTATGCTGTACCAGCTCTTCGGGAGGGTCACCTCTCTGGTCCCTTACGCCCTGGATTCGGGCACCCAATTCCGGGGGCACCCTAGGAATACTTCATCCCTCGCGGGACCCAGTGGAAGGTACTGGGCCCCAGGCCTTCTTGCAAAGTACCTCACCCCAGGCTTAAGGTGCCTGGGATGGAACTCGACTCCACGTGCCCAGGCCAAGGGCACCTGGACACGGACGAACGGACAGCAGCCCCCAGGCTGAAGGTGCCTGGTGCTCCGGCTCCTCGTGTGCAAGATGTCCGCCCCTTTATACCCTCTCCCAGCAAGTACAGCGGGTTCCCCGCCCCGCCATACTGCTGCTGCGAGAGGACAAAAAGGGCACGGCCCTACAATGGTGGTTCAACCCCAGCCCAAGGCGACAGCACCACCCAGGGGCCGCAGGGAACTGGACACCATTGATATCTTCCACGAACAAAACCCTCGTAATTGTTGCATTTGGGCCATGCTACCGCCCAAGCACTCCCTCTAAATATTGATACCCGCTATATATATATATATATATATATATATATATATATGTTAGTACTGTGCAAAAGAAAGAAAGTTTTTTTTGGCAGGTGTGAAGAAATGCTTTCAAAAATATATATTTTGATTGCATTTTGTAAATTAATAATAAATAAACGAAGTGAGCGAACAGAAGAAAAATCTATATCAAATCAATATTTGGTGTGACTACATTTTGGCTTCAAACCAACATCAATTTTTACACTTGCACAAAGTCAGGGATTTTGTAGGATTAGAGTCACATGTATGATTAACAAATGATACCAAACAGGTGCTAATGATCATCAATTTCATATGTAGACTGAAACACTGTCATTAACTGAAACCGAAGTGTAGGATGCTTAAAACTAGGTGAGGGACAGCCAAACTCTGCTACGAAGATGAGGTTGAATGACAGATTCATGTCACAAGTTATACACCATGGTGAGACTGGGCACATCAACAAGACACAAGGTTGTTATAATGCATCAACAATGTATCTCCCAGGCAAAGATTTCAAAGCAGACTTGGGGTTTCAAAATGTGCTGTTCAGGCTCTTTTGACGAACCACAACAAAATGGGCAATGTTGAGGACTGTAGACACAGTGGTCAGCCAAGGAAATTGAATGCAGCCGATGAAAGACACATCATGCTTACTTCCCTTCATCATCAGAGGTCCAGCAGTACCATCAGCACAGAACTGGCAGAAACCAGTGGGACCCAGGTACAGCCATCTACTGCCCAAAGAATTCTGGCCAGAAGTGGTCTTCATGGAAGAATTGTGCCCAAAAAGCCAAAACTTCAACGGAAAACAAGCTAAGCGACTCAACTATGCATGAAAACATAGGAACTGTGGTGCAGAAAAATGGCAGCAGGTGCTCTGGAGTGGACTGATGGATCAAAAACGAAAATATTTGGCCATAGCAGGAGACAGTTTGCTTGTGTCTGCATGCAACAGTGAACATAGCTATATATATTTCACAAAAACAGATTTAAATCATAATCTTTGTTTAAGCCATATGAGTGTAAAGAATTCGTTTTATTCACCAAACCTCCCTCTGTTTCATCTTCAGGATCTTATCACCTCCCTTTTATCTCTATGTATCTCCTCCAAAACCATAAATTCTAAATCTGTATCACTGTGTTCATATTGCATATAGTGTTTGGGAACAGGTAAACCCAGTTGTTTATTCCTAATGGATGACCGATGTTGTGATATTAGGTTTTAGGATTTTTTGTGTTGTCTCTCCAACATATACTAACTTACATGGACATATTAATGCATAGATTACATATGATGTCTGACATATGTGAAAACCAAGGACAGAATAATTTTACTAAAGATTTTATGTGTTTAATAGTCATTGCTCTTTTTAGAGAGAAGAGATGAAATCTTTTGAAGTATCGTGCGGTGTATGTTGAACAGAGAAAAAAAACGATAATAGTCCCAACAGTTTGTTTTTAAATATATTTCTAATGGGTTTACCCTTTCCTGTTTTGTAAAGCACAATTTTTGTTTAGTCGTTTCCACATCTTAGTATATGGATCGACGTGATAGAGAGATAGGAAATGTTTAAACAGTTTACACGGGTGCTCTGGGTGCTGTTCACTTATTATTATTATTATTATTATTATTGTTATTGTTATTAGTATTAACTCTAGGAATGGAATGGGTTAATTGAAGGGCTAACAAGCAGATTGGTGAAGGGATACACCTGTGTGAACTCTGATGCCGCGTACACACGACCGTTTTTCATGACGTGAAAAATGCCATTTTTTAAATTGGTCATTAAAAACGATCGTGTGTGGGCTCCAGAGCATTTTTAACTACGAGAAAAATGGGCTGAAAAAAATTAGAACCTGCTCTATTTTTTCACGTCGTTTTTCACGTCGTTCTTTTTAACGTCGTGGAAAAACGGTATTGTGTATGTTTTTACGAGGGGAAAAAAAATGCGCAAGCTCAGAAGCAAGTTATGAGACGGGAGCGCTCATTCTGGTAAAACTAGCATTTGTAATGGAGATAGCACATTCGTCACGCTGTAACGGACTGAAAAGCACGAAGACTGAAAAGCGCGAATCGTCTCTCACCAAACTTTATTAACACGAGGATCAGCAAAAGCGTCCCAAAGGGTGGCGCCATCCGAATGGAACTTCCCCTTTTCAGTGCCGTCATACGTGTTGTACGTCACCGCGCTTTGTTCGAGCATTTTTTTTCACGATAGTGTGTAGGCGAGGCAGGCTTGAGAAGAATCACATTGAGAAAAACATTGTTTTTTTCACTGACATTAAAAACGGCCGTGTGTACACGGCATGATGCTCTGTAGTCTGTATGTATATGGAGCTATAAATGTGGGTAAAAGATTTAGTATTATACATGCAGCTTGAAGAAAAACGTGCTGTTGGAAACTGTGCAGTCGCTTATAATTTTTATATGCATGAAGTTTGAAGTAAAGGAGTCAACTTAAACTGAGATTGCATCTATAATTTTTTTTATACATCTGGTGGAGAAAAGGAGGGCCACATCAGATGTATTCCTGTATAAGAAAATTAGCTATACGGCAGAGGTGCCCCACCTTGATATGGTGTATGTGTATGTGTGTGTATATATATATATATATATATATGGCAGCTTACCAGTTCTTTGATATGATGGCTGAAGCATTTTCTTCTTTAGCTTTTCTTTTTTCTATTTTCATCTGGTGATCCTGCCGGCAAGTCTGCTGTTTTTCAAAAGAAAAAGCTCTCCAGCTGAATGTATCAGTTACAGAGATGAGACAAACAATTTAACACTAGCAGGGATGCTTACAATGATCTGTAATATTTATGAACAACTATTTTGTGCTTATTTGAAACTGTTACATTTTAAATGGAATATGTCTATTATGTAGAGTGTCTGATTTTATTTTTTTAGTTTGTATTGCCTGTCTGATTATGTCTTGAACTTGTCTTAATGAAGGATCGTAATGTAAGTGCTATTAAAAATAGCAAAGCTTTATTACATTTTTACCTGTGTTTCATTAATGTAAAGATTTTGAAGCATATACATGTAATATTCAAGTAATTTATAAAGAAAAAAACTGCAACTCTTTAAGCATTCCAGCAACAATTTTTTTTATCTTCAATGTCCCATGTTCAAGTTGATTTATAGCTCATATCAGACCTACAGGGACATTTTAACAAGGGTGAATCACGTGTCTGTTAGTCCATTTGCAGATATTATTTACTATGAAGATCAATACCCTAGAGTGTGTTCCTTGATCGGCTACGATTAATTTTTTTTGTCATATAGTAGGATAATGCTTGCAAAGACCAGTCTATTTGGTATTTCAAGAAAATAATTAAATTGAAACAAAGCATTACATAATGTAATTTTCAAAATTCTAACCTTTATTACCTATTGATCTTGACAGTAGATCATTTACTATTGCACTGACTGTAAGGCCTCGTACATACGACCGGTTTTCCCAGCAGGAAAACTGCCAGGAGAGCTTTTGGCCGGTGTACTGCCGAGCATTGCCCCCCAGCGGATTCTGCCCGCTCTGTACTGCGCAGGCGCGGCGCTTTTTCCGAAAATAGCCGAACATGTAGAGCTGAGAGTCGGCTCTACATGGCGCCTGCGCACACCAAATTGTGCTACACTGCTGACATCCAGGCTCTTTCTTTACCATCCCCGTGGACATGGAGGATGTTAAAAAAAGAGCCAGGAGGCCGTCCGAGCAAAGCGAGGACGTGAGGCCGACTGGCCACTTACATCTAGGTCCACGCAGGCGCCGTGTAGAGCTGACTCTCAGCTTTACATGTTCGGCTATTTTCGGAAGCTCATTGACGTTCGTACTGCGCAAGCGCCGCGCCTGCGCAGTACAGTTGGGGGCAGAATCCGCCGGGGGGACGTTTGTCGGCAGATCACCGGGAATCCCGGCCGTGTGCTCCCTAGCAGTTTTCCACACAGGAAAACTGCCCGGAAAAAATAGAGAACCTGCTCTCTATTTTCCCATCGGGATTCCCAGCAGAGTGTTTCCTGCCGAGAAAACCAGTCCTCTGTAGGCTTACCTGCAGGGGAAATATACCGCGCATGCTCGATAACACTTCGACGCATGCGCGGTAGCATACAACTTAATTTAGCCGGCTCGTCGTAGTCTTTGACGTCACCGCGCTCTTGCCATTCAAAAGAACGGCGGGTCTTTTGTGTGGCCGTGTGTATACACGGCTTTGCAAGGCAAGATTGCCAGGAATCCCGTCAGGAAAACCAACGGTTTTCAAATAGACGGGATTCCCGGCCGTGTGTACAGGGCTTAAGACTCCTTTCACACTGGGGCTTTGGGGACGTTAGCGGCGCTTTACCACTGGTATAGCGCCGCTAGCGGGGAACTTTTAACCCCCCAAAGGGGTTAAAATGGGGTTAAAGCGCCCGCTTAGTGCTGCTTTCAAAGCGCTTTAAAAGCGGCTCCCATTCATTTCAATGGGCAGGGGCGGTGGGAGAGCGGTATATACACCGCTCCCACACCGCCCAAAAGATGCTGCTTGCAGGGCTTTTTTTCCCATCCTGCAAGCGCACCGCCCCAGTGTGAAAGCACTCCGGTTTTTACACTGGGGCTGCAGAAGAGGCAGTTTACAGGAGCTTTACAGGTGCTATTTTTAGCACAAAAATGCCTGTAAAGCGCCAAAATGGGTCTGACAGCGCTATTCACTCTGCTGTGAAATTGCACAGCAGATTTGTCATCCTTTGGACAGGTAGTCCCAGACAGTTGTGTAGTTTTAATCGGACTTTAAAGCCCAGTCGATACTTCTACTGTCAAGTAACATAAGTAAATTTACTATGTTAAAGTAGGAATGCAAAAATTGTTAATTACCCGCTTCAATACCAGACACTTTTACCCCCTTCCTGCCAAGGCCCAATTTTCAGCTTTCAGCGCTGACACAGTTTGAATAACAATTGCGCGGTCATGCAACACTGTACCCACATGACATTTTTATTATTTTCCTTACACAAATAGAGCTTTCTTTTGGTGGTATTTAATCACCACTGGGGTTTTTATTTTTTGGTAAATAAAAAAAGGCAGAAAATTTTGAAAAAAAATAGTTTTTCTTTGTCTCTGTTATAAAATTTTACAAATTTGGCCAAAATGTATTCTGCTGCATTTCTTTGGTGAAAATAACCCAAATCGGTATATTAATTGTTTTGTTTTTTTCATATTTTTTATTTTTCACATACTGTCACCAGTGCAGTACAGAGTCATCATGAAACTTGTGTAGTGGTGATCAGGGACACTGGTGACGGGGATACCACATGTGTGAGATTTTTTGGGAGTTTATCTGCGTACAGGACCCCAAAAACCAAGCACCGCCTTCAGGCTTTCTAAGGGCGTAAATTTTTGATCTCACTCCTCACTACCTATCACAGTTCCGGAGGCCATGAAATGCCCAGATAGCACAAACCCCCCCAAATGACCCCATTTTGGAAAGACACCCAAAGCTATTTGCTGAGAGGCATATTGAGTCCATGGAATTTTTTATAAGATGCTTTCCCAATTTTCTGATGGCGCTGTTTATATCCGGCGAAACCGAAGTCATGAAATGCTCGTAGCTTTCGGTTTCTTAGGCCATAGAGATAATTGGAGCCGTTCTGGTCTTCGATCAGCTCTATGGTCAGCTGTCAGGACCACCGGCAGCATTCTCAGGTTCCCCAGTGGGACAGAAGAGCCCAAGAAAACCATGGAAGATGGCGGGGGGGGGGGGGGTAATTCCGCTCTACTGCTTGTAAAAGCAGTCTAGTGGCTAATTAGCCACTAGGATTGATTTTACATGAAAGCTGACCGCTGGCTGAAAAGAACAATACCAAGATGATACCTAAACCTGCAGGCATCATTCTGGCATAACCACTTAAAATCCAGCAACATACCAGTACGTTGCTGGTCCTTGTTGGGCACTTAATACATTTGATTCCTGTGAGAGATAGGTCTCCAAAGTGGTGTCCCTTCAGGAGACCTATCTCTCACAGGAATCAAATGTGAAAATATATTCCAAAGATTTCCCGATATGGTATTACAGTGATTCAATAACAAAGAGAGCAAGGGGTGTGGCAATTGGATTTGCTAAAGCAATACGGTTCAAATTGGAGGAAAGGATGACTGACCCTGCAGGCAGATATCTTTTCCTGAAGGGTAGACTGTGTGAAATGGAATGCACACTGGCAAACATCTATTCCCCCAATAGGAACCCAATAACATTTCTGAGAGAGGTGATGGGAAAGTTGATGGACTTTAAGAAAGGAAATGTGATAATGATGGGTGATATGAACTTCTGCATGGACCCTGGGGTAGATAGTACCTCCCGGGTACAGGAGATGAACAATGTACAGTTAAAAATGATCAAACAAAAAATGCACCAGCGTGAAATGGTCGACGCATGGAGGGTCCAGCACCCTAAGACACAAGACTATACATTCTACTCTCCTGTACACGGGACGTACTCTAGGGTCGACTATATTATGGTAGATCATAGGTCACTGGAGAGGGTAACTGAAACGAGTATAGAAATATCCACGCTATCCGACCATGCCCCAGTAAGATTGAAAATGATAGTCACTGGGTCTCAAAGACAACCTTATACATGGAGATTGAATGAAGGATTATTACAAGATAAGGAAGGAGCAGAAATAATGAAAAAATAATTAAAACAATACTTTCTAATTAATGATACTAAAGAGATATCCAAGGCGACTCTATGGGAGGCCCACAAAGCCTATATTAGGGGGATTTTAATTGCCATAGGAGCAGGGAAAAAAAAGAGAGAACAAAAAAGATGAAAACGTTAATTGAAGATATACACAGAGTAGAACAAGAACATAAAAAACATCAGGGACAACATCAGGAGACACTCCAATTACTATTAATAAAGAGAGAGGAATTAAAGGATCTCATGGAACAAGAGACGAAAAGGACATTTAATAGAATAGCAAAAGAAAGATACCAGTGGGGGAATAAAGCAAGTAAACATCTAGCTAGAGTGTTACAAAGGAAAAAAAACAAAAAAACAAATAGATAAAATCCAAAATAAGAAAGGGGAAATTGTATATTCAACAAAGGAGATAGTGGAAATCTTCAAGAACTACTATGGGGCTCTGTATGCAGTTAACCAGAAGAGGCAACAGTTAAGTGACAAAACAGAAAAAATTAACGAATATCTAAAAAAACGCCAGACCGCCCCAAGTATCTGAAAGTGAAAGGTTAATATTAGAAAAAACGATAACCGAGGAGGAAATCAATAAAGCCTTAAACGAATCAGCCCCGGGGAAAAGTCCTGGACCAGACGGGTTTACGACGTATTATTTAAAAAAGTATAAAGAGATTTTAACCCCAAGGTTGTGTCAGTACATGAACGGACTTGGGGGTAGATTACTGAGTGGGGAGGCCCTGTGAGCCGCGATAACAGTCATCCCGAAGGAGGGGAAAGACGGTACGCTCTGTTCAAGTTACAGGCCAATATCTCTGCTTAACGCAGACACAAAACTATATGCTAGGGGCGTGGCCAAGATGGCGCTGTGAGCTGCTTCTTTTGCTGAGAGCTCCGCTGCATTCCGGCACTTAATCCTGATCCTGGGCTTACAGAGGCCGACTCATTCACCCTTGTTGACCGGGTGAATGTGACACCACAAGGCAGGGAGCGAGGCGGTTCATCGGACGCTTCCCGGCTCCCTCGTGCAGCTAGGCCGCGGTCTTTCCTGACGGCCATCGGAGCTCCAAAGCGGAACGGAGGTGCACTGCGGCCCCCTACATGCGGGATAGGCACTTTGGCACAGGCTGCGGATGGCGGGGACTGCGGCTGACATACCGGCCGCTGCCGGCTCTACCCGATCTGCATTCCGCCCCACTCGTACTGCTAGGCCGCGGCCGGGGCCTTTCCTGGTGGACCCCGTAGCTCCGGACCGGGACGAGGCCCATGCAGTGGCGTCTCCAGCTTTCATATTTAGGGGGGGCACAGGGACAAAAGTAGGGGGGCCAACTATAACATGCAATTATATATATATCTATATATCCCGGGGCCCCTTACTACGATCCCACAACGGGCCCTTTCACATGTTCTGCAGTGAGCTCCCTCCCTACTATACTGGGGCCCACCAGGGTGGCAGAAAACAAGAGATATATGTCACCAGCACACCAAGAAAATATAAGGGTCCAAAGCAGTGGGAGAACTATCAGGGTTGCAAAGGTTGTCTTGCCACCGGGCCCTGGAGTTCTGCCACTGTGGGGTTCCGCAGTTGTCCTATCCCTGCTATTGACAGCACTGGTCTGGCATCTGTCTCCTTGGCAGCGGCGGCAGTCTATTAGGACCTAGTGCTGGCGACATTATGGGTGCATGCAGGGGAAGGCTGGCACTATTGGTTATAGAGAACCGAGCCCCCAGCTGGTCACCTAGCAGCAGTAATGCTGTATAACCTTCTCTGTTGACATGCTGATCGGGATGTGATCCAGGTGATGCTCCCAGTCAGATCTAATAAACACAGTATTTATTAGCATCAAGAGTACAACCACATATATAATCAACCTTATGTTCAGCAGCCATGTGGGCTCTATGCCTGTAAAGTGTAAGCTTTGATCAATAAAATCACTGATATTTAACACTGGGATTTGACTAGGAGCATCAACTGGATTGCATCCCGATCAGCATGT
Organism: Rana muscosa; assembly: GCA_029206835.1. NCBI lineage: Eukaryota > Metazoa > Chordata > Amphibia > Anura > Ranidae > Rana > Rana muscosa. The sequence continues at coordinate 892,766,976 of CM055117.1, read as the reverse complement.
CAGAGAAGGCTCCACTGCTGCTAAGCAACCTGCAGGGAGCTCAACTGTCTACAACCAATAGAGATGGGCTTGGGTGTGTTTATAATCCCACATGCCCGATCCCGCCAGGAAGCCGACTTTTCACAGTGCTAATCACAGCCAGTGAGACATTTCCTGATCTGTGCAGCTGCGGAGCGGGAAATATCTCACTGCCTGTGATTAGCGCTGTGCAGTGTGGGCTTCCTGGCAGGCTCTGGCATTTGGAATTTTGAACATGCCCAGCCCATCTCTAACAACAAATTGTGCTGGCCCTCCTGTACATCAGCCCCATAAAGTAACCAGCACTGGGTTCCAATGTGCTGCCGCCGCTGCCATGGAGACAGAGACAAGCGCTGTGAATACCTGGGACAGGACAGCAACTCTGGTTGTTGAGTAATATGGTTATTCCCGCGCTACCATGTGGAATAAGAAAGTGGAGCTGCTGCAGGCACCGAAAAGGGTCAAACCAACCTGTTAATGTGAGTTTGAGCAGAGGGGGGGGTGGTGCTGCGCTGTTACTAGTGACAGAATCAAATAGTAAAATTAGATAACTAATATCACCAGAATGGGAGTGCAACAGATTGCTAAACGCATGAAGGCTAAACGCATAAACGTAAATCCAAAAAACAATAATAACAAAGTGCAGCGTGCATATGAAACTCAGAATCTGGAATACACATAAATATCCATAGGGGCTGTGCAAAATAGCAAAATAAATGTGCAAAGTCCAATATGTAATCCTGTGCAAAGTGCAAAACAAACACTAGGTGTAACTGTGCAAAGCACAATATAAAAATGTCCAATCTGTAATAAATAGTGCAAAGTACAAAAACTATGTGCAAAATCGCAATCAAATTGTGAGCATAGCAATGAGTGAGTGAGTGAGCAACTTGTATGGCGCTGCAATTGCGAACTAAATTGCCTCAAGGCGCTTGGCATCCAGTGTCGTTGAGATCCTTAGAAGAGATGAGTCTTTAGTTTTTTCCGGAAGGCCCGATGGTTTTCTTCCATGCGGATGTTTGTGGGAAGCGCATTCCATAGCTTTGGTCCTTGGACAGCAAACCTTCGTTCTCCCTTGGCTTTGTAGCGAGTCTTGGGGATGTGGAGGAGGTTTTGGTTGGTTGATCGGAGGTCGCGAGTAGTGGTGTAGTGTTTTATTTTCTCGCATAAATATTGAGGTGCGTTTCCTTGTGCGCATTTGTAGGTGAGGCAGAGGGTCTTGAATGTGACCCGATCCTTTACGGCTAGCCAATGGAGGCTTCTCAGGGAATCTGATATTCTTTCTTCAGTGTGCAAACAGATTCCATGTGCAAAAGTGCTGAAGAGGTGTAACAGTCTCCTCTTCGTGCAAAGGACACACCAGGGAGAGTGGCCTCTTACCTTGCGGGAAAAGGACAACCGTATATATGTGTATATATATCACAGGGGTGGCTGCTCCTCCCTTTTGATCCTGGACCAGATGTGGGTCTTGGGCTTTAGTTTTTGTCACTCAGTGGGATGAATAGGCACACAGCTAGACGTAAGCACACAAGCTCGCTGCTCGTAGGAGATTAATGTTGTGTTTATATGTATTATGTGAGTACCCTTAACTGTTGATATAATAAACACCAATGCTGGTTTTAAACATACTACACTATTTGGGACCCCATTTCTTTTTTAAATCCTTGCTGCCACTGAGTGACAAAAACTAAAGCCCAAGACCCACATATGGTCCAGGATCAAAAGGGAGGAGCAGCCACCCCTGTGATATATATACACATATATGCAGTTGTCCTTTTACCGCAAGGTAACCCTTTGCACGAAGAGGAGACTGTTACACCTCTCCAGCACTTTTGCACATGGAATCTGTTTGCACACTGAAGAAAGAATATCAGATTGCTATGCTCACAATTTGATTGGGATTTTGCACATAGTTTTTGTACTTTGCACTATTTATTACAGATTGGACATTTTTATATTTTGCTTTGCACAGTTGCACCTAGTGTTTGTTTTGCACTTTGCACAGGATTACATATTGGACTTTGCACATTTATTTTGCTATTTTGCACAACCCCTATGGATATTTATGTATATTCCAGATTCTGAGTTTCATATGCACGCTGCACTTTGTTATTATTGTTTTTTGGATTTATGTTTATGCGTTTAGCATTCATGCGTTTAGCAATCTGTTGCACTCCCATTCTGGTGATATCAGTCATCTAATTTTACTATTTGATTCTATCACTAGTAACAGCGCAACTTTGGTTGTTCCAGCACTGGTCCACACTGGGAACATTCCCCCATCCACCTATAATGTGTAGATGGGGGAATTGGATAATTTCTTTTTTTTTTCATTCAACCTAATAGTTGAATGAAAAAAAGTGATCAATGTATGGGCTGCCTAAGAGCCAAGACCAGCCATAGACAGTTTAAATCTCAGCTGTTTCAGCAGGAACTGGCTGAGATTTGAACCAATAATGAGCAGATTCTCTTATGGTCAGGGCTTTTTTTCAGCGGGAACGCGGGGGAACGCAGTCCCGGCACCTCCTGGACTGACTGTATGTAATGGCAAGGGGTACTGGGGTGTGCTGCAGGGTGTTGATGCTCACTGTTGGGAATGTATTTTTGCAGGGGGGTCTATTGTTGCTGGGGAGGTCTATTGTTGATGGTGGGGGACCTATTGTTGCTGGGGGGGTCTTATGTTGCTGGGGGTCAGTTGTTGCTGAAAGAGTTCTACTGTTGGGAGAGGGGTCTATTGTTGATGGCAGCCAGAGAGTCTATTAAAGTTGGCTGTGCGGAGATCTATTGATGCTGCCGGGAGTCTATTGTTGCTGGGGAGAAATTTTGTTGTTAGGGGGATCTATTGTTGCTGGCTTCAGGGGATCTATTTTACTGTTTTTCTTGATATCATTACCAAATTCCATACAAATTACTTAGCACCACAAAATGATACTTGGTTCTATATTGTCTAAAAGAGGCGGTACTGGGAGGTGGGTAGGGGCAGAGAAAAGGGGTGACTTGGAAAGGGGGAGTTCCTGCACCTATTGTCTGAGAAAAAAAGCCCTTCTTATGATTATCACTAGTGGTTGCTATAGCCACTAGTGATAATCACTGTTTGTCGGGAGAATACAATTGCTGGGCAGGAGGGATATTCCCCTGTCAGCACTGTCTGTGTTGATGGGGGAATTATGCAAGTTTCTTTCCTGCAATCTGTGGATGCAGGAAAGAAATTTGCACCGTATATTACCTACCTAACTCAAAGTGAAAGTAAATTGTGAATGTCTTGAAAGAACAGGAGAGGGGGAGGGAGACAGATGGGGAGAGAAGGGATGGAGATAATGCAGTTCAGTGATTACAGTGTACTGCAGTCTGCAGTGCACACACTTACCCACGGTCCAGGCTAGAATCTCAGGCATCATTCACACACAGCCAAGAATGCTGCTGATTTCCCGCCCACACATCCCCTCTCTTCAGATACAGCACGCCGGGATAGTGTGGTCGGGACTGGAAGGAGGAAGAGGAGCTGTATTCCTCCCTGCTCGTATGTGAGGAGAGTGGTGGCTGGACTCTGTGGGCTGTGAAAGAGTGTCATAGACTGACACTCGGCTCAGCTTGCATTCACCACTCTCGGAATTTACAGGCTGGTTCTCCTGTCCTAAGGACGGGAGAAATCAGTCTGTTTTTTCAGTAACTGAGATGAAGGGCCCCCCTTCCCCCCCCACAGTGCTCGTGGAGTCCTTCCCGCAACTTGCTCTTCTCCGTGCCAATGAGGATGCAGGGGAAGGAGCAGATCGGGCGGCTGTGGTTATGTGAGAGAAAAATATAAAAAATGCAAAAAAAAACATTTTTTTTGGGGGGGGGGGCACATGGTGGGGCACAGCATAATGTTGGGGGGGCAGGACCCCCTCTGGCCCCCCTAGGGATAACATTGGACCCATGGTAAGAAGATTACATCACTTGGGGCCCCCCTTTTTTCTGTGACTCTCCTGGGAACACGCAGGTCCCGCTAGTGGACCCCTTCACGCTGCCCACAGTACATACAAGACACAGTGCGGGCCCTGAATGAGGCGCCAGAGCTCGGGCGCAAAGTTCAGCAATGGGGGCAAGAGACTGACTTTTCCACCACTACCAGACCCCCCCAAACGCCCACTGATCTCCCGGTGTGGGTCCGTACCACCCGGAGCTCCCACAGGACCTCACAGATAGGTCCCATGGACTCGGCGGAGTCGCGACCCCTGGCTGGCGGAAGTCATGGCGGCCATCGCCACATGCCAGTCCACGTTAACAGCTAAAATAGAGGCCGTACAGATGGATGTGGGCCTTATCCACCAAGACATGGACAAACTTAGGGCCAGGGTGGCGGAGACCGAGCAAAGAGTTAGCAATACTGAAGATGCGGTCGCAGAACATGGCACAGCCCTCCGCACTCTCCACACCAAAGTAAAAGCCCTAGAGTACAGAGCCGAAGATGCAGAAAACAGAAACTGGCGCAACAACCTTCGCATTGTCGGCCTACCCGAGGGAGCAGAGGTAAATGACCCCACAGGCTTCATAGAAGGTATGATGCGTACCCACCTCCCTGAGGCTCGCATGTCACCCCACTATGTGGTGGAGAGGGCGCACCGCATTCCACCTAAGCCGGGACCTTCTGGGGCCCCTCCGCGAACCTTCATTCTCCGCCTGCTTAACTTCCGGGATAGAGATGAAATTCTCCGTGCCTCCAGGCTTGTGGGCGACCTACGATACCAGAATGCCAAGCTGATGATTTTTCCCGACTACTGGGTGGAAACCCAGAAACTCTGGAAATCGTTCGATCATGTCAAGGCGACACTGAGGGCACGTAACATCCGCTACAGTGTCCTTTTCCCGGCCCGTCTGAGAGTACAGAATGGAGAGACGACTCGCTTCTTCAACAATCCCAGGGAGGTGTCTGTCTGGTTGGACTCGCTGCCGGACCCGATGATCGGTCACATGGTATGTACCACTTGATACCTCACTTGTTCTGAGCTTTGCCCGGGCCTAGACCAGTGTAGTCCACGGACTGACCCCTGGACGGAACGCCGACACCTTTTGTTGCACCTGTTGTGCCCTGTTTGACCCCTTGGTGTGTGCTGCTCCGATACTGGAGGTTAAGCCCCGCTGATGTGGGAACCCAAGTTAGCACCCCTGACATAGTCAGGAGAACACTGCGGTCTGCCGCTTCCTTTTGTTTGTTTTTACTCCACCTGTGGCACTAGGGGTCACACCATGTATACTCACCCACCATTGGATCGACTTTACTGCTGGGACGTATTCCTGTTTGCTTTTCTCCTCTTGAACCCCTGTCCCTTACAGCTTGTTGCATTGCCCAGCGGATGTCTCGCACTTAGAGTGTCGCTCAGACTGTTGCTCGCCCCCCCCAGAAAGTATCCGGGGGGCTGAGTTCGCCTCTTGCACGGAACCCCCTTTGCAGCCGGCGAGCTGATACTGTTTGGGATGAATACCCTCCTCAGTTTTAAGGGGTTGGGTGGGGTGGGGAGCAGGGATTGTTGCCTTACTGAGGCCATTTTTATTTTTCTGTTCTACTTTTTTCTTTCTGTTGTTTTTGTTTCCATTATGTTTTTGCTTTACATTCAAAAAGTTGATATTTCAGCATTGCACTGTTTTCAGATGTGTACATCCTGGGTCTGGGGGCCAGGTCCGGGAGCCTTGTGGTGTTATCCTATCCCCCCTACTAATCTGATAGTCCATGTCTGCAGTTAATATCCTGTCGTGGACAACCAGGGGGTTGAATTCCCCGACCAAGCGCTCCCTGGTGTTCCAATTTCTTACAACCCGCATATTTGTGTCATACAAGAAACGCACCTCATGGGGAGTAGAATTCTTTCCCTTAAAAAGCCATGGGTGGGCCACCACTATTATTCTACATATTCCAGTTTTTCTAGAGGGGTCAGTATACTGGTGCTAAAATCTCTCCCGTTTCGGCTCCTGGATCTGGCTCTTGACCCTGATGGTAGATATGTTATAGTTCATGCCGTGATTCACTCGCTGACCTGGACCATAGTGTGTCTATATCTCCCCCCGCAGGCCTCCTTGTTGCTGTTGAACCAAATAACAAGCAAGGTGGCCGAGTTCGCCTCTGATAACATTGTGTTTTTGGGTGATTTTAACTTAGACCCTGATCCGGATATGGATCGCTTAACGTCTGGGGGTCGACACTACTCTGGGTTGGCTGACTGGGCTGATATCTATGGGTTGACGGATGTGTGGAGGTGGAAACACCCCCGGGTTCTAGCTTACACCTGCCATTCCTCCTCCCGCAGGACGTTCTCCCGTATCGACCTGGTATATGCGATACCCTCCTGCCGGGGGTTAAGGACGTACGAATCTTGCACCATTGCTCTTGACATTGGATCTCTCTAGGGGCCATGCTGTTCGACTGTGGAGACTGTCCAGGTTTTGGATCTCAGACACCTCTGTAGATGACCAGTTCCAAACTGAATTGACTGGTTACTGGGCGAACAATTTGGCACGGCGGAGGCCGGGACTGTATGGGATGCCTTTAAGGCCTCCACGAGAGGACACTACCAGACCATTATTGCCAGAGTCCGTAGGGACCGCAGAGCAGACTTGGTGAGGGCTGAAAAGGAGGCTGCCAGTGCAGTAGAGACCTTTATTAGGACCCGTGACCCCCAACACTTTGCCCACCTGCAGCTCTTGACTTGGGAAGTCCTTAGTATCCGCACCTCGCTTACCCAGAAAAAGTTACTTGCTCAGTCCCAGCGGATTCTCGAATAGGGGGAGAGGTCGGGAAGAATGCTGGCTTGGCTTTCCAGGGAACAGGCGGGAAGGGTAAGTGTCTCACATATCACGGGCCCCTTGGGGGAGCTGGTAAGCTCTCTGGAGGGTATTAATCAATGCTTTGCTGACTTCTATCGTGCACTTTATAGCTTGAGGGTGGATTATAGTGATGAGGACCTGGTGAAGTATTTGGGAGATGGTGTTGGAGATCCAGCGGGCTCTTAAGTCTATGCAATCTGGCAAGACACCCGGGCCTGATGGAATCCCTGTAGAGTTCTACAAGCATTATGCAGCAGAACTTGTAGTCAGACTCCATTCCCTATTCGCGGCAACCGCGCAGCAGGAGAAGCTCCCTGTCACCATGAGTGAGGCGGTCATAGTGGTGATCCCCAAGCCGGGGAAGGGACCCTTCCCTGTGCTCCTCGTATCGCCCTATCTCGTTGTTGAACGTCGATGCAAAAATTCTGGCCAAGATCTTAGCCACCAGACTAAACTCATTACTGCCCTGGTACATTCGGATCAAACAGGCTTTATGCCAGGTAGGGGAACGGATATCAACATCAGACACCTCCTCACCCACATTGATAGGGCTGGCGAGGGTTCGACGGGAGTGGTGGCCTCACTTGATGCAGAGAAGGCTTTCGACTCCGTGGAATGGGGCTACCTCTGGAGGGTGCTCGCTAGTTTCGGGTTTGGGCCTCGTTTCCTGAAATGGGTGCGTATGTTATATACTGCAGTTCTCCATCTGCTAGAATTCGGACCAATGGCTGCCTATCGGAGGTGTTCCCCTTGGGTCGTGGCACGAGACAGGGATGTCCCCTTTTCCCGGGTCTGTTTGCCCTTGCTATGGAACCCCTGGCCATCCTGTTGAGAGCTGAGACGAGGGTCCGGGGATTACAAATAGGCCCGATTGAAAAAAAGTTGTCTTTGTATGCAGATGATGCTCTGCTACATCTGGCAGATGCTTAATCATCCTTGCATATGGCTTTAGATCTGATTGACCACTTTGGTGGCTACTCCGGTATCCGCATCAATTAGGACAAATCAGTCTTGTTTCCCCTATGTTTCTCGACCCTGCGTCCCACGACGCCAACGCAGCTTAAATGGGTAGATGAGTTTACGTATCTGGGCATCAAGGTTAGCGGCAATAACAGCGATTATGTAAGCAAGAACATACAACCACTTATGACTCAACTGGTGGCCAAATGCGCAGTGTGGCGGTCCCTCCCTCTGACGCCGGTGGGTAGAGTCAATCTTTTGAAAATGATCTATCTCCCGAAGTTCCTATACTTCTTTCGTAATACCCCCTCATATATTCCTAGGTCATTCTTCCCGAGGCTGGACATTTTGCTGATCTCATTTGTGTGGGCTGGAAGGCCCCCCCCCCGGTGGCAAGGAAGATTCAGTATTTGTCTCTGTCTGGAGGAGGATTGGCGCTCCCAAATTTTTTGCTTTATTACTGGGCGGCAGTCCTGGTTACGGTGAGGTGGTGGTTCTCCCAGCCTAGACAAAATCCGGCGGTCACACTTGAGGTGGCTATTTTGAGCTCTTATGCGGCTTTGAGCAACCTGACGTTCCACGGCCTCAGGGCTAGCCCCTGTATGACGACCCTCATGCGGACCACAGTTAAGGTCTGGCAGGAGGCTTGAATAATAACCTTGTATCCCCACATATGCCCTTGTGGGGTAACCCTATGTTGCCTCACATGAATAGTATTCCAGACCCATCTCTATGGGCAAAAAATTGAATCATCAACCTGAAACACATAGTACAAGCGAGTAAACTTATGTCCTTTCCAGAACTCAGACAGGCGTACCTTCTGCCGGTCTCCTTTTAATTTAGGTACTGGCAGCTGAAACATGCCTTTGAGGCCCAATTTCCTGAGCCTATAACTCTGGAGTCGGACTCCATTGAGCGTCTCTTATCCTCCACTCTTATGGACCGTCCCCTCTCGTCCCTGTACCTATACCTCACTGTACAGTATGATACCAAGCTTACTAAGCCTTGGGATGAATGGAGGACTGATATACCGTCTCTGGACGAGGAGGAGTGGAAGGATTGCCTTTCATCTTATATCCCTGCTATGATAGCCACGAAGGATAGGTTTATACAATTTAAATTTCTCCACAGAGCCTATTACACCCCACAGAGGTTAGCACGTATTTACCCGCAGCGAGATCCCGATTGTCAGAGATGCAGGCAGGAGACGGGTACATTCTGGCACATGGTCTGCCCCGTGAAGTTCGACAAAATTTGGTCCTCATGGCAGGCTACTTGCTCTGACCTGGAACGCCCCCTTGGGTGAGACTGACTGAGATGCCTGTTTGCTGGGTGTGGTTTCTCAGATTTCAGGCGCTGGAGCACCGATACTAATTGGAATGATGCAGCCCTCTGTTATCAGTTCCACATGGGTCTTTCAAAGGCTCAGAAAGATGAACTAGCCCAGGTTGGTGTTCAATCTCTTCTTGAAGACATTATAAAATTATCAATTCCGATTGACCGGAGACTAAGAGAACGCAGGTCTGAAAGATTTATCAGTCAATTTCACTCTGTACGGATGACGCCACAGGTTGTCAGTTCATCACGTCCAGGCCCAGCTGAAACTGCAGTATCAGTTTCCGATGCCTCCAAACCCATGCAGCTGGGCTTGTCTCATTCTTCACTTACCAGTGAGGAACGTCAATGCCGTCGCTCAAAGAACCTGTGCTTATGCTGTCAGAAAAGGGTACTCACAGAGGCCGAGATGCAAAGAGCGGCTCACTTTTGCGACTAAGCACACTCCACCCCCTGGAGATGGGACAGAGGGTGGATGACACAAAGAGGCACCAGCTACCGATAGGCTGAGCAGGACTTGCGAGAAGATCTCAGAGGACAGGTGCATGAACTGGTGGAGAACAGAACTCAGCTGGTATGGTGGTGCAAAAGTCCATGACAGGCCGAGGGTCAAACACCCAAAAGGAGGAAAGTCCAAAGACAAGCAGAGGGTCAAGTACTGGAGACTGGAGATAATCCGGGTCACAGGCTGGAAGGTCAGGTGCAGGAGGCTGGCAGCAAAGTCCGGGTCACAAGCAGGGGGTCAAACACAGGAGATAGCAGCGAAGTCCAATAAGCAAAGCCAAGGGTCATGTAAGGAGAGATCAGAGTAGTCCAAAGGCAATCCGGGTCACAGCAGTAAATCAGGCAGGCAGGAAACAGGAACTCAGAATCACAGGAAGCTGAAGACAAAACAGCAATTTGCTTGGAGATTTTCTCAGCTTATATAGGCAGCCAGGATGTCATGTGACACACTGAACAGATAGAAGCTGTTTATTTCCCTGACAGTGCCCCCCCCCCCTGAGGGGCGGCCTCTGGACTCCCAAGCTGGACATAATTTCCGGGTGTTCCCGATGGAAAGCCTGAATTAAACGTGGGGCATGAAGATTTTTTGAAGGTTCCCAGGAATTATTTTCAGGGGGATACCCCTTTCATTTGATCAAGTACTGTAATTGCCTACCCCTCTTTTTCTACAGTTCATTTTGGCCTCCACTTCGGCCTCCCCATCCACCTCAACTGGTGGGGGAGGCGACTCCTCTCTTACCGAGAAGGGACTGGGGGTTACTGGTTTCAGCAAGGATGCGTGGAAGACTGGATGGATCCTGTAAGAAGTGGGTAAGTTCAATTCAAATGCCACAGGGTTTACCATCTTTTTGATTTCGAATGGTCCTATAAATTTTGGGCCTAACTTCCGAGAGGGACAAAGTAATCTGAGGTTAGCTGCAGACAGCCACACTTTTTCACCAGCTTGAAAAGCCGGGTTCTCCTTCCTCCCCTTGTTGTAATGTTTCCTGCAACTGTCCTGGGCCTTCAGTAGCGTGTCCTGGATTTCCTGGAAGTTCCTTTGAATAGCGGTTAACCGGTCTTGTACAGTGGGAACCAAAGTTTTCAGGGATGGAGTTAGGAAGAAAGGAAGGATGGAATCCAAAGTTTGACCAGAAAGGTGTTTGGTTAGTGGCGGTATGAACGGAATTGTTATACGCAAATTCTGCGTGGGGAAGTAGAGAGGACCAATCATCATGGGAGCCGGAAGAGAAACAGTGGAGATACTGCGCCAACGTTTGATTCATTCTCTCCGTTTGGCCGTTGCTTTGAGGATGACATGTGGAAGAGAGACAGATCTTGATCTTTAGTGCTTTACAGAGTTCCCTCCAGATTTTAGATGTAAATTGGGTACTCCTATCAGAGGTAATACTGTCCGGTACTCCATGGAGCCTTATTATCTCTTTAATGAAAATTTTGTTTGTGTCCAAAGCAGAAGGAGTGCCCACCATGGAAAGGAAGTGTGCAAACTTGGACAAGCGGTCGACTACAACCAGAATAGTGGTGAACCCTTCCGAAGGAGGCAGATCAACAATAAAGTCCATGGAGACTTCAGCCCACGGCCGTTCTGGAATGGGTAAAGGCCTAAGGAAACCCCAGGACTTGGTATTTGCACCCTTGCTGCGTTGGCATGGAATACATGATAAGACATAACTCTTGCAGTCCTGTCTCCAACCGGACCACCATAATAAACGAGAAACAAGTTCTGATGTTTTTCGTGTACGAAGTGACCTGCCAATTTATGGTCACGGAGCATCTTTAACCACTAAAGGACCGCTCACGGCATATATACGTCGGCAGAATGGCACGTACAGGCACAATCACGTACCTGTACGTCCCCTTTAACTGCCTGCCGTGTGGTCACGCGCGCGCCGCCAGCGGCGCGCTCGCGACCCTGCAGTCATCCCCGTGAGTCAGACCGCGGGTCCCGCGGACTCGATCTCCGCGGAGATCCCCGTGATCGTCTCACGGAGGGATGGAGCGGGGAGATGTTAGTATAAACACAACATCTCCCCGCTCGCCTACTGACACTGTCACCAATCTCCACTCTGCGTAATCAGAGCGGAGATCGGTGACGTGTCACTCGTAGCCACGCCCCCCCCCTCAGTTAGAAACACGCCCCTAGGCACACTTAACCCTTTCAGCGCCCCTAGTGGTTAACCCCTTCACTGCCAGTGTCATTTTTACAGTAACCAGTGCATTTTTATTGCACTGATCGCTGTAAAAATGACAATGGTCCCAAAAATGTGTCTAAAGTGTCCGCTGTGTCCGCCATAATGTCGCAGTCACGAAAAAAATCGCTGATCGCCGCCATTACTAGTAAAAAAATTCTAAAAATGCCATAAAACTATTCCCTATTTTGTAAACGCTAAAATTTTTGCGCAAAGCAATCAATAAACGGCGATTGCGATTTTTTTTACCAAAAATATGTAGATGAATACGTATCGGCCTAAACTGAGGAAAAATAATGTTTTTTATATATTTTTTGGGGATATTTATTAAAGCAAAATTGTCGCTCTATTTTTGTTTATAGCGCAAAAAATAAAAACCGCAGAGGTGATAAAATACCACCAAAAGAAAGCTCTATTTGTGGGAAAAAAGGACGTCAATTTTGTTTGGGAGCCACATCGCACGACCGCGCAATTGACAGTTAAAGCAACGCAGTGCCGAATCGCAAAAAGAGGCCTGGTCTTTATGCTGTGTATTGGTCCGGGGCTTAAGTGGTTAAGGTAGGAGGTCTTGCCTCTAGTGGAACAAAAAATGTCATGTGACACGCTGAATCAGATTGAGGCTGTTTACTTCCTGACAGGCAGCCAGGAAATCATGTGACACGCTGAATAGATAGAAGCAGTTTATTTCCCTGATATATACTGTGGGGAACCAGGCCTCTATGTGAGAACTTGCCCAACCAAGCTCCGGAAGTGCTTGTCTATGTCTCCTGCTGAATCTCCATCTCGGCCCGGCGTCTCTCCTCATCTGGCTCTCTCTATTCAGTTGCAGCTTCCTGGAAGAACTATTCAAGTGTCAGTCATAGTGGACTCCGGGGCCTGCAGCTGCTTCATCGATCTTGCCTTTGCTGCTGAACACCGGATACCTCTGTAACCCAAGGCCCAGGGACTTTCTGTTCACCTTGCAGATGGGTCTATCATTAAGTCTGAGCTAGTCACCCAAGAGACTGTTCCTTTGCCTACTACCATTGCTACCAGTCACAGAGAACTGCTGTGGTTAGATGCTATAGCTTCACCTCTGTTTCCCATTATATTGGGCATGCCCTGGCTAAGGGCACATAACCCATACATCGATTGGGCATCACAAGAAATTCAGTTCCAATCACACTACTGCCAACAACACTGCTTGCCGGTACCTTCACGTCAACCACAATCTCTGTTGTCTATGGGCTCTGACCCTGAAGCATGTTCTTCCATTCCTGTTGCATACCAAGACTTCCTAGATGTCTTCAGTAAAAAAGGGGGCAGACACCCTCCCCCCTCATAGGTCAGATGACTGCCCAATTGAGTTACTTCCAGGGGCCAAGGTACCTTTTGGTAGAATCTTTCCCTTAACTGAACTTGAACTGGTGGCTCTAAAGGACTACATTGACAAAAGTTTAAGGAAAGGATTCATCCGTCCATCCACCTCTCCAGCTGGGGCGGGCATTTTCTTTGTGGAAAAGAAAGACCATTCACTTAGACCTTGTGTCAATTACCATGAACTCAATAAAGTCACAGTAAAAAAACGATACCCTCTACCCCTGGTACCTGAACTATTTCAAAGGCTGAGATCGGCAACCATCTTCACGAAGTTGGATCTTCGAGGGGCTTATAATCTGGTTCGAATACGGACTGGAGATGAATGGAAGACTGCATTTTGTACCCGATTCGGGCACTTCGAGTACTTAGTGATGCCCTTCGGATTGTGCAATGCCCCTGCTACGTTCCAGCACTTTGTCAATGACATTTTTCTGGACTTTCTGGATATTTTTGTTATTGTCTATTTAGACGATAATAGGATTTTTGTACTCACCGTAAAATCCTTTTCTCTGAGTCCATGGACCGACACAGCCTCTCTATTGACAAAGTGGGTATTATCCGTTAATTAGGAGTGACTAGGCAGAAAACTTGTAAAAAGTGTTGCATCACACCTTCTACAGTACCGCCCAGGGGGCGGACCCTCTGGGTATATCACCTCAGTCTGAATCTCGCAGATCAGTTTGTCAAAAAGCAATACAAACTTAAAAGGAGGGGTGGGTGCTGTGTCGGTCCATGGACTCAGAGAAAAGGATTTTACGGTGAGTACAAAAATCCTATTTACTCTTTCGTCCATGGACCGACACAGCCTCTCTATTGACAAAGTGGGACGTCCCAAAGCAGTGTCAGAGAAAAAAAACGAGGGGTGGTAACAGCATAAAAATAAACTTCACCCCAAACACAAAACAGCAGAGCACTTTGTAGAATTTTGTGAAAGTGTGAGCGGATGACCAAGTCGCCGCTTTACATAATTGGGAAACAGACGCTTGATGTCGGAAAGCCCAAGAAGCACCTATTGCCCTGGTTGAATGTGCCGTGACCGGAAAGGGGGGCGCTTGACCCTTTAAGGCATAAGCCTGGATTACTATCTGTCGGATCCACCTAGAGATGATGGCCGACGAGACTGCTTGGCCCTTCTTGGGACCAGCCACCGAAACAAACAGTGAGTCTGACTTCCGGAACAGGGAAGTAGCAGATAGGTATACTCACAAAGCTCGGACAACCTCCAAGGAATGCAACGCGGACTCCTTAGGATTCGAGGGATGAGGACACGAGATGAAAAGCCGAAACGACCTTTGGAAAAAAGGAAGGCTGCGGCCGCAGCACCACCTTATCCTTGTGGAAAATCAAATAGGGAGCCTTGCAGGACAAGGCTGCCAGCTCAGAGACTCGTCTAACTGACGTAACAGCCACCAAAAAGACCACTTTCTGAGAAAGTGTCAACAGGGGAATATCTCTAATATTCTCAAACGGTGCCTTCTGAAGCACCGAGAGGACCAGGTTCAAGTCCCACGGAGGTAGCGGGGGACGGACCGGAGGGGCCACATGTCGAACCCCCTGCACAAATGTACTCACAAGAGAGAGTGAGTCCCCAGGGGTCGCTGAAAAAAAGACAGCCAGGGCAGTTATCTGTCCCTTAATCGTACTTAAGGCAGCCCTTTGGTCCACCCCATGGTGTAAAAACAGCAGGATTCTGGAAACCAAATAAGTACGCGGATGCCATTTCATTTCCTCACACCTGGAGATGTAGGCCTTCCAAGTGCAGTGATAAACCTTCCTAGAGGACGGTTTCCGAGCACTTCTCATAGTAGAGATTACTGAATCTGATAGGCCCCGGTCTCTCAGTACCTGGTTCTCAACAGCCATGCCGTTAAAGCCAGTGACTGTAAAGCAGGATGGAGTATGGGACCTTGCGATAGCAGGTCCTTCCGTAGTGGTAGGCGCCAGGGGACGTCTGCTACCAGACGTACTAGATCGGCGTATCAAGGACGCTGAGGCCAATCTGGAGCGATTAGGATCATTGGAATTCCCTCTGCCTCCACTCTGCGGAGCAGAAGAGGAAGAAGCCTTAAGGGAGGGAAGGCATAGATAGCCGATACTTACCCCACAATGCCACCAACGCTTCCGTTGCCTCTGCCCATGGGTCTCTTGACCGGGCCACAAACCTCAATACCTTCCGATTGAGTCGGGAGGCCAGAAGATCTACATCTGGTGTGTCCCATCTTTGGCAGAGGAGTTGGAACACCTCCGGGTGTAAGGACCATTCTCCCTGGTCCAGCATCTGGCAGCTCAGGTAGTCCGCCTGCCAGTTTTCCACACCCGGAATGTACACGGCCGACAGTGCCGGTACGCTCCTCTCTGCCCACTTCAGGATGCGAGTGACCTCCGATGCTGCAGCTGAGCTTCTTGTTCCTTCTTGATGATTGACATATGCCACTGCTGTGGCGTTGTCTGGACTGGACGCCCTTGCAGCCTCTGAGACCATTTGAAGAGGCACAGCCTGATCGCCCGGATTTCCAGGACATTGATCGGGAGGAGGGCTAACTCTGGGGTCCAGCGACCTTGCGCCGACTGAACACCCCAGAATCCCCGCCAACCTGTAAGGCTGGCGTCCGTCGTGATCACTATCCAGTAAACCGGAAGAAATGACTTCCCGGCCATTAGAGCCGGTGCTGTCAGCCACCATACCAGGGATCTCCTGACTGGGTGGCTCACTCGGATTTGCTAATCCAGAGATGATGGACATCTGTTCCATATGGACAGAACTTTCTTCTGTAACACTCGAGTGGTATCGAGCATATGGGACCGCCTCGAAGGAGGCTACCATGAGGCCTAACACTCGCATGCAAAAAAAACAGAGTGAAGACCAATTCATGGAAGTCAGCTGCCGTACTGCAGCCCTGAAGGGTCTGCAACTTTTCCACAGGGAGGAATACCTTTGCCTCTGAGGAATCCAGAATCAACCCCAGGTACACTAGGCGTTGAGTGGGCACCAATACTGACTTTTGCGTGTCTAGTATCCAACCACAGTCTCGAAGAGTCTGACAGGTAATAGACACGCTTACCTCTAATTCTGAGCTTGAAGTGGCCTTCAGTAGAAGGTCGTCCAAGTAGCCCATGATAGCGATACCTCGCTGTCTTAGAAGTGCCAGAATCGGAGCGAGCACCTTGGTGAACGTCCTGGGTGCTGAGGCAAGGCCAAACGGGAGGGCCACAAACTGGTAGTGGTTCTTCCTGATAGCAAATCGCAGAAACCTCTGGTGTCTGGAGTATATGGGGACATGCAGGTATGCGTCCTTGATGTCCAAGGAGGCCAGAAAGTCCCCCGGATGGAGAGCCGTGACTACAGATCGAACCGACTCCATCCGAAATCTTTGTACATTCACAAAGCAATTGAGGGCTCTGAGATCCAAGATTGGACGAACCCCCTCCTTCTTCGGCACAATGAACAGATTTGAGTAAAAACCCTGACCTCGTTCCTGTTCTGGAACTGGAATAACTACCCCGCGTTCCAGTAGACAAAAAGGCAGATCCAATAGGGCTTTCTTGGAAGTCTGGTCCGCAGACTCGTCCTTTAGCCAGATCAGGCGGCGTATTGCTACTGCATAAACCAAAGCTTTTGACAGCAGGGGAATAGTATCCATGTCTGACTCGCAGACAAACTTAAGGCCCTGGACCAACTGGTCGGCCAAAGTTATCTCATTAGGAGGAGCATCTCGCTCCTTTAACCCCTGGAGTAGCAATTTTGCCCATTCAGTAAGTACTGCCGAGCCTACCACTGAATATAGGTAGCGAGCGAGTGCTTCAGCCTTCTTATCCACAGGGTCCTTGAAAACAGGAGCCCCTTCTACTGGAATTGTGGTGGCTCTATTAAGTCTGGACACTGGAGGGTCCACTCTAGGGGGAGAGGTCCATTTCTTCACAAAACTCTCCTCAAAGGGGTACCGTACCGCAAACCTCTTTGGGGCTGTAAAGGCCCTCAGTGGGTTCTCCCATTCCTTGTATAAGAGTTTATCAAAATAAGACGCACAAGGGAACACCTTAGCAGTGCGGGCAGGTTTATGAAACCCAAGTGGACCGGAGTCTCTGCTGCTTCTGCAGTATTTTCCAACTTTAGCGTATCCCGCACTGCAGTAATAAGGTCAGATACCAAGCCGTCTCGCGTACTGACCTGGACCTGGAGTCATCCTCACTGTCCGGTCACGGTCTGCAGTCTCTGATGCGTCAGAATCTGGGCCCTGAGCCGTAGCTGGAACTGGTTCTGCATCAGAATTATCCCCAGAAGCTTGCAGGGGACGGGGGCGTTTACTACCCCCTGTATTCACGTGTGCTGCTTCCACCCTGGCAGCAAACGCCTCTAGGATTGCCGACATAGCGTTCATAGACACCTCAGGGGCACCAGCTGCTAAATCTGGTGTTTCAGGGGAGAAGACATCTGGCTCAGATGCCATGCTGACCACACGCTGACACCCACAGGGCTCCAGGCAAGATATCAATAGGCCACCCTCCTGCGCTGCAGAGATGCTGGGTTACCCAGAGGACTCACCACCCTGGACCGGTACTGCTATGCTGCCGTGTGCTGCGCCTGTGATGCTGTCCCACTGCTGCTGTGTCAGTCTGCTTTTATCAGCGCTTCCTGTGTGAATTTTCGCGCCAGTGTAATGCACCCTAGAGGCCGGAGACTCTCACAAAATGGCCGCCAAAAATGTCTGTATGGAAGATAATGTGGGCTCTAAGAAAATGGCCGCCGAGCCGAAGATAGAGGCCAAGCAGCCGTAGCCCACAAAAAGATGGCCGCCGAACGGCAATATCTACATACAGGGTGGACAAACATGGCCGCCGATCAGTTGATAGAGGCCAGTGGGTGTGGACTACAAGAAAATGGCGCTGAAACCACAGGTAGATGGCCGCCGGGCAGTCACTAGAGGCCGAACCCGGCATGGACCACCACAAAATGGCCGCTGACAGCATGGAGGAGGAAGCAAACACAGGTAAGCAAAAATTACATTTCTTTTAAATGTTAGTTACAGCCAGCCCCGCTCCAGTGGAACCCCTTAGGTGACCCCCAGCAACCTTTAGCTAGAAGCCCAGGGAGGAGGGAAAAGGCAGGGAGAGAGGGAAGAAAGGGGCCACAACCACTTACTTGGTCTCTCCAGGAATGTCCAACCAAATCACCCAGCCGAGGCAGGGGAGTTTACTTACCTATCCTGCATGTATTATGCTGGAAGACATTCCAAACAGATCATCGTCCGCGCACGGAAGGTGACTGTTGGCCAGGCATGCTGTGATTGGACCCAGAAGGGACGATCATATGTATGCCCTGGAGCATGACGCTCACCGGACAGGCTGCTGCGACTCGGCCGTAAGGTCAGCCGAAGCTGAGCGGTCCGATGCAAGCCTTGGAGCGTAAGCTCACCGGCCAGGCTGCTGCGACTCGGCCGTAAGGTCAGACGAAGCTGAGCGGTCCGATGCAGGCCCTGGAGCATAGGCTCACCGGCCACCCGTGGAGCGACGGGCATGTCGTGGAAAACCCAGCGCGTAGCTAGGGTCGGCACACGCTCGATGGCCGAACTGGGGAGACTACAAGGATCGAAGATCCAGCCTGTCACCCAGACGGCAGTTGATCGAAGATCGCAGGAAACAAAAAATGTAGCAAAAAATATATATTTTTCCCCCTGGCCAATGGGCCCGAAGGGAGCCATATCCTACTCCTTGCTAGACAGAAAAAAACTGATCTGCGAGATGCAGACTGAGGTGATATACCCAGAGGGTCTGCCCCCTGGGCGGTACTGTAGAAGGTGTGATGCAACACTTTTTACAAGTTTTCTGCCTAGTCACTCCTAATTAACGGATAATACCCACTTTGTCAAGAGAAAGGCTGTGTCGGTCCATGGACGAAAGAGTAATTCGGATTTTTTCCTCCTCTCTAGAGGTTCATCAAGGGCATGTGAAAAAGGTGCTGACTCGTCTCCGCCAACATGGTTTGTAGGCCAAACCAGGGAAATGCGAGTTGGAGCGCCAGAGCATCCAGTTCCTAGGTTTGATAATCTCCACAGAAGGTATTAAGATGGACCCCCAGAAGGTCACAGCCACCCTGGATTGGCCGGTTCCCACCGACAAGAAAGGAATACAACGTTTCGTAGGATTTGCGAATTTCTATCGAAAATTCATCAAGGGATTCTCTGCCATCATTTCACCAATCGCACAATTGACCAAGCACAACAACCGGTTCTCCTGGACTCCTGAAGCTCAGTCTGCTTTTGAGAACCTGAAGAGATTGTTCACCTCTGCATCTATTCTAAAACATCCCAATCCAGGCCTACCATACATCCTGGAAGTTGACGCATCCGAATCAGTAGTGGGAGCAGTGCTTTCCCAACGTCAAGGGGTCAAGGCCCTTCTACACTCGGTGGCATTCTTTTCCCGTAAATTATCATCTGCAGAAAGGAATTACGACGCGGGTGACCGTGAACTTCTTGCAATTAAGGCTGCGCTGGAAGAGTGGAGGTATCTCTTGGAAGGGGCGGCTCACCCAATACTAATTTTTACAGACCACAAGAACCTAGAATATTTAAGAACAGCAAGACGCTTAAAACCCTGTCAGGCCAGATGGGCACTTTTTTTTACCCGGTTCATCTTCCACATCACTTACAGGCCTGGGTCAAGAAATACCAAGCTAGATGCCCTGTCCCGTATGTTCGGAGAGTCTGAAGAATCTGCACTCCCCGACACCATCCTGTCTTCAGGAAACGTTCTTCTTTTACAAGAAGATCTGTTGTCTCGAATTAAGCAGGCCTCTGTGGGACTTCCCTCACCCCCGGAGACATCCTTACAAGTAAAGGATGGTCTACTATGGCACCAAGACATGATCTTTGTGCTGGAAAATGTGCGTGTCTCTGTTCTAGGCCTGTGCCATGATCATGCTTTAGCGGGACATTTTGGAATCAGTAAAACTTCAGAACTGGTACAACGTACCTTTTGGTGGCCTCACCTAGAAAAGGACTGCAGGAAGTATGTGAAATCCTGTACTACATGTATTCGGAACAACACCAACAGGACCAAAGCATGGGGTCTGCTTAAGCCTTTACCAATTCCAGATAGACCCTGGAAAATGATTTCAATGGATTTCATTGTCGAGCTTCCCCCACCTGAGGGTTGTACAGCCATCTATGTGGTTGTTGATCGTTTGTCTAAAATGGCACATTTCCTACCCCTGGCCGGCACCCCATCTGCTCCTGAGACAGCACAGATTTTCATCAAAAAAATAGTGAGGTTCCATGGAATCCCAGCTAACATTGTGTCTGACCAGGGGGTTCAATTTACCTCAAGATTTTGGAAATCTCTTGCCGAAACTCTGAAAATCAAGTTGTCCTTCTCCTCAGCCTATCACCCTCAAACTAATGGGCAAACGGAAAGGACTAACCAGACCTTGGAGCAGTACTTACGCTGCTTCTCTTCTTTTTCTCAGAATGACTGGGTATCATAGTTGCCCTTGGCTGAATTCGCTTTTAATAATTCCTGGCACTCTGCTACTGGACAATCTCCTTTCTTTGCCAATTACGGCTTTCATCCATCGTTCCTGCCCAGTGAAATCCCGGAATGTTCTGTTCCAGCCGTTTCAGAAATAGTGACCTTCTTTGAAACTAATAACAAGCTGCTTCAAGAAGCGATAACAAAAGCGCAGAAATACAGTAAAAGAGCCTTTGACAGGAAGAGACTGGGGAGTTGGTCTTGGAGCCTGGCAATCTGGTATGGCTGTCCACTACAAATTTAAAACTGGCTTGCCCATCAAAGAAACTAGGACCTATGTTTTTGGGGCCATTCCCAGTGAAAAGAAAAATCAATGATGTTGCCTATGAGCTAGAGTTGCCTGGCTCCTTCAGAATTCATCCGGTCTTCCATGTAACCTTACTAAAGCCTGCAACTCCTGACCCTTTTCCTGAAAGGAATCCGGGCCCACCTGAACCGATGATGGTTGATGGGGAAGAGGAGTATGAAGTTGAGGCAATTCTAGATTATAGAAGAAGAAACCAAACCCAGTACCTGATCAATTGGTAAGGTTATGGACCGGAGGAAAATTCTTGGGAACCGGAAAATAACATTCATGCCAAGAGACTTATCCAAGCATTCAACCGTTCCCATCCAGAAAAGTTGGCCCACTTGGGCATCCGGAGGCTGCTCATGGGGGGGGGGCAATGTTAGGAAAGGCTTGCTAGAGGAAGGAATGTTCCCTGCAGACTAACTCTTGCTCCCCGAACTTGTGTTAAAGAAGCTGCGTTGGCGCGTGCTAACGTAGGTTAGCATATGCGCACAAAGAGGTGCAAGATGGAACGCTTATGGGCATGCGCGCATCAGAGCACACCAACGTGCATGGCCCATCAGCACGCACGGCGCACCTTGTGATCAATGAAGTGACTATTAAAACCAGATCAGTGCATAGATCCGGTGATGCCTTGTCTACAGCGTTCCTGTGAGTGTCATGTTTCCTGTTAACCTGCATCTGATTCCTGTTACCTACCCGGCCTGCTCTGACTACTCCTGCTCTCCGCCTGCATCTACCCTGGCCTGAACCTTGACTATTCTCCAGCCTCTGAACCTGTACCTTATCTGACTGTTCTGTGTATGACCCGGCTTGCCTGACCCTGCTACTGCCTCTGCCTTCCAGTCTGTGAAGTTCTGGTACCGCTGACCTGCATCCTCTGCATTCCGGCATCTACTGTCATCTGGCACACCATTCAACTGGAAGCCCAGCAGATAGCACGACTATCGGCCCTCGTGCGACTCTGCACTCCTGCGCCACCTGTTTGCTCTATCAGGGGCCCAGAGTCAGAGGAGTAAGAGAAGCCTTCCTCTGCTAATCAGGCTCATCCCACCAGGTACGTAACAGACTGTAAGGTGAGAGAAGTCACTGATAGTGCTTTGTATGAGAACTAACCTACACTATATATTTCTAGCTATCAGAGTGAAAAGAATATATTTTTAAAGAAGAATACAATTTTGGAATTTACAGCACACAGGAATTCCATGCATTACTGGTATAGTAAAATGTAATGAAATCAGAGCTAACATTATGAATCAATCTATCTTTATGAGACAATGAAATCTTCCATTCACATCTCCATCATACAGAGCTACTCAGACATATGGACAGATCCCCCATAATTAGTGTATTACCCAGTACCCCTATAGCAATTTTCCCGATTGTAAATAGAGTATTGCAGGATTACATCCCCCTTACATTTGTATTGCTGTATTAGGCTCGGTTCACACTAGTGCGATGCGGGAACCCTGCGAATCCACTGCAGGTTCCCGCATCGCACCCGACTCGCACGGCAGTTCACACTGCCATATGCGAACTGCTGGGGAGTGTCAATACATTGTTAATGACACCCCCATTTCAGCTCACATATCGCACTGCGAACTGTCAGTTCGGATATGAAACGGATCACATAGGTGTGAACACCCATGCGATCCAATTCTGGTGCAGACCAAAAAAAGGGTGCAAGTTTAGTCCGAATGCAATGCAATTTCAGCCATACTATCTGTATGGCTGAAATCGCATCGCACAGGCATCGCATGTGATTTGCACTGCAGCAGTGTGAACCGGCCCTTACACTGCATCTTCATGCAGCTGCAGAAATATAGAAGTATTTGGCCATGTTGATGTTCCCTGGAATGGAGAGGTGTTCCATGCAGTTGCCTGACAAACTCAATTATAGGCTGACAGATGCAAAGATCTTCATACAAATTCTTACATGTACATCTGCCTAGGATGGGATAGACGGGTGTTTGGTGTAACCATCTTTTAACCACCTTCCCACCACCCCATAGCAGTTTTACTGCCACAGGGCAGTCACGCTGCGCAGGATCACGTAAATATACATCAGCACTCAAAAATTTCTCTCGCCTGCTCGCATTTTGCGAGTGGATTTTGAGGGCTGGTGAGTGTGGGCTGCCTGGGAGCAGGGGGAGGCGAGCACCGCGCTGGCAGCCTGGATGGTATGGGAGCCATTCTCCCAGCGATCGTAGGGGAAGAGAGAAAAGAGAAGAGAGCCGTCGCCTGATTGATTAGAGCGCTGGGGAACATAACAGCTTTCATTTCAATAGCTGTGTGTTCCCCGCCGCACGCCGTCAACTTTGATAGATCACCCATCCCATGATTTGACGGCTGATCTGTCTATCAAAGTGCCGGGACAAGGGGGAGGGGGTGAATAATATGATGCGTGGCGGGGAACACACAGCTATTGAAATGAAAGCTGTTATGTTCCCCAGCGCTCTAATCAACCAGGCGGCGGCTCTCCTCTCTCTTCCCCTGCACAGGTAGGCTGCATGGGGGACACAGGCTGCACTGGGGGGGGACACCCTGCACTGGGGGAGACACAGGCTGCACTGGGGAGACACAGGCTGCACTGGGGGGACGCAGGCTGCACTGGGGGGACGCAGGCTGCACTGGGGGGACGCAGGCTGCACTGGGGGGGACACAGGCTTCACTGGGGGGGACACAGGCTTCACTGGGGGGGACACAGGCTTCACTGGGGGGACACAGGCTTCACTGGGGGGACACAGGCTGCACTGGGGGGGACACAGGCTGCACTGGGGGGGACACAGGCTGCACTGGGGGGGACACAGGCTGCACTGGGGGGGACACAGGCTGCACTGGGGGGGACACAGGCTGCACTGGTGGACATGGCCTGGCTGCATTGGTGGACATGGATAAAGTTGTTGTTAATATTTATAACTTAATTCTGCATAAAACATTTAAGTGTAATTTCATGAGATAATTTATATGGGCATGTTTAGGGGCGGAATTAGGGGCGGGGCAGTGTAGGGGTTGGGCGGGGCAAATGGTGGCGAGTAACCCTTGAAGGCTGGCTGGTAGCTCAGGGCTTGAAATTTTGAGCCCTGTATACATGATCCTATGACTCCGGGTATCGGTCACGAGTGTGCGCTACCGGTGACTTACTCCCACTGTGCTGCTCGATGTATACCGACACATACTGATCGTTCGGTACGCAGGTGGAACAGCAGTCTGTTTATGTAAAAAAATGCAGATTACCATTCTGTCAGTAAGGAAGGCATGAATCCTGTGTCTCTGCAAAGCAGGAACAAAGATCTATGCCTTCCCTAAGTAAAAGCACCTCCCCACTACACTAAAACACAGGCTAGGCACACAGTTAACCCTTTGACCGCTCCTGATGTTAAACCCTTCCCAGACAGTGCCATTGGTCCCCAAAAAAGTGTCAGTGTCCAAATTGTCTGCCACAATATCTCAGTTACGCTATAAGTCGCTGATTGCCTCCATTGCCAGTAAAAAATAAAAATAAAATTCCAAACATGTATCCCATAGTTTGTAGACACTATAGTTTTTGCATTATACACACATACAGTATAGTGTGGTGACTGGCATTTTTCTGCATTGTAAGAATGCATGTTGCTACTAGGACACACAGAAAACCAATTTTTACTATTTGCCCTTTTTGCACTAAAATGCAGCCTGTAGTTGTAATAAAATGCAAACATGTTGCATTTTATCTCAGCGTATAGGAAGGTGCCACATGTTACTTTAAAACCCCTTTCACTCTGAGGCGCTTTACAGGGACTATAGCGCTAAAAATAGTGCCTGCAAAGCGCTCTCCTGCCACTCTTATGTGAAAGCCCGAATGCTGTCACACTGGAGCGGTGCATGGCAGGACGTCCAAAAAAAATCCTGCAAGCAGCTTCTTTGAGGCGCTTTAGAAACGGTGTATACACCGCTCCTAAAGCGCCCCTGCCCATTAAAATCAATGGGCAGCGCCGGCAAAGCGCCGCTACAATGGTGCTTTACGGGCACCGTTAACCTTTTTTCGACCACTAGCTGGGGCTAAAAATAGCGGCGCTTTACCACTGGTGAACCCGCGCGGCTCAGTGTGAAAGTGCCCTAATTGCTTTGTGACTGTCTCATGTGTAGGAATACGGCAACAAAACGGCTCTCCTATGCTGGATACTAGATACGTGATCCAGCACTTCCAGGTGGGGACCGCGCATGTCACCTCATTGGCTGATCAGAAGGTTCTGGGCCAATTATTGACCTCTGGCACCCACTGATCGGCAAAGAGGATGACAAGACAGATCTCTGTGAATGTAAAGAATGCAGAGCTCTGTCCTGTCAGCAGGGATGTGCTGGTTTTTGTTTCCATGCAAAGCATATCCCTTAGTAATAGGAAAATTGACCTTTCATAACATGGTACGGGCTACACCCATATTCTGGGTGTAACATGCTATGAAAGCACCAGCCCCTGCCCCCTCTCCCCCATTCTGACAGCTAGCAGGGTATCTTCTCCTCCCTGCTAGCTGTCAAAGAAACGACTGTCTGCCCGGCCGCACCACTCATTCACAGTACTCTGAGAATGGAACACTACAAGGCCCGACAGCCTTAGCAGCTGTGGGCTTGTTGTTCTCAATGAACTACCACAGCGCTATGGATTGCCGTGATAGTTCATTCATGCTTCCTGTTAGAATGTATTGGTTTCCTTGGATGCCAATACAGTGACAAGTATGCAGGAGTCCTGCATGGCATCAATGATCTGCTGATCACTGGTGTAATGCTTTACAGGCTCCTGCAACAAAAAATAATAAAGTGCACATGTTTTTACCTGCAAACAATGTGCATTTATTTATTTTGGGTAAAAGGTGAACTTATTCTTTAAAGCACCTCATGGTGAATGCACCAAAGCACTGTTAAGCCCTGTACACACGGCCGGGAATCCCGTCAGGAAAAAAAACATCGGTTTTCCTGACGGGATTCCTGGCAAGCTTGCCTTGCCAAGCCCTGTGTACAGACGGCCACTCAAAAGAACCGCCGTTCTTTTGAATGGCAAGAATGCAGTGATGTCATCAACTACGACGAGCCAGCGCTCGTCACATTTGATGCCGTCGCCACCATCTTGCTACACCCCACACTAACCTTGTATGCTACCGCGCATGCGTCAAAGTCTTATCGAGCATGCGTGGGTTTACCTCTGACAGGTAAGCATACAGACGACTGGTTTTCTCGGCAGGAAACTGTCAGGAATACTCACAGAGGCCGAGATGCTGAGAGCACTTCACCCCTGGAGGTGATACAGTAGGTGGAAGGCATGGAGAGGAACGGGTCGCCAGCTGGTTTAGGTGACTTGAGTGGTGACCGCTGGAAAGAAACTGGAGTACCGTGTCGTGGTCAGCTGGGTACCAATCTGGTGTGAGAGGCCAGACTGGGACTCAAACACGAGAAGGCAAGCAAGGTAGTCCTTTAAGCAGGCCGAGGGTCAAACACAGGAAGCAGGCAGAGTAGAGAAGTCCTTAGGCAAGCCGGGGGTCAAATACAGGAAGCAGGCAGAGTAGAGAAGTCCTTAGGCAAGCCGGGGGTCAAACACAGGAAGCAGGCAGAGTAGAGAAGTCCTTAGGCAAGCCGGGGGTCAAACACAGGAAGCAGGCAGAGTAGAGAAGTCCTTAGGCAAGCTGGGGGTCAAACGCAGGAAGCAGGCAGAGTAGGTCCAGAACAATCCGGGTCACAACAGGTAGTCACAAGATAGCAGGATACTGAAGCAGGAACACAGGAAGCTGAAAGACAAATCAGCAATTCCTCTGAGCACTTGCTCAGCTTTTATAGACAGCCAGGAAGTCATGTAATTTCTCTGACAGCTTCTCACTGTCAAATTTGCTGTCATCTAGTGCTTAAAGTATAACATGTTTCTTATAATATGCTTCTCTAACAGTGCCCCCCCCCCGAGGGGCGACCTCTGGACGCCCAAACTGGACACTAACTCTGGGTGTTCCAAATGAAAAGCTTGGATCAAGCGAGGGGAGTGTTTATAACAGTTCGAGAGCAAAATGACATTTCTAAAGTAAAATAATAGTCATTTAAAAGTACTCGCGGCTGTAATGAATTGCTGGTTCCCGTCAATACAGATAAAAGTCATTGAAAGTCTTTGATAACAAAAAGAAAAAAAGTGTGGGGGTTCCAAATTCCATTACCAGGCCCTTCAGGTCTGGAATGGATATTAAGGGGAACTCTGCCGCAAATTTAAAAAAAAATGCGTGCGGTTCCCCCAAATATCCATACCAGGCCCTTCAGATCTGGTATGGATTTTAAGGGGAACTCCACCCCAAAATAAAAAAAAATGGCATGGAGTACCCCCAAAAATCCACACCAGGCCCTTATCCGAGAACGCAACCTGGCAGGCTGCAGGAAAAGAGGGGGACGAGAGAGCGGCCCCCCCTCCTCCTGAACCATACCAGGCCACATGCCCTCAACATGGGGAGGATGTCCCCATGTTGATGGGGACAAGGGCCTCATCCCCACAACCCTTGCCCGGTGGTTGTGGGGGTCTGCGGGCGGGGGGCTTATCGGAACCTGGAAGACCCCTTTAACAAAGGGGACCCCCAGATCCCGGCCCCCCTATGTGAAATGGTAATGGGGTACAAATGTACCCCTACCATTTCACAAAGAAAGTGTCAAAAATTTAAAAAATTACAAGAGCCGGTTTTTGACAATTCCTTTATTAATGTCTTCTCCTTTCTTCCATCTTCTTCTTTTCTCCATTCAGGTTTCTTCCTCCATCTTGTTCTTCATCTTCCTCTTCATCTTCCTTCGGTCTTCTTGTCCGCATCTTGCTCCGGCTTCTTCTTTCTTTGGCCGCTACGTTTGAATTGGAGGTTCCCGCTGTGCGACGCTTCAGTTCTTCTCTGGGTCCGCTGGCACCCGGTGACTCCGCCCCCTCTGACGCACATGGATTTCACTGGGACTTTCCCCGTGGTGTCAGAAGAGGGCGAAGCCACCGGGTGGCAGAGGACCAAGAGGAGAACTGAAGCGTCAGACAGCGGGAACCTCCAATTCAAACGGAGCGGCCGAAGAAAGAAGAAGCCGGAGCAAGATGCGGACGAGAAGACCGAAAGAAGAAGGAAGATGAAGAGGAAGAGGAAGAACAAGATGGAGGAAGAAACCCGAATGGAGAACAGAAGAAGAAGATGGAAGAAGAAGGAAGAAGATGGAAGAAAGGAGAAGACATTAATAAAGGAATTGTTAAAAACCGGCTCTTGTAATTTTTTACATTTTTGACACTTTCTTTGTGAAATGGTAGGGGTACATTTGTACCCCATTACCATTTCACATAGGGGGGGCGGGATCTGGGGTCCCCCTTATTAAAGAGGGCTCCCAGATTCCGATAAGCCCCCCGCCCGCAGACCCCCACAACCACCGGGCAAGGGTTGTGGGGATGAGGCCCTTGTCCCCATCAACATGGGGACATCCTCCCCATGTTGAGGGCATGTGGCCTGGTACGGTTCAGGAGGGAGGGGCGGCCGCTCTCTCGTCCCCCCCCTCTTTTCCTGCCACCTGCCAGGTTGCGTGCTCGGATAAGGGTCTGTGTGGATTTTTGGGGGTACTCCACGCCATTTTTTTAAAATTTGGGGTGGAGTTCCCCTTAAAATCCACACCAGATCTGAAGGGCCTAGTATGGATATTTGGGGGAACCGCACGCATTTTTTTTTAATTTGTGGCAGAGTTCCCCTTAATATCCATTCCAGACCTGAAGGGCCTGGTAATTGAATTTTGGGGGGACCCCCACGCTTTTTTTTTATTTTTATCAATGACTTTTCTATGTATTGCCGGGAGCCGACAATTCATTACAGCCGCGGGTGCTTTTAAATGCCTTTTTTTTTCCTTTAGAAATGTCATTTTGCAGGCGCACTGGGAAGTTCAGAGCTGCGCCTGTTCAACCTATGCAAATTGAGTTACGTGACTTGACATATACTAAGATTTTTCCAGCGCAGTGTCTTGGCGAGTTTGAACAAGTAAAATTCCCGTGCTGAGCTCAAAAAAACCTCTCGCAGCTCTAATCGTAATTGCCGGCGCAGCGGGCTGGTTTTGAAAAAGTTACTTTCTCACTCTATTTTGGGCATATTAGTTATTTGGGCAGGTGTCACTACACTTCCTCACATCACCCCCATTATATTCTCACTTCCAGCTTCTTTATATTTCGATTTTAACATGCCATGCGCCAGGTCCATAGTGGCGCACTGAGCGCCTCCTCCCGTCCGCCGAGAACACTATAGTAAATGGGAAATAGGGCTGCGATACCGGCGCTAATGTTTTGTAAATACCAAAACAGCCATTGCGTGCGCAGATGGGCCGATACTCATGGCGCAAACGTTTTGTAAATCAGCCCCACGGAGTTATGCGGAGGTGATAAGTTCCTAGAAAGAGGGAATGAGGTTGCAGTGGGTGTAAACGGTAAACGACAAACAAAAAAAGACAGCTTCTATAAGAGAAGAGGTAGGGGGTAGGGTGGAGTAGGGAGGGTGAGGGAGGGGGGTTCAGGGGGGGTGGGTTTAATTGCAAAAGTTAGATGGAAAATGGGACACGGGTGGAAAACAGGGTTGATATGAATGTTTTTAGATTTTTGTATGTCAATCCTTGTTTGTTGATAAAAAAAATAAATAAAAATAAACATTCACCAATGCAGAGACCAGGTTGGCCAGGACAGGAGGGACATTAATAGCAGGTGTCAGGCCTATATCCACGTTTTTCCACAGACACAACATCCTCTTTGGGGTGATTGTTGGGTAGGGGTACCAGGGAGGACATACGGAAAATGAGTCTCATGCAGCCGGCTCACTGCATTTGCATTGGGAGGTTGGGGCACAGCACCTTCTGGAAACAGAAGGGCTGTGACGATCTCTTCCTGGAATTTAAGGAATGATCCAATTTGTCCTGACGCTTTGTATAGCACATAAGTGTTCAGCAGAGCCAATTGAAATAGGTTTACGGACACTTTTTTGTACCAGCATCTGGCCTTACGGGCAATAAAGTACGGCGCCATCAAATGGTCGTTGAGGTCCACCCCTCCCATATTGAGGTTAAATTAGTGGACAGTCGCCGTTGGAAAACATTCCGATTATCCCCCCACTTCACTGCAAGCAACAGGGCAGCCATCAGAAATTTTGGGGCCCCTTACACCGCTTTAGGCCTGGGCCCCCTGGGGCCTGACCGACAACATTCCCCAGGGCCAGCCCACTGGCCGTCCCACCCAAACCGCCCACCGAGTCTTTCAGGGCACCCACTTTCATTTTAACACTCTTATACCAATGTATCTCAATACTCACCCTTCATTATCCACATCCCTCTCCAGGAGAGGGGGGGATGATTTAGGGTGGGGACGGGGCTACATTGTGGAGAGGGATGTATGATGCTGGGTGGTGATGAGGGTGAGTTCAGTGACAGCTGGTGCTCTATGGGTGAATTGGGGCGGGAGACGGACCAGACCCCCCATCCATTGCTCCACCCCCCACCTCGGATCTCCTACCCTGTATTGGAGATAATAGGGGGCTCTATGCAGGCTCAATGTCCAGGGATGGTAGAAGAGATCGGTGGCAGGTGGGGATCGATGTCAGCGTGGATCAATGAGGTGTTCAAGGTGTCACAGGGGCAATCGACATGTGCTCCTATCTTCTGCAGCCACAGGAGGAGCTGACAGCACTCTGCATGGAGGGGCCCGAGGATTGGATTTGGTGGCTGGTGGGTCAGGCTCTCGGTCCTCGGCGGTGCGTCTCCTCCCTCCTCAGCCAATGGGATCGCTTCTCCTTTTGGCCAATCAGGAAATGGGTCTCACGACCCACTTCCTGATTGGCTGGGGAGGAGAATCAGTGTTTCAATAGTGAATATTCATTTGCTTATGTCCCACACCTAGGTGGGCTTCGGACGCAGTGCTCTGCACCGAGCCCACCCTACTTTGAAGCCTATTAGGGCCTCTAGCTCTAATCACGTGCTTCAAAATCCCCCATTGGACTCTAAGCGTACGGCCCCCTGCATGTAGATGAGGGGGCTGGACGCATGATTAGGGGGGTCAGGGCCCCTAATGGACAGGCCACCACTGAGAGTTACATTGTGAAAATGGATGAGGATGATTTTGGGTGGGGATGAGAGTTACATTGTGAAGAGCCCCTCCACAATGTAACTCTCATCCCCACCCAAAATCATCCTCATCCATTTTCACTGGTCCACTCTAATCGACAACACAGCAGAACGCCACTGTATACTGGTGACTTACCCTCCATGCTGCTCTCTGTCTCCCATCTGCAATACATGCATCTGAGAGGGCTGGGTCCACTCCAACCACTGACGAAACTGACCACACCCCCTCCCCGAGTCCCACCCCGCCCACCCAATCGCAATGCTAGTAGCCTAGCAGAAGGCTCTGCCTAAACAGTGAAGGAAGCAGAGCGAGTACAAGATCACCTTCGGGGAGGGAGGGAGGAACACGGCGAGGAGGAGACAGGTGGCGGCTTCTTGTGCTGTTCTCTATTGCAGGCGTCGCACAGCCAGCGGCTGCCTGCTGTGCCAAGTCTAATGCCCTGTACACACGATCGGATTTCCGATGGAAGTCATCTTCAGATTTTATTCCATCAGTCTTGCCTACACACCATCAGTCAAAATTCCGACCGTCCCAAACGCCGTGACGTAAAACACTCCGAGCAGAGAAAAATGAAGTTCAATGCTTCTGAGCATGCGTCGACTCGATTCTGAGCATGCGTGGGTTTTTCTCCGATGGAGTTCCCCACAGACGATCGGAATTTGCTATCGTTTTTTTTTCCATCGGTAAAATTTAAAACATGTTTTATTTTTTTATACCGATGGGGCCCACACACGATCAGTTTGTCCGATGAAAAAAGTCCATTGGTCTTTTTTCATCAGAAAAACCGATCGTGTGTACGCGGCATAACACTTTATTTCATTAAGCTGCTGTATGGGGGTGCGGGCCCCTTACAAGTGTGTTGCCTGTACCCCCCTGATGGCAGCCCTGGCAAGCAAATTATTACACTTCAAGCAGGCTTTCGCCCCGTCTAAGTCGAGATTCTATAAGCCGTTGGGGGAAGCCCCGGCGATTAGATCGCACGGTGCCACATGCGCACATTCCATGATCAAACAAGTGACTAAAGTGACACACTCGTGTAATAATTGTCCACATACAAGTGGTACCCCTTTCCGAATAGGGGTGACACAAAGTCCCAAACAATCTTGCCAGCTCTCACTATGTAGTCTGGGAAATTCTCGGACTCCACGTGACTATCTCCTCCCTCGTAAACCACAAAACTATATGTATAGCCTGTTGCCCTGTCACAGAGCTTATACAACTTGACCCCATATCTGGCACGAAGGGAAATACTGTTTGAAAGACAAGCAGCCAGAAAATTTAATCAGGGACTCATTAATGCAGACAACTTGATCAGGAATAAATAAGGCTGCAAACTGTTTGCTTACAAGGGGCTGAATTCAATGGAGCCAATCGTATTCAGGGTCCCTATGAGGACGACAGAGTTCATTGTCATTAAAATGCTAGAACTGCAAGATCTGCTCCTATCTAGCCCAGGTCATGGAAGCAGAGAAACAGGCATATAGTGAATTTGGTCAGTGGACCCAATATGACCGCAACTCACTTTTTTTTGGTTATGCCCATGGGGAGGGATAGGCCCAGAAAGGTCTTAAAATCGGAAACTGTAATAGGTTTCCAATCTCCGGCAAGGGTCAACTGGGGATTAGCGGCGATGAATTGATCAGCATACCAATTGCTTTTGTCAACAATAGATCTATAGAGATCTTCTGTGAAAAACAGCGAATAAAAATCAATTGGCATAAAATCAGCTGTTTTCACCTGAATACCGGGTAGGGCAGTGAATGGGGGAAGTACGGGTTCTGCAGAAGTGGTGGGGACCCAATCAGGATAGGCGAATTCTGCAGGAAGGGCACTATGGGCACGACGGGCCTGCCTTCGTCTTCTTCTTGGTGGCAGCGGGACACTACTTGTGCTTGCCACCTCGCCAGCTTGAACTGCACTTATGGGACTCGCCACGTCACCACATGATACTGCAGTGCTGGATGTACACCCAGGCAGTACTAGGCTGCTGGTGCTTGCCAATTCACCAGAAGGAATAGCGGCGCTAGTACTACTCTGCTCCATGATACGAGAGCCCTGCGGTTCTTGCTCCTCAACAACCTCAGAAGATCGGGATCAGGTACGCCTGACCTGAGCAGGGACCTCATCTTCGTCGTCAGAGCTATCTGACATGGAGCCGCTGACTTCACTGTCTTCTACGGGAAGATATTCTGAGCCTGAATCTGACAGATGCGTGACCTCCTCTTCACTATCTGTCATGCTCAGAATCTCGTAGGCCTCTTTACTAGTGTACCTTCGATTTGCCATTTTGGGCTCTAAATTTAGGGGTACACTAGTAAGATTCACAGGTAAAAAAAAGCACCTGACTGTCAGCAAATGTATCAAACGCTTAAAAAAAAAAAACTGTTAGCGATCGCAGGGATCAGGACTGTCTCTGCGAACGCTGCAGTTATGTGTGTTGTGTTTGGTAAGTTACAGTGATCGATCGATACTGCACTTGGGTGGGCTGGGCTGGGCCGAGGGGCTAAACGCAGGTGCTAGCAGGTATCTGGGCTGATCCCGCTAACACTGCGTTTTTGGGAACCCTAAATCGCTGGGGACGCTAGTATAGATCTGATCAGATATTGATCTGTTCAGATACTATACCACTAAGGGAGGTGTATGCTTTGCGCGTGGGTGTTAGCGTTACTGGCACTAACCTAACGCTGCCTGGGGCAACGCAGACCCTCTCTGGTGCTAAAACCTAATTGATATCAGCCGCCGAGCGATCAGGGGATTAAACCTTTATTGGGTTATATACGGCGGGTGCCCTGATGCTATAAAAAGCAAACTAACCAGCGTCACCCGTAAAACTTATATGGTGATCACTGGTGAAAGGGTTAACTAGGGGCAATCAGGGGGTTAAAACCTTTATTAGGTTATATATGGGGGTACCTGACGCTATATAAAAACCTGACGGGTAACCTAAATAACTAACTGGCTATCCAGTGTCACCAGTGACACTTATACGGTGATCACTGGTGAAAGGCTTAACTCTAGGGGCAATCGGGGGGTTAATATAATATATGGGGGTACCCGACGCTATAAAAACCTGCGGCGAACCTAAAAATAAATAACTGGCTATCTAGGGCACCACCGGCACTAAATACAGCGATCGGAAATACGATCGCTTAGTGACGCTGGCGTTAAGGGGTGAAAGGGTTACCTGGGGGGCGATCAAGGGGTTAATACTTTATTAGGGGGGGGGTTATGGGGCTACCCTGGACCTAAACCTAACTGCCCTGCAACTTTTTACTGTCACAAATGACACAGATTGCAGTGATCAGTAAAAAAATGACCACTGCAAACGGTGCACTGTGACTGGGGGGTGAAAAGTGTGCCTACGTGTACTGGTGTCAGTGTAGTGTTGGTGCACTTACTGTGAGATTTCTTCTCTCCTCGCGCCGGATCGAAAAGACCGCCGCATGGAGAGATGACATCACTTCCTCTGCCTGTGTTTACATTACACAGGCAGAGGAAGATTCTCATTTGCCGGGAGCGATCGCGAGGGGGTGGCCTGAAACGAATGGCCG
Source organism: Rana muscosa (assembly GCA_029206835.1). Lineage (NCBI taxonomy): Eukaryota > Metazoa > Chordata > Amphibia > Anura > Ranidae > Rana > Rana muscosa. The sequence goes on along the minus strand of CM055117.1, from coordinate 892,732,335 downwards.
TCCCCTCATCACAGATCGCTCCCGGAACGATAACCACTGCTCACTGTATAGAAGGGGGGTCCGATGGGACCCCCCAACTATACGAAGGCAGGCACGTACAGGTACGTGATTGTGCCTGTCCGTGCCATTCTGCCGACTAGGGTGACCACGTGTCCCGGATTGCCCGGGACAGTCCTGCATTTTGCAGGTCTGTCCCGGGCACCTTCATTCCAGGACAATACAGTGTCCCAGAATGAAACTGACACAGCCACCCCCCAGGCCAATCTGATGCCCCCAAAAAAGGCCGCCACATCACCGCTTTACTCACTGACAGTACTTGTCCTGGCCGGGAATGCCTGGAGGAGCACGATCCCCGCCCCCTGCTTGTGATTGGAGAAATCATAAATCCCACCTCTTGTGTCCAATCACTATGCTGTGATTCGTTACAGCACAAGCTGATTTTTGGAAAGGGGGGAGTCCCTGAATGGTAGTTTAAAATGTGGTCACCCTACTGCCGACGTATATATACAGTGAGCGGTCGTTAAGTGGTTAAACCGTAATGGACACCAATGAAAAAAAGCTAAACAATGAAGATGACAGAAATTATGGCAAATAGGGACATAGTATAATGAATACTAAATGATATGAATGGGGGGTCACGGTAATGAGGTACATAGGAATTGGTAAATGCAATAGACGTGATCCAAAAATTAATATAAATGAAAATAAATGTGGTGGGGAGTAAACAGTGGGACAAACACAAGAGGGGGGGGGGGGGTTAGTGGGTAAATAAATATTATACCCAGAGAGAAGGGAAAGGTAAGAAAAGGGGGGGGAAGGTAGGTAAATAAATAAAAGGAAAGTTTAGTGCCTACACACACACACACGTGTATAGCCATTGCGACTATAATTAGCGACCTGGCGCCTAGGGCAGCACAGCTGGGGTATCCTGTGTCTCCGTGAAACCCCCCCCCCCCCCCACACGCGCAATCACTTCAGGCCGGCCGGTAAGTGAGGCCGCGGCTTTGCGGCCTTCGCTTCTCTGCAGGCCTATGCTTTCTTCTGTGATCTGGCGCCATCTTGTGGTGACCGTTGGTATGACATACAACCAGCAATGCTAATGGAGCTTCCCGTGTCTGTTTCCACTGCCCCATCTCCTTCCCTCTAATTACAACCCCCAAACATTATATATATTTTTTATTCTAACACCCTAGAGAATAAAATGGCGGTCATTGCAATACTTTCTGTCACATCGTATTTGCGCAGCGGTCTTACAAGCGCACTTTTTTGGGAAAAAATACACTTTTTTAACCACTTCCCGCCCAGTCAATAGGAGATTGACGTCCGGGAAGTGGTTGCGTTATCCACACTGGACGTCTATTGACCTCCTGCAGGATAATGCCTTGCGCACGCCCGCGGGGGCGAGCAGCGCGGTGATCGGGGACGGCGTGTGTCCCTCGGACACAGCGCTTCCCCAATCACGGTAAACAGCCAATTTCATTGGCTGTTTACCATGTGACCGGCTGTGTCAAAGTCACAGCCGATCACATGTCACAACAAACGCGGCGGCGCCGCCAGAGGCTTGCAGAGCGGGGAAGGCGAGTGTCCCTTGGACACAGCGCGTCCCCCGATCAGGGTAAACAGCCAATGAAATTGATCCCTGCTCTCTCCTCACACACCGATCTGTGAGGAGAGAGGAGAGATCAGTAAGTGAGATCAGTGTAGTTTGTCTACATTAGTTTACTGTGCACAACACGGCCCCCAATAAAGAGGACCTGTCACACAGCCCAGCACATCAATCAGCCCAGCCAATCAGCCCATCTGTCAATCAATCAGCCCATCTGTCAATCAATCAGCCCATCTGTCACAGGCCCACCTCCATCAGTACCGCTATTGGTACCGCCACACAGGCTACCAGTACCGCCATCGGTACCACTACCGCCACTAGTACTGCCACCAGGCCCAGCATCTATACTTCCAGGCCCGCTACCAGTATCGCCACTAGTGCCGCCATCGGTACCACCACCCTTACCACCGTCGGTAGTGCCGCCACCAGCTGTACCGCTATCGGTACCACCACCAGCCGTACCGCCATCGGTGGTACCACCACCGGCCGTACCGCCATCGGTACCACCACCACCGGTACCACCACAACCACCCGTACAGCCATCGGTACCACCACCACCACCACCACCCATACCACCACACAGGCCCACGACTAATACCTCCATCGGTACCACCACACAGACCGCCACCACCAGCAGTACCATTACACAGGCCCACCAATAAGCACTGCCATAATGTCCCAAAGGGTTTACACACCTGAGGAGGCATATGCCATGTCGAATGAGGAGAGCAGCGGGGAGCTCCCATTATCAGATTCTGGTTCGGCATACGAGCCAGTGGAGGACAGTGGCTCAGAGTCCGAGTCCCCGGAGGAAACCGTCTCTCCCAAAAGAATGCGATCAGGACCAAGATCAGGAGAACTGCCCACCACCAGCAGGGCCATACCCCAGGAAGAGGAGCCCAGGACAAGTAATGGAAATACACGCCCAACCAGAAGAATCCAGCCCTACCTTCCCGATGCCCTGGCAAACCCCTTATGGTTGCCTGCCAACTCAGGGTCCGCTATCATCCCCCCTTTCACCGCACAGCCAGGTGTGCAGCCGGACACTACAAATTTTTCTAAATTTGATTATTTTTGTTTATTTTTCCCACAAGATTTGCTGCAGAATATAGTGGATCAACTAATCTGTATGCATCACAAATTATTGCTGCTAACCCCAATTCTTCCTACGCCCGCATGTTCCAGTGGCGGCGTCTAACATTGGACGAATTTAAATTGTTTTTGGGCCTTACGTTCAATATGGGGCTTACACAAAAGAACAAAGTCCATGCATATTGGTCCAAATGCCCCATCCAACACATGCCCATATATTCCGCTGTCATGTCCAGGAAAAGATACGACATGATTATGCGTTTTCTCCACTTCAATGACAATTCACATTGCCCTCCCCAAAATCATCCCAACTACGACAAATTGTACAAGATTCGCCCCCTAATCAATGCCTTTTCCCATCGATTTCAAGAAGTTTTCAGCCCAGACCAAAAAAATTGTGTGGACCTCATACATTTCACTGGCCGACTGCAGTTCAAGCAGTATATACCAAGCAAGAGAGCCAGGTATGGGTTAAAATTAAATAAATTATGTGATCGAGCCACTGGATACGTCTTCACATTCAGGATCTACGAAGGCAAAGACTTCCAGCTCCGTGATTGCCCCACATATATTGGAACCAGTGGGAAAATTGTCTGGGAGTTGGCATACCCCCTGTTCGGAAAAGGTTACCATTCATAAGTTGACAATTAGTATACCAGCCTGCCCCTTTTTCGCCACCTTTACAGTAAGCAAACCCCGGCCTGCGGTACCTTAAAAAAAAACAGAAGGGATTCCCACAATATTTATTGACCAAAAAATTGCGACCTGGAGAATCGGCATTCATGAGGAACGAGGTGTTGGCCATGAAGTGGAGGGACAAGAAAGATGTCCACATCCTCTCCACGATCCACAATGACGCCGTGGTGGAGATCCAAAGAAGACGCGGCCCCATTGTAAAGCCCAAATGTGTCCACGACTACAATTTGTACATGGGGTGGGGGGGGGGTGGTGGATTTAAACGACCAGATGCTACAGCCCTACTTATCAACCAGAAAGTCCCGTTATTGGCACAAAAAAGTTGCGTTACATCTGTTTCACATGGCCCTTTTTAATTTGTTTGTCTGCTACCAAAAAGCAACTCAAAATCAACAACTCCCCTACCTCCATTATATCGAAGATATCATCGATGCCCTCATTTACCAACATGATCCCGCCCCATGAAGCATTCCCTCTGATAGTGTGAGTCGGCTTCACAAGCGACACTATCCCTTTAGCATCCCCCCCACAGAATCTGGAAGAAGACGCCAAAAGAAATGCCGTGTATGCAGCAGAGGAGGAGTAAGAAGAGACACCACCTATTATTGTCCCGATTGTGCCTCCCAACCTGGCCTGTGCATCGGAAATTGCTTCAAAAATGATCATACATCCATTAGTTCCCCTTATTATTAACAAACTGCCATTTCCCCATTTGCCTGCTACCATGTTACTAACTACCTTCCATGTTAATTAACTGACCCTGGCCTGTTTACCGATGATGTCTTTGCTTGCCGATTTAAACCACGTTTCTGACCTCCACGTGCACCAACCTCAGCCTATTTACCGACGATGCCTCTGCCTGCCGATTTAAACCACGTTTCTGACTTCCACGTGTACCGACCTTGGTCTGTTAATTGACCATGTTTTTCCCTGCCACTTGGACTGATCTTTTGGCCATCTACTTTTAGTACACAGGGGTCTCACATATGTGAGGGGCTTCAGAATAGCGTTCTGAGTAGAGAAAAACAGTTTTTCGTTTTCTGTGCTCCAAGAACAAGGTCTGATTGCCCGGAGGCTTCAAAGCGATTTGAGTGGGAGAAGCCTCTACCCCTGTCCCAAAGCTTGATGGTCCTTCCTGCTGCCTGGACCAATACTTTGGCTGTGCTGACCATATTACTGCCTGTAATGACCCATGACATTATGGACCATGTTTCTTCCTGCTGCTTGGACCAATACTTTGGCTGTGTTGACCATATATCTGCCTGCTGCCTCTACTGACTTTGGACAGCATTTCTGCCGGGACACCTCTGCCTGCTACCTGGACCTGTGCTGACAGTATCTCTGCCTGTACGAACTATGGACAGTATTCCTGCCTGCTGCCTGGATGATTGCTTTTGCTGTCGCTGACCTGATCCCTGCCTGGACCGATGCTCTCCTCTGTGGACCACTGCACTTCCCAAACCACAGGTAATCTTTTGTTATTTGGTATGCACCTGCTATGTGTTAGATATATGAAGGGCCTTCAAAAATGTGATCGGTAGTCAGAAAATGATATGTGCAATTAATGCTGCTAAAATGCCTGGAGGTTCTACTTGGATGTTGGGCCTCTGTATGTGGCCAGGCTGTATAAAAGTCTCACACATGTGGTATCACCATACTCAGGAGTAGCAGAATGCATTTTGGGGTGTAATTTTTTGCTATGTACATGCTATGTGTTAGAAATATCTTATAAATGGACAACTTTGTGTGAAAAAAAAAAATGCATTTTAATTTTTTCCCACATTTTCCAAAACCTTCTGGAAAAAAATGAACCATTCAAAAGGCTCATTATGCCTTATAGATTATACGTTGGGGTGTGTGCTTTCCAAAATGGGGTCATTTTGTGGACAATTCCCTTGTCCTGGTGCTCCAGGGCCTTCAAAAATTTAATCGGTAGTCAGAAAATGATATGTGCAATTAATGCTGCGAGAATGCCTGGAGGTGCTACTTGGATGTTGGGCCTCTGTATGTGGCCAGGCTTTGTAAAAGTCTCAAACATGTGGTATCGCCATACTCAGGAGTAGCAGAATGCATTTTGGGGTGTCATTTTTGCTATATGTTAGAAATATCTTATAAATGGACAACTTTGTGTAAAAAAAAAAAAAAAATGCATTTAAATTTTTTCCCACATTTTCCAAAACCTTCTGGAAAAAAAATGAACCGTTCAAAAGACTCATAATGCTTCATAGATTATACGTTGGGGTGTGTGCTTTCCAAAATGGGGTCATTTTGTGGACAATTTTATTGTACTGGTGCTCCAGGGTCTTCAAAAGTGTAATAGGTGGTTGAGAAAGCATATGTGCAATTTATGCTTATAGAACGCCTGAAAGTGCTACTTCAATGTTGGGCCTCTGTCTATGGCCAGGCTGTGTAGAAGTCTCACACATGTGGTATCGCTACACTCAGGAGTAGCAGAATGTATTTTGAGGTATAGTTGCAATTATGCATATGCTGTGTGAGAGAATTTTTTTTTTTTTTAATATGACCAGTTTGTGTAAAAAAAAAAAAAAAAAAATAAGAAAAAGAAAAATCCAAATTTTCCCAAGAATTGTGGGAAAAAAAAATACAACTTCAAAAAAACTCACCATGCCTCTTAGTAAATACTTTGGACTGTCTACTTTCAAAAAAGGGGTAATTTTGGGGTATTTGTACTTTCCTGGCTTGTTAGTGTCTCAAGAAATGAGATATGCCTTTAGTACATCAGGCGTGATCAGATGTGATCAATTTTCAGTGATTGGCACCATAGTTTATAGACTATAACTTTCACAAAGACCAAATAATAAACACTAATTTAGGTTATTTTTATCAAAGATATGTAGCAGTATACATTATGGCACAAATTTATGAAGAAAAATTACTTATTTGCAAAATTTTACAATAGAAACTAAAAAAAAGTGTTTTTTTTTTTAAATTGCTGTTTTTTTGCTTATATCGCAAAAAATAAAAAACCCAGTGGCGATTAAACACCACCAAGAAAATGATAAAAAAATTGTTTGGATACAGTGTAGCATGACTGAGTAATTGTCATTCAAAATGTGAGAGTACTGAAAGCTGAAAATTGATCTGGGCGGGAAGGTGCATAAGTGCCTGGTATTGAAGTGGTTAATTAAAAAATAAGACAACAGTAAAGTTAGCCCAATTTTTTTTTTTAGATTGCGAAAGATAATGTTACGCTGAGTAAATTGATACCCAACATGTCACGCTTAAAAATTGCGTCCGCTCGTGGAATGGCGACAAACTTTTACCCTTTAAATCTCGATTGGCGACGTTTAAAAAATTCTACAGGTTGCATCTTTTGAGTTACAGAGGCGTTCTAGGGCTAGAATTATTGCTCTCGATCTACCAATCGTGGCGATACCTCATGTGTGGTTGTAACACCGCATTCATATGCGGGCGCTACTCACTTATGCGTTCGCTTCTGCGCGCAAGCTCGACGGTACGGTGTGCGTTCCTGGCTCCTAACTTTATTAGCTGGCTCCTAGATTCCAAGCAAATTTGTCAAGCCCTGACATATGGTATAATATATGACAACATCACATGTATGTAAACATTAGATAAATGCACAAAATTATATAAATTGTATATAGACATATATGCAAAATAGATACATGAATAAATACACATGGATATGGTACAAAAGAGGGAGAGGGAAGAAACCATGGTGCAATACCATGATGTGTAGTAAATGAAAAGAAGGGGGGGGTTTGGAGGAAGAAAGGGGGGGCAGAAGCTGGGAAAGGAGGAGGGAAGGGATGGGGAGGAGAGGGAGGAAGGAAAAAAGGGGGGGACAAAAGAAAAAAGGAGGGGAAGAAAAAGGGAAAAAAGCAAGAAGGGGGGGGGGGAGGGAAGGAGGAGGAATAGGAGAAGAAGAAGAAAGGTGTTAGGTTATTGGGGGGGGGGGGGGAGGGGTATGCAGGCCTGGAAACTCTACTCATGGACACCCGCCACCCCCAGAATAAAAAAGGGATGTAGAAAAATCTGTAAAATGCATATATAGATAGTTGACCAAGAAGAAGGAACATCATGGGTCGTATATCTAAAGTTTGGGAATCTGAATACTAGATTATGCTTAAAATAGGAACTAAAACAATGAGGAGGTTATAAAATTTCAATGCTCTCATTGATACCTCCAGGTGAAAGTACATCTAAGCTGTAGATCCAGCAAGTCTCTCTAGCACAGAGTTTTTTGAATCTTTCAGCTGCCGGGAGGGATCTATCGATTTGTTCAATGACCCATACTTGGAGTCCTACGGTAGATTGTTGGTGTGCAGTAGCAAAGTGTTTTGGTACACTGTGAGGGTCTGTACCACCCTCTATGTTTTGCCTAGGTTCCCCGAACCTTTTTCTCAAGGGTCGTATGGTTTGGCCTACATACATTAGGCCACATGGGCAGCCAAGGCCGTATACCACAAAATCAGAAGAGCAGTTGCAGAACTCTTTTAGTGGCTATGTTTTGCCTTTGGTGCTGAATGTTTTTTGGCCATGTTTAACAAAATTGGCATGTCTTGCACAGGGATTTTCGGCATTGATACATACCCACTAAAGGGTATAAGGACAGGTAATCGGGAGTGAGTTGGTGGTTGGTTTTAGTTTGTTCGGGGCAATTTTATCTTTCAGATTGGGGGCCCTCCGGTAAGTAACTCTGGGACGAGCTGGAAGTACAGATTTCAGATGAGGATCCTGCTGTAGGATATCCCAGTGTTTAGAAAGTATTCTTTCCATGTTTTTGTAATTGGTGGAATGTGGTCACAAATCTAGTTGAGCAGTCATCTGTGGTTTTATTGGATTTTGGTGGTTTTCCATGGAGATAGAAGTTATAGGCTTCATCAATCAAGCTCTCAGAATACGGTTTCTCGATAAAGCTACTTTTTATTTTTGCTGTGTTCAACATAGTCCGAATCTTTGGTACAGTTTTGTCTAAGGTGACAAAATTGACCCTTGGGGGATGTTGCTCATCCATTTTGGGAGATGGCAACTCTGGAAGTGTAGGTAAGAATTTCCTGCCGTGGGTTTCGTGTTTTTTCCTGTAGAACTGGAACATGGTTTCTGTTCCCGTCTGATGGCAGCCATGAGAGTGTAGTCCTTTTATGTTATATTATATTATCAGAGTTTGTACTCTCACCGCCTTCTGATTGTACTATGATGCATACCAAGTTGACCCTATACTGACTTGATACTTGTTGCTTTGGCCTTTTGCGCATTCTTACTTGTAGTAATGTGGGGGATACAAACATGTGGAAGAAGGTGCTCTGGTCAGAGGAGACCAAAATTGAACTTTTTGGTCTAAAATCAAAACGCTATGGGTAGTGGAAAACTAAAAACTGCACATCACCCTAAACACACCATCTCTACCGTGAAACGTGGTGGCAGCCTCATGTTGTGGAGATGCTTTTCTTCAGCAGGGAAGCTGTTCAAATTTGATGGGAAGATGGATGGAGCCAAATTACAGGGCAATCTTAGAAGAAAACCTGTCTGCAAAAGACTTGACTGGGGCAGAGGTTCACCTTCCAGCAGGACAACGACACTAAACATACAGCCAGCGCTACAATGAAATGGTTTAATTCAAAGCATATTCATGGGTTAGAATGGCCCAGTCAAAGTCCAGACCTAAATCCAATTGAGAATCTGCGGCAAGACTTGAAAATTGCTGTTCCTAGACGCTCTCCATCCAATCTGACAGAGCTTGAGCTATTTAACAAAGAAGAATGGGCAAAAATTTCACTCTAGATGTGCAAAGCTGGTAGAGACATACGCAAAAAGACTTGCAGCTGTAATTGCAGAGAAAGGTGGTTCTACAAAGTCTAGACTCAAGAGGGCTGACTACAAATGCACGCCACATTTTTCAGACATTTGCAAAAAAAAAAAAAAACACGTTGAAAAACGTGTATAAATTTTCCTTCCACTTCACAATTATGTGCCACTTTGTGTTGGTCTATCACATAAAATCCCAATAAAATACATTTACGTTTTTGGTTGCAACATGACAAAATGTGGAAGATTTCAAGGGGTATGAATACTTTAAGGCACTGTATGTTGGCTACAATATGCTTCAAACAAATTAAAAAGCACATAAACACAATTTACAAAAAAAAAAAAAAAAAGTCATTGTTTATTTAAATAAAAAGTCAAGTAAATAGCTGATGGCCAATACAAAATTAGATGACTTGAACAGTTTTAACATTTTTATAGAAAAACTTTTGCAGCCAGCTAGACCATCAAAAACAATAACCCTTCAAAATTATATATATATATATATGCAGTTATGCCAAAATATGTGTTAGTCTTCAAAAACACAACATATCTGCTCTGCTGGTCATTTTGCTCTGCAAGATAGCAGTTCTTGCCCATGTCCAGCTTTGATGAGCCAATAACAACTGAGGTAGGCTGGAAACTGAAAGACACCAATACAAATTTACAAATACGACTTTAACATAGTAAAGTATAACACACATTCCATTATGTCTCAGTAAACTCAACTGTGTGCTCCTAAGATATACAAAAATTAGAAAACAGGATACCATTTGCAATGTTGCATTTAAGTACATATTGGTATAAAACAGCCAACAGCTTTGATTATAGAAAAGGTGTGTTTTGTTTCAATGTACAAAAGTAAATTCTGGGTGAATATACAAGTCGTGCTGAAAATGCTATCCCCACTACTAGTTTTTAGAATATAAATGGCAACTAATGCCTGTGTAGACAATGAAGATCCTGTACAGGCATTCATCTGAAAGTTGTTTTCTGCCTTCAGATATGTTCAGCCACAGAATAAAGTTAAACCAGTTTCCATTTTAATACAACTATAGAATAATCTTTAGATTTTTTTTTTTTAAATCCACATCAATTGGCATTTAAGAGACAGCCGTCATAAATAACAGTGCGATATATATATATTCTGTAAACAAGTGGAAAAATATACTTTATATTTGTTGGTCCATGTTTAGCTTCATGAAGAGGAGAGAAATCCGCAACAAAAGGAACTGGCAAAACAACATTACATCAAAGAAGTTTTTGGTGAAGAATTTCCCAAACCATTCGTTTCCTAAAATATGGCATGTGATGCTGGAACAAAAAGATAAAAAAAAAAAAAGGAACAAAATTTATAACTGTTAAAAAAAAAAAAAAAAAAAAAAAAAAAAAGAAGAAAAAGTCCAACGCACAAGCACAAAATAAAGGACAATACACATGGTAAAAGCATGCCTAAGGCCCCTTTCACACTTCTACGACTTGTTGCACGATTTTGGACTGCAAAATCGCATGACAAGTCATTCTCCATGATTTTCAATGACTACCATTTATATTGGCACGACTTTAACCACTTAAGCCCCGGACCATTTGGTAGCTAGAGGACCAGAGGTGAATTCAGAATTTTGCACTGCGCTGCTTTAACTGTAAATTGTGCGGACATGCAATGTTGTACCCAAACGAAATTTGCGTCCTTTTCTTCCCACAAATAGAGCTTTCTTTTAATGGTATTTGATTGCCTCTGCGATTTTTATTTTTTGCGATATAAACGGAAAAAGACCGAAAATTTTGAAAAAAAAATGATATTTTCTACTTTTTGTTATAAGAAAAATCGAATAAACTCAATTTTAGTCATACATTTAGGCCAAAATGTATTCAGCCACATGTTTTTAGTAAAAAAAATGTCAATAAGCGTATATTTATTGGTTTGCGCAAAAGTTATAGAGTTTACAAACTAGGGTACATTTTCTGAAATTTACACAGCTTTAAATTTATGACTGCCTATCTCATTTCTTGAGGTGCTAAAATGACAGGGCAGTACAAAACCCCCCCAAATGACCCCATTTTGGAAAGCAGACACCCCAAGGAAATTGCTGAGAGGCATGTTGAGCCCATTGAATTTTTTATTTTTTTGTCCCAAGTGATTGAATAATGACTAAAAAAAAAATTACAAGAAGTTGTCACTAAAGGATATATTGCTCACACATGCCATGGTTATATGTGGAATTTCACCCCAAAATACATTTTGCTGCTTCTCCTGAGTACGGGGATACCACATGTGTGGGACTTTTTGGGAGCCTAGCCGCGTACGGGACCCCGGAAACCAAGCACCGCCTTCAGGATTTCTAAGGGCGCAAATTTTTGATTTCACTCCTCACTACCTATCACAGTTTCGAAGGCCATAAAATGCCAAAATCGCACAAAACCCCCCCAAATGACCCCATTTTGGAATATAGACACCCCAAGCTATTTGCTGAGAGGAATGGCGAGTATTTTACAGCTCTCATTTGTTTTTGAAAATGAAGAAAGAATATATATATATATATATATATATATATATATATATATATATATATATATATATATATATTTTTTTTCAATTTTCAAAACTTTGTGACAAAAAGCAAGATCTGCAAAATACTCACAATACCTCTCAGCAAATAGCTTGGGGTGTCTACTTTCCAAAATGGGGTCATTTGGGGGGGGTTTTGTGCTATCTGGGCATTCCATGGCCTCCAAAACTGTGATAGGCAGTGAGAAGTGAAATCAAAAATTTACACCCTTAGAAAGCCTGAAGGCGGTGCTTGGTTTTTGGGGTCCCGTACATGGCTAGGCTCCCAAAAAGTCTCACACATGTGGTATCCCTGTACTCAGGAGAAGCAACAGAATGTATTTTGGGGTGTAATTCCACATATGCCCATGGCAAGTTTGAGCAATATATCATTTAGTGACAACTTTGTGCAAAAAAAAAAAAAAAATTGTCGTTTTTCCGCAACTTGTGTCAACATATAAAATATTCCATGGACTCTACATGCCTCTCAGTATATAGCTTGGGGTGTCTACTTTCCAAAATGGGGTCATTTGGGGGGGTTTTGAACTGTTCTGGCATTTTATACACAACATTAGGAAGCTTACATCCACTCTTCTAACCACTTGAAGACAAAGCCCTTTTTGTTTACATGAAAACATTTTTTTTTTGCAAGAAAATTATGTTGAACCCCCAAACATTATATATATATTTTTAAAGCAAAGGCCCTACAGATTAAAATGGTGGGTGTTGCATTTTTTTTTTCTACACAGTATTTGCGCAGCGATTTTTCAAACGCATTTTTTTGGGTTAAAAAATACACTTTTTTAATTTTAATGCACTAAAACACACTATATTGCCCAAATGTTTGATGAAATAAAAAAGATGATCTTAGGCCGAGTACATAGATACCAAACACGACATGCTTTAAAATTTCGCACAAACGCGCATTGGCGACAAACTACATACATTTTTAAAAGCCTTTAAAAGCCTTTACAGGTTACCCCAGTAGATTTACAGAGGAGGTCTACTGCTAAAATGATTGCCCTCGATCTGACCTTCGCGGTGATACCTCACATGCATGGTGCAATTGCTGTTTACATATGACGCCAGACCGACGCTTGCGTTCGCCATTGGGCAAGAGCAGGGCAGGACAGGGGTGCTTTTTTTTTTTATTATTAATTTTGCTTTTTTATTTTATTTTTAAATTGTTCCTTCCAAGTATTTTTTTTTTTTTTATCATTTTTATTGTTATCTCAGGGAATGTAAATATCCCCTATGATAGCAATAGGTAGTGACAGGTACTCTTTTTTTGAAAAAACTGGGGTCTTCTAGACCCTAGATTTTTCCTCTGCCCTCAAAGCATCTGACCACACCAAGATCGGTGTGATAAAATGCTTTCCCAATTTCCCAATGGCGCTTTTTATATCCGGGGGGGGGGGGGGGCATTCCCTCCCACTGCTTGTAAAAGCAGTCCAGAGGCTAATTAGCCGCTAGGATTGCTTTTACATGAAAGCCGGCCGCAGGCTGAAAAGAATGATACCAAGATGATACCTAAACCCGCAGGCATCATTCTGGTATAAACATTCAAAGTCCAGCAACATACCAGTACGTTGCTGGTCCTTGTTGGACATGTATTGTAATCTTTTTATTTCATGCAGCCTATTGGCTGAACGAAAAAAGAGATTGATCGGTGGGTATGCCCACCATTAGAATACCGCCCTTCATCCACCCACTTCCAATGATGGGCATACACGCACCATTTATATATGCCGAAGCATGGGGGCATCCTCCCGCAAAAAAGTTATGCCGCACACACATGGTCGGACTTTTCCACGGGCAAGCCTCCGTCGGAATTTCGACCGTATGTACGCGGCATTAGGAGCAAAATCGCTCCTCCGCCCCTGCTGCCCCAATGCTTCGGCATATTTGCTTTTTTTTTTTAACTGTGGTGGTGAAATCACCTCCTACAGCACTGGAGTCGCAGGGATCAGGCCTGTCTCTGCGAACGCTGCAGTTATGTGTGTTTTTGTTTTGTAAGTGACAGTGATTGATCGATACTGCACTTGGGTGGCCTGGGCTGGGCGGAGGGGCAAAACGCAGGTGCCAGCAGGTATCTGGGCTGATCCCGCTAACACTGCGTTTTTGGGAACCCTAAACTGCTGGGGACGCTAGTATAGATCTGATCAGATCAGATATTGATCTGTTCAGATACTATACCACTAAGGGGGGTGTATGCTTCACGCGTGGGTGTTAGCGTTACTGGCACTAACCTGACGCTGCCTGGGGTGTGACTCAGACCCTCTCTGACGCTAAAACCTAATTGATATCACCCGCCGGGCGATCAAGGGGTTAAACCTTTATTGGGTTATATACACGGCGGGTGCCCTGACACTATAAAAAGCAAACTAACTAACCAGCGTCACCCGTAACACTTATATGGTGATCACTGGTGAAAGGGTTAACTAGGGGCAATCAGGGGGTTAAAACCTTTATTAGATAATATATGGGGGTACCTGACGCTATAAAAACATGCGGCGAACCTAAAAAAAAATACTGGCTACGATCTGCATCACCGACACTAAGACAGCGTTTAGAAAAACAATTGCTTAGCGACAGTGGTGATAGGGGGTGAAAGGGTTACCTGGGGGGCGATCAAGGGGGTTAAACCTTTATTAGATAATATATTGGGGTACCTGACGCTATAAAAACCTGAGGGCAAACCTAAAAAAAATTACTGGCTGCCGATCGGCATCACTGACGCTAAGACAGCGATCAGAAAAATGATCGCTAAGCGACAGTGGTGATAGGGGGTGAAAGGGTTATCTGGGGGGTGATCAGGGGGTTAAACCTTTATTAGGGGGGGGTTAGGGGGCTACACTGGACCTAAGGCTACACTTTGGTGACACTTTTACAGTCACAAATGTCACTGATTGCAGTGATCACTAAATAAATGGTCACTGCAATCAGTGACACTGTGACTGGGGGCTGGGGGGGTGATCTGGGGTGTCTGGGGGGGCGATTTATGTCCCTATGTGTCCTGGTGTCAGTGTAGTGTTGTGTGCACTGACCTGATATCTTCTCTTGTACGGCGCTCGGTATATGTGAGCGCCGCACCAGAGATGACATCACTTCCTCCTGCTCCCTCTGTCTGACACAGACAGAGGGGGCATTTCTATTCGCCGGGAGCGATCGCGAGGGGGTGGCCAGAAAACGAATGTCTGCCCCCTCATCCCGGAACGCTCCCGGACACTTAGCCACCGCTCACTGTATAGAAGGGGGGTCCGATTGGACCCCCCAACTGTACAAAGGCAATCACGTATGTTCTACGTGATTGTGCCTGTCGGTGCCATTCTGCCGACGTATATATACAGTGAGCCGTCGTTAAGTGGTTAAAGTAGTTCCTGCACTACTTTTTTTCTGAAGTCGGATACCGTATTAACGGATCAGACTTTGGAATGCGACTTGAGCATGAAGGGAAACTCAACATCAATTAAAAAAACGGCATGGGGGTCCCCCCAAAATCCATACTAAACCCTTATCCGAGCACGCAGTCTGGCCGGTCAGAAAAGGGGGTGGGGATGAGCGAGCGCCCCCCCCTCCTGAACCGTACCAGACCGCATGCCCTCAACATGGGGGGTGGGTGCTTTGGGACAGGCGGGCCCTGCGCCCCCACCCCAAAGCACCTTGTCCCCAAGTTGATGCGGACAAGGGCTCCTTCCCGACAACCCTGGCCGTTGGTTGTCGAGGTCTGTGGGAGGGGAGCTTATTGGAATCTGGGAGCCCCCTTTAATAAGGGGGCCCACAGATCCCAGCCCCTCACCCTAAGTGAATGAGTATGGGGGGTACATCGTACCCCTACCCATTCTCCTGGGGAAAAAAGTGTCAATATAAAAAAAACACACTACAAAAAAGTTATTTAAAAAGTAATTAGGCAGCTCCGGGGGTCTCTTCCGACTTATTCTTCCCTCTCCGGCCTCTTCTCCGCGCTCTCCAGTTCTTCTCCCGCTGTCTTCTGCCGGCTCTTTTGCTAGCGGTTGCCTGGTCATCAACGTTGTCCTCTTCCCTCCGCCCTTCTTCCGATGTTGACTCAACACACTCTCCCGCTGTAATGCCGTGTGCGCAACGACTGATATAGGCATGGGGCGGGGTCACCGGGTGATGTCATCCAGTGACCCCACCCCTTATTACGTCACCGTCCCACCATTCCCGGGTGGTGACGTCATAAGGGGGTTACCGGATGACATCACCCGGTGTCCCCACCCCATGCCTATACAAGTCGTTGCGCACCGTGCACACGGCATTACCTCAGAAGAAGAGCAGAGGGAAGAAGACGATGGAGAAGATCGGGCAACTGCTAGCAAAAGAGCCGGCAGAAGATAGCGGAGGAGCCAGGAATAAGACACCGGACAGCGGGAGAAGAATCGGAGAGCGCAGAAAAGGAGGCCGGAGAAGGCGGAAGAGACCCCCGAAGCTGCCCCATACTCATTCACATATGGTGGGGGGCCGGCATCTGGGGGCCCCCGTATTAAAGATTCCGATAAGCCCCCCCGCCCGCAGACCCCAACAACCAATGGCCAGGGTTGTCGGGAAAGGGCCCTTGTCCTCATCAACCTGGGGCAAGGTGCTTTGGGGTGGGGGCGCAGGGCCCCCCTGCCCCAAAGCGCCCGACCCCCCCCCCCCCCATGTTGAGGGCATGCGGTCTGGTACGATTCAGAGGGGGCGCTTGCTCGTCCCCACCCCCTTTCCTGACCGGCTGGACAGCGTGCTCGGATAAGAATCTGGTATGGATTTTGGGGGGGACCTCATGACGTTTTTTCGGCATGGGGTTCCCCTTAAAATCCATACCAAACCGAAGGGCCTGGTATGCTCATGAAGAGGGAACCCATGCCGTTTAATAAATTGGCGTGGAGTTGCCCTTAATTATTGGGGGGGGGGGCAAAGTCGGGTCCACAGTCCTATCGCGGCAAAGTCGGGTCCACAGTCCTATCGCGGCAAAGTCGGGTCCACAGTCCTATCGCGGCAAAGTCGGGTCCACAGTCCTATCGCGGCAAAGTCGGGTCCACAGTCCTATCGCGGCAAAGTCGGGTCCACAGTCCTATCGCGGCAAAGTCGGATCCACAGTCCTATCGCGGCAAAGTCGGATCCACAGTCCTATCGCGGCAAAGTCGGATCCACAGTCCTATCGCGGCAAAGTCGGATCCACAGTCCTATCGCGGCAAAGTCGGATCCACAGTCCTATCGCGGCAAAGTCGGATCCACAGTCCTATCGCGGCAAAGTCGGATCCACAGTCCTATCGCGGCAAAGTCGCGTGAATTTGGAATAGCACAAGAATAGCACAAGTGTGAAAGGGGTATACGTTTTCTTTTCTGACCTAATTTCTTTTAGTACCAAAACTACCAATGCCAGGCTCTCTGTGCCAAAACCCAACATAGCAACTGTCCTCAACTTCCCATCAGAGAGAAAAGCAAAAATAAAAAAACCACCATGTCAGTTATCAGTTTAAGCCCTGGTTCACATTGTCATGTCAAATAGCAAGCCAAATTGGCGGCAATGGCAGCGTCTGAATCGGTGAGACGCAACTTTTTTTTTAGCACTGCACTGATTCCCAAAAGTATTTTTTGTACTACTTTTGGCGATTTCGGGGTGCGATTTCCATTGACATCTGTGAAGAAATGCGCATAGATGTCTCTGAAATCGCCCCCGAGGTCGGGACTGACATACGAGAATGAAATTGTGCGAGTTCATCTGAACTTTTCATTCCCGTAGTCAGTGTGAACCTAGACTAAATCATGGAATCCAGAACTCACAGTGTATGGGCCCACTATGTGCAGAGAGGAAACAGTTACCTGTGTGAAGGTGATGGGCTTATCTTTGGTAACGTAATCTGCATATTTGCAAGTAAACATTCCACAATCACTTCCATTCATTTGCTGGGGAATTTCCTAAAAGAATAATACAGCTGTGACAATAAATTATGCAAAAACCTACAAAAAAGAAAAAAAAAAAAAAACTACTGCTTTCAATGCATTAGGTATGATTTTTTTTTTTTCTTTTCTTACTGCAATTTTCTGTGATATGTTTTTGCATTCATGCTAGGTTTTTAATAGGGGTGCATCGAATGGGTTTTTTGGTGCCGAAACCGATACCGAAAATGAAAAATACACTAGGCCGAAAACGACTGTATATATTCTAAATAAAATGTATACATTTTTATATAACACATTGCTAATAGTATTAGCAAAATTTCCATGCGGTGCACCTCTAGCAGATATGATGCAGGAGATGGTCAGAGACGGCAGACGTGGTGCAGGAGATGGTCAGAGACGGCAGACGTGGTACAGGAGATGGTCAGAGACGGCAGACGTGGTACAGGAGATGGTCAGAGACGGCAGACGTGGTACAGGAGATGGTCAGAGACGGCAGACGTGGTACAGGAGATGGTCAGAGACGGCAGACGTGGTACAGGAGATGGTCAGAGACGGCAGACGTGGTACAGGAGATGGTCAGAGACGGCAGACGTGGTACAGGAGATGGTCAGAGACGGCAGACGTGGTACAGGAGATGGTCAGAGACGGCAGACGTGGTACAGGAGATGGTCAGAGACGGCAGACGTGGTACAGGAGATGGTCAGAGACGGCAGACGTGGTACAGGAGATGGTCAGAGACGGCAGACGTGGTACAGGAGATGGTCAGAGACGGCAGACGTGGTACAGGAGATGGTCAGAGACGGCAGACGTGGTACAGGAGATGGTCAGGGACGGCAGACGTGGTACAGGAGATGGTCAGAGACGGCAGACGTGGTACAGGAGATGGTCAGAGACGGCAGACGTGGTACAGGAGATGGTCAGGGACGGCAGACGTGGTACAGGAGATGGTCAGGGACGGCAGACGTGGTACAGGAGATGGTCAGGGACTGCGACGTGGTACAGGAGATGGTCAGAGACTGCGACGTGGTACAGGAGATGGTCAGAGACTGCGACGTGGTACAGGAGATCAATGCAGCTTCACCAGTGTCCATCAAATGCAGCAATACAATGTATTTCATCCATAGACTCTCCCTGCGATTTAAGCTCCTTGCTGTCCATAAAAGAGTAACCACTTTCCCTCATGATTTTTTTTTTTTTTTTTACGAATAATTTTTTTCTAATTGAAAACATATTATACCCCAGCTCTACTGCTCAATCCAAGATTCTGTGCTGGAGATCGGTGCACAGGCTGGGATGTTCCATGCCCAATGCGGTCAGTCCATAGTGAAAAATGCCGGCAACTCAGTATACTTCTTTATTAGAACATTTGCTACATGTAAATAGATAGTGTACAAAATTCAGTCTATTGTAGCAAATAACGTTTTAGTAGAGTTTACAGAGTTGCCAGCATTTTTTTATGATTTTTTTTGTGAAAGCAGTTTTTTTTGTTTGGTGAGTGGGCAAACTCCAGTTTATTATAAAATCCTGAATATGCTCTTTCAATTTGATGTATTAAAAACATACCTGACTTCTCTTACTGCTCAGAGACCATCCATTACAGTCAAAACTGACACCTTTCTTGTCTTGACTTTCTAGCTTCAGATATTGCCTGCAAAAAAATATGGGCTTGTTTTATTAAGATACAGCTTAATGCAAAGAACTAAGCTACTGTATATACTCGAGTATAAGCCTACCCGAATAGAAGCCGAGGCACCTAATTTTACCACAAAAAACTGGGAAAACGTATTGACTTGAGTATAAGCCTAGGGTGTCCCATCTGCGTGCCTCACTGTGCCCATGCCTAGACGGACGTTTAACATGGGAGTCTATGGAAGGGGTGCCTGGCTTTGAAAAAAAAAAAAAAAAAAAAAAAAAAAAAAAAAAAAAAAAAAAAAAAATCGGTGCTCCCCGGCCGTAGGTCCCCCAGACAAAAAAACTTTGCACACTTGTAGAGGAGAAATGGGGCTACCAGTGTACCAAGTTCTGGGTCCAGGGGACATACGACTGGCCGGTACCGGGTCCGCAAATCTACCAGAGAAATTACCATTTAACATGGGAGTCTATGGAAGGGGTGCCCGGGTTTGGAAAAAAAAATAATCGGTGCTCCGCGGCCAACAAACTTTGCACACATGTAGAGGAAGAGAGGTGCTACATGTGTGCCAAGTTTGGGGTCCAGGGGACCTACAACCGGCCGGTACCAGGTCCCCAAGAAACAAGTCAAACCCAATTTTCCAGGCTCAACACAAGTAAACAATAGCCTAGTATTTATTAGATTGCTTGTATTGCATTGTTCAAAAGTAGTCCAATATATAAAATAAAAATGACAGCTGTGACATGTGGCTCTCCCTTCTAAACCAAAAGCAGATATACAAGCTTCAGTGAAGTAGATCAACGTGTAAAACCAAATCATTAAAATCTCACCTAAGCGTTCAAATGGTAATTTAAAGCAGAACTAAACTCCCTCAAATCAGCATAACTATTTCTAATCCTTATGATGCCAACATTAGTACAAAGATAGGAAGAAACAGATTTACTAGTAACTTTTTTTTTTTTTCCAGTTGCTTTCGGACCTAGTCCAAAATTATGTCATACATCCTAGGAGTCTTCATGGGTATTTTTTTCCCCCTTTAATCTCGAGGAGGGCCTTTCTCTGCCATGCATGCATGCAAGAGCTAAAGGAAGATGGATTCCAGGAAGTAAATGCTACATGAATCATCTGCCCTTAAGATGGACGTGGCTAGAAATGCTAGGGGGGTGTTTTTCAAAGTGATTTCTCAACAAAATAAGGCAAAGACACATGGATGGATGGCTGAGTTTGCTTTGAATATCAAAAATTGATTAAAAAGCATACTAAAAGGCTTGCTTTTATTTTTTTGCTTAAAAATACCAAACATTTTATACTTGCCTGCTCTGTGCAGTGGTCTTGCACAGAGCAACCCAGATCCTCCTCTTCTCGGGTCCCTCACCAGTGTTCCTGGCCCCTTCCTCTTGTCGAGTGCCCCTACAGCAAGCAGCTTGCAATTGGGGGCACCCGGTGCTGTGTGTGTCCATTCAGACATGTACCACAGCTCGGCCCCGTCTCCTCTTTGGCTCACTGACAGCAGCGGGCGCCTATGGCGCCCGTTGCTGTCTCAGCCAATGAGGAGGGGAGAGCCATGGACAGCCAAGGCTCTCGTGCAAAATTGCTGGATCAAGATGGGGCTCAGGTAAGTATTAGGGTGGCTGCTGCACACAAGATTTTTTTTATCTTAACCACTTGCTTACTGGGCACATATTCCTGCCCAGGCGAAATTTCAGCTTTCAACACTGTCACGATTTGAATGACAATTGCGCGGTCGTGCGACATGGCTCCAAAACAAAATTGACTACCTTTTTCTTCCCAAAAATAGAGCTTTCTTTTGGTGGTATTTGATCATCTCTGCGGTTTTTATTTTTTGCGCTATAAACAAAAAAACTGACATTTAAAAAAAAAAAAAAAACAATATTTTTTACTTTTTGCTATAGTAAAACATCCCAATTTTCTTTTTTTTTTCTCAGTTTAGGCCGATACATATTCTTTGGTAAAAAAAAAAAGAAAATCGCAATAAGCGTATAGTGATTGGTTTGCGCAAAAGTTATAGCGCCTACAAAATAGGGGCTAGAATGAATAAATTTTTTATTATTATTTATTTTTTACTAGTATTGGCGGTGATCTGCGATTTTTGGCAGGACTGCGATATTACAGCGGACACTTGACACATTTTTGGGACCATTCACATTTATACAGCAAACAGTGCTATAAATATGCATGAATTACTGTATAAATGTGACTGACAGGGAAGGGGTAACACTAGGGGGCGATCAAGGGGTTAATGTGTTCCCTAGGGAGTGATTCTTACTGTGGGGAGGGGACTGACTGGGGAAGGTGACCAATCGGTGTTCCTATGTACAAGGGACACACCATCGGTCTTCCCTCCCTGACAGGACGTGGATCTCTGTTTACACACAGAGATCCACGTCCCTGGCTCTGTAACTGCCGATTGCGGGTACCTGGCGGACATCGCAGCCGCCAGGCACGCGCATCGGCACCTGAGTGACGCGGCGGGCACGCGCGCCCCCTCAGCAGCCGGGAGGCCCGAGGACGTCATATGACGGCCTCCCGGCATTGTAGAGCCACCTTGTGGCTGTAATTCTACAATAGCTGGGATGCCAAGTGGTTAATGCATAGAATGCATTAAGAAACATTTTCCCTTTAGAATCACTTTAAATAGTGATGGTTAGTTTGTGGTGCTCATATACAATTTGGTTTCACTTTAATTTGCCACGGCATTGCAATCAAAGGAATAAAACA
Source organism: Rana muscosa (assembly GCA_029206835.1). Taxonomy (NCBI): domain Eukaryota; kingdom Metazoa; phylum Chordata; class Amphibia; order Anura; family Ranidae; genus Rana; species Rana muscosa. The sequence goes on along the minus strand of CM055117.1, from coordinate 892,710,330 downwards.
AACTTATTTTAACCCCTTCACGCTGACCGTACCGAAAATTTGCATTCACGGCTTGAAGGGATTAATAGGGGTAATGCCTGCAGCAGTTATTTTACAGCCAGTGGTTGGTATTTGAGTGATAACAACCTATGCGGCTAAAAAGCCGCTTGGCTGTTATTCTAAAGAGCGGGAGGGGACTTCACCATCTCTCTGTCTTTTGTAACCAAATTCCCTTCAACATCCTTTATGGGGCCAATATGTTCTGGCCTCCATTTCTTACTACTTACATACTTGAAGAATTTCTTGGGATTTTTTTTACTCTCCTCCGCTAGGTGCCTTTCGTGTTCCATCTTAGCCACCCGGATTGCACCCTTACTTTCTTATTGCATTCTTTGTAAAGTTGGAATGACAACGACCCCTCAGCTTTTTATTGTTTGAAGGTCTTTTCCTTTGTTTTTATATGCATTTTTACGTTGATGTTGAGCCACCCAGTATTTTTTTTAGCTCTTAAATTTATTTCCCCTTGGAATGCACTGACCAATACCTTTTTTTAGTATGCTCTTAAAGCACTCCCATTTTTCCCTCTCTGTTCTTTGTTCTGAGGATTTTATCCCATTTAATATCTTCTAGTAAAGAGCGTAGTTTAAGGAAGTTGCCTCTTTTGAAATTCAGTGTCTTTGTATTACCCCTGTGCTTTTTATTTATACTGAAACAAATTGACCTGTGGTTGCCGTTTCCTAAGTTGTCCTCTATTTCCAGATCCGCGATCAGGTCTGTATTGTTAGTTATTACTAGGTCTAGTAACGCATTGTTTCTTGTTGGTGCATTTACAATCTGACCCATGAAATTGTCCTGCGAGACATTTATGAAATGACGAGCCTTAGACGAATGCACCGTACCTTCCGCCCAGTCTATAGCTGGATAGTTAAAACCCCCCCATTATAATGACACTTCCCCCATCCTTGCCACCATTCCAAACGACGATAGGGGGTCCACCTCCCTTTGGTTTGAGGGCCTACAGCATACATCCAGCATTACTTTCCCCCTTTGAAGCTCCACCCATAAGGACTCCACCTCCTCCCTTGCTCCATTGGTAATGTCATCCCTCACAATCACATCTTTCTTGATATACAAGCATACCCCTCCCCCTTTTTTTACCCTCCCCATCTCTGCGATATAGGGAATACCCCCTGGATGGTTGTCAACTAATCATGAGAGCTGTTAAACCAAGTCTCTGAAATAACCACAAAATCGAAATCCTCCTCGTACATCAGCAGCTCCAGTTCTCCCATCTTGCCAGCCAGACTCCTGGCCTTAGTGTACTGTAATGCATAATTCATCATGTGGCAATGTGCAATCCCCCATCACCCAAATTTGCAAGAAATTTGTTGTGGCTAAGAAAATAGAAGATCTCAGACTTTCTGCCACTGATCCGAGCTGGAGATCACCATGAGAACAGCTAACCTACAGGGATGAATGGGGTTGTGGCCCATATGCACTGCAAGAGTAGACCTGACCGAAATTTTTCAGCTGCAAAGACTGGAGCCTCAGGCAGGGCCATACAGTGAAGTCAGCTGGAATGAGTATGAAATGTATTTCACCAAGTAGCCTGTACTTTTGAGGTGGGGGTACAGCTGTCCTTTAATTGTAAACTTAATATAAAGTTACATGTTTTTGAGGTACTTACAGTAATAACTTGCAGGCTTCATTGTTGTGGCCTCCCATTGAGTCATAGTACATTATTGTTTTTTTCCTAAAATCGATTACCTGTGAAACATAAAAGAAAGAATAAACTGGAGCAAGACTACATAAATGTAAACTAAATCCATGTTGAAATAAAGATGTTGATTTTGTACCTAAAGCGTGTATTTCACACATAAATGCCTTTATATTAAAACTGGATAGTTGGGGAAAGGTCTGCTTGGCAATTGTTTCTTCACGGTTCTGAGTCCGGTGGAGTCATCTTTAAAATGTCTGATTCTTACAATTGTAAAAAAGTAAGAATGTTGAGTGTAATCAGGAGAAAGACCAATTTCTGTAACCCTTTAAGATGACCACCCGGATCCCAAAAAAAAAAACAAAAAAAAAAAAAAAAAAAAACATCCAAGCCCCTTCTAATATGCATCTGAATTAACCACTTCAGTCCCAAAGCCTCTCACCCTTTATACGGTTATGCGCCAAAGAATTTTGTTCACTTGGGAGACGTCTCGGTTCACATTGCAACTTTAGTGTTCTACATCTCTTCTTCGGGACAGATGGGGCTTTTATTTCATAGAAGATTTGGCTATATATTTACCAAATCACAGTCATGTTGAAATGGAGACAAATGCATTTTTGTTTCTAAAGGTTTTCCCTAAGTTTCCCAACAGCAAAATTTATTTCACCGAGCCTCAAACTTACTTTTCTGTTTAGATGAGTTCTTACACATTAAATTGTAGTGCACACAGGAACAAAAAAAAACAAATTGTGCCTTCCACATCTTGGAGTACAATACAGAACACGGGTAAAGTATTCAAATACTCTGTACAAAGGCTTACAAGGCTCATACCTTCTGGTGACTTGGCAGTACCAAAGCTCCCTTGTAACCCTACCCCACTCTGCGAGTCCTCAGTTTTGTAGCAATCAATGCAGAGGAATCAGGGTATGGAAGGGAGGGTGTACTCTACTTCATATGTAGTTTACAGAAAAGTTACTCTAATCTTAACTTTACAGTACAGGGTACAGGCAAATAATCCATAGACCCTGGGATGTCCCTCATTTAATGAAGAAAGGTGGTTAACTAGGCAAACCGAACTGTGCCAAAAAGGTAACACAAAAACAGGTCAGACTCAACTTCAGAGTGCAGCTGTAAGAGCCTTGTGGCAGAAAGCTGCATATGCAGAAGATTAAACATTCACCTGGTAGAACCTTGAGAACATACAGAGGAACAGATAATGGCCTCAGACAGTTAGGCAACATTGTCTGCTACTGCAGAGCTAACAAAGCACGGTTTAAAGTGAATAATGGGAACATGCGGATACGCATCTTGGAGGTCTAGGGATGGTATGTATTACCCTGGTCTTAGAGAAGCAACAACCAACAGGGTGGGTACCATGTGAAATTTAGACATTTTAAAAGGTTTTTGTTGAGGGATTTTAAAAGTCCAGGAAGGGCCAAATTGCACTAATGTAAGGTAAACAGGCATTGTCTTGTAGAAGTATTGGCCCAACTTTTTCTCCAGGACAAGGAGGTTGTTCATGGTATTCCATTCTGCTAAGCTGACCCATCCATGGGCAGATTTTTGTTGATTTGAGATAAGAAAGCAGTGAGAAGGTAGACTGCAACAGAAATTGCAGCTCTAAAAACAAAACAAATGCTATAGTAATAAAGGCCCAAAAAAAACTACAGACAATAAAATAATGTCCAATGTTTGTCAGTATTCACTGAAGCATCAATCCATCTTCCACACCACCACCGCAGTGACTCCATCACCAAAATTACACCAGGAATACTGTGAATCTCATACACCAGATGAGCAAAAAAGCACACTCACCAAATGGATGGGCTGTCAAATGATAAGCAGCAAGAGAGTTCAATTATTTCCACAACTAGGTATCAGTCAGCTCCCACTTGTCTCCATAGGTCTGGCCAACTTCTTCCTTTATCCTCCATTAGGGGAGGTCATCCACTCATTTGCTCATGAACACCACACACCATGAGAAATATATCCAAGTGTAGTATTTATCAAAACAAAATTTCCATAAGTAATAGAGTGACATAAAATCCATCTCAAAATCCACCCACTGACCTGTTCACAAAAAAGGCAATGCCACGGTACACTTACATCTCCTGCTACCACAACATGGATCAATGTGGCGGTGTGACATCACACACGTAGTTCTACTCAATGTGTTTCAGACAAATGTGCAACCTCAGGGACCTCATGAATGTACTCCAAGAACCACACGCCCACTGAGGCATGCGCTCAGTGTGCTCTGATCGGGGTAAAAGGGCCAATCACAGCAGCCCTTTACCATGTGATCAGCTGTGTCCAATCACCGCTGATCCCATGTAAACAAATGCTGGCTATCGGCATATTCTTTCCCCAGCGCGGTCACTGTGTGAGGATAACCGGCTATTCTGTAACAGGGGACATTTACACTGATAATTAGGGCAATGCAGCCCCATCAGCAGAGGAGAAAAATTACTTTGCAAAGTTTTATAAAACAGAAATGCACACATACATACTTATATACATACTTACCGGTATATACATATATATAACATGGGATTAAAAACCACCAAAAAAAAAAAAGGATTTTTGTACTCACCGTAAAATCCGTTTCTCTGACGTCCGTGGACCGACACAGCTCTCATACTGATTACATGTGGGTATATGTCCCTGCTTGCAGGAGAAGACCTAGGCAGAAAGTTAGATGTTAAATCATTCTAGAACAAGCCAGAGCTGAACAGCCCCGCCTCATTAAGGTGAAAAGCCGAAATCACCTTAGGAAGAAAAAAGACTGTCGCGGTCGCAATACCGCCTTATCCTTATGGAGGACCAGGTAAGGCGACTTGCATGACAAATCCGCCAACTCAGACACCCGTCTAACAGAAGTGATGGCCACTAAAAAAAGGCACCTTCTGAGACAAAGTTGAAAGAGGAATATCCCTTATATTCTCAAAAAGGAGATTCAAAAGGAGATTCCTGAAGAACCGAAAGCACAAAGTTCAGATCCCAAGGAGGGAGTGGGGGCTTGGCAGGTGGAACCACATGGCGTACGCCCTGCACAAAAGTGCTAACCAAGGAATGACCAGCTAGGGGTCTTTGAAAGAAAACGGCCAAAGCCAAAATCTGACCCTTAATAGTGCTCAAAGCCAGCCTTTGAGCAACACCACGCTGTAAGAACCTTAGGATTCTGGGAACAGAGTACGTCTGTGGACGCCAGTCCAGTTCCTCGCACATAGCGATGTAAGCTCTCCAGGTACGGTGATAGATCTTCCTAGAAGAAGACTTCCGTGCCCTAAGCATGGTTGAAATTACAGAATCTGACCGGCCTCGGTCTTTCGGCACCTGGCTCTCAATAGCCACGCCGTTAAAGCCAGAGACTGTAAAGCAGGATGAAAGATAGGACCTTGAGATAGAAGGTCCGCCCTCAAGGGCAGGCGCCAAAGGGACGTCCGCGACGAGACGTACCAGGTCGGCGTACCAAGGACGCCAAGGCCAGTCCGGAGCAATGAGGATTACCGGAATGCCCTCGGCCACTACCCTGCGCAGCAGACGAGGAATCAACTGCAGCGGAGGGTAGACATACATCAGGCGATACTGACCCCACGGGGCCACTAACGCGTCCGAGGCATCCGCCCAGGGGTCCCTGGACCGGGCCACAAACCTCGACACCTTGCGATTGAGTCGAGGCGCCATCAGGTCCACATCCGAAGTGCCCTATCGTCGACAAAGGAGCTGAAACACTTCCGGATGCAAGGACCACTCCCCCTGGTCCAGGGACTGGCGGCTCAGATAGTCCGCCTGACAGTTTTCTACGCCCGGAATGTAAACGGCCGACAGCGCCGGCACGCTTCTTTCCGCCCATCTTAGGATGTGGGCGACCTCGGATGCCGCAGCCGAGCTCCAAGTGCCCCCCTGATGGTTGACATACGCCACGGCCGTGGCGTTGTCCGACTGGATTCTGACCGAGCGGCCCTGTAGCCTCTTCGACCATGCGGCGAGACACAGCTTGATCGCCCGCAATTCCAGGACGTTGATTGGGAGATGAGATTCGGCTGGAGTCCAGAGCCCTTGAGCGGACAGAACTCCCCACACTCCTCCCCAGCCCGTCAGGCTGGCGTCTGTTGTGATTACCGTCCAGTGGATGGGGAGGAACGACTTCCCGGCCCGAAGAGCCGGGGATCTCAGCCACCACGTCAGGGACGCCTTGACAGAGTGACTCACCTGGATCTGAAGATCCAATGACAATGGGGACTTGTCCCAAACCGACAGAATTCTCTTCTGCAATGCCCAAGTGTGCTTGGGCATACGGAACCGCCTCGAAGGAGGCGACCATTAGTCCCAGGACTCTCATGCAGAAGCGAATTGAAGACCATTTTCGGGACGTCAGAACCCGCACTGCCGACTGAAGTGTCAGTAACTTCTCTGAGGGTAGAAACATCCTCGCTGCCGAAGTGTCCAGGAGCAGAGCCAGATACTCCAGGCGCTGAGTCAGGACTAGAGCCGACTTCTGCGTGTTCAGAACCCATCCGAAGTCCCGGAGGGTCTGACTGACTATCGTCACATTTTCCTCCAATTCTGAGCCATTTTCTGCTCTGAGAAGGAGATCGTCTAGATAGGCCACAATAACAATTCCTCGCTGTCTCAGCAAAGCTAGAACCGGGGCCAGCACCTTGGTGAAAACCCGTGGTGCCGATGCTAGGCCGAAGGGAAGGGCCACGAACTGATAATGGACTTCGCCTATGACAAAGCGCAGAAACCTCTGGTGGCTTGCACAGATTGGGATGTGCAAGTAAGCGTCCTTGATATCCAAGGACGCCAAAAAATCCCCCTGCGAATGGATTCCATCCTGAATTTTTGTACCCTCACATAGGGATTCAGGGCCTTGAGGTCCAGGATTGGCCGAACCCTGTCCTTTTTCGGGACAACAAACAGGTTTGCGTAAAACCCCTGAAACCTCTCGTGACGGAACCGGCACAATTACTCCGCGCCCGAGCAAATCCTGTACGGCCCCCAAGAGGGCCGCCCGGCGGGCCCGGAAGGAGGGGGAGGTTCGAGGTAAAAAACCTGCTTGCGGACACGAGCGGAACTCTATCCTGTATCCCGAGGTGACCACCTCGCACACCCACCGGTCCGAGATCCGGGAGGTCCACTGCACCGAGAACCTGCGAAGACGTCCCCCCACCCCAGAGTCGGGCAGGGGCAAGACTTCATGCAGTGGTGGACTTGGGAACTTGCTTGATAGGCTTACGCACCCAGGGACATCTTTGTCCCCCAGTTGCACTTTTTCCAGTCTGGGTGGGCTTACCCGTGGAATCTGACTGACGAAAAAACTTCTTCTTCGCCGGAAAGGAAGGGCCCGGCCTGCGTTGGGGCTCCTTTCCCTTAAAAGACTGGGGAAGGAAGGTGCTCTTACCTCCTGTGACGTTTTTAATAATGTCATCCAGGGCGGCCCCAAACAGTCTACCGCCCTTAAAGGGCAAGTCAGCCAGGAGCTTTTTGGAAGCTAGATCGGCCGACCAGCATTTCAGCCAAATAAGGCAACGCATCACCACAGCAGAAATGGAGGCCCCCGTTATTAAAGTGGCGTCGCACACGAAAACTAAACCCTGCGCAAGCTGGTGAGCCAGGGCAATGGTTTCAGGAGGGAGATTATGCTCCTGCACTGTCTGGTGCAATATCCGTGCCCAGCCTGTGAGTGTCTAAGACACAAGTGTCGCCGCCACTATAGGGCGTAAGGCGGCCCCCAATAAGGTGAACATAGTTCTACACGCCACTTCTGACCTCCTGTCAGCAGGATCCTTAAAATGCAGGAGTCCCTTCCATTGGGAGCATGGTAGCCTTATTTAAACGGGCGACCGGGGGGTCGCCCACTGGGGGATGAGCCCACTTCTCAACTAGGCCTTCCTTAAAGGGGTACCTTAAGGCTATGCGCCGCGGGACCGTCAAAGCCTTCTGCGGCTTATCCCAGACTTGGTCAATGTATGCATCAAAAAAAGGCACATATGGAGAAACCTTTTTTGAAGACACGGCTTTCAAAGAACCAAAAAGGTCATAGTTTCAACCTGAGGTTCCTCAGCCTCAACATTCAGCTTGAGAGAGTGTCCCTCACAGCATCAATGAGTTCACTTACAAGCACCCTGTCAGTAGGTGGTTCAAGACAGGGGTCTTCCTCACAAGGAAGGTCCTGTCCAAACACATCAAGATCCCCAGAACTAGGGTCCTCAGCAGCAGTAGCTAGGCCCATATCTAAGTCAGAACACTCCCCATGTGGAGATTGTGTGGGGAGGGGGCGCTTTACAGCACCCGTGCGTTTGCACACCGCTTCCAGCTTGACAAGGAATGATTCCAGGGCTGCCGACAACTGGTCCATAGGGACCGCAGGTGCAGGAGCACTGCCAGTTGCCTCTGAGAAGTGGGGAGAAGCAGGTGAACCAGACTCCCTATTGCCACCCTCTGAGACCCTATTCACTATTACAGTGAATAGTACAGTCCACCCACTGGCTGTGCTGAGGCTGAGGAGGGCATTATCTGGAGGATTAACCACCCTTAGGGACCGCTCGGTTCCGCTGTATGAGCCGCGCTGCTAGCGCGGGCGAAGCCTGAGGAGAGTGAAGAATCTGAGGAGAAAGGTAATTCGCGCCGTTCAGCAGCGCCGTTAGAGGCCGAAAACGAAACTAAAAGCGCTGCGGCTACAAGAAAATGGCCGCCGGGCGCTTGTATCACTGTGCTTGAGCCGTGGCAAAATGGCCGCCGATGGCGCACTTTTTAAATTTAAAATATCACGCCAATGGCGCATGCAAAACCCCACACACAGTCTTCCAGAATACTTTCCAGCCTATTAAAAACAGACATGGAGCGGCCCCCCCAGGGCAGAACGACCCCCCCAGGCATCCCCACACAGCACAGCACCAGCAGGGTGCAGAGAGCAGCATAACAGGGGGGAGACAGGGAGAACCCCCCACACACAGAAACACAGCCAGCATGTACTCACCTTTTCAGGAGAGACTACTTACTCGTCCCGCAAGCACCTCGGAGAACACCCTTGGTGCCAATAGAGGGACCCACTGGCTTGTTTCAGACAGACCTATCACAGAGTCGTACTGCGTAGCTGTCGGCCCGGTCAACCGTGAAAGATACAGTAGGTACTGTTCAATCTTGAGAGGACCGCAGGAGCATGAAAGCAACCCGGCCACCCCTGGAGCCATGGGGTATGTCGTGAACTGAGTCTCACGCACACAAGGCGAGGATCAGCGCGCTCGATGGTCGGACAGGGAAGACTACGAGGATGCTAGTGTACCCAACCTGTTGCCCAGCCGACAGTTGATTGAAGGTCTCAAAAATAAAATAAAAAATTCCCAAAGGAATAAAATTTTAAAAGTAAAAATCTTCCAGGAGACTGGCTCTTGAGAGAGCTACGTCTTCTTCTGCTAGGCAGAAAAAAACTGAGGTATGCTAGCTGCAGGTGGGAGGGTAATGTCCGGAGGGACCGCCCCCCTGGGTGGGGCTGTTCAGCTCTGGCTTGTTCTAGAATGCTTTAACATCTAACATTCTGCCTAGGCCTTCTCCTGCAAGCAGGGACATATACACACGAAAAAGGTATTCATACCCCCTTTAAATTTTCCAAATTTTGTCAGGTTACAAGCAAAAATTTAAGTGTATTTTATGTGATAGACCAAAACACAAAAGTGGCACAGAATTGTGAAGTGGAAGGAAAATAATCAATGGTTTTCAATTTTTTTTTTTTTTACAAATAAATATCTGAAAAGTGTGGCGTGCATTTGTATTCGGATCCACAGAAGATATGTCTAATAAAGAATAAACAAATCCTAAGCGCTCTCCGTTTGATAAAAATCAGCGGTTTATTTACACAAAAGAACTACTCACATGGAGCCAGATAAAAATTAGCATGTAATGTAACACCAGAACGATCAGGATGGCAGCGAGTGAAGTCAGACGTAGCTCCTCCTCCGTACACGTTACATTCACAAGAACTTAGTCAGCGGGGTGGGGCTACAGCTTCACTCTGCCTCTCTTAAATACAATCGTTGCCATAGAAACGTTCAACGCCGTACTGATCCAGCGAGAGAATGAAAAACAACCACCATGTCGGCGCTACAAGCATCGGACATAGAATTCAATAGGAAACTCCAATTAAGTGTAGCACACAGATTCTTTTCCCCCTTACCTTCCTTTCAGGGGATCAGACACACCATGCCACATGCCCGCATCCTCTGGATTAGAGGTCGGACGGTGTTATGTATTTGGGTCCCGCAGCGAGTTGCTTCCCTTCACTAGTTCTTCCCTCTAGGTTATAGAGGCAAGTCTTTACCTTTCTCAAAGAAGGTCAATGTCCATACAAAACTTCAACAAGAGATTATTTTCTCTTATTTGCTTGAGTAACCCAAAAAATTGAATAGAGGAAAGGGGTTAGCAGAATAGAATGGATTCAGGCACACTCTTGGCTTCGCCGCCACTCGGTCCCGAGTGGGTACAGCTCACCCGGATAGTCACTCAATAGCACTAGCAGCCGGCATGAAGCTCGAACAGCGACTCAGTCCCCTCCAAGGACAAAGTCAAAGAGATCCCTCCTTTAGTAACTACACTCCGCGAGGGCAGTCTGCGAAGAAAGGAATCCTTCCCTTCGACAGGTCACAAGGCCTCTGCCGAGACCGCAATACTGTATCACTCGCCTCCTTAATGGGACCGATCCTCCTCCGGTTTCCTCTATGTCAGAGCGGTCGCCCTCACCTGGGCTCCCTGGGTTTCCTTTCTGGTTGCAGACCCAGTTGAAGGTACTGGGCCCACCTGGAACTCTGCAGCCTCGGGCCAAAGGTGCCCGAGACTCAGTTAAAGTTGGGCGCACCCCCCCCCTTAGAGGGGCACACTCCTCCGGGTACAGGTCCCCGGACACTACCACACTGAACAATGGCGTCTGCCCCTTATATATCCTCTCCCGGCATGCACAGCAGGCCGAAACCGCCCACCGCATGGCAGCCGAGAGAGGACATCCAATAGCCACCACAACACCACCTATACGCCTAAAGGGGAACTGCATGCCAGGTAACACAGCAGCAAGACAGAGTCCAAATAATTAGAAGACCCAAGCCAACTACCGCTCAGGTCACCCCTAGATTTAGGTATAACAACCCCCTAAAATAGGGACCCCCGCTACATAAGAATCGCGTAGCAATATATTCACACAATTATCCACCCAAAGGGCAGACTGAAATATAATAAGGATAGAGACACTTTTTTTTACCAGCGTCTCGCCTTACGGTCAATTAGATACGGCGCCAACAACTGGTCGTTGAAGTCCACCCCTCCCATATTTTGGTTATATTCGTGGACACAGAGGGGTTTCTCCACAACACCAGTCGCCGTACGGATTTGGACTTTCGTGTCTGCATGAAGGGAGGTAAGAAGGAAAACATTCTTATTGTCCCTCCACTTCATAGCGAGCAAGTTATTACACTTCAAGCAGGCTCTCTCCCCCAGCCTAAGACGGGCATCTACAAGCCGCTGCGGAAAGCCCCGGCGATTAGGTTGCACGGTGCCACATGCTCCAATCTGATGATCAAACAAGTGACTAAACAGTGGCACGCTCGTGTAATAATTGTCCACATACAAGTGGTACTCCTTTCCGAATAAGGGTGACACCAAGTTCCACACTATCTTGCCAGCGCTCCCTATGTAATCCGGGCAGTTGACCGGCTCAACCTGACTGTCTTTTCCCTCATAAACCGTAAAGCTCCATACATAGCCTGTTGCCCTGTCACAGAACTTGTAGAGCTTGACCCCATATCTGGCACGCTTGCTGGGAAGGTACTGCTTGAAAGACAAGCGGCCAGAAAATTTAATCAGGGACTCATCAACGCAGACAACTTGATCAGGAATAAACAAGGCTGCAAAACGTTCATTGAAGTGGTTTATGAGGGGCCGAATTTTATAGAGCCGGTCGTATTCAGGGTTTCCACGTGGACGACAAAGTTCATTGTCGTTGAAGTGCATGAACCGCAAAATCTGCTCGTATCGTGTTCTGGGCATGGAGGCAGAGAACACGGGCATGTGGTCAATTGGGTGCGTGGACCAATAAGCACGCAATGACGGGAATTTATGTGTGCCCATGTTGAGGGAAAGGCCCAGAAAGGTCTTAAATTCGGAAACCGTAATTGGTTTCCAATCTTTGGCAATGGAAGGCAACTGGGGGTTAGATGCATTGACCAGCATATAAATTACTCTGGTCCACAATAGATCTATAGAGATCTTCCGTGAAATACAGCAAATAAAAATCAATTGGCATAAAATCAGCTGTTTCCACCTGAATACCGGGTTGGGCAGTGAATGGGGGAAGTACGGGTTCTGCAGAAGTGGTGGGGACCCAATCAGGATAGGTGAATTCTGCAGGAAGGGCACGACGGGCCTGCCTTTGTCTTCTTGGTGGCAGCGGGACACTACTTGTGCTTGCCACCTCGCCAGCTTGAACTGCACATCTGGGACTCGCCACGTCACCACGTGATACTGCAGTGCTGGATGTACGCCCAGGCTGTACTAGGCCGCTGGTGCTTGCCAATTCACCAGAATAGCGGCGCTAGTACTACTCTGCTCCATGATACGAGAGACCTGCGGTTCTTGCTCCTCAACAACCTCAGAAGATCGGGTACGCCTGACCTTAGCAGGGACCTCAACTTCGTCGTCAGAGCTATCTGACGAGGAGCCGCTGACTTCTGTCTTCTACGGGAACATATTCTGAGCCTGAATCTAACAGATGAGTACCTCCTCTTCACTATCTGTCATGCTCAGAATCTCGTAGGCCTCTTTACTAGTGTACCTTCGTCTTGCCATTTTGGGCTCTAAATTTAGGGGTACACTAGTAAGATTCACAGGTAAAAAAAAGCACCTGACTGTCAGCAAATGTATCAAAACGCTACCAAAAAAAACTGTTAGCGATTGCAGGGATCAGGCCTGTCTCTGCGAACGCTGCAGTTGTGTGTTTGGTAAGTGACAGTGATCGATCGATACTGCACTTGGGTGGGCTGGGCGGAGGGGCTAAACGCAGGTGCTAGCAGGTATCTCGGCTGATCCCGCTAACACTGCATTTTTGGGAACCCTAAACCGCTGGGGACGCTAGTATAGATCTGTTCAGATACTATACCACTAAGGGAGGTGTATGCTTTGCGCGTGGGTGTTAGCGTTACTGGCACTAACCTGACGCTGCCTGGGGCGACGCAGACCCTCTCTGGCGCTAAAACCCAATTGATATCAGCCGCCGGGCGATCAGGGGGTTAAACCTTTATTGGGTTATATACGGCGGGTGCCCTGATGCTATAAAAAGCAAACTAACCAACCAGCGTCACCCGTAAAACTTATATGGTGATCACTGGTGAAAGGGTTAACTAGGGGCAATCAGGGGGTTAAAACCTTTATTAGGTTATATATGGGGGTACCCGACGCTATATAAAAACCTGACGGGTAACCTAAATAACTAACCGGCTAACCAGTGTCACCAGTAAAACTTATACGGTGATCACTGGTGAAAGGGTTAACTCTAGGGGCAATCAGGGGGTTAAAGTAATATATGGGGGTACCCGACGCTATAAAAACCTGCGGCAAAACTAAAAATAAATAACTGGCTATCTAGGGCACCACCAGCACAAAATACAGCGATCGGAAATACGATCGCTTAGTGACGCTGGCGTTAGGGGGTGAAAGGGTTACCTGGGGGGCGATCAAGGGGTTAAACCTTTATTAGGGGGGGTTAGGGGGCTACCCTGGACCTAAACCTAACTGCCCTGCAACTTTTTACTGTCACAAATGACACTGATTGCAGTGATCAGTAAAAAAAAAAATAGGATTTTTATAACAGCTTACGTGTAAAATCCTTTTCTTGGAGTACATCACGGGACACAGAGCGACAGTCATTACTATGTGGGTTATATAGATACCTTCAGGTGCTGGCACTGGCAACTTCCAAAACCGGAAGTACCCTCCCCTATATAAGCCCCTCCCATCCGGGAGTACCTCAGTTTTGTAGCAAAGCAATAAGTGTCCCCAAAAGAGGGGTGGGAGCTCTGTGTCCCGTGATGTACTCCAAGAAAAGGATTTTACAGGTAAGCAGTTATAAAAATCCTATTTTCTTTCTCGTACATCACGGGACACAGAGCGACATAGTCATTACTATGTGGGATGTCCTAAAGCAATGCCCAATGAGGGGGAGGATACACCATACATAAGCTGAGCGCTATCAGACATGAGGATCTTTTGCGGCCTGCAACACACTGCGCCCAAAGGCGACATCCTCCTGACTTCTAACGTCCACCTGGTAGAACCTAGTAAACGTGTGTACTGAAGACCATGTTGCGGCCTTACAGATTTGAGCCAGGGAGACCTGGTGATGCACTGCCCATGAAGTTCCAACTGCTCTCGTGGAGAGCGCCCTAACTTTGAACGGAGGCGGTCTCCTTCTCAAGCCATAGGCTTGCATTATGACCTGTCGAATCCACTTGGCTAAAGTAGATTTTGACGCTGCCTGACCCTTTCTGGGGCCTTCCGGCAGAATAAACAAAGTATCCGTTCTGCGAATCTGAGCAGTGGCTTTTAGATAAGCTTTAACTGCTCTTACTACATCCAAAGAATGCAATAACTTTTCCTCTACCGAACTAGGTTTGGGGAAAAAAGAAGGAAGAACCACATCTTGGTTCAAATGAAACCTCGATACCACCTTAGGAAGAAAGGCTGGATGAGGACGTAACACTACTCTGTCCTTATGGATAACCAGATATGGCTCTTTACAGGACATAGCTGCTAATTCCGACACTCTTTTAGCCGAACAAATGGCTACTAGAAAAATCAATTTCCTTGTGAGAAGAACCAAGGAAATATGCTGCAATGGTTCAAATGGTTGTTTCTGTAGAACCGACAGAACCAGGTTTAGATCCCATGGACATATGGGAATATTAACCGGAGGACTAATACGCATCACTCCTTGTATAAAGGCTTTGACTAGTGAATGCGAAGCCAAGGGCCTTTGAAAAAATATTGACAAGGCCGAAATTTGACCTTTGATAGTACTCAAGGCAAGCTTCCTATCTACAGCCCACTGTAGGAAGTCCAGAATCCTACCTATTACGTACTTACGTGGATGCCATTTCTTGGCCTCACACCACGCGATGTACGCCTTCCAGATTCTATAGTAGATCTGCCTGGATACCGGCTTCCTGGCATTGATCATGGTAGATACCACAGGATTAGAGAGCCCTCTCTTTTTTAGAATGTGGGCTTCAATAGCCAGGCCGTCAAACCTAGGGCTGGTAAGGAAGGGTGGTATATCGGTCCTTGCGAAAGCAGGTCCGGACGATGTGGGAGAGTCCAAGGACTCCCCACTGACATTTTTACAATCTCCGCGTACCATGCTCTTCGGGGCCACGCTGGAGCCACCAGAATCACTGGTTTCTTTTCTACCCTGATTCTGCGGAGTAATCGAGGTAACAATTGTGGCGGTGGGAATGCATATATCAGTTTGAACTGATCCCAAGGGAACACTAGGGCATCCGAGCCGCAAGCTAGGGGATCCCTTGTCCGAGAGACAAACCTGTCGACCTTTGCGTTGAATCTGGATGCTAGCAGATCTACATCCGGTGTTCCCCACCGCTGACATATTGTCCGAAAAACCTCGTGGTGAAGGGACCATTCCCCTGGGCATAATTGTTGGCGACTTAGAAAGTCCGCCTTCCAATTCTCCACTCCTGGAATGAATACCGCGGATATGCCTGGGACATATCTTTCTGCCCATTTCAGGATGCAATTTACTTCCCTCTGGGCTGCACGACTCCTGGTGCCACCCTGATGATTGATATATGCCACTGCCGTGGCATTGTCTGATTGAATTCTGACAGGGGACCCTTGGAGTTTGGATGTCCATGCTACTAGGGCATACCGGGCTGCTCGTATCTCTAAGAGATTGATGGGCAGGGCCTTTTTCGCATCCGACCATCTGCTCTGGAGAGACCATTGCTCCAGTACTGCTCCCCAGCCTATAAGGCTGGCATCTGTAGTGACCACCTTCCAAGAAATCGGACTGAAGGATTTCCCTTTTTCCAGATTCTGGGGAACCAACCACCAACGGAGGCTCTTGCGAACGGAAGGGGACAAGGACATTGGTAAGTCTAGGGCCTGAACTTTCTTGTTCCAGGCTGACAGTATGGCCCTTTGCAAATTCCTTGAATGGAATTGACCGTAGGGTACTGCTTCGAATGATGCCACCATTTTCCCCAGCAGCCTCATGCACAGGCGTATGGACGGCTGTCTTTTGTACCCACTAAGTGGATCAAATCTCTCAAAGACAACACCTTTTTTCGAGGCAATATTTTCCTCTGGCCTGAATCTAGCCTTAGCCCCAAGTATTCCAGACTTTTGACTGGTTTTAGGGCTGACTTGTTTCGGCTGATAATCCAACCGTGAGATTCCAGATACTTGATTGTCTTGTGAACGACCACTTCTAGTTTTTTCACTGAGTGGTCCATCAGCAACAAGTCGTCTAGATATGCCATTATCGTTACACCCTGCGTTCTTAGATTGGCCAATAATGGGGCCAGAATTTTTGTGAACACTCGTGGTGCTGTGGCCAGACCGAAGGGTAAGGCTCTGAACTGAAAATGGCGCCCTTCTACTGCAAAGCGTAGAAATTTTTGGTGGACTGGAAAGATGGGAATGTGCAAATAAGCATCTTTGATGTCGATCGAGGCTAACCATTCCTCCCCTTGTAGGGCAGTGGCCACCGATCGGATCGACTCCATCCGGAAAGTCCTGATATGCAGGAATTTGTTTAGCCCTTTTAGATTTAATATGGGCCTCACGTCCCCGTTTGGCTTCGGGACTGTAAAGAGGTTTGAGTAAAACCCGAACCCCCATTCTTCCAGGGGAACCTCCATAATTACTCCTTGGAGCAATAGTTGTTCTAGTGCCAACAGGAGGGACTCTCTCTTCCGGGGATCCCTTGGCACGTTTGACCTCATAAAATGGGAAGGAGGAGAGTCTAACTCCAATCTGTATCCCAGACATACTGCGGAGAGCACCCATCTGTCTCTGATCGTGTCCCGCCAGGTCTCTGCGAACTGGAGTCTTCCCCCCACCCGATTGAGTGGGGGCAACCCTTCATGCATTTGACTTTGGGGGAGGTTTTGTACCTCTCCTGACCCAGGGTTTTTTATTACCCTGCGATTGTCCCTGATTTTTACCCCCGGGATTTGACCGAGGAGGCCGTCGGAACTGTTTCACCGCCGATGCCCCAGGGACTGGAGAAGCAGGCCTCTTAAAAGAGGGACCTCTAACTCTGTTTTTAACCGGCAAGAGTGTACTTTTATCGTTGGAAATTTTCTAGATATATTTGTCCAGGTCTTCCCCGAATAAGCGTTCACCATGAAATGGGAAGCTAACCAGCAATTTTTTACAGGGGGCTTCAGCAGACCAGTTTTTGAGCCATAGAAGCCTGCGCATATGTACTACAGACAGCGTA
Source organism: Rana muscosa (assembly GCA_029206835.1). NCBI lineage: Eukaryota > Metazoa > Chordata > Amphibia > Anura > Ranidae > Rana > Rana muscosa. The sequence continues at coordinate 892,693,129 of CM055117.1, read as the reverse complement.
AGGAGGGAGGCCTGATGGATTGAATCCTTTATGGCGTCAACCGCAAAGCATAAGGCTCTAGGTAGATCAGCTAGGGCAAGGGCCTGCTGATCTGGCAGGTCCCTTAAGACCTGTTTCAACTGATCCTTCACTGCTTGGCAGACCCCAATAGCTGCCACTGCTGGTTGTGTCACCAAGCCTGCTGTAGAAAAAGCAGATTTTAATAAGGACTCCAATTTTTTATCTATTGGGTCCTTGAACATTTGGACATTATCCACTGGACATGTCAGTGATTTATTCACACAAGAGATGGCTGCGTCCACTGTAGGGACCCTCCATTTTTTGATGAACTTATCCTCCATGGGATAGACCACCGGAAATCTCTTGGGGGGAGTAAATATTTTATCAGGATGTTCCCAATCCTGGTACATGAGCCCTTCCAATAAAGGGTGAAGTTGAAAGGAACAGACAGTCTGGGGAGCTTTTAGCAACCCCAGCGAGGAGACAGTAGTGGTTGATGGTTCCGCAAGGTGCATTTTAAATGCTGATCGGACCATGTTAGTCAAAGACTGAACCCATAATCTTTCAGCTTGAGAAGCTGAGAAAGGTTCCTCCACAGTTGATTCCTCTATAACAGAATCAACCTCCTCCTGATCCCCTTCAGGCAGGTCAATCCCTGTATGGGACTGTTGCTCCGCTAACAGGTACTCTGAAGGAGGAGACGGAGATCGGGCGTGCTTTCCCTGTGACAGGGAGGCAGCGATTAATGTTGACAATCTCTCTTCTAATCCTCCCAGAGCTGAGGAAAAAACCTCCTCTGTTACATACACAGGAGCAGGTGAACTGAGGACAGCCACAGTACCAGGTACTCCTGCGGGGTCTCTACGGTCACTAACCTCTGAATTTTCAGGGGAGACTGGTGCAGCAGAAGCATGCCCAAGATCCTCAGAGCCCGATGGAGACCCCTTTCGCTTCCTGGAAGATTTAATTCCGGAGCTTCTGGATGGCATATTCCTAAGCCCAAAGCTGAGGTATTCCAGCCGTAATACACCACTTTTACTGAGAATAGTCTAGCACAATTGCTGCTATATAACAGTTGGTGTCAACTAAAGTGCCTTTCTAGGGGATGCCTGCATCAACCGCCTCTGTGTGCCTTTTTACTGTTGCTAGCTCTGTCTGTGCACTTCAATAGCCAGCTGTGATTGCCTTTAACCATGCTGGACGCCCGCACATGCGCAGTAGCGCCGCGGCGCACACCGAGCGTCATCCACCCGCTCCGCCCCTTTTTCCAGATCGCCTCTATATAGAGAGGCGCGTGCTCGCGCGCGGGCGCCTTCGGCGCCGTTTTTGAAAAAATAAGGAGCTAGATGGGAGCTAGATGGGAGCCAGGGTCCCTGCCGCAGGGCCCGGGGATGGATGAGCGCAGCAACAGGGCAGAGGAGACAGCTTCCCAAAGAGAACTTACCAACTGCCTGGATTTGACTTCGGAAGAAAAAAATCCACATTACAAGAAAAAAAAACATAGCGGCCTCTAGTGTTTAACACAGGTACCCCGGTCTTACATTTTTTTTTTTTTCTTGCCTACTATTAAAATTTTTACATTTTCTCAGTAGTAACAGGCATGCACAGAATATTAGCGGGAATACCTTAGGTAACAGGCAGAAAGACAAAATAGGCTTGGGGGTCCCCCAATAGAACCAAGTTCCTGAGGGCCCCCACTTACCTTTTCCTCGCCGCAGGACTCTGTTTGGTCCACAGAAGCCCAAACTTCACCTATCACGGCAGGCATTGTAATTAAACCTTCAGGGACCGGGTTCCCAAGGATTCCACTCCCCTGGACCTGTATAGCACCCTGCACAGAAAACATCTTGGTCGTGGGTATGACCAGAGCTCTGGATCCCAGGGTCCAGCCCTCCTAAGAGAGGCATTACAGGCAAAACCTTGCTCTTCTCTTGCAAGGCCCGAGTACCGACCGTTTAGCTATGAAGCTTTTTTGGTCGGATACGGAATAGCTTACTGAGGCCCAAAAGAACCTGTACGCAAGCTCAGTGAAAAACACATGTTACTTCTTGGCCAACACCTTAGACACTGGCAAAAAACTGAGGTACTCCCGGATGGGAGGGGCTTATATAGGGGAGGATACTTCCGGTTTTGGAAGTTGCCAGTGCCAGCACCTGAAGGTATCTATATAACCCACATAGTAATGACTATGTCGCTCTGTGTCCCGTGATGTACGAGAAAGAAATGACCACTGCAAATGGTGCACTGTGACTGGGGGTACTGGGGGTGATCTGGGGGGTGAAAAGTGTGCCTACGTGTACTGGTGTCAGTGGGCTGTTGGTGCACTTACTGTGAGATGTCTTCACTCCTCGTGCCAGATCGAAAAGACTGACACGAGGAGAGACGACACCACTTCCTCTGCCTGTGTTTACATTTACACAGCAGAGGAAGCTTTTCATTCGCCGGGAGCGATCGCGAGGGGGTGGCCGGAATCGAACGGCCGTCCCCTCATCCCGGATCGCTCCCCAATGGAAAACGACCGCTCACTGTAAAGGGGGGTCCGATCGGACCCCCCAACTATACAAAGGCAATCACGTAGATATACGTGACTTTGCCTGTCGGTGCCATTCTGCCGACGAATATTTGCAGTGGGCGGTCGTTAAGTGGTTAATACATAAAATTAAAACCCAAAAAATTTAAAATGAATGTAAATAAAATAAAAATAAGATGAAATAAATATATCTGTCAGAAATAAAACTACTGAGGTCGAAGTCAACATTTAACTTCAAGTGTCAAAACTTGGACCTCAAAAATCCAAAAAGATTCCCCTTGGCTGAGACGATGAATATAATTCCCCCTTTCCAGTGTCTGCCAACTGTTACAATACCCCAGAATCTAAGTCCTCTGGGGTCCCTATGAGGACACGTCCTAAAATGTCTTGAAACACTGTGGGACCCAAGCCCCTTTTTTTGTGTTATTTACATGTTCCGCAATACAGTCACTCAATGGCCTAGAAGTCCTGCCTACATACTGGAGCCCACAATTGCACTCCAACATATAGACCACTCGTACAGTGTTAAAAAAAAAAAAAAAATCAGATAAAAGGATCAGATTACTTTAGTTTGTTTTAATTAGTCCCTTGCGCTGATTGCTTTCTATTATAATCTTTCAGTCTTGTTACAGATTCTCAATTGGATTTAGGTCGACTTTGACTGGGCCAGTCTATCACATGAATATGCTTTAATCTATAACATTCCATTGTAGTTCTGGCTGTATGTTTAGGATCGTTGTCCTGTCTCAAGTCTTTTGCAGACTAACAGGTCTTCTAAGATTGCTCTGCTGAAGAAAAGCATCCCCACAACATGATGTTGTCACCACCATGTTTCACAGTGAGGGGTGGCGTGTTCAGGGTGATGTGCAGTAGTTTTCTGCCACGCGGTATTTTGCTTTTAGGCCAAAAAGTTAAATTTTGGTCTCATCAGACCAGAGTACCTTCTTCCACGTTTGCGGTGTCCCCCCCCCCCCCCTCCACATGGCTTCTCGCAAACATAACTTATTTCTTTCTTCTTTCAAAAATGTCTTTCTTCTTGCCACTCTTCCCATAAAGGCCAGATTTGTGGAGTGCACAAGTAATAGTTGTCCTGTGAACAGATTCTCCCACCTGAGCTGTGGATCTCTGCAGCTCCTCCAGAGTTACCATGTGCCTCTTGGCTGCTTCTCTAATGCTCTCCTTGCCCGGCCTGTCAGTTTAGGTGTACAGCCAAGTCTTGGTGCGTTTTCAGTTGTGCCATCCTCCTTCCATTAGAATATGATGGAACAGTGCTCAGTGTTCAAAGCTGGGGATTTTTTTTTTTTTTTTTTTTTAGAACCCAACCCAGTTTTAAACTTTTCTACAACTTTATCCCTAAACCTGTTTATAGGCCTTCATGATAAGGTTTGTTTACTAAAGGTACTCTAAAAAAAAAAAAAAAACTGAGGGCTTCACAGAACAGCTGTATTAATACAGAGATTAAATAACACACAGGTGGACTCTACAAATTAGGTGAATTCTGAAGGCAATTGGTTCCACTAGATTTTAGTTAGGGGTATCAGAGTAAAGGAGGCTGAAAACAAATGCACGCCACACAGATATATTTGTAAAAAAAGAAAAAAAAAAAAAAAAAAAAAGAAAAACATTTTCCTCCCACTTCACAATTATGTGCCAGTTTGTGTTGTTCGATCACATAAAATGCTTTTACGTTTTTGGTTGTAACATGACAACATTTTGAAAATTTCAAAGGGTATGAATACCTTTTCGAGGCTCTGTATTTACATGTACACACACACGAATGAACGAACCATATCATATTTGTAATCTTTTAGTAAGCGGATGACATGAAGACAAAAACACAGCAGTAAGAAACAAATTTGCTTACAGCCAAGCACCAATGAACTCCAAGGTGAACCGGAACCAACAGAATATCTGCAGAGAATACATCCACCTTTTTTGTCCACCTCTTCACAGCTTGAAACCCAGCCGATTTTAATTTTGGAAAAAAGAACGTGTTGAAAGCATGGACTTTGGGCAAACCTTTTCGTTTACTTCTTTCCATCAAAAGGTTCATATAGAAATTTATTATCTGCATTACAAAAGAAAAAAACCGTCATGAAGATTTTATCTACATGTTTTCGTTAAAATAGAGGAATTTTGACCTACCTGTAAATTCCACATCTTGGAGTGCAGCACAGGACGAGACAGGCAACTTATTCATTCATACACCATAGGTTTTAGGCCCGTACCTTCAAGTGATTGGACAGTGGCAAACTTTCAAGGACGTGCCCCCACAACTCTAATCCACTCCGTAAGTTTTGTAGCAAGCAATGTAGCGTAATGAGGAGCATTTATGGAGGATGCCCAGTTTTCTGTACTGTACTCCAGGCAATTCAAAATTCCTCGGATCAAAATCACAATACAGGACAAAAAGGTAATTTATTCATACTCCATAGGACAAGCCTAAGCAATGAACACATAGGATCGGTTCACTAGGAAAAAAGGGAACTGTACCAACAGGCCCAAAACAATAGGGGTCAACTATTCAAGCGCAGAGTGCCGCTGCAATAAGCTTGTGGCCAAAGCTGCATCCACAAAAGATTGGACATCCTCCTGGCAAAACTTATACCTTCTCAAACAGATTTCCTATGCAAGAACAAAGAGGGAATCTGGAGATAGATTGCTGAAACCCCTTTGGAAGAAAGGATGGTCTTAGGCATAATACAACAATGTTGTTGTGAAGTACGACGAGGAAAGGGGCTGCCAGTTCAGAGCCATGTTTAACAGATGTGGATCCATACACAGGATCCAGTACCTGAAGCAACATTATAGGCCGTCGCCATAGTGGGATGTCTGTGTAAAAAAAAAAAAAAAAAAAAAAGAAAGGGGGAGGGGGGTTCATCACCTTCGGACACAAAAAACTGGAGGGGGTAAAGTAGAGTTAGAGAGGACGCACCCCAGGGGGGCGTGTCCTCAAAAGCTTACCAATGTCCAATCACCTGACGGTACGAGCATATAACCCATGGTGTAAGAAAAAGGTTTCCTGTGTCCTGTATGATTAAAGAGGGATTAGAAGTTTGTCTATTAAACGTTAAAAAAAATATATACAACACGTCATACTTGCCTTCTGTGCAATGATTTTGCACAGAGCAATAATGATCCTCTTCTTCTTGGGTCCCCCGCCAGCACTCCTGGCTCCTCCCCCATGACCAGTGCCCCGCTTACTTCGGAGCCCTGCTCCATAAGACACAGAGCTGCAGCGTGGCCCCGTCCCCAGCTCTCTCCTCATTGGCTCATAGACTGAACAGTGGGTTCCAATGGCGCCCACTGTTGTCTCAGCCAATGAGAAGAGGGAGTCCCGGGACAGCCAAAGCTCCCATGCTCATTGATGGGGGGCTGTGGGGGGAGCTGCACACAGTTTTTTTTTTTACCGTCATGCATAGAAAGCATGAAGGGAAAGGAAAAAAAAAAAAAAAAAAAGTCATCCCTTTTAGGAGCAGATTTATTAACAGGTTCCCGACCGGCTCACGCAGATATACTGCGGCACAATGGCTCTCCTGGGCGAAACCCTGCATGGGTATGTCCTTCCCACGCGGATTTGTGTGTGCAAAAACACAAATCCCTGTTCTGTCAGGGGAGAGGAGACATATTGTTTGTTCCTACCAAGTAGGAACAACGATATATGGTCTCCTCCCCCAGTCAGTCAAATCCCCATACAGTTCGAACACACATTTAACCCCTTGATCGCCCCCTAGCGTTAACCCCTTCCCTACCAGTGACATTTACACAGTAATCAGTGCATATTTATAGCACTTATCGCTGTATAAATGTCAATGGTTCCAAAATGTGTCAAAAGTGTCCGATGCAATACCGCTAAAAATCGCAGATCACCACCATTACTAGTAAAAAATAAAATGATAAAAATGCCATAAATCTTTCCAACAGTTTGTAGACGCTATAACTTTTGAGCAAACCAATCAACATACGCGCTTATCACGATTTATTTTTTCCAAAAATATGTAGAAGAATATTTATTGGCCTAAACTGATGAAGAAATGTGTTTTTAAGGATGCAAATTTCGTTAAAGCGACGCAGTGCCAAATTGTAAAAAGTGCTCTGGTCAGATAGAGGGTAAAATCTTCCGGGGCTGAAGTGGTTAAGCAGTGAATGCGACATTCACAGCTAGGTAATCATTCCCCCCAATTTAAGGCCTCATTCACATGGGCAATCTATACACCCGGAAGGATGCACAGGTCTTCCGTGCAGGCAGGCTATCCAAACCAATGACAGGCAACACATATTGCTTTCTGGTCTGTGCCCTGGAACCACATGGATGTACAGTTGGGGATGCACTTTGGAGTTCCTCCATGCAGCCAGTCATTGATTTGAATAGGCTGTCTGAACACTTGTGCATTCCATATGAGTGAATATGAACCTCTGGATGAGTGTACGGATTGGTACGCCCATGTGAATGAACACTTTAATACATGCACCAGTGGTGAATATTTGGTGAATGCCACATTCACTTCTTTTTAAAGATCCCCTCTTAGGGTGTATTACCTAAAATGTACACACAAGCAAATGTATCCTTTCAGTTTGTATGAATTTGGGAGATTTTAAGCACCAACAGGATTCAAAAACATGCAAATTTGCAGGATGGACTGTTGGAAAAATAAAAAACAACCGCCTTATCCCAGTGGATTTGATTTTATACAATATATTGTTTGGAATTTCTTTGGTTTTTGCGTGAATGCTAAAATCAATACCATTTTCTTAATACTTGTATAAAATCATAAAATGTTACTCAGCTTCATAATGTAGAATCTTAGCAGGAAAAGGATTATAGCTTTCCAGCCCAATATGGTTTTAAAAGAAAAAATATCACATTGATTTCACACTTTTCAGTGGCTCAAGAGGATTTAAAAGAAATTAATTATTTGAGGTATTTCCACGATTGGCAGAATAATTCTAAGGCTTATTAATTCATGGATCACTCCCTGTAAAAGGCTTTTAAAGTATTGCCCGAAAAGAATTTTGGATATCATAATTTTAAGCAATTTCATGAGTATGTGTATTTTTAAACCTGAAACCTAAAAGAATTATAGGGGTCTGATAATGTTGTTATAAAAAATATAAATATACATACAAAAAATAGAGTATCACTTTAGGAATTTGTATGGCACTTGGTTTGTTTTTTTCCTTCTTAGTTTAGTTTCCTCGGGAAACAAGCCATCTAAGGAACGCCTGTGACGACAGACTACTGATCAGGACTCAAAGGCTGCTCTAAACTGACCAGATACTGCCGAAATCTTTCTTGCCAGTCACATGATGTAACCACCCATTTAACTATTCCCTTGCTACGAAGATATGAAAGCTGATTGGACTCAACTATACGATCACACCTATAACACCCCTAGAACTTATGCATATGTATATATTGTTAAACTTGATGTTTGCAAGTCAGAAACACTCGCTTGCTTATGGTGCCGAGAACTGTGTTGTGTCTCTACACTGCAGTGTATGGAATAAACAGCACAGTTTCCTTTTTATCGATTTTGGCTCACTATCTCATACATAATCTTATTTACTTGACACAACCACACCTTTTATATTTTACCGAAAAGTGGGTACAATGTGCGTGTTTGTACTAAAATGAAAGCAGTATTAAGCCCAAAAACAAAAACATTTAATATATTGCAGCTCATCGATTCCAAGATGTGATGGTTGTATTAATTTCCTATTTTAAGCTTTTTTCCCCCCCCTTCTATTTTCATCTGGTGATCTGGCCAGTGAGTGCCATTTTTCACAAGCTCAAGCTCTCCAGCAGAATGCATCAGTTTACATAAAAAAAAAAAAAAACAGTTAACATTGACAAGTGGGTAAAATGATTAGCTTTATATATTCATGCAAACCCTTTATCCTAAAAGGAAAAAAACACAGCTGTAACTGATTATAAAGGGTGAGCTGGAGTCTAGCTTCAATGTGTTCGTGTTAAATGTATAGGCAGTTTTAGATGCACCATCAACCCCACCCCCAGACTCACAATGCTGATGTCTGCTGTGCTTTATATGCTCATTCCTCCAGAGTTGCGTTTCAATAATACAGGCGATGTGTTAAGATCACCAGTTGAGATCAGATCAGATCACCAGGTGAAAACAGACGGGAAAAAGCCAAAGAAAATAAGACGATGCAGCCACATCTAATGATTGGCAAGTTACATTACAATACATTTTTGGTTTTGGCTTTAATACCGCTTTCATTTTAGTATATATGTTTTCTTGAAAATGTGCATTGATAAATGGCTACAGGCTACATAAATATTGTACAATATACAGGGTTCATACACATTTTTACCAATCAAATTCCATGACTTCACGTAAATATTCATGCCCTTAGATTTCATGAAATGTCTATGTATACATGTTAAATAAGAAAATCCATGTCACACCCAGCATATTTTTACTAATATAAATTAGGGCTGTTACTGATTAAAATTTTTGTGTTCGATTAATCTTTTTTTTTAATCAATTAAACGACTAATTTTGATTAATTAATTATAACGCACATACAGATCCAACTACCTTTAGCTGATTTCCTTGCATTGCAACTCTGCATTAGTCAGTGGTAAATGTGGTATAAACACTATATACAATCACCCGACACTAGTTAGTTTCCACAATCCATGACTTAACTTCACACAAATAAATTCAAACTGTAGCACTGACGCAAGTACAGTACAGACACCCCCAGTAGCACAGACATCCCCAGTGCAGACCTCCCAGTACAGACACCCCCCAGTAGTACAGACACCCCCCAGTAGTACAGACACCCCCCAGTAGTACAGACACCCCCCAGTAATGCAGGCAGAGACACCCTTACAGACCTCAGAACAGCAATACACGGCGCGGTGTGTCCCTCGAGTTCCTGCTGATGTCAGCGTGCCGCTAAGCCGCCAATAGGCTCCCGCCGGGTGTACCAAGATGGCCGCGGCTCCGGAGCTAGGTCGAAGCCGCGGCCTTTCCTAATGGCCGAGGCTCCGGAGCGCGCCGTGTGCCGATCCAAACAGGATGACCTGTTCGGATCACGGATCGCTTACGATCCATTGCACGACTAGTAGTGACTAAAATATTCCATGACTTTTCCAAAACCTAGTGGGGTTGTGTCATTTTCCAAAACTTTTCCAGCCCTGGAAAGTGCCATGTCAAAATCCCATGACTTTTCCAGGAATTTAATGACCGTACGAACCCTGAATATAAAACTGCAAATGGCACGATTATCCAGTATCTCTGGTTTTGGAAAATATATACCGGTTTGTAAAAAGTAATTTCTTAAAAAAAAAAAAAATGAAATTAACGTGTTTGAAAAATAAGAAAATTGCCCCAGTAGACAAGTGGTTAAACTTGATTTCAGAATGACACTCAAGAAATTACCTCATCATTCAGCCAGTTTAAGCTATGAAGCGTCATAATATCTTTACGTGTAATTGTCAAGCGAAAACCTTCACTAAGGACTTGATCATTATTTCCACCAAATAGAGCGCTCTTAATTTCCTTTCCCATTTCCTTGAAAACAGAAGGAGGTAAAAATGGGGTTATAGAGGTGATTTAAAACAGAGTAAAGCAAGGGCAAAAGAATCTGAATCACCTTCTTGGATACATTTCTGCATAGTATGTAAAAGACTGGTATATAGAACCACAATTCTGAAACTGAACATTTTACAAAATCTACATACAAAACATAATGAAATGATTTGCAGATCTCACAAGCCCATATTTTATTCACATTAGAAAATTGAAAACATACCAAATGTTTAAACTGAGAAAATGTATCATTTTAAGAAAAAAAAATAATTATGCTTACAGATTACTACTATTGTGCCTCCTGCACTTATTACTGTTTGTGCCTTTTAATCTCCGTTTTCTTTCAGATTCTGCAACATGGACATTTCCACTACATTTGTGAGCCCTAATGGAACTGCTACTTCCCCCCCCCCCCCCATACCAGTAGGTGGCGAGGCCACAGGGCTTCTTACTCCCTCTCAAGACTGTTGCTGAGGGGGGGGGGGGGGGTATGTTTTTGTTTCGGGATCCAATGCTCACTGTGTTTGGGTTAGTAGAGCGGGAAGGGGGGTGGGCTGTGGTTGGGATGCTTAATTTGGCGGTCTTCTCACGAATTCTAGATACTGAGAATGGCTGGCCTCTTTGGTGTTAGGTTGGTAAGTTTGCTATGAAAAATTGCCTTTCGCTGCTATTGCACTCCTATTATAGACCGTATCGTAGAAAATATTATTTGTGGTATGCTGCATCATATGATTATCCTTGCATTGTTCCTGTGCCAACTACACTTACTCATGGCTGACATGTTAAAACTCATTTCATGGAATGTTAGGGGGTTGAACACAAGCGGTCCCCGATGTTTTCCTATTTAAAGAAACACAAACCCCATATCATTTGTCTCCAAGAGACCCACCTTACTGGCTCTACGCTAAAGTCCCTTAAATGTCCTTGGTTGGCTACCCAATATCATGCCACTTATTCCCAACTTCTCCCGCGGGGTCTCGATTTTGTTGGCAAAGTCCCTCCCAGCTGAGACTTTGCTTGTGAAGTGAGATCCTGCGGTTCGATTCGTTATACTTAACCTCCGCATAGCCTCCACAATTCTTACGCTAGTGAACATATATATTCCTCCACCGTTTTCCCCAGAAGTTCTCTCCCATCCGTCTCCAATGTTACTGTCCAGATCCCCGGGTCCCCAGCTCTTTGTAGGAGATTTCAACGCTGTACTCTACCCTACAGCGGACCGTTTGCGGGGTGGGGGCAGGCCCTATCCCTCCTTTGTTGACTGGACCCAGGTATTTGTCCTTACCGAGCTGTGGCGTTGGAAGCACCCGGATGACAGACAGTTTTCCTGTCACTCGGACTCATTCCATACTATGTCTCGCATAGATATGGCATTCGCCCCGGCGGATGTACTCCCACTGGTTCATTCAATAGCATACCTGCCTAGAGGGATTTTGGACCATGCCCCTTTGCTGGTTAGTCTCTTCCTCCTGCCAAAAACGGGCCCTCGGGTCTGGAGATTTAACTTGCACTGGCTTGAGGATGAGATTGTACAGGCAGTGTGCCAGAAGGGTGTGACCGAATACTGGAGACTGAAACAGGATACCACCGGATTCACCAATGCCTGGGATGGTGTTGAGAGGTACCCTTATGTCTATTACTGGTATTCTGCGCAAAAATAATCAGCAACGTACTGAGGAACTAGAACAGGCATTGATGAAGGCAGAGTACTCTGAAAGGCCCTCTGCGACCACGTTAGCCCCGTGGCTTCATAGTCACAGGGAATACGAACTTCGCTTGCTAGATCTCACTAAAAAACGTATGCTCTGTGTCACACAGAAGACCTTTGAGCATGGCAACAAAGCGGGTCGCCTACTCCCATATCTTACCAGATCCGACTGTGCCTCCATCTCTATCACCAGGATAGAAGTCTCAGGGAATACGATTAGTGCTGTCCCTCAAGATATAGCAGAAGCCTCCCTTTTTATCAGGACCTCTATACTTCCAGAGCGGATTACTCGGAGACACAACTTGATGACTACTTAGGCCAAGTATCACTCCCCCGATTGACAGACCAGGTCCGGGGAGAGTTGGAGGACCCGCTGTCTGTGGAAGAACTTTCACTTTCCAGTTGAATGGTTTAAGCAATTTCAACACCTCCTTGGCCCTATTTTGCTAAAAACGTACAATGCGGCCTTGAAGGAAGGGGTACTTCCCCCCTCAATGAGGGAGGCGCTTATTGTCTTACTTCTTAAACCTCGAAAAGATCCGCTGAAATGCGACTCTTATCGGCCGATATCTCTTATTAATGCCAATACCAAAATTCTAGCTAAAGCTCTGGCAAACCGTCTGAACAGGGCGATTGCCAAGTTAGTGGGGAGTGATCAGGGTGGGTTCATACCGGGTCGATCGACAAGGATGAACATTCGCAGACTGTTCTACAACTTGACATTTCCGATTGACTGTCCACCAACCCAGTTTGTAGTATCCCTAGACACCTGCAAGGCCTTTGACAGTGTGGAATGGACATACCGGTTTCAGGTCTTGCAGTTGTATGGCTTTGGCCCCCGGCTGATAGCCTGGATCCGATTCCCCTATACCAGGGGTCTCCAAACTGCGGCCCGAGGGCCGGATGTGGCCCTTTGCTAGCCTTTATCCAGCCCCTGGGGCAGTATTTCTCCCAACCATATGAGGCACTATTTCTCCCAATGACACCAACAACGGGGCACTATTTCTTCCACTAATAGCAATGATGGAGCACTATTCCTCCTCCTACTGCCCACCAACACTGGGCCCATGTTTATTCTCACTGATGCTCGGCCCTGGGGCATTTTCTACCCTCATTGGTCAGAATCCGGCCCCCCTGAAGTCTGAAAGACAGTAAACTGGCCCTTTGCTTGAAAAGTATGGCGACCCCTGCTCTATACCATGCCACTCACCCATTTTCGCATTAACTCAGATTATCGACGCCTTCCAGATTACCAGAGGCACCAGACAGGGCTGCCCTTTATCACCCCTTCTGTTTGCCTTGGCCATGGAGCCCCTTGCTATTCAGATCTGCAATTCCCCGCTCCTTCGCGGATTGCCCATAAATGGGATGGAGGAACGGATTTCTCTCTATGCGGATGATAAGTTTTTTTTTTATTTTTTTTTTTATTTAGATTTTCTTTATTGATTTTCTTCAACGTTATAAATAACAGTGAACATACATATGCATATGTGATTTTCATAACTTACAGTGACGAGATAATAATAAGGTGCATTTATACAATTAAGGCCCCTTTCACACGGAGGATCTGTTCAGGTCCGCCTGTCAGTTTTTTAGGCGGACCTGGACAGACGCTCCATGTAGCCACGGATGTCAGCGGTGACATGTCCGCTGACATCCGCTCCACCAAAGTGTGACGGAGGAAAACCCTATTTTTCCTTCCGTCGGCGGAGCGGATCGGATGAACACGGACAGACGGTCCGTGTTCATCCGATCTCCCCATAGGGGAGAGCGGCGCTCTGACAGGGCGGTCCCTGTACAGTGTGCGGGGACCGCCCAGTCATCCGCCGGCTCAGCGGGGATCAACTGAGCGATCCCCGCTGAGCAAGCGGAGCTTCACGGGGCGGATCATGACTGATCCGTCCCGTGTGAAAGAGCCCTAACACATTTTCCATTCTATTGAGCCTTTTCTCCTCACTCCAGATCAATAATTTCTCATACTGGGGTTTCTATCTTCTTTTCTTTCCTTTTTCACACAGTATTTAGTTTTTTTATTATTTTGTTTGTATTCTACTTGCTACATTGCTTCTGTTTTTACGAAGGGTACCCCATACTTTCCAACCACGGTTTGCACATTTTTTCAAACTCTCTAATATTCCTTCTCTTTATATAGGCTACTTTCTCCTTCCATATTGTTTCTGTGACTACATTAACCCAGTCTTTTACCAGGGGCGGGATCTCTGCTTGCCATCTTTGCGCAATTAATTTTCTTGCGTGAAAGAGACACCCGAGCACTGCTTTTGTTGTACTTGCCTCTCTGCCCATTCCCTCCGGTAAGCGGATGATACATTGGTTTACTTAGACTCCCAGGACTCACTAACTTGTTAACCACAGTGACTACCTTTGGAGACTTCTCCGGATTCCGAGTGAATTGGGAGAAATCGACCCTCTTCCCCATAGAGCAAACTCTTACCCTGCAGACTCACTCAGACTCTAGATTACAAAAAGCCACCTCTTTTCGATACCTAGGTGTTATGGTTCAATTGCCGTTATCCCTATATATTGCCAATAACTTAGGCCCTCTACTGCTTCAACTACAGACTCAAACTAAACAATGGGGGGGACTTACCTCTGGACCTGATGGGGGCGAGCCAATGTCCTGAAGATGATATATCTGCCCAAACTATTGTATGTCCTGGTCAATTCCCCTTGCAAAATTCCCAAAACAATTTTCAAGAGTATTGACTCGATCTGTATAGCGTTTCTTTGGAATGGTAGGCCCCCTAGAGTGGCACAGGAGACACTTCGCCTTCCGTCTCACTTAGCAGGATTAGCTTTCCCTGATTTTTACCTTTACTATCAACCATCTCAACTGGTTAATATTCATGACTGGCTACACCCCGATTCGAACAATGCCTGGACAACTACTGAAGGCACCATGGTCTCATCATTCGAAACACTGCATAATATTGTCTATCATGGGTGCACGCCTCCGGGACCTGGACTGATTTTACGTATCTCTCTATCCTTATTTAAAACGGACACATAAACATGCCTCTGGCTCATGGTCAGTCTCCCCAAATAGTCCACTTTAGTTCAACCCTACACTTCCGGAATTTAACTCCTTGCCTGACCCACAAAGGTGGACCTCGTGAGGGATCAAATATTTGTGTCACATATACACCCCTCAGGGCTTTAAATCTTTCACCCAGATGAGAAATGACTGACTTACCACATACCTACTTGTTTTTTTTACTACCAGCTTAGACATGCTGTGCGAGCACAGTTTGATTCCCTAGACAACCTGCTTGTGATTTCTGACTTAGAAAAACTCTTGCGATCCCCAGACCGCACAAAACTTATCTCTACTTATTACTTAGCTCTGGCGGCAGACTCCAACCCTAGATTTAAGGCGTCACAATGCAAATGGGACTCCCTAGATATCTCTATAATGGAGGATGACTGGTCCGAATTCTGTGACACTTTCAAGGCTTCGGTTATATCCTCCAGGGACAGGATAATCCAAATAAAAATCTTCCACCAATCGCACCCAACCCCGGCTAAGATACACAAAATGGGCATATTATCCTCGGCTGAGTGCTTTCAGGGATGTGGCCATACAGCTGACTTCATTCATTGTTTTTGGAGTTACCCCATAGTGCAGGATTTTTGGAGGAGTGTAGACTCCTTTCTCTCTTCAGCACTAGGGCTTCCCAACATACTCAACCCCAAGAATGGTCTCCTAGGGGTCTTTGGTGATCTCACTGTTCCGTCCCAGGTCAAACTATTACTTCGTATCCTATACTTTTATGAAAAAAAAAAATAAATGTTTACTGACCTGGAGGGGAGCTGCAACTCCAACAAGGGGACTGTGGTTGAAACTGGTTAATGACACCCTTCCACTTTACAAACTTACCTTTGAGATCCGCAAGAGGAAGAAAACATTTCATAAAATCCGGGGCAGGAGGCTGGCTAGCCCCCCTGACACTTTCCCCTATACTGCCATGAGGGGAGAAAACCAGTAGCTGCATACCTTATACCACTTCACCGGCTATGATTGTCATGCAGGTATATTATGAATGATGTACTTTGTCTTTCTATTATACTGTTTAAACAGATGTGCAGATCTTTTTTTGTTTAGACTGATATAGGAGCAAGTTGTATAATTTGTGTGTGACGGACCTTGTTAGGTCCTTTCGTACTGTCCTTGTATATGTATGCAAGTTAAGAAAACCCAATAAAAATATCTTTAAAAAAAAATAAAAAAAAAATAAAAAAGGGAGGACAGGCATGATTTTGTAGGGGGCTCATGAATACAAAAATCACTGTGTGAACACAGTTTACTGTGCCACCCAAAATTCTAGGAAAAGCTCCATCATGCAAAGAATCTGAACATGATCCAAAAACACCACCATCTACTCTGGGCCAAAGCTCATGTGAAATGGCCTGATACAAAGTGGAAAACTATTCTGTGGTCAAATTGAAACTTGACCACCTTTTTTGCAACCATGGGCACTGCACCCTCCAGACTAAAGTGGAGAGGAACCTTCTGGCTTATCAGTGCTCAGTTAAAAAGCCTGTATCTGTGAGGGTATGCGGGTGCACCATCAATGCTGAAAGATATGTCCAGGTTTTAGAGTAGCATATGCTCCCATCCAAAGTCAAAGTCATTAAGGGAAGGCCTAGCATATTCCATCAGGACAATGATAAACTGCTTACACAGTGCTTCTATGACATCAGCATGGCTTCGTATTAGAAGTGTCCGGGTGCTTAACTGGCCTGTCTGCAGTCCAGACCTTTCATCAATCGAACATGTTTGGTGCATCTTGAAAGAAAAAGTATAATGAAGACGACCCAGAACTGATGAGCAGTTACAATACTATATCGGGCAAGAATAGGGCAACATTCAACTCTCAAAACTCCAGCAACTGGTCTCCCCAGTTCCCAGAAGTTTACAGGGTGCTAAAAGAAAAACATGGTAAACATGGCCCTGTCCCAACTTTTTTTGTTTTACAAAAAAGTTTTATTATCATATAAACCAACAGTACAGGTTTACAATAGTGTTATAGCATGTAATATACAAGGCAGATCTGGGCTTGAAAGCCCTCACCAACAGAAAGGAAGCATGAGTCGTAGTCCTATGCTATACACAAATATAAGGAGAAATGTAAATCATTATTAGGAACAGATGGTCCAGAACCCGGGTCATGCCCAGCTGTCTGTAAACCTGTAGAGTGAGTGAACAACACACAATGGAACCTGATGGTTATAGCATCCTCTAGAAAGGATAGGGAGGATTAACAGCAAAATAAGAGCCTAAGAAAGAATGGAGAAAGAGAGAAAAAAGGAAAAAAGATGGAGCAGAACAAGAAGAGTAGTAGAATGTGAAGAAAGAAGAGAGAAGCAGGAGGTCCACGGGGTGCACACAAGAGGAGTCTTAAAGTGATTGTAATGCAGCGTCAAACCTAGAAGGGTGGTAGTATGTGATCCAAGGTTGCCAGACTCTAAGAAACTTGTCATGCGTATCACGGTCCCAACTTTTTTTTTTAAACATGTTGCTGCCATCAATTTTGAAATTACCCCCTTTTTTGTTTTGTTTTTTAAAGAAAAATAGTAGATTTTCTGTTTAAACATTTAATATGTTTTCTATTGTGAATAAAATTTGGGTTTATGAAATTTGCAAATCATTTCATTCTGTTTTTATGTAGATTTTACACAGCATCCCAAATCGGTATAGCATTGGCTTGTGATGATGTTCTATTGCAACACACATCAAGACATGAAAATATTCACGTTGTAAGAAAATTATTTTGAAGAAAACAGTAGCTGCCAGCACATGCCAACAGTACCAACCACAGCCCTCCAGGTTTGAAGGGAGTTCCACTGCACCCTAGAGATCCATTCAGTTAAAACCGAGGGTTTAGGTACATTTTGGTGACTGAACAGAAATGTTTTCCAGATGACTTCTTTGATTTAAAACCCAACAACATGCAGCATGCAAAAACCCATATAAACCAACATAATGTTGTCAGCTGACTAAATGAATATGTTGGCAAGCTGGTACAAAGTGCTCAGGAATTCATCTTTCACTGGCCTAACTGAAGGATTTGAAAAGTTGAAATTTGTGTGGTCAGTGTGCGTTTATAATGCAGATAAATCTAAAAAAAAGGAAGCTACCTGTGTAAGCTCTGGAAATTCTGGCCCCTCCTGGACAGATTCTTCCACTGGTTTTGGAAGTAATGTAACAGGGATTTCTTTTTCAAGTGGTACACGCAGTTTCAAATTGATATCGTCTTTTACACCACCTTCCTGCAGCCTCTAAGCATTTTAAAAAAATGCAAAAAAATAAAAAATTATACAAAGAAAACAGTAAACAAAACAGAAGATACTACAGACCAGAAATATAAGTAGAGTGAAAGTGAAAGAAAATCTAACATTTTGGGTTCTCACTTGAATAGAAATAGAGGGTTCATCTTCCAACTAGTTCTAGGGACAATTAGGAATGCCCTCACTTGGGAGGGATTCTCACTTCCCGTTTTGACCATGGGACAGGAAGTGAAAGGAAATCTTACCAATGAAACAAAAAAAAAAAAAAAACAACACACACGCACACACCACTACTGACAGGGGTTATACCCCTTGCCTAACTTTATCAAAATTATATAAAAGTTTTGCCTTTAGTTATACTTTACAGCCCAACTTCAAAATGAATGTCCCTTTAAATAGTTTGTTTGGGCCAAGCTGGCCCACACAAACCATTTACTGCACCAACAGGCGTGCTTGCTGGGCGCACTGTATTAATTGTATGTAGACTCAGCTACGTACAGAGCAGTGTTCCAGTAGTGGGACACAAATTTCCAGTCCCACTCCGGCAACAAAAGAGTTGGGCTGTGCTCTGCTCAGAAAGTCACCAGGAAGTTTTGTATTGATTCAAATACAAAGCTCCCGTTAATGGCTGAGCAGCGCTCAGACTGACTACTTTGTCTCGGGCATGGGACTCCAAGTTCACATCCCACTGCCAGAACACAGAGCTTTATACTGTATGTAGCCAAGGCTACATACAGTTTTTAGTTAGAGACATTAAACATTGAGTGAGGGTTTGAAGGATTGTGCCTCCATGCTACTGTGGGGTTTTGTTCGAAGTAAAAGCATATCTTCATGAGCTTGAGCAGAGAAATGACAAAGCAATTAGGGAAGATAAATCTGCGCAAGTTACAACTCAATCTGAATCTGACCTAGGGTATGTGGCAAAGCAGCAAGACACTTTCAGTTAACTGAAGCCACTACTAAGTGAATTGGTAAACTGGCTAAAGAACCATTTACCAGCATTAGGTTCCTGGAGAGAGCACCCTATCCACTGTGATGTCACTGCCTTAGGGCCCTTTCACACATGCGGACCGTTTGTCCGTTTTCCATCCATCCGTTGACTGATGAAAAAACGGACATCAAGGCAGCTCTATGGAAAAACAGATGTAAATAGAAGAAGATTATTATCCTTTTACATCCGCCCACTTTTTTTATTTTTTTTTTAACGGATCAAAACCCTATTTTTGTTCCGTTAAACAGAACAGAGAATCAACAAATTCAAGTGGACAAGCTGTCCTTTGTTGCATTGGTTGTTAGGAGACAGCACCCGTAGGCATCCTAACAACCAATGACTCATCTCATATGGGGGTGGAGAAAGGCAGGACAGTAGAAGAAGAGCAGTATATACAGTGAGGGGGGGGGGGGGGGGGCAGACTGTACAGTCAGGCTCACTGTCATTGCCGGCTTTAAAATGTTATTTACGCCCCCCCCCCCTTAGAAGCCATCATTCAGGCCCCGCCACTAAAAAAAGTTAGTCACCTGGTGACCCCGCCCCTTTGTTTACTTTAGTGGCAGAGACAAATGACAGCGCATTTTCAGCGCAAAAAAAAAAAAAAAAAGGGATCGTACATTTAAACCAGAAATGACAGTCAGCCTGACTGTACAGACTTAGGACCTGTCCCTTATATGTCATCACAGAGGACTATTGGTCCCCTCTGTAAAAGCAATAAAGGAAAAAAAATAATATTTTTGAGCCTCCATACCCCCACATACGCAGGCATACAAAAACAAAATCGTTGGGGTGCCTATGTAAAGAAGGAGCTTTAAAGCATTGCCTATGGAAAATATAGGATAGACATTTTTTTTGCCGTTTCACTGGTGCACGCAATTTTATTGCTTGACATGTTGAGTATCAGTTTACTCAGTGCAACTTTATCTTTTATATTTTAACAAAAAACATGCGTTTGTGTGCCCTAAAATTAGCTTTAGTGTTTTTTTCTCTGAAATTTTGCATTTAAACCATCGTGCTAATATCATATGCCCTAAAAAACTTAAACTACCCCAAATGTATTCTCTAGGGTGTCGGTTTCAAAAAAATATATAATGGTTGGGGTTTTAAGTAATCTTTCTGGACTAAAATTATGTTTTAATCATGTAAACCAAAAATTTGAAATGGAAAAAATAGCTCCAGGACCCAGGTGGTTTTAAGTGGATGTGAAAAACGCTTTGAAAACGTGACTGAACTGATGAAACAAACGGAATACCCATGTGAAAAAGGTCTTAGGGCCAGTTCACACCACATGCAATCCAGTGCTTTTTTTTCCGTGTGTGTGTGTGTGTGTGTGTGTGTGTGTGTGTGTGTGTGTGTGTGTGTGTGTGTGTGTGTGTGTGTGTGTGTGTGTATATATATATATATATACACACACACACACACACACACACACACACACACACACACACACACACCATTTTTCCTGCGCTGGATTGCTGTAAAAAGCATAAAACCGCTCTGGAACGCATCAGAAAACGTGCATGCAGAAAAGCACCTGGGAATAGCTAATTTTGTGCAGCAAATCATCCAGGTGTATAGATTTAAAGTCAATTCCAACTTAAAATCGCTTCCCCTTCACTACCTGCACATGGGATGTATTTTTTTTAAATGCCCTCTACTTGTTCCAAATCTCAAAATAACCTTTAACCTCCACATGGTTCTGTCCCGTGGGAAGGCAGAGCAGTGCAAAAAATAAATAAAAAATTAAACCAAAAAAGAGCAAAGCTGTGACGTGTATGCAACATCAGCTCAGGCAGACTTGGTCAATATGTTGACAGGCATGACTCCCTAAGCACCGACACCCAGGTTAAGTGAGGCTGGGAATCTTTTCATCTGAAGTGGGGCAGCTTAGAAGACTTTCTGCAGGTGTCAGGAAAAATATATGTACTACAACAAAAGCTGCATTTTCTGCAGCTGGGGTTGGGCTTCAGTCTAAATATAAGTGATAAACATTTCATATTTATAGATACAAGGCTTTTGCCAGAATACTAGTAAGGTCACCTGGTTTTTAAGTTTTAATGCAATTGCTTCTTGCTCATCTATTTGTCGCCTTCGTTCTCTTGCCCTTGAATCATATAGGCTGGTGCTGCAAAAAAAAAAAAAGTCAGTAAAAACTTTCTTCCAGCAAAGGTTCGAACATCAGGTCGGTACCCGTGGCACCTTTCCGCGTGTGCTAAACCGCATGTTGCTGCAGCACCATGCAGCTTGGCCCTGCATGATTTTGGTAAAAAAAGGTCAAGGACTTCTTTCTCCGTGCTTCTTGTGGGTAGTGCAGCCCATTAAAATGAGCTGACCTACCCACGATGTGTGCACCTAATGCACATGCACAGAACTGAACCCATACTTACATCATCCTCCTCAGTCCCCACTGCACATCAGTCCCCACTGCACACACTTCGACATAAACCCCCCCCCCCCCGACAGTACTGTCCTCTGCCCCTACATTACTGTAATCATTACATTACTGTAATGTACATTACCCCCCCCCCCCCACATTACTGTAATCACTCCCCAACCCCCCCCCCCACAATACAGTCCTTAGCCACCCCATATTACTGTCCTTATAACCCCCCACAACTTTATTGTCCTCAGACCCCCCCCCCTCACATACACATTACAGTCCTCAGTCCCCCATTTTAATGTCCTCAGCGCATCCACATCACAGATCTCAGGCTCCTCAAACTTTGAGGCCCTCAGTCCCCCCCATATCACTATCAGCACACACATTCCTCCTTTGCAGCTTTTCACACTTAGCGTCCTAACTCCCTGCAATTTCGCCCCCTCCCTCGCTGCCTTACCTTGCTTTACACAGATTGGAGGGAGGCACAGCAAGATGGCGATTGGTTGCTAGGACCCCCCCCCCCTCATCCTAGCAGCCAAATCACCTGCCTGTTAACCTCGGCAGCGCCGCTCTCCATCCAAAACTGTCCTGCCTCCTACTGTCAGCTCTGAGAGGATTACAGAGCGACAGCAGGGAGAAGAAAAGGCTGCTAAACGGCGGTCCGAATGGAAATCATAAACCCATATTTTAGTCACAACAGAGAATAGAAAACTTTAAGGGAAGGAAGGAAGGGTAGATACTCACAGTTCTTTAATCCAGAGCTCTGCCTTGAAGAAAGATGTGCTAATAAAAAGAATTAAAAAAAAAATCATGTATAAATATTAGAATAGATATTAAAATAAAACACTTTGTAAACTTGTTTTTGTTTAATAAGTTCTACAGTACACCAAAATTGTAATCGCAATTTAAAGGAGGTCATAAACCGTAGGCACAGAATAAGATTTAAACCTAAATGAAGCACATAAAAATGTTGCCCATCTCATCTACTGACAAAAAATGCAATTTAAAACGATGTGGGGGATTCTATAAAGCTGCTGTGCCCCTTTTCTGGAGGAGTTCTTTCCTCTTGGTAATGCATTGATACACCTTATATTCCAACAGCAAATCATGCACCAAATTCAGGTAGTTCTAAATTGAACTACTTCAATTGTGGTGCTCTGAATGTGCCAAATTCAAAATAAAAACCGTCAGTTCGTATCTTACAAAAGTGGAGCCAAGCAAGATAAACTCTTTTTTTGATGTACAGAGTGACACAGGTGCAGACGGATTTAGCAAAAGTGCTTTAGATGCATTGTAAACGTGGCACAGCATGTGCAAATGGAGTACAAGTTCTAGGCAGGTACATGAATTCGGGGCAAGCTGCACCACTTTTAGAATGCATGAGACACACTTACATAAAATCTGTCTGCATCAGTCTTTATGAATTTCAGGGAATGTGCCTTTATCTCACTTTAACACACAGAGCTGAAAAACTTTATTAAGTAAACTCTAGGGCTACTGGATACAGATTGAATCATTTGTTACTAATCATTTAATTGACAGTGATTTCAGTTTGAGGTAAGGGTCATCAACTGGTTTAATCCCTCAGTAGCTCCATGTCAGAAATATAACCTATGTGCCACTACTTTAACGCCTTCTTGCCACGTGTACACACATGTGGCCTCGCTGAAGTTGGCCTTCTTCTGTGAGGCTACATATATGCAGACATGTCTTTGTGCTAGGAGTGCACTCCCAGCACAGGGACCGGGCTCTCACCCCCGGATCGGTAAGCCTGGTACCCAATCGCATGTTCGCTGTGATAGCCTCTTATTGGCCATCACAGTAACCATTTACTGTAAAGCTTGACCGTGTATGCTTTCTCCTCTGAATGGAGAGAAAGATGCATTGTTTCTGGGCCGTACTACAGGTACAAACATACACGTATGTGGTATCACTGTGATCGTAAGGAGTAGGAACATTTATTTTGGGTTCTTTGGTGGTAGTAGCAAGAAAAAAAAAAAAAAAAAATAGGATTTTTTGTACTCACCGTAAAATCCTTTTCTCTGACATCCATGGACTGACACGGTGTCTTTACACGTGGGTTATGTCCCTGCTTGCAGGAGAAGACCTAGGCAGAATGTGAGATGTTATACATACATTCTAAAAGCCAGAGCTGAACAGCCCCACCCAGGGGGCGGTCCCTCCGGACATAACCCTCCCACTACAGTCAGCAGACTTCAGTTCGTAACAAAGCAGTACAAACTTAAAAAGGAAGGGTGGGTGCCGTGTCAGTCCATGGATGTCAGAGAAAAGGATTTTACGGTGAGTACAAAAAATCCTATTTTCTCTTGTTATCCATGGACTGACACAGCGTGTCTTTTACACCTTTACACGTGGGATGTCCCAAAGCAGTGTCAAGAGGGATGGGAGCAGTATAAATGGAAAAACCAAAAACTTCACTCCAAGAAGGCAGAGCTCAACGGAGGAGTCGCAACTTTAAACAGCGGCCTGCAGCACCCTGCGGCCGAAGGAAGCATCCGGAGATGCAGCCACATTAACCTTATAAAACTTAAAAGGCATGAACAGACGACCAGGTCGCCGCCTTGCACACTTGTGCAACCGACGCTTGATGTCGGAAAACCCAGGAAGCACCAATTGCCCTGGTGGAATGCGCCGTAACCGGAAAGGGAGGCGCCCGCCCTTTGAGAGCATAGGCTTGAATGACGGTTTGTCTGATTCCTCTAGAAATGATGGCAGACGAAACCGCTTGGCCCTGTTATGGACCAGAGACAGTCACAAACAGTGAGTCGGACTTTCGAATAGAAGCAGGAGCAGACAGGTACACCCGTAAGGCTTGTACCACATCCAATATGTGCAGTGCAAACTCTCTGGGATGCGATGGGTGAGGACACAAGGACGGGAGGACAATGTCCTCATGTAGGTGAAAGGTCGACACCACCTTTGGCAAAAAGGAAGGTCACGGATGCAACACCGCCTTATCCTTATGGATGACTAAATATGGCGACTTGCAGGACAAAGCCGCCAACTCAGACACTCGTCAAACAGAAGTGATTGCCACTAAAAGGCCACCTTCTGAGACAAGACAAGAGGGGAATATCCCGGATATTCCCAAAAGGAGGTTCCTGGAGGACCGAGAGCACCAAATTCAGATCCCACGGTGGGAGAGGAGGCTTGACAGGAGGGAGCACATGGCGAACCCCCAACACAAGGAGCTAACCAAGAAATGACCCGCTAGAGGTCGCTGAAAGAAGGCGGCCAAGGCCGAAATCTGATCCTTGATGGTACTCAAAGCAAGCTTTTGGGTCAGTCCACACTGCAGAGGACGCAGGATTCTGGGGACGGAATACGTCCGAGGACGCCAGTCCAGCGCTTCGCATATGGCGATATAAGCTCTCCAGGCACGGTGATAGATCTGCTTGGAGGAAGACTTCCGTGTCCTTAACATGGTCAAAATGACCGAGTCCGAGAGACCTCGGTCCCTCAACACCTGGCTTTCAACAGCCCTGCCGTTAAAGCCAGAGACTGTAAGCCGGATGAAACATAGGACCTTGAGACTGAAGGTCCTCCCTCATCGGCAACCGCCAGGGAACGTCCGCGACGAGACGTACCAGATCAGCGTACCAGTGATGCTGAGGCCAATCCGGAACAATTAGGATCACCGGAGTTTATATCAGGCGATAAGGACCCTATGTGCCCACCAACGCATCCGAGGCATCGCCCAAGGATCCCTGGATCTGGCCACAACCTCGACCCTTGCGATTGAGTCGAGAGGCCATCAGGTCCACATCCGGCGTGCCCCACCATCGGCAAAGGAGTTGAAATATGCAAGGACCACTCTTCTTGGTCCGGCGATTGGCGACTCAGATAGTCCGCCTGCCCATTGTCTATGCCCAGAATGTAAATGGCCTACAGAGCCGGCACGTTTCTTCCGGCCCACTTCAGGATACGGACTACCTCGGAAGCCGCAGCTGAGCTCCAAATCCCCCCTTGATGGTTTACATATGCCACCGCCGTGGCGTTGTCCGACTGGCTCCTGATAGAGCGACCCCGTACTCTCTCCGACCTGAGGAGAGACACAGTCCGATGGCCCGTATTTCCAGAACAGTGATTGGTAAACGGGCTCGTCTGGAGTCCAAGGCCTTGAGCCGACAGGACTGCCCAGACTCCACCCCAGCCCGTCAGGCTGGTGTCCGTCGTGAGTACCGTCCATTGGATGGGAGGGGAACGACTTTCCGGACCGAAGAGCCGAGGATCTCAACCACCATGTCAGGGGCGCCCTGACCAGGTGAATCACCTGGATCTGAAGATCCAAGGACAACGGGGATTTGTCCCAGGTGGACAATATCTCCTTCTGCAATGCCCTGGTGTGTGATTGGGCATATGGAACGGCCGCGAAGGAGGCCACCACGAGTCCCGGGACTCTCATGCAAAAAAAACGGATTGACAACCATTTTCGGGATGTCAGCACCCACACCGCAGACTGAAGTGTCAGCAACTTCTCCAGAGGTAGGATACCTTTGCCTCCAAGGAGTCCAGAATCAGAACTAGATACTCCAGACACTGAGTCGGGACCAGGACTGACTCCTGAATGTTCAGGAACCACCCGAAGTCCCTGAGGGTCTAATTGACGATAGTCACCTTTCCTCTAAGTCTGAGCCACTTTCTGCTCTTAGCAGAAGATCGTCCAGATAGCCCACGACAGCAATACCTCATTGTAACAGAAGGCTAGAACCGGAGCAAGCACCTTGGTGAACACCCTTGGTGCCGAGGCTAGGCCGAAAGGAAGAGCCACAATCAATAGTGGACTTCGCTGATCGCAAGCGCAGAAACTTCTGGTGACTTGCGCAGATCGGAACATGCAAGTAGGCGTCCTTGAAGTCCAAGGACGCCAGAAGAAAATCCCTTTGGTGGAGTGTAGCGATCACCGTGCGAATGGATTCCATGCGGAATTTCTGCACCTTCTCGAAGGCATTCAGCGCCTTGAGGTCCAGGATAGGTCGAACCACGTCCTATTTTTGGGACGACAAACAGATTCGAGTAGAATCCCTGAAAACTCTCCTGTGACGGACCTGATCAAATCCTGTACAGCCCCCAAGAGGGCTGCCCGACAGGTAGGAAGGAGAGGAAGATTAGAGGGAAAGAATCTGTCTGGGGGCCAGGATCGGAATACTATCCTGTGGTGACCACCTCGCACACCACCAGTCGGAGATTCGGGAGGACCACCGCTTCGTGACCTGCGAAGTCGTCCCCCCACCCCAGAGTCGGGCGGAGGCAAGACTTCACGCGAAGGCGGGCTTGGGAGCCGCTTGTTCGGCTTACGCACCCAGGGGCGCTTGTGCCCACCAGCCGCACTGCCGTCAGTCTGAGAGGACCTACCCGTGGACTCTGACTGACGAAAAACCCCGTTTTGCTGGATAGGAAGGCCCCTGTTTGCGGCGGGCCTCCTCACTCTTGCTAGTCTAAGGAAGAAGAGTGCTTTTACCTCCCATGACATCCATGACGATGTCATCCAGAGCAGCACCGAAAGGTCTACCACCTTTAAATGGTAGATCCGTCAGGAGCTTCCTAAGGCTAGGTCAGCAGACCAGCACTTCAACCAGATAAGACGCAATACCACCGCCGAGACAGAGGCCCTGGATATTAAAGGGGCCGCGTCCAATGTGGCGTCGCACACATAAACCAGGCCCTGAACCAGTTGGTGGGCCAGAGCAACTGTGTCTGGAGGAAGATTATGCTCCTGTACAGCTAGGTGCAACATTTTTGCCCAACCTGTAAGTGTTTAAGACACAAGGGTCACCGCTACCACAGGCCGTAGGGCGGATCCCAACAAGGCAAACATGGTTCTGCTCACCACTTCTGACCTCCTGTCAGTGGGGTCCTCAAATGCAGGAGTCCCCTCCATCGGGAGAGTGATGGCCTTGTTCAACCGGGCGACTGGAGGGTCGACCCTGGGGGAGAAGCCCACTTTTTAAGTAGGGCATCTTCAAGGGGTACCTGATAGACAAACGCCGCGGGACCATAAAAAAAAAAAATTCTTCTGCGGCTTTTCCCAGACCTTATCAATGAGCTGGTCAAAGAAAGTACATATGGAAAAACCTCTTTAGAAGGCCTGGCCTTAAAAGAACCAAAGGAGAGTATCCGCCTGAGGTTCTGCATCCGCAGCATTTTAGCTTGAGAGTGTCCCTCACCGCAGTCATGAGTACACTAACAAGCGCCCTGTCATTTACTGACTCAGAACTGGAGTTTTCCTCATAAGGAATGTCCTGTTCAAAACCATCCAATACATTCAGAACTAGGGTCCTGAGCGGTAGTGGCTAGGCCCATATCTGAATCAGCGCACTGCCCTCATGAAGTAAAGTGGGGAGAGGGCGCTTTTTTGCCCCCTTGCGCTTGCACACAGCTCCCATCCTGGTCAGAAAGGATTCCAGGACTGGCCACAACTGGTCCCTAGGGACCGCAGGTGCTGAAGCACTGCCTGTTGTCCACTGACATTTAGGGGTAGCTGGTGACAGAGACTCCATATTGCCCCCCTCTGAGACTCCTCAGATAAAAAGTCCACCCACAGGCTGTGCTGACTGAGGAGGGGGCGCCCAGGGGACTCACCAAACCGGACCAGGGACCGCTCAGTTTCGCTGTCTGTACTGCGCTGTGTCAGCGCTGGTGAGCTGTGAGGAGATTGTGAGGAGATTCGCGCTGTTACAGCAGCGCTAGGGGCCAAAACTAGTGCTGAAGAGCGCGCGGGCTACAAGAAAATGGCCGCCGCACTTCACTGAGGCGATCCGCGGCAAGATGGCCGCCATGACTCAGCAAAAGTGAAAAAAACAGCACACACACAGCGCCACTCAGGCCCCAAAACACAAAAAAAGGCCCCAAGCATATCTGCAGACCAGCATTAGCCCCTCCAAGAACAGTGTGACCCCCAGGCACCCCACACAGCGCCAGCGCCAGCAATGGCGACAGAGAGACTACTTACCCGTCCCCTGAGGGACCCACTGGTGTGTTTCTGACAGGACTATCACAGTGCAGTACTGAGTAGCTGTCGGCCCGGTCCACCGCGAAAGATACAGTCAGTCAGGAACTGTTCAGTCTTGAGAGGACCGTGGGAGCATGAAAGCAAACCCGGCCACCCCTGGAGACATGGGGCCTGTCGTAAACTGAGTCTCACGCACACAAGGGGAGGATCAGCACGCTCGATGGTCGGACAGGGAAGACTACGAGGATATCTTGTACCCAACCTGTTGCCCAGCCGACAGTTGATAGAAGATTCTCAAAAATAAAATAAAAAAGAATCCCAGAAAAGGAATAAAAATAGGTCAGGAGACTGGCTCCTGAGAGAGAGCCACGTCTTCTCCTTCTGCTAGGCAGAAAAAAACTGAAGTCTGCTAACTGTAGTGGGAGGGTTATGTCCGGAGGGACCGCCCCCTGGGTGGGGCTGTTCAGCTCTGGCTTTTAGAATGTATGTATGTATAACATCTCACATTCTGCCTAGGTCTTCTCCTGCAAGCAGGGACATAACCCACGTGTAAAGTGTAAAGAGACACCGTGTCAGTCCATGGATGGTAAGAGAAAAGAAGATTTTTAGTTGGCCAGTTTTCTTTTAAAAACAACAAAACAAAAAAAAAAAAACACACCCACACACTTGAGTAGTGCAACTCCGGCAAGGCTCATCTACCAGCATAGTAGAGAGGTGTAGCAACTGTCCTTGCCTGGAAACCGATGACACCACTAACCTGGCACCACTGAATGGATAGCGGTCCCCATTTTTTCCTTCTCAGGCAGCAGTGTTTTTTTTTTTTTAACTGGGCATAAGCTGAAGTGCAGGACAGAAGGAGATTTCCTTCAAATTTTTTATCTTTAAAGAAAAAAAAAAAAAAAAAAAGGAAGGAAACCCAATACAGGAAAACAGATACTGCTGACCTTTACTCCAGGCTGCTACCAGGCTTCAATACATTGAGTCACTAACCTGGAACAAGTATTAAGATCCAGAGTTGCGAATTAGCTTGATATATCCTGGTTCTGTGTGCCCAGGACTCAAAATAGTGACTAAAGCAGCAGCCAAACACAATTTTTAGTATGTACGCAATAGAAAACACCTATAGTTTTCCTACCACAGGTTTTTCATTTACCTAAGAAAAACAGAGGCTGCCACTGTAGACCTCCTCCTGAAAATGCCAATTGCCTGGCAATTATGTCAACCCACTGGTTTCTGTGCTTTCCAAGTTACTGATCTGCAACAAGTGTGCAGAACTCCTTATCGGAATGTAAGACACAGTAGAAACGGGTTGTAGCAGGGGTGAGTAAATGCCATCTTCTGTACGGAAGTACAGCTTTTAAACCTGATGATGTCTCTTAAACAACAATTTATATTTTTATGGGTAGCGTGGTGAAGGGTAAAAACCTATGTTGCCCATTGCCATTTGTGTCCTGTAGCAGCTAGTGACAAAATATGTCAAAATCCCAGAATTGCAAACAGAGGACAGCATCTGCAGGTTTAACAAAGGAACAATAACAAGTGTTATTATAACTGAAGTGTACTCCTAGCTGAATTATGTATTTTTAAGCTCTCAGATATCATTTAGACTTTGAGTTACCTGCGATGATCATCACGTTTGGAAACTGAATCAACTAAAATTACAGAATCTGTATTTGGGCCTATAAAGAGAAATGGGAAAAAAAAAAGAAGAAGTAATAAACGCCACATATTACCAATTATAACTAAAATGTTTTATTTTATTTTTCCCCAATGAAATTTCACACAAATCAAAAGTGAGACTAAGACAGTTTAGTAGATCGGCATTCATAAGTACAAGCTATCCTTCCCAATACTGTGGCCACATCATTAAAACAAACGTATAACTTCACTATAAAAGTACAATCTACTACCTTCTATACCTTTATAAATCTGCACGTTTTTTAGCCAACTTTTCAAAAACGTTGGTCCTCTTTTGGCGTTAGCTTCACCCCTTTTAGGGTGCCAGGCAAATACTCTATAGTTACCTTAAAAATACGATTTTTGTACTCACCGTAAAATCTGTTTCTCTGACGTCCATGGACTGACACAGCCTCTTAATATTTGACAAGTGGGTTTATGTCCCTGCTTGCAGGAAAGAACTTGGCAGAATGTTATAACATACATTCTAAAGACCAGAGCTGAACAGGCCCGCACAGGGGGTGGTCCCTCCGGACATAACCCACCCCCCTGCAGCCCTCAGTTCGTAACAAAGCAGTACAAACCTTAAAAGGAAGGGTTGGTGCTGTGTCAGTCCATGGACGTCAGAGAAACCGATTTTACGGTGAGTACAAAAATCTTATTTTCTCTTACCGTCCATGGACTGACACAGCCTCTTAACATTTGACAAGTTGGAGGTCCCAAAGCAGTGTCAAAAAGAGGGGTGGGAGCAAAGAGAAAGGAAAACCAAACTTCACTCCAAACACGCAGAGCTCCTCAACGGAGAAGTTGCAACTTAAACAGCGGCCTGCAACACCTTGCGGCCGAAGGAAGCATCAGAAGATGCAGCCACATCAACCTTGTAAAACTTAGAAAAGGTATGAGCGGACAACCAGGTCGCCGCCTTGCACACTTGTGCAACCGACGCTTGATGTCGGCAAGCCCAGGAAGCACCAATTGCTCTGGTGGAATGCGCCGTAACCGGAAAAGGGAGGCGCCTTAAGGGCATAGGCCTGTATGACGGTCTGTCTGATCTACCTAGAAATAGTGGCAGGGGAAACCGCTTGGCCCTGTTGTGGGCCTAACACAGCCACAAACAGCGAGTCAGACTTCTGAATGGAAGCAGTAACAGACCGGTACACCCGCAAGGCACGTACCATGTCCAGCGCAAACTCCCTGGAAAGCGACGGATGAGGACACAAGGACGGCAGGACAATGTCCTCATTAAGGTGAAAGGCCGAGACCACCTTTGGTAGAAAAGAATGTTGCGGATGCAATACAGCCTTATCCTTATGGATGACCAAGTAAGGTGGCTTGCAAGACAATGCCGCCAATTCAGACACCCATCTGAGTAATGGCTACCAGGAAAGCCAACTTCTGAGACAACGTCAAGAGAGGGATATCTCTGAGGTTTTCAAAAGGAGGTTCTTGAAGAACCGAGAGCACCAAATTCAGATCCCAAGGAGGGAGAGGAGGTTTGACAGGGGGGAGCACATGGCGAACCCCCTGCACAAAAGGTGCTAATCAAGGAATGGCCCGCTAGCGGTCGTTGAAAGAAGACAGCCAGGGCCGAAATCTGACCCTTGATGGTACTCAAAGCCAGCTTGTGGGTCACACCACACTGTAAGAACAGCAGAATCCTGGGAATGGA
The DNA here is from genome assembly GCA_029206835.1 of Rana muscosa. Taxonomy (NCBI): domain Eukaryota; kingdom Metazoa; phylum Chordata; class Amphibia; order Anura; family Ranidae; genus Rana; species Rana muscosa. The sequence goes on along the minus strand of CM055117.1, from coordinate 892,661,336 downwards.
ATACGTCCGTGGACGCCAATCTAGCTCCTCGCACATAGCGATGTAAGCTTTCCAGGTACGGTGATAAATCCTTCTAGAGGAAGATTTCCGTGCCCTCAACATGGTTGAGATGATCGAATCTGAGAGACCTCGGTCCCTCAGCACCTGGATTTCAATAGCCATGCCGTTAAAGCCAAGGACTGTAAAGCAGGATGAAGTATAGGACCTTGAGACAGAAGGTCCTCCCGCAGAGGCAGTCGCCAAGGAACGTCCGCGACGAGCCGCACAAGATCGGCGTACCAATGACGCCGTGGCCAATCTGGAGCAATGAGGATCATCGGAATGCCCTCGGCCTCCACTCTGCGAAGCAGCAGCTGCAGCGGAGGGTAAGCATATAACAGGCGATGCTGACCCCACGGGGCCACCAACGCGTCTGCCCAGGGGTCTCTGGACCTGGCCACAAACCTCGACACCTTGCGATTGAGGCGAGAGGCCAACAGGTCCACGTCCGGCGTGCCCCACCGCCGGCAAAGGAGTTGGAACACCATTCTCCCTGGTCCAACGTCTGGCGGCTCAGATAGTCGGCCTGCCAGTTGTCTATTCCTGGAATATAAACGGCCGACAAAACCGGCACGCTTCTTTCCGCCCACCTTAGGATGCGAGCGACCTCGGATGCCGCCGCTGAGCTCCGAGTTCCCCCCTGATGGTTGACATACGCCATCGCCGTGGCGTTGTCAGACTGGATCCTGACCGAGTGGCCCTATAGCATCTCCGACCACGAGGAGAGGCAAAGTCGGATCGCTCGGAGTTCTAGGCCATTGATCGGTAGACGGGATTCGGCCCGGGGTCCACAGCCCTTGAGCTGAGAGGACTCGCCAAACTCCCCCCCCCCCCCCCCAGCCTGTAAGGCTGGCGTCCGTCGTGATCACCGTCCACTGAATAGGAAGGAACGACTTCCCTGACCGAAGAGCCGGGGATCTCAACCACCACATCAGGGACGTCCTGACCGGGTGACTTACCTGGATCTGACGATCTAGTGATAACGGGGACTTACCCGAGTGTGTGATTGGGCATACGGAACGGCCTCGAAGGAGGCCACCATGAGTCCCAGGACCCTCATGCAGAAACGGATCGACGACCATTAACTGGACGTCAGAACTCGAAGCGCAGATTGAAGAGTGCAATTTCTCAGAGGGAAGGAATACCTTCGCTTCTGAGGAGTTCAGGATCAAACCGAGATACTCCAGATGCTGAGTCGGAACCAGGACCGACTTCTGAGTGTTCAAGTAGCCAACCGAAGTCCCGGAGGGTCTGACTATTGCCACATTTTCTTCTAATTCTGAGCCAGTGTCTGCTCTCAGAAGAAGATCGTCCAGATAGCCCACGATAGCAATGCCTCGCTGTCTGTCTCAGCAAAGCCAGAATCGGGGCAAGCACCTTGGTGAAAGCCCACGGTGCCGACGCTAAACCGAAGGGTAGTGCCACAAATTGATAGTGGACTTTGCCTATCGCAAAGCGCAGAAACTTCTGGTGACTTGCGCAGATTGGGACATGCAAGTAAGCGTCCTTGATGTCCAAGGATGTCAGAAAGTCCCCTGGGTGGAGCGCAGCAATCACAGTGCAAATGGATTCTATGCGGAATTTCTGAACCTTCACAAAGGCATTTAAGGCCTTAAGGTCCAGGATTGGATGGACTCCGTCCTTCTTTGGGACCACAAACAGATTCGAGTAAGACCCCTGAAACCTTTCTTGTGACGGAACCGGCACAATTACTCCGCACCTGAGCAAGTCCTGCACTGCCCCCAAGAGGGCCGCCCGACACGCTGGAAGGAGAGGGAGATTTGAGGGAAAGAATCTGTCTGGAGGCTAGGAACGGAACTCTATCCTGTACCCCGAGGTGACCACCTCGCACACCCACCGGTCGGAGATGCAGGAGGTCCACTGATCCGTAAACCTGCAAAGTCGTCGTCCCACCCCCGAGCCGGGTGGGGGCAAGACTTCATGCGGTGGCGGGTTTGGGAGCCGGCTTGGTCGGCTTACGCACCCACTGACGCTTCTGTCCACCAGCCGCAGTTTTTTCAGTCTGGGAGAGCTTACCCGTGGACTCTGACTGACGAAAAAACCTCTTCTGAGCTGGAAAGGAGGGGCCCGGCTTACGGCGGGACTCCTTACCCGTAGTAGTCTGAGGAATCAGGGTGCTCTTACCCCCCGTGACATCTTTAATAATGTCATCCTGGGCAGCAGCGAACAGCCTACCGCCCTTAAAGGGCAAGTCAGTCAGGAGTTTCTTAGAAGCCAGGTCAGCAGAGGAGGAGTGTCCAAAGTGGCATCGCACACATACACTAGGCCCTGCACCAGTTGGTGTGCCAGTGCAATGGTTTCTGGAGGAAGATTATGCTCCTGCGCAGTCTGGTGCAAAATCTTTGCCCAGTCCGTGAGTGTCTGAGACACTAGGGTCGCCGCTACAATAGGACGCAAGGCGGATCCAAGCAAGGCGAACATAGCTCTGCTCACCACTTCTGACCTCCTGTCAGTGGGGTCCTTAAAGGCAGGAGTCCCCTCCATCGGGAGAGTTGTGGCTTTATTCAACCGGGCGACCGGAGGGTCGACCACCGGAGGAGAGGCCCATTTCTTATCCAAGGCCTCCTCAAACGGGTACCTAGTAGACAGACACCGCGGAAGCGCGAAAGACTCCTGAGGCTTTTCCCAAACCTGATCTATGAATCTGTCAAAGAAAGGCATGCAAGGAAAAACTCTTAGAAGGCTTAGCTTTAAAAAGAACCAAAAAAAGGCGACAGCGTCCACCTGAGATTCCTCAGCCACAGCATCCAGCTTGAGTGTCCCCAGCATCAATGAGTTCACTTACAAGCGACCTGTCCTTTGCTGACTCAGAACCGGAGTCTTCCTCACTAGGAATGTCCAGTTCAAAAATGTCAAACAATTCAGAGCTAGGGTCCTGAGCTGCAGCTAGGCCCATATCTGAAACCGAGCACTCAACCACTAAAGATTGTGTGGGGAGAGGGCGCTTCATAGCTCCCGTGCTCTCGCACACCGCTTCCATCCTGACAAATGATTCCAGGACTGCCGACAACTGGTCCATAGGGACCGCAGGTGCTGAAGCACTGCCTGTTGCCTCTGACATGAATGGGGAAGCAGGTGAACCAGACTCCATATCGCCACTCAGACTTTTGGGTTTTTTCCTTTTTTTTTTTTTAAACCACAAAAAAAATCCACCCTCTGGCTGTGCTGGCTGCGGGGGGTTACCCAGGGGACTCACCGACAGTGGGGACCGCTTGGTTCCGCTGCCTGTGCCGCGCTGTACAGCGCGAATGAACAGTGAGGAGAATGTGAGCAGAACCGCTGCGTTCCAGCCGCGATAGAGGTCAAAGACAGAAAAATGTGCGCGGCTCCAAGAAAATGTCCGCCGCAATTATAACTGCGCCATCGCGAACCGCGGCAAGATGGCCGCCATGCGCGCAGTGTGAAAAAAACAGACAGTAAAACAGGGCGCTGAGCGGCGCCAGGCCCAACACAACACATTCCTAAGTGCAGATACCCATGAGCCCCCACCCCCCAGGGCGAGTGACCCCCCAGGCACCCCCAGACAGCACAACGCCAGCAAGGTGACAGAGAGCAGCAAAACATGGGGAGACAGGGAAAATCCCCCACACATAGGAACACACAGCATGTACTCACCTGCAGAGGCAGGAGATGCTACTTACCCGGTCCGGAAGGACCTACTGGTGTGTTCCTGACAGACCTATCACAGTTCGGTACTGAGTAGTTGTCGGCCTGGTCTACCGTGAAGAGATAGCAGGAACTGTTCAAACTTAGCGGACTATAAAAGCCAACCGGCCACCCCTGGAGTCATTGGGCATGTCGTGAACTGAGACGCACGCCGGAGCGAGGATTCAGCACGCTCGATGGTCGGACTGGGAAGACTATGAGGATATCCAATGTACCCAGCTGACAGTTGATAGAAGATCTAAAAATAAAATACTAAAATTCCAAAAAGGAATGAAAAATTCTTCAGGAGACTGGCTCCAAAGCGAGCCACATCCTCTCCTTCTGCTAGGCAGAAAAAAACTGAGGGCTGCAGGTGGGTGGGTTATGTCCGGAGGGACCGCCCCCTGGGTGGGGCTGTTCAGCTCTGGTCTTTAGAATGTATGTTATAATATTTTGCCTAGTTCTCTCCTGCAAGCAGGGACAAAAACCCACTTGTCAAATATTAAGAGGCTGTGTCAGTCCATGGACAGTAAGAGAAATTAGATTTGCTGGTTTTCTGAGTGCAGTTGCCCACCAATTATGGTTTGCAGTTTCTTTATAAATAGGCCCCTAGGTGGGGGTACTACATAAAGTGGACCTATCACCCCTTTCACAAAAGAGAGAAAAAAAAGAAAACCAACACACACACACCTCACAAAAGGGAGTACACCCCTCACATTTTTTAAAAATATTTTATTATATCTTTTCATGTGACAACACTGAAGAAATTATACTTTGCTACAATGTAAAGTAGTGAGTGTACAGCTTGTATAACAGAGTAAATTTGCTGTCCCCTCAAAATAACGCAACACAGCCATTAATGTCTAAACCGCTGGCAACAAAAGTGAGTACAGGCGGTCCCCTAGGTACAAACATCAGACTTACAAACAACTCCTACTTACAAACGGAGGACGGCAACAGGAAGAAAGAGGAAATCTACACCTAGGAAGATAAATTTACTCCTGTAAGAGTTATTATGGGAAAAAGGTACCTCCACTGATGTTTTAACACCAAGGCTTGTTTCCACAACAACCCAAAATTTTCTAAAAATAATTGCCATTGGGACAGAAAGTGAAGTGACATTTTCTGAACAGGGACACAGACATCAAAACAAAATGTTACAGGGCTGTTAATCCTTCCCTATGCTATCCAAAAAGCTTAAAAATATATTTTATTTGGCTGGAGCTACACTTATAAAAAATTTACCTGTTCCAACTTAAAGATTCAACTTAACAAACCTACAGTCCCCATCTTGTTTGTAACCCAGGGACCGCCTGTACACTTAGTGAAAATGTCCAAATTGGGCCCAATAGGCCATTTTTCCTCCCCGGTGTCATGTGACTCAGTGTTACAAGGTCTCAGGTGTGAATGGGGAGCAGGTGTGTTAAATGTGGAGTTATCGCTCTCACTCTCTCATACTGGTCACTGGAAGTTCAACATGGCACCTCATGGCAAAGAACTCTGAGGATCTTAAAAGGAAACAAACTGTTGCTCTACATAAAGATGGCCTAGGCTATAAGAAGACTGGCAAGACCCTGAAACCGAGCTGCAGCACGGTGGCCAAGACCATACAGCGGTTAAATAGAACAGGTTGAGTGCTGCCAGCATTACTGCAGAGGTTGAAGGGGTGGGGGGGGGGGTCAGCCTGTCAGTTCTCAGACCATACGCCGCACACTGCATCAAATTGGTCTGCATGGCTGTCGTCCCAGAAGGAAGTCTCTTCTAAAGATGATGCACAAGAAAGCCCGAAGTTTTCTTAAGACAAGCAGACTAAGGACATGGATTACTGGAACCGTAGTCTGATGAGACCAAAATAAACTCATTTGGTTCAGATGGTGTCAAGCGTGTGTGGCAGCAACCAGGTGAGGAGTACAAAGACAAGTGTGTCTTGCCTACAGTCAAGCATGGTGGTGGGAGTGTCATGGTCTGAGGCTACATGAGTGCTGCTGGCACTGGGAAGCTACAGTTATTTGAGGAACCATGAATGCCAACATGTACCGTCACATACTGAAGCAGAGCATGATCCCCCTCCCTCCCTTCAGAGACTGGGCCGCAGGGCAGTATTCCAACATAACGACACCAAACACACCTCCAAGATGACCACTGCCTTGCTAAAGAACCTGAGGGTAAAGGTGATCGACTGGCTAAGCAAGTCTTCCAGACCTAAACCCTATTGAGCATCTGTGGGGCATCCTCAAACAGAAGGTGGGAGGAGCGCAAGGTCTCGAACATCCATCAGCTCCATGATGTCGTCATGGAGGAGTGGAAGAGGACTCCAGTGGCAACCTGTGAAACTCTGGTGAACTCCATGCCCAAGAGGGTTAAGGCAGTGCTGGAAAATAATGGTGGCCACACAAAATATTGACACTTTGGGCCCTATTTGGACATTTTCACTTAAGGGTGTACTCCCTTTTGTTGCCAGTTTAGACATTAATGGCTGTGTGTTGTGTTATTTTGAGGGGTCAGCAAATTTGCCCTGTTATACAAGCTGTACACTCACTACTTTACATTGTAGCAAAATTGCATTTCTTCAGTGTTGTCACATGAAAAGGTATAATAAAAAATGTTTACAAAAATGTGAGGGGTGTACTCACTTTTGTAAGAATAAAAACACACACACACACACACACACACACACACACACAGTTGTGCTCATAAGTTTACATACCCTGGCAGAATTTATGATTTATTGGCCATTTTTCAGAGAATATGCATGAGAACACAAACTTTTTTCACTCATGGTTAGTGTTTTGCTGAAGCCATTAATTATAAATCAACTGTTGCCATTATTATTTAAAAAGAGTTAACAGAAACTACCCAAATTACCCTGATCCAAAGTTAACACACCCCAGTTCTTAATACCGTGCATTGTCCCCTTTAAAGGGTTTGTAAACCCTCTTTAACCACTTCAATACCAGGCACTGTCATCCCCCTTCCTTCCCAGGCCAATTTTCAGCTTTCAGCGCTCTTGCAATTTCAATGACAATTGCGCAGTCATGCAACGCTGTACCCAAATGACATTTTTATCATTTTGTTCACACAAATAGAGCTTTCTTTTGCTGGTATTCATTCATGACTCCGTTTTTTATTTTGTGCAATATACCGTAAGCGGAAAAAAAAAAGAAAAAAAAAAAAAAAGAGCGGAAATTTTGAAAAACAAAATATTTTCTTCTTTCCATTTAAAAAAAATCCAATAAATATCCAATTTTGTCATAAATTTAAGCCAAAATGTATTCTGTTACATGTCTTTGGTAAAAAAAAAAAATCCCGTTAAAGCGGAGGTTCGCCCTAAATTTTAACTTTACATTAACAATCTCCCTGCATAATTTACATACACATTTCACTTACCTTTTTTTTTCGTTCGGCTCTAATAAAGGTGAATCAGCTGTACAATTTGGCACTTCCGTCTTTTCCTCCCGCGGGAGTAGGCGTGTATTAAGTTTCCCCGGCCGCGCTGTGTGTCATGGGAGGTCTGCGCAATGTCTCCTGGGAGCAATCTGTCATGCTTCCCAGGAGATGCGTTCCAGCGAAATCTCTCGAGATTTCACTCGTCACGTGACTCAACTACCCGGTCACGTGACGAGGGCGGACATTACCTGCACAGCTGATTGGCTAGGACAGGAAATGTTGACGGCGCTGCTCGTGCGCGAGATAGAGCGGTGAATGCGGGGAGGCGCGCATTCACCGCTACCCGGAAGTCCGTGCTTGTGGGCTTCAGGATGCCCACAAGCAAAATGGAAAAGCTATGGATCACTGTATTAAAGTATTTATTCTTAAAGAAAACGGGCGGGGGATGAATAAAAACGCCAGACGAGTGAGTACTACATTGTAATCTCTATCCAAATTGAATGGACTAAAAAAAAAAAAAAAAAGATGGACCGCGGAACCTCCGCTTTAAGTGTATAATAATTGGTTTGTGTGATCATTGGGACAAATGATTTTACTGTTACATATGTGGGCTCAGGTGTTTTTACTGTGTGGGGACAGTGGGCCAGTGATCAGTGTGTAAAAAGCTGTAAAAAACAGCTCATAATCACTGACAACTCTCGTGCGAGGAGGAGAGAGACAATCGCCTAGCAACCGGCTCTCTATTTAAATCACATGACGGCTGTGATTGGACACAGCCATCATGTGTTTAGGAGGGTCAATCACAGAGCCCTCCTGCCGATCAGAGATGCGATGTGTCCGGGTGACACGAGCGCATCGGGATCGCGTGATCCCCCTCCTTCTGAGGGACTTCCTGAACGTCCACTCAGAAGGAGCAAGCGCCCACCCGGCCGTGTATGTGCAGTGGCCGGGTGGGAGGTTGTTATATAATAATAAAAAACAAACACGCAACAAACATGTCATACTATCCTCCATTGTGTAGTTAGTTTTGCACATAGTGGCCCCGATCGTCCTCTTCTGGGGTTCCCCGGCAGCGCTGGTAGCTCATCCCCACAACAGGTGTCCATATTGGAGAAGTACTCTCCTTGGTGGACATGCGTGCAGGCGCGCTCCCGAGTCCTGCTTCTGCGTGTATTCACACAGAAAGCGGGACCCCGGCGTCATTGGACTTGATTGATAGCACACACACACAAATCACCAGGGTATGTAAACTTTTGACCAGGGTCATTTGGGTAGTTTCTGTTGTGATTCTGATTTAAAAAGAGTAAAAAACACAGCTGATTATAAATTACTTCAGCCAAACGCTAACCATGAGTGAAAGAAGAGTTGGTTTTATCATTCATATTTTCTGAAAAATGGTCAAGAAATCATAAATTCTGCCAGGGTATGTAAATTTATGAGCACAAGAGTGTCTCTCTCTCTCTCTCTCACACACACACACACACACACACACACACACACACACACACACACATACATACATACATATAAATCTATAAAACAACATGTAGTGGCTGCAGCATTGGGAACATATTACATGTTCAACCGTAAAATTGGGAAGATCACGCAACATGTTCCCAAAAGGTGAACTTATCCTTTAAGATAAACTTTTTTGCCTTTACTTAAAAGTACTATATTTCCACTTTATGGTTGAGTAAAGCAGTTAGTGGTGTAACCCTGGCCTCAGAGCTGAATCTCGAGAGTTCATGTCACATGTTCTGGGAAGCAGAGTTCCAGAAAGTAAAGGAAATGGACTAAGCTGTCCTTGGCATTAATGGCAATCATGAAAATAATGAGGGGTGGGGGTGAATAAAGTATGCAAAATAAAAGCCTACAATTTATATGTATGTTTGTACATTGCAATTTCTAAAAAAGTACCTTTGGTGTAATTTTTATGCTAGGGGAGAAGCATCTCTTTACGCGCACTGCACCAGTTTATCAAAAAAATAAATAAAAAAAGATCCGTTAATAAAGTCATTTTCTGACCTTGATGCTTCTCTTGGCTGGGATGACTCTGCTCACTATGTAGGTGATGCCTATTCACGTTTCTGTTTTCATGGGTAGGTTTAAAATTTGTGGCATCATTTAACAGGAATGTGCATGACTGATCTGATGAAGTTGAACTGAAGGATGGCTGGCATAAGGGTTCCACGTCCAAAGCAGAAGGCTCCAAAGAGCTCAGACTAGAAGTGACAGGTGGAGCAGAAACGCTGCTAGAACTTAAATACCGGGATCTGTAATAGCAGACAAACATACCCTTCAGTACCATTTCCATAGGAGCACGGTCACTTCAACTGAGAGATTCAAGCAAAGCAAATACTCACACACAGTTACTTACACTTGGGGAGAACGAAAAGACACTGGCGATGTAGGGAAAAAACTTCTTCCTGTCACCGCTTGCAGTAACTGTCTATAGAGTTCTTTTTCGTCTTCCCGTACAGTCTGAAGGAGTTAAAGAATAAGGCTGATGAGACACACTTTGTAAAGATAAAATTTACTTTCATAAAGAGCAAGGTGGCTTAGCAACACAAATACAATTTAAAATCAGTTCACCTAAAACAAGCGGTGCCGCAGGCGACATTTTAGGCCTATAAGAGAGTAGAATCTAAAAAGCAGTGTTTCCACCAGGGATGAGCCGAACACCCCCCTGTTCGGTTCGCACCAGAACCTGCGAACAGACAAAATGTTTGTGTGAACTTTAGAACCCTATTAAATACAATGGACTCGAATGTTCGAAATCTAAAGTGTTAATTATAAAGGCTAATATGCAAGTTATTGTCCTAAAAAGTGTTTGGGGACCTGGGTCCTGCCCCAGGGGACATGTATCAATGCAAAAAAAAGTTTTAAAAACGGCCGTTTTTTCGGGAGCAGTGATTTTAATAATGCTTAAAATGAAAAAATAAAAAGTGAAATATTCCTTCAAATTTCGTACCTGGGGGGTGTGTATGATATGCATGTGAAGTGGCGCATGTTTCCCGTGCTTAGAACTGTCCCTGCAAAAAATGTCATTTTTGAAAGAAAAAAAAGTCATTTAAAACTCACTCGCGGCTATTAATGAATTGTCGGCTCCCGGCAATACATACAAAAGTCATTGATAAAAAAATAAAAAAAAGCGTGGGGGTCCCCCCAAATTCAATTACCAGGCCCTTCAGATCTGGCATGGATTTTAAGGGGAACTCCACCCCAAATTAAAAAAAAAATGGCGTGGAGTCCCCCTAAAAATCCATACCAGACCCCTTATCCGAGCATGCAACCTGGCCGGCCGCAGGGGAAAAGGGGGGGACGAGAGAGCGCCCCCCCCTCCCTCCTGAACCGTACCAGGCCACATGCCCTCAACATGGGGAGGATGTCCCCATGTTGATGGGGACAAGGGCCTCATCCCCACAACCCTTGCCCGGTGGTTGTGGGGGTCTGCGGGCGGGGGGCTTATCGGAATCTGGAAGACCCCTTTAACAAAGGGGACCGCCAGATCCCGCCCCCCCCTATGTGAATTGGTAAGGGGTACATTGTACCCCCTACCATTTCACGAAGAAATCGTAAATTAAAAAAAAAAAAAAAAACACAAACACCTTGAAAAAGTCCTTTATTTAAAAAAAAAAAAACCAACAACATTCCAGCGGTGAAATCCAGTGTCCCGCGGCGATCCCGATGTCCAACGCTGTCCTTCATTGGTTGTGCCTGAGCGGACCTGATGGGGAACTCCCTCTCAGTGTTTTAAATGTATAGACCCGCCCCTTCTAAAGTTCCCCATCAGGTCCGCTCAGCAGACCAGATGCGGAACATGAGAAGGGGCGGGTCTATACATGTATTACCAAAGTGAGAGCAGTTCCCCATCAGGTCCGCCCCCTCGGTATGTCGGACCCGCCTACGTCATTGGCTTGAGCGGGGAACTTCCTTCACTATGTAAATTTAAATTACAGTGAAGGAAGTTCCCCGCTCAAGCCAATGACATAGGCGGGTCCGACATACCGAGGGGGCGGACCTGATGGGGAACTGCTCTCACTTTGGTAATACATGTATAGACCCGCCCCTTCTCATGTTCCGCATCTGGTCTGCTGAGCGGACCTGATGGGGAACTTTAGAAGGGGCGGGTCTATACATTTAAAATACTGAGAGGGAGTTCCCTATCAGGTCCGCTCAGGCACAACCAATGAAGGACAGCGCTGGACATCGGGATCGCCGCGGGACACTGGATTTCACCGCTGGAATGTTTTTTTTTTTAATAAAGGACTTTCAAGGTGTTTGTGTGTTTTTAAAAAAAAAAAAAATTACGCTTTCTTCTTGAAATGGTAGGGGTACAATGTACCCCTTACCAATTCACATAGGGGGGGCCGGGATCTGGGGGTCCCCTTTGTTAAAGGGGTCTTCCAGATTCCGATAAGCCCCCCGCCCGCAGACCCCCACAACCACCGGGCAAGGGTTGTGGGGATGAGGCCCTTGTCCCCATCAACATGGGGACATCCTCCCCATGTTGAGGGCATGTGGCCTGCTACGGTTCAGGAGGGAGGGGGGCCGCTCTCTCGTCCCCCCCTTTTCCCCTGCGGCGGGCCAGGTTGCGTGCTCGGAAAAGGGGTCTGGTATGGATTTTTAGGGGGACTCCACGCCATTTTTTTTTAAATTTGGGGTGGAGTTCACCTTAAAATCCATGCCAGATCTGAAGGGCCTGGTAATTGAATTCTGGGGAACCCCCACGCTTTTTTTTTTTTTTTTACCAATGACTTTAGTATGTATTGCCGGGAGCCGACAATTCATTAATAGCCGCGAGTGAGTTTTAAATGACTTTTTTTCTTTCAAAAATGACATTTTTTGCAGGGACAGTTCTAAGCACGGGAAACATGCGCCACTTTACATGCATATCATACACACCCCCCAGGTACGAAATTTAAAGGAATATTTCACTTTTATTTTTTCATTTTAAGCATTAATAAAATCACTGCTCCCGAAAAAACGGCCGTTTGTAAAACTTCTTTTTGCATTGATACATGTCCCCTGGGGCAGGACCCGGGTCCCCAAACACTTTTTAGGACAATAACTTGCATATAAGCCTTTATAATTAGCACTTTAGATTTCTCCCATAGATTTTTCGAATTTGCCGCGAACACCCCAATTTGTTCGCTGTTCGAGTCGAACATGAGTTCGACTCGAAGCTCATCCCTAGTTTCCACTAAAGCAGGGATATGCAATTAGCGGACCTCCAGCTGTTGCAAAACTACAAGTCCCATCATGCCTCTGGGTGTCATGCTTGCGGCTGTCAGAATCTCGCTATGCCTCATGGGACTTGTAGTTTGGCAACAGCTGGAGGTCCGCTAATTGCATATCCCTGCACTAAAGCATCAAATGAGCCACACTATTGAACATAATTAAATCCAGGAGGCAGAGAAATACAACATTGTTGCATGCCTACTTCCCATTGCCTCAATGAAGGAGTCCTAAATAGCATTGCATTGACCCTGGTTTACACTGCACACCGCATGTGATACGCATAGGAATTGCCCTGCAATCCTGTGCAAATCACATGCAATTCTGCGTGGTTCGATTTAAGCCCATTCATTTTAAAATGGCTCAAATCACAACGCATTCACATAAAAAGGGTGCGGGCAGCTTTTTTTTCTTTTTTGTTCGCACTGCGTTTTGTGACCTGCTTTTGAGGAGTCAACTTTTAACTGGCATCCGCAGATCGCATGAACGCAGAGCGATTGCTATGCAGTGCGAGACACCGTACAGTGTGAACCAATTGAGTCAAAAACGTTTACGTTTTTGATAGTGTGGAAGGATCAGACAGGAATGATTTTCTCAGACAGGGAGTGAGTGAAAATCTGTAGTACAGACACAACCAAATACAAAATCTGAAACACTAATCTGGTGGGGAAAAAAAAAACAATCATTCTGTTTTGCTTCCTTCCCACCCAGCTAAATGTCAGCAGAAGGGAGGATACATTTCTATAAGGGAGTGCCAGGTAGCAGTGAGAAAAAAACAAGAACACAGTATTTAAACTAAGGGCGGCATGAATATAGATGTACTGTATATATTAATATAATTAAAGCTGCCAGTACTAAAAACACACTTCCTAAACATGTGAATAATCAAGTTAAAAACTCAAAATAAGTGCAGCGCTAAATACAAAGTATCCCCTGAGGGATATAAAGTGCAGTCAATAAACGATATATAAATAAAATTAAGTGCAATATGCAAAATGTGTTCTTATATAAATCAAATAATATATGATAAATGTTAAAGTGCAATTGTTGTCCATATAGTGTCCTTATAAAAAATCAATGGTGAAAAGACTGTGCCAATCAATTATATGTGCAAGTGCTGTGCATAGATGGGCAAAGTAGATGATAGCAGGTAAAACAAGGAAAAAAACAAGGAAAGGATCGGGGCCACTATGTGCAAAACGAACTACACAATGGAGGTTAGTATGACATGTTTGTTGCGTGTTTTTTTTTTTTTTTTTGGATCCCTTTTAAAGCATAACAGAAATCACCCAAATAGCCCTGGTAAAAAAACAAAAGTTTACATACTACATTTGTGGCTTTTTTAAGCGGAGGTCCACCTAAAAAAAAAAAAAAAAATATTAAAAGCCAGCAGCTACAAATACTGCAGCTGATGACTTTTAAATAAATGGACACTTACCTGTCCATGGTGCCCCGCGATGTCGGCAGCTGAAGCCGAGCAATCGCGAGGATCGGCTGCTGCCGCCGCCATCTTCTGTTAGGGAATCAGCAAGTGAAGCATTGCGGCTTCAGTTCCCAGTTCCCTACTGCGCATGCGCGAGTCACGCAGCACGTCCTTACTGGTCCCCGCTATCTCCTGGGACCTGTGTGTTTCCAGACAGCGGGGGGGGGGGGGGGGGGGGGATGGGGGCCGGGCGAGAAGTCACATAGACCCTGCAGATTCTGCAGGGGTTTATGTACTCAAGCGAGTGCAAAATACCTGTATTATACAGGCATCTGCACCCCCTCCCCCTGAAAGGTGCCAAATATGACACCGGGGGGGGGGGGGGGGGTTCCGAAAATCAGAGGTTCCATTTTTGTGTGGACCTCCGCTTTAACTACTTCCCGCCCGCCAGCCTTCATATAACGTCCTTGACTTTCAAGGCAACATTCAGATATCGGCTTTTTCAGCAGGCGATTCCCTACACCATAAGAATGATCATAGCGGTTGTTCCACCACTTGATCGTTCTTACAGGCAGCGAGTACGTCCCTCCCCCTCCCGTGGCACTACCGACTTACCGCTGCCATCGGTGAGTCGGAAAAACGGATCCGCCAGGCCCCGGATGTTTACCATAGAGATTTCCAGCGGACCAGATGGTCGCCGGAGTGTCTATGATCGTTCAGAGGCCAGGCGCGATGTTATTAGGTCACGCCCTGCCTCTGCATTCAAACAAATGTCGCCGCCTCGGCTAGGAATAAAAAAAAAAAAAGTGATACACACAATTTTTTTTAAAAGTGTCAAACTGAAAAAAAAAAAAAAAAAAAAAGCGCCCCTATCCCTGTGTTGGGATTCAAACCACACATGTCAGATATCGCCGTGTGCGATCGAGCGAGAACAATAATTCTAGACCTCCACCTTAAAACATGTAGCCATTAAAAAAAAAAAGTTTGGCGCATAATTTCACATTATGCAAACAAAATTGGGCTAATTTTACAGTTTAGTTATACGCATAAAACTTTTTTTTTTAAAAACAAACCACATTTGAAAAATGTATTCGCAAATACCGTGCGAGATAAAAAGTTGCAACGACCACCATTGTATTCTCTAGGGTCTCCGCTAAAAAACATATATAATGTTTAGGGGTTCCATGTAATTTTCTAGCAAAAAAAATGATTTTTACACGGAGAGAAATGTCAGAATTGGCCTGGGTGGCAGGTGCTTAAATCCCAATTAGTGTCTGTGTATAAATAGTCAATGAGTTTGTTAGCTCTCATGTAGATGCACTAAGCAGGCTAGACACTGAGCCATGAGGATGTAGAAAAGAACAGTCAAAAGACCTGCGTAACAAGGTAATGAAACTTAAAGATGGAAAAGGATATAAAGAGATATCCAAAGCCTTGAATATGCCAGTCAGTACTGTTCAATCACATAAGTGGAAAATTTGGGGATCTCTTGATACCAAGCTAAGGTCAGGTAGATCAAGAAAGATTTCAGCCACAACAACTGTTCGGGATACAAAGAAAAACCCACAGGTAACCTCAGGAGAAATTCAGGCTGCTCTGGAAAAAGATGGTGTGGTTCCACAAAAAAGCCTGCTTACAATATGCCCAACACCACCTTGACATGCCTCATTGGCTTTTTTGTGGCATTGGCGCAGTAAAGGCTTTTTTATGGCAGCTCAACCATGCAGCTCTTTCTGACAGCTCTTTTTTGTTCAAGTATCGTTGAATTGTGCTCCTTAAAAACAACTACGGCATCTTTTTGGAGAGCAGCCTGTATTTCTCCTGCAGTTACCCGTGGGTTTTTCTTTGTATCCTGAGCCAATCTTTCGCCAGTTGTGGCCGCAATCTTTGTCTACCTGACCTTGGCATCAAAAGAGCCTCTAATTTTTCACATCTTAATAAGTGAATAAAAAACACAGTACTGACTGGCATATTCGAGGCTTTGGATATCCTTTGATCTTTGTAAAGTTTCATTACCTTGTTACGCAGATCTTTTGATTGTTCTTTCTACCTCCTCATGGCTCAGTGTCTAGCCTGCTTAGTGCATCCATGTGAGAGCCAACAAATTTATTGAGCATTTATACACAGACACCAATTGTGATTTAACAAGCCACAAATGTGATAAATTAAACCTTTAATTGCAATTTTAACCTGTGTGTGCCACCTTTTGTGTCTGTACCAAGGCCAAACATTCCAGGGTATGCAACCTTTTTATCAGGGCCATTTGAGTGATTTGTTATTATGCTTTAAAAAAAAGATCCAAAAAAAAAAACTATGTGATAATAAATGGATTCATGCGATTGCTAGCCTTAAATAAAAGACAGTTTTTTGGCATGATCAGTCATATTTTCAAAATAATGCCAAAATGTCACAATTTCTGCTAGGGCATGCAAACTTTTGAGCATGATTGTATACTTACACAAACCAGCTATGAAAGTTAAACGAATGCCATACCATGTTTCTTGTTGTATATACATAATGTAGACCTATAGTCTTCATCTATAGGAAAGTGTTTTTGCAATTTTGAATGTGTTGGCTGTATTGGTTTAAAAACCTACCTTTGGAACCATTTTATTTCACACTGCCCTATGCGAACTGCTGGGATTGTCAGTTAAAAAAAGTTAATGACACCCCCAAATCAGTTCGCATATCGCAGTGCGATCTGCAAACTCGGACAGGAATCCGAGGCGCACACACTAGAGAATTTGAAGCAACTGGTCTACCCACCCCCCCAAGGCCAAAATCCAACTCTTGTGCCCCTTTCACATGGGGTGGACACTATACCAATCAGCAGGGGGATCTGCTCACAGATCACCTGCTAATCAGAGCAGAATGGGCAGATGACACCCGTGTCTGCTCAGTTTATGCAGAGCAGACAAGGACAGAGCCTACTCTGCTCTATGGGTGGTCAACGTACTCCACTGTCTGTTTACACCAAACTAGCCTCCGATCCAATTGGCCTAAACAGAAGAGGATAGATCCCCTACAGGTTTTTTTTTTAGCAGAGCGGATCAGAACCCAAAGTAGGTGCATGTAAAAACGGACACAAGGCCATTTACACCCACCTGTTTATAGGGGTGAATGGACCATCCAATTAGATCTACCTGAAAAACTGACAGGTGGACCTGACTGGGCCCATCATGTGTAAGGGGCTTCACTCTTACTCAAGATTAAACCCGGACCACCTCCAGATTGGAGAAAAGCCAGGATACGACCCACTACATAATTGCAAGGATGAAATTCATTAGAACCGTGCCAAGAAAAATCTGATTTTTTTTGTACTCACCGTAAAATCCTTTTCTCGGACGTCCATGGACTGACACAGCATCTTCATCTTGACAAAGTGGGGTTATGTTCCTGCTCAAAGGAGAAGACTAGGCAGAATGTTAGCTGTTTTACCATACACTCCCTTACCAGAGCTGAACAGCCCCGCCCAGGGGGCGGTCCCTCCAGACATAACCCTCCTACCTGCAGCCAGCAGCCTCAGTTCGTATTAAAGCAGTACAAACTAAAAAAAAGGAGGGGTGGGTGCTGTGTCAGTCCATGGACGTCAGAGAAAAGGATTTTACGGTGAGTACAAAAAAAATCCTATTTTCTCTTACTGTCCATGGACTGACACAGCATCTTCATCTTGACAAAGTGGGACGTCCCAAAGCAGTGTCAAAGAACAAGGGGTGGGAACTGGGAACAGTATCAGGGGAGAAAAAAAAAAAAAACGTCTTCACCCCAAACAAGCATAGCTCAACGGAGGAGTTGCAACATTAAACAGCCGTCTGCAAAACCTTGTGGCCGAAGGAAGCATCAGAAGATGCAGCCACATCAACCTTATAGAACTTAGAAAAGGTATGACCGGACAACCAGGTCGCCGCCTTGCACACTTGTGCGACAGATGCTTGATGTCGGAAAGCCCAGGAAGCACCAATTGCCCTGGTAGAATGCGCCATAACCGGAAAGGGAGGAGCCCGCCCCTTAAGGGCGTAGGCCTGTATGACAGTCTGTCTGATCCACCTAGAAATAGTGACAGACACAAACAGCGAGTCGGACTTACGAATCAAAGCCATAGCAGACAGGTACACCTGCAGGGCACGTACCACGTCTAACGTGTGGAGCGCAAACTCTCTGGGATGTGACGGACGAGGACATAAGGACGGAAGCACAATGTCCTCATTAAGATGGAAGGCCAAGACCACCTTCAGGAGAAAAGGCTGCGGGCGGAGCACCGCCTTATCCTTTTGGAGAACCAAGTATGGCGGTTTGCAAGACAAGGCCGCCAATTCGGAAACCCTTCTGACAGAAGTAATGGCTACCAAAAAAGCCACCTTCTGGGATAAGGTTAAGAGGGGAATCTCCCTGATGTTTTCAAAAGGAGGTTCCTGAAAAACCGAGAGCACCAAATTCTAATCCCAAGGAGGAAGATTGGTTTAACAGGGGGGAGCACATGTCGGACCTCCTGCATGAAGGTACTAATCAAAGAATGGCCCACTAGCGGCCTCTGAAAGAAAATAGCCAAAAGCTGAAATCTGACCCTTAATGGTGCTTAAGGCAAGCTTTTGGGACATAGCACGCTGTAAAAACAGCAAGATTCTGGGAACAGAATACGCCCGTGGACGCCAATCCAGCTCCTCGTACAGTGATGATGTAGGCCCTCCAGGTACGGTGGTATATCTTCCACATCGGCAGTCACCATGAAACATCCGCCACTATGCGCACAAGATCGGCGTACCAAGGATGCCGAGGCCAATCTGGAGCGATGAGGATCACCGGAACCCCCTCGGCCTCCACCCTGCGAAGAAGGCGAGGAAGCAACATCAGTGGAGGATAGGCATAAATCAGCCGATACTGACTCCACAGGGCCACCAACACGTCTGACACGTCTGCCCAGGGATCCCTGGACCTGGCCATGAATCTCGACACTTTTCGATTGAGTCAAAAGGCCTAGAGGTCCACATCCGGCGTGCCCCACCTCCGGTAAAGGAGGTGAAACACATCTGGATGCAAGGACCATTCCCCCTGGTCCAACATCTGGCGGCTCAGATAGTCCGCCTGCCAGTTGTATACGCCTGGAATGTAAATGGCGACAGAGCCGGCACGCTTCTTTCCGCCCACCTTAGGATGTGAGCGTCCTTGGACGCCGCAGCTGAGCTCCGAGTTCCCCGCTGATAATTGACATAAGCCACTGCCGTGGCGTTGTCCGATTGGATCCTGACCGAATGTCCCTGCAGTCTCCTCGACCACGAGGAGAGAAAGTCTGATTGCCCGGAGTTCCAAGACATTGATCGGTAGACGCGACTCGTCCGGGGTCCAGAGCCCTTGGGCTTGACAGAACTCCCCAGACTACGCCCCAGCCCGAAAGACTGCCATCCGTTGTGATCACAGTCCACTGAACAGGAAGGAACAACTTCCGACAGAAGGGCCGGGGATCTCAGCCACCACTTCAGGGATGCCCTGACCAGATGGCTCACCTGGATCCGACGATCCAGTGATAACGGAGACTTGTTCCAGCAAGAAAGGATCTCCTTCTGCAAGACTCGAGTGTGGAATTGGGCGTACGGCACCGCCTCGAAGGACGTCACCATGAGTCCCAGGACCCTCATGCAAAAAATGGAGTGATGACCATTTGCCCAAGACGTCAGCACCCGTACTGCAGATTGAAGAGTCTGTAATTTGTCTAAGGGTAGAAATACTCTCGCCTCCGAGGAGTCCAAGATCAATCCCAGGTACTCCAGACGCCGAGTCAGAACCAGGAGCGACTTCTGAATGTTCAGCAGCCAGCTGAATTCTCGGAGGGCCCGACTGGCTATCTCCACATTTTCCTCCAATTCTGAGCCAGAGTTTGCTCTCAGAAGAAGATCGTCTAGATAGCCCACGATAGCAATGCCTCGCTGTCTTAGCAAAGCTAGAAATCGGGGCGAGCACCTTGGTGAAAACCCACGGTGCTGACACCAAACCGAAGGCAAAAGCCACAAACTGATAGTGGTCTTCGCCTATCGCGAAGCGCAGAAACTTCTGGTGACCCGCGCAGATTGGGACATGCAAGTAGGCGTCCTTGATATCCAAGGATGCCAGAAAATCCCCCGGGTGGAGCGCAGCAATCACTGAGCGAATGGATTCCATACGGAATTTCCAAACCTTCACAAAGGCATTTAGAGCCTTGAGAGCCAGAATTGGACGGACTCCGTCTTTCTTCGGGACCACAAACAGATTTAATTAAAATCCCTGAAACCTCTCCTGTGAAGGAATCGGCACAATCACTCTGCACCTCAGCAAGTCTACACTGCCCCTAAAAGGGCAGCCCGACACGCTGGCAGGAGAGATTTGAGGGAAAGAATCTGACTGGTGGCCAGGAAAGGAACTATATCCTGTACCCCGAGATAACCACCTCGCACACCCACCGGTCGGAGACCTGGGAGGTCCACCGATCCGCAAGCTTGCGAAGCCGTCCCCCCACCCCAGAGTCGGGCGGGGGCAAGACTTCATGCGGTGGCGGGCTTGCTTGGCTTACGTACCCAGGGATGATTCTGTCCCCCAGTCGTACCCTCGTCATTCCTGGAGAATTTTTCCACGCGATTTGACTGACAAAAAAACCTCTTCCGAGTGGGAAAG
Source organism: Rana muscosa (assembly GCA_029206835.1). NCBI lineage: Eukaryota > Metazoa > Chordata > Amphibia > Anura > Ranidae > Rana > Rana muscosa. The sequence continues at coordinate 892,640,941 of CM055117.1, read as the reverse complement.
GAAGGACCTGGCTTACGGTGCGGCTCCTTCGCCTTAGGAGGCTGAGGAAGAAGGGTGCTCTTAACCCCCCCCCCGTGACATTTTTAATAATGTCATCCAGGGAAGTGCCAAATAGCCTTCCGCCCTTGAATGGCAAATCCGGCAGGAGCTTCTTAGAGGCCAGGTCAGCAGACCAGCATTTTAACCAGATCAGGCGACGCAAAACCACCGCAGACACTGTGGCCATAGAAATTAAGGGGGCAACGTCCATAGTGGCATCGCACACACACACTAGGCCCTGTACCATCTGGTCTGCCAGTGCAATGCATTCCGGGAGGAAGATTATGCCCCTGCACATACTGTTGCATAATCTTCGGCCATCCCGTGAGCGTCTGAGTCACCAGGGTCGCCGCTACAAGAGGACGCAGCGCAGATCCCAACATGGTGAACATGGCTCTGCTCACCATTTCCGACTTCCTATCAGTAGGGTCCTTAAAAGCAGGGGTCCCCTCAACCGGCAAAGTTGTGGCTTTATTTAAAAATAGGCGACCGGGGGGGGGGGGGGGGGCGATGTCGACCTCCGGAGGAGAGGCCTATTTTTTAATCAGGCTGTCCTCAAAGGGGTACCGCCAGATGCTGAGAGACCGCAAAGGTCTTCGGTGGTTTGTCCCAAACCTGGTCAATGAATCTATCAAAAAAAGGTGTATAGGGAAAAACCTTTTTAGAAGGCTTAGCTTGAACAGAAACAAAAGGAGACTGACTCCACACAGGCTCCTCAGCCGCAGCATCCAGCTTGAGTGTCCCTAACAGCATCAATGAGTTCACTAACAAGTGTCCTGTCATGTACTGACCCAGATAAGAAAAAGTCTTCCTCACAAGGAATGTCCGGGTCAAAAATATCCAAAAATTCAGAGCTAGGGTCCTGTGCCGCAGCAATGCCCATATCTGAATCAGAGAACTTCCCTGGAGATGGTGTGGGAAGAGGGTGCTTAATCGCCCCCTTGCGCTCGCACGCCGCTTCCATCCTGGCAACAAATGATTCCAGGACTGCCGACAACTGTTCCATAGGGACCGCAGGTGCAGCAGCACTGCCAGTTGCTTCTGACCTGAAAGGGGAGGCAGGTGACACTGACTCCATACCACCACCCTCTGAGACTTTGTCCATATGAGAGAGAAAGTCCACCCTCCGGCTGCACTGACTGTGGGGGGGTTACCCAGGGGACTCACCAACCCGGCTAGGACCGCAGTCTGTGCCCGTCCTCTACAGCGCAGCACCCGCGAGTGAACAGTGAGGAGACTGGACGGCGCAATTCTCCTCACAATCAGCGAGAGGCCAAACCAGCACAAAAGCGTGCGCGGCTACAAGAAACTGGCCGCCGCAATAACAAGTGCACCACAGGCGACTACGGCAAGATGGCCGCCAATGCGGTTTTTAATAGTAAAAGAAACAGTGAAAACATGGCGCTCAACAGCGCGCAAGGCCCCCACTGACACAGCCAATCCCCCAAAACCTCATGAAGATCCCTGTGGACCCCCACCAGGACAGAGAGACCCCCAGTTAGCGCACCATAGTGTAGGTGACAGAGCAGTAAAAAAAAACAAAAAAACAGGGGAGACAGGGAAAAACCCCCCTACCATAGGAACACACAGTATGTACTCACCTGCTGAGGCAGGGGAACAGTACTTACCCGTCCAGCTAGGACACACTGGTGTGTTCCTGACAAGCATATCACAGTGCAGTACTGAGCAGCTGTCGGACAGTCCACCGCGAAAGATACAGCAAAACTGTTCAATCTTCTGCGGACCCTGGAGCAAAAAGCTCACCGGCCACCCCTGGAGCCATGGGGTATGTCGTGAACTGATCTCACGCAGAGCGAGGATCAGCACGCTCGATGGTCGGACTGGGAAGACTACGAGGATAGCGAACTACCCAACCTGTTGCCCAGCCGACAGTTGATAGAAGAATCTCAAATAAAATAAAGTTCAAAAAAGAACAAAAAACATTTATTCAAGAGACTGGCTCCGAAGAGAGCAACGTCCTCACCTCTGCTAGGCAGAAGAAAAAAAAAATGAGGCTGCAGGTAGGAGGTTTATGTCCGGAGGGACCGCCCCTCTGGACGGGGCTGTTCAGCTCTGGTAAGGGAATGTATGTTAAAACATCCAACATTCTGTCTAGTCTTCTCCTTTGAGCAGGAACATAACCCCACTTTGTCAAGATGAAGATGCTGTGTCAGTCCATGGACGGTAAGAGAAAATATGATTTCAAAGCTCTAAAGATAATTGGCAATAGGAATGACTAAAATCAGAGATTCCTCAGTTTTTCCGAGACCCTGGCTTCAACAGCCATGCTATTAAACAAAAGGGACATTAAAGAAGGATGGACACTTGAACCTTGCTACAAAAAGTTGGGTTGATCCACAAGGACTGTTCGCCAACATGTTTACACATGTCAGGAGTACCATGTTTTCCTGGGCCAAACCATGGTGGTCAGGATCACTGGGATGCCTTCACTCAAATCATGCGAGGCAGAAGCAGTGAAGGCATAAACTAGGGAGAACTGATCCCATGGTATCACCACAGCATCCACCCAAAGCGCTCGAAGACCCCTGGTCCTGGAGACAAACCTGTCCAGCTCTTTATTGAAACTGGGCACCAGAAGATCCACATCTAGGAGTTCCCCAGTCATCAGAATTGCTCATACACCTCTGAGTGAACAGCCCACTCTCCTAGAGACAGTTGTAGTAGGCTGAGAAATCCACCTGCCAACTTTTAATGCGTGGAATGTGAACGGTGTACAGGGAGTACCACCTAAGACAGGAAGAGATCCAATTTCTCCTGAGCAGCCAAACTTCTGGTGCCTCCTTGATTTAATGTACGCCACTGCTGTGGCATTGTTCGACTGGACCTTTACAGACCCTTCAGCTACACCAACCAATGCAGTAGGGCAAAGTGAACTCATCCTCAATTCCAGGATGGTGATAGTCAATAACCTTTTCTGCAATGCCAAGTTCCCTGGATTGAGAGATTGTCCAGTACTTCACTTCAACTTATCAGGCTAGAATCTGTTAGGACCATCTTTAGGATCCGCGTCACTAAAATATTTTTTTTCTTTAACCACTTCCCGCCCGGCCTAGAGTAATATGACGGCCACAGGAAACCTTCGTCCCTCCGGGCGGCCATCATGACGTCTTGGGATTCCCTGCAGTGTGGAGCACGCGCGCCGCATCACTGGGGACCCGATGCGCGTGCCCGGTGGCCGCGATGTCCGCCGGGCACCCGCGATTGCTTGTCACAGAGCCAGGGACATGGATCTCTGTGTGTAAACACAGAGATCCACGTCCTGTCAGGGAAAGGAGACCGATGGTGGGTTCCTTGTACGTAGGGACACCAATCAGTCACCTCCCCCAGTCAGTCCCCTCCCCCTACAGTTAGAATCACTCCATAGGGAACACATTTAACCCCTTGATCGCCCCCTAGTGTTAACCTCTTCCCTGCCAGTCACATTTATACAGTAATCAGTGCATATTTATAGCACTGTTCGCTTTGTAAATGGTCCCAAAACAGTGTCAAAAGTGTCCGATCTGTCCGCCGCAAAATCGTAATCCTGACAAAAACCACCATTACTAGTTAAAAAAAAAAAGTCATAAATCCCCCATTATGTAGGCACAATAACTTAAGCGCAAACCAATCAATATACGCTTATTGTTTTTTTGTTTTTTTCTTTACCAAAAATATGTAGAAGAATACGTATTGGCCTAAACTGAGAAAAAAATTTTTTTTTTAAATAAAATTGGGATATTTACTATAGCAAAAAAGTGTTTTTTTTTCAAAATTGTCAGTCTTTTTTTGTTTATAGCGCAAAGAATAAAAACCGCAGAGATGATCAAATACCACCAAAAGAGAGCTCTATTTGTGCTGAAAAAAAAAAATTCTATTTTGTTTTGGAGCCACGGCGCAATTGTCATTCAAAGCCTGACAGTGCTGAAAGCTGAAAATTGGCCTGGGCAGGAAGGGGGTGAAAATGCCCGGTATTGAAGTGGTTAAACGTAACAAACATGTTATACTTACCTGCTCTGTGCAGTGGTTTTGCACAGAGCAGCCCAGATCTGCCTCTTCTCAGGTCCCTCGTTGGAGCTCCCTCCTGCCGAGTGCCCCCACAGCAAGCAGCTCGCTATTGGAGCACCCGAGCCACTGCTCTGGGTCCATTTAGACACAGAGCCGTGGGTCAGCCCCAGCTTCTCTATCTCTTCATTGGCTCACTGACCGCAGCGGGAGCCAATGGCACCCTGCTGTTGTCTCAGCCAATGAGGGAGAATGCCAGGCATCCAAAACTCTAGTGAAACCAAGCTGGATTGAGATGGGCTCATGCACCTGAAGGTTTTTTTCTTAATGCATTAAAGGGGTTGTACAGGTTTGTTTTTATTTTCTAAATAGGTTCCTTTAACCACTTAAGCCCCGGACCATTTGGTAGCTAGAGGACCAGAGGTGAATTCAGAATTTTGCACTGCGCTGCTTTAACTGTAAATTGTGCGGACATGCAATGTTGTACCCAAACGAAATTTGCGTCCTTTTCTTCCCACAAATAGAGCTTTCTTTTAATGGTATTTGATTGCCTCTGCGATTTTTATTTTTTGCGATATAAAACGGAAAAAGAGCGAAAATTTTGGGAAAAAAATGATATTTTCTACTTTTTGTTATAAGAAAAATCGAATAAACTCAATTGTAGTCATACATTTAGGCCAAAATGTATTCAGCCACATGTTTTTAGTAAAAAAAATGTCAATAAGCGTATATTTATTGGTTTGCGCAAAAGTTATAGAGTTTACAAACTAGGGTACATTTTCTGAAATTTACACAGCTTTAAATTTATGACTGCCTATCTCATTTCTTGAGGTGCTAAAATGACAGGGCAGTACAAACCCCCCCAAATGACCCCATTTTGGAAAGTAGACACCCCAAGGAAATTGCTGAGAGGCATGTTGAGCCCATTGAATTATTTTTTTTTGTCCCAAGTGATTGAATAATGACTAAAAAAAAAAAAATTACAAAAAGTTGACACTAAATGATATATTGCTCACACATGCCATGGTTATATGTGGAATTACACCCCAAAATACATTTTTCTGCTTCTCCTGAGTACGGGGATACCACATGTGTGGGACTTTTTAGGAGCCTAGCCGCGTACGGGACCCCGAAAACCAAGCACCGCCTTCAGGATTTCTAGGCACAAATTTTTGATTTCACTCCTCACTACCTATCACAGTTTCGAAGGCCATAAAATGCCAAAATCGCACAAAACCCCCCGAAATGACCCCATTTTGGAATATAGACACCCCAAGCTATTTGCTGAGAGGAATGGCGATATTTTACAGCTCTCATTTGTTTTTGAAAATGAAGAAAGAAAATATATATTTTTTTTTTTTTCAATTTTCAAAACTTTGTGACAAAAAGCGAGATCTGCAAAATACTCACAATACCTCTCAGCAAATAGCTTGGGGTGTCTACTTTCCAAAATGGGGTCATTTGGGGGGGTTTTGTGCTATCTGGGCATTCCATGGCCTCCAAAACTGTGATAGGCAGTGAGAAGTGAAATCAAAAATTTACACCCTTAGAAAGCCTGAAGGCGGTGCTTGGTTTTTGGGGTCCCGTACGCGGCTAGGCTCCCAAAAAGTCTCACACATGTGGTATCCCCGTACTCAGGAGAAGCAACAGAATGTATTTTGGGGTGCAATTCCACATATGCCCATGGCATGTTTGAGCAATATATCATTTAGTGACAACTTTGTGCAAAAAAAAAAAAAAAAAAAAAAGAAAAGAAAATTGTCATTTTTCCGCAACTTGTGTCAACATATAAAATATTCCATGGACTCCAACATGCCTCTCGGTATATAGCTTGGGGTGTCTACTTTCCAAAATGGGGTTATTTGGGGGGGTTTTGAACTGTTCTGGCATTTTATACACAACATTAGGAAGCATACATCCACTCTTCTAACCACTTGAAGACAAAGCCCTTTTTGACACTTTTTGTTTACATGAAAACATTTTTTTTTTTGCAAGAAAATTATGTTGAACCCCCAAACATATATATTTTTAAAGCAAAGGCCCTACAGATTAAAATGGTGGGTGTTGCATTTTTTTTTTCTACACAGTATTTGCGCAGCGATTTTTCAAACGCATTTTTTGGGGACAAAATACACTTTTTTTAATTTTAATGCACTAAAACACACTATATTGCCCAAATGTTTGATGAAATAAAAAAGATGATCTTAGGCCGAGTACATAGATACCAAACACGACATGCTTTAAAATTTCGCACAAACGCGCATTGGCGACAAACTACATACATTTTTAAAAGCCTTTACAGGTTACCCCAGTAGATTTACAGAGGAGGTCTACTGCTAAAATGACTGCCCTCGATCTGACCTTCGCGGTGATACCTCACATGCATGGTGCAATTGCTGTTTACATATGACGCCAGACCGACGCTTGCGTTCGCCATTGGGCAAGAGCAGGGCAGGACAGGGGTGCTTTTTTTTTTATTATTAATTTTGCTTTTTTATTTTATTTTTAAATTGTTCCTTCCAAGTATTTTTTTTTTTGTTATCATTTTTATTGTTATCTCAGGGAATGTAAATATTCCCTATGATAGCAATAGGTAGTGACAGGTACTCTTTTTTGAAAAAACTGGGGTCTTCTAGACCCTAGATTTTTCCTCTGCCCTCAAAGCATCTGACCACAACAAGATCGGTGTGATAAAATGCTTTCCCAATTTCCCAATGGCGCTTTTTATATCCGGGGGGGGGGGGGGGCATTCCCTCCCACTGCTTGTAAAAGCAGTCCAGAGGCTAATTAGCCGCTAGGATTGCTTTTACATGAAAGCCGGCCGCAGGCTGAAAAGAATGATACCAAGATGATACCTAAACCCGCAGGCATCATTCTGGTATAAACATTCAAAGTCCAGCAACATACCAGTACGTTGCTGGTCCTTGTTGGACATGTATTGTAATCTTTTTTTTTCATGCAGCCAGTTGGCTGAACGAAAAAAAGAGATTGATCGGTGGGTATGCCCACCATTAGAATACCGCCCTTCATCCACCCACTTCCAATGATGGGCATACACGCACCATTTATATATGCCGAAGCATGGGGGCATCCTCCCGCAAAAAAGTTATGCCGCACACACATGGTTGGACTTTTCCACGGGCAAGCCTCTGTCGGAATTTCGACCGTATGTACGCGGCATTAGGAGCAAAATCGCTCCTCCGCCCCTGCTGCCCCAATGCTTCGGCATATTTGCTTTTTTTTTTTTAACTGTGGTGGTGAAATCACCTCCTACAGCACTGGAGTCGCAGGGATCAGGCCTGTCTCTGCGAACGCTGCAGTTATGTGTGTTTTTGTTTTGTAAGTGACAGTGATCGATCGATACTGCACTTGGGTGGCCTGGGCTGGACGGAAGGGCAAAACGCAGGTGCCAGCAGGTATCTGGGCTGATCCCGCTAACACTGCGTTTTTGGGAACCCTAAACTGCTGGGGACGCTAGTATAGATCTGATCAGATATTGATCTGTTCAGATACTATACCACTAAGGGGGGTGTATGCTTCACGCGTGGGTGTTAGCGTTACTGGCACTAACCTGACGCTGCCTGGGGTGTGACGCAGACCCTCTCTGACGCTAAAACCTAATTGATATCACCCACCGGGCGATCAGGGGGTTAAACCTTTATTGGGTTATATACGGCGGGTGCCCTGACACTATAAAAAGCAAACTAACTAACCAGCGTCACCCGTAACACTTATATGGTGATCACTGGTGAAAGGGTTAACTAGGGGCAATCAGGGGGTTAAAACCTTTATTAGATAATATATGGGGGTACCTGAAGCTATAAAAACCTGTGGCGAACCTAAAAAAAATTACTGGCTACCGATCTGCATCACCGACACTAAGACAGCGTTTAGAAAAACGATCGCTTAGCAACAGTGGTGATAGGGGGTTAAAGGGTTACCTGGGGGGCGATCAAGGGGGTTAAACCTTTATTAGATAATATATTGGGGTACCTGACGCTATAAAAACATGCGGCGAACCTAAAAAAAATTACTGGCTGCCGATCGGCATCACTGACGCTAAGACAGCGATCAGAAAAATGATCGCTTAGCGACAGTGGTGATAGGGGGTGAAAGGGTTATCTGGGGGGTGATCAGGGGGTTAAACCTTTATTAGGGGGGTTAGGGGGCTACACTGGACCTAAGACTAAACTTTGGTGACACTTTTAGAGTCACAAATGTCACTGATTGCAGTGATCACTAAATAAATGGTCACTGCAATCAGTGACACTGACTGGGGGCTGGGGGGGGGGGGGCGATTTATGTCCCTATGTGTCCTGGTGTCAGTGTAGTGTTGTGTGCACTGACCTGATGTCTTCTCTTGTACGGCGCTCGGTATATGTGAGCGCCGCACCAGAGATGACATCACTTCCTCCTGCTCCCTCTGTCTGACACAGACAGAGGGGGCATTTCCATTCGCCGGGAGCGATCGCGAGGGGGTGGCCGGAAACGAATGGCTACCCCCTCATCCCGGAACGCTCCCGGACACTTAGCCACCGCTCACTGTATAGGAGGGGGGTCCGATTGGACCCCCCAACTATACAAAGGCAATCACGTACACTCTACGTGATTGTGCCTGTCGGTGCCATTCTGCCGACGTATATATACAGTGAGCGGTCGTTAAGTGGTTAAGCTAGTGCATTGTTGGTTCACTTACCTTTTCCTTTGATTTCCCTTCTAAATGCTTTTTTTCTTTTTCTGAATTTCTCACTTCCTGTTTCTCCTCAGTAAAATTCACACCATCATCCGAGCGGTGTTTACTCAGCCAGAACAGCTTATTGAGGAGTAACAGGAAGTGAGGACGACAAAGAAAACAAAAAAAACAACATTTAGAAAGGAAATCGAAGGAAAAGGTAAGTGAACCCATTTGGAAAATAAAAAAATAGGATTTTTATAACAGCTTACCTGTAAAATCCTTTTCTTGGAGTACATCACGGGACACAGAGCGACCTAGTCATTACTAATGGGTTATATAGTTACCGTCAGGTGCTGGCACTGGCAACTTCCAAAACCTGAAGTACCCTCCCCTATATAAGCCCCTCCCATCCGGGAGCACCTCAGTTTTGTAGCAAAGCAATAAGTGTCCCCAAAGAGGGGCGGGAGCTCTGTGTCCCGTGATGTACTCCAAGAAAAGGATTTTACAGGTAAGCTGTTATAAAAATCCTATTTTCTTTCTCGTACATCACGGGACACAGAGCGACATAGTCATTACTAATGGGATGTCCTAAAGCAATGCCAAATGAGGGGGGGATACACCATATATAAGCTGAGCGCTATCAGACATGAGGATCTTTTGCGGCCTGCAACACACTGCGCCCAAAGGCGACATCCTCCTGACTTCTAACGTCCACCTGGTAGAACCTAGTAAACGTGTGTACTGAAGACCATGTTGCGGCCTTACAGACTTGAGCCAGGGAGGCCTGGTGATGCACTGCCCATGAAGTTCCAACTGCTCTCGTGGAGTGCGCCCTAACTTTGAACGGAGGCGGTCTACTTCTCAAGCTATAGGCTTGTATTATGACCTGTCGAATCCACTTGGCTAAAGTAGATTTTGACGCTGCCTGACCCTTTCTGGGGCCTTCCGGCAGAATAAACAAAGTATCCGTTCTGCGAATCTGAGCAGTGGCTTTTAGATAAGCTTTAACTGCTCTTACTACATCCAAAGAATGCAATAACTTTTCCTCTACCGAAGTAGGCTTGGGGAAAAAAGAAGGAAGAACCACATCTTGGTTCAAATGAAAACTCGATACCACCTTAGGAAGAAAGGCTGGATGAGGACGTAACACTACTCTGTCCTTATGGATAACCAGATATGGCTCCTTACAGGACATAGCTGCTAATTCCGATACTCTTTTAGCCGAACAAATGGCTACTAGAAAAATCAATTTCCTGGTGAGAAGCACTAAGGAAATATGCTGTAATGGTTCAAATGGTTGTTTCTGTAGAACCGACAGAACCAAGTTTAGATCCCATGGACATATGGGAATATTAACCGGAGGACTAATACGCATCACTCCTTGTATAAAGGCTTTGACTAGTGAATGCGAAGCCAAGGGCCTTTGAAAAAATATTGACAAGGCCGAAATCTGACCTTTGATAGTACTCAAGGCAAGCTTCCTATCTACAGCCCATTGTAGGAAGTCCAGAATTCTACCTATTACGTATTTACGTGGATGCCATTTCCTGGCCTCACACCAGGCGATGTACGCCTTCCAGATTCTATAGTAGATCTGCCTGGATACCGGTTTCCTGGCATTGATCATGGTAGACACCACAGCATTAGAGAGCCCTCTCCTTTTTAGAATGTGGGCTTCAATAGCCAGGCCGTCAAACCTAGGGCTGGTAAGGAAGGGTGGTATATCGGTCCCTGCGAAAGCAGGTCCGGACGATGTGGGAGGGTCCAAGGACTCCCCACAGACATTTTTACAATCTCCGCGTACCATGCTCTTCGGGGCCACGCTGGAGCCACCAGAATCACTGGTTTCTTTTCTACCCTGATTCTGCGGAGTAATCGAGGTAACAATTGTGGCGGTGGGAATGCATATATCAGCTTGAACTGATCCCAAGGGAACACTCGGAAAACCTCGGGATGAAGGGACCATTCCCCTGGGCATAATTGTTGGCGACTTAGAAAGTCCGCCTTCCAATTCTCCACCCCTGGAATGAATACCGCAGATATGGCTGGGACATATCTTTCTGCCCATCTCAGGATGTAATTTACTTCCCTTTGGGCTGCACGACTCCTGGTGCCCCCCTGACGATTGATATATGCCACTGCTGTGGCATTGTCTGACTGAACTCTGACAGGGGACCCTTGGAGTTTGGATGTCCATGCTACTAGGGCATACCGGGCTGCTCGTATCTCTAAGAGATTGATGGGCAGGGCCTTTTCCGCATCCGACCATCTGCCCTGGAGAGACCATTGCTCCAGTACTGCTCCCCAGCCTAAAAGGCTGGCATCTGTAGTGACCACCTTCCAAGAAATCGGACTGAAGGATTTCCCTCTTTCCAGATTCCGGGGAACCAACCACCAACGGAGGCTTCTGCGAACGGAAGGGGACAAGGACATTGGTACGTCCAGAGCCTGAACTTTTTTGTTCCAGGCTGACAGTATGGCCCTTTGCAACTTCCTTGAATGGAATTGACCGTAGGGTACTGCTTCGAATGATGCCACCATTTTTCCCAGCAGCCTCATGCACAGGCGTATGGATGGCTGTCTTTTTGAACCCACTAAGTGGATCAAATCTCTCAAAGACGACCCCTTTTCTCGAGGCAAGAAAATTTTTCTCTGGTCTGAATCCAGCCTTAGCCCCAAGTATTCCAGACTTTTGACTGGTTTTAGGGCTGACTTGTCTCGGTTGATAATCCAACCGTGATATTCCAGATACTTGATTGTCTCGTGAACAACCACTTCTAGTTTTTCCACTGAGTGGTCTATCAGCAACCAGTCGTCTAGATATGCCATTATCGTTACACCTCGTGTTCTTAGATTGGCCAATAATGGGGCCAGAATTTTTGTGAACACTCTTGGTGCTGTGGCCAGACCGAAGGGTAAGGCTCTGAACTGAAAATGGCGCCCTTCTATCGCAAAGCGTAGACATTTTTGGTGGGCTGGAAAGATGGGGATGTGCAAATACGCATCTTTGATGTCGATCGAGGCTAACCATTCCTCCCCTTGTAGGGCAGTGGCTACCGATCGGATCGACTCCATCCGGAAAGTCCTGATATGTAGGAATTTGTTTAGCCCTTTTAGATTTAATATGGGCCTCACGTCCCCGTTTGGCTTCGGAACTGTAAAGAGGTTTGAGTAAAACCCGAACCCCCATTCTTCCAGGGGGACCTCTATAATTACTGCTTGAAGCAATAATTGTTCCAGTGCCAACAGGAGGGATCCTCTCTTCTGGGGATCCCTTGGCACGTTCGACCTTATAAAGCGGGAAGGAGGGGAGTTTTTTAACTCCAATTTGTATCCCAGATTTACTGCGGAGAGCACCCATCTGTCTCGGATCGTGTCCCGCCAGGTTTCTGTGAACAACTGAAGTCTTCCCCCCACCCGATTGGGTGGGGGCAACCCTTCATGCATTTGACTTTGGGGGAGGTTTTGTACCTCTCCTGCTCCAGGGCTTCTTGTTACCCTGCAACTGTCCCTGATTTTTACCTCCGGGATTTGACCGGAGAGGCCGTCGGAACTGTTTCACAGCCGATGTCCTAGGGACTGGAGAAGCCGGCCTCTTAAAAGAGGGACCTCTAACTATTTTTGACCGGCAAGAGTGTACTTTTACCGCTGGAAATTCTCTGGATATACTTGTCCAGGTCTTCCCCGAATAAGCGCTCCCCATTAAATGGGAAGCTGACCAGCAATTTTTTACAGGGAGCTTCAGCAGACCAGTTTTTGAGCCATAGAAGCCTGCGCATATGTACTACAGACAGCGTAAGGCGGGAGGCCTGATGGATTGAATCCTTTATAGCGTCCACCGCAAAGCATAAGGCTCTAGGTAGATCAGCTAGAGCAAGAGCCTGCTGATCTGGCACGTCCCTTAAGACCTGTTTCAACTGATCCTTCACTGCTTGGCAGACCCCTATAGCTGCCACTGCTGGTTGTGTCACCAATCCTGCTGTAGAAAAAGCAGATTTCAATAAGGACTCCAATTTTTTATCTATTGGGTCCTTGAACATTTGGACATTTTCCACCGGACATGTCAGTGATTTATTCACACAAGAGATGGCTGCGTCCACTGTAGGGACCTTCCATTTTCTGACGAACTTATCCTCCATAGGATAGACCACCGGAAATCTCTTGGGGGGAGTAAATATTTTGTCAGGATGCTCCCAATCCTGGTAAATGAGCCCCTCCAGTAAAGGATGGATCGGAAAAGAACAAACAGTCTGGGGAGCTTTTAGCGACCCCAACGAGGAGACAGAAGAGGAGGATGGCTCCGCAAGTGGCATTTTAAATGCTGATCGGACCATATTAGTCAGGGACTGCACCCATAACCTCTCAGCATGTGATGCTGAGAACGGCTCCTCCACTGTTGATTCCTCTACAACTGAATCAACCTCATCCTGATCCCCCTCAGGTAGGTCGTTCTCTGTATGGGACTGTTGCTCTGTTAACAGGCACTCTGAGGGAGGAGACGGAGATCGAGCGCTTTTCTCCTGTGACAGGGAAGCAGCAATTAGTGCTGACAATCTCTCTTCCAGCCCTCCCAGAGCTGAGGAAAAAACCTCCTCTGTTACATACACAGGAGCAGGTGAACTGGGGACAGCCACAGTACCAGGTACTCCTGGGGGTGCCCTACGGTCACTAACCTCTGATTCTTCAGGGGAGACTGGTGCAGCCAAAGCATGCCCAAGATCCTCAGAGCCCGATGGAGACCCCCTATTCCTCCTGGAATTTCTAGTCCCGGAGTTTTTAGACGGCATATTCCTAAGCCACAAAGCTGAGGTATTCCAGCCGAAAATACACCAGTTACTGATAATAGTCTAGCATAAATGCTGCTATAATAAACAGTTGGTGTCTACTAATGTGCCTTTCTAGGGGATGCCTGTATCAACCGCTTGCTGTATGCCTTTAAATGTTGCCAGCTCTGTCTCTGCCATAATGTGGCTTTTTAAAAACCTGCTGGGACGCCCGCACATGCGCAGAAGCGCTGCGGCGCGCACAGAGCGTCATCCCCCAGGCCCCGCCCCTTTTTCCGGCCACCTCTATATATAGAGGCGCGTGCACGCGCACGCGCGCGGCCACGTGCGCGGCCACGTGCGCCTCGGCGCTAATTTTCAAACATGGAAACCAGGGACAGGAGCCAGGGCCCCCTTTGCCGCAGGCCGGGGGATAGACGAACACTGCAACATGGCAGAGGAAACAGTTTCCTGTAGGAGAACTCACCAGCTGCCTGGACTTTGCTCTCTGAGAAGAAACTAGTCCATATGACAAGAAAAACATTCCACAGCGGCCTCTAGTGGACAAACACAGGTACCGCAGTTCAATATACTAAACATATATAAAAAAACATTCTTTTTTTTTTTTTTTTTTTCTTGACCACCATTAAAAATTATTACATTTTTTTTTTTTAGTAGTTACAGGCATGCACAGATATTAGCGGGAATACCGTTAGGTAACAGACAGAAAGACAAATTAGGCTTGGGGGTCCCCCAATAGAACCAAGTTCCTGGGGGCCCCCACTTACCTGTTCCCCGCCGCAGGACTTTGTTTGGTCCACAAAAGCCCAAACTTCACCTATCACGGCAGGCATTGTAATCAAACCTTCAGGGACCGGGTTCCCAAGGATTCCACTCCCCTGGACCTGTATAGCACCCTGCACAGAAAACATCTTGGTCGTGGGTATGACCAGAGCTCTGGATCCCAGGGTCCAGCTCTCCTAAGAGAAGCATTACAGGCAGAACCTTGCTCTTCTCTGCAAGGCCCGGGTACCGACCGTTTAGCTATGAAGCTTTTTTGGTCGGATCCGGAATAGCTTACTGAGGCCCAAAAGAACCTGTACGCAAGCTCAGTGAAAAACACATGTTTCTTCTTGGCCAACACCTTAGACACTGGCAAAAAACTGAGGTGCTCCCGGATGGGAGGGGCTTATATAGGGGAGGGTACTTCCGGTTTTGGAAGTTGCCAGTGCCAGCACCTGACGGTAACTATATAACCCATTAGTAATGACTGTCGCTCTGTGTCCCGTGATGTACGAGAAAGAAATGAACTTTACAACTCCTTTAAGATTAAAAAAAAACTTCTGACTTTAGAACCACTTTAAACTACATCAAAGAGGATGACTGCAAACTCCGGTTTCATGTCACTAAAACATGCCACTCGAGGCCTGCCTGGAATAAAACTGGGAAAAGGGCACCATCTTGAAAGCGGCTGCCATTCTTCCCAGAATCGTCATGCAAAAGACAAATTCAAGGGATTTGTCAAAATCTTGAGCAAGACCACCTGGGGACCTCAGAGCAAGATATTTGCTCAAAGATAGGATCACTTTTGTCTGGATGGTATCCAGGGTCAAGTCTAAATATTCCAACCTCTGGGTTGCAACTAAGGCCGACAACATCTCTAAATTTAGAACCCATCTGAACCTTTCCAGAGTGTGCAGCATGCGAGTCAAATTGGTCTCCAGCAGTGAAGTGAATTGCTCCCTTAAAAGGAAAAATTGTTCAGGTATCCTATAACAGGGATACTTCTGGGAAAGCAAGAGCCCCAGAACTAGAACCCTTTAGAAAACTCTGGGAGCTGTGGACAGGCCAAACAGTACAAAAGTGGTGGACCTCCAAAACACAAAAACCTTTGGCGAGGTAGAAAAATTGGAATGTGCAGGTAAGCATCTTTGATATCCACTGATGCCAGGAAAGTTGCCTGCTGGAGACAGGCCACCACTGCCCACACCAATACCATCTAGAATTTTTTTTAGTCTTTCGTGATCCAATACGGGACTAACATAGCTGTTAGGTTTTCGAAACTATGAAAAGGTTTGAAGTAGAAAACTGAAATCTTTCAACCTCTGGAACAGAAGCTGATCGAAGAGCAAATCTTATTTATGGATTCAAAGAAATGTTTGAAAGTATGAAGGGGCAAAGCTCTGAAATTCCAGCTTGCAGCCTCGATCCACTATATTGCAGACCCACTCATCCGCAATCGTCCCCTGCCAAACCTTCATGAAGGTCTGGAAACGTGCCGTACGGATGAGTGGAGGCACCCCTTCATTGTCAAGAGGGCTCGTTACCTGGTTTAGTGAGCTTTGGAGTTCTTGTTTTCTTATAGAGCTGAGACTTTGGCTTGAGAATGGCAAAAGGAATGCTTTTTTGAAGCAGAAAAAGTGTCAGGTTTTGCACCGTAATCTTGGCCTTTTTATAGGGTACTCTTACCCACATTTACTTCCTGGATGTAATTATCCAAGGCAAAAGTAAGAGTAAATGTTCCCCGTGTTTCTTTTAGGGTACGTCTGTTGACCAACACTTCAGCCATAAAATCCTGTGCATGTGTACAGACAAGACCACTGGACAAGAAAACTGCTGTATGGAGTGCAAGGCATCCATTGAGAATTTAAAGGCACACGGGAAATCCACCAAAACGACACTCCATGAGCTCACTCTCCATGTGGTATTGCTGAGCAAATCCTTTGGTGGAATGAACACCACCTCAAGGTGAGCCCAGTCCGCATACAAGCATCCTTTAAATAAGGATGTACAGGAAAGGATTGGGAATGTTGTGACAGCTGCCACAATCCAAACCCTGTAATGTTTGGAGTAGAAGACCAGGGAAATGGCAACTTCATATTAGTCCAGACAAATTCCATGAGAAATCTCATGGCCTTTTGGAATGGAGATAAAAGCCTGACCCTGGGCTTCTTGGTGAATAAATTCCTCAGATGAGAATTCTTGTGTGTTCCCTTCTACTGAACGTTCTCGTCTTCTGGTTCCTTTTGTGACCAAAGGATTCCCAGTCCAAGTTGGCAAATCTTACAGAAAGCTGCTGCTGTACCCCAGTGATAAAAAACAAATATTTGCAGCGCTAGCAAGGATAAGTAAAAAGCAAACACTTAAAGCAATAAAGAAGTGACTCAAACACTTCAATTCGTTGCCAACATATGACATACTGGTGAACCTAATTATCTATTAGTGTTGCCACTGTGCTCATTTAACAAATGAGTGATAAACAAAAAGTTGAAAAAATAAGTGAAAAAACTTAAGTTCATTAGAAATAACTTCTGTGCCAATCTTGGAAGACTTAGTGTTTCCACAGCAGAAACCAAATAGTTAATTCCTTTTTAGAGTTCCCCTCTTGTGGCCCCACTCACCAAAAAGGGGATAAGAAATTGCATGGGAGATCACACCAACTTAGATCCAATAAGTTCATCAAATGCAGTAGATAGACTCCATAATAATCAGCAGAAGCAGTTAGTAAACATAAGGAAAAAAGAAAAAGGATCATGTGAAGTACCGCTTATGAACATACAGCATACCGGAAGTAGCGTCACTGGTTCTGGGTTGGCCAGTGACGCTACTTCCGGTTTCTGTGGAACGCACGCTGTGTACCCAGAACACCACTGATGCTCGTTTAACAATGCAGTCTCGCGAGTCTCTTTTCTAGCAGCGCTATGCTGTATGTTCACAAGTGGTACTTCACATGATACTCAGCAACCACATAGTGTACATGGATGCAGCACAGATGCATCCTACATTGATGCCCTTGGTGTTTCATTACAGGTGCCGGCTGTCCGTCCGTGCGTGTCCCCTCTCGGGTCTCGCCCCCTCCAATATGACTCCTTGTAGGTCGCACACGCCTGGTGGCGCCCTACTTTTGGGTGTCGAGTGTCCGGGAGGCTGCCGATTCCCCTTGAGATGCTAGTGATAGAACCAATGTTTCTAACCGGAGTTCAAACACACAGTTGACTGGTAATCATATACATATACATTAGGGCTGGGCGATTTTCCCCCCCAAAAAAATCTGCGATTTTTTTATAAAAAACTCGATTTACGATTCGATTTTTTTTTAAATTATTATTATTATTATATTAATTGAAGTGCATCAACAAACAAAAATGCAAAGGCAAACCCTTTCTCTAACTGCAAAGTCAGTGTGCAACAAAGATTGTTAAATATACAAATTATTAATACTGTATTTGGATTTAGCTAATAAAACAACAAAAAAATCTTGAGGTTACTCTTAGTTGAATTGAACTGGGCCCGTGCTTCACTGTGCCCGTGCTTCAATCACTGTGCCCGTACCTGATGCAGATTTTCATGGGATACGGATTTTACTGCTACACCGGCGGCCATGCCAGTATTCAAAAGCCGCGCCTCCTCCTCGTCTGTGATAGGCGGAACACTCAATTTCCCAGCATTCAGTGTTCCGCCTACCATGGACATCCGCTCATCCTCATAACACAGACGAGGATGAGAGGATGTCCGTGATAGGCTGAACACTGCCTGCTGTGAAATTGAGTGTTCCGCCTATCACAGACGAGGACTCGGGAGGCGCGGCTTTTGAACACTGCAATGGCCGCCGTCTGTCTGCATGACACGCTGATCAGATAGGCAGACGGCGGCTTGCGGTTAGTTAGTGTTACATTACATCTACTCACGGCAGCTGCGGCGAGTGGATGTAAATGGGGTAACGCCGCCCTGTGCCATTCCGGATACGCCCCCTGCAGCCCTGCTACGGAAACTTTGAAGGAAGAAAAAAAAAATCAATTTTCTTCAACTCTGAATCGATTTGAGCTCAAAACTCGATTCAAGATTAAAATCGATTTTTTTCCCCAGCCCTAATACACACACACACACACACACATATATACATACATACATACACACACATACACACACACACACACACACTATTGGGCCTACACCCATGTAGAGAATGGAAATGTAATACATATATTTCCCACAGCCAACCACCCATCCTCTGAAGAGATACGTTGGGATCGAAACGCGTCAGTAATTTATACAGATGCATGCAAAATGTAAAACTGTATGGCAATGTTGTGTCTATAATTCTGTGTGGTTTTTATATACATGCTTTTACCGGAGTATAAACCTGTTCTAGAGGGAAAAAAATCTCACGCCTAGTATAACATAAATTAAAATAAATTCCAGCTGCTCCCCAAAGATTCCAAAGTTTGGAACAAATAATGATCAAAGTAAATATATAAATAACTTATATACTAGTGGAGGCGCTAAATATGATTACTTGTGATATGTCAATATAGTACCAATTGTAAAATAAAATAAATATAAAACTAGTGAACCAAACACCAGCCTACCTAAACACACTAAATTAAACAGTGACGAACTGTATAAGATTGTGTAAATAATCCCAAATGTGTCACAAATGTGTGTAGAATAGAGTCCTGTATATCAATACAGAACAATTGAACTCCTATACACCAAAACAATGCATTTGTTAAAAGATTATATAGTGTACATAAATAATAAATATATAAATCAGGTGTCAATCAAGTCCTTGAGATCAAGGATATAACAGTCAAGTATATGGTCTGGAATGCTTCAAGCAAATCAAAAAGATCCAAATATAGTGACAGCTGCCAAGGATCCACCTTCACCGACTGTAAACCAATCACCCAAATGTGCTCAAATAAGGATGGCAGCTTACCAAATGAAGTTGACCCTTTTAATTAAAAAAAGAGGTCAAATGCGCTTGCAGAAAAACAAACTTGCTTAGGTTAAATGGAGAAGATGATACCGGACCGGAACCGCTACCTCATGGAGACTCAGATAAGGATATGGAATAAAAAAATAGGGCAGCAATAGCGTAATTCCGTTTATTGAGCCATATGTGTACAAACATTAAAAAGCCAAAAGCCTGCTTACTTGAAGTGGTGGTCATCAGGAAGCGAAGCGATGACGTGTTATACGAAACGTACGTCGAGGCGGTACTAGGTCACGTACAGACGCCACTTCCGGTCCCTCTGGCTCTCTATCATCGCAGGTGGAACGCACGCCAGTTACCTACAGATGGGACATCACTTCCCTCTCCTTGATACGCCATCCAGCCTCAGTGCCGGGTCTGTGGCACCACTTCAAGTAAGCAGGCATTTGGCTTTTTAATGTTTGTACACATAATGGCTCAATGAACGGAATTACGCTATTGCTGCCCTATTTTTTATTCCATATCCTTATCCGAGTCTCCATGAGGTAGCGGTTCCGGTCCAGTATCATCTTCTCCATTTAACCTAAGTAAGTTTGTTTTGCTGCAAGCGCATTTGACCTCTTTTTTAATTAAAAGGGTCAACTTCATTTGGTAAGCTGCCATCCTTATTTGAGCACATTTGGGTGATTGGTTTACAGTCGGTGAAGGTGGATCCTTGGCAGCTGTCACTATATTTGGATCTTTTTGATTTGCTTGAAGCATTCCAGACCATATACTTGACTGTTATATCCTTGATCTCAAGGACTTAATTGACACCTAATTTATATATTATTTATGTACACTATAATCTTTTAACAAATGCATTGTTTTGGTGTATAGGAGTTCAATTGTTCTGTATTGATATACAGGACTCTATTCTACACACATTTGTGACACATTTGGGATTATTTACACAATCTTATACAGTTTGTCACTGTTTAATTTAGTGTGTTTAGGTAGGCTGGTGTTTAGTTCACTACTTTTATATTTATTTTATTTTACAATTGGTACTATATTGACATATCACAAGTAATCATATTTAGCGCCTCCACTAGTATACAAGTTATTTATATATTTACTTTGATCATAAACCTGTTAGGACTGTATTTAATGTTATACATAATACATTTTTAACATGCATTATTGTATATTATTTTTGGAATTTTGCTGCTTAAAAACCCCATTGGGGGAACTTCCCATTCTTCTTGTAATTTTCGGGGTGCGCAGTGCCTTTCACTCCCAGTATACGTGTCCTTCCCATTCTTTCTAAAAACATAGTAAGCCGCAGGAAAATGGATACGGAAAAAATACGGATACGGCTAGTCTTCTAATCCCAGGTGGAACCATTGAGAAGCTACTTTTTTTATGCAGGAAGACTGCACAGGACATAATTATCACCTAAAATGGTTGCCAGTGTCCAATAATGGATATGAAGAGGCTGTCACCTGATGTAAGATGAAAGACATTTAAATGAAAAAAATTAGGATTTTTTCGTCATACTCACCTGAAAAATTATTTTGAGTACATCATGGGACACAGAGTTAGGCTAATATTCAATACTTACTGGGTTATACGCCATCTCTAGGTGAATGGACACTGGCAGACCAAAGATCTTTAGACAGGAAGTGATCCCCTATATAACCCCCTCACATACAGTTAGTATGTCAGTTTTGTAGCAAGCACTGAATCCTCCAAAAAAAAAAAAATTAAATAAAAAAAAAAGGAGGGGAAGGATCTGTGTCCCATGATGTTCTTTCATACATCATGGGACACAGAGTTAACCCAATATTCATTACCTACTGGGACGTCCAAAAGAGCAATAGCCTTGAGGGGAGGGAGACACCCTGCCAAACAATAGCCATCAGACCTTAAAACGGCAGCCCGCAATACACTGCGGCAGAAGGCCAAATCCTTGGCTGCTCGAACATCCACTTGACAACATTTTGTGAACCTATGCACTTTAGACCAGGTAGCAGCCTTAGAAATCTGAGGCACAGATACCTGATGGCGAAATGCCCAGCAGGTTCCTACACCCCTGGTAGAATGAGCTCTCACCCTAAAGGAGCTTTACATTTCAGACCATAGGCCTGAATAACCAATTGACGAACCCAATTGGCAATGGAAGCTTTGTAAGCTGCCTGCCCCCTTCTTGGGTCTTTTTGGTAAAACAAAAAAAAAAAAAAAAAAAAGTTTGAGCCTCGGGTCTCCGCAGATCTAGACAAATAAACCTCGACTGTCCGGATAACGTCCAATGAATGCATTCGTCGCTTCCGCCGAATGAGGCCGAGAGAAAAAAAGGCAAAATAAGGTCTCTCTTCAAATAAAAGGCTGGCAGCACTTTCGGCAAAAAGGATGGAACAGGTCGCAAAATGACCCTGTCAAGGTGAAGGATCAAGTATGGTTCCCTGCATGAAAGGGCTGCCAACTCTGACATCCTTCTAGCGTAGGTGATGGCCATCAGGAAGGCTAGCTTGCGTGAGCAAGTCTAATGGAATTTCCTTGATAGGCTCAAATGGTTGTTTCTGTAACACAGACAGCACCAAGTTCAAGTCCCAAGGACGCATAGGTGACCCAAAGGGGGGAAGCAAACGAGTTGCCCCTGCATAAAGGTTCAGACCAGCGAATGGGAGGCTAAAGGCCTTTGAAAGAATACCGATAGGGCTGAAATCTGACCTTGGATTGTACTCCAAGCCAATCTAATTTCCACAGCTGACTGTAGAAAAGAGAAAATTCTCCCAATCACGCATTTCCGAGGATGTCATTTCCTGGCTTCACACCAAGCAATACAAGTCTTCCAGACCTTATGATAGATCTTCCTTGCGACAGCTTTTCTAGAATTCACTACAATAGACACCACTGGTCCCGAGATGCCACGGTCCTTCAACACCCTGGCTTCAATAGCCATGCCGTCAAATTTAGAGACTGTAAATTGGGGTGGAATTTAGGACCTTGAGACAGTAGATAGGGGCAGCATGAAAGCGTCCATGGCCCATCTATTGCCAATCTCACAATTCCTGGGAACCAGGGCATTCTGGGCCAGGCTGGTGCCACCAGAATGACTGGAACCCCTTCTCTCCGAATCCTGCACAATAGATGTGGAAGAAGAGGGATCGATGGGGAAAGCATAAACCAGGGAGTACTGGCTCCATGAAACTATCAGAGCATCTGCTCCATTTGCCAGAGGATACCTTGTTCGGGACACAAACTGCTGTAGCTTGTTGTTAAACCTGGATGCCAAAAGGTCGACATCTAGCCATCCAACGCTGGCAAAATTTTCTGGAACACCCCGGGTGTAGGGACCATTCCCCGGGCAGATCTGCTGGTGGCTGAAAAAATCTGCCTTCCAGTTCTCTACTCCCGGGATATGGATGGCCGATAGAATTGGCATATATCCCTCAGTGGCAGTCGGACTGAACCCCGATAGGGCAGTCCTGAAGCTCCACCGCCCAGGACCGTAGGGCCAGACATGCTGCCCATATCTCCAGGCCATTGATGGGCAGGATCTGTTCTGTCCTTGACCATTTCCCCTGAGCTGTGAGCCCCTCCAGGGTCGCTCCCCAGCCTGAGAGACTGGCATCTGTGGTCAGTACTCTCCAAGTTACCGGTAGGAAGTGTATTCCCTTTTGCAGGCTCTGATCCTGCAACCACCAGTTTAGGCTAAAGCGTGCCCGAGGAGATAACGTTGGATAATCCAGGGCTTGTCATCTCCTGTTCCAAGCCAACAAGATGTCTTGTTGTACAAGCCTGGAATGGAACTGGGCATAGGGCAATGCCTCGAAAGAAGGACGACACCATCCTTCATAGAAGACTCCTTCAGAGCCGAATGGAGGGTTGTCTGGTGCCCCTTAACTGATGCACCTGATCCTTTCGGGTGGCAAAAAACACCCTTGCTTAGACCGTATCTAGGATCAGACCTAAATACTTTCGACTTTGAGCTGATCTCAAGGCTGACTTTTCGGTATTTATGACCCAGCCCAAGCTTTCCAAATACTGCACTGTGCAGGTTACACTCTGTTCTAGAGCCTGTAGTGAGTGATCTGAGCAGGAGGTAGTCTAGATACCCAAGCACCAAGATCCCTTGGGCCCTTAAAAAGACCCAGTACTGGTGCTAGGACCTTTGTGAACACCCGGGAGCTGTGACAGGCCGGAAGGGTACAGCCAAACTGAAAATTACGTTCCTCTACGGTAAATCGCAGGAACCTCCAATGAGGCTGAAAGATAGGTACGTGTAAAATACGCATCCTTTATATTGATGGATGCTAGAAAGTCTCCCATCTGGAGCGAGGCTACAACTGAGCGGATAGACTCCATCCGAAAGGACTGGATTAGTAGATACTGGTTCAGGGATCTCAGATCGAAAATGGTTTTTGAACCGTAAAACACAAGGCCCAAAGAGGAACAGGTTCGAATAAAACCCCGCGCCTCCTTTCGGATACAGGAACCTGTACAAATCACTCCTTGATGCACTGCCTGAAAAACAGTTCCTTTTTTGGAGAATCCGAGGGAACACTGGATCTTAGAAACCTGAGGGGGAACCCCCTCGTAACTCCAGCTTGTAACCGCAGGATATAGTCGTCCTGAACCACTGTTCTCCAAAAAGGTCCGCAAAGTGTAGCAGCCTTCCCCCCACCCGATAGAGTGGGGGCGTCCCTACAAATGGAGGGCTTGGTGCAGTGTTTAGAAAAGCTTTGGACCCAAGGCTTTTTCTGGCCCTGGCCTTGCCCATGGCTCTAGCGCCCTGTTGGTGGCAGAACTGTCTTAGCGCCGAGACCCCTGAGGAAGCAGTCCCTGAGGTTTTAAAAACGGGGGACTCCTGATGCTTTTCTACAGGAAGTAGAGAGCTCCTCCCCCTGGAAATCTTTTGAATATATTTGCCCAAATCATCACCAAACGTTCCCCATGAAAGCCAATAACTTCTTACAAGGAAGCTCGGCTGACCAGTTCTTAAGCCACAAAAGTCTGCACATATGTACAGACAAGAGAGCCAAAACGAGAAACCTGCTGTATTAAATCCTTTAAGGCATCACAGCGCTCAATGAATAGTCTTATTTTCAGCAAGATCATCCTCCCGGTTAGGCCTGTCAGGCCGTCTGACCTGATCCTTTACGGACTGGCAGATACCAATTGCTGCAACAGCTGGCTGAATATCTGAACTGGCCAAAGAAAAGGAAGCCTTTAATAATGACTCCCGTTTCTTGTCAACAGGGTCTTTCAAGTCATGTGCATTATCCACCAGACAAGTTAAGTTCTGGTTTAAGAAAGACTGCTGCATCCATGGCTGGCATGCTCCACTTCTTAATGAACCTTTCATCCATGGAACATAAAAAGGGAAAACCTCTTAGGAGTAACAAAAATCCTGTCAGAATGTACCCAATTAGCATACACAGCCTGTTCCAACAGTGGGTGTAAGGGGAAAGCCTGTGCGGCCTGAAGAGGTCTCAGGGACCCCAAAGAGGACCAGGGGGGCTCAGTAATATCTGCAAGAGGCAACTTAAAGGCAGAACGAACCATCTTGGTAAGAGTCTGGATCAAAAGCCTCTGCGAATGAGGAGGGAGGCAGACACTAACTGGATATCTTCTTGTCCAGATTTCTCAGAAGCAGACTCATTCACCAGGCCCTCCTCAGAATCCTGAGCTTTTAAGCTCTTCCCCATCTTCAACCCATTCCTGCTCCAATGTAGGAGGCTCAGGGGAGGGGGGTTCTGTCACGCTTCTAACCCGGCTAGGGCCGAGGAAAGTTCATCCTTGGTGATAAAGGATTAAGCAGCAGCGTTGACTGAAGGCAGCATAGCAGATAGGCACAGCGGCTCATGTGACACGAATCTCCATGTGTCCAGATTAGGCTACGGCACATGCGCAGCTCTTAAGTGCACACAACTCCTATGGTGAAGCCTCGTGCGCCATGGCCGCCAAACTGCTGAGCCCAGCAGCGCTCTTGTGAAATGGCAAACAGCCAGACACAAGCAAATAAAAAAGGTACACTTTGCAAAACACCCACAACTAGCCCAAACTCTCCACCGCACACAGGTGTCCAGCCTCTAGCTAACTTGACTTGTTACAATCACTGGGACACCCCACAATAAGTAAAATAAGGGGTTTTCACTTAGTTTCTAAGCTGCCCTGCGCCTGGACGGCTAAGAGCCCAATCTTCACCCATCATGGCGGGTTCCTGTCACTTGAGGACCTTCAAGGACTGGGTACCCTTTTCATTTTTGGGGTCCGCTCCCTTGGACCTGTACAGCATCCCTGCAGGAATGCTTTAGCGCTGTGGTGTCCAGCGTAGAGGTCGACCGATATATCGGCCGATTGTGCTGAAAAAAAAAAAAAAAAAAAAGTGATTTAACCACTTACCGCCCAGTCAATAGCAGATTGACGTCTGGGAAGTGGTTCTGTTATCCACCCTGGACGTCATATGACGTCCTGCGGGATAACAGCCGCCGCGCGCCCGGGGGGGGGCGCGCATCGCGGCGATCGGTGGAGCGGTGGGTCAATCTGACCCACCGCTACACTGATCTCGGTAAGAAGCCTCCGTCGGAGGCTTTTTACCACGTGATCAGCCGTGTCGAATCACGGCTGATCACAATGTAAACAGGAAGAGCCGTTGATCGGCTCTTCCTCACTCGCGTCTGACAGACGCGAGTAGAGGAGAGCCGATCGGCGGCTCTCCTGACAGGGGGGGTTCGCGCTGATTGTTTTTCAGCACAGCCCCCCCTCGGATACCCACACTAGACCACCAAGGAAGCCCCCCAGGACCACCAGGGAAGCCCCAATCATGTGGATGGCCCCCATGGCCATCCACATGTAGTAAAAACAAATAAATAAAAACATTAAAAAAATATGCCAATCAGTGCCCACAAATGGGCACTGACTGGCACTTTCACAATGTGTGGTGGCTGGCATTGCTGGGTACCAGTGCCACCAATGCCACCTACTAGTGTCCACCAATGTCACCTACTAGTGCCCATCCGTGCCAATCTGTGCCCACCTATCAGTGCCCGTCCATGCCACCTATCAGTGCCACCCATAAGTGCCCATGAGTGCCAATCAGTGCCGCCCATGAGTGCCAATCAGTGCCGCCCATGAGTGCCAATCAGTGCCGCCTATGAGTGCCAGTGCCGCCTATGAGTGCCAGTGCCACCTATGAGTGCCAGTGCCACCTATGAGTGCCCATCAGTGCCGCATACCAGTGCCACCTATCAGTGCCGCCTATCAGTGCCCATCAGTGCCCCCTCATTGGTGCCCCCTCATCGGTGCCCATCAGTGTCGCCTTATCAGTGCCCTTCAGTGCCACCTTATCAGTGCCCGTCATTGAAGTAGAAAAGGTACTTGTTTACAAAAAAAATAAACAAACAAAGAAAAACTTATTTTTTTTAAAAAAAATCGATCTTTTTTTATTTGTTGTGCAAAAAATAAAAAATAGCAGAGGCGATCAAACACCACCGAAAGAAAGCTCTATTTGTGGGAACAAAATGATAAATTTGTTTGGGTACAGTGTGGCATGACCGCGCAATTGTCATTCAAATTGCGACAGTGCTGAAAGCTCAAAATTGGCTTGGGCAGGAAGCTGTATAAGTGCATGGTATTGAAGTGGTTAAACTTCAGCACAACTTGCAAATAGCTTCTGTAATAGAAGTCAATGCAAGTTGCCTGAGAAGTTTCCTGTGGAAGCACTTCTCCCTCCTGGGCAGCCTGCCAAGTGCGAGATAAGATACAATGTTTAAACTTGTGTAGGAGTTCTCAGTTTAACCATTTAAAGACCAAATCTTTTTTGACACTTGTTGCTTACAACTAAAAATCCTGTATTTTCTGCTAGAAAATCATTTAGAACCCCCAAACATTATATATTTTTTTTTTAGCAGAGACCCTAGGAAATAAAATAGCGATAAAATAGCGATTGTTGCAATATTTTATGTCACAAGGTATTTGCGCAGCGGCCTTTCAAACGCATTTTTTTTTTGGAAAACACACACTTTAACGAATAAAAATAAATAAAAAATAAACAGTAGTTAGCCCATATTTTTTTCGTCCCAAAAAGTACCAGTTACTTACCGGTAATGGTCTTTCTGGTAAGTCTTCCAGGACGGCACAAAGAGATGACTAGTCCACCTGACAGGAAACACAATCAAAGAGGTTAAAAACCCCACCCCTCCCTGTGCTCCTCAGTTTGTAAAAAAGTACTCCACACTAGTGCACGAGAGTGAAAACAACATACCACAACAACTCTATATATATATATATATATATATATATATATATATATATATATATATATATTAATATAATTAACCAGAGCGGTGGGAAGTAGGCCTGCCGTCCTGGAAGACTTACCAGAAAGACCATTACCGGTAAGTAACTGGTACTTTTCTCAAGACGTCTTCCAGGACGGCACAAAGAGAGAAGCAAGTAATTTGCAGGCCTACCTTAGGGTGGGACGACCGCTTGCAGGACCTTCCTACCAAATGAGAGGTCCTGAGGCGACAGCAACTCCACTCTATAATGCTTCAAAAAAGTGTTCTGGCTTGACCATGTCGCAGCTTGGCAGATTTGTTCGACCGAAGCTCCGGCCCTTTCTGCCCAGGAGGTCGCCAGAGACCGAGTGGAATGTGCCTTAACCTTCGGGGCTGTCTTAGCAGCCTGGTCATAAGCTAGGGAGATTGCTTGTTTTATCCACCTAGCTATGGTTACTCTAGAAGCCTGTTGGCCCTTTTTCTGACCAGAAAAATTATAAATAAGTGGCTGGATTTTCTGAAAATGCTAACTCTATCCAAATAAGAAAGCAGACATCGTCTGACATCCAAACAATGAAAGGAAGCCTCCCTTTCATTCTGGGGATTGGAACAAAAAGAAGGGAGTATTATTTCCTGTGTTCTATGAAATTTTGATACTACCTTGGGAAGGTACAGGGGGTCCTGCCTGAGAACAACCCTGTCCTCAAATAAACGAAAAAACGGCTCTTTAATTGACAGAGCCTGCATATCACCTACTCTTTTGGCTGTCGTTATCGCCAGCAGAAAGGTAAACTTAACTGTGAGAAGTTTAATAGAAATACTGTCTAAAGGCTCGAACTGAGCCTTAGTTAACTGTTCTAGAACCAAGGAGAGATCCCAGGGTGGAACCCTAGAGATCTGTACTGGAGACACTGTCCCTAGCTGACAATAATCTTTTAATCAACGGGTCCTGGGACAATCTTCTGTCCAGGAAGTAAGATAAGGCTGCTACCTGAACTCTTAGTGTCTTGGTAGCCAGCCCCAGATCAACTCCATCCTGGAGAAAATTCCAGAATGACCGAAGTTTCCTGTTGGGAAACCTCGCTCTCTGAACACCAGCGAGAGAAGACCCCCCACACCTTAGCATAAATCCACCTGGTGACCTCCTTTCTACTAGAGAGGAGAGTGGTGATCACTCTCTCTGAACAGCCCTTCTCCCGCAGGTTCTGCCTTTCAAGCACCAGGCCGTCAGTTTGAAGAAGCTGGGCTCTGGGTGGAAGACCGGACCCTGAAGAAGAAGGTCTGACCGAACTGGTAGATGGAGAGGGGGAGCTACAGACCAGTTCTCCAGAGTGGGAAACCAGGCTCTCTTGGGCCACCAGGGGGTGACCAAAATGAGACAGCATTCTGAGAGGTCCAGCTTCTGCAGGATCCTCGGAATCAGACTCAGAGGGGGAAAGGCATAGGCCAGATGAAAACTCCACACCTGGGCCAGCGCATCCACTCCCTCTGAGCCCCATTCCCGGGTCAGGGAAAAGAACCTCTTTAGCTTTTTGTTTTCCCTGCGGGCGAAGAGGTCTATCTCCGGATTGCCGAACCGTTGGCACACCAGATCGAACACCTCTGTGTTCAACTCCCATTCTCCCTGGAGAATCGGGTGGCGACTTAAAAAGTCCGCCTCTACGTTGTGAACCGCTGTGATAATAGGATTTTTATAACAGCTTACCTGTAAAATCCTTTTCTTGGAGTACATCACGGGACACAGAGCGACATAGTCATTACTATGTGGGATGTCCTAAAGCAATGCCCAATGAGGGGGGGGATACACGATACATAAGCTGAGCGCTATCAGACATGAGGATCTTTTGCGGCCTGCAACACACTGCGCCCAAAGGCGACATCCTCCTGACTTCTAACGTCCACCTGGTAGAACCTAGTAAACGTGTGTACTGAAGACCATGTTGCGGCCTTACAGACCTGAGCCAGGGAGGCCTGGTGATGCACTGCCCATGAAGTTCCAACTGCTCTCGTGGAGTGCGCCCTAACTTTGAACGGAAGCGGTCTCCTTCTCAAGCCATAGGCTTGCATTATGACCTGTCGAATCCACTTGGCTAAAGTAGATTTTGACGCTGCCTGACCCTTTCTGGGGCCTTCCGGCAGAATAAACAAAGTATCCGTTCTGCGAATCTGAGCAGTGGCTTTTAGATAAGCTTTAACTGCTCTTACTACATCCAAAGAATGCAATAACGTTTCCTCTACCGAACTAGGTTTGGGGAAAAAAGAAGGAAGAACCACATCTTGGTTCAAATGAAACCTCGATACCACCTTAGGAAGAAAGGCTGGATGAGGACGTAACACTACTCTGTCCTTATGGATAACCAGATATGGCTCTTTACAGGACATAGCTGCTAATTCCGACACTCTTTTAGCCGAACAAATGGCTACTAGAAAAATCTATTTCCTGGTGAGAAGAACCAAGGAAATATGCTGTAATGGTTCAAATGGTTGTTTCTGTAGAACCGACAGAACCAGGTTTAGATCCCATGGACATATGGGAATATTAACCGGAGGACTAATACGCATCACTCCTTGTATAAAGGCTTTGACTAGTGAATGCGAAGCCAAGGGCCTTTGAAAAAATATTGACAAGGCCAAAATCTGACCCTTGATAGTACTCAAGGCAAGCTTCCTATCTACAGCCCACTGTAGGAAGTCCAGAATCCTACCTATTACGTACTTACGTGGATGCCATTTCTTGGCCTCACACCACGCAATGTACGCCTTCCAGATTCTATAGTAGATCTGCCTGGATACCGGCTTCCTGGCATTGATCATGGTAGATACCACAGGATTAGAGAGCCCTCTCTTTTTTAGAATGTGGGCTTCAATAGCCAGGCCGTCAAACCTAGGGCTGGTAAGGAAGGGTGGTATATCGGTCCTTGCGAAAGCAGGTCCGGACGATGTGGGAGAGTCCAAGGACTCCCCACTGACATTTTTACAATCTCCGCGTACCATGCTCTTCGGGGCCACACTGGAGCCACCAGAATCACTGGTTTCTTTTCTACCCCGATTCTGCGGAGTAATCGAGGTAACAATTGTGGCGGTGGGAATGCATATATCAGCTTGAACTGATCCCAAGGGAACACTAGGGCATCCGAGCCACAAGCTAGGGGATCCCTTGTCCAAGAGACAAACCTGTCCACCTTTGCGTTGAATCTGGATGCTAGCAGATCTACATCCGGTGTTCCCCACCGCTGACATATTGTCCGGAAAACCTCGGGGTGAAGGGACCATTCCCCTGGGCATAATTGTTGGCGACTTAGAAAGTCCGCCTTCCAATTCTCCACTCCTGGAATGAATATCGCGGATATGGCTGGGACATATCTTTCTGCCCATTTCAGGATGTAATTTACTTCCCTCTGGGCTGCACGACTCCTGGTGCCACCCTGATGATTGATATATGCCACTGCTGTGGCATTGTCTGATTGAATTCTGACAGGGGACCCTTGGAGTTTGGATGTCCATGCTACTAGGGCATACCGGGTTGCTCGTATCTCTAAGAGATTGATGGGCAGGGCCTTTTCTGCATCCGACCATCTGCCCTGAAGAGACCATTGCTCCAGTACTGCTCCCCAGCCTATAAGGCTGGCATCTGTAGTGACCACCTTCCAAGAAATCGGACTGAAGGATTTCCCTTTTTCCAGATTCTGGAGAACCAACCACCAATGGAGGCTCTTGCGAACGGAAGGGGACAAGGACATTGGTAAGTCTAGGGCCTGAACTTTTTTGTTCCAGGCTGACAGTATGGCCCTTTGCAAATTCCTTGAATGGAATTGACCGTAGGGTACCGCTTCGAATGATGCCACCATTTTTCCCAGCAGCCTCATGCACAGGCGTATGGACGGCTGTCTTTTTGTACCCACTAGGTGGATCAAATCTCTCAAAGACAACACCTTTTTTCGAGGCAAGAATATTTTTCTCTGGCCTGAATCCAGCCTTAGCCCCAAGTATTCCAGATTTTTGACTGGTTTTAGGGCTGACTTGTCGTCTCGGTTGATAATCCAACCGTGAGATTCCAGATACTTGATTGTCTTGTGAACGACCACTTCTAGTTTTTTCACTGAGTGGTCTATCAGCAACAAGTCATCTAGATATGCCATCATCATTACACCTTGTGTTCTTAGATTATTGGCCAATAAAGGGCCAGAATTTTTGTAAACACTCGTGGTGCTGTGGCCAGACCGACGGTAAGGCTCTGAACTGAAAATGGTGCCCTTCTACTGCAAAGCGTAGAAATTTTTGGTGGACTGGAAAGATGGGAATGCGCAAATAAGCATCTTTGATGTCGATCGCGGCTAACCATTCCTCCCCTTGTAGGGCAGTGGCCACCGATCGGATCGACTCCATCCGGAAAGTCCTGATATACAGGAATTTGTTTAGCCCTTTTAGAATTAATATGGGCCTCACGTCCCCGTTTGCTTCGGGACTGTAAAGAGGTTTGAGTAAAACCCGAACCCCCATTCTTCCAGGGGAACCTCCATAATTACTCCTTGGAGCAATAGTTGTTCTAGTGCCAACAGGAGGGACTCTCTCTTCCGGGGATCCCTTGGCACGCTTGACCTCAAAAAATGGGAAGGAGGAGAGTCTTTTAACTCCAATCTGTATCCCAAACATACTGCGGAGAGCACCTATCTGTTCTGATCGTGTCCCGCCAGGTCTCTGTGAACAACTGGAGTCTTCCCCCCACCCGACTGAGTGGGGGCAACCCTTCAATGAATTTAACTTTGGGGGAGGTTTTGTACCTCTCCTGACCCAGGGTTTCTCATTACCCTGCGATTGTCCCTGATTTTTACCCCCGGGATTTGACCGAGGAGGCCGTCGGAACTGTTTCACAGCCGATGCCCCAGGAACTGGAGAAGCAGGCCTCTTAAAAGAGGGACCTCTAACTCTGTTTTTAACCGGCAAGAGTGTATTTTTACCGCTGGAAATTTTCTGGATATATTTGTCCAGGTCTTCCCTGAATAAGCGTTCACCATGAAATGGGACGCTAACCAGCCATTTTTTACAGGGAGCTTCAGCAGACCAGTTTTTGAGCCATAAAAGCCTACGCATATGTACTACAGACAGCGTAAGGCGGGAGGCCTGATGGATTGAATCCTTTATGGCGTCAACCGCAAAGCATAAGGCTCTAGGTAGATCAGCTAGGGCAAGGGCCTGCTGATCTGGCAAGTCCCTTAAGACCTGTTTCAACTGATCGTTCACTGCTTGGCAGACCCCACTGCTGGTTGTGTCACCAAGCTTGCTGTAGAAAAAAGCAGACTTTCATAAGGACTCCAATCTTTTATCTATTGGGTTCTTGAACATTTGGATATTATCCACTGGACAGGTCAGTGATTTATACACACAAGAGATGGCTGCGTCCACTGTAGGGACCTTCCATTTTTTGATGAACTTATCCTCCATGGGATAGACCACCGGAAATCTCTTGGGGGGGGAGTAAATATTTTCTCAGGATGTTCCCAATCCTGGTAAATGAGCCCTTCCAGTAAAGGGTGAAGTGGAAAAGAACAGACAGTCTGGGGGCTTCTAGCGACCCCAACGAGGAGACAGTAGTGGTTGATGGTTCCGCAAGGTGCATTTTAAATGCTGATCGGACCATGTTAGTCATAATCTTTCAGCTTGAGATGCTGAGAAAGGTTCCTCCACTGTTGATTCCTCTATAACAGAATCAACCTCATCCTGATCCCCTTCAGGCCGGTCGATCCCTGTATGGGACTGTTGCTCTGCTAACAGGCACTCTGAAGGAGGAGACGGAGATCGGGCATGCTTTCCCTGTGACAGGGAGGCAGCGATCAATGTTGACAATCTCTCTCTAGTCCTCCCAGAGCTGAGGAAAAAACCTCCTCTGTTACATACACAGCAGCAGGTGAACTGAGGACAACCACAGTACCAGGTACTCCTGCGGGGTCTCTACGGTCACTTACCTCTGAATTTTCAGGGGAGACTGGTGCAGCAGAAGCATGCCCAAGATCCTCAGAGCCCGATGAGACCCCCTTCGCTTCCTGGAAGATTCAGTTGGAGCTTCTGGACGGCATATTCCTAAGCCCAAAGCTGAGGTATTCCAGCCGTAATACACCACTTTTACTGAGAATAGTCTAGCACAATTGCTGCTATATAACAGTTGGTGTCTACTAAAGTGCCTTTCTAGGGGATGCCTGCATCAACCGCCTCTGTGTGCCTTTTTACTGTTGCTAGCTCTGTCTGTGCACTTCAATAGCCAGCTGTGATTGTGCTTTAAAACACGCTGGACGCCCGCACATGCGCAGTAGCGCCGTGGCGCACACCGAGCGTCATCCACCCACTCCGCCCCTTTTTCCAGATCGCCTCTATATATAGAGGCGCGTGCACGCGCGCCTTCGGCGCTCTTTTTTGAAAAAAATAAGGAGCTAGATGGGAGCCAGGGTCCCTGCCGCAGGGCCCGGGGATGGATGAGTGCAGCAACAGGGTAGAGGAGACAGCTTCCCAGCAGAGAACTTACCAACTGCCTGGATTTGATTTTGGAAGAAAAAAAATCCACATTACAAGAAAAAGAACCATAGCGGCCTCTAGTGTTTAACACAGGTACCGCGGTCTTACATTTTTTTTTTTTTCTTGCCTACTATTAAAATTTTTACATTTTCTCAGTAGTAACAGGCATGCACAGAATATTAGCGGGAATACCTTAGGTAACAGGCAGAAAGACAAAATAGGCTTGGGGGTCCCCCAATAGAACCAAGTTCCTGAGGGCCCCCACTTACCTTTTCCTCGCCGCAGGACTCTGTTTGGTCCACAGAAGCCCAAACTTCACCTATCACGGCAGGCATTGTAATTAAACCTTCAGGGACCGGGTTCCCAAGGATTCCACTCCCCTGGACCTGTATAGCACCCTGCACAGAAAACATCTTGGTCGTGGGTATGACCAGAGCTCTGGATCCCAGGGTCCAGCCCTCCTAAGAGAGGCATTACAGGCCAAACCTTGCTCTTCTCTTTGCAAGGCCCGGGTACCGACCGTTTAGCTATGAAGCTTTTTTGGTCGGATCCGGAATAGCTTACTGAGGCCCAAAAGAACGTGTACGCAAGCTCAGTGAAAAACACATGTTACTTCTTGGCCAACACCTTAGACACTGGCAAAAAACTGAGGTGCTCCCGGATGGGAGGGGCTTATATAGGGGAGGGTACTTCCGGTTTTGGAAGTTGCCAGTGCCAGCACCTGAAGGTATCTATATAACCCACATAGTAATGACTATGTCGCTCTGTGTCCCGTGATGTACGAGAAAGAAAGAGGGAATCCGGAGCTCTGCCCAGCTCAGGATCTCCAGAGACAAAGCCAGAAGGGTACGCGACCTGGTGCCTCCCTGATGGTTCAGGAATGCCACTGTGGTGGCATTGTCGGATAGAATCTGGACCTCTCGGCCCCTGACTCTCTCCTCGAAGGCCTTTAGAGCCTCCCCGACCGCCAACAATTCCCGGAGGTTTGAGGAGGCGCCCCTCTGACCTCAGTTCCAGGAACCCTGAGCTCGTCTAAGTGAGCCCCCCAACCCCAGGCGCTTGCGTCTGTGGTTATCCTGAGAGGGTTGGACTGACTCCACAGACGACCCACCAGTAAATTCTGAGGAAGGAGCCACCACCTCAGATTCCTTTGCCACAACTGGGATGGGGACCCTGTAGTCTAGAGATTCCCTTGATCCGTCCCAAGAGGATAGAAGGAATTCTTGGAGAGGTCTGGAGTGGAGCTGAGCCCACGGCACCGCTGGGAGGCAAGAGAGGTCATTAGACCCAGCACCCGCATGATGCTTCTGAAGGAGGATTCCTCTGCCTCCAACATAGACCTGACCGTTGTCATAAGACCTTGGACCTTGTCCTGGGGTAAAACAAGTTTTCTTTCTAAGGAATCCACTAGGAATCCCAAGTAAACTTTCTTCTGTTCTGGGACCATCGAGGATTTTTCTTTGTTGATGATCCACCCCAGGCTTTCCAAGGTGCTCACGACCCTGGCCAGGTCTGCAAGAAGGAGATCTTGACTCCGATTGTAGAGAAGCAGATCGTCGAGGTAGGGGACTACTGCTATACCCTGCAGGTGCAGGTAAGCAATCACCTCTGCCATGATCTTTGTAAAGACTCTTGGACTGGATGACAGTCCGAAGGGAAGCGCAGCAAACTGCCAATGCTGCACTCCCTGGGCAGAAGTGATTGCAAACCTGAGGAAGGCCTGATGTGCTGGGAATATCGGGACGTGTAGATAGGCGTCCTTTAGGTCTATGGTCACCATGAACACCCCCCTCAGAAGAAGCTTCCTGAGAGTGTACACGCTCTCCATCCGAAACCTCTTGCGACGCAGATAAGCGTTCAAGGGTCTCAAGTTTATTATAAGCCGATGCTTCCCTGACGGCTTTGGAACAACGAAAACGTGGGAATAGACGCCCAAACCTTGTTGTTCTGTAGGTACCGGGATAACTACTCCCCGCCTTTCCAGTTCTGAGACATTCTGTACCAGACCTGCAGCTTTTAAGGGGTCCCTGGGTAGATGTGTTACCAGAAACTTCGGGGGAGGGGAGTGAAGGAACTCTAGCTTGTAGCCCTCTTTTAAGATTTGGAGGACATGGGGGCTCTGAGATATGCTTTCCCATCTGGGGAGAAACTGGGAAAGCCTTCCCCCTACCCTTACGTCACTTAGAGTTCTTGTCATTAGGCTTTTGGCTGGAGAAAAGGATACCTCCCTTCTTTTTGTCCTTGCCAGCACTCCACCTCCTAGTATTGACAGGTCTTTTGTCTGAAGACCGGTTCTTACCCTGGGGGCCTCGAAAAAATCTCCTTTTTTTCCTTTTTAGGTTTGGTAGGAAACTTCTTACCCTTTTCGGTGGACCTGGACAGGGCTTGGTTAAGTCCTGTACCGAAAAGAAGGGAGCCCTCAAATGGGAGACCACATAAACGGGTCTTGGATGCACTATCACCATCCCAGGTTTTGACCCATACAGCTCTTCTAGCAGAGTTTAAGAGGGCTCCAGTCTTTGCGGTGGTTCTTACGGTTTCTACCGCTGCGTCCGCTAGGTACGCCACCACGCTACCTATTAGCTGCAACGACTCCAAGACTTCCTTGGATTTGGAAGTGCCTGAAACATGGTCCGTTAATTTTGAGATCCATGCATCTGCATTCCTGGCTACGCATGCTGAAGCCAGCGCCGGGCTCATGGCTGCCGCATTGGCTTCCCAGGCCCTCCGCAAGGTGGTTTCAGCACGCCGGTCCATCTGATCTTTGAGGTTACCAGTATCCTCAAAGGAGAGGTCAGACTGTTTGGATACCTGGGCTAAGGAAGCATCCAATCTGGGTGTTTTGAAGAACCTATCTTCATCTTCCTCCTTGAAAGGGCACCTACGTTTCCACGTTTTTGGTCTTAAAAGCTTCCTTTCAGGATCCTTCCATTCTTGAAGGATAATGTCCTTCAGTGCCTGGTGGACGGGGAAGGTTCTGGGTTGAGACTTCAACAAACCCTGATACATTCTATCCTGTGCGGAAACCTGTTCCGCAGGCTCCTGGATCTCCTCAGAAGCATAAATTGCCCCAAGGAGGCCCTCCATATCATCGGCCGAGAAGACGTGCCTTGCTGGCCTGGAGCCCTCTTCCTCGTCCTCTGCCTGACTATCCACCAGACCCTCATCAGATACTTCTCGATCGGAGAGATCTGAATCCTCCTCCAGCTCCGAACCCTGTGAAGGTAGGGATTTTAGAGGCTGCGGGCGTCTTTTAACCACCCTGGGAGTCAAAGAACTCTCCTGAGAGGAAGAGCCCCCCCCCCACTTGTCTGAGGTTCTGGTTCCCTAGACCTGAGTGAGGATTGAAACTCCTTAAGCGTAGTTAGCATCTGGGTCTGGACATACAGGAAGTCTTTAATGACCTGAGATGTTTCTTTTCCAGCCAATTTCTGAATGCATTTAAAGCAGAAAGGTCTGGAATAGTCTGGAGGCAACCTATCGTTGCAGTAGCCACATCTTTTGATGCGAGCAGGGGCTTTAGAGGGACGGCTGGTAGACCCCTGGGCAGTGACGTCCCCTCCTGCAGAAAAAACAAATATACACAGGGAATTTTTTAGTACCAAACACCCCTATGCAGAGCAAAAAGGGGGAAGAGTCGGGGTACCTCCCCCATCATAACCCCTGCTGGCTGGGTAGGACTCACCTCCTGTGGCCTCCTCTGTAGCCTTGGCCGTACCGGGCCTTTCCTCATGCTCCATGCGCCGTCCGGGCTCGAACCGTGTCGCTAAGAGCAAACAGGAGGAATGGGCGCCTCTTTTCCTGGCATCTTTATAGTGGAAGCTGGCTGAAAAGACGCCGGCCGTCGCCATCTTGCCGTAGACCAGAAACCGGAAGTGGCGCGGCGCGCGGTGACGTCATTCCGGGCGCTAGAGGAGGAAATCAATGAGTCCTCCAGGCCATGGGAAAATGGCGCCGCACATGCCTGAGCGGCGCCAATAGCCAGAACAGCGCTTCACCGCTGGGTTCACCACCGCATCTGCGGGAGACCTGCCAGCCCCCCCCTCCGAAGTGGACACCCACCAGGTAGGGAGGAAAAAAAAAGAGGAAACATTTGGCCCCTGAAGCTTCCAGGTACCCTGTACCTTAGGGCTTCAGAAAACTCAGGGGGGTTCTTCAAGGCTATTCCTTCCCCCCTGAGTATGTTACAACAAAAGGGGGACCCCCCAGGAAGGATGAGCCCGTCCTGCTAGGTCCAGAGGCTTCCTAAGCGTTCGACCTAGGTCCCAGGGGGAGACCTCCAGCACCAGGCCTTTAGGTCTTTAGAAAATAAAAAACCGTTTCGCTGTGGGGAAACACAATCAAAAAACTGAGGAGCACAAGGAGGGGTGGGGTTTTTAACCTCTTTGATTGATTGTGTTTCCTGTCAGGTGGACTAGTCATCTCTCATTGTGCCGTCCTGGAAGACGTCTTGAGAAAGTTTTGATTACCTGTTTTTGTGTATTTAAGATAGATAGGATATTTTTTTTTATCTAAATTATACATACAAGTGCACTGATTGGAGGCTTGTTGTGTTTAAAATACATTTTAAAAAATTGTCTGTATCACTTAGCGGAGTAATAATGAACTTCGGCTTTTCGGACCCCCCCCTCCGGCATCACATTTGCCACCTTTCAGGGGGAGGAGGGAGCAGATACCTGTGTAATCCAGGTATTTGCTCCCTCTTCCGGGCATAGATCACCGCAGTGACCTACGCCACATGTGGGGACTACTCCGCCCCCCCCCCCCGCTGTCTTCTGGGAGACACAGGTCCCAGAAGACAGCAGGGACCAGTGGGATCGCGCAGCGCGACTCGCGCATGCACAATAGGGAACCAGGAAGTGAAGCCTCAAGGCTTCACTTCCTGATTCCCTTACCGAAGATTGCGGCGCAGGAACCCGAGGGAGAGATCGGCTTCGGGTGCCGACATCGCGGGCGCCCAGGACAGGCAAGTGTCCACATATTAAAAGTCAACAGCTGCAGAATTTGTAGCTGCCGACTTAATTTTTTTCGCGGAACTCCCCTGCTTTCACACTGGACCGTCATTCTAGTGGTGCCATTTGGCTGCTAGCGGGGAGCTTATATCCCAGATAGCGGCCGATGAAGGGGTTAAATGCTCCCGTGTAGCGCCACTGCAGAAGTGCTTTGCAGGCACTTCGGCAGCGGTGCCAGTTCATTTCAATGGGCAGGAGTGGTGGAGGAACACGCCGCTCCAAAGATGCTGCTTGCAGGACTTTTTTTTACGTCCTGCAAGCGCACCGCCTCAGTGCTTTCACACTGAGACTGCAGGGGAGCCGTTTTGCAGGCACTTTACATGTGCCATTTTTAGCCCAAACGCGCCTGAAAAACGCCCCAGTGTGAAAGGGGTCTAACTGTTGGATTTTATGAGATAAAAGGTGGGGGAAAAAAAAAAAAAAAAAACGGCATCATATATCGGCCATCGGCTGCCGCGATTTCTAAATATCGGCATCGGCCCGAGAAAAACCCATATTGGTGCGACCTCTCCTACAGGTCTTGAGGGACAGGCGGATAGTTTATCGGTGGAAGTTTCCTTTTGGTTTTCAGGCTACAACGGGCAATCGTACAGCATCCCTGAGGACGCCTGCAGATCTACCACAGTTCTGAGACACCCTGGGCATCCCTGCAGTCAGTGTACCTGACTGGTATGGCGTTTTTTTCCAGCCGGACCCCCGGATCACCGCCCGGTCTGACGATACCCCGCGCTCGCAGACGACGAAGGGCCTCTGATGTCATCCCGCCCAGAGTTCGGGGAGACATGGAGACCGAAGACAGTCCGCGGGCATCGCCGTTCTGTCCGACCGTCCTACCCTCCTTGCAGTGAATCTCCCTCTACCCCACCCCCCTCCCCTATTTTTGTTTCTCTTCCCCTTCTCAACACTATTGATTACATAGATTGCAGCCTGCGTGTGGATAGACTTTGCTCCTGATAGCTGCCTTGTGGTTGGCCCCATGCTTTGGGACACGAGACTACTGAACGGGATTGTAATGGGCTATTGTGAATGAACAGACTACCTCAGTCCTAAGCATTGCAACACAGGGATCCGGAGGGGGCTTTACCCTACCAGACTTGCTCCCCCCTCTCTTTTATAGTGTCTGACTCTCCTCCAATACTGGTGACATGCTATATGGGTGGGGGGGGGTAGTTGTCATTGCATATTGTTTAACCCACTTTTAGTTTTCTAGGTCTGTTCTGCTGATCAGATGTCACACTGCTAGCTGGTTATTATGATCTTGCCACACAGGCAACTATACCAGAATGATGGACTGTCATTTGCTCCGCTGATAAGCTTACAGCTTTATTGGGTAATGTGTCTGCTGCTTGCTTCCCCTTTCTTTCAATTCCCCCTCCCCCTTTTTTTTGGTCTTCTCCTTTAATCCCCCCTTCTCCCTTCCCCCCCCCTTTTTTTCTTCCCCTGTCCGTCGCCCCTACCCCCCCTCCTCCCTGCCATGGCTATACAATACTTGTGCCACTGAATTTACTGATGTTCATCTATGTGGGGAAAGTGATGGAGACTTGGGGATTGGTGCCTGATTGCAGTTCTATGCACCGATTCTCCTGTGGTAATGATGCGCCCCCCGGGCCCTTCAGGGTGCGGACCCAGTTTTGGGCGGAGCACGGAGGTTGCGCCCTCTGTAAAACTCTGCTGAATCATACCTTCCTGGCCCTCGGGCCTTACCCGAAGTGCATGGGATTTGGGGTAAAGAATTTACCTGTTGTCGCCCGGTTGCGGAATGGCTGGGGGGGGGGGGCCCCTTTGAGTTCTACGAGGGGTCTCCTTTCAGGTTAATGCTGCAACACATGCGCAGGGTGTTCTTGTTCTCATTTATCCATGTCATCTCCCGGTTTGTCCTTTATTTACACACATTAGGGTTCCATGTCTTGGTTTAAGGTTACATAGCTTGATCAAGGGTCTGCGGGAGCCCCTGGGCCCGGAATACTGGAATAGCTAGATTGCCTCCTGGTTTTTGTTCGTTGTTTCGGCAGGCTATAGACCGCAGGGATCCCTCACACATGTCGCACTCCTTAGGTGGTTGCCCAAAAGTGCTGGGAATATTGTAGCCTTCCTCACCCTGGGATAGAGTCCTTAGGACTGTGGAGGGTGGGTACTTGTAAAGGTGGCGTTATCCCCGGGATTTGTTTCTGGGGATTGGTGTTATTTTTGTACGGGTGGGGGGGGGCGTTGCCAGAGGTCTGCCGCTCTTGAGTGGGCGGGTTCTGGCGATGGGCCCCCTTACCCCGTCTTTGGTTCGAGGGTTTTCGCCTACGCTAGCTCTACTTTGTGTCTGGAGTATCTGGGCGGGGGGGTTTGTGGAAAGTTCGGTTGCTAGTCCTTGTACCCACCTCAGGAGAGGCGGGTCCCCCTCTTGAACTCCCCAGCAGCTTAGGGTGTATCCTGCCTCCAGGATACCCTTCGATTCTCTAGGTAGTCTAGCAGGACTGGGACTACCTCCGGTATTACCCTTACGGACCATAGTTGGGGTCTTTCCAGATAGGGCAGGTCTTCCGGTTTAGGCACCTTCCTTTCTCAGACGGGGTGGGAATAGACATATCCCTGCTCTCTTTGTTTCATCCCTGTTTTCTGTTTCTGTTCTCTTACTCTACTCTTGCTGCTCCCCCCCCCCCCTCTAATCACCCCCCCAATCCCCCCCTTTTTTTTGTGTGTTGCTGTATCTGTTGTGGTCTCCCCCTCCTCCCACTTGCCCTCTCCGTTTGTGGCAGTTGGACGTAGGTGATACCGTCTTTGATATGCCTACATGGCGTCCATGATGCACTCCACTACTCCTCTAATCGCTCAAGGTTTTTTCTGTCAATGCCAAGGGCCTCAATGTCCCCGAGAAGCCCACCAGCTTCATGGCAGAAGCCCATAGACAAAGGGCCCAAATTGTCTTTTTCAGGAAACTAATTTTAAATCTAACAACATTCAATGCCTTACCAACCAGAGATACCCAGATGTGTTTCACGCAACGTGTGCAGACTCCAAAATGAAAGGGGGAGCGATTCTTCTCGCTAAATCATTTTCATTCCAGCTCACGCAGTTGATCTGGGAGGTAGATTCATCTTCCTTAAAGGGCTGTGGAAAGAAACCTATTACGCTCCCTAACATCTATTGCCCGAATTCTAAACAAGTCTCCTTTCTGAAAGATTACTGAAGCTCACATCTTTCAAGTCTGGCCTCCTACTTTTGGGAGGAAACTTCAACCTGACTCTTGACCCGACTCTTGATACTTCCACGGGAACTTCGTCCGTTCCTTTCTCAGCTTTATGGCAGGCAAAATTGGGGCTGGCTTCTCTGGTCCTTCATGACACGTGGCACACTCTAAACCCCCAGGGTAGAGATTACACTCTTTTCATCCCCCCACCAGCGCTACTCCAGGCTGGATGATATCTTTATCTCCCAAAAAGGACCTACCGTCTGTATATGAGGCAACAATTGAAAACATGGCCCTGTCCGATCACCACCCAGTCACCTTGACCTTGTGATTCCCACAGGGAGAGACGTCCACTAGGATCTGGAGGCTTGATGCCTCCCTTCTTACGGATCTTGCGGACGTGGCAACCCTCAAACAAGCCATTGGTGAATACATTTGTCATAACGACACCCCGGATGTCTCCATGACCTT
This sequence comes from Rana muscosa, assembly GCA_029206835.1. NCBI lineage: Eukaryota > Metazoa > Chordata > Amphibia > Anura > Ranidae > Rana > Rana muscosa. Next base: position 892,598,311 of record CM055117.1, on the reverse strand, counting down.
GTGGGAAGCACATAAATGTGTTGTCAGAGGGCACCTTCTGTCCCTGGCGGGCAAGAGAAAGAGGGAATGCAGAGCCCTCATTCAGTCCTTGGTAGGGAAATCTCCAAACTGGAAGCCCAACACAAATGCTAGTTAGCAATTGGGGTAGCAACCGAATTAGTGGATGCTAGAACTCTCCTGCACGAGGAACTATATAAAAAGGAGCTCGGAAACTATTTATGTTATCCCAAAAGTTGTTCTATGAGCAGGGGAACAAACCTGGCAGATTACTTGCAAGATTCACGCAGAAATGTGTTCTTGCCTCAACCATCCATCAGGTGAGGGATAGACAAGGTGGGATTCATACCAAGAATGAGGATATTGGGCGACAGTTCAAAGATTTTTACAGTCAACTGTATAACATTAAGATGAGCGAGAAGGGTACTGGCTCGGCGTATGCTCGGGCATCCCTGATCAAGGACTTCCTAAACAAATATTCCCCTCAGGCATTGTCCATGGAAGACCGGCAATCCCTAGAAGCGCCGTTGTCTTCGGAAGAATGGACTGCAGCTTTGAAAGCCATGAAACCTGGCAAGAGCCCAGGGCCTAATGGCCTCACAGCCCAGTACTACAAATGCTTCACAGATCTCCTGGCACCGGGTTTTATCAGAGCCTTTAACTCTCTAGCAGGGGCCCCTTGAAAGTCTAGTACCCTGCTGGAAGCTCATATTTCGGTAATACCTAAGGAAACTAAAGATCCCTCGGATGTTGTTAATTATAGGCAGATCTCGCTTCTCAACGTCGACCTAAAAATCTTTTCCAGATTCTTGCGAGCGAACTCGTACATGTCCCAGCCTGGGTAGGGCTTGACCAGGTCGGATTCGTCCCTGGCAGGGAAGCCAGGGATAATACTATCAAGGCCCTGAACATTCATCACTGGCTTACTTCCAAGCATGAGGGATTCTGTCGATGGACGCAGAGAAGGCCTTCGATCGAGTGGCCTGGGACTACATGGATTCTGTGTTGGAGGCTCTGGGCCTGGGGTCAAGAATGCGGACCTATATTGGAGCACTATACACGAATCCACGAGCCTGGGTTAATGGTCATTTGTCAGAGGCCTTTTCCATTCACAACGGCACTAGGCAAGGCTGCCCCCTATCCTGTATATCCTCACGCTGGAACCGCTCCTTCGCTGCATACGGGAAAACCCTGATATACGGGGGGGGGGGGGGGTCTTCGTACACCGCAAGTAATACAAGCTTGCGGCTTTTGCCGACAACATATTGCTCTCTCTCTTCCCCCTTGATATCCTTACCTAACTTGATGCATGCCCTTGAAAGCTTTAGACGTATCTCCCACCTGAAAATTAATTATTCTAAGTCTTTCGCGTTGAACGTCACCCTTCCCTCGACACTGGTTAGCCAATGTCAAAAGAACTTCCCCTGCAGACGATATTGCCTATCTAGGTATTCGGCTTCTGCGGAACCTTTCAGATCTTTATGATAACAACTTCTTAAGTGAGCTGATCGCCCTACAGCAGGATATGCTTCGCTGGGACTCTCCCACGATTTCTTGGTTTGGGCATGCCTCCATCATAAAAATGACGGTGCTACCCCAAATGCTGTATAAACTACAGACTGTTCTGATCACCTTGCCGCCCTCTTTCTTTGCCTCCTATAAGAGACTTTGCAGGACGTTTCTTTGGGGCTCTAAGGCTCAGAGAATTGGTTGGGCAACATGGTACTCCCAAAATTGGAGGGGGGTATTGGCCTCCCAGACATACAGAGGTATTACTGGGCCACACACCTGGCACGAGTGGTAGATTGGAGGGTGCATCTGGAAAATTTATGCTCAGGACTCGATCTTGGGAAGGTGCCCTGGTTCTCCAAGAAACACTGGCCGTCTGACGTCTTGTCTCACCCCCTGGTGGGGGCGACCTTATCAGTTTTTGCACAGGCTTGTAGGGCTCATGAAGTTTCAGCTACGGAATGTGGAATAACGCCTATTAAGGGGAACCCTGATTTTGCATCAGGATTGGAGGGAGCCTTGCTAGCTCTAGAATGGCCACGCGCAGATATGTTAGCCAAACACTTTTTCTCTGGGGATCGGTTCCTCACTGAGAGAGCTAGAGTCAATATCCCCGACCAAAAAAACGTTCCCTTTCTTCACCTACCTTCAGATTAAGCACTTTCTGGATGGCCCGAAAACCAGAAGCTGCTTCGCGAAACCGGATACGGCGTTGGAGTCTGTGTTCAGGCCCGTCCCACTGTAGGCATGCAATTTCGCTGCTATACACCTCTATGTATAGACGACCTTTTCCGTCCATGGAAGCGTAACGAACCTTTTGGGAGGCCCGGCTGGACAGATCTATAGAGTCAAAGAGCTGGGAACGGGTCCATTGGTATATCCATAAAGGTTCACTCAACATTAACGTCCAGGAAAATGGGTACAAGATCAGAGCGCGGTGGTACAGGACACCGGACCTCGTCCACAAATTTTGCCCGAACGTGTCGGATCGGTGCTGGAGATGTGGAGGGGACTTGGGTACCTTCCTCCATGTATGGTGGGAGTGCCCATTGATTCAGCCGTACTGGCGGGGGGGGGGTTCATGACGTGACAACTAAGGTCTCCTCGCTACCCCTGGAGTTCTCACCAGCACGGTATCTTCTCCACCTTTCTAAAAAAATAAAAATAAAAACCTACCACACCTCAGTTGCGATCCATATGGTCAATGCAGCCAGATTGTGTGTTCCTGTCCACTGGAGGGATACGGTGCCTCAGTCGATGAAAGAATGGTTGACACGCCTTAACCGTATTGTAGCGATAGAGGAACTAATTCACACTGCGCAAGATAGCATTTCTACCTTCACTACTATGTGGGATGATTGGTTTAAATTTCGGAACTCTGCAGACTACCAGACTCTCATGCTGAATGCGGATTGATTTGGGCTTTGCGGAGTGGTCTTTGTTTGACAAAGGCTGGTCCACAGATTCAGGTGCGAGTTCACACCTTGAGATGACATGAACGGAGAGGGTAGCTGGTGGTTGCCCCCACCCCCTCAGGCTTTCGTGTAGCGTTAGCTATGCCCTCCCCTTCCCCACTTTGTTTTTTGGTTTGTTTTGTGTGCTCCCCTCTTGTCCGTTCCCCTCCTTCTTACTCCTCAGCCCTTTCTGATCTTTCCTCTTCTTTCCTTATGTATGATCCTGACGGGCGGAGGACATGGGGATTGGGGTTACGGTGGGTGGCCCCTGCGCCAACGCTCTTCTGAATTTGGGGATCCTTAGATTGCATCTAGCCTTTAGACATAGGCTCTTAACTACTGCGGCAAGGGTTCTGAGGTGCCATTTTGCCGATGGTAGTTCCCAAACCATCGGCTGCATTCAGTAGGGCAGGCCCCCCCGCAGATATTCTGAAGCATTTCTCTCTTAGTAGGCGACAGGAGGGTATAAATGATGTATATTGAGCATGCTGTCCAGACCTTGCCACGTTTGTCATTTGAACTGTTCCATTGGTGGAGCCGAAGCTCCTTAGTTTTGATCTGTACCTCTTTATATTACTGTGGACATCTCTATGATATCTGTAAATTGTTTCTTCAATAAAATTTTAATGGAAAAAAAAAAAAAAAAAAAAAAAAACATATCGGTCGACCTCTAGTCCAGCGCCCGGAGGTCGCATTACAGGCAAAACCTTGCAGAATCTTGTGTCTTCTTTGCGAGGCTCGGGTACCATTTATCTAAGCATATAGAGCCTGTGTCAAACGGATCTGATCAGTCTATCCCATGGATTCAATTAAGAACCGTTTATGGGACTAGAGACCTAGAGCTCAAACAAACATGCCCATCCACCTTGCAAACAATGTAAAAAAAATTAAATAAAAATAATGAGGTACTTTCTGTATGGGAGGGGTTACATAGGGGATCACTTCCGGTCCAAGACTGTCTACCAGTGTCCATTCACCTAGAGATGGCATATAAGCCGGTACGTAATGAATATTAGCTTAACTCTTTTTTCATACATCATGGGACACAAATTAAAAATTCAAACAAGCAATAAAATAACCCACATAGTCAAAGACAGGATTACACGAAACAGAGGCGGTCAGTCACGCACATAAGCCTAGAACATTCTAAAGCCCAACTTACTTCTTCTACTGTACTAAACGGTCGTCTTTGCATCTTCTTTGGGCTCCGCCGACTAGCTGCACTCCATGGGGTTGAACATGTAGCATTCTTAATAGGAAAGGACTTCTCAAAAGCTGAACCAAAAGTGTGATTTGGCTTTGCAGCAACTGAATTAGTGGCTCCGCTGCACAACAAAAAGAAAAAATCTTTACAATTTGTGTATATGTACACCCTAGTTGACCGTAAATAACTCATACATTAGATCATATTTATAAACCGTGAATCTGATATTCAAACATTTACTGCAGGCCTTTTCTGATCTGCATACCTGCTGTGTGAATGTCTGAAGCATTTACACAGATGTCATGAATAATTGGCTAGTTGTATCCAATATGCTTCTAGTCTATAGCTGGATACACACTACACAATTTATTAGATTTACCAAAACCTTATAATATTAGGTCAAACTTAAACACTTGAGGCATTTGCATAGGCAATAGTGTATAAATAGACCCCAGAGAGTAAGGATAACAGAGCAACTAGTATCTTCAGAACAAGGTCAATAGTAGTGGCCCCAGTATTACTCTGACAGGTTTATGAACATCATTTTAATGTATAGTTTGCACCTAGGCACGGATGGAAAAAAAAAAAAAAAAAACTTCCTTAGGCCCCTTTCACACTACTGTGACTTCAAAGTTTCACGATTTCGCGGCCGCGATTTCAGGGAAATGGCATCAAAATCGGACCAAAGTAGTGCAGGGACTACTTTGAAGTCGTACTAATATGAATGGTTGTCATTGGAAATCATCGGAAACAACTTGTCATGCTACTTTGCCATCACAAATCGTGGGACAAGTCGTATAAGTGTGAAAGGGGCCTTAGCATTAAAAAAAAAAAAAAAAAAAAAAAAAAGAGAATTTTTATACTACAAAGAAAGTGTTGGAAAACACATACCTTAATGTTCGTGTTTCTACATGGGTATTCTTTGCTGGCCTTTGCTTCTGAGATAACACAAACTGTGCTGGGAATATAGAAGAATGTCCATTTCCATTCTGTTTAGCCCTAAGGAAATCAACCGATGAGGCCAATGTCGTATTGTTAACAGACATTACCTTCTTGTCTCCTTTTAAGGTTTCTAAGGGTGCATAAAATAAATAGGTTTAGATTATATAAGCAAGAATCCTATATGCGTTTATAATAACTGGATTTCCTGCCTACAAATTACAATGTATAGCACATGTGAACTTAAAATGAGCCTGACTTAATTGTTACATTTTAGATATCTTTTGAGTTAAATATAGGCTGTATAAAGTCCTGGACTTGCCTCCAGGTCAGGAATAATATAATACAACCCAACAATTTTTTAAATATGAAAAACTGCTTAGATAAAGAAGGCATAAAAATGAACAAACACCAGCATAGCACGACCACAACATGAAATAAAAAGAAAAAAAAAGTATTTTTTTTACCAGAGTGGAAGAGGGGTTTATGAATAGACTTTGCCATAGATCTTTCAAATCGCCTAGGATGCACAGTAGTGTACTGAAAAATAAAAGTAGTCTTTAAGAAGTGTTTTTATGTTGGTCTTCTATAAAAGAACAATGAAAATGGAGGCAAATATTTCCTAATATAGACTTTGGTTTGGTATAAATTTTCACCTCTTAGTGGCAGTCCCACGCACATATACTGCGGCAGGGCAGCCGCTCTGTGCCAGATCACATACGTGTTTTGACACCTCTGGGTCTGAGGGGCACATGCACTCCACCAGCAACTTGCTCCCGCTGTGATTGGACACAGTGGGAGCCAATCAGCGGGTGTGGCGGACACGATGTCCGCCGGGACCCACCGATTATTAGGAGATAGGCAGACCGCTGTTCTGTGAGAGGGGAATATGCTGATCAAGTGTTCCTGCTAAGCAGGAACACAGATCTTTACATTCCCCCAAAGCACCTCACCCACAGTAAGAAAGCACTCCCAGGGAACACATTTAACCCTTTGATCGCCCCCATCCTTAAACCGTTCCCTGCAAGTGTCATTAGTACAATGACAGTACATGTTTTATAGCACTGATCACTGTATTTGTGTCACTGGTCCCCAAAAAGTGTCAGTTAGGTGTCCAAGTTGTCTGCTGCAATATCGCAGTCCCTCTATAAGCCCAGGTTCACACTTGGCTGCGGGAATGAAGCCGTGCGAGTTCAGCTGAACTCGCACGATTTCACTCCTGCCTGTCAGTCCCAATTTCAGCTCGATTACAGAGACATCTGACACAGATGTCAATGTAAATCGCGGCTGAAATCGCAAAAAGTAGTCCAGAAACTTATTTTTGAAATCTGTGCAGCGCCGCACAGATTAGGACGGTGCCATTGCCCGCAATTTGCGGCAAATTTTGCCGATTTGACATGCGATTTGACATGTCAAATCGCACCAGTGTGAACCAGGGCTATGTCACTGATCACAGATAGAGACCCTAATCAAGGCCAATCAGTATAATCAAACACAGCTGGACTCAAATGAAGGTGTAGAACAGGCATATGCAATTAGCGGACCTCCAGCTGTTGCAAAACTACAAGTCCCATCATGCCTCTGCCTTTGGGTGTCATGCTTGTGGCTGTCAGAGTCTTGCTATGCCTCATGGGACTTGTAGTTCTGAAACAGCTGGAGGTCCGCTAATTGCATATCCCTGGTGTAGAACCATCTCAAGGATGATCAGAAGAAATGGACAGCACCTGAGTTAAATATATGAGTGTCACAGCAAAGAATCTGAATACTTAGGACCATGTGATATTTCAGTTTTTATTTTCTAATAAATCTGCAAAAATGTCAACAATTCTGTGTTTTTCTGTCAATATGGGGTGCTTTGTACAATGAGGAAAAAAATTGAACAAAGATGATTTTAGCAAATGGCTGCAATATAACAAAAAGTTTAAAATTTAAGGGGGTCTGAATACTTTCCGTACCGTGTGTGTGTGTGTGTGTGTGTGTGTGTGTGTGTGTGTGTGTGTGTGTATAAAATTATATTATATATATATATATATATATATATATATATATAATCTCTAACACACACACACACACACAATATTCCATAGTTTGTATATGCTATAAAACTCATTGGAAAACCAATCAATATACACGTAGCGATTTTTTTTTTTTTTTTACCAAGAATGTGTAGCAGAATACATATTGGCCTAAATTGATGGAAAAAAAATAGGATTTTTGTACTCACCGTAAAATCCTTTTCTCTGAAGTTCATTGACGGACACAGCACAAGTCTTGACCTTAGGGTTATATACCTTGCATCAGGAGAGGACTAGGCAGAATCATGTTAAAAACATCAAACTTGCACAGTACCGCCCAGGGGATGGTCCTACTGGCTATAACCCCTCACACTGCATCCAGCAGCTCAGTTCGTCAAAAAGCAGTACAAACATTACAAACATAAAAAGGAAGGGTGAGTGCTGTGTCAGTCAATGAACTTCAGAGAAAAGAAGGATTTTACGGGGAGTATAAAAATCCTATTTTCTCTTGCGTTCATTGACGGACACAGCACGAGTCCTGATCTTGCGGACGTCGACCAACCAGTGTCAAAAAAAACAATGGGTGGGAACAGCAAGCAAATAAACTTCCATCCCAAACAACCAGAGCTCCTCAACGGAGGAGTTTCAACCTTAAATAGTCGCCTGCAGAACCTTGCGGCCGAAGCAAGCATCCGCAGATGCATTCACATCAACTTTGTAAAACTTGGTGAAAGTGTGAACGGACGACCAGGTCGCCGCCTTACACACCTGGGAAACAGACGCTTGATGTTGGAAAGCTCAAGAGGCACCTATTGCCCTGGTTGAATGCGCCATGACAGGAAAGGGAGGCGCCCGCCCTTTCAAGGCATAAGCCTGAGTCACGGTCTGTCTGAGCCACCGAGAAATGGTGGCCGAAAAAGACCACCTTTGGACCAACCACCAACACAAACAGTGAGTCTGACCTCCGAAACAGAGCCGTAGCAGACAGATACACCCGCAGAGCTCGGACCACATCCAAGGAATGCAAAGCAACCTTTTTGGGGTGCGCTGGCCAAGGACACAAGGATGGAAGCACAACGTCCTCATTGAGATGAAAAACCGAAACCACCTTGGGAAGAAACGAAGGCTGCGGGCATAGCACCACCTTATCCTTGTGGTGGATCATGTAGGGAGACTTGCAAGACAAGGCTGCCAACTCAGAAACCCTCCTGACTGATTTAATAGCCACCAGAAAGGCTACTTTCTGAGAGAGTGTCAATAGGAGAAACTCTCTAATGTTCTCAAACAGTGGTTTCTGAAGTACCGAGAGCACCAGATTCAAATCCCACGGAGGCAGTGGTGGTCAAACCGGAGGGGCCACACGTCGAACCCCTTGCACAAACGTACTCACCAGTGAATGAGCCGCCAAGGGTCGTTGAAAGAAGACAGCCAAGGCTGATATCTGCCCCTTAATGGTGCTTAAGGCAAAATTTTTGATCCACTCCACGCTGTAAAAACAGCAGGATCCTGGAAACCTAATAATATGTACATGGACGCCTCCCCATCTCCTCACACGGATGTAGGCCTTCCACGTGCGATGATAAATCTTCCACGAAGATGACTTCCGTGCCCTCAGCATGGTGGAAATTACCGAATCCGACAGGCCTCGGTCCCTTAGCACCTGACTTTCAACAACCATGCCGTTAAAGCCAGCGACTGTAAGGCTCGATTCACACCTATGCATGTTGCTTTTGAGCGTTTTTGCCTTGCTTTTTGCAGTGCTTTCCGCGTTTTTCAATATACGTTTTTACCGCGTTTTGCGTTTTTTTTGTTATATATTTCTTTATTTTTATACATAAATTTTTATTTTTTTACATTTAAAAAAAAACGCAAACCGCAAATCGCGGCAAAAACGCGGTACTTGCGTTTTGGATGCAGGTCCATTGTCTTCTATTAAATGCAAAATGCTGCTTTTTGCAGGAAAAAAAGTCCCCGACCCTTTCCAAAAACGCAGCGGCACAAAAATGCATTGATGTGAACACGTCCCATAGCAACCCATGTTAAAAAATTTCCATGCATTTCTGCAAAGTGCACCAAAAAACGCATTAGTGTGAATCGAGCCTAAAGCAGGATGAAGTATAGGACTTTGCGACAGAAGGTCCTCTCGCATCAGCAGTCGCCAAGGAACATCAACCACCAGTCGCACTAAGTCGGCGGTACCAGGGACGCCAAGGGAATTAGAATCAGAATCCCCTCGGTCTCTACTAGGCGAAGCAGGCGAGGAAGACGTTTTTTTAGCGCGGGGCAAAAATTAGCCGATACTGTCCCCACGGAGCCACCAACGCATCTGTCGCGTCCGCCCAGGGATCTTTGGACCTGGCCACAAACCTCAACACCTTCAGATTGAGTCGAGAAGCCAGGAGATCCACGTCTGGCGTGCCCCATCTCAGGCAAAGGAGTTGAAACACATCCGGGTGTAGCGACCATTTCCCTTTGGTCCAGCATCTGACGACTTAGGTAGTCCACTTGCCAGTTTTCACAATCGGATGTCCATTTTTTCAGGAAACTCTCCTCAAAAAAGGGATAATGGACCGCTATGCATTTTGGGACCGAAAAGGCCCGCTGCAGTCGTTCCCATTCTTTGTATAGAAACTTGTCAAAATAAGTTAAGTAGGGAAACACCTTAGTGCGGGCCGGCTTGTGGGACCCAAAAGGGACCGACACCTCAGTGGATGTCCCCGCTGTATCCTCCAATTGTAGGGTATGCCGTACTGCGGTGATAAGTGCTCAAACAAGCACCCTTTCCTGTGCTGACCCGGACACTGAGTCATCCTCACTGTCCGAATGGTCCTGGTCCGCATCCTGACACGTCAGAACAGAGGCCGCGTGCCGCGGCAAGGCCCGAGTCTGAATCAGAGCTTTCCCCAGAAGATGGTGGGGGGGAGGGGGCATTTTTTTACCCCCCTTGCGCCCGCACACCGCTTCCACCCTGGCAACAAAGAACTCCAGGACTGCCGACAAAGCGTCCATAGGCACCGGTTGCCACCACAGGGATGTCTGGGGAAGAAGCGCCAGCTTCTGACGCCATGCTGACCCACATTCGCCTGACACCCATTAGGGACCAAAGGCAAGGTACACAAAAGGTCCACCCTCCTAGCTGCCACAGACTGAGGGGCCCCCAGAGGACTCACCACCCTGACCCAGGTACTGCACAGCGCTGCCGTCCGCTCTCTCCCTTGTCCGAGGTGTTCTCCTGTGTCTGAGGTGTTCTATGCTGTTCGCGCCGTTCAGAAAGAAAGAATATCCCACATGGACAGACCAACACCACCTCCCTGTGGAGAGCGGAACCCGAACACCCAGCGCAGCCCCCAGCCAGGACGGAGCCCCACCCCCCCCTGGTCAAGTACACAGCAGGCCCAGCCACCACAGATGCATGGGGAGGAGGGAAAGGACAGGCAGAGAAGAAAGGGAGAGCGAGAGACCCCCTAGTCGACCTCCCCAGGAATGCCCAGCTGTTCAATCCTGCCGAAAAAGGTGGAACCCTACTTACCCGTCCTGCGAGGACTGTTGGACGCATTCCGGACAGACCCATTACCCGAGCGGTAAGGGGTGGCTGTCGGCCACGGCACACTGACTCGAACAGCAGTAGCCCGGTCATGTGTGCCATGAAGCATATAGCCCACCGGCTACCCCTGGAGCAAACGGGGCATGTCATGGCCGACCCAGCGCGTAGCTAAAGGTCTGCTCACGCTCGATGGCCGGGGAGACTACCAGGACCTATATTATCCAGCCTGTCACCCAGCCGGCTGTTGATAGTAGATCTCAGGATCAAAAAAAAAAAAAAGGAAAAAAAAAATCTCCAGGACCAAATGGTCCCAATCGGGAGCCATGTCCTATGCTAGGTAGAAAAAAAACTGAGCTGCTGGATGCAGTGTGAGGGGTTATAGCCAGTAGGACCGCCCCCTGGGCGGTACTGTGCAAGTTTGATGTTTTTAACATGATTCTGCCTAGTTCTCTCCTGATAGAAGGCATATAACCCTGAGGTCAAGACTCGTGCTGTGTCCGTCAATGAACGGAAGAGAAATTCGATTTTTTACATTTTTGTAATTGGATGCTGTATAGCAGAAAGTAAAAAAAAAAAAAATAGGATTTTTGTACTCTCCGTAAAATCCTTTTCTCTGTCATCCATGGACGGACACAGCTCCTTAATTCTTCACAGTTGGGTTATGTTCCATCTATTAGGAGAGGACTAGGCAGAACATGTTAGATATTTAATACATGTTACTTTAAACAGAGTTGAACAGCCCTGCCCAGGGGATGGTCCCTCCGTACATAACCCTCCACCCTGCAGTCAGCAGCCTCAGTTCGTAGAAAAGCAGTACAAACTAAAAAAGGAGGGAGGGATGGGTGCAGTGTCCGTCCATGGATGACAGAGAAAAGGATTTTACGGCTAGTACAAAAAAAAAAAAAAAAAATCTATTTTCTCTTTTCGTCCATGGACGGACACAGCTCCTTAATTCTTGACAGTTGGGACATCCCAAAGTAGTGTCAAAAAACGAGGGGTGGGCTACAGCAATCAAAAAAACATTTTCACCCCAAACAAGCAGAGCTCCTCAACGGAGGAGTTGCAACCTCAAACAGCCCCCTGCAAAAAACTGAGGCCGAAGCTAGCATCCGAAGATGCACAACAACCTTGTAAAAAAAAATTTGAAAAAAGTGTGAACGGACTACCAGGTCGCCGCCTTACACACCTGTGATACAGACGCTTGACGTCGGAAGCCCAAGAGGCACAAATAGCCCTGGTCGAATGCGCCGTGACAGGAAAGGGAGGCGCCCACCCCTTAAGGGCAGAGGCCTGGATGACGGTCTGCCTGATCCACCGAGAAATGGTGGCCGGACGAAACAGCCAGACCCTTCTGCGGACCAGACATTGACACAAACAGCAAGTCAGACCTCTGGAACGGAGCTGTAGCAGACAGACACCAGTAAGGCAAGTACCACGTCTAAAGAGTGCAGCGCAACCTCTTTGGGATGTGATGGTCGAGGACACAAGGATGGAAGTACAATGTCCTCATTCAGGTGAACGGCCGAAACTACCTTTGGAAGGAAGGCTGCGGGCGTAGCACTGCTTTGTCCTTATGGAGGACCAAATATGGGGACTTGCAAGACAATGCCGCCAATTCAGAAACCCTCCTTACTGATGTTCTGGCTACTAGGAAGGCAACCTTCTCAGAGAGCGTCAAGAGGAATTTCCCTGATGTCCTCAAAATGGAGGTTTCTGAAGTTCCGAGAACACCAGATAAGATAACAGTCAAGGCTGAAATCTGCCCCTTAAATGGTGCTTAAGGCAAGTTTCTGATCCACTCCACGCTGTAAAAACAGCAGGATCCTGGAAACCGAATATGCCCGTGGATGCCATTCCATCTCCTCACACAGAGATGTAGGCTCTCCACGTGCGATGGTAGATCTTCCTAGAAGAGGATTTCCGTGCTCTCAACATGGTTGAAATGACTGAATCAGACAGGCCTCGGTCCCTTAGTACCTGGCTTTCAATAGCCATGCCGTTAAAGCCAGCGACTAAAGCAGGATGAAGAATGGGACCTTGCAAGAGAAGGTCCTCCCGCATTGGCAGTCGCCAAGGTGCATCCGCCACCAGGCGCACAAGGTCGGCGTACCACGGACGCCTGGGCCAATCCGGGGTGATGAGAATCACCGGAATGCCCTCGGTCTCTACTCTGTGGAGCAGACGAGGAAGCAACTTTAGTAAGGAAAAGGCATAAAATTAGTCGATACTGACCCCACGGGGCCACCAACACATCCAACACGTCCGCCCAGGGATCTCTGGACCTGGCCACGAACCTTGAAACCTTGCAATTGAGTCGAGAAGCCAGGAGATCCACGTCTGGCGTGCCCCATCTCAGGCAAAGGAGTTGAAAAACCTCCGGATGCAACGACCATTCCCCTTGGTCCAGCATCTGGCGATTCAGATAGTACGCCTGTCAGTTTTCCACGCCCGGAATGTAAACAGCCGATAGAGCGGACACGCTCCTTTACGCCCACCGCAGGATGCTGCAGCCGAGCTTCTTGTTCCTCCTTGATGGTTGACGTATGCCACTGCCGTGGTGTTGTCTGACTGGATCCTGACTGGACGCCCTTGTAGCCTCTGTGACCACTTGGAGAGGCACAGCCTGATTGCCCGGAGTTCCAGGACCTTGATCGGCAGTTGGGATTCGTCCGGAGTCCAGCGGCCCTGGGCCGCCTGAACCCCCCAACCGGTCAGGCTGGCGTCCGTCGCAATCACAGTCTAATGAAAAAAGGGGAGGAACGACTTCCCGGACCAAAGAGCCGGGAAGCTCAGCCACCAACTCAGAGAGGCCCTGACTAGATGACTTATCTGAATCTGACGATCCAGAGACAAACGGAGATTTGTTCTATTTGGAGAGAGAATCTCCCTTTGCAAGACCCGAGTGTGGAATCAGGTATATGGTACTGCCTCGAAAGAGGCTACCATGAGGCCCAGGACTCGCAAGCAAAAAAAAAAAAAAAAAAAAAAAAATGGAGACGACCATTTGCGGGATGTCAACAACCTCACCGCAGTCTGGAGTGTGTGCAACTTCAAGGGAAGAAAGACTCTGGCCTCCGAGGAGTCCAGAATCAACCCCAGGTACTCTAGGCGCTGGATCGGTACCAACACCGACTTCTGGAGGTTCAGTATCCAACCGAACTCCCGGAGGATCTGACTGGCTATAGACACGTCCTCCTCCAATTCTGAGCTTGAAGCAGCCCGTCCAAGTAGCCTACGATAGCAATGCCGCGCTGTCTCAGCAAAGCTAGAATCGGGGCGAGCACCTTCAAAAAATAAAATTAAAAAAGTAAAAATTTCTTCAGGACTCTGGGCCCAAAAAGGGAGCCAGGTCCTTTACTACGCAGAAAAAAAACTGAGGCTGCTGACTGCAGGGTGGAGGGTGGAGGGTTATGTCCAGAGGGATCGCCCCCTGGTTGAACTCTGTTAAAGTAACTTGTATTAAATATCTAACATGTTCTGCCCAATTCTCTCCTAATAGATGGAACATAACCCAACTGTCAAGAATTAAGGAGCTGTGTCCGTCCATGGACGAAAAGAGAAATATTATTTGCAAAGAGGCTTGGGACTTTTTAGGCACCACTCAATAAGTAATGAATGTAAAAAAAGTTTATTCAAAAGCATCAGAAAAAACACATAATATCCACATTTGAAAAGTCAGTAAAAACATTATTACAAAATTATTACTGTAAAAAGCCACTGGAAACAGATACGAGATTTTTTGGAGGTGAACAGCAGTCATTCCATTGTACTATACAAGTCCAGATATGAGGCCAAGTAACAGCTGTAGATGATTCGATGTTCTGGCCTCTACATGTTACGCGCCTTGCGCTTCTTCAGGAGCAGAGAGGAGACTAACTACCGTATATACTCGAGTATAAGCCGACCCGAATATAAGCCGAGGCACACAATTTTACCACAAAAAACTGGGAAAACTTATTGACTTGAGTATAAGCCTAGGGTGTCCATTCTCCCTACCCGATCTCCTGTGCGACTAAACTGACATTTAACGGGGAGTCTATGGAAGGGGTGCCCAGCTTTGAAAGAAATAGGTGCTCCCCCAGACAACAAACTTTGCACACTTGTAGAGGAAGAGTGAGGCGCATTATGTATATATATATATATATTTATATTCTCATTAGTATTCAATTTGTGACATTGCGTTCCACAGAATAACCATGACATCTACGAGAGGGAGGATGCCAGCTCGTATCAGTCAACTATGGGGGCGTGCATAATATGGTAATCAGGATAATGTTGACTATAGAGTAAAAGAAAGGGAAGGAAAAGAATGTGGGAAAAATAAAAAAATAAAAGGAAAAAAAAGGAAGAGGAAAAAAACGAGCAAAAGAAGGAAAACGAATCAAAATGGTATACATGGGCCTATTAGTGCCTATATGTGTATGAAAGGGTGCAGTGACATATCACTGCATATCTTGTATATAGCAATATAAGTGATAATAATAATAATGATAATATTTCATAAAGGATATAGCATATAAAAGAAATAAATAGATATAGAACCAAATTATTAGCAGGCTTAGGGCATAAATTGGCTGTACAGGAGTGAATGCTATACTGATCTTGGCAGCAATAAAAACCGACAGATCTGAAAGTGAACAAACAAATATATCAAGCGTAATGGATTTAAAATTAGGGTAACACCATATATCAATAAAAAGAACTTGGCACACCGATTGTTAGGTGAAAAGGTTAAAAAGTCAAAGAAGGGATGAAAAGGAACTCACCAGGCTAGGTAATAGCATAGGGCTAAAGAGCCCATATACACTATACACGATACACGATGCTCAGTAGTCCAGCAAAAAGGAGGGCCACTCACAGATTGATCAACCACTGAGAGGTACCTCGGTAGAGGGGATATATCAAAAATCAGAAATCAGGGTTGAGATGGGGCTAGAAATCCCCAAAAATTGTGGAGAGCCTTATGGTCTGGAGGTAGCGAGGTAGGATAGGAGTCCAGGTGTCCAGCACATAGAAACCGACGCCGCTAAAATAGTAGCCAGTGCATATCTACAGAATCTAAGCACTGAACACAGAGCTTAAATATGCACGTCCCGCCTGTAGTCACCAATCGGAGGAGCCGATGTGACGTCACTCAGACCGGCCGAGAATCACAACCGCGCATGCGCCCCACGAGTGTCTCACACGTGCGCACAAGAAGGTATGAGCGGCGCTCAGCAGGGATAGAAGGGCATAGGCGAAAAAGGACCGGCAGAGGGACAGCGCCCTCTAATCGGCCCCCCAGTGCCATCACATCGCAAAACAAGTTTTGCACCGAGTGGCACTAGGCGGCCGCATAGGACTGAATAGTCAGTTACTCACCCCTCTGTCACCAGTACGCACACAGCAAGGACGCGCTTCCAATTGAAGCAGAACGTCACAAACAGGAAACTACAATAGACAAAAAATATTAAATGACAATAATAAAGTAGCAATATCTGGTAAGTTAGGTAGGTATCCAACATTTAAAATAATATGGGCAAGGACCATAAAGTTATATAAACTATCAATTATAATTAAGTATAACCATAAATGGTTACTAAGGAAAAGGAACAGGGGGCGGAACTAGCAGGGGGTACAGTCTGAGTATTTTGAACGGTCTAAACAAGCAAATTATGACAATCACAGAATCATGACTCCCAATTTATCAGAAAAATGGCTTGTACGTCTGGGCTTCATTGATTCCAGGTGAATGGATGGCATTGAGATGTTCTATCCAGTAAGTATTGATTTTATTGTTTATTTATCCATTTAGTTAGTCTCCTCTCTGCTCCTGAAGAAGCGCGTAACATCTAGAGCCCAGGACATCTAATCATCTACATACATTACTTAGACTCATATCTGGACTTGTAAAGTACAATGGACTGACTGCTGTTCACCTCCAAAAATTCTCGCATCTGTTTCCAGTGGCTATGTATAGTAATAATTTTGTAATAGTGTTATTACTGACTTTTCAAATATGGATATTTTTAATGTTTTTCTGATGCTTTTGAATAAACTTTTTTACATTTATTACACATTGAGTGGTGCCTCTTAGCAAATTTTTTGTTTCTTTCATATAATGCACTTATTTTAGAGGTATCCACAGTACCACTGTGTTGATACAATAATTTCTGTATAAAAAATATTATTTGTTTTTCAAAATTGTCAGTGTTTTTTTGTTAAGAGCAAAAAAAAAAAAAAAAGACAGAAGTGATCAAATACCACCAAAAGAAATCTCTATTTGTGGGAAAAAAAGATGCAATTTTTATTTGGGTACAGCGTTGCATGCCTGCCAACCGTCAGGTAAAATAACGCAGTGCCATATCGCGAAAAAAAGTCTGATCATGAAGGGGGGGGGGGGGGGGTAAACCTTCCAGGGCTGAAGTGGTTAAAGTAGAGATACAATTCTAAATGCATCTCAGTAATGAAATGGTTGACTGCTTTGGGGCATGCAAATTGGTTATTAAAAAGAAGATTTACCAATATTACATGAGTTAATTAAATGTAATTGTATTTGGGGATAAAGATAACAAAAAAGATTTTTAAGCTGCACTCATAATTGTCCATTTTCAGGTACATGCTTTTCCACTAAAAATTTATTGAACCACATGTTAAATACATGCCAATGCAAAGCATTTCACACTTTAGGTCAATGCACATAATACTGTGCTTGAATGCATCATTTGCTTTGACATATTGTATTAGACTGCTTGACATGCACTTCTATTGCTTTCAAAGGAAATGCATGTGTGTAAATCAGGCCGTTGTTGCCAAGATGGTAGTACTTGTTTCTTGCAGCTTGGGCTCCTGAGTTTAAATCCCACTAATAGGGACGCTAGACGGGGAGAACCATTTGGGGAGAGAAATTTAAGTCAATGAATTTAAATATACTGTCAAGTACTATGTTGGTCCTATACAGGTCCTTCTCAAAAAATTAGCATATTGTGATAAAGTTCATTATTTTCTGTAATGTACTGATAAACATTAGACTTTCATATATTTTAGATTCATTACACACAACTGAAGTAGTTCAAGCCTTTTCTTGTTTTAATATTGATGATTTTGGCATACAGCTCATGAAAACCCAAAAATCCTATCTCAAAAAATTAGCATATTTCATCCAATAAAAGAAAAGTGTTTTTAATACAAAAAAAGTCAACCTTCAAATAATTATGTTCAGTTATGCACTCAATACTTGGTCGGGAATCCTTTTGCAGAAATGACTGCTTCAATGCGGCGTGGCATGGAGGCAACCAGCCTGTGGCACTGCTGAGGTGTTATGTAGGCCCAGGATGCTTCGATAGCGGCCTTAAGCTCATCCAGAGTGTTGGGTCTTGCGTCTCTCAACTTTCTCTTCCCAATATCCCACAGATTCTCTATGGGGTTCAGGTCAGGAGAGTTGGCAGGCCAATTGAGCACAGTAATACCATGGTCAGTAAACCATTTACCAGTGGTTTTGGCACTGTGAGCAGGTGCCAGGTCTTGCTGAAAAATGAAATCTTTATCTCCATAAAGCTTTTCAGCAGACGGAAGCATGAAGTGCTCCAAAATCTCCTGATAGCTAGCTGCATTGACCCTGCCCTTGATAAAACACAGCGGACCAACACCAGCAGCTGACATGGCACCCCAGACCATCACTGACTGTGGGTACTTGACACTGGACTTCAGGCATTTTGGCATTTCCCTCTCCCCAGTCTTCCTCCAGACTCTGGCACCTTGATTTCCGAATGTACTTTGGACCACTGAGCAACAGTCCAGTGCTGCTTCTCTGTAGCCCAGGTCAGGCGCTTCTGCCGCTGTTTCTGGTTCAAAAGTGGCTTGACCTGGGGAATGCGGCACCTGTAGCCCATTTCCTGCACACGCCTGTTCACAGTGGCTCTGGATGTTTCTACTCCAGACTCAGTCCACTGCTTCCGCAGGTCCTCCAAGGTCTGGAATCGGTCCTTCTCCACAATCTTCTTCAGGGTCCGGTCACCTCTTCTCGTTGTGCAGCGTTTTCTGCCACACTTTTTCCTTCCCACAGACTTCCCACTGATGTGCCTTGATACAGCACTCTGGGAACAGCCTATTCGTTCAGAAATTTCTTTCTGTGTCTTACCCTCTTGCTTGAGGGTGTCAATGATGGCCTTCTGGACAGCAGTCAGGTCGGCAGTCTTACCCATGATTGCGGTTTTGAGTAATGAACCAGGCTGGGAGTTTTTAAAAGCCTCAGGAATCTTTTGCAGGTGTTTAAAGTTAATTAGTTGATTCAGATGATTAGGTTAATAGCCCGTTTAGAGAACCTTTTCATGATATGCTAATTTTTTGAGATAAGAATTTTGGGTTGTCATGAGCTGTATGCCAAAATCATCAATATTAAAACAAGAAAAGGCTTGAACTACTTCAAGTTGTGTTTAATGAATCTAAAATATATGAAAGTCTAATGTTTATCAGTACATTACAGAAAATAATGAACTTTATCACAATATGCTAATTTTTTGAGAAGGACCTGTATACATATTAGAAAAACTGAAGCATTCAAACCTCATAATTGTATGTAGAGAAAGAATCATGTGCCGAGTCTTTAAAATGTGCTTTACACTTCGAGTTATGTTCACTCTCCCAGACCATTTCTTTCATATCTTCATCTACAAGGAATCAGAAAAAAAAATATATATATATATATTTTTCTAACACAAGCCAAAATTTTACCCCCCCCCCTCCATAAAAAAAAAAATTATAAAAAAAATAAATAAAATGTATTGCATACGCACAGGGGCTGCCCGAACAAATATCAAATTCTGAGACAATTGGCTAGAAGATGCTTCACTTGTACTGCAGAAAGATGAACCCCCCCCCCCCCCCCAACCAAGAATGAATAGGCTACTTTATGATGTATGGCATACTTTTCCACATGTATCCCCCACTTATGCCCTCCTGTAGGCATATCCGGCTCTGCCAACATGCACTGGGATATTTGGTGTTCCCCCTACTTTTGTTACCCTTTTTATTTGCATATTTCAACGTACAAGTCTGGTGAGTAGTGCCTGTTGAACTTTGTATTTGCATGCTTTTTTCTATACACAATAAAACTTTATCTGATTAAAAAATAAATAAAACACACAAACCAAAATTATAACAAATGGCATACCTCTAAACACTTGTTTTATTGATACTTTAAGCAGACCAAAAACGCTTATAGTGCTTGTTCTGGAGTAGGGAAGATTTAAAGTACAACTAAAACACAAAACTTAAGTTTTGGAGTGCAGGTGGATTAGAAGCCCTGTCAGTTTTTATTACTGTCTGTGGCCCTGTTAGGGAGATTCACCCTCTCCCTTTGTCCGGTTTACCATTATCAAAGAAAGTAAAAATAAATCCCCAGAAAAGTAACAGGGAAAATCTTCCAATCTTCTGCACTGGTTCTGGTCACCTGGAGGTCCCCAAGGGATTTTTCTTTTTTTTATTATTTTTATTTAGTCTTATTTTGTCCATGGGTCAGAAAGAGAAAGGAGATCTCCCAAAGGGGACACAGATGGCAAAAAATAACCTGACAGGGGTAATGACCATCCCTTACTCCATCCAAAATGAAAAAAAAAAAAAAAAAAAAAAAAAAAGGCTCAGATATGCTTAGGAAAAACAAAAACATACCGACAGCCAAGGAGAAGCATTAACCCCTTCCTTACTGGGCACATATACCCCCTTCCTGCCCAGGCGAAATTTCAGCTTTCAGCACTGTCACGCTTTGAATGACAATTGCGCGGTCGTGCGACGTGGCTCCCAAACAAAATTTACGTCCTTTTTTTCGCACAAATAGAGCTTTCTTTTGGTGGTATTAGAGCGACAATTTTGAAAAAAAAAGCAATATTTTTTGATTTTTGCTATAATAAATATCCCAATTTATTTATTTTTTTATATTTTTTTCCTCAGTTTAGGCCGATACGTATTCTTCTACATATTTTTTGAAAAAAAAAAAAAAAAAAAAAAATCGCAATCAGCGTTTATTGATTGGTTTGCGCAAAAGTTATAGCGTTTACAAAATAGGGGGATAGTTTTATGGCATTTTTATATATATATATATATTTTTTTTTTTTTATTAGTAATGGCGGCGATCAGTGATTTTTTTTGTGACTGCGACATTATGGCGGACACATCGGACACTTTTGACACTAATTTGGGACCATTCACATTTATACAGCGAACAGTTCTATAAATATGCACTGATTACTGTATAAATGTGACTGGCAGGAAAGAGGTTAACACTAGGGGGCGAGGAAGGGGTTAAATGTGTTCCCTGGGAGTGATTGTTACTGTGGGGGGAGGGGACTGACTGGGGGAGGTGACCGATCTGTGTCCCCATGTACAAGGGACACAGCATCGGTCTCCTCTCCCTGACAGGACATGGATCTCTGTGTTTACACACACAGATCCATGTCCTTGTCTCTGTAACCGCCGATCGGGGGTGCCTGGCGGACATCGCGGCCGCCAGGCACGCGCATCGGCATTGCAGTGAAGCGCCGGGCACGTGCGCGCGCGCCCCCCAGTGGCCAAATAGCGGAGGCCGTATAATAACAGCCTCCCGGCATTTGACAACCACCTTGCGGCCGTATATTCTCGTACGGCGGGCGCGAGGTGGATAATAATATTATAATAGCAAAAAAGGGAAAAACCTGACAGTTCTATCCCCTCACACCACTAAAAAGCATTAAGGAAGAGCTCCGGCGTGTTCGCACAGTCCACGTGCAGAGTACGCCAGGAAGTCGGCACTGCGCTGATCACAGGCAGTGAGACATTGTTCCGATGCACGGCTGCAGAGATAGGAAAATGTCTCACTGCCTGTGATAAGCGCAGCGCCGACTTCCTGGCAGGCTCTGCACGTGGGCTGTGCAAAGACGGAGCTAATCCTTAGACTCGATCCGTGACTGCTGCTCCTCTCTGTCAATCCCTTCACTGGCTTCCCCTACCCCACCATGTAAAAATAAAAAAATGCTAACCACAACATACAAGGCTATTCACAACACAACATCACCAACCTCATCTGCAAATATGGCCCAAATCGTCCCCTCTGTTCCTCCCAGGACCTCCTGCTCTCTAGCTCCCTTGTTACCTCCTACTATGCTCGCCTTCAGGACTTCTCCAGAGCCTCTCCCATCCTCTGAAACTCCCTGCCCCGGTATGTCCTATCAGCCCCTAACGTCTCCACCTTTAGGAGATCCCTAAAAAAATCATTTATTCAGGGAAGCTTATCTCACACCCACCTAACAACTAACAACTGTCCCCAAGTCACCCCCATCAAATCATTCTCTGCAGCCATTACCTTTTGTACCACCCCTCCCTTTAGAATGTAAGCTCTACGAGCAGGGCCCTCCTGTACCTTTTGTATTGAACTGTACAGTAAATGTGCCGTCTCCCCTCTACATTGTAAAACGCTGCATAAACTGTGGGCGCCAAATAAATTGTGAAGAAGAAAGAAGAAAGATCATTGTGCACTACCTAACCCAACGAACTGAACATTAAGCTACAAAACAAAGTAAATTCAGTAACTTGGTTACTAACCGACACCAGCTGACAGCCTATGGTTCCTGTACCAAAGCCTGACAGACCTGGCAGCATCCTCCTGGAACCTAAAACACTTGAAACCATAAGAAATTGATAACAGATGTACCAGCTTTAAATAAACTGCCTGACATACAAGGGCTGTCATGGCTGACCTAGGAATATAAGTTGCCTGCTTTTGGATTACTTACCACTTCAATACCAGGCACTTACACCCCCTTCCTGCCCAAGTCAGCTTTCAGCGCTGTCGCACTTTGAATGACAATTGTGCGGTTATGCTACACTGTACCCAAACATTTTTTATTTTTTATCATTTTGTTCCCACATATGAAGCCCAGTCAGGATAACTGAACCACCGCCCAGCCATCTTTCTGCTATAGGCCGGCAAGTGGTTAAAATTGCACACATTCATGGAATGGCGCCAAACTTCGGTACTTAAAAATCTCCATAGGCAAAAGTTAAAACATTTTTTTTACAGGTTAGCAGTTTAGAGTTAAAAGAGGTCTAGTGCTAGAATTGTTGATTGCGCTGTAACGCACGTGGCAATACCTCACATGTGTGGTTTGCACAGCGTTTACATATGTGGGAGGGACTTGCGTGTGCGCTCAGAAGTCTTCTGAACGCGAAATACCGGGGACAAGGGCGTTTAAATTTCCCCCCCCCCCCCCACTTTATTTTTACACTTTTTTTTTTTATTTGATCACTTTTATTTCTATTACAAGGAATGTAAAAACATCCCTTGTAATAGACCTCACATCTCTCCTCCAGGCTGGCAAGCATGAGATTGAAAAAAAATAAAAATAAATTCACGATCCCATGCTTACCAGCCGCGATCGCAGCTTTGTTTACAATCACGGCCCGTACGTGACGGCATAACATCGTGCCCAGGCCTCCGAGGGTCATAGAGATCACTGTAAATCTCTATGGTCATCATCCGGCAGCGGCCGATTCTGTCTCCAGGTCCCCGATGGCACGGGAGAGCCCGGAGAAGCACCGGGAGGCGGAGGGTCCCCTCCCGTCGCCTGTAAGAACTAACAAGCAGCAGGACTGCCGCTATGATCATTCTTATGGTGCACAGAATCGCTGGCTGAAAAAGAGGATATCTGAATGATGCCTGTAGCTGCACCCATCTTTCAGATATCCCCACTGAAAGTCAGGGACGTCATATGGGCTGGAAGCGGTTAAAGCGTTACTACAACAACATTTTTTTTTTACCTTAATGCATGGTTTGGATTAAGGTAAAAAGGTTTTTAATTTCCCTGTGTCTGCCCCCCCCCCCTTTTTTCCTGTGTGAAAGGGAAGAGAGGGGAGAATAGATCAGCGCTGTGCATGGCTGCATCAATTCTCCCCATACTTTCACTTCATCACACAGCATTCAAGAAGCAGCAGGAACCATTGGCTCTTGCTGCTGTCAATCAAATTCAGTAAAGAGGAAGTGGGGGGCGGGTCTAAGTCCCGCTGTGTAAAGCTGGCCATACACACACAGAATATCAGCCGAAACGGTTAGTTTTCAGAAAGATCGTTCGACAATTGTGCCATTAGTGGACCCAAGTTTAGACGATTTTGATCGTGGGCCAAGCTAATCTCAATGGATCCGAAACTAAAACCTTTACCGTTTCAACTATAATGTATACGTGCATGTTGTAATCGAAACAAAAAAAAATACTCTGTCTTGTATGATTTTATATATATGTTTTTATGGTTGTCCAGCGATTACTATGATCATGGAAACAATCATGTAAATTAGTTTATTCTGTCAGTTAGGGGCCAATTCGCTTTCGATCGATGAATAATCGTTCAGTCTGCAAATGGCCAAAATTCTGTGCGTGTATGGCCAGCATAAGTCTATGGAGTGTAGACTATGCTCTCCTCATAGCAAGTGGCTGGCTAGGATTGTGACTAAAGAAGAAGCCGCCAAGATCACCACCGGAGACCCAAGGAGGAGGATCGGGCAATACCACTGCACAGAGCAGGCAAGTAGAACATCTTTTTTTTTTTTTTTTTTATTAAAATAACAAACAAGACTTTAGTAACACTTTAAGACAGCCTATTTACAGGAGTGTAAAATAATAAATATTGCTTACCCATTTTAAGTTTTATGTCATCCCTGGGATCAGTGCTAGTTTCTATTGTCTGCAACAAATAAAGAAAAAAAAATTAAGAAAATCAAAAACTGGGAAGATAAATACAATACAAAAAAGTGTGTTTACCAAGTAAAGAATAAGGCCTCATGCCCACTGACGTTTTTACAGCTGCGTTTTTTAACAGCTTAAAAACGCCTGTCTATGTTATTGTAAAATATTTAAAAAAAAAACAAAAAAAAACACACGTCGGAGCTAAAAACGCGACCGTGCGTTAGTGCGCGTTTTTTGACGCTCGCGTTTTTTTCTGCCTAATTCTGACGCTGAGGAACGCACTGGTCCTGGGTTTTTTTTACAGCTTAAAAACGTCTAGGTGGGCATGAAGCTATAGACTAACATGGACAGGCGTTTTTAAGCTGTAAAAAACGCTCAAAAACGCGGCTGTAAAAACGTCCGTGGGCATGAGGCCTTAAAGTAACACTAAATGATACCCTTATACTTCAAATATAAGTTATGATCATCCACTAGTTCAGTGTTTCTCAACTCCAGTCCTCAAGGCGCCCCAACAGGTCATGTTTTCAGGATTTCCCTCAGATGAAACTGCAGTGGTAATTACCAAGGCAGTGAAACTGGTCAAATCACCTGTGCAAAATAATGGAAAGCCTGAAAACATGACCTGTTGGGGCGCCTTGAGGACTGGAGTTGAGAAACACTGCACTAGTTAATGCCCCTGTAATCTTCTTTTCATAAAATCCTCTTAATATTTAAAGTGGAGCTCCACCCTAATTTTAAACTTATGCTAATCGGATTCCCCCCCCCCTCCGGTGTCACAATTGACACCTTTCAGGGGGGGAGGGGGGTGAAGATACCTGTCTAAGACAGGTATTTTCACCCACATCCAGGAGTCCTCTCTCCGGGAATCTGCGGGAGTGACGTCACTTCCCGCAGACTTCCCTTGGTGTTCTGGGAGACACTCGGCTCCCAGAACACAGGAGCACCAATCAGAACGGCGCAGCGCGACTCACGCATGCGCCGTAGGGAACCGGGCATGAAGCCGCAGGGCTTCACTTCCTGGTTCCCTCAGCGAGGATGGCGGAGGGAGCAGCAGAGCGACGAGCGATTGCTCGTCCTCTGCTGCGGACGTCGCTGGACTCCAGGACAGGTAAGTGTCCAAATATTAAAAGCCAGCAGCTGCTGTAGCTGTAGGCTTTTAATTTTTTTTTTCCGGCGGAGCTCCGCTTTAAACTGCCTCCTTGTAATATCCTTCCTGACCTCCCAAACCTCACTTTTTCCCTCTTACTTCCATTTGTTTGGAACAAGCAGTGCATGTGTTGTTGCAGTCATGTGAACCGCTCTATGCGCATAATCCATAGTTCCACTCAGTAACATGCACGAGAGGGTGGCGATGTTCCTACATACAGTGGGAGCCTGGGGAACAAACCTAGCCAATTTCTAACAAGAAGTATACATATTTTTTAACCAAAAGTTTAGTGTCACTTTAAAGCCTCGCACACACGATCAGATTTCCATCGGACAAAGCGTAGGACTTTTGTCCGAAGGGCGTTGGTCGTGAATTTGTCTTGCATACAAACGGCAAAGAATTGACATCCAACAAACACAAAACTACGTGTTTTCAGCTTTTTAGCAGCACCCTTTGGGAAACTCAGCTAATGTTGAGTTATGGTTAGCATTGCTTCTGAACATGCATGTTTGTACGTAGGATTTTTTTCCGATGGACTTCTGTACACACGATCAGATAATCCGACAACACACATTTGTTGTCGGAAAATTTTAAAGCATGCTATCCCACATTTGTTGTTGGAAATTCTGACAATTGTCGGATGGAGCATACAAATGGTCGGATTTTCCGACAACAGTCGGTCATCACACAATTCCCATCGGAAAATCTGATCGTGTGTACGAGGCTTTACTCTAACTACCACACCACGGTTGGCCTCTAGCCTGGGATCAAAGCATTTTGAGATCAGAAATGTATGCTCCATGTGAACCTGGACTACAGAGGCTTATACTGTATATAGAATACAATGGGGTTAATTTACTACTTTGGAAAGTGCAAAATCTGGTGCAGCTGTGCATGGTAGCCAATCCGCTTCTAACTTGAGCTTTTCAATTAAGCTTTGACAAAAAAAAAAAAAAAAAACCTGGAAGCCGATTGGTTTCGATGCAGCGCTGTACCAGATTTTGCACTCCAGTTTTAGTAAATCGACCCAGTTTGTGCAGGATATCTTACAAAACTGACCTGTGAATGTACCGCTTGATTGGGGTGCAACATGGCAAGAGGTGTCTATTAGAGCTGTACGATTAATCGTAAAAAAAAAAAAAAAAAAAAAAAAAGAAAAAAAATTTCAAATTGCAATCTCAGTTCAACCATTCTCACGATCTTAACCCAGCATTTTCACGATTCATACAGTGCAAAGCCAGCAAATGTTTATCAACATTCCTCAGAGCTGAGAGATAGTTTTAACCACTTGCTTACTGGGCACTTAAACCCCCTTCGTACTAGGGGTGCGGAATTTAATCGCTGCATCGCGATTCGGGTGTCCCCGATGCAGCACCGATGCAGGCAACCGTGATAATCGGTCTAGCCCCGCCCCCGTTCTGCCCCTCCCGGGAGAGCTGTTATCTCATTAGTTTGTATATGCCGCGCTCATGTGACTACCCTCTCTCCTCTCACGTCTCACCCAGTTGAACGGGTGAGAGAGATGAAGTGTGGAGAGTTGCAGACAGGAAGCCGGAATTAATTACATCTCAGCTGTTACAGCTGATGCGGGAGTGAGAGAGGAAGCGGAGAAGGATCCATAGGTGAACCTCCAGGAATAGACAGCGTGAAGTCTGTCGCTATTTCACCCCCAAGGAGGAATGTGTGTACACATGAAGAGAACACCAGATGAAAGTCAAGCCTCCGGTTCTTGTGGAGATGTAATTCATCATATCGGTGGGTCTTTCATTTAAGATAAAAATCCTCTTCACTCATATCTATCAGCACCTTTATACCGCTATATGTGGGGAGCCTACTGATCCCAGCTCATAGACTGCCATGAATATACTAATCAAAGGGCAAGCACTGACTATCATTTATTTTCATACCGTTTTTTTTTTGCAAAACATACAAAAGGAAATTCATCCTTGGTATGTGAAAGTGTCAGAGTGCAACTCATTAAGATAAGGACAAGCTCCAAACATCTACAGTTCCCTATAAGTTCAGGAAGCGACTCTCTTCGGTATCTCAACATAAAAAAAGGAACACAGCAATATTTCCAGGGAAGCAGCAACAATTTTTTCTGCCCCCTCATTTTTTTGTTCCCTAGCAAGTTGACTATAGCAATATCACGGGAATATTTTATTAGCAGTTTGGAAGGACAGTTATCAATACTAATTTGATTTATCTTACTATCTACTTGCTATTCCTGCTTGACATACAAGTCTCCCTTCTTTCAACCCGCTTTTTTGTTTTAGGTGTTGGCAATTTTGTTTTTATTTAAACATCCACATCTACTATTCCCATCTCCATCCCCCGGGGGGCCACAGCTGTTTTGAAAGCCCTATATAAAATTGTCCGCAGTCTCTCCGACCATCTCCTCTAGCATGGCCGCAGTTTCTCCGACCATCTCCTCTAGCATGGCCGCAGTCTCTCTGACCATCTCCTCTAGCATGGCCGCAGTCTCTCTGACCATCTCCTCTAGCATGGCCGCAGTCTCTCTGACCATCTCCTCTAGCATGGCCGCAGTCTCTCTGACCATCTCCTCTAGCATGGCCGCAGTCTCTCTGACCATCTCCTCTAGCATGGCCGCAGTCTCTCTGACCATCTCCTCTAGCATGGCCGCAGTCTCTCTGACCATCTCCTCTAGCATGGCCGCAGTCTCTCTGACCATCTCCTCTAGCATGGCCGCAGTCTCTCTGACCATCTCCTCTAGCATGGCCGCAGTCTCTCTGACCATCTCCTCTACTAGGTCTGCACTCTCTGACCATCTCCTGTACTATGTCTGCTAGGGGTGCAACGGACCAAAAAACTCACGGATCGGATCGATCCTCAGATCAGAGCCACGGATCGGATCATTTTCGGATCGGCAAAAAAAAAAAATTACTAATATCCACGTCATCCCCCCCCCCCCCCACTGTAATATCCACAATCTTCCCCCAGTAATATCCACAATCTCCCCCACTTACCAGTCTCTCCCGCCGGCCAGTTCAAATCCACGAGCAGCGAGGGGTGATGACGTCACAAGGCGGCCGCCGCCCCCGGGTGTACCAAGATGGCCGCGGCTCCGGAGCTAGGCCGAAGCCGCGGCCTTTCCTAAGGCCGAGGCCGCGGATCGCGGTGTGTGCCGATCCGAACGGGGTGACCCGTTCGGATCACGGATCGTCACCGATCCGTTGCACCACTAATGTCTGCAGTCTCTGATCATCTCCTGTACTATGTCTGCAGCCTCTGACCATCTCCTGTACTATGTACAAGTTGTTGTCTGCTTTATTTAGACTTTGCTACATGCAGGGAGTGTTGTCTTTTTTTTAAAAGAACAGATAGACTAAAAAAAAAAAAAAAAAAAAAAAAAAAAAGGCGTTCTCCTGACTGCTTGAATTTTTTTGATGAAAACCATGCACACTTGCGCTGTAATTGTGATGCATCGCGGAATCGTATTGAATCGAATCGTTGACCCGATAATCGAATCGTGAGGCCAGTGATGCGCACCTCTACTTCGTACCCAGACCAATTTTCAGCTGTCAGCGCTGATGCACATTGAATGACAATTGCGCGGTCATACAACGCTGTACCCAAATGATATTTTTATCATTTTTCCCCCCCACAATTAGAGATTTCTTTTGGTGGTATTTGATCACCTCTGCAGTTTTTATTTTTTGCGCTATAAACAACAAAAAAAAAAAAAAAAGACAGAAAATGTTGGAAAAAAAAAAAAAAAAAAAAAAATTTATATATTTATTTATAGATAGATATTTTGCTATAATATCCCTTTTTTTTAAAAAACGTTTTTCTCAGTTTAGGCCGATACGTATTCTTCTACATATTTTTGGTTAAAAAAATTGCATTAAGCGTATAGTGATTGGTTTGCACAAAAGTTATAGCGCCTACAAAATAGGGGATAGATTTATGACATATTTTTTTTTTTTTTACTAGTAATGGCGGTTATCTGTGATTTTTGTTAGGCCTGCGATATTGCAGCGGACACATTGGACACGTTTTACACTATTTTGGGACCATTCACCATTTATGCAGCGAACAGTGCTATAAATATGCATGGATTACTATATAAATGTGACTGGCAGGGAAGGGGTTAACACTAGGGGCGATCAAGGGGTTTAATATGTTCCCTGGGAGTGATTCTGTGTGGGGGAGGGGACTGACCTGTGTCCCCATGTATAAGGGACACAGCATCGGTCTCCTCTCTCCCTGACAGGACATGGATCCCTGTGTTTACACACAGAGATCCACGTCCTGCCTCTGTAACAGCCAATCGCGTGTACCTGGCGGACATCGCGGCCGCCAGGCACACGCATCGCAACACGTGACACGGCGGGCACAGCTGTTCACCGCCGCGCACCCTCGGCGGCGCGCAGGGGGAATGAAAACAGCAGGACGTCCACCCGGCACTTGAGAGCTGCGCGGCAGACGTCTTTCATCTATAGCGCGGGTCTCAAGTGGTTAAACAAAGTATAATTTGGCTCTTTTAGATCAAAGGAATGAACTTTGGTCTGTAAATGAGGTCAGTTTAACCACTTAGTCTTTAAGAGCCCTTTCACACAGACGCTGCAAAAACTGCCCATAAAATGTCGGGTGCTTTTGGAGGCGCTAATGGTGCGTTTTTTTTAAAGCGGAACTTCAGTAATTTTTTCAACTTTCCATCTATTAAAGTGGAAGTAAACCCTCCTTTCATTTTCAGGCAAGGAAGCTGCCATCATGGCCTTTGTTTAATCTTCAACTGCCATGATGCTGCACATGTGATCAGTTATGACACCAGCCATTGGATGGTTTGACAGTTTGGTTGAGAGCACAACCAATGTGAGAGTTGGCATTCCCGGCAATAATGTCATCCAGGGCAGTTCCAAACAGTCTACCACCCTTAAAGGGCAAGTCAGCCAGGAGCTTTTTGGAAGCTAGGTCGGCCGACCAGCATTTCAGCCAGATAAGGCGACGCATCAGCACAGCAGAGATATTATTAAAGGGATATTATTAAAGGGGGGTCGCATCCAAAGTGGTATCGCACACAAAGACTAAACCCTGCGCAAGTTGGTGAGCCAGGGCAATGGTTTCAGGAGGGAGATTATGCTCCTGCACTGTCTGGTGCAATATCTTTGCCCAGCCTGTGAGTGTCTAAGACACAAGTGTCGCCGCCACTATAGGGCGTAAGGCGGCCCCCAATAAGGTGAACATAGTTCTACATGCCACTTCTGACCTCCTGTCAGCAGGATCCTTAAATGCAGGAGTCCCTTCCATTGGGAGCGTGGTAGCCTTATTCAAATGGGCGACCGGGGGGGGGGGGGGGGGGGGGGGGGGGTCGACCACTGGGGGGTGAGCCCACTTCTTAACCAGGTCCTCCTCAAAAAGGGGTACCATAAGGCTATGCGCAGCAGGACCGTCAAAGTCTTCTGCGGCTTATCCCAGACTTGGTCAATGAATGTATTAAAAAAAAAAAAAAAAAAGGCACATATGGAAAGACCTTTTTTGAAGAAACGGCTTTAAAGGAACCAAAGGATACAGCTTCCACCTGAGGTTCCTCAGTCTCAACATTCAGCTTGAGAGTGTCCCTCACAGCATCAATGAGTTCACTTACAAGCACCCTGTCAGTTGGTGGCTCAAGGCAGGGGTCTTTTTCACATGGAAGGTTCTGTCCAAATACATCAAAATCCTCAGAACTAGGGTCCTCAACAGCAGTAGCTAGGCCCATATCTGAGTCGGAGCACTCCCCTTGTGTGGGGAGGGGGCGCTTTACAGCCCCCGTGCGTTCGCACACCCGCTTCCAGCTTGACAAGGAATGATTCCAGGACTGCCGACAACTAGTCCATAGGGACCGCAGGTGCAGGAGCACTGCCAGTTGCCTCTGACAAGTGTGGAGAAGCAGGTGAACCAGACTCCATACTTCCACCCTCTGAGACCTTATTCACTATTACAGTGAAAAATACAGTCCACCCACTGGCTGTGCTGAGGCTGAGGAGGGGATACCCGGAGGACTCACCACCCTTAGGGACTGCTCGGTTCCGCTGTATGAGCGGCGCTGCAGCGCAAGTGAAGCCTGAGGAGAGTGAAGAATCTGTGAGGAGACTGAGGTATTTCACGCCGTTGAGCAGCGCCGCTAGAGGCCGAAAACGAAAGTGAAAGCGCCGCGGCTACAAGAAAATGGCCGCCGGGCGCCTGTATAACTGCGCATTTGAGCCGCGGCAAAATGGCAGCCGAGTGCACTTTTTAAAATTTAAAACAGCGCCAATGGCGCACGCAATAAGGCCTCACAAAGTCCCCCAGAACACTTCTCAGAGTTCACCAACAGCCATGAGCGCCCCCCCCAAAGGGCAGAGTGACCCCCCCCCCCCCAAGCACCCCCACACAGCACCGGAACAGGGTGCAGAGAGGAGCATAACAGGGGGGAGACAGAGAACCCCCCCACACACAGAAACACAGCCAGCATGTACTCACCTTGCAGCAGGAGAGACTACTTACCTGTCCCTAGAGGGACCCACTGGCTTGTTTCAGACAGACCTATCACAGAGTAGTACTGCGTAGCTGTCGGCCCGGTCCACCGCGAAAGATACAGCCATGTACTGTTCGATCTTGAGAGGACCCCGGAAGCATGAAAGCAACCCAGCCACCCCTGGAGCCATGGGGTATGTCGTAAACTGAGTCGCACGCACACAAGGCGAGGATCAGCACGCTCGATGGTCGGACAGGGAAGACTACGAGGATACTAGTGCACCCAACCTATTGCCCAGCCGACAGTTGATTGAAGGTCTCAAAAATAAAAAAATTCCCAAAGGAATAAAATTTAAAAATAAAAATCTTCCAGGAGACTGGCTCCTGAGAGAGCCACGTCTTCTTCTGCTAGGCAGAAAAAAACTGAGGCGGTTAGCTGCAGGTGGGAGGGTAATGTCTGGAGGGACCGCCCCCTGGGCGGGGCTGTTCAGCTCTGGTTTGTTCTGGAATGTTTTAACATTTAACATTCTGCCTAGGTCTTCTCCTGCAAGCAGGGACATATACCCACACGCAATCAGTATGAGAGCTGTGTCAGTCCATGGACGACGACAGAAAGTATGTTTTTGAGAACCGTTACTCGCATATGGACAATATATGTACTGAATGTTCCATACGCATAATGGTATTTGTTTACCACTACCCTCCCCCTTTTCTTTCTGCACCCAGTTGCTTTATTCCAAAAAAATTAAATAAAATACAACATTCAACCTAGGGCTGGGGAAAAAAAAAAAAAAATCGATTTGGATCTTGAAATCGAGTTGCGAGGTCAAATCGATTCAGATTTTGACCAAATATATATTTTTTCTTCCCCGCCCCCCCCCCCCCATAGGACAGGCGCACCGTGGACTAGGCCGAAGCCGCGGCCTCGCCTAAAAAATCCTGCCCGCAGCTCACTGCTATCCTGAGAAAGGGCCGCGAGGCCGGACACCGCTGCCTTTTCCCAGGATCGCGGCAAGAAGGATTTTTTTTTTAGGCGAGGCCGCGGCTTCAGCCTAGTCCGCGGCCTTTTCCCAGGATCGCGGCGGACTAGGCTGAAGCCTCGCCTAAAAACTCCTGACACACACACCGATTTGAATCGTGTTTTTTTTTTTTTAATCGCAGATTTTTTTGGGCCAAAATCGCTCAGCTCTAATGCAACCATAAAACCAGTATTTTTTGCTAGAAAAATATAAATAATATTTTCTTAACGGAGACCTTAGAAAATAAAATGGTCGGTTGTTGCAATATTTTAGGTCACACTGTATTTGTGCAGCAGTCTTTCAAACGCTATTTTTGGGGGAAAAAACACTTCAAAACAACACCCACACACACCCACCCACACAGAGTTAGTCCAATTTTTTTGTAGAATGTGAAAGATGTTACGCCGTGAGAGAATCGTAATCTTTATTCTAAGCAAAAAAAACCTTAGGTTAGACTTACCGGTGACTGTAATTCTACAAGCCTTTCAGGACAGCACCTTGGAGAGAGCGTAGCTCCACCTCTTCACAGGAAACACTGCGTGACAACTAGGGGTGCGGAATTTAAACAGTGCATCGTGATTCGAGTGTCCCCGATGCGGCACCGATGCATGCGACCCTAATCGATGTCTAGCCCCGCCCCTCCCGGGGAGAGCCGTTACCTCTTTTTTTTTTTTAATGATGCGCTCATGTGACTGCCCGGCCCGCCTCTCTCCTCTCTGCTTTCACGTCTCTCCTGGCGTCAGATTTCCGATAGGAGCCGAGAGCCGGGGGGGGGGGGGGACAGAATCCGGCGGGGGGAACCATTCTCGGCACAACAGGTATTATTTTCTCTTTAACGTAAAACAGATATACTTACCTGCTGATCTTCTGTGTCATGTCCGCAGTCTCTCTGACCAACTCCTGTAGCATGTCCGCAGTCTCTCTGACCAACTCCTGTAGCATGTTCGCAGTCTCTCTGACCAACTCCTGTAGCATGTCCGCAGTCTCTCTGACCAACTCCTGTAGCATGTCCGCAGTGGCTGATCATCTCCTGTACTAGGTCTGCACTCTCTGACCATCTCCTGTACTAGGTACAAGTTGTTGTCTGCTTTGTTTAGACTTTGCTACATGCAGGGAGTGTTTTTTTTTTTTTTAAAGAACAGATAGAATAATAAAAAAAAAGAGTTCTGACTGCTTGAATTTTGATGAAAACCATGCGCACTTGCGCTGTAATCGTGATGCATCGTGGAATCGAATTGGAATCGTAAGGCCAGTGAAGATGCGCACCTCTAGTGACAACGCCCCTTTTAAAAAGCAGCTGCTTCCACCATGCATTCAGTTGTTACCAAGAAATCCTCCGACATGCTGGAAGATATAAGCAGACAATTACCAGGTCCCACAAATTATATCTTACTTATGATAACCAAGGGAAGGAAGTAGGCTGCTGTCCTGAAAGGCTCGTAGAAATACCGTCACCGGTAAGTCTAACTGAAGTTTTCTCCCTTCGCCTTTCAGAACAGCACCTTGGAGAGGATAACCGAGAAACTTAATTCAGGGTGGGACCACTGCCTGTAAAACCTTCCTACCAAAAGGACTGGTCCGAGGCTGACATCAGATCCAAGCGGTAGTGTCTTATGAAGGTTGAGAAACTGGACCAAGTGGCCGCCTTGCAGATTTGCTCAGGAGATACCCCGGCCTTTTCTGCCCATGATGCTGCCACTGCTCTGGTAGAATGAGGTAAAATACCCACCGGGGGGTTCCAGTCCTAAAGAGATGTAGGCCCCTTTAAACGCTTGCTTTAACCATCTTCCCAGGGTACAATTGGAAGCATTACTACCTTTGTTGGTACCTTCCATCAGGATGAATAGTGAAGACGACTTCCTGATATTCTTTGTTACTTCCAGATACTTTAGAAGACACCTCTTGACGTCCAAAGTGTGGTCCCGAAGGTAAGAGGCAAAAAAAAGGTAGGGAGAATGATCTCCTGTGTACGGTGAAAGGTTGATGATACTTTCGGTCGGAAAGCAGGGTCTGTCTTTAACCACTTAAGCCCCGGACCATTTTGTAGCTAAAGGACCAGAGCTGTTTTCAGAATTTTGCACTGCGCTGCTTTAACTGTAAATTGTGCAGACATGCAATGTTGTATCAAAACGAAATTTGCGTCCTTTTCTTCCCACAAATAGAGCTTTCTTTTAATGGCATTTGATTGCCTCTGCGATTATTTTTTGCAATATAAAGGGGAAAAGACCGAAAATTTTGAAAAAAAAAAAAAAAAAAAAAAAAAAGATATTTTCTACTTTTTGTTATAAGAAAAATCGAATAAACTCAATTTTAGTCATACATTTAGGCCAAAATGTATTCAGCCACGTCTTTAGTAAAAAAAAAAAAAAATAAAAAAAAAAAAAAAGTCAATAAAAGCATATATTTATTGGTTTGCGCAAAAGTTATAGCGTCTACAAACTAGGGTACATTTTCTGGAATTTACACAGCTTTTTAATTTATGACTGCCTATCTCATTTCTTGAGGTGCTAAAATGGCAGGGCAGTACAAAACCCCCCCCAAATGACCCAATTTTCGAACGTAGACACCCCAAGGAAATTGCTGAGAGGCATGTTGAGCCCATTGAATATTTTTTTTTTGTCTCAAGTGATTGAATAATGAAAAAAAATTACAAAAAGTTGTCACTAAATGATATATTGCTCACACATGCCATGGTTATATGTGGAATTGCACCCCAAAATACATTTTGCTGCTTCTCCTGAGTACGAGGATACCACGTGTGGGACTTTTTAGGAGCCTAGCCGCGTACGGGACCCAGAAAATCAATCACCGCCTTCAGGATTTCTAGGCACAAATTTTTGATTTGACTCCTCACTACCTATCACAGTTTCGAAGGCCATAAAATGCCAAAATAGCACAAACCCCCCCCCCCAAATGACCCCATTTTGGAAAGTAGAAACCCCAAGCTATTTGCTGAGAGGCATGGTGAGTATTTTACAGCTCTCATTTGTTTTTGAAAATTAAGCAAGAAAATATTTTTTTTTTTCAATTTTCAAAACTTTGTGACAAAAAGCGAGATCTGCAAAATACTCACCATACCTCTCAGCAAATAGCTTGGGGTGTCTACTTTCCAAAATGGGGTCATTTGGGGGGGGGGGGGGGGTTGTGCCATCTGGGCATTCCATGGCCTCCGAAACTGTGATAGGCAGTGAGAAGTGAAATCAAAAATTTACACCCTTAGAAAGCCTGAAGGCGGTGCTTGGTTTTGGGGTCCCGTACGCGGCTAGGCTCCCAAAAAGTCTCACACATGTGGTATCCCCGTACTCAGGAGAAGCAACAGAATGTATTTTGGGGTGTAATTCCACATATGCCCATGACATGTTTGAGAAATATATCATTTAGTGACAACTTTGTGCAAAAAAAAAATTAAAAAATAAAATAAAATTGTCTTTTTTCCGCAACTTGTGTCAACATATAAAATATTCCATGGACTCGACATGCCTCTCAGTATATAGCTTGGGGTGTCTCCTTTCCAAAATGGGGTCATTTGGGGGGGTTTTGAACTGTTCTGGCATTTTATACACAACATTAGGAAGCTTACATCTACTCTAACCACTTGAAGACAAAGCCCTTTTTGACACTTTGTTTACATGAAAACATATTTTTTTTTGCAAGAAAATTATGTTGAACCCCCAAACATTATATATATTTTTAAAGCAAAGGCCCTACAGATTAAAATGGTGGGTGTTGCTTTTTTTTTCTACACAGTATTTGCGCAGCGTGTTTTCAAACGCATTTTTTGGGGACAAAATACACTTTTTTTAATTTTAATGCACTAAAACACACTATATTGCCCAAATGTTTGATGAAATAAAAAACATGATCTTAGGCCGAGTACATAGATACCAAACACGACAAGCTTTAAAATTTCACACAAAACGCGCATTGGCGACAAACTACATACATTTTTAAAAGCCTTTACAGGTTACGCCGTTAGATTTACAGAGGAGGTCTACTGCTAAAATTACTGCCCTCGATCTGACCTTCGCGGTGATACCTCACATGCATGGTGCAATTGCCGTTTACATATGACGCCAGACCGACGCTTGCGTTCGCCATTGGGCAAGAGCAGGGCAGGACAGGGGTGCTTTTTTTTTTTCATTAATTTTGCTTTTTTATTTTATTTTTAAACTGTTGCTTCCATATTTTTTTTTTTTTTTTTTTTTTATGATTTTTATTGTTATCTCAGGGAATGTAAATATCCCCTATGATAGCAATAGGTAGTGACAGGTACTTTTTTTTGGAAAAAGCTTGTGGCTAATTAGCCACTAGGATTGCTTTTACATGAAAGCCGGCCGCTGGCTGAATAGAATGATACCAAGATGATACCTAAACCCGCAGGCATCATTCTGGTATAAACATTCAAAGTCCAGCAACATACCAGTACGTTGCTGGTCCTTGTTGGACATGTATTGTAATCTTTTTTTTCATGCAGCCTGTTGGCTGAACGAAAAAAAAAAAAAAGATTGATCGGTGGGTATGCCCACCATTAGAATACCGCCCTTCATCCACCCACTTCTAATGATGGGCATACATGCACCATTTATATATGCCGAAGCATGGGGGCATCTTCCCGCAAAAGTTATGCCGCGTACACATGGTCAGACTTTTCCACGGGCAAGCCTCCGTCGGAATTTCGACCGTATGTACGCGGCATTAGGAGCAAAATCGCTCCTCCGCCCCTGCTGCCCCAATGCTTCGGCATATATACTTTTTTTTTAATTTTTTTAACTGTGGGGGTGAAATCACCTCCTACAGCACTGGAGTCGCAGGGATCAGGCCTGTCTCTGCGAACGCTGCAGTTATGTGTGTTGTGTTTTGCAAGTGACAGTGATCGATCGATACTGCACTTGGGTGGTCTGGGCTGGACGGAGGGGCAAAACGCAGGTGCTAGCAGGTATCTGGGCTGATCCCGCTAACACTGCGTTTTTGGGAACCCTAAACTGCTGGGGACGCTAGTATAGATCTGATCAGATATTGATCTGTTCAGATACTATACCACTAAGAGGGGTGTATGCTTCACGTGTGGGTGTTAGCGCTACTGGCACTAACCTGACGCTGCCTGGGGTGTGACGCAGACCCTCTCTGACGCTAAAACCTAATTGATATCACCCGCCGGGCAATCAGGGGGTTAAACCTTTATTGGGTTATATACGGCGGGTGCCCTGACACTATAAAAAGCAAACTAACCAACCAGCGTCACCCGTAACACTTACCGTATTTATCGGCGTATAACACGCACCGGCGTATAACACGCACCCCAAGTTTAGGAGGAAGTTTTAGGGAAAAAAACTTTTAGCAGGGAAGTTTAAGGAAAAATAACTTACATTTAAATGCAGCCTTGTCAGTGTCCATTGCAGCCTTGTCACAGTGCAGCCTTGTCAGTGTCCATTGCAGCCTTGTCACAGTGCAGCCTTGTCAGTGTCCATTGCAGCCTTGCCCCAGAGTCGCCGTGCATCATTTTAAAATTGGCGCCGAGACTGTGCGGACGCCGCCGAGAACGCCGGGGACGCAGGGACTGGGCGGGGCCGCCGCCGAGATACACATAGCCCAGTGTACTCGGCTATACTCGGCTTTTCTCGGCTCCGCTCACAGTCACGCCGAGTCCCGCCCTATGATGGACATAACACAGGTCCAATGGCGGGACTGGGCGTGACTGAGCGGAGCCGAGAAAAGCCGAGTATAGCCGAGTACATTCGGCTATGTGTATCTCGCTCCGCTCACAGTCAGCGGAGACAGCTCAGGGATGTCAGTATCGGCGTATAACACGCACACACGATTTTCCCGATTTT
This sequence comes from Rana muscosa, assembly GCA_029206835.1. Taxonomy (NCBI): domain Eukaryota; kingdom Metazoa; phylum Chordata; class Amphibia; order Anura; family Ranidae; genus Rana; species Rana muscosa. The sequence continues at coordinate 892,559,505 of CM055117.1, read as the reverse complement.
CAGGGGAAAAAAGTGCGTGTTATACGCCGAAAAATACGGTATATGGTGATTACTGGTGAAATGGTTAACTAGGGGCAATTAGGGGCTTAAAACCTTTATTAGGTAATATATGGGGGTACCTGACGCTATATAAAAACCTGACGGCGAACCTAAAAAAAAAATTAAAAAAAAAAATTACTGGCTACCTATCGGCATCACCGACACTAAGACAGCGATCAGAAAAACGATTGCTTAGCGACGGCGGTGCTAGGGGGTGAAAGGGTTATCTGGGGGGCAATCAGGGGGTTAAACCTTTATTAGGGGGGGTTAGGGGGCTACACTGGACCTAAAACTAACTTTAGTGACACTTTTACAGTCACAAATGTCACTGATTGCAGTGATCAGTAACTAAATGGTCACTGCAATCAGTGACACTGTGACTGGGGGGTGATCTGGGGTGTCTGGGGGGGGGCGCGATTTATGTGCCCTGGTGTCAGTGTAGTGTTTTGTGCACTAACCTGCATCTTCTCCTGTGCGGCGCTCAGTATATGTGAGCGCCGCAGGAGAGATGACATCACTTCCTCTGCCTGTGTAAACATTACACAGGCAGGGGAAGGATTCGATTCGCTGGGAGCGATCGAGGGGGGGTGGCCGGAATCGAACGGCCGTCCCCTCATCCCTGATCGCTCCCAAACGAATAACGGCCACTCACTGTAAAGAAGGGGGGTCCGATCGGATCGTAGATATACGTGATTCTGCCTGTCGGTGCCATTCTGCCGACGTATTTTTACAGTGGGCGGTCGTTAAGTGTTTAAGACTAGCCTATCTGGTAGACATCGCAAAAAAAGGTTTTGGTTGAAAGAGCTAGTAATTCACTTATTCTTCGAGCAGAAGTTACTGCTACCAGCAGAATAGTTTTGAGTGTCAACATTTTTAATGAAGACTCTTCTATAGGTTCAAAACGGAGACTTAGTGAGAGCCTGAAGAACTAAAGACAAATCCCATTTGGGAAAACTAATAAAACGGGTCTAGGCTTCAGTTTTGCCATAGCCCTAAAAAAAAAAAAAAAAAAAAAAAAAAAAAATCTAAATTATCAAAAAGGTTCCCTTGACAGGGTTTTCTCCAAAAAAACTGATCAGGCACCTGCCTGCGTCTTGAGGGTACTTGCTGCTAGACCTTTCTCCAATCCCTCTTGAAGAAATTCTAGAACTGAAACAGTATTAAGGAAATCAAAGTTCTTGCTGGAACACCAGGTGTTATAGACCTTCCAGACTTTAAAGTATAAAGCGCTGGTGACTTATTTTCTACTTGAAAAGAGAGTATTTATACGTTTTTCTGATAACCCCTTCTGTCTTAAGATTTGTTCTTCAGAAACCAGCCTGTTAGGTTGAGATAGCCAGGATCTGGATGGAGAATCTGATCCTGAGACAACAGGTCTGCCCTGATCGGCAATCACCAGGGGGGGTTTTGTCGAGAGGTTCGTCAAGGTGGCAAACCAAGGCCTCTTTGGCCAATAGGGAGCTATCAGGATTAGTCCTGTGGACTCCTCTGAATTTTGCCAACACCCTTGGTACCAGTTGGAACGGAGGAAATGCGTAGGACAAAGGGAAGTCCCATTTGTGAGCTAGCAAGTCTATTCCTAGCGCTTGATCCTGCCTCTGAAGAGAGAAGGCTGGTGTTTTTGCATTTTCCTGTTTTGCAAAAGGAGGTCCACCTGGGGAAAACCGCACTTTCCAGTGATTTCCTCGAATACCTCCTGGTTCAGAGACCACTCTGCTTTCTTGCTTCTTTTCTGCCGAGATCTGCTAGAGCAGGGGTCATCAACCCCCGGTCCCCGGCCCACTACCAGGCCGTGGCCCTTCTGCAGTCGGGCCGCGGGTGCGGGTGGCTCTCAAGAGACATGCTGGGCTGCCGGCATGAGAGCGCTGGGTGGATTGAAGAAGCGAGCGGGCAAGCAGATATCATCCCTCTCCGCCCATTGCATCACCGCTCTTCCGCCCTCAAAGCCAGTGCTCTGTCTCAGTGTCGGAGGGAGCAGAGAGATGACATCATCTCACACTGCCCGCCCCGCATCGCCGCTCTCCTGCGGCTCCTGTGAGAACTTACTGAGATTCCTTGTTCAGCGGCGCAGATTGCCTGCCTCCCCGGACAGCTAATCAGGAATGGCAGAAGGGTGAAGGGTGACAGCCGAAGGAGTCCCGAACCCTCCCTCTGCCAGGTGAGACCGGCTGCAGCAAGACGAGGGAGACACCCTGCTACATCCAGAGGGGCGATCCCACAGAGATGTGACATCATCAGTTACAGATGAGCTGTGTGTGGGAGTACAGGTGAGGTGTGCTGGGACTTGTAGTTCACCCCCTCAGCTGTCTGCCTGATATACCACAAGGGGCGCTCCACTCACTCCGCATCTGGTGACAGGCGGCATGGCAAGTGACATTCCACATCTTCTGACAGGCAACGTGGCAGGTGGCAAGTGACATTCCACATCTGGTGACAGGCAACCTGGCAAGTGACAATCCACATCTTGTGGCAGTAAGCGGGGCAATCTGGTAGAAGGCGACAGTGGCAAGTGACACGCTCAGGGCTCCCACTGATTCTACATTATGGTGAGTTGAACTATATTACTACAATGTAATAATAGAAATAATGCGCTTCAATCACCCTGACACCATATTAAGCATGGTGCCCTGATGATTGAAGCGCTAACATCAGCCATTGCCCGCAAAAAATCGTAACTCCCCCCCGGTCCTTGGCACAATTTTCTTCCACGCAGCCGGTCCCCGGTGCCAAAAAGGTTGGGGACCACTGTGCTAGAGTGTTTTCCGTACCCTTCAGGTGGACTGCGGATAGAGAGGCTAAGTTGTTTTCTGCCCATCTCAGAATTTGATAAGCCATCTCCATCAATGTCTTGCTCCTTGTACCTCCTTGTTTTGTTAAATATATTACTGCCGTTATGTTGTCCGATAGTATTTGTACACATTTCTTTAGAGCTAGTTGAAAAGAGAGACTTAGTTGTATAGCCTTCAACTCCCTCCAATTCGAGGATCTCCTTACCTCTGACCAGACCCTGAGTTGTCTGTTCTTCCAGGTGGGCTCCCCATGCACTCGCATCCGTTGTTACTCTGCGAGTAAATGTAAAGCTCCAAAGAAGCCCCTTCGAGATGTTGCTTTGGTTTCTCCACCACCAGAGTGATCTTTTTGCCTTTGATTCTATGTTGAACCTTTTCTCTAGAGGTTCCTGATAGGACCAATTTTTCATTATATCTGCCTGCAGAGGACGGGCATGAAATCTGGCTCACTGTACTGCAGGAATTGCTGCTGTCAGACCTAGAGCAGACATGGCTTGTCTCACAGATATCAGAGTTGCATTGAAGAGCTTTCAGAGCCAACTGTATTTTTTCTATCTTCTCTTGGGGAAGAAATATCCTCTGTTGTATTGAGTCTATCTCGTACCCCTAAAACCTCACCCTTTGGGATGGTAGAAGATTTGATTTTTGCAGGTTGAGAAGCCAACCCAGACCCTTTAGGTGTGTTTGAGTTATCTGTAGATTGACCTCCACCTGATCTCTTGAGTCTGCGAACAACAGAAGATCGTCCAAGTAAGGTACTTATTGGAATTCCCTTCAGCCTCAGGGGTTCCAAAGCCTCTGCCATCACTTTCATGAATACTCTGGGAGAAGAGGAAAGGCCGAAGGGCAGGGCCCGGAACTGCAGGTGCAAAACCTTCTCTCGTCCCAGATTGACTGCTAGCCGCAGAAATTTTTGTGACTGGGGTGCTATTGGAACATGGAGATATGCATCTCTCAAGTCAAATCGATGCCATGTGACAACCTGGGGTGAGTAGATTGCTCACAGAAAAAAAAAAATGGTGTCCATTCTGAATTTTTTGTATTTTATGGACCAGTTGAGAATCTTCAGATTGAGGATCAGGCGGAACTTTCCTGATGGTTTTTTGACCAGAAAAATGTGGTAATAAAACCCTTTCCCGTCTTGATCCTTCGGTACTTGGGAAATAACTTCCTGTTGCATCAATTCTTGCAAAAGAGACTTCATAGCCAGGGCTTTTTCCCGATCCCTTGGTAGGTTTGTGATGTAAAATCGATTTGGCGGTATCTGAGGATTATAATTGATACCCCTGTCTGATCAGGCTCAGAACGAAAGGACTTCTTGTTGTTTCTCCCCCCCCCCCCCTTAAGCTGGAAAGAAGTCCTGTGGTCTCCCACCTACTGGGAGATGGTCACTGTTTTTAAGGAGTTTGCGCGGGAGATCTAAAGAGCACCCCTCCCCCTGCCTCTTTCTCTGAGGATTCCAGGACTTTCTGAGCTTGCTCTCTTTCCTTATTGGCTTGCTGAAAATGACGAACATTTTTCCTTTGCTGCGCCACTTTCTTCTTCTGTGGGAAAGCATTTTTCTTTTCTGCTGTCCTGTGAAGGACAGACTCTAGTTCTGGCCCAAACATCAGGTCTCCTTAAAAAGGAATTCCGCACAATTCTACTTTTTACTCCCCTGACCAGGTCTTTAACCAGATGGCTCTTCTCGCTGAGTTAACCAGCGCTGAGAATCTGGACGTCATCCTGATTGATTCTGCTGAAGCATCCGACATATTTTTTTAGCAGAGTGGGAAAGGACTCCAATAGATCCTTCCTGGAAGTGCCTGCTATCACATGGTTTTTAAGTTGCTTCAACCAACACTCAATGTTCCTGGCCACAACCGTGGCAGCCATTGCGGGTTTCAGATTGCATAGTACTGAGTCCCAAGCTTTCTTCAGTAGCCCATCTGCCCTTTTGTCCATAGCATCCTTGAGTACGCCCATATCCTCAAAAGCTAGATCAGTCTTTCTAGATACTTGGGAAAAGGCAGCATCTATTTTGTTTTTTTTTTTTTTATTCCAAACCAACGCTTCCTTTTCCTCAAAAGGAAATCTTCTTTTGAGGGCTTTGGAGAAAAACTGTCCTTTTTCTGGCTCCCTCCACTCTTTCTTAATGGTATCTGTAAGAATTTTGTGGACTGGGAAGACTATGTCTAACTTTCTCCAACCCCTGATACATTTTGTCATGTATCGACAACTGGGACTTTACCTCTTGAATTTCCAGAGTGGTATATGTTGCCTTAAGCAATTCATCCACCTCTTCTAGTGACAGTTTATACCTAGAGGATCTTGCCTCGTCTTCCTCCTCCTCCTCCGAATCAACAGTTGAGGGGAGAATGCTTCCCCTTTCTTCCTCAGACTCACTCTCCACTGGTCTGGAAGTAGACGGAGGTTGACTGGATTGAGAACTCTCTGTTCCTGGCTGGAACTCTGGCCTTTTTTCTTCACCAGGGAACGCACTGTACCTAGGGTCTCTGCCAATTCTTTTCTTACAGAGGATAAGAGATCTTTACACTCCTGTGAAGATTCCTCCCTCACTAAATCCGCAATGCAGGGTCTGCATAGTGGTTTTGGCCAAGAATCCCTTAAAGGGTTTTTGCACGAGGGGCATTTTCTTCCTATTGTTCTGACTTAGCTGTGGCTTTCTGAAACGGTAAACAGAAAACCCCCCCGGTCCTAATTTAGGGCTAAATAAACAACCTAAAAAGAGAACACACAGTACCCCTTAGCATACACCCTATGTGCTCAGAGTCTCACTCCTTGTTGAACTGCTATTAGAGAATTTAAACTATAGCAGACAGCTGCAGGTTTTAACTATACACAGAAAATAAACACCCAGTGCAAAAAGGAAAGAGGCACCACTGTACCTTTCCTACCTGGGCCTGGCCGGGAACCTGGGCGCCTGCATCCGCCATCGCTGCTGACGGTTCAGCTTCCTCCATTATGCACCGCCGCAGCTGCAGCCTTTGGGATTTAAATCTCTTCAGCTCCTCCTATGAGCGATAGGAAGTCCCGGCCAGGTGACCCGCCTCTTCCTCCTGCGTTCCAGCAGCTGGAACCAATTGCTGCTACGCCCCCGCCAGAAGTCTCCGCCCACCGGAACTGACGTCACCTGCCCTTCGGGATTTGGCGCCGCCATACCGAGACCTGGCATGGACACTCAGCGAGAGCACAACCACGGCCCCCTGAACACCCTGGTCGGACGACCCACGGCGAACCATTACTCCTGTGAGCCGGCGAAGGAAGAGACACTGGAGCGCCCCCCTCATGTGCGGAAAGGAGCTGGGTTGATCTGAAAGAAAAAAAAAAAAAAAAACGGACGAAGGTTCTGCCAAAACACCCTCCTGGAGAGAGCGCAGCCCCTCTGGTTCTTCAGCAGTGCTTCCACCATGGCGGAGGAAACACTAAAAACGAAAGGCATGGTGGAAGCAGCTGCTTTTTAAAAGGGGCGTTGTCACGCAGTGTTTCCTGTGAAGAGGTGGAGCTCTCTCCAAGGTGCTGTCCTGAAAGGCGAAGGGAGAAAATAGTGATTCTCATTTTAGCGAGAATCGTTCAGCTCTAGAATCTGTTGATAAATGTAAAAGTAGTGCACATGAGGGCTAAAAAGATGCATGCATAATACAATCTAGGTTGAGTTAAACTGGGTGAATTACTAACATAGAATAATCTGGGTCTACTAGTAAATAATTAATAGCATGCTGTATCAAGTCTGTGGCTTCTACAACAGGATGCCCTGGAACTTAAAAATGAACTACACCAAGCCTCCCCTCCCCCCAGAAGAAATACAGCATGTACAGTATCCACACAGCATTTCAATGTCATAATTCAAGTAGACCTAGAAAGCGTGATATGGAATGCTTATGGTCAGACACATGTACAGTCAGGTCCATAAATATTGGGACATCGACTCAATTAAAAAAATTTGGGCTCTATACACCACAAAAGGATTTGAAATGAAACAAACAAGATGTGCTTTAACTACAGACTTTCAGCTTTAATTTGAGGGTATTTACATCCAAATCAGGTGAACGGTGTAGGAATTACAGTTTGTATATATGCCTCGTACTTTTTAAAAGGGATCAAAAAAGTAATGGGACAATTGGCTGCTCAGCTGTTCCATGGTCAGGTGTGTTATTCCCTCATTATACCATTTACAAGGAGCAGATAAAAGGTCCAGAGTTAATTTCAAGTGTGCCATTTGCATTTGGAATCTGTTGCTGTCAACTCTCAATATGAGATCCAAAGAGCTGTCACTATCAGTGAAGCAAGCATCATTAGGCTGAAAAAACAAAACAAACCCATCAGAGATAGCAAAAACATTAGGTGTGGCCAAATCAACTGTTTGGAACATCCTTAAAAAGAAAGAACGCAGCAGTGAGCTCAGCAACACCAAAAGACCCAGAAGACCACAGAAAACAACTGTGGATGACCGAAGAATTTTTTCCCTGGTGAAGAAAACACCCTTCACAACAGTTGGCCAGATCAAGAACACTCTCCAGGATGAAGGTGTATGTGTGTCAAAGTCAACAATCAAGAGAAGACTTCAGAGTGAATACAGAGGGTTCACCACAAGATGGAAACCATTGGTGAGCCTCAAAAATAGGAAGGCCAGATTAGAGTTTGCCAAACAACATCTAAAAAAAGCCTTCACACAGTTCTGGAAAAACATCTTATGGACAGATGAGACCAAGATCAACTTGTACCAGAGTGATGGGAGGAGAAAAAAAGGAGTATGGAGAAGGAAAGGAACTGCTCATGACCCAAAGCATACCACCTCATCAGTGAAGCATGGTGGTGGTACTGTCATGGCATGGGCATGTATGGCTGCCAGTGGAACTGGTTCTCTTGTATTTATTGATGATGTGACAGCTGACAAAAGCAGCAGGATGAATTCTGAAGTGTTTCAGGCAATATTATCTGCTCATATTCAGGCAAATGCTTCAGAACTCATTGGACGGCGCTTCACAGTGCAGATGGACAATGACCCGAAGCGTACTGCGAAAGCAACCAAAGAGTTTAAGGGAAAGAAGTGGAATGTTATACAATGGCCAAGTCAATCACCTGACCTGAATCCGATTGAGCATGCATTTCACTTGCTGAAGACAAAACTAAAGGGAAAATGCCCCCAAGAACAAGCAGGAACTGAAGACTGTTGCAGTAATGGCCTGGCAGAGCATCACCAGGGATGAAACCCAGCATCCGGTGATGTCTATGCGTTCCAGACTTCAGGCTGTAATTGACTGCAAAAGGATTTGCAACCAAGTATTAGGCCGGGTTCACACCTATGCAAATTGGTTGTGGCTTACACCGCATCCAATTTGCATAACATTTTAAAATACATTTATTTTAATGAGGCTGGTTCACATATGTGCGATGCCCAAAAAACTGTGCATTGCCCAAAAAACGTGTGCACATTATGTTCTATGGGAACGCATCTGATTCGCAGATGTGTTCCGTTCTGAACTGGAATTCTCTCCCTGCTCACTACACTTCCTCTCCCAGGTCAGCAAATCCGCAGCCAAAACGCAAATGAACAACTGATCAATATCTTGCCAAAGACTCAGGAGCTCAAAAACGCAACGCACAAGTGTGAATCCAGCCTCAAAAAGTGAAAGTTTGATGTAGGATTGTTAATCCGTCCCATTACTTTTGGTCCCTTAAAAAAAGTGGGATGGACATATACAAACTGTTGTAATTCCTACACCGTTCACCTGATTTGGATGTAAATACCCTCAAATTAAAGCTGAAAGTCTGCAGTTAAAGCACATCTTGTTTGCTTCATTTCAAATCCATTGTGGTGTATAGAGCCAAAAAGATTAGAATTGTGTTGATGTCCCAATATTTATGGACCCGACTGTAGAAACTAGCATTTCTCTTCCATTCATTAAAGGACACAGCAAATCTTCATGACAGATGGGTTTATATTGCCGCCTGCAGTAGAAGACCACTATTGTGCAACTAAAAGAACTTCCAAGGGGTGGCCCTCTGAAGATGGCCAAATCCCCACTTTGAAACAAAACCCTAGCCGAGCTTCTCAGGAGTGAGGATCTACAATTTTTTTTTCCATTTTCTCATTCAGTTCTTCATATTTGCTGGGCAGATACTTGGTAGTCTGTTCATACTTTCACCAAGTTGACATGGCTGCCTCAGCAGATGCCAGTTTTGGTCGGAACATTTTGCAGGTGGTAATGAGAGTTCTGCCAGGATGGACCCACTTTTCCTTTTGCTGCCACTGCTTTAGGACATCCAATCTGTCATTAACTACTTCCCACCCGGCCACTGTATATATACGGCCGGGTGGGCGCTCTCCTTCTGAGTGGACGTTCAGGAACGTCCCTCAGAAGGAGGGGGATCGCGCGCGTTCCCGCACAGCGGCGCGATCCCGATGCACGCGTGTCACCCGGACACAGCGCATCTCGATTCGGCAGGAGGGCTCTGTGATTGGCCCTCCTGATCACATGACGGCCGTGTCCAATCACAGCTGTCATGTGATGTAAACAGAGAGCCGGTTGCTAGGCAATCAGCTCTCCTCACACAGAAGTCGTCGGTGAGGAGAGGAGAGCGGATCGCTGCAGCTGGCTGGTGATCAGTGAGTATAAGCTGTTTTTTTCAGCTTTTTACTCACTGATCACCAGCCTAGTGTCCCCCACACAGTGTAAACACAAACATGTCCCCAAAACACATGTCCCCAAAACACATGTCCCCAAAACACATGTGACAGTAAAATATGTCCCAATGATCATTTGCACACATGTCCGTGATCACCTGCGCACATCTGTACATCTGTACATGATCATTTGCGTACATATGTCCGTGATCACACAAATCAATTATTATACACTTAACAGATTTTTTTTTACCAAAAACATGTAGTAGATTACATTTTGGCTTAAATTTATGACAAAATTCGATTTTATTGGATTTTTTTAAAAATAGAAAGACGTAAATATATTTTTTTTTCCCAAATTTCCACTCTTTTTTCGCGTCTATCGCAAAAAATTAAAAAACGTAGTCGTGAATAAATACCACCAAAAGAAAGCTCTATTTGTGTGAACAAAATGATAAAAATTTCATTTGGGTACAGTGTAGCATGACCGCGCAATTGTCATTGAAAATGCGAGAGCGCTGAAAGCTGAAAATTGGTCTGGGAAGGAAGGGGGCTAAAGTGCCCAGTATTGATGTGGTTAATAAAATCTGTGTCTTTCAATAAAGTAAAAGAGAAAAATGCAAGTTAGACTTACCGGTAACTTGTTTTCCAATAGGCTTTCAGGACAGCACCCGAGAGATCATGGCTCCTCCTCTTACAGGAAACACCTCATCAATTAAGTTTTTAATTGGAGGCCTCCACGTTGCTTCCATCAGTTGTTTGTAGAGAACCTCCAGCCCCAGCTGCAACACATAAGCGACAGTTATTACATAGTATTACAGCAACAGCATAAAAAAAGGGCGGGATCCTGCTGTCCTGAAAGCCTATTGGAAAACAAGTTACCGGTAAGTCTAACTTGCATTTTTCCAAAACGTCTTTCAGGACAGCACCCGAGTGGATAATCGAGACTTACCCCATTTAGGGTGGGACAACAGCCTGTAAGACTTTCCTTCCGAAAGCCTGGTCCCCAGCCGTCATGAGATCTAATCTATAATGACGGGCAAAGGTTGTCAGACTTGTCCATGTAGCTGCCTTACAGATTTGTTCGGGGGTGGCACCAGCTTTTTCTGCCCAACTCACCGCCGAAGCTCTAGTAGAATGAGCCCGGATACTTACTGGACTCTCCCGGCCTGTAAGGGAATAGGCGTCCGAGATAGCCATTCTCAACCATCTGGCAATGGTTCCTCTAGAAGCTTGTCTTCCTTTTTTATTTCCGGAAAATAGAAGGAATAGTGCGTCTGAACGCCTAAAGTCTTTAGTAGCTTCCAGGTAACTTAAGACTGCTCTTTTAACATCCAGGGTATGGCATTCTTCTTCCTTCTTACCTGACGGATTAGAACAAAACATAGGAAGTATTATCTCCTGGGTTCTATTTTGAACTGAAGCAACCTTTGGTAAAAAATTAGGATCCGTCTTCAGCACAATCCTGTCTGAAAGGATAGAAAAAATGGCTCCCTGATAGATAAAGCTTGCAGCTCACCGATTCTTCGAGCTGTTGTAATAGCTACTAGAAAAATTGTTTTCAAAGTAATTCGTTTCAGGGAGGTTAAATTAGGAGGTTCGAAAGGTTCCCTGGTCAGGGCCTGTAGAACGACTGACAAGTCCCATGACGGACAGTTTTTGATCACCATCGGTCTAGCCCGAGTAAGGGCTTTAAAGAATCTGATTACTAGGGGTTCTGATGAAATAGATTTCTCAAAATAAACCCCCAGTGCGGCCACCTGAACTTTTAGGGTACTGACCGCTAGGCCCTTGTCTGCTCCTTCTTGTAGGAATTCCAGGATAGAAGAAATCTGCTTTAATGGTCTGCCGGATGTAGTGCACCAGGAGTTAAAGACTTTCCAGGGGGGGCGTGGCTTGGCGCGCGGAGGAGATGGCAGCCTAAAAGAGTAGCTCCGTCGGGACCGCGGCCCTAACCCGTCTCTCTGCAAGGTAGATACTCGATAATGAGCAAGCAGATCCGCCATTATCATCAGACCCGCTCCAGGCGTTCCTTGGCGGCTAGCTCCGGACGGAATATCTCCGACATATTCAAGACCCAGGCGGCAGTATTGAGAGTCGCGGCGGGAGGCAAGATGGCGCCGACCCACGCAGAGGAGACATCCAGCGAGGACTCACAACCTGCTATGGAGGAATACGGTAGGAGAAACACTAAAGCAGATCATCCCCTCACCTATGGCGACATGTCAGGCTTCGCGGCTGACATTAAAGCCTCTTTTTCAGCCGCCATTACAGACCTGAAAACCAGCTTCATGGTCTTACAAGAAAAGATGGCGACTGTGGAGACAGAGGGCAGAATTAGAGATAAGGCGATACAGAGACTAGACAGAGTGATCTCTACACAAGCTCTACATTTTATGGAAGTTAACAGGCATTTGGAGGACCTGGACAATAGGGGAAGGCGCAACAACATCAGAGTTCGTGGTATCCCGGAGTCGGTGGACACCGACCAAATTGCGCCTGTCCTCCAGAGAGTGTTTAACAGCCTCCTGGAACGTCCGGAAGATACAGTCATAGATTTTGTCAGGGCGCACAGGGCTCTCAGAGCCAGAGGCCCAGACACGCTGCCACCTCGAGACATTATTTGCTGTCTGCAAAATTTCAGCCTTAAAGAAGACATTATGCTAAAAGCGAGGAGAAGTGAACATATTGAGTTTAATGGGGAAAACATCAAACTGTTCCAGGATCTCTCTCAGATCACTTTGAAGAACCGCAGGGCTCTGCGGCCACTTCTGGATAAGCTAAGGGAGAAAGATCTCCGGTACACGTGGCGCTTCCCTTTCGCGCTGATGGTCACACATGGGGGCAGACAACACACTCTCCGTACGCCTAATGATCTTCCCGATTTCTGCGATGCGCTACAGCTGGGCCGGGTAGAGCTCCCTGAGTGGTACCAGGAATTCTCCCTACCTCATACAGACAGGAGCCCACCGCACTCTCCCCTTTCGACGCCTGAGAAGCAGTCCGCAAAGAAACAGAGGCCTGACAGAGGTGACAGCAGAGCGCAGGGGACCCCGGGCAGCCGTGCTCACTCCTCCAGGAATATACTGGAGACCTGAGATCGTGCCACACTTGAACTCCGGATGACATAATCTGCACACACTCAATGGTGCTCTTGCCTCGAGAGATCTGGTCTTGGGCCTCCTCGGCCCCCATCCAGTGCTTGGTCCCGGATCCCTGGCCATGATAGAAGCCCTATTATCACACGCTATCCCGGGGATCTTATATTATATTTCCTTTGAGCATACGGCTAGCTCATCCATCTGCAGCATCCCCCTACTACATCACTGTCAACTTTTTCCCCCGGCGCCCTACCGGAATCTGGCTAGCTGGATACTTCCCAAACCGCAAATACCACTACTGCCCTTATACACAATAACAATGTTACCTTCCTGAGCATTTATATAGCTGGGCTCTTATTACTCTACAAGTCAGGGAGAATTTAGACTTGGATAGTTTTCGGAGCTACCTTTGTATGTTGTGCATCTACATGGTTTGCTCACACTTGGTGGTGACTCGGTCCGGTAGGACCCAGCCATGGGACTCTTCGCTTCACAAACTTGCTCCAGTCTCATGGATATAATTATAATTATAGCTCACTTAGCCCATGTCTTTCTTAGGAATGTACTCTTCCTTCGGATATATATTCCCCCTCCCCCTTTATACATATCATAGACTTTTGCTAGATTACCCATCCGCCGCCTCCCCAACAAGGTCGCAATCTGCCTTTTCATGATCTCCTACCGGACTTTCTGCTAGCTGGCCATCACAATGCAAGTGTCACTAATATCCAAATGCATAATTATAATGTTTTTCTGATCATTTATATAGCCGGGGACCGGTGAGGCTTTATTGAAATGCGGGCCTGGGGGGATGTGGGTCAGGGAGGCGATAGGGGCCACCATGTGTGTGTTATATACTTCTCCTTTATTGTGTCATCACGGCTAAACTGAGGGGGTCCCGGGGGCGTGGCTGGGGAGAGGAGAGTTCCTGCCCTCCTCGGTGGCGCCACCTGCTGACCTTGCTCGGCCATGTCTCAGGTTCACTTGCTCATTTGTTCATTCTAACCTAAACTAGTTTGTTTACAGTTACTGCTGCTATTTCTACCTATGCAGAGTAGACCCTTAAGCACTTATGTTATACTAATGGGCCGTTACCCGACTGTTTCCTAGTTACATTTGGTATAACCTGCACATATCTCTGAAGATATAGGTTTGGCTGCTAGACCCTTGGTGTGTCTACCTCGTTCCCACATAGGGCGTCTGGGTGGACCCTCTGGGCTCATCTAGACGCACTAATTTGAGTTCTCCAGGACGTGACCACGTCTGGGAGAAGTGTTCTCCTCAATTTCTCCCTACTCACTTCTATATAATTTCTACTCTTCTTTGATTCTTTCTCTCTATCCTGCTATTTTATTTTAAGGGTTTTTTCAGGCGAGGTCGGCCGGTGATTTCTGTGTATTAATCACTTATATTTGAGTTGCCTTTAGGTGTAAAACTTCCCTCTCTGCGTTTGTGTCATGGCGTACTCCGATCTTGGCGTCACTCCCACGGTGATTTCTCATAATGTTAGAGGACTCAACATTCCCGAGAAACGCTCTACTATGCTGAGAGAACTCAAAAAAGGTAGGCCCAGCTTTGTTTTTCTACAAGAAACCCACTTTAGAATGAACCAGATCCCTAAGCTTACTGACTCATACTTCATAGACGCCCATCATACCACCAATGACGCAGGCAAGTCCAAAGGGGTCTCAATCTTAGTTAGCAAAACTGCATCATTTGAGCTGACTGACAAAATAATAGACCCTGGGGGCAGATTTATTTTTCTTAAAGGGAAATGTAGTGGGATCCCTACCACACTAGCGAATGCCTATTTCCCCAATACCTCGCACCAGTCCTTCTGCAAAACTTTGATTAGGGAGCTGTCGGGCTTCAGCTCCGGTAGGTTAATTCTTGGGGGAGACTTTAATGTCCCTCTCAACCCCATAGAGGACACATCGTCCGGGAAAACATATCACCTACAAAATCCTGAAAAAAATTAAGTCTCTACTTAATTCTCTGGACCTAGTAGACGCATGGCGCTTTACGCACCCAGTGGACAGGGACTTTACCTACTACTCCATCCCCCATGACAGGTACTCCCGAATAGATTATATATTCATTTCACAACGAGATCTCCACGCCATAACTGGCTCCTGCATAGGAGCACAGATCCTTTCGGATCACGCTCCTGTCTCTCTCTCTTTGAACCTCACTGCCCCCCCTATTAGATCTAATGTCTGGAGGCTAAACTCATCCCTGCTGACAGACCCCACTCTGCTTCCGACACTGAACTCGGCACTCCTAGAGTTCTTCAGGCTCAATGCTACACCAGGGGCCGACCTCCTAATGGTTTGGGGGGCCCACAAATGTACGATTAGGGGTGAATTAATTAAAATGGGCTCGCAGAGGAGGAGAGAGAGGGACAGGGAAATTTCACACCTCCTGCAAAACATCCGCTTGCTTGAAACCTCTCATAAACAGTCCCTGACAGCTAAATCGGCAACTTCCCTTTTAGAGTCCAGGAAAGCCCTCAGACATTAGGACAAAACGATTCTTGTTCTTCAGGAAAAAACTATATTACGAACAGGGTGACAAACCGGGCAATTTACTGGCTAGGGCACTCAGAGGATCGACTGTACATCACAACATAACGGGCATACAAAATAAGGATGGGAGGATCGATAGGGAGACTGACAAGATAGCACGACACTTTCAGGATTTCTATACCAACCTATATAATCTCCCGACACAACACGGCCCTACGAATGCCACTAATTCTGGAATACAGGGTATTCGGGAATATCTTAAAGAATCCTCTTTACCCACACTTACTACAGATGACGCAGCTCATCTCGAGAGCCCTATAGACGCCTCTGAACTCAGACTCGCCATTAAAGAACTTAAAACGGGCAAAAGCCCCGGCCCGGACGGGTTTAGTGCTATATACTACAAGACATTCATAGACATTCTCACAACCCTGCTGCGAGACGCCCTGAACACTCTCTCTGACCCAAGAGTTATACCGTCTGATTTCCTTGCAGCACATATCACCGTCCTGCCTAAGCCGGGCAAAGATCCAATACATTGCACGAGCTATAGGCCGATATCTTTGCTAAACATAGACATCAAACTGATGGCAAAGATTGTTGCCAACAGGCTGAGACCTCTACTCCTACACTTGATAGGACCTAGTCAGGCTGGCTTCATGCCGGGTAGGGAGGCTAGGGATAATGTTACTAAATCTCTCAACCTCATCCACGCGGCCCACGAGCGAAAGATAGAGGGCTTTCTCCTATCAACAGACGCGGAGAAGGCCTTCGATCGAGTAGCGTGGGACTACATGCTAGAGACCTGTGGACATATAGGGCTGGGCCCGCACATGAGGGCGTGGATATCGTCGCTTTACACGAATCCATCAGCAAAACTTAAAATAAACGGCACCCTTTCAGATGTGGTAAATATCAAAAATGGAACCAGGCAGGGCTGCCCTTTGTCGCCCCTGCTCTTTATAATTTCGTTGGAACCGTTTGTTAGAAGAATCATAGCCAACCAGTCTATTAAGGGATTTCGGTTGGGAAACAGGGAGTTCAAAGTAGCCGCTTATGCGGACGACCTCCTTTTTTTCAGGTCGAGTCCGCACATTTCTATACCATCTCTACTTAAGGAGTTCTCAACGTACGGCCGAATTTCCAACCTCAAAATAAATTACTCCAAATCTGAGGCACTAAATATCACATTGCCAGAACCTGAGCTGAGAGCCGCTCAAACTAATAACTCATTTACTTGGGTCTCATCCGCCATTAAATATCTGGGAGTGTGGCTCACACCTAGTCTTTCATCAATTTTCAATAACAATTTTATCCCTCTTCTTAAAAGCGTGGAGGGTGATCTCCGTAAATGGCATGCGGGACATTTTTCCTGGTTCGGAAGGGCAGCCATCTGCAAGATGACGGTCCTTCCGAAAGTTCTATATTCAATTCGCACTCTACCAGTTAGGATCCCTCAAAGTTTTTTTGCTTCCCTCCATTCCATGCAGATGAGATTTATCTGGGCACACAATCCGCCTCGTATTAAAGCCTCTCTCTTAACCCGAAACAAACGGGTTGGGGGTTTGGGAATTCCAGACTGCAAAAAATACTACCAGGCTTCACATGTTGCCAGACTCGTGGACTGGCACTGCCACTCAGGCATTAAGGACTGGGTCGGGATCGAATCCAGCTTCAGCCCCATCCCCTTACAGTTCTCACCATGGATACCAAAAGCCAACTATCCACGGATCATGACCTCCCACCCACTGATTGGCACTACGCTCAAAATCTTTCACCAATTAGCTCAACATCCGCAGTTCTCCTCGCCCCTTAGCCCTCTCACACCACTTGCAAACAACCCAGCCTTCCCACCAGGAGTAGGGAACCCATATATGATAAACAAGGACAGCATGAAGCCGCTTCTGGCCCAACACTGTTTTGATGGTGTGACAATGAAAGACCTGACCTGTCTCAGAGAGGACAACAATATGCCCCTTCTACCTTTGTGGTCATACTTACAGATACGAAGCTTTGCCAATAATTAGATACGTAAGAGTCATTTCACTAGGGCTCTCACCGAGTTGGAGTCGGTGTGCCTACGAGGGGAACAGATGCCCAGATCGACATCTACCGCCTATGCTTGGCTACAGGGGTTGGGGGGGCCTGAATGGGACAGACGCAGAGAGAGATGGTCCGAAAGCTTAGGCGTAGCAATTACAGTTGCCCAGTGGTCCAGAGCGAGCATCATGTCTCACAAATGCTCGCTCAGCACGAGAATGCAGGAGACATCATACAAGATCTTGACCCAATGGTATGCCACTCCGGAGAAAATACATAAATGGTACCCCCAGTCCTCTGACAAATGCTGGAGATGTCACAATGCTACGGGATCCTTACTGCATATATGGTGGCATTGTGATATGATAAAGGCTTACTGGTCAGGGGTGAAGGAGATTATTAAACAGATCACGGAGACCAAACTTTCACTTGACGCAGCGTGCTGCTTACTGCATATTTCGCACTTCTCCATTAAGAGCTACAAAAAATCCCTCTCCAGGCATTTGCTAAATGCGGCCAAGTCTCTCATCCCGCTGTACTGGAAATCGACACGGGTCCCTTCCATTTCTCAGTGGTTACACAAGGTGTCTGAAATCTGTGAGATGGAGGATACCGCTGCTCAATCGAACGAAAATGTTGAACAATTTCATGAAACATGGTCTCCTTGGTTTGCTTTTAAAATCTCCCCGGGCTATGACGCCTTGATTAGTAACCCCCCCCCCCCCCCTGGGGGATTAACTAGAACGCTCACTTCTCATCTGGGGTCTCACCCCCACAACACATTTAAACACCTGGCCTCTGGTAACTGACTGCAACTAAATGCCCACTTAACCCACACTACGAGAGCTGGGCATAATTGTTTGATTGACACATCATTAGAAGACCCTCTAGAATCACCGGCCGCCTCCCTAGGGGTTACACCCCTAATATCCACTCGCTGACTCTCCCCTTTTCTTTCTTGCTTTTCCATCTAATTTTCTTCTTTAGCTATGTTATTTTTCTCCTGAAAGGTTATATATGGAAATACCCAATGATAGCAGGAGATGCTCACCTTTGATTTCACGAGGCCTGAGTTGATGCCTCTGGTTTATGTCTATTAGAAGCATCTACCTTTATGTTGATTGCTCACGTATTCAATGTATGTTGATACTTCTTTTCATACCAAACTTGTAAGTTTCAATTGTTATTTCCATATCTATATGCATGTGATACTATTTTTTTCTCTTCAATAAACTTTGATGTAAAATAAAGACTTTCCAGACTTTGTGATATATTGCTCTGGTAACATTCTTTCTGCTAGATAGGAGGGTAGCCACCAACCTATCCGAGAATCCTTTTCTCCTTAAGAGTTGCTCCTCAGAAGCCAAGCTGTGAGTTTTAGCTTTTTTACTTCTTGGTGAAAAAGAGGACCTTGTAACAAAAGGTCTTGTCTCAATGGAAGGTGCCAGTATGGTTTGATCTGCATCTGTAGAAGAGCCGAAAACCAAGGCCTTTTGGGCCAGAAGGGAGTGATGAGGATTACTGTCATATCCTCTTTCCGGATTTTTGTTATGACCTGCGGAATCAGCTGAAATGGAGGGAAGGCGTAGCCAAGGTGAAAATTCCAACTGTGCGCCAGAGCATCTACCCCCAGAGATGACTCGTTCCTGTTCAGGGGAAAAAAAAAAAAAAGGGAGGGATATTTGTGTATTTTCCTGAGTCGCAAAGAGATCCACTCTTGGCTGTCCCCATGTCTTCACTATTAGATTGAAGACATCTGGATTCAATTGCCACTCCGCTTCGTACACCTGGTTCCTGCTGAGGAAATCCGCTATCCTGTTTAGGGTCCCTTTTAGGTGGACCGCGGACAAGGATTGAGTATGGAGCTCTGCCCAATTTAGAATGCTCTCTGCTAGGCCTTGAAGTATTCTGCTTCTGGTGCCCCCTTGTCGATTTATGTAAGCCACCGCCGTGACGTTGTCCGACAGGATTTGTGTATGTCGCCCTTGGACTTCTTCTGCAAAGAACAATAAGGCCATTTCTATCGCCTTTAGTTCCCTCCAGTTTGAAGATCTCAGTGCTTCCCTTGTGGACCAAGATCCCTGAGCCCAACGACCGCTCATGTGAGCCCCCCCAACCCCAGGAGCTGGCATCGGTTGTTAGCCTTACCTGGGTTGGAAAGGACCATAACAGGCCTGCTGAGAGTCTTGCCCGGTTCTTCCACCACCAGAGACTCCTCTTTACTTTGGTGGGGATCTTCTCCAGTTAATCCAGTGAATTTTGCTGGCGATCCCGGATTTTTAACAGAAACTTTTGCAGCGGTCTGAAATGGAGCTTTGCCCACTGTACTGCCGGTCTGGAAGAGGTCAGGGTTCCTAATGCTGACATGACCCTCCTGATGGACAGAAGCTGACTGGATTGTAAGAGTGACACAACCTCTAACAGCTTTTCCCGTTTTTCTTCTGGGAGAAAAATCTTTTGCTCCACAGAGTTGATACGGAAACCCAGGAATAACACCTCCTGAGAGGGAATCAGATTGGACTTTTGGAGGTTTAGTATCCATCCGATGGATTCTAGGTGAGCATGTGCTCTGTCCAAGTTTCTCTGAAGTCCCTCTCTGGTTTGGGCAAACAGTAGCAGGTTGTCTAGATAAGGAATCACTGAAATTCCCTCTAGACGCAAGGGTGCTAGAGCTTCGGCCATTACCTTCGTGAACACCCTTGGAGAAGATGACAGGCCGAATGGAAGAGCTCTGAATTGCAGGTGTACCACCTTCTTCCCTTCTCTCAGTGCTAACCTCAGATATCTCAGATCTGGCAGCAATAGGAATGTGGAGGTATGCGTCCTGCAAATCGCAAATCTATTGACACCATGAAGCATCCTTGACTCAGGAGGCTTCTTACTGAGAAAATGGAATCCATCCGAAATCTTTTGTATTCTACTGACAAATTCAGCATTTTTAGATTTAGGATGAGGCGGTACTTTCCTGAAGGTTTCTGTACAAGGAAAACGTGAGAATAGAACCCCTGGAAGAACTCCTTTGTTGGAACCGGAACAATGACTCTCTGGGATATCAGTTCCTGAATTAGGGACTTCATGGCGAGTGCCTTGACCGGATCCCTTTGGGACGTTTGTCACTAGGAATCTCTTTGGGGGTTCTTCCGTGAATTCCACCACGTATCCTTGGGAGAGCATGTTTACAATATACTGATTTGTAGTGATGTCTCTCCACTGGGGAACGAACTCCTGGAGTCTTCCCCCTACTTGGGGTGGATTGTCACTGCGGCTTTCCGGAGGATTGAAGAGCACTCCACTCCTACCTTTTGGTTTCTGGGAAGACCACTGCTTCCTTTTGGTTTGCGTTTTTCCTTCCTGTTGTCCTTTTTGGGGACGAAAAAAACGCTTACAGGTCTGTACCTGTTGTTTTTTGACCGGAAACGCCTTCTTTTTGTCAGCCGAACGGTCAAGAATGGACTCCAGCTCAGAATCAAATAGCAAATCCCCTGCAAAGGGAATGCTACACAGTCTGTTTTTAGATGCAGCATCTCCTGGCCAAGTTTTAAGCCACAAGGCTCTCCTAGCAGAATTGGTCAAAGCCGCTGACCTGGCTGACATACGAATGGATTCTGCTGAAGCATCCGCAATATACGATACTGCTGCAGAAAGCGTTGTAAATGAGTCCAGAATCTCCTGTTTTGGAGAATCTGCCGTAACATGGGCCTTCTTCTGGTTAATCCAGATTTCTAAATTCCTAGCGACACAGGTTGTTGCCATTGCTGGTTTTAGATTGTTCATCACGAACTGCCAGGCCCTTTTAAGAAGCAAATCCATGCTTTTCTTCATGGGCTCCTTTAACATGCCCATGTCCTCAAAGGCAAGGTCAGTTGATTTTGAGACCTGTGAAAAAGCAGAGTCC
Source organism: Rana muscosa (assembly GCA_029206835.1). Lineage (NCBI taxonomy): Eukaryota > Metazoa > Chordata > Amphibia > Anura > Ranidae > Rana > Rana muscosa. The sequence continues at coordinate 892,538,488 of CM055117.1, read as the reverse complement.
AGTTTTGGAACCTTGTTCCAGATGGAATCCGGGTTGTCCTCAAATGGAAATCTTCTTTTATGAGACCGGGAAAAAAGAAATGTCTTTTTCTCAGGTTCCAACCACTCTTTTTTAATCATGTCCGAGATTATTGAATGGACTGGAAAAACACGGCTTTTTGGATCACCCAAACCTGCATACATGCAGTCATGTAGGGGAGAGCTCCTTTTTCTCTTCAATCCCCAAAGTCGCATGGATTACTTTTAAAAGTACTGCGACTTCTTCAAGCGACATTTTGTACTTAGAAGCGCTCTCTGCTTCATTTTCTTCCTCCTCAGAGTCTGTTCCATCTGTAGCAAGGGAAGCAGATTCTTGGGAAACGTCTATCGGACCTCCTAATAATATTTGAGAGCCGTCTTGAGGTTCTGAAGAAGGCTGCGGAGCCCTAGGTTCCCTTGAGGGGCCTGGTTCTTCTCTTAGGTTTGACCTAAAAGCTTGAAAGGTGGCACGGAGTTCATCCTTAATGGTAGATACTAGATCGCCACAAAAGGATGGAGACTCTTCCCTGACTACATTTGCAGTGCAATCTGCACAAAGCGACTTGGTCCAAGCCTCGCTTAACTTTTCCTTGCAGAGAGGGCACCTTCTCTTCACTGGTTGAGCAGAACTTTTGGCCTGCACAAACAGAAAAGAAAAAACCAGGGACCACGCTAAGAAAAACTGTTACACAGTACAAATCAATACACCCAGGTGCACATAGGAAAAAAACACCTTCACTTCCTTGTGCCCCGCAAGCCATGCACCACCACCACCTTTTACAAAACCCCTAGATATTATGCAGACATGCTAAATCACCAGCCACTGCACCACCAGGAGAAAACGGCCCAGTGTAAATAGGACACAGTCCCTTACCTTAGCCTTGCTGGTGCCTTGGCTTGCCCCCTTATCCGCTACATCGCTATCCATAGCTGTCTGCGGACACGTGGTGAAGAAAACGCCACCGCGCTGACCTGGAACCGGAACTTTAAAGGCAACAGGTGACCCTGCCCTCTCCCTCTGCGCTTTGCGGCCGGAAATGACACGCACGCCGACCCGGAAGTGCTGCCTCTTCCCATACAGGACGCGGCCGAGGCTCTCCTCGGCCACCAGAACAATGGCGGCCGCTGTAAAGCTCCACGCCGCTATTCGCAAGCGGCTGGCGAGAATACAGTAAACAACCGCTCTGTAGAAAAAAAGGAGGCAGCCCTCCCGGGCTGCACAGGCTCTCCCCGAGCACGGAAGAGGGAGCCCACGGGACCATCCATGCTAGGAGGTGTGTGGGAGGATCACTCTCCTAAGAAAAAAGACTGACTGAGAAGCTTTGTCTCCCAGGAAAGCCCTGAGAGATCGTGGCTCTCACCAGAGGTGTTCCTCCGGCTGGAGGAAACACAAAAAACTGATGGAAGCAACGTGGAGGCCTCCAATTAAAGACTTAATTGTTGAGGTGTTTCCTGTAGGAGGAGGAGCCATGATCTCTCGGGTGCTGTCCTGAAAGAAGTTTTGGAAAAAAGGTATTTTTGTACTCGCCACAAAATCCTCCACTCTGAGTTCACAGAAAAACACAGCACCTGCCCATTTTTTTTGCTCTTGTCATGTTGTAGGTGTTGCAGATTTGGGGGGGGGGTTTAGACACCTCCAGAGGGCTATCTCTTTGGTGTAATTTTAGTTTTTGTTGCACTCAGAGTCCAGCAGTTAGCAACTTTACAATTCTTCATGACGAATGAGTTTTATGTGTGCTTCAATGAACTCAGAGAAGTGTTTTATGGAATGTACAATTTTTTTTTTGTTGAGTCAAGAAAATGCCAGCCTCCATATTTTCATCATGACGAATTACCTAAAATGCACCTTTGCCCTGATTATGAACATTTAACCACTTGCTTACAGTGCACTTAAACCCCCCTCCTGCCCAGACCAATTTTCAGCGCTGATGCATTTTGAATGACAATTGCACGGTCATACAACACTGTACCCAAATGACATTTTTATAAAAAAAATTCCAACAAATAAAGCTTTCCTTTGGTGGTATTTGATCACCTCTGCGGTTTTTATTTCTTGTTTAACCAGTTAACAACCACCTGCCGACAAATAACGTCGACAAGGTGGTTGCTCAACTCTGGGAGGACGTTATATAACGTCCTCCCAGAATCGTGCTCCCGCGCGCCCCCTGGGGCGCGCACACGGGAAACTCCGTGACCGCCGGGTCCTGGATCACTAATCGCGGTAAATCGCCACTGATAGCGGCCGTTTACCACGTGATCGCTCCGTCAAATGACGGAGCAATCACTTGTAAACAGACCGGCGTCATGTGATGACGCCGGTTCCTCTCTCCCCTCTCTGTACTGATCGGTACAGTGTGAGAGGGGAGGGGGAGAGAGCGGATGGCAGCAGCAGCACTGTGGGCTGGATCTGTGACAATTGCAGTCACAGATCCAGCCATCCATCCCTGCTTAGCCATCCCTGTGCAATACCCTGCCAATACCCTGGTGCCATACTCCGCAATGCCCTGCCATACTCCGCAATGCCCACTTCCCGCCCGCCGGCCGTCATATGACGTCCTTGACTTTGTGCGGGGATATCTGAATGATGCTTGCAGCTACAGGCATCATTCAGATATTAGCTTTTTCAGCCGGTGATTCCCTACACCATAAGAACAATCATAGTGGCTGTTCCGCCGCTTGATCATTCTTACGGGAGGCGAGAGGGGATGCCCCCCCCCGCCGCCCTCCGGTGCTTCTACCGACTCATCGCTACGATCAAAGCCAGGATTGTTTTTTTTTTTGTTTTTTTTTTTCAGGCTTCCCAGCCGAGAGGTGAGATGTGGGGTCTTATTGACCCCATATCTCACTGTAAAGAGGACCTGTCATGCCATATTCCTATTACAAGGGATGTTTACGTTCCTTGTAATAGGTATAAAAGTGATCAAAAAAAATTTGGGGGAGGAAAAACATGTCAAACTAAAATAAATAAAGTAAAATGAACAATAAAAAAATATATTTTTTTTAAAGCACCCCTGTCCCCGTGAGCTCGCATACAGAAGCGAACGCATACGCAAGTCCCGCCCACATATGAAAACGGTTTTCAAACCACACATGTGAGGTATCTCTGCGAACGTTCGAGCGAGAGCAATCATTTTGGCCCTAGACCTCCTCTGTAACTCAAAACATGTAACCAGTAAAAATACTTAAAGCGTTGCCTATGGGGATTTTTAAGTAGCGAAGTTTGGCGCCATTCCACGAGCGTGTGCAATTTTTAAGGGTGACATGTTAGGTTTCTATTTACTCGGCGCAACTTCATCTTTCACATTATGCAAAAACATTGGGCTAACTTTACTGTTTTTTTTTTTAAGCACAAAATAGGATTTTTTGTACTCACCGTAAAATCCTTTTCTCTGACATCCATGGACTGACACGGTGTCACTTTACACGTGGGTTATGTCCCTGCTTGCAGGAGAAGACCTAGGCAGAATGTGAGATGTTATACATACATTCTAAAAGCCAGAGCTGAACAGCCCCACCCAGGGGGCGGTCCCTCCGGGCATAACCCTCCCACTACAGTCAGCAGACTTCAGTTCGTAACAAAGCAGTACAAACTTAAAAAGGAAGGGTGGGTGCCGTGTCAGTCCATGGAGGTCAGAGAAAAGGATTTTACGGTGAGTACAAAAAATCCTATTTTCTCTTATCATCCATGGACTGACACGGTGTCTCTTTACACTTTACACGTGGGATGTCCCAAAGCAGTGTCAAGAGGGATGGGAGCAGTATAAATGGAAAAACCAAAAACTTCACTCCAAGAAGGCAGATCTCCTCAACGGAGGAGTCGCAACTTTAAACAGCGGCCTGCAGCACCCTGCGGCCGAAGGAAGCATCCGAAGATGCAGCCACATTAACCTTATAAAACTTAAAAGGCATGAACAGACGACCAGGTCGCCGCCTTGCACACTTGTGCAACCGACGCTTGATGTCGGAAAACCCAGGAAGCACCAATTGCCCTGGTGGAATGCGCCGTAACCGGAAAGGGAGGCGCCCGCCCTTTGAGAGCATAGGCTTGAATGACGGTTTGTCCGATTCCCCTAAAAATGATGGCAGACGAAACCGCTTGGCCCTGTTATGGACCAGGGGCAGTCACAAACAGTGAGTCGGACTTCCGAATAGAAGCAGTAGCAGACAGGTACACCCGTAAGGCTCGTACCACATCCAATATGTGCAGCGCAAACTCTCTGGGATGCGATGGGTGAGGACACAAGGACGGGAGGACAATGTCCTCATGTAGGTGAAAGGTAGACACCACCTTTGGCAAAAGGGAAGGTCGCGGATGCAACACCGCCTTATCCTTATGGATGACTAAATATGGCGACTTGCAGGACAAAGCCGCCAACTCAGACACTCGTCAAACAGAAGTGATTGCCACTAAAAGGCCACCTTCTGAGACAAGACAAGAGGGGAATATCCCGGATATTCCCAAAAAGGAGGTTCCTGGAGGACCTAGAGCACCAAATTCAGATCCCACAGTGGGAGAGAAGGCTTGACAGGAGGGAGCACATGGCGAACCCCCAACACAAGGTGCTAACCAAGAAATGACCCGCTAGAGGTCGCTGAAAGAAGACGGCCAAGGCCGAAATCTGATCCTTGATGGTACTCAAAGCAAGCTTTTGGGTCACTCCACACTGTAGAGGACGCAGGATTCTGGGGACGGAATACGTCCGAGGACGCCAGTCCAGCGCTTTGCATATGGCGATATAAACTTTCCAGGCACGGTGATAGATCTGCCTGGAGGAAGACTTCCGTGTCCTTAACATGGTCAAAATGACAGAGTCCGAGAGACCTCGGTCCCTCAACACCTGGCTTTTAACAGCTCTGCCGTTAAAGCCAGAGACTGTAAGCCGGATGAAACATAGGACCTTGAGACTGAAGGTCCTCCCTCATCGGCAACCGCCAGGGAACGTCCGCAACGAGACGTACCAGATCAGCGTACCAGTGACGCTGAGGCCAATCCGGAACAATTAGGATCACCGGAGTTTATATCAGGCGATAAGGACCCTATGGGGCCACCAACGCATCCGAGTCATCGCCCAAGGATCCCTGGATCTGGCCACAACCTCGACCCTTGCGACTGAGTCGAGAGGCCATCAGGTCCACATCCGACGTGCCCCCCCGTCGGCAAAGGAGTTGAAATATGCAAGGACCACTCTTCCTGGTCCGGCGTCTGGCGATTGGCGACTCAGATAGTCCGCCCCCACAGAGCCGGCACGTTTCTTCCGGCCCACTTCAGGATACGGATTACCTCGGAAGCTGCAGCTGAGCTCCGAGTTCCCCCTTGATGGTTTACATACGCCACCGCCGTGGCGGTGTCTGACTGGATCCTGATGGAGCGACCCCGTACACTCTCCGACCTGAGGAGAGACACAGTCTGATGGCCCGCATTTCCAGAACAGTGATTGGTAAAACGGGCTCGTCCGGAGTCCAAGGCCTTGAGCCGACAGGACTCCCCAGACTCCACCCCAGCCCGTCAGGCTGGCGTCCGTCGTGAGTACCGTCCATTGGATGGGAGGGGAACGACTTTCCGGACCGAAGAGCCGAGGGTCCCAACCACCCTGTCAGGGACGCCCTGACCAGGTGAATCACCTGGATCCGAAGATCCAAGGACAACGGGGATTTGTCCCAGGTGGACAAGATCTCCTTCTGCAATGCCCTGGTGTGTGATTGGGCATACGGAATGGCCGCGAAGGAGGCCACCAGGAGTCCCGGGACTCTCATGCAAACAACGGATTGACAACCATGTTCGGGATGTCAGCACCCGCACCGCAGACTGAAGTGTCAGCAACTTCTCCAGAGGTAGGATACCTTTGCCTCCAAGGAGTCCAGACCAGAACTAGAGACTCCAGACACTGAGTCGGGACCAGGACTGACTCCTGAATGTTCAGGAACCACCCGAAGTCCCTGAGGGTCTAATTGACGATAGTCACCTTTCCTCTAAGTCTGAGCCACTTTCTGCTCATAGCAGAAGACCGTCCAGATAGCCCACGACAGCAATACCTCGCTGTAACAGAAGGCTAGAACCGGAGCAAGCACCTTGGTAGGCACAATCACTCCACACCTGATCAAATCCTGTACAGCCCCCAAGAGGGCTGCCCGACAGGTAGGAAGGAGAGTAAGATTCAAGGGAAAGAATCTGTGTGGGGGCCAGGATCGGAATACTATCCTATAACCTGAGGTGACCACCTCGCACACCCACCAGTCGGAGATTCGGGAGGTCCACCGATCCGTGAACCTGCGAAGTCGTCCCCCCACCCCAGAGTCGGGCGGAGGCAAGACTTCACGCGGAGGCGGGCTTGGGAGCCGCTTGTTTGGCTTACGCACCCAGGGGCACTTGTGCCCACCAGCCGCACTGCCGTCAGTCTGAGAGGGCCTACCTGTGGACTCTGACTGACGAAAAAAACCCTGTTTTGCTGGAAAGGAAGGCCCCTGTTTGCGGCGGGCCTCCTCACCCTTGCTAGTCTAAGGAAGAAGAGTGTGTTTACCTCCCGTGACATCCATGACAATGTCATCCAGAGCAGCACCGAAAGGTCTACCGCCTTTAAAATAGTAGATCCGTCAGGAGCTTCCTAAGGCTAGGTCAGCAGACCAGCATTTCAACCAGATAAGACGACGCAATACCACCGCCGAGACAGAGGCCCTGGATATTAAAGGGGCCGCATTCAGCGTGGCGTCGCACACAAAAACCAGGCCCTGAACCAGTTGGTGGGCCAGAGCAACTGTGTCTGGAGGAAGAATATGCTCCTGTACAGCTAGGTGCAACATTTTTGCCCAACCTGTAAGTGTTTTAGACACAAGGGTCGCCGCTACCACAGGTCGTAGGGCGGATCCCAACAAGGCAAACATGGTTCTGCTCACCACTTCTGACCTCCTGTCAGTGGGGTCCTCAAATGCAGGAGTCCCCTCCATCGGGAGAGTGATGGCCTTGTTCAACCGGGCGACTGGAGGGTCGACCACTGGGGGAGAAGCCCACTTTTTAAGTAGGGCATCTTCAAGGGGTATCTGATAGACAAACGCCGCGGGACCATAAAAAAAATTCTTCTGCGGCTTTTCCCAGACCTTATCAATGAGCTGGTCAAAGAAAGTACAATGGAAAAAACCCCTTTAGAAGGCCTGGCCTTAAAAGAACCAAAGGAGACAGTATCCGCCTGAGGTTCTGCATCCGCAGCATTTGAGCTTGAGAGTGTCCCTCACCGCAGTCATGAGCACACTAACAAGCGCCCTGTCATTTACTGACTCAGAACTGGAGTTTCCCTCATAAGGAATGTCCTGTTCAAAACCATCCATACATTCAGAACTAGGGTCCTGAGCGATAGTGGCTAGGCCCATATCTGAATCAGCGCACTGCCCTCGAGTAGATAAAGTGGGGAGAGGACGCCTTTTTGCACCTTGCGCTTGCACACAGCTCCCATCCTGGTCAGAAATTGATTCCAGGGCTGCCCACAACAGGTCCATAGGGACCGCAGTGCTGAAGCACTGCCTGTTGCCACTGACATTTTTAGGGGAAGCTGGTGACACAGACTCCATATTGTCCCTCTCTGAGACTCTCTCAGATAAAAAGTCCACCCACAGGCTGTGCTGACTGAGGAGGGGGCGCCCAGGGGACTCACCAAACCGGACCAGGGACTGCTTAGTTCCGCTGTCTGTACCGCGCTGTGTCAGCGCTGGTAAGCTGTGAGGAGACTGAGGAGATTCGCGCTGCTATAGCAGCGCTAGAGGCCAAACTAGTGCTGAAAAGCGCGCGGGCTACAAGAAAATGGCCGCCGCACTTCACTGAGGCGATCCGCGGCAAGATGGCCGCCATGACGCAGTTAAAATGAAACAGCACACACGCACAGCGCCACTCGGCGCTCAGGCCCCAAAAAAAACCACACAAAAAAGCCCCAAGGCATACATTGCAGACCAGCATGAGCCCCCCAAGAACAGTGTGACCCCCAAGCACCCCACACAGTCAGCGCCAGTAATGGTGACAGAGAGCGACAATAAAATACAGGGGGAGACAGGGAAAATCCACCACAGAGAAACACACAGCCCTTTGTACTCACCTGCAGGCAGGAGAGACTACTTACCCGTCCCCTGAGGGACACACTGGTGTTTCTGACAGGACTATCACAGTGCAGTACTGAGTAGCTGTCGGCCTGGTCCACCGCGAAAGATACAGTCAGTCAGGAGCTGTTCAGTCTTGAGAGGACCGTGGGAGCATGAAAGCAAACCCGGCCACCCCTGGAGTCATGGGGCCTGTCGTGAACTGAGTCTCACGCACAGAAGGCGAGGATCAGCACGCTCGATGGTCGGACAGGGAAGACTACGAGGATATCTTGTACCCAACCTGTTGCCCAGCCGACAGTTGATAGAAGATTCTCAAAAATAAAATAAAAAAGAATTCCAAAAAGGAATAAAATAGGTCAGGAGACTGGCTCCTGAGGGAGCCACGTCTTCTTCTGCTAGGCAGAAAAAAACTGAAGTCTGCTGACTGTAGTGGGAGGGTTATGCCCGGAGGGACCGCCCCCTGGGTGGGGCTGTTCAGCTCTGGCTTTTAGAATGTATGTATAACATCTCACATTCTGCCTAGGTCTTCTCCTGCAAGCAGGGACATAACCCACGTGTAAAGTGTAAAGAGACACCGTGTCAGTCCATGGATGATGAGAAAACATTTTTTTTCTCTAAAAAACGCGTTAAAAAAATTGCTGCGCAAATATCGTGCAAGATAAAAAGTTGCAACAACCACCATTATATTCTCTAAGGTCTTTGCTAAAAAAACATATATAATGTTTTGGGGTTCTATGTAATTTTATAGCAAATAAATGATGATTTTTACATGTAGGAGAGAAATGTCAGAATTGGCCTGGGTGCTCCAGAACGCCTGAAGGGGCTCCCTGCATGTTGGGCCTCTGTATGTGGCCACGCTGTGTAAAAGTCTCACACATGTGGTATCGCCATACTCGGGAGGAATAGCAGAATGTGTTTTGGGGTGTAATTTGTGGTATGCATATGCTGTGTGTGAGAAATAACCTGCTAATATGACAATTTTGTGGAAAAAAAAAAAAAGAGAAAAAAAAAAATCTTGATTTTGCAAAGAATTGTGGGAAAAAATGACAACTTCAAAAAACTCACAATGCCTCTTTCTGAATACCTTGGAATGTCTTCTTTCCAAAAAGGGGTCATTTGGGGGGTATTTGTACTTTTCTGGCATGTTGGGGTCTCAAGAAATGAGATAGGCCGTCAGTACTTCAGGTGTGATCAATTTTCAGATATTGGCACCATAGCTTGTGGACTCTATAACTTTCACAAAGACCAAATAATATGCACCAATTTGTACTTATTTTTACCAAAGATATGTAGCAGTATAAATTTTGGCCAAAATTTATGAAGAAAAAAATAGTAATTTGCAAAATTTTATAACGAAAACAAAAAAAATAAAAAAAAAAAATTTACAGAATTTTCAGTCTTTTTTCTCTTATAGCGCAAAAAATAAAAAACCCAACAGTGATTAAATACCACCAAAAGAAAGCTCGATTTGTGTGAAAAAAAAAGGACAAAAAATTCATATGGGTACAGTGTTGTATGACTGAGTAATTGTCATTCAAAATGTGAAAGCACCGAAAGCTGAAAATTGGTCTGGTTATTAACCACTTCTCTACTGTGCACGAAAACCCCCTTCCTGCCCAAGCCATTTTTCAGCTTTCAGCGCTGTCACACTTTGAATGACAATTGCGCGGTCGTGCGACGTGGCTCCCAAACTAAATTTGCGTCCTTTTTTTCCCACAAATATAGCTTTCTTTTGGTGGTATTTGATCACCTCTGCGGTTTTTATTATTTGTGCTATAAACAAAAGAAGAGCGTCCAGTTTGGAAAAAAAAAAAAAAAACATTTTTTACTTTTTGCTATAATAAATACCCTTTTTTTTTTTAAATAAAATTTTCCACAGTTTAGGCCGATACGTATTCTTCTACATATTTTTGGTAAAAAAAAAAAAAAAAAAAAAATCGCAATAAGCGCGTATTGATTGGTTTGCGCAAAAGTTATAGCGTCTACAAAATAGGGGATAGATTTATAGCATTTTTTTTTTTATTAGTAATGGCGGCGATCTGCGATTTTTTATTGTGATTGCAATATTGCGGCGGACACATCGGACACTTTTGACACATTTTTGGGACCATTCACATTTATACAGCGATCCCTGCTATAAAAATGCATTGATTACTGTATAAATGTGTGATTGGCAGGGAAGGGGTTAACCACTAGGGGGGCTGGAAGGGGTTAAATATGTTCCCTCAAAGTGTTCTTACTGTGGGGGGAGGGGACTGACTGGGGGAGGTGACTGATGGTTGTCCCTATGTACAAGGGACACACCATCGGTCCCCTCTCCCTCACAGGACGTGGATCTCTGTGTTTACACACAGAGATCCACTTTCCTGCTCGTTTCCCGGGCAATCGCGGGTGCCCGGCGGCAATCGCGGCCGCCGGGCACGCGCACCGGGGCCTTGTGGGCGCGCGCCTCCTAGCTCGTTTTAAAGGGAGGACGTCATATGACGTCCTCCCAGAACGAGAGTATCCTCCGCCCGCCGTCTATTGACAGTGGGCGGGGGACAAGTGGTTAAGGGGGTTTAAGTGCCCAAAAAATTATAAAAAATTTTTTTTTTTTTTTTTTTTTTTTTTTAATTATATTTTGTTATAAAACTTTGCAAACAGGTAATTTTTTCACCTTCATTGATGTACGCTGATGAGGCTGCACTGATGGGCACCACTGAGAGGTGGCACTGATCAGCACTGGTAGGTTACACTGTTAGGCAGCCCTGCTAGGTGGCACTGACTGGCGCCACTCGTGGGCATTGATAAGTGGCACTCGCGGGCACAGATGAGGCAGATGTGCCTCCCTCTTCGGGACCGATGTCCCTTGCACTTAAGCCGGTGATCAGCTGTCAGCGTGAGGAAAAAAAAAAGAAAAAAAAGATTAACACGTGATCAGCTGTCATTGGCTTTGGATGTTTAACAATCTTTGTTGCACACTGACTTTGCAGTTAGAGAAAGGGTTTGCCTTTGCAATTTTGTTTGTTGATGCACTTTAATATAATAATAAAAAAAATAAAAAAACTAATCGAATCGTAAATCGAGTTTTTTATATAAAAAAATAAATAAATAAATAAAAAAAGCAGATTTTTTTTGGGGGGGAAAAAAAAAAAAAAAAAAAAAAATCGCCCAGCCCTATAAACAAGCAGATAATATGCCCACTAATGCACATTCATAAAGAAGACACTGCAATGGACCGTTGAAGTGGAAACATGCCTGAATAATAGAGATGCACCAAAATATCGGCAAAAAAAACTGTGTTGTCGCCATTTTGCCGATAATGGCACTGAAACACACGATTTTGATGAAATGTTACTGTGCTTATGGTGTTTTTCATAGGTCATGCGCCTCAAAAACTGCATCAAAAATGTAACACGTGCGTTATTGATGCGCTCTTGCTTAGTTTTCAATGCATTTGAAGGGAGAGGTGCGTTTTTATTGCGATTTTTTTAACTGACCAAAAATCCAGCAAGCAAGATTTTTAACACCACGACAGAAGCACAATGGACCAGTGTGAATACATACAAAGAATTTAAAGGGAGAGGCAGCACAAGAAGCAGAGCGGGTGCACTGCATTGCTAATGTGCCAACAACAAGCATGTTCATATGAAGACTGACAGAAAAAAAAAAAAACTCGTCCGTGTTCCTTCACTGTACCAAGACCTAGTTGTTTTACTTAAAGGGGTTGTAAACCTTCCTGTTTTTTCACCTTAATGCATCAAGGTGAAAAAATATCCGATAATTACTGGCCCCCCCAGCTTACTTACCTGAGCCCTCGAAAGTCCCACGTTGAGAACGCGCTTGATCTCGGCCCGGTCTCCATTGGATAGATTGATAGCAGCGCAGCCATTGGCTCCCATTGCTGTCAATCAAATCCAATGACGCGGGCGCCGGGGCCGAGTCCGGCATTCGTGTCTATGGACGCAAATGCAGGACTCGGGAGCGTGCCAGCAAGGTAACCCCCTTAGGAAAGCGCTTCCCAGAGGGGGTTATCTGAGGCGGGGAGGAGCCGAGAGAGCCACCGAGGGACCCCAGAAGACGAGGATCAGGGCCACTCTGTGCAAAACGAGCTGCACAGTGGAGGCAAGCATGACATGTTTGTTTTTTGTTTTTTTTATATTTTAACCTTTACAATCACTTTAAAGCTTAATACCAGGTTTACTGTGCCTTTATTTTCTACATTAACAGGTGCACCCGCTGGGCACACTGCAACAATTGTATGCAACACCAGCTACATACGATATATAGCCTTGTGTCTTGCCCGTGAAATGAGAACTTCCTGCCCCATAGCCAAAACAAAACAGTCAGATTCAGCAATTCATAGGTAGCTTTGTAAATTGCTAAAATGAATAGAAAAGCTTCCTCCGATTCGCTGAGTCAGAGATCGTGACACCATCTGCCCCTCCTTCCTGCCTCAGCCAGTCAGAGGAAGCTTGGTATGCATTCAGAGAATACAAAGCTGCCTATGAATGGCTGAGAGCTGCTATATTTTGTTCTGTGAAACCCAGTTAACCGAAAGTGCTGTTAACATCAAAGCTCCTTTCAAGTCACCCTGTGATTCTAACCCTGCTGGGTGCCAGCTTCCCAAGGGCCCATCCTGCCCGACTTTAAAAAAGGTAAAAATAATAAAATAATGGAGGCACACACACTGGAAAGCTGCCTGGTTTACAGAGTATCAAAATAGCTTTGACTTTGCCTCCTGCGAAAAGCAATGCACCACCAACGCATTTCACCCGCTCATGGGCTTTGTTGTAGAGCTCTGTGAACTGTGTGGCTTCCCACTGTGCACTTCCATTTTTTTTCTATTTTGTTCCAGGTGTAAAAAAATAAACTTCTCACTGACAGACCACAAGACAGTATACGGTATGTAGCCGAGGTAACATACAGTGAGCCTAGTGGGCACACGTTAGTGTAGAATATAGTTAAAAGGATAGTACACCTGTAATGCAGCTTTGAAGGCCATCGCCACCTTCAAGACCACGTTAAACTCATATTCAGGGTGTAACATGATGCAAAGCAGACTCCCAAAAAAGGACCCTTTCCCAAGGCCGGTTTCACACTGGGGCGGTGGGTGCGGTGGCGGTATAGCGCCGCTATACCGTCGGGATTGCCGAGGTATTCGGCTGCTAGTGGTGCAGTTTTAACCCCCGCTAGTGGCCGAAAAAGGGTTGATATCACCCGCAAACCACGGCTACAGCCGCGGTATTACCGCGGTGTCCCATTCATTTCAATGGGAAGGAGCACCGCTCCTCTCACCGCTCCAAAGATGCGGCTAGCAGGACTTTTTCACGTCCTGCTAGCGCACCGCTCCAGTGTGAAAGCCCTCGGGGCTTTCACATTGGAGAGACAGCAGCCGCTGTTTAGGCTCGGTTTGCAGGCGCTATTTTTAGCAAAATAGCGCCTGCAAACCACCCCAGTGTGAAAGGGGCCCAAGTATATGTGCCATACCTGGCTGATACCCATGGAAGGTGACAATCACTTTAGTAGTCACTACTACTACACTGATCACGACCATCTTCCAGGTGCCATGCTAAGCAGATGCCCCACTACATTGTAACCACAGAGGTCATCTGATCGGTATGTCACGCAACACCTGGCATTTGTCTTAATGAAAGCAAGATATTCTCTGATTGGATGCAATTAAGAGGCGGGTTGCTGTTGTCATCATGATCTCAACCTAGTCCAGAGAATGTCCTGCATTCATTGAGAAAAATACATGGTGTTGTCTGAATGATGCTAGTGCCAAGCGAGCGACTCTCCTGGTTACTTTGTGACTGGCTCTCTAAAGAGAGAATGGCCGCAATCTCCTGTCATGCAACTTGGATGCAGGGAAACTCAGATCCAATTTGCATAGGTGTGAACCCAGCCTAAGGGTCCTTTCAGACATGCGGATCCAGTAGGGATCCGTTCCTTTCATATCCGCTTGCTCAGTGGGGATCGCTCCGTTGATCCCCGCTGAGCCGGCAAATGACAGGGCGGCCCCTGCACACTGTGCAGGGACCGCCCTGTCAGATCTCCGCTCTCCCCTACGGGGGGAAAATCGGATGAACACAGACCGTCTGTCCGTGTTCATCCCATCAGCTCTGCAGACGGATGGAAAAATAGGATTTTTCCCATGTCTGCAGAAACGGACCATAACGAAGACGGATGATATCGGGTGTCAGCGGATGTTCATCCGCTGACACCCGCTATCCCATAGGGATACATGCATGTCCGTATTTCATCCAAAAATGGATGGATGAAATACGGACATATGGTCCGCAGGTGTGAAAGGGGCCTAAAGGGGAACTAACCCTTTAATTAAAAGGCCTATTTACAGGTGTAGTTTGCAACTAAACAAGCTTTGGCAACACATGTGCTGCTCCACATTGTCCCAAGAAAGAACAGTGAGCATTGCCAGATATCCAATGTTAGCATAGCGTTCTCCCCAGCTGAGCTATTGTGTTCCGACAGGGGGATGGCCCTCCCAACCCCAGAACCAGAACACTGTTCAGCGCTCTCAGCCATTTGCGGAGAGCGCCGATTGGGAGCAGACAAGCAGACCTTTTTCAGTGATGCCCCTTCGACAGAAGCTGGCCGAATTGCCGGCATCTGTCGGACCAACCCCAGTACACACGGCCGAATGTCAGACAGTTTCTATTGAACCGGTCAATGTCACCCGACATTCATCCCATGTGTACTAGGCTTAAATTGAAAGTAAACTTCCAACAATAAATTCTACCAATACGTAAGACTATAATAAGGCCGACCTATAGGTAGTGTAAATATCTCCTAAACGTGCACTGTCTAGGAGATATTTTGTGTACATGCAGCTGTGCCGTTCCTTCAGAGCTCTGTGCCGTAAATGGCGGCTCCCACATGCATGCGTGGGAGTGACATCACCGCAAACTCAGAAACAAGACGGGTGAAGATGAAAGTGGCCTCCCACTGGAATGCTTTGTTTTCAGGCAAGTTTTACATAATGTGCTGGTTTGCGACGCAGACTAGCACATTATGAGTTTCTTTCACTTTTTTCCCCTGCAAAGTAAAAGCACAATGGGCTACTATGCATCGCATAGTAGCCCATTATGTACCACCTACCTGCAAACAAAGCCCGCAATGTCCCCATCCATCTTCACCACCCCTCTTCCTTCCGGGGCAGCAGACTGCGACTGGCCAGAGTCGCGCAGGAGCCATCAGTCACGCCACTTGCTAGTGGAGAAACAGCACGGAGCACATTATCGGTGCACTACAAGGTAAATATCTCCTAAACGGCGAACGTTTAGGAGATATTGACAGTACATATAGGTACAACTTCTTCCGCCTTGGGAGTATACAAGCACTTGAACAGCCTCAAATGATACACAGAGATGTAACAAATCTCCCTACATAAGTTTTACATGTATCTGATCTGAATTTTATTAATATATAAAACTGAAGACATGTTAGATATTCTCTTCCTGTTCAGCACAGGATGTGAAGTCTGGGCATACAGCCAAGACAGATGATTGGAGGAAAGGCACACATCCCCTCTCCACATAGGCAAAGGAAGGAATGTGCAAAGCTGTGCTGTGACAAGACAAGCTGTCTGCTAATCTATTTGTAGCGGGTGGTTACATTCAGGGGGAAGCATCTGAGTGGTAACTAGGCTCAGATGCACTAATTGTTAAGTCTCATGGACCATTTCTGTCCCTGGGAGATGGTACTGGTGTGTAGTTCCCTAAGGCCTATAGGTGGCGCTGTTGCCATGGGCCCGGGTTGAACCGCAGTACAAGGTTGTGTCCTTTTTGTCCCCTCTCGGCAGCAGTAGGGCGGGGTGGGGAACCTGCTGTGCCTGTCGGGAGAGGATATAAAAAGGGGGCGGCCATCTTCCAGTGGGGTCGGTTCCGCACTCAGGCCTGGGTGCGTCGCCTCCGGGTGCCCTAGGCCCGGTCGGGTTGTCTCTGGGTGCCCTAGGCCCAGAGACGGAGCTGCTGTTCCATCTCGGACACCTTCCGTCTGGGGTAAGGTATATTGGAGAAAGGCCCGGAGCCCAGCAGCCTTCGGCTGGGATCCGCCGGGGACCGAGACTCCCAGGGACCGGCCTTGCGAGGGGACCCGTATCCCGGGACAAGGAGGCCAGGGAGGTGACCCTTTCTGAAGACCCAGCACAGAGTCGTGGTGACAGATAGGGCCTCTGGTAACTCTCCGGAGGGATGTTCTTGTCCTATAAGAGCTAGTTCACTAACGGAAGGAAGTGCGTGTTCTTTAAATCACAGTGGCAGTAATACTACGCACCCAAGGTCAGTCAGTAGCAGTGACTTTCACCTGGTCAGTGGCAGTGACCAACCTCGTGGTCTGTGGCAGAGACCGTGCGCCAAGCCTGTTCATGCTGATCAGAGCAGGAGAAAACCCATTTCAAGTTTGTGCCTGGACCTCCTCCCACCTTATCTGACCTGTGTCTTGTTCCAACCTGTCTGCTCTCAAAGAGACTGGTTATCGTGCTAAAAGGAATAAATAAGTGTTGGACCTTTCAGTTGGTGTGGACAGTTGATTACTGGGGAGAATTAAAGACTTGTTTCTGACTACTGCAGAAACGAGGTCAGCACTGGAGGCTTTTTTTACACTGGCTGCAAGCAGGCCTGAAAAACTAACACCGTTCAACCTCCCTATTCAGGAGGGTACGGGCTTGTGGTGCGGTGTGCCTCATTTTTTCCTGAGGAGGAGCCAAGCAGAAGAAAAGCAGGTAAAGTCTGGGGTTGGTGCGCTACATATTTATAGCAACCTCCCACGACACAAACTTCAGGCTGCTTTTATCTCCCGTCTGAGAACTTGTCAGAAGTTATCAGGCTGATAACAGAGCTAAAGAGCAAGAGAAACACACAGGACTGAGTGCCCTATATGTGCCCAGCTCAAATTTCATGAATCGGTTTACATCCACTTTAAAGTGAAACTTTACCCATAGCTTAATAAAAAAAAAAAAAATAAATAATAAAAAAAAAAAGATACTGTTCTTTAGCAAAGAAAAAGATACTGTTCTACATTAAA
The DNA here is from genome assembly GCA_029206835.1 of Rana muscosa. NCBI lineage: Eukaryota > Metazoa > Chordata > Amphibia > Anura > Ranidae > Rana > Rana muscosa. Next base: position 892,521,362 of record CM055117.1, on the reverse strand, counting down.
GCGGAGGTCCGTCCACCATTGCAAAAATGAAAAGCCAGCAGCTACACATGCAGCTGCTGACTTTTAATAATGGGACACTTACCTGTCCTGGAGTCCAGCGATGTCGGCACCGCAGCCAATGTTTCCATCAGCTGTCGGGTGCTGCCGCCACCATTGCGGATAAGGGAACCCGGCAGTATTTTTTTTTTTTTTTACCTGCAAGGTAAAGCCATCAGGGTTTCATTCCTCCTCCACTTCACTGGGTATGTGTGAGGGTTTACATCCACTTTACTGTTTTGTCAGAATTTGTAAACGGAAGTGGCATTCCGTCGCCGCCATCTTGCTACAGTAAAACAAACAAAGCTTATATGGTCAAACATAGGATTTAGAAATCTGACGGACTGTTTAGATATTCAATTGTAATTGCAGCAGCAAACTTGCTGATCTCACAGGTTTGCTAATCTGACAAACGGCGCTACTTTTATAATTCAACATGCAAATAGTCCATCGGATTTCTAAATCCTGTATTTGACCGTATAACTTGTTTACTGTTAAAAAGAAGTGTGAAGTGTAAAACTTCGGGGGTGTTGTAACAAGATGTCCGCTTGCCCCCTTCTCAGTGTATCCTTACTGTGGAGGAGTGCGGAATGTCGCAAGATGGCGGCGACAGAACGTCACAACTGATGAAAAACCCTTGTTACAGGTGTTGGCTGTTTGTGTCCCCCTGAAGCCTGACTGGAAATTTCATAGGATGCTTTTACCGTTAAACCTCTTTCATTCAATCCCCTTTTTCTCTCCTGAGGCAGTAGCTCTGAGTTCAGCAATTGAGACAGTGCTCTTGTGATAGTGAACAGTACCAGCTAGACCTCTCATAGCAACATCCTGGGAGTTTTCCAGTCAGACTTCAGGGGATATGTAAATTACCTACAGTAAGTGCATTATTTAACGTTAGTCAGAGCTGTAGAGTTTGTCTTTATGTACATAGTCAGTTTTTTCCCGGTAAAGGTGAACTACCGTACACTTATCCCGGGACTATGGAAGTAAGTGTCCCCGGCCATGTCATGAAGAGTTGTGGTGAGAGTGTGAGGAGTGAGGACGACCGGTGGGGACCGGTCTCGAGGAGGACACTGAGTACTTAGCACAACATTACTCCTCATCCCATCGACCCCTTCCATTATATCCCCCCCTCTCTCTCCTCGCAGCACTCCGACTTCTTGGCGCGCAGACTCACCTCTCTCTCTCTCGCTTGCCGCCAGCCCCGAAGACGGCCTTTGCGACAGCCGTGAGTGACGAACCCCCTCCCGTAGTTGGTGAGGGGAGACGATAGGCGCGAACTGCTGTCAAGGCCTGTCCACCGGAGGGAGCAGCCACGCTCGGCGACACAGGAGGGCTGCTCTTTTGAGTAAACCGCTCTGATAAGGAAGTCTCGGGAATTTCCTTTGTTCGCCCGTTTGTTAATAAAGTTACAATTGTTGAAAAGGGGAAATGCCTCCGCTGGGAGTGTTCTTTGTCTCCGCGGAAGAGTGCCCACAGAGAGCACTGGCTCTGGTCACGTGATTCGCCCTCTGCAGACATTGTTGACACGGTCAAGAGAGCTAGAACATTTAACGTAACACAAGGGGGGGAAAAAAATATAGTTTGTCAGAAAAGTTGTTTACCTAAAGGTTATTTTTGCTGCCGTTGTCTTTTGATGCCATGCGTTGTGTTTCTGTGTGGTTTTTGTCAGTCAGTCACACGGCTTCAAAAATGCCCTTAGTTAAGATGGCTGCCTGCGAAGTCATTTTCTTTCCTGTCGGCAGGGGGCGCCTAAGGTACCCTGAGCACGATCTCATGCGGTGTGCTGCTGCTGAGGGAGAAAGTTTTGTAGCTGGCTGTGCATCTCAGACAAAAGAAGTCATGTCAACAGAACTAGACCTGGAAGGTGAATGAAGGTTTATCATCTTGTGGCTGCATGTCCTGCTTGTAGATGTAGTGCTCTTATTTACTAACCAATACTTTCATTTACTCACTCCTTGCTATTATAAACAGTTGATGCTGAAAAGTTTTTTTTTTTAAACTTGGAAGCACATCTTGAATAATAAAAAAAAAAAATATTTTTTTTTCTTTCATCTGTAGGTGGAAAGAGTACAAGACAAACTATTTATTGAATAAATGTATTTTGATTTAATTGATCTTATATTAATCCTGTCTACTAATTTTAGGTTGGATGTATAGTGATGAATTCATATTTGTAATCACCTGAATTAAAGTATAGATACAGTCAAAAGCTTTGTCTGTGTCCCATTAGAGAGATTATCCCTCACTTCCTGTCCTGTACACGCCACAGGAAGTGATGGGAAATCTCTCTTAAAAAAGGGAAATGCTCTCTTGCACAGTTGTCACCAGAACGAGAGTCCCTGGCCTAAACAAACTTTTCACTCTATTCCTGTTCTGACAACTCTACTGTTTATTTTTTATTTTTTCCTCTGGTCTCAGTGACAGAGGTCACCAGGGCAAATCAAGAGAGACATAGAGGGGGATTTACTAAGACTGGAGCAGCTGTGTGTGGCAGACAATCAGGTTCTATCCTTCACTTTAACTGGACAATCTGAAGATAAAAGCTAATTGGTTACTACGCACAGCTGCTCCAGATTCTGTCTGCTCCAGTTGTAGTAGATTAACCCAATAGAGAGAGAGTGCACTTCGCTAATGGGACACAGTCCACAATAACCCTAGGTTCACACCTATGCATTTTTTAGTGCAGTTTGCAGAAACGCACAGTCCAATTAACATGGTTTCCTATGGTACACGTTTATATCTATGCGTTTTTCAGCAGGTGCGTTTTTGAAAAGGGTCGGGGGACTTTTATTCCACGTTTTGCGTGATAGATTTCTATGGAATCGCACCAGAAACGTTTGTGATGCAATTTTTGATGTGTTTTGTGATTTTAATTTTTTTGTTTAAAACACTGTATATAGCTGGTTGCTAAGGATGCGGCTTATCGGCCCCTTCCTTAACAACCAATGAGTCATCAGCTGTCAGAGGGGTTCCCTGCTGACAGCAGAATGTAAAAAAAAATAAAAAAATCTCAAAAAACAAAACAAAAGCTGTGGGGTCCCCTCCAAAATCCTGACCAGAACCTTATCCGAACATGCAGCCCCCCCCCCCCCGAACCATACCAGGCTGCATGCCCTTAACATGGGCGGTTGCTTTGGGAGGTGCTGCTCCCCCCCCCCAAAGCACATTGCCCCCATGTTAATTGGGACAAGGGCCTCTTCCTGACAACCCTGGGCTGTGGTTGTCGGGTCTGCAGCCCAGATCTCCCCCCCATGTGAATGGGTAAAAAAAGCAGTGAAATGTTAAAAACAAGAGCCGGTTTTTGACAAGTCCTTTATTAAAAAAGAAGCCCGGAGCAATCTTCTCCCCGAGCTGTCTCTTTCCTCGCTGCCGGTTACTCGCTAAAAACAAAAAAGGCAGATCTTCTTCTAAGGCTGTCTTCCTCCGTTGTGTTGTCGCCCGCTGTCTGGCATCTCTTATATAGCCATGGGGAGTGGCTATCCCATGACGTTACCCAGAGAGCCCGCCCCTTCTGACAACATGTGACATCACAAGGGGCAGGCTCTCTGGGTGACGTCATCGTATGCATGCAAAAATGTATAAATAACGAGGGTTTAAAAATGCAAAACGCACTGCAAAACATGCCTGAAAATTACATCAAGCGCAGCCGCATAGCTGTGAACCATAGACTAAAACAGGGCTCGACAAACCCCGGGCGCCAGGTCGCCATTGCGACTAGAATTGGCGACCTGGGGCAGCACAGCTGGGGTATCCTGTGTCTCCGTGCCCCCCCCTCCGCGCCGCGGGATCGCGTCGGGCCGCGCCGGCCGGTAATTGAGGCCGCGGCTTTGCGGCCTTCTGCAGGCCTATCCATCCTTCTGTGAACTAGCACCATCTTGTGGTGGCAGTTGGTATGACAACCAGCAATGCTAATGGAGTTTCCCTGTCTGTTTTCCCTGCCATCTCCTTCCCTCTAATTAGAACCCCCAAACATTATATATATTTTTTATTCTAACACCCTAGAGAATAAAATGGCGGTCGTTGCAATACTTTCTGTCACACCGTATTTGCGCAGCGGTCTTACAAGCGCACTTTTTTGGGAAAAAATACACTTTCTTTTTATATTGTGAAAGATAATGTTATGCTGAGTAAATTGATACCCAACATGTCACGCTTCAAAATTGCGTCCGCTCGTGGAATAGCGACTAACTTTTACCCTTTAAAATCTCCATAGGCGACGTTTAAAAAATTCTACAGGTTGCATGTTTTGAGTTACAGAGGAGGTCTAGGGCTAGAATTATTGCTCTCGCTCTACCGATCGCGACGATACCTCACGTGTGGTTTGAACACCGCTTTCATATGCGGGCGCTACTCACGTATGCGTTCACTTCTGCGCGCGAGCTCGGCGGGACAGGGCGCGTTCCTGGCTCCTAACTTTTTTAGCTGGCTCCTATATTCCAAGCAAATTTGTCAAGCCCTGGACTAAAACCTGACCCTCTCTTTTTTTATACAGAAGAAAACATTTTGGACTTTGGCTATGTATTAAAGAAAAGCAGTTTTGTCCTAAATATAGAAGGAGGTTGGCACCACTGACCTGCTTCTGAAAATGTTTGTTACATTGAATCTGTGGCTGACATAATTTCTGTGTCACTGACCAAGAACACATATGCTTACCAGGAAAGCCAAAAGACCTTATCTGCATAATTTTTTCAGGATTCTTGGCTTAAAATGGTATTTAATTAAAAACAAAAATATTAAATTAAAATAATTATGCTACCAAGGTTGGTGTGTACTGGAAATTGCGGACAGCGTTGCTCCTATTTCTTCTTGCTGGAGGCCGCCATTTTGTTGAAGCCCAGAGCAGTCACTTCCTTACTGAGAGCTCTCCTTAGTCTTAAACCTCGTACACACGACCGGTTTTCTTGGCAAGAAAACTGCTGGGAGAGCTTTTTGCAGAGAAAACCGGCCGTGTGTATGGTTTCTCGTCGGTAAAACTGCCGGGAATCTTGACGAGAAAAATAGAGAACCTGCTCTTTATTTTCTCGTCGGCCTGTTTCCCGATGAGAAAACCGTGAGTGTGTATGCTTACCTGTCCATGGTAAACCCGCGCATACTCGAAAAGACTTTGACGCATGAGCGGTAGCATACAAGGGTAGTGTAGGGTGTAGCAAGATGGTGGCGACGGCATCTAATGTGACGAGCGCAGGCTCGTCGTAGTTGATGAAGTCACTGCGTTCTTGCCATTCAAAAGAACGGCGGTTCTTTTGAATGGCCGTGTGTACACTCGGCGAGCAAGGCAAGCTTGCCGGGAATCTCGTCGGGAAAACGTTTTTTTTCCCCGACGAGGCTTGAGGCCTCGTACACACGACCGATTTTCTCGTCCAAAACAGTCAAGAAAAGTGCCGCGAGAGTTTTTTTGTCTAGAAAAACGTTCGTGTGTATGGTTTTACGACGAGAAACTTGACGAGAATCTCGACGAGAAAATAGAGAACCTGCTCTCTATTTTCTCGTCAGGATTCCAGATTTCCTCGTCGTGTTTCTCGTCGGCCTGTTTTGTGACGAGAAAATGGTTCGTGTGTATGCTTTTACGACTCTTCCAAAAGCGCGCATGCTCACAAGCAACTATGAGACGGGAGCGCATCTTCTGGTAAAACAAGCCTTCATAATGGAGAGAGCACATTCGTCACGCTCATAAATATTTCATCGTTTAAATGTTCTGCATTGAATTCTTCGTTAGAATGTTACATTAATCAAAACGAGTGACCTTCTTTTGCTGCTGATATTCACACAGAGTTCTGCCTTATTTTTAACCTTTTTCATGCTGCTCTTTATAAGATTTATGTGTATTATATCGTGCAAGTTTTTAGGAATAATTTAAATGGTTAGATTTTTCAAAATGATGTTAATTATAATTTCTCAATGTTTTGATAGCGATCTCCCATTTAATTTTCGAATCTATATTTTTAAAATTTCACACCATGTTTTTGAGCTAATCAGATTTAGTTATTCTTTTGGGGGGGGGGGTGATATCTGTGCCTTTTATTGTCAGTCAAATGTATCTGCTTACTCCAAAGCTTGTTTTTTTTTATTTAAAAATACACATAGTCAAGTATGAACTTAAACAAAAAACACATTTATTCATGTTTATAAATTAAATAAAGAGAAGGCAGCGCTGGAGAAGCTGCTGCCATTTGTGCATCCCAGGGACGCCAGAGCACACAGCAACCCTGTGTGGACACTAAAATTGGGAGCTTGAGAAGGCCCACATTTCAGAACACAATCTGATGCTGGCCTCCCAGAGGTCAGGAACAGCAGCAGGTGAGATATATGTCCCAAGTGTGTGGTACTACAACAGGCTGCCTTCTGTCCGACCACAATGAAGCAAGGCCATCACTTCCTCTTCTTCCTGGCAACCTTCCCTGCAGCCTTTCCTGAAGCCTTTCCTGCAGCCTTTCCTGCAGCCTTCCTTCTTCGTTTGGCTGGAGGCTGGCCCACTGGAGGGGTACTCCTGTCAGGAGGAGGAGGTGGAGGTGTAGCAGAAGGGGGTGGGGCAGAAGAAGAAGGTGGAGGTGTAGCAGAAGGGGGTGGGGAAGAAGAAGAAGGTGGAGGTGTAGCAGAAGGGGGTGGGGCAGAAGGTGGAGGTGTAGCAGAAGAGGGTGGGGCAGAAGGTGGAGGTGTAGCAGAAGAGGGTGGGGCAGAAGGTGGAGGTGTAGCAGAAGGGGGTGGGGCAGAAGGTGGAGGTGTAGCAGAAGAGGGTGGGGCAGAAGGTGAAGGTGTAGCAGAAGGGGGTGGGGCAGAAGGTGGAGGTGTAGCAGAAGGGGGTGGGGCAGAAGAGGAAGGTGGAGGTTGAGGTTGGGTCAGTTGGGCCACCTCACATATGGCGGTATTGGGGGTAATTTGCTCCATCACCCCCTTGTTGAGCAAGGTGATGAGCAGGGGCTCGCATAGGAGGCGTTGCTCCATGCTCATCACCTTGAACTTAGCCTCCACTAGGCCGGCAATGGCCTCTTCAGGGGATGTGGGCTCCTTGAGGGTGGCTTGGGCCTCTTTAATAAGGGCCATTGCTGCCTCACTGGTGGTCCTGTCCCTCCTGCCTCTTTTGTGAAGCCGGATGGGAGGCACCTGGGATCTGGTGCTTCTCCTTTGCCCTGCCACCTCCTGTCTGCCACTGGGCCCTGCCACCTCCTGTCTGCCACTGGGCCCTGCCACCTCCTGTCTGCCACTGGGCCCTGCCACCTCCTGGCTGCCACTGGGCCCTTCCTCCTCCTGCCTGACAGTTTCCAGACCCTCCTCCTGGCTGATTTCATCCTGTGTATGAAAAAGGAACATAGTTTAATATGTTGGTTTAATCTTTGCATCAAACTTTGTAATCCTGATGGAAGCAATTAGAATGTAAATGCATAAATCCTTGCTTTAAATTTACCACTACATCAGCTTGACTATTTACCACACAATTAAGTGCAGAATAATGTCTACAGATCTTGATTTCACTTGTGGAATACAAAATAATGTATGTTTCTCATCCTGACATATTTGGGAAACATTAATTTTATCCCACTACATTTTCAGTTAATACTATACCTGGCTCCAGATGGACAAATCAGGATCATCCAGGATGGCTGCCTCCTCTTGCTCCAGAGAAGGCTCAGGTTGGCTGCAGGGAAGTCTGGGGGGAAGAGTGGAGAGTGATGGCCTTGGCTCAATGTGGTCATCCAGGAAGGACATCCTGCTGTAGTACCACAAAATCAGGACATAAACATCATCTGCTGCTGCTCCTGACCTCTGAGAAGCCAGCACCTTAGAGCGTTCAGTCCTGTAGGTACCTCTCAAGCTCCCAATTTTAGTGTCCACTTGTTTTGCTGTGGCTGTGGGCACCTTGGTATGCACAAATGGGAGCAGCTTCTCCAGCGCTGCTTTTCTCACCCCTTTTTTTTTATGGATGGGTTTTTTGGTCTCCCACAGAGCCGGCAGCTCCCTTACCCGGTCAATAAATTCCGCCAGGAACTCTTTGTCGCTAATAAAGACATTCATATTGTATCTGCAAGTAAAAAAATATATATTTAAATAATGTGAGGCAAACAGTCTAACCTCCTTCACATCATAGTCACCATATATATCCTCCACCAATCTCAAGACAGTATAGGCCAACAATTTTTACAAGTCTCACAAAATCACATACCTTCGTTCGCACGTCCGTCACTTGAACTCCTCTCTCCGCACACCGAACGTACTATAGTCACATGTGTGTTTGCTATATACACACCACGCATGCGTCCAAATTCGAACACGTCGCTCCGCACACGTCGCCCGCCCATGACGTTCTAACTAACATCTTTTCCCCGCCCCTTCTCTTTCGGCGCGCAGACAGATATGGCGGAGTTACAGCAGGTGTCTGATAATTCCGCAACTAGCGAGGAGACAAGCCCGGAGACCGAGGACACGTCACGATCAAGGAGGAGATTCAAGGCATCGAATATGTCTTTGGCGGAGATGGTGGACATCTTGGTCAAGGCTGATTATGATGCCAAGCATGGGCCGTATAGCAAACCAAATAGAAGGAAGGCCAAAATCCTCACTAAAGTTGTGAAGAGTCTGTGGGCGAAGTTCGGGGTGAAACGCTCAAATGAGCAGCTCAGAAAGAGGTGGTCAGACCTCAAACTGAGGGAGCCAGACCAGTTGAGGATCATAAAGGGGATGCTCGCTAAAAGTAAGTAAAATGACGACCTTTCTGCTATTAATCTTTTTAGAAACTGACTTTTTTTTTTTTTTTTTATCATATTGGACTCCCTTCCAAAATGTAATATTTTGAACTAGGTTGGGCACAGTAATCGTTTGTTACGTTACCGACACTTCGTTCGGCCACTATCCGCGGTTTTGGCTTATTTAAGAGCCACAAAAGTAATTAGACATCTGCCATTTTTGATCAAGTATTGTGGATAATTTTTAAGTCTAGATGATGTGTTTGTAAGGAGAATGAAATGCAAACTTTAATCAGTGTAAAGGAGAGGACACTCAGCAGCTGCTTCCACATCTGTACTTTGGAGCACTATAGTGTGGGCCACCAGACCCGCCTTTTTTGGGTGTCCCACACAGGTGCATCAGAGTTTATTTGTGGTGCCTCCATGTCCAAAAAATTACATCCAAATGTGAATACTAAACATATTTGGGGTCATAAATAATGCATTTTTCTTTAAATTCCGCACAAACACACACTTGTACCCCACTTCCAAACAATTTAGCCTGTTTTTAGTTTAACAATGAGATTTTTACAGTGTGATAAATAGACCTTTGGTTTTATTCTCATAGGGGAGAGAAGACTGGGAGGAGGACACTCCAGGGAGCACATGCACCCCACAACTTCCAAGCAACCCCAAACTCCCAAAGATCCACAACCGAAAGATGTGCAGGAAGTTGAGGTGGAGGAAGGAGAAGTGCAGGAAGGAGAGGTGGATGACGTTGTGGATCTGGTCACCACAACAGGTCAGTATCTGACACCACAGCTTAAGGTAAGCGAGGTAGGTCTGCAGAGTTTTATTATTTTTTTTTATGGTTTTTAGGGGATGGAAATGTTGTGAAGGATAGCACACGGTTCTCTGCTGACAGTGCCCTCCGCCTCATCCAGCAAGTGATGGAATGTAGCATGGAACTGGACCTAATTAAACAAAGAATCCATGTGATGGAACAAACATTTAAAGACATTCTCGATGTTTTGGGGAGAATTCAATAAGCCATCCAAACACATTTGTTTTTACATGTTTGTTTTTATATTTTTTCTAATTTTTTGAGTAACAAAGCAGCCAAAAATTGAATATGCACACAGTGTGTGAACATGTGCTATCTGCCATCAGGGGATATCCATGTACGTCTTTTGTGGGTGCAACCCCTTCCTCGTATCTAAAGTCGGTGAACTGAGGAAGGGGATGCACCCCCAAAACACGTCCATTGATCACCCCTGATGGCAGATAGCACATGTTGACAACAGGGATCAGGATTGTAAACTTCCTATTTGCAAAAAAGTAAAAATGTGTGCATATTGAATTTTTGGCTGGGCAAGGGGTGGCAGGACCCCATATTAGGACGGGCACATAGAGACATAGTTTGTGTAACTGAATGTCTCAGATTGCTCAGAGGTATCCAATGTTGTCATTTTAGAAATGCAAGTGGTATTTTTGTATTTTCATAAGCCAAAATTTGCCAGGTTGTGGCCAGGCCAACCCCAAAGTAAAACAAAAAAAAATGTGCAGAGAGTAAAATATTTGACCACAAACAACGTGTAGCTTCTTTTTATAATACTCTCTAAGCTTATTTGGTTCTTTTGTAAGGTAACATAGTGAAATTGGTTGTTATTTACTAAAGTAAAATACACTTGCCACTACAAATGCACAAAGACAAACTAGGAGACAGGAAAGAACAAATAATTAAAGGTTTAAACAAGATTTTTATTGGGATACTTAGACATAGGCTGGCATAGGAATTGCCCCCCTACCCGTGAAATACTCCATGTATTTGTCCCGAACCACACGGGCATTTTGGGGGGGCAAGCCAAGACGGGCAGATTCCAGGCCCGGAAGGGGATTTGCAGGGGAAAGTCCAGCCTCTGGCAAAACTGAGGCCATATAGGAATTAGATTTTTGGCTCAGAAAGTTGTGTAGCACACAGCAGCATAACACTACATAGTTTATTTTGTAGTCCGCCAAGTGGATGGAAGTCATAAAAAGGCGGAACCGGCTGGCCATTATGCCGAAGGCATTTTCAACGACTCTTCGGGCCCTGGCCAGCCGGTAATTGAACACACTCTTCTCTGGGGTCAGGGTCCTCTGTGGAAATGGCCTCATAAGAGGCCGTCCGAGTCCGAAGGCTTCATCAGCCAAGAAAACAAAAGGGAGTCCTTCAATATTCCCTGCATCCGGTGGCAATGCAAGGTCGTCACTCTGGAGACGGAGGGCAAACTCCGTCTGGATGAAGGATCCCCCATCGGACATCCGGCCATTCTTCCCTACATCAACATAGAGGAATTCATACCGTGCTGACACCACCGCCATCAGCACAATGCTATGAAACCCCTTGTAATTGTAGTAGTAGGACCCAGAACGGGGGTGGCGGCACGATGCGGACGTGCTTCCCGTCTATGGCACCACCGCAGTTGGGGAAGTCCCACCGCGTGGCAAACTCCGATGCCACAGTCTGCCATTCCTGTGGCGTGGAAGGAAGCTGTGGAGTGAAACAAGATGAAATAATATTAGAAAAACAAAGGCATACATTACAAGGAAATTCTATCCCAAAAAATTAGAGACCAACATCAATCTAATTATACGTTTATTAAGGTGTGTAAAAAAAGTATAATGGAAGGCTCATTTATCATATTCATCACCCCCTCTGATGGGCCATTACTAAATTATTTTGGGGGGGGGGAGATGTGTTTGGCCACAGGATAGCATTGCAGTGGCGGTGCGTCCAGAGTGGGCGCTGGAGCACTGTCCCCTCTCTCCTGTGCCCATCACTCAGAACAATACATAGGTTCATGCGTTGCATGAACCTATGTATTGTCTATGCCGCACACTATTCAGGTGGATGGCCTCTTGTAAAGCGACCGACATATGAATAATTGCGGCATTTAGGGGGTTAAAATTGCAGAGCAGAAACAGGTATTAAAATAGTCTTGCAAATTACAACCTGAGGGATGTAATTGGCTTCCTCAAAGAAAAATCGGGGACGCAAGGAGGGGGGCATTCCTTGTGTAAACACTGACAGGCTGCTCTGCCAATCATGTTCACCAAGTCTGTTTAATGGTAACATGATTGGCTGATGCAACATGAAGGGAAGGAGAAGACATCAAGGACAGAAGAAGGATGGCGCTGACCACAAGAAGGTAAGTGCAGGGCTGGGGGGAAACTGGCTGCATTAGAGGGGACTAAATGGCTGCATTGGAGGGGACAACTGGGGGCGTTTATTAGGCAACAAAGCAAAAAAGGAGGAAGTTTATTTCCGAAATTGGGGTTGGAACCCCCCAACATTTGGAGCAACAGGCGCCCCTGCTGGAAAAGTTAGTGAGGGGAAATATTTAGGGAGGATAAAAAAGGGGCAATATAAAGCTTCCAACATGCATGGGGACAAAGGGGACATTCTCAGCATATTACAATCATGGTAATTAGGGAAGGATGAAAGAAATACAATACATTAGCATACATGTAATACATAAAATGTGATGTTAAGGGAGAAAACTTACCCTAATATAGTCCTCCTGCAGGACTTGTATAATAGCAGAACAGGTGTCTGGGATTATGAGGCCCAGAGCCTGGGGGGAGATGCCTGTGGTGAACTTCAAGTCCTGAAGACTTCTCCCTGTCGCCAGGTAACGCAACGTGGCGATGAGCCTCTGCTCAGCACTGATGGCTTCCCGCATAACGGTGTCCTTCCTGGTAATATAGGGGGACACCAAAGCCAACAGTTCCTGAAAAACGGGGTCAGACATCCTCAGAAAATTCCTGTAGTCCTCAGGATTATTCTCGACGATCTCCCGCAGCAGAGGCATGTGGCAGAATTGGTCCCGCTGGAGCAACCAATTCTTGGTCCATGAACTCCTCCTCACACCATTCATGGACTGGTCTTGGTCCAAAACAAGCAGACCAACACCAAGTGCACGCACAGCACGAACTCGACGACGAGAACGTCCAGGCGACATGGCTAGGAAACGGTCGTCTAATTAGAACGTACAGAACAGAACGCACTTTAGAACCGCAAGGCCTATGAATAACGAACTGAAATTCAGAAACGAACAGGCAAGAACGCACTGTAAAACAGATACGACCTGCCTAGACGCCCTGAAAGTCAAGATACGAACCCACAAGCACAAACTGAACGGCAGAAAACGATCTGAAAAGTACGAAGACTGAAAAGCGCGAATCGTCTCTTCCCAAACTTTTACTTCACACGCGGTAACACGAGATCAGCAAAAGCAGCCCAAGGGGTGGCGCCAAGAAAAAAGATCTTCCCCTTTATAGTGCCGTCGTACGTGCTGGACGTGAGCGCAGAGAACCACGAGGAAATTGGAAAATGACAGTGTGTACGCATAGAAAGCTTGACGAGAAAATCGACAAGCTTAACAAGAATCTCGTTGAAAAAAACGACGTGTTTTTTACGACGAGAAAATCGGTCGTGTGTACGAGGCCTGAGGCCTCGTACACACGACCGATGTTCTCGGCAAGAACCAGCAAGAAACTTGCTGGCAGAGAGGTCTTGCCGAGTAAATCGGTCGTGTGTACGCTGCTAGCGTGTTTCTCGTCGAGAAAACCGACAAGAAACCTCGACGAGAAAATAGAGAACCTGCTCTCTATTTTCTCGTCGAGATTCTCCTCGGCGTGTTTCTCGACGAGAAAAGTGAGTGTGTGTACACTTACCTGTCCGCCCGGAAGCCCGCGCATGTTCGAAATGAATTCGACGCATGCGCGGTAGCTTCCTAGGCATACGTAGGGTATACCAAGATGGCGGCGACGGCATCGAATGTGACGAGCGCATGCTCGACGTAGTCGATGACGTCACCGCGTACACTCCTTTCAAAGAACCGCGGGTTCTTTGAATTGAGCGTGTGTACACTCGGCCGGGACAAGTTTCTTGTCCAAGAATCTCGTCAAAAAAAACGACATGTTTTTTTCAACGAGAATCTCGGCCGTGTGTACGAGGCCTGAGTCTCAAAAACTGTCACTTTCTGTAATTAAAATATGTCCATTTCCATCCTTGATTGTATGTCTTGGCAAAAGCTGTCCATAGACAATTCAAGTCTCGGCCGGTTCAGCAGGAACCAGCTGAGATTTGATCCATTTATGGACAGGCTGATTGTACCCAAGTTGATTCATCAATCGACTTGGTTACAACTAGTAGGTCGAATTTCTAGCATGCAATTATTGCCAGAGGCTACAGCTGCTAGTAATAATCATTGTGTTCTCCCAGCAGGGATGTTTCCTGTGCCCCCACTGGGAGAACACAATAGCTCCGCAGGAGGGATTCAAGGGATTTTTCTTTGCTGAAAATCACATCCTTTATGGCCTGCCTTAGCTAGAGAGGAAGGTTGACAAAAGCATACAGTGCAGAAGTTCACGAGCTGCCAATGAAGGAGTAAGGAGAGAGAATCAGGAAGATAAGACAACATCCTTGTCTTTTGCGTCTCCCTGACTGAAGAGAGTGCATTACTGCTATCAGCCATAGCCCTGTTATTTTATTTTCAGGCGGCGATTGGCTTTTTCGTTAAAGTAGTCTGAGCAGCGAATTAGCCACTGGATCACTTTCAGAAGAAAGTGGGAGGGGTCGACACTGCCTCTCGCCGGTGTTTCTTGGGCTTACTATTTTTACCAGCGCAACCAGGAAACAATCCGACAGTTTGCATGACTGGCCATATAGATGTTTAGAGACCTGATCTTGAAGGACCGGAGTGACATCATGATGTCACTTCCAGTCTAGGGAGGAAGTAAACATAATTTTTTTTAAAGCGATAGATCAAAATGTTTTTTTTTTAATCTTTTGTTTTTAAAGGTAAAGGAGAGATGTGGGGTCTAATAGACCCCACATCTTTCCATAAAGAGGACTTGTCACCCCTTATTTCTATTACAAGGGATGTTTACATTCTTTGTAATAGGAATAAAAGTGTTCCAAAAAAATAAAAAATAAAGTGTAAAAATAAAAAAAACGTTAAAGCGCCCCATCCCTCCATGCTCCCGTGCAGAAGCAAGCACGTACGTAAGTCGTGCATGGATATGCAAATGGTTTTTGCACCTAAACGCGAGGTAACGCCGCAAAAGTTAAAGTGAGAGCAATAATTCTAGCACTAAACCTCCTCTGTAACTCTAAGCAGATAGCCTGCAAAAAAAATTCAAGCGTTGCCTATAGAGATTTAAGTATCGTAGTTTGTCGCCATTCCACGAGCGCGCGCAATTTTAAAGCATGACATGTTAGGTATCTATTTACTCGGCGTAACATCATCTTTTATATTGTACCAAACAAAATGGTTTATATATTGTGTTTTTTTGCATTCAAATTAATTAAAGTGTATTTTTTCCCAAACAATTGCGTTTGAATAACCGCTGCACAAATACACTGTACAATAAAAAAATTGTGATGTTCGCAATTTTATTCCCTAGGGTCTCTGCTAAAATATATATATATATATATATATATATATATATATATATATATATAATGCTTAGGGGTTCCAAATAATTTTTTGCTAGAAAGTTATGATTTAAACTTGTAAACAAGGCTTGGTGCTCAATGGATTTCCCAACCTGACATAGCGGAACAAGCCCCCCTAGCCCTAAGTGCTTACTGGGACTCTAATGAAGGGTCATCCTCTCCTGAGATAGTCTGGGATACTTTCAAGGCATTCACAAGGGGCCATTACATCTCGGCCATCAAGGCGGTTAGGGTACAGCAAACTGCTGCCACTGACGCAGGGTGGAGTTGGCTTCCGCCCACTATGGATTGGATCCCTCCGCCTCAAACTTTGAAGCGTTGCAGGCATCCAAACCCAGTCTTCACCTTCACTTAACAGAGGTTACTAGATTAGAACTGTTTCATACGAAGCAAACATTTTTTGAACAGGGGGACAGGAATGGCAGACTGTTGGCAATGATGTCCCACCATGACACCCAGAGTACAGTGATTCCTGAACTTACCTCTCCCACGGGTGAGGCCATCTCATCTCCTGAGGCCATTTTTCTAGCGTTCCATGACTTTTACCAATCCTTATATGCCACCACATTACCCACGGTTTTAGACCCAGAGGGACTGGCACTCCTCCTAGATCCGATAGCCCTTGGTTGGCTGTCTGACTCAGAGAGATTGCATCTAGTTGCCACAATAACCACAGAGGAGGTTCTTGCTGTGAATAATTCCCTGTCCACTGGCAAGGCTCCTGGCCCAGATGGTTTTCCGGTTGATTTTTACGTAGCACATGCTGGCATGTTGGCTCTCCAGATGGCTGCCCTATTTATTCATTGCCTGAGGCAGGGCTCTCTCCCACCCTCCATGGCGCACGCGCATGTTATTCTCATTCCCAAGCCTGGTAAAGATCCAAAGTTATGTGCCTCCTACAGACCCATAGCACTTCTTAAACTTCGTAAACAAAAAGTACCAGAAAAGGCTTGGTCGGCATGTGGTAAACAATATAGACACTTATCGTTAATGTTTTATGTAGCTTTACCTGCAGAAGGGGCCAGCCTGAAGTCATCTGACAGGACTTAATTTTCTGACTAAAGTTCCACTTTAAGGTAAAAAAAAGCCCTGCCTTTAAAGTGGTTGTAAACCCTGTAAAAAAAAAAAAAAAAAAAAAAAAACAACAACCTGCAAGACAAAGGCATAATGAGCTAGTATGACTAGCATACTAGCTCATTATGCATCACTTACCTTAGATCGGGGCCCCCGAAGCCGTCCTCGTCTCCCTCTCCAGCCGCAGCCATCGCTGCGATGATAGCCGGAATGTTACTTCCGGGTATCGCCGCTCCAGCCGCAGCTGTGATTGGCCGGAGCGGCGAAGACGTGACTCCGCGCATGCGCGGGGATGCCGTCAAATCCGGCTAAGCCAGATTTGTGAATGGGATTAACCCTATGAATGCACCGATGCATGTAATTTTTAGCAAATATCTCCTAAACCGTGTAGGTTTAGGAGATATTTCTTGCACCTACAGGTAAGCCTTAATCTAGGCTTACCTGTAGGTGCAAGTTGCATAAGTGGATTTACAACCACTTTAAAAGCACTTCAGTGGTACCTCCATGCTTTGGAAAATGCAGTGCGTTTTCCAGTGTGTGAAAACATATAGAAATGCAGCTGCAGTTTTAGAAAAGGGACAGGGACCTTTTCCTTCTTACACTGTACCCAAAATACATTTTATAATTTTCTTCCCACAAATGGAGCTTTCTTTTGGTGGTATTTGATCACCCCTGCGGTTTTTATTTTTTGCTAAACAAACTAAAAATTTTTTTTTTTTTTTAGTTTCTGTCATAAAATTTTGTTTTCCCCTTCACTGACGGGCACTGAGGAAGTGGCACTGATGAGGAGGCACTGATATGTAGAATTGATGGGCACTGATATGCACAACTGACAGGCGGCACTGATGGGCACTGACAGGCGGCACTGACGGGCGGCTGTGATGGGCACTGACAGGTGGCTGTGATGGGCACTGACAGGCAGCACTGATTGGCACTGACAGGTGGCACTGATGGGCAGCACTGATGATGAGGTACTGACAGGTGTTACTGGTGAGCAGTGATTGGCACTGGTGGGCAGGGATTGGCACTGTGGTGAGCACTGGCATACTTTATTATGGGGGCAATGGTTGGCAGGTAGGTGATTGGTACATTGAAGGGGGCTGTGTTGATAATGTGCTGATCGGCTCTCCCTGTCAGCGTGAACTGAGAAATGCCGTTTACCGGTACTTCCTGGTTCACGCGAAGATCAGCTGTGATTGGTCACAGATGACCACGTGGTAAGAAGCTTCTGACAGAGGCTTCTTATCATGATCGGAGATGCAGCGTGTCAGACTGACACGCCGCACTTGCGATCGCCGCATGTTATTTTGCTGGGCAACAATAGATGTCCAGTCAGGATAACAGAACCATTTCCCGGACATCAATTTGCTATTTACCGGGCGGGAAGTGGTTAATGTAATATTCAGGCCTAAAATTATTTTTTAAATGTGAGCAAAAAATTGCAAAAATGGCTCTGGCAGTGAAAGGATTAATCATTCTGTCTTGATTCCCATAGCTACTATTATGTTTCCATTGAAACAACTCTATTAGAGCCCATTCACACAGGGGCGGCACGACTTTGGGGGCGACTCGGCAAGGCGATCTGAAGACGACTTCAGAGAAGACTTGCAAAATGACTTCTGTATAGAAGTCAATGCAAGTCGCCCCGAGTCGCCCCCAAAGTAGTACAAGAACCTTTTTCTAAGTCGACGCGAATTGTCAGGTGGCTGAGTCGCCTGACGAGTCGCCCCTGTGCGAATGGGCTCTTACACTGAGTGGATACATTGTACCAGTCTGTTAAGGTAATGTTTTAAGCATTGCTGTAGTTCATTTGATTGTAACAGATACTGTAGTTATATACATATTCCCTCTAGAACAATACATTTGAAAATATTTATTATATATATATATATATATATATATATATATATACAGTATCTCACAAAAGTAAGTACACCCCTCACATTTTTGTAAATATTTTATATCTTTTCATGCGACAACACTGAAGGAATGACACTTTTCTACAATTTGCTGTCCCCTCAAAATAACTCAACACACAGCCATTAATGTCTAAACTGCTGGCAACAAAAGTGAGTACACCCCTAAGTGAAAATGTCCAAATTGGGCCCAATTAGCCATTTTCCCTCCTCTGTGTCATGTGATTCATTAGTGTTACAAGGTCTCAGGTGAATGGAGTACAGGTGTGTTAGATTTGGTGTTATCGCTCTCGCTCTCTCATACTGGTCACTGGAAGTTCAACATGGCACCTCATGGCAAAGAACTCTCTGAGGATCTGAAGAAAAAAAAATTGTCGCTCTACATAAAGATGGCCTAGATTATAAGAAGACTGCCAAGACCCTGAAACTGAGCTGCAGCACGGTGACCAAGACCATACAGCGGTTTAACAGGACAGGTTCCACTCAGAACAGGCCTCACCATGGTCAACCAAAGAAGTTGAGTGCACATGCTCAGCGTCATATCCAGAGGTTGTCTTTGGGAAATAGACGTATGAGTGCTGCCAGCATTGCTGTAGAGTTTGAAGGGGTAGGGGTGGGTGTCAGCCTGTCAGTGCTCGGACCATACGCCACACACTGCATCGAATTGGTCTGCGTGGCTGTCGTCCCAGAAAGAAGCCTCTACTAAAGATGATGCACAAGAAAGCCTGCAAACCGTTTTCTGAAGACAAGCAGACTAAGGACATGGATTACTGGAACCGTGTCCTGTGGTCTGATGAGACCAAGATAAACTTATTTGGTTCAGATGGTGTCAAGCGTGTGTGGCGGCAATCAGGTGAGGAGTACAAAGACAAGTGTGTCTTGGCTACAGTCAAGCATGGTAGTGGGAGTGTCATGGTCTGGGGCTGCATGAGTGCTGCCAGCACTGGGGAGCTACAGTTCATTGAGGAAACCATGAATGCCAACATGTACTATGATATACTGAAGCAGAGCATGAGCCCCTCCCTTCGGAGACTGGGCAGCAGGGCAGTATTCCAACATAACGACCCCAAACACCTCCAAGATGACCACTGCCTTGCTAAAGAAGCTGGGGATAAAGGTGATGGACTGGCCAAGCATGTCTCCAGACCTAAACCCTCTCGAGTATTTGTGGGGCATCCTCAAACGGAAGGTGTAGAAGCGCAAGGTCTCTAACATCCACCAGCTCTGTGATGTCGCTATGGAGGGGTGGAAGAGGACTCCAGTGGCAACCTGTGAAGTTCTGGTGAACTCCATGCCCAAGAGGCAGTGCTGGAAAATAATGGTGACCACACAAAATTTTGACACTTTGGGCCCAATTTGGACATTTTCACTCACTTTTGTTGCCAGCGGTTTAGACATTAATGGCTGTGTGTTGAGTTATTTTAAAGGGGACAGCGAATTTTACATATTTATACAAGCTGTACTGACTACTTTACATTGTAGCAAAGTGTAATTTCTTCAGTGTTGTCGCATAAAAAGACATAATAAAATATTTACAAAACTGTGAAGGATGTACTCACTTTTGTGAGATACTATATACCGTATATACTCGAGTATAAGCCGACCCGAATATAAGCCGAGGCACCTAATTTTACCACAAAAACTGGGAAAACTTATTGACTCGAGTATAAGCCTAGGGTGTGCCTCACTTTGCCTCACTGTGTCCATGACTAGACTGACGTTTAACATGGGAGTCTATGGAAGGGGTGCCCGGCTTTGAAAAATCGGTGCTCCCCGGCCGTAGGTCCCCTGGACAAGAAACTTTGCAAACCTGTAGAGGAAGAGTGGGGCTGCAGGTGTGCTAAGATTGGGGTCCAGAGGACCTACGACCGGCCTGTACCAGGTCCCCATAATCACCAGAGAAATTACCGTTTAACATAGGAGTCTATGGAAGGGGTGCCCGGTTTTGAAAAATCGGTGCTCCCCGGCCGTATGTCTCCCGGAAAAGAAACATTGCACATTTATAGAGGAAGAGTGGGGCTACATGTGTGCCAAGTTTGGGGTCCAAAGGACCTAGGGCCGGCCGGTACCGGCTCCCCAAAGTCCGGGAGATCAGGCGCAAAAAGGTGACTCGAGTATAAGCCGAGGGGGGCATTTTCAGCACAAAAAATTGTGCTTAAAAACTCGGCTTATACTCGAGTATATACGGTATGTGAAAAGTGTGGCATGCATTTGTATTCAGCCCCCTTTACTCTGATACCCCTAATTAAAATCTAGTGGACAAAAACCCTAACTACTAAACTTGAAGGACTGTAACGGTACCAATGGGTAAAAAGTATCAAAAATGTTTATTATACAGAGTAAAATTGTTGGACAAGTATGAAAAAAATGTACACATGTACTACAAACAAGACATAAAAGAAAGCACAAAGATGTGTTTTTCTTAGTGTTGATTCTCACCAACCCCACTGCAGTGAGGGGATGAGAGACTCGCTGTGGCTTTCATCGCAGATTGCGTTTCATGGGACATAGCCCGCTTCTTCAGGAAAGAATCACGCAGTCAAACACTAAAATTAACAATATATACTGTGTGTGTGTGTGTGTGTGTGTGTGTGTATATATATATATATATATATATATATATATATATATATATATCTATATATCTCTCTCTCTCTCTCTCTATATATATATATATATATATATAATCAGTTACAGTCACATTTTGTCACTCAGTATAGTGGATCAATAATCTGTTACCACATACCTTAAAGCGGAGGTTCACCGGATTTTTTTTTTTAAAAGCCAGCAGCTACAAATACTGCAGCTGCTGACTTTTAAAAAATGGACACTTACCTGTCCAGGTCGGCAGCCGAAGTCGAGCTGCCGATCGGCTCTCGGCTTCCCCCGCCGCCATCCTCGGTGAGGGAATCGGGAAGTGAAGCGCTGCGGCTTCACTGCCCTGTTCCCTACTGCGCTGCGCCGTCCTCACTGGTCCCCGCTGTGTTCTGGGAAACGTGTGTTTCCCAGAACACAACGGGGGGGGTGACGTGAAGGGGCGGAACTCCCGCCGGAGTCTATACCCGGAAGTGGTGCAAATACCTGTTTTATACAGGTATCTGCACCCCTCCCCCCTGAAAGGTGCCAAATGTGACACCGGAGGGGGGGAGGGTTCCGAAAAGCGGGGGGTTCACTTTTGGGTGAACCTCTGCTTTAAAGTTTATGCAAGAACGTATCAATCAAATCAAGAGTCACATATAGTCTTCATACAGTCAGCCGCTACCACCTTCTGAGCAGATGGGATAGTCCACACACAATATTTGGGAGAGCCAAGCTCTTATGTAATTATAATGTGAAAATGTCTGAAACAATATATCATATGGGTAACCCAATAACAGGTATACACCATCAAAATAATACCATATATACCTTGTAATATGGCCAAAGGATGTCACAATGTGGGGTCCCTCATGGTTACAATCTACACCTCCGTGTATGCATTTAGAAATGGAGCCGCAAACCTGCCCCACCCCCTATCTGGCTGAGACACTGCTGTGTCTAAGCCAATCAGGAGGAGTGTCCCGGATGGCTTAGACATTTGTGGACATCGCTGGAGTGAGAAGGGGCTCCGGTAAGTAATTAGGGGGGTGCTGGAGGGGCTGCTACACACAAGGTTTTTTTTATCTTAATGCATAGAATGCATTAAGATAAAAAAAACTCCTCTGCCTTTACAACCCCTTTAATGAGTAAAATAAGTATTTGACCCCTGCGCAAAACATGATTTAGTACTTGGTGGCAAAACCCTTGTTGCCAGTCAGAGGTCAGACGTTTCTTATAGTTGGCCACCAGGTTTGCACACATCTCAGGAGGGATTTTGTTCCACTCCTCTTTGCAGATCCTCTCCAAGTCATTAAAGCGGAGGTCCGCCAAAATTTTATTTTTTTTATAAGTCAGCAGCTACAAATACACCAGGTGCTAAAATATGGACACTTACCTGTCCAGCGCGCCCACGATGTCGGCACCCGAGGCCAACCCGTGCCTCGGTCCTCGGATGCTGCCGCCACCATCTTCGGTAAGGGAATCAGGAAATGAAGCCTTGCGGCTTCACTTCCCGGTTCCCTACTGCCCATATGCGAGTTGCGCTGCGCAATCAAAATAGTCCCTCCTGTCTTCTGGGACCCGTGTGTCTCCCAGAAGACAGCGGGGGGGGAGTGGCGTATCTCGGGAGTCTATGCCCGGAAGTGTGTGCAAATACCTGTATTATACAAGTATCTGCACCCATCTCCCCCCTGAAAGGTGCCAAATGTGACACCGGAGGGGGGGAGGGTTCCGAAAAGCAGAGGTTCCATTCTTGTGTAGACCTCCGCTTTAAGGTTTCGAGGCTATCGTATTGCTTCTGAAACCGGGCAAGGATCCCTTGGATCCAGGGTCCTATAGACCGATTTCCCTCTTACAGAATGATGTCAAGATTCTAGCAAAAGTTCTGGCAGTGCGTTTAAATGGGGTAATATCCACTGTTATACACTCTGATCAGGCGGGGTTCATGCCCCAGAAATCCACGGCAATAAATTTACGTAGACTTTATCTTAATATGCAGTCGGTGGCGGATAATGGGGGGGATAGGGCGCTACTGTCTTTGGACGCCCACAAGGCGTTCGACAGTATTGAATGGTCATTCCTGTGGGCTACTTTGAGGAAGTTTGGGTTTGGGGAGGAATTTATTTCATGGGTACAGTTGCTATACCACACCCCAAGGGCTGCCATCAGGGAGGCAGGCAGAGTGTCACCAGACTTTCGGCTGTACAGGGGCACTAGACAGGGGTGTCCCCTGTCGCCACTTCTATTTGCCCTGGCTGTTGAGCCACTGGCGGCCCTCATCCGCTCCAACAATGCTATCCGAGGCTTTTAGTACGGGGACCTACAGGAAAAGTTAATGATGTATGCGGATGACACTATGCTGTTTCTGGGAGATACCGGGGGTTCACTGAGTGAAGCTATGAGGGTGGTTGAGACCTTCGGATTTTATTCAGGGCTGGTGGTGAACTGGACTAAATCCTCGCTCATGTTTCTTAACGAGGGTTCGGACCAGCGACTACCAACGATTCTTGATATCCCAGTGTCCAGGAAAATTAAATACTTAGGAATACACGTCACCCCTGATCCCTTGGAGTATGTTGGGCTGAATCTTACCCCTTGGCTGAATCGCAGTCGTGATAGGATCAAGGTGTGGTCCAGGCTAAAACTGTCACCAGTGGGTAGGATCAATCTGATAAAAATGATTCTTATGCCACAACTTGTTTATGTGTTGCACAACTCGCCTCTTGTAATCCCTCTAAAACAGTTCTGAATCATTAACTCTATGTTCCGCTCCCTTATCTGGCATTCTTCTTCAGCTAGGGTGAGATTGGAACAGCTTCAGCGTCCTAAAGAGGCAGGTGGACTAGCACTGCCAAATCCCTGGCTGTACTACTTGGCTGCCCAATTGCAACAAATAGCTAGATCATTGAACCCGGCCCCCGACCCAGAGTTGAACTTGGTGGACTCCACCACCTCACTCATTAAATTTATGATTAAACAGGGAGTAGCGGAGGGGTTGGAGGCTTTGCGGATGGGTAAATCTAATAAACGGTACCCCACTTATAACCTAATGCAAAAAATCTGGAATAAAGTCAGGTCACTACAGCAGGTCACGGGGTTTACTAAATTCAGCCCTATATGGCACAATGAACGGTACATGGAGATAGGAAAACTACAATACAGTAAACGGTGGCAGAAGTACGGTGTTAACTACCTGTATCAAATATTCAGAAATGGAGAGCTGCGTCCCTTTGCCGCTCTCCAAGAGGAATACGGACTCCCTGGTTCCATGTTTACTATGTTCAGCTTCAGCATGCGGTGAGGGCCGAGAGGGGAGTGGAAGTCTGGGTCCAGACTAAAGCTCCTATCTTTAACTACATGGCGGAGGTGGCATCGTATAAAGGCTTCATATCTAGTACCTATTCTATGCTTCTTAACATGTTTCTGCCCGACCTGACCCGTAAGGTGATAGCCCAGTGGGAGGGAGATGTCGGGCCCTTTGAAGAGGAACAGTGGGAGGAAGCACTTTTGGCAGTCTCTCAGTGTTCGCTGAATGTAGCTCAGCGTCTATCGCAGTTGTACATACTTCTCCGAGTCCATTATACGCCCGCCAGACTGGCTAGAATGGGGGTGCGTGATGATCCAGCCTGCACACGATGTATGCGGGATCACGGGGACTTAATACACCTGCTATGGCGTTGCCCCAAACTTCATGCTTACTGGACGGGGGTGGTGGAGGTCCTTAACCGAACCTTTCAGGTTCAAATTGCTAAAGAGCCCAAATCCTGCGTGTTGGGTATTATTGAAGGTGACACGCTGGAGGAGATGCCCAGACAGGCGATTGCTAGGGCCCTCTTTCAGGCCCGAATGCTGATTCTACGGCACTGGAAGTCAACGGAACCCCCCACTGTGAAGGAGTGGATAAAACAAATGGGTAACACCTTGAAGTTAGAAAAACTTATTTACCAACATAGAGGCTGTACAGAAAAGTTTTCCAAATTATGGGATCCATGGTTGAGTGTACCAGGGTTGGCTCCAGTGGAATTAGTACTGGATAGGTTGTTGTGAGTTTCTCAGTGCTCTTGCATTGGTAGCAGGGACCCAGTTGATTGGATGCACAATTGTCCCGGGGTATTGTTTATTGTCTTGAATGGGAAGATGCAAATAATGTACACGTTTGTGAGTAATGTGCTGTACTATCTGAAACCAAGAGTGGTTCAGGTCTAATGTATTATGATGCTCTGATGCCAATAATGGATGTAAAGTACTTTGTTCTTCAATAAAACATTTGTTTTGAGATAAAAAAAAAGGTTTCGAGGCTGACGTTTGGTAACTCAAACCTTCAGCTCTCTCCACATATTTTCTATAGGATTAAGGTCTGGAGACTGGCTAGGCCACTCCATGACCTTAATGTGCTTCTTCTTGAGCCAGTCCTTTGTTGTTCATGCTGAAATACCCATCCACGACCCATTTTCAATTTCCTGGCTGAGGGAAGGAGGCACCCTATACCACCTAGTTAAAATCTTTTAGCTGGTCTCCTGGACCTTAGTGGCAATAGAGGACTTCTGGGCAAAATGGAGGATTTTCTCTTTTTTTGAATCAGTGAAATGCATAGTGAGATCGGATTCCCACTTAGAAAGGAAGGCGGGAGTGAAATCCCTGATTTACATTTTTATCAAATTGGAACTGAGACCTTAACAGGGAAGCCACCGCTCCCTGTAGTGTCACCGACTGTATATATTATTTCATGGGTATTTGTATAAATCCAATGTTTCATTCTATTCCTGCTAAACAATCTCACTCTGGTTGAGTCTCTTATGTTTCAAAATATAGTTGTGTACTTTATATGTTGAATTGTTTACCGTGTTATTGGTTTATATAAATAAAGAATTAAAATAAACGCAATAACAATAATTTTTCTATGCAATTTAGCTCATCAATTGTAGGTTCAGCTTGAAGTCCCTTCCTATTTTGTCAGTGTTGTTTATATTACAATGACCTGTATGTACCAAATTGTGTTTTACAGTAATGATGAAAAGTGCTGTATCATTTAGATGGCTGCTCCTGTAGTAAAGCACTTCCTCAGGTTATTTTGTCTAGAGCGAGCTATTCATGTCATGTCCCCAGCATCCCTGCTATGCCACATGTCACCTGTAGGAGGGGCTTGCTAGCAGCTGCTTGTGGATTTGAGACGTCTGTCTATAAATATCAATGAACCAATGACTGCCACCACAGGCTATGTGTTCAGCCATTGAACTTGATCGGGTTTTCATCAAACTTCTAATCTCAGTGTCTCTCTCCGTTGGGGTTTTACTTTTCTTCAGTTTCTTTCGGCTCAGGAAAAGAAAGACAGAAATTACTGGTTAGTATTTTTTGAATTACTTGTGACTAACATTTTAGCTTTATGACATTCAGCAGTAAGAGAAATAGAACTGAAAAAAATGAGTGGCACAAGCTTTTACTGCCTAATTATTGTAATAAACTGCCTGTAAAAATGCATGCAATATATAGAATTTTGTTTATTTTTTTATTGCTTCTCATTTTTGGGAAGTATAGAGGCTGCCATTGCTTATCTTTACTTTTAAAAATACTAGTTTCTGGATTGTCGGACTAATTCAATGGCTTCAATTCTGTCTAAGTCACT
Source organism: Rana muscosa (assembly GCA_029206835.1). NCBI lineage: Eukaryota > Metazoa > Chordata > Amphibia > Anura > Ranidae > Rana > Rana muscosa. The sequence goes on along the minus strand of CM055117.1, from coordinate 892,494,974 downwards.
GACCCTAAAAAAGTATGCAGATCAGTTTTGACTTGCCATGTGCTTGTTCTTGGTCAGTGTCTTAGTACAGAAACTACAGACAGCCAGAAACATGCATTTTCAAGAAGACGGGGCCTGTATTTATCCTAGTACACCTTTCTATTTTGTATGAAAATGCTTTGCAGAGTTGGCTGAAACTGACTGCTGTAAATAATTTAAGGTTTTGGCCTAGTCAGGAAATAATTAACCCCTTCACGCCTAAGGGTAAAACAAATCTTCATGCCTAAGCACAATTTTGCAATTTGACATGTTAGTAAAATGGGGCATATCATCACAACTACTTGGTGCATCCAGGTGGATTATACCGCATTGTTTTCAGGACAAATTGGGCTTTCGTTTGGTGGTAAATGGTAATGGATATCTCTATTTATTTTTTTATTTGTTCATTTTATTATCAAAGTAAAACTGGCCCAAAATAGTAAAAAATATATATTTAATACTGTCCTTGGCCTTGACCTAAACACTAACCCTGACACAGATTAAACCTTGATCTAGATATTTTTTGCATTTTTTACTTTATTTAATTATTGTATTCCCCCATTTTTTTTCCTCTCTGACAGGAGAGAGAGAGAGATACAATATACTGTATCTCTCTCCTCCATTCACAGAGAGAGAAATCATGGGGGAGGGTTTCACAGTGACTGATCACTAAGATAGCCAATCAGAGCCTATCACAGCAATCAGGCGACCCGAAATCGTGAGTTCCGGGTCCCGATTGTTAGTACGGGCCTCGGGGCTTTCGGTGAGACCCCTGTCTCTGTGCTGGAAGCACTCCCAGCACAAAGGGAGATACACAAATATGCGGCCCCACGGAAAAAAGCCCAGTCTAGTCGGGCCGCAACTTTGAGTATGCTCAGCGTGAAGGAGTTAAATAGATGACAGAACATACTTTTTTTAAATAAATTTTGCCTAAAGACTTGGTAAATAAATACTGACCAAATGTGGCCATACATATTACCTACGGTTTTAAGTTTAATTGTCCATTTAACAACAGTAATATCCAATATACTACACATGGACTATGGGACACTTACAGTATATGAATTGGATTAGACTGAACACTAAGTTTCTATGTGTGTTTGTTTTTTTTTTTTATATATGTGTAGCACACCCCCAGTTAGGAGAGCTGCTGGTATTAATTTGGGCCTTTACCTTACTGCTGTTAACCCCCAATAAACTGGCTCTGACCCTCCACTGGCACAGCGGTTAAGCAAATGAGATTGTGAAACCTACTAGCAATGAAAAAAAAAACCAACGCAGTTGACATTCACCATTCAGAACTAGAGTACCTGTGCTGGCAGTCTCTCTCTCCGGGACAGTTAATACTCCACACAACGTGTTTGCTTAACCATAAAATATCTTTACTAGATATAAAAGAGGTTAGGTTAACAGACAAGCATTTACATATGCAGGGCCCTGCAAAGTCAAAGTTATGCACAATGTAACCAATATCTAGATATACAGATCTTATGCACTCTAAAATATCTTTAAAAGAACTACGCTTGCGAGCTTTCCCCTCGTGGGCAGTATGGTGCCCAAACAATGTCTCCGTGCGTTACAGTCAGGCCTGACTACCTCACACACACACACAGTTATCCGGATAGAAGGGATCTTCGCTAGCAACGTTGGTGCACTTTTGTATTTGTAATCCAAAGGGGTGTCCACCGTTAGCTGTGATCCTGCTATAGTTTAGGGCCTAAAGTCACAAGCAACTAAGCGGCAATTCTAACTGCGCAACACACTGCAGTAATGGCGGGGGGCTCTATGCGAAGGGGTCTCAGGCCTAGCAAACAGTTTAAGAGTCCTGAGCAAGTGCTCTCTCACCCGACCAGACCAATCCGTTTAACCGATCCCGCTGCTAGACTCCAGCACACAAACTCCCGGTCACCCGTAGTCTCCGATCTTCCGGACAACCGATGGGCAGGTGAAGGTGACTCGACAATTGGGAACTCCGAGATGTCAGCAAGCTCTCTGGATGAGGTCTCTCTCCTTCTCCGACCATCAGGCTTTCTCCAGCTCGGTAGGCCCAGACTCTCCGGCCTAGACCAACACGGTAGGCCCAAACAGGCAATGTCCAAAGAGACCGCGCGTTGCTCCTCCTCCCCTTAAATAGTTCATCCCCAGCAGACCTTGCGCCGGGCAATGCACGATGGGTGTTCAGTTGCATTGTGGGTATAGTAGTCTATGCAGTATCCTTGCCATTGGAGTCCAACTCTCCCGGTACCACAAATCCCACCGTGCACTTCCCCACTCATAGTCAAGCAATAGTCAGCAGATCATCCAATAGAAGACCAAGGGAGATCCGGATTCACTTGGTGAAATATAGTCTCTTATGAACACCATAAAGTGACACCCCGCTACAAATGCTTAACCACAAAATAATGACAAGCAGCAAATCTGTTTTATAACTGATGTGTGCTACAGAAAAATACCAACATTTCTTTAAAAATATTGCAGACTTTGAAAAAATATAAACAGAACAAACCTTGCCCTGGTTTGAATTTACCTTAGTACCAAAGCCAGACATTCGTCTGCATTTTCCAATGCAGGTAAATACATTCCATGAGAAAATGTATTGTTTCCAGGAATGCACATTGTGGTACTTTCTTAGAAAGTCCTGAGTACTACTTTTATGCATTGACCTGTACATTGCAGCTCAAGTCAGTTGTATGGGATCCCAAAACATGCCTCAGCGTGTGTTTTATAGATACTGCATACATCTTCAAGACTCATGCAGGACAAAGTGATCAGTTGACTTAAATGCTGGTCCCATGGGTGCTAATGCTTACCTTCCCTATGCTTCCCTGGTACTCTGTTTACCCTGAGAAGCAATGCGACATATCCAGTACTTCCCAGTATGGCTGAGCATTTTTACCAACTACCCTTCCACCCAAGTGACAATGATTGTGATTGACTATTGGCTGCTTGGGCACCCATTGCTGTCAACGGGGGCTAGTAAAAGAGTTCTCAGTTGCTATTTGGAGTAAGAGGACTTCTCACCACCACTGGTGAATGGAGTGACAGGTAAGTATAGAACCTTTCAGAGGCAACAGTTAAAGTGAACCCATTATTTTGCCTTGCATGGGAAGGTTCTTTTAAGTCCCTGTTCATACATCTGCATTTTTACTGCAGTTAAAAGATGGAGAAACTGCATGCTTGTTTCCGTGTCATTACAGATAACACTACTACTCAATGGCAGTGCTATCCTTGCATTTTTTGTCCAGAGCAGTGGCTCCATCAGGTGTGGGGGGGGGGCGGCAGACGGACCTGACCCCCCCCTCCAGCCCACCACGGCGCTCCAGACACACACACACACCCCCAGCCCTGTTACCCTGTGCTGCTATCTCTGGATGGAGGGTGCTTCCTGGCTCCGTACTGAGCTCCGGCTGGAGGGAGACAACAGTCTAGAGAGCGCCTACCACCCTGCTCCTCCTGTCTGCTGGTGGGTCGGTCGGTTTTCCCCTGCGTCTCCTCTTCAGCATCACGGCGGCCGTGCGTCTCCTCCTAGGCCAATAGGATCGCTTCTTCTTTCTGGCAATTAGGAAACGGGTCTCGGGACCTGCTTCCTGATTGGCCGGGAGGAGAATCAGTGTTACAATAGCGAATATTCATTCTCTATTGATGCACGACTGGGTGGGCAAAGGGTGCAGTGCTCCCACCCTTTTTTGAAACCTATTCTAGCCTCTGGCTCAAAAGAAATAAAAAAATACCCTGTTGGAATCCATGCGTTTGGCGCCCTGCATATAGATTAAGGGTCCGAACGCATGGATAGAGGGGGCACCACTGATCCATAGCTCTTTCTTTTAAGCAGAAGATCTACATATAACATACGTGAAGAACACAATGCATGCCTTTTTATTGGAAGTTCTTTCTCTCTCTGAAAAATTAAAAAACATGCATGAAAATCCCATCAAATATATGTGCAAGTGATGAAAAACCATCAACCACAGAAAAAGACTGTTCCAAATTCTGAGTAATATGCTACAATGTAGATCCTCTTTGCAGGAAAGCGCTGGCCATTAATAACTAGGTTTAGTTATGATGTGAAATAATGTTGTCAACAACATCTCCAAATGTGTTTGCAAAGAGAATGCGCAGCAAAAACATTTTGTTTTAATTTTAGATGGTGAGGTGAAAATTTTGACCTCCTGCCTGATATCTGTGAAGGGACCTCTTCATGTTCTAGTCCTGCTGTGACCGTTAAGGCTCTGCTATAAGCTGAGATTTCTGCTTTTCTAACGTGTTCTCTTTATATTGCTAAGGAGAATCTTGAAGGAGATCAGTGACATTACAGGGGGTCCCCAGGTTACGAACAAGATAGGGACTGTAGGTTTGTTCTTAAGTCGAATTTGTTTGTAAGTTGGAACAGTACCCGGTGCACCTCCGCGGAGCAGGAAAGAGTGGTGATCTGCAGGCTTCACTAGGCCGGACCAGGCCGCGGCTGCGACGGGCGGTTTTAGCAGGCGGAATCTCCACAATACAGGCACAGGACACAGCAGGGTATGGAGAGGAACAGGCAGGCAGGTAATTAGGTTGTTTTTTAGCATTTATGTGCACGGATGGCTAAGGATGGAGGGCGGGATTCTTGAAGCTCCTCACTAACACGTCCGCCGCCTTTCACTGCAAGATGGGAACTCGGCAGTTTCTGGGACCAGCGTGGAATGCAATCGTCGGCTGGCAGTGACGTCACTCAGACCCCGTTCGTAAGTAGGAGTCATTCGCAACTCGGATGTTCGGAACTCGGGGACCCTCTGTATAATGCCGGTGTCGGCATCTCAGTAGCAAATCCTTTAATGAAACATACAGAAAACACACACCTGAGAGGAACCAGGAGCTTAGAGCCCACTAGCATCTCCACATTGGGATAACACACATTTCATGCATTGCAGTGCCATTGATTTTGAATGACACCCCAACACATCAAGGTAACACACATGAGTTGCAGCATGCAACAACACTCCATTGTGGTGCGTTTTAAATTTAGTGGTGGCCCATTTTTTTTTTTCGGGTGTTTTGGCAGCCCATTGAATTCAGTGGGCTGCCTCAATAATAATGCAAATTAACGCACCACATAAACGTACCTAGGCCCAACTTAAACTGCTGGACTAGAATAGGGTGGATTTACCATGGTAAAAACCTAAACATGGGTCCAAATGATTCCGTAGTGCAATTATATCTTTTTTTCTCTACTTATATATTTATACGTTTTTAAGTTTCATAAAAATCTATGAAACAAATTTGAAGTGGAGTTTTACTTTATTTTTATTTAATTTTAGCTGTCAGTTTTGATTTTGATTTTACAAATAAAGCTTACAGTGACTAAAATGGATACAACATGTTTTAAAAATATCATCATGTATTATATGTATATTGAACTAATAGTAATACGTACTGTGAGTTAGGGATTTTATTAAGTTAAGTATTTAGGTGAAATCTTTCAGGATCTGAATGAATAAAGTACGAACTTGGCATAACTGTAGCTACCATTGACATAGCAACAGGTTCCTTTAAGCATCACAATTCAGTGTGCTCAGAGTGATTTGTCAAGGGTTTAAAATGTTTGGCTGTAACTTCTGCTGTACATGACCAGCTTACTGAGTGCTGTTTGCTGTCAAGGAAAACATTTTTTAAACCAACCAAGATTTGTGAATTATCGATAATTTTTTGTGTTCTCTTGGCTTTTCAGCCCATATTTAACCCATAGAGCATTTTAAGAAGTACAGAATATTAATTATATGTGATACTATGACAGTTAACCTAGATGCATATTCAGTGCTGCTATGTAACCCTTCCATTGAATTCCTGTTTTTGCTAACAGATAGCCTAGAAGAGCAGGACTTTGCTGTTGCCAGCTTCAGTGATTCACAGAAAGGTGACTTTTATTTTTTTATTATACTTATTGATTAATGTAAAAATTAGCAAAACTGTAAAAACACATGGTTGGTGTATCTCGTTATACAGAAAATTAAAAAGGTAGAGTGTGATGCATTGCTAAAACACATCAGATGGCACCTACACCACTCACACCAGCAGGTGCATGTTTGTACAGAGTATGTAATAAATAATAATTACTAATCCCCATTTGGGGTAAGCATAGCAAAGACGCAGAGGTAAAAGTATCTTTTGACAAATCTTAGCAAGATTGGCTGAACGAGAGAAATCTATAGCTAAATTGACGGCATTATATAAGTACCTGTAGTTGATAAATTAAATAAAACAGTGTGAATGGAAGAATCTCCCCTTCTGGCTATTGTATTCTGACAGCTAGGACTCGTGGCTCTTAGAATACTTGAACAATGACTGCAGCTGATTGGTTGCAGTCACTGTTTAGACAATTTTTTTTTCTTTCCAGCTCCTTTCGATTTCTTAGCCAAAGTTTGTTGAGCCAGGTGGTGTCAGCAGGACCACTAATGGCTCAAATTTTGTCTGACTCAGAATTGACTCAGAATTGAGCCATGTATGGCCAGCTTTAGATACCTATCCGTTTTGTTTTTAGCCTTCCCCCTTGCAACGAAACCGCTTGGCACCCCGATTAGGTGTCCACAGTCTGGGATTGGAGGAAGTCGACCTCCCTCCCCAACAGTTAGCCGGAGCGGATGATGTGGGGCCCAGTTTGTACGGGAGCTAGTGCCGCCTAGTATCTTGGATATAATATGCTGCTATAATACCTGACTCCTGTCTCCAGACTGGACTAAGCTATGTCTTGATGAAAGCACCCAAGTGAGGTGCTGGACGGTTCCGTCACACCCCTTCCTACAAATACGTTTTTGTTTTGTTTTTTATTGCTGCTTTGTCTTTGTTAAAGTGATTTTACACTTCATTCCTGTCATATGAATAACAACTTAACTGGGTACTGTGTACTGTGTTCAGTTATGGAGACCTCATTTAAAGGTGAAGTTTTCCCTTTTGGAGCATGTTGCACCCATTTTTAGGGTGTGACGTGTAACATACTCCAGCACCTCCGGCTGCTGATTGAGGGTGCAATGCTCTGCAGGCTCCTAAGAAAAAAAAATGCACATTTTTTTTTTAACCTTCAAAAACAAAAGATGAACTTAAAGTGGACATTCACCACAAAAGACAATGTCCCTGGCTCCAGCCTTCTCCCTCTACTACAACTGTATCTTTTTTTTTTTTTTTTTTTTTTTTTGTGCTTTTTATTATTTTTTTTCACCTAGGCGAGAATGACGTTACAAACACCTGTGCAGATGTGCTGACCTTTGGGCACATCTGCGAATTTGTGGTTTTCCATGTGCAAACACACCATAGTGAAGGATGTCCAGGACCTATTTTCCTGTGCATGTGTGGGCACAGCTCAGCACAGATGCATCGCAGGGCTCTGCCAAGTCTCGATGGGCCGGCAGAGACTTTCGGCGCATGCATCGGACTATTGAAAGGGGCCTGAAGTTCCTCTTTAAGCTGGCCATTGATAACTGGGATTTTGACTGATTTTAGTAGTAATCAGACAAAATTCAAACTGTGGGTGGCCCTGTCGGCACCACCCAGTTCCACAAAATTGATTTAAAAATCCACTGAAGCGGGCAGAAAATACTATTAAATGTAGTCGCCATTCAGGTATTCAGGCAGTTGCGAATTCTGTAGCTGCCCTAATACATTAGCCGGCAGTGGAGATTCCTCCATCCTCACTGGTTACTGTGGATGTAGGCATCAACAGTATTCTCTCGTTCAGCCTGTGGGCTTGTGGTCTATTTTGGGTCTATTTGGGCTCAATTTCATGCCAGTTTGGACACCAGTGATGAGATGTTCTGACCTAAGAAAATACCAACATGCAATCTCCCTTACAAATTCGGACAGTGGTAAAAACCCAAGATTTACTGATTGAGATTGGTGCAAGACCCTCTTGCTACATTATTATTAATTTCTCAGACTGGCTTTGTATAACATAGCAAGGAGTACTAGCTTAGTCAATGTTTTATTTATTTAAGAAACACCTACAAAATGTATTAAAAACTACTAATTATTGTTCTTTTGATGATTTTTATTTCTACCAGTTTGTTATGGCTAGCATTGCACTATGTTATTGAGTTGATGTGATTCACCATAATTTCTCTTGCCTCCAAGCATTAAGAATGAATATCGCATGAGCCAATATTTGTGTTTGTTTAATTGCCTGTTTTAAGCAGACGTTGACTGGACTGCATGTGAATAAAGGATTATGTTTGGCTGACACGGCATAGAAAGTAACCTGTAGTGGCATTTTGACTTGTCATTCTGGGAAGCCTGTAATGCTGGGGATAGTGTGACTTACAAAACACTGCAGACTCTTCTCTCTACCTCACTCCACGAGCTTCTCAGAGGCACACAGGCTGTCCCTAGCTGGTTTCATGCAGGATTTTGTCTTGACTTACAGATAACGAAATGCTGGGGAAAGATGAGCACCATGAAGCCCAAACTCTGGGAATCGGTAAAGCTATTGCAGTGCTTACATCAGGAGGAGATGCACAAGGTAATCTGTTTTTCTTATCTCAAGTATAGCTTTTAGATGTCTGCTATTGTCTACCAAACAATTTACTAACTATGCAACCTACCAAAAGATTCTTTAATGACATACCAGTTATGTTGAGTTATATATTTTTTGTCATTTTATCACAGATAAAGGATGCTCAGTTAACATTCATAAATGTTTTGATGCCTACAATCATTATTTTTTCACATTAGCTATTTAAAGTGTATCTAAAACCAACTTTTTTCAGTTTCAGATAGAATAGTATAGAAATTGATGGGAGATACATAATTTTACAGCTGTCACCATAACAGGAACAGAGGGGAAAAATTCCCCTGTGTTTAATACCTCAGAGAGGGATTTCCCTTAACTTTGGAGATATTTTCTCTCACTTTCTGTTGTGTCCGCAGGGCAGGAAGGGAAGAGGAGATATCTCCCCAATAGGACACAAACAGCAACAATAAATGGGTTTAAATGGGATTTTAACATCAGGTATACAATACTTTAAATTGGGACTAACAAAACAAGTAAAGTCTGCTGATTCACCTAAGGCCCCTTCCCGCATGAGAAATCACTGCAGTAAACAGAAAAAAAAAAGAGAAAAACCCTGTGGATAAAAAAAAGTTGGTTAATATACTTGCCTTTCATACTGTAGGGAATCATAGCACCACCCTACGATGAGATCAAGAGGAATGCTGAGTAGCACAAATCTTGTGAAATGATGGTCCAGCACAATGCAGTAGACCCTTCTAACAATATTTGGGCTGTTTGGGGGATCTCGCCGGAAGGATAATTATGTCCTCCTTGCTGGTTGCAGATATTATCTAACTTTCTTGCTCAAATGTGTTGTATTTTTTTTTTTGGGCAGCATTTTGCAGCTTAAACAACTGCAAGCCTTTACTTGTTGTAAATTGATATCTTATTCCTACCTGAAAAGACTGAATGAGCCATCATAGAATCTGTCAGTCACAAGCAAGGAAATTTGTAAGGAGAGAAAAAACAGTTCAATAATTGACCTTTACATACAAAACACTGGCCATAGTTGTTATTATTATTATTATTATTATACAGGATTTATATAGCGCCAACAGTTTGCGCAGCGCTTTACAACATCAGAAGTGACAGTTTATGCATATGGTGAATTTTAGCTGATCCATGCAATACAACCTTTAGTGATAAAAAACAAAAACAAACAATCAAATAAATGAAAGTAACATTTTGTTCTATGAATTTACCCTTGAGGGCATAAGGAACAAATGAGGGAGCAGTGCAGTAATGTGTAGGTACCATACAGTACAAAGTTGGCCAGATGCCGGCAACATATGGTTACCCGGTGAGTACCATCTGGGACTCTGACCTGTTCATTGTCTCCTGAATGTCAGATGCCCTGGATCAACCTGAAATGTGCTTATGTCGTTACAGAAACACAATGCATGCTTGCTTCTGATGAGCGACCAAAGTCGCGAAACGCATAGAGCTACCAACTTCATGCTCCAAATATGTATCACTGCAGTATATCTTATTGTGTTTATTGTCTATGTATTCGGGTCTCTGTTTGAATAATTCCCTCCCCTACCAAGTCTGTGCATGTTTTATCAATTTCTTCCATAATGCAATATAGTTATGTACAATGCATTATGTGAAAGTAATAAATTATTAATTATACAACGTATTTCAGATATGCTAATTATCCCCAATCAATCTTAACTTTTCCCACACATGCTTCATACAAAGTCCCGCTCTCTCCTGTTCTCTTTTTTATCAAATTAATATTCTCATCAATACATTTGATTGCATGACGAATGTCATTTGAAGGTGCTTCAAAAAACATTGGCTTTTAACATTTGATTTTGGAGTGAACGGACTTTATTGAATGAAAACCATGCTCACTGTTAAAAATGTATTTGTTTGAACCCCCCCCCCCCCCCCCGATATATACACAAAGATTTTCCTACTTGTTTTGCAAATGCCTTAGAAAAAAAGGGGAGTGGCACTTTGTCTATCTAGATGGCTTTCGTTTATTGAAACTAAAGTTCTCAGAGATAAGGAGGGGCGCTACCTTTTGGTGAAAGGACATCTGGTAGAGAACTTGGTGACTTTCTTGGTTTACTATGCTCCTAATATGAACCAAGTAGCATTTTTTCACTCTTTGCTTCAGTCCTTAGCACCTGAATTTGAGGGGGATGTCATATTAGCAGGGGTTTCTAACCTAGCCTTAGACCACGTATTCGATACATTGCATGCTGTTTTGCGTCGATCCCCCACTAAACAAAGTCGTAAATTTCACTAGTATCTTGTTGATGCTTGGTGGGAGGCTAATCCCACCTTAAGAGATTGCTCCCATTTTTTTAGAGCTCGTAATCTTTCTTCTCAAATTGACCTTGTATTTCTTCTCTCGGGACTCTTGCCTAAATTATGCTCTGCTAAAATAATCTCTTTTCCCTGGTCAGACCATGATTCGGTAATGTTGCTGTTTTCTGATCTGACATTGGCGTCTAAACTAATCCCTCCTCAGTAATAAATCTTACTGTCTGGATATTACTACCAAATTGAAAGCTTATTTTGAAGTTAATAAAGAGGAGAGGAAGACACTGCCATTGCAATTAATTGGACTGCGCAAAAGGCCTCTGTTTAGAGTTTTTTTTTATTCCCTCCAGACTTAAAGCCTGTGATGAGTGGATATCTGCTACAAATAAGGAATAAGAAGCTCTAGCCACCAAACATAAAAACTCCCCATTCTCCGGATTTGTTACACAAACTTGAACAAGCCCACTTGGAACTTAACATTTTGTCTTGCCACAAAAACAGAAAAGCAATTACGGTGGACAAATCGTACATTTTTTAATTAGCGTGATCGACCGGGATCTCTATTGGCGCATAAACTCACCCCTAGACACTCTCATTTGGCTCTCCCCAAAATTTGACTTTCGGGGGGCCATATATCTCAGGATCCCCAAAAAATTATTCAAGAATGTCACAATTTTTATGCTGATCTATATGGTCAACCCCGAGATGCTGCCCCCTTCGTCTATTAAAGATTTCCTGGGGAACCTTCTGTGACAGGAGTCACTTTGGGTCGGGGGTTTGTGCGGCTCAGTTTGCCCTGAAGAGTTCTGGAGGTTCCTTGTCCAGTTTCCCCGACGCCTCTTATGTGTAGATCACCCTGTGTCTCTAATAGGGGCGCCGAGTGAATGAGAACCCCAGTCTGATCTGTGCTAGTCAGATTCAATGCTGTATACATTGTATATATTGTGTGTCATGCTGTTGGACTATTTGCTGCGATGGTTTGGGGTGGGACTGTATTCTATTGTCTGATGCCTCAACTATTATGGGATGTGTAGTGTCTTGCTGTGAAGAAAGAGAGAGGGGGGATTTCTCCAACCCCCCTGCTGATAAGACTGTTTACTGAGAAGTTGGAACACACCTGACCTGTAGAAACAATTGTCATTGGACAGTTTAATCCGCCCTGTTTCCCAAGGGTGGGGGGGGGTGTTTTGAAGAGAGATATCTGTGAACATGTGCTTGCAATAAACTCATTCCTGTTTTGCCCTCAAGACAGAGCTTTGTCTCGTTTGTTGGGGGAAGAATTATTCGTATGGGGTCTTATTCAGCTGGTTGGAGTGTCTGGTAGCTGCCTTGTGTTCGGGAATGGAATATCCTAAACGACGTTAACCCCTCTCATTCTTGAGGTGTCGTTACAATTGGTGGCAGCGGTGGGATGATTTCCACAGCCAGAAGGACAGCTACAAGAGGACACAGGAAGCACAGTATGAATGGTTAAAGCTCTCTTCCCTCAAGAACTTACTGGAGAACTGGGCCAGACCGGCCAACAACCGTAAGAAGAGAGACATTATCGCAGAACTAGTCGAAATGTATAGAGCCGAAAGACCCAACATAACCAAAAGGCCCAGCATAACAGACAGGACGCCCGAAGAGGTAAGTTTTGATTGGGCTGTTAAACTAAGACTGGCACATTATGGTCCTAACCCTCCAGCGGAGATCATAGCCCTAGTTATAGCGGCTGTGGACGCAACTTGGCTACATCAAAAAGGTGCTGCAGCAGCAGAAGTCACAGCAGCACCAACTGAAAGGAGAGGAGAGGTACAGATACCAGCCGCCATGGAAGAGGAATTCAGAAGGAGGTTGCAAGAGATGCAGATACAGCATAGAGGACCAGTATCAGGGGAGGTCCTGCTGGGATGGTCTGATTATATCCGCTGCAAACTCTGGAAGGAAGCGCTAGCTCTCGAGCAGCAACACCAGGGAAAAGTTCTCCCCTCCATCTATGTAAGGTACTGGTCACAGTATGATGTACGAATGCAGTTATTGGGGGAACAACCGAAGCAGGAGTGGACAGCTGAGTTAAGCAGGCTGATCTGGGCAGAGATGCGGTTGGACGAGAGCTACAGAGCCCTCCAGTGGTATGTAGACCAAGAGTGCCCGTGGTCAGCGGATGACAGCCCCACGGAAGACTATGATGACCTGAGATTGTTGTATTGAAGACTGTCCAGTGACCCTGACTTTGGGAGTGATCAGGAGTGGCGTTTGGAGGAAATAATGGAGCACAGAGAGCGAAGACTGAATGTCTCGGAAGGCCACTGGGCAGAGGAAGATTTGGAGTTTCTGGCCGTTCAGGAATGGGAGCTGGAGATCGCCTACAGACAGCTGCTAGATTCTGCTCAGCAGCAGGATGGGGCTCCCTTTGCCTGGGACTATCAGGAAATACCAGTTGACAACTCTGAAATCCTGGCTGAAGAATCGGCAGTGGAAATTCTGGAGATTGCCATCCCCAAAGCTGAAGTGCTGACTGACCTTGATGATCCTGTTTCTGCTTGGGATGACCTTGGATGGAGGAATGTACCTGTCCAGTATGCCAGAGAATCAGCAGTGGAAAATCTGGAGATTGCCATCCCTAAAGCCAAAGTGGATGATGTGGAGTCCCCAGCAGAAGTGCTGGCAGCAGGGCAGAGTGCTACCAAACTCTACCCAGCAATGGCAACAACTGTAGCGTTCCAGGGAGCTGGGGCAGTTGGCTCATCTCCCCAGCCACAGATTACAGAATGTATGGAATTAATGGACTGTTAAGAGGATGTTATGGATTATGCATCGCTTGCTCAAGTACTGGCAGCAGGACAGAGTACTGCAGACCCCTGCTCTACACCCGTGGGAGTTTGAGGCCCGAGGTGAGAAGGTGATGGTTCCTCTTTCCCAGTGGATTTCAGAGATGCAGGGAGGAGAAGCAGCCATTTTCCCTCCCCAACAGTTAGCCGGAGCAGATGGTGTGGGGTTTCCAGCAGAAGTGCTGGCAACAGGGCAGAGTGCTACCAACCTCTGCCCAGCACCGGAAACAACTGTGGAGTTCCAGGGAGCGGGGGCAGTTGGCCCCTCTCTCCAGCAACATGCTGAAGTAGTAAATATTTTACTCGCAGCTGAATCACTGGCAGCAGGGCAGGATGCTACTGGCCTCTGCTCTCAACTAACAGAAGAGGGAGTTCCTGTGGTAGTGGATGGGACTTCGGTCTACTCTTCACTGACAACACCCCAGAAAATTGTGTGACACTGAGACAGGAGGATGTCAACCTTGCTTTGCAAGCACTTGGGGATTTTCACCTACCACAAGTGGATGGGAATTAAGTCTCCACTTGTATATCCCAGAGATGCTGGGCAGTTGGCCCAGATCCCCAACAGCATGACGGACTGAGCCCAGTCACCCTTTCTTCTCTCCAGCGGCTGAAATTACTCCAGGGAGAAGGGCCAGTCCAGGCCTCTCCCCAGCGGCGGGTATGTTCTCGGAGAGAGGCAGAGGTTGGCTGGGTGAGTAATGCTCTGTTTGGAGCAATTTGTTTGGGGAACTGTGTGAATAACGGCATTGGGGGACTTGAACTACTGACTAACTTCGGAGTCAACCCGTCTGGGGTCTCCTCCTGACATATACAAATGTGAACTCACCAGGGGGGGGGCCCAATGGTTGCCAATCCCAGTATTGATGTAACAGAAAAGCAAATCTCCCCAAAAAGAGAGTAAGGGACTTTGTAGGCAACAAGATTGAATGAAACATTGATCGATAGATTAGTATCATTTAATGAAAAAAATAGGATTTTTATAACAGCTTACCTGTAAAATCCTTTTCTTGGAGTACATCACGGAACACAGAGCGACATAGTCATTACTAATGGGTTATATAGATACCTTCAGGTGCTGGCACTGGCAACTTCCAAAACCGGAAGTACCCTCCCCTATATAAGCCCCTCCCATCCGGGAGCACCTCAGTTTTGTAGCAAAGCAATAAGTGTCCCCAAAGAGGGGTGGGAGCTCTGTGTCCCGTGATGTACTCCAAGAAAAGGATTTTACAGGTAAGCTGTTATAAAAATCCTATTTTCTTTCTCGTACATCACGGGACACAGAGCGACATAGTCATTACTAATGGGATGTCCTAAAGCAATGCCCAACGAGGGGGGGGATACACCATACATAAGCTGAGCGCTATCAGACATGAGGATCTTTTGCGGCCTGCAACACACTGCGCCCAAAGGCGACATCCTCCTGACTTCTAACGTCCACCTGGTAGAACCTAGTAAACGTGTGTACTGAAGACCATGTTGCGGCCTTACAGATTTGAGCCAGGGAGGCCTGGTGATGCACTGCCCATGAAGTTCCAACTGCTCTCGTGGAGTGCGCCCTAACTTTGAACGGAGGCGGTCTCCTTCTCAAGCCATAGGCTTGCATTATGACCTGTCGAATCCACTTGGCTAAAGTAGATTTTGACGCTGCCTGACCCTTTCTGGGGCCTTCCGGCAGAATAAACAAAGTATCCGTTCTGCGAATCTGAGCAGTGGCTTTTAGATAAGCTTTAACTGCTCTTACTACATCCAAAGAATGCAATAACTTTTCCTCTACCGAAGTAGGTTTGGGGAAAAAAGAAGGAAGAACCACATCTTGGTTCAAATGAAACCTCGATACCACCTTAGGAAGAAAGGCTGGATGAGGACGTAACACTACTCTGTCCTTATGGATAACCAGATATGGCTCCCTACAGGACATAGCTGCTAATTCCGACACTTTTAGCCGAACAAATGGCTACTAGAAAAATCAATTTCCTGGTGAGAAGAACCAAAGAAATATGCTGTAATGGTTCAAATGGTTGTTTCTGTAGAACCGACAGAACCAAGTTTAGATCCCATGGACATATGGGAATTTTAACCGGAGGACTAATACGCATCACTCCTTGTATAAAGGCTTTGACTAGTGAATGCGAAGCCAAGGGCCTTTGAAAAAATATTGACAAGGCCGAAATCTGACCCTTGATAGTACTCAAGGCAAGCTTCCTATCTACAGCCCATTGTAGGAAGTCCAGAATCCTACCTATTACGTATTTACGTGGATGCCATTTCTTGGCCTCACACCAGGCGATGTACGCCTTCCAGATTCTATAGTAGATCTGCCTGGATACCGGCTTCCTGGCATTGATCATGGTAGATACCACAGCATTAGAGAGCCCTCTCTTTTTTAGAATGTGGGCTTCAATAGCCAGGCCGTCAAACCTAGGGCTGGTAAGGAAGGGTGGTATATCGGTCCTTGCGAAAGCAGGTCCGGACGATGTGGGAGGGTCCAAGGACTCCCCACAGACATCTTTACAATCTCCGCGTACCATGCTCTTCGGGGCCACGCTGGAGCCACCAGAATCACTGGTTTCTTTTCTACCCTGATTCTGCGGAGTAATCGAGGTAACAATTGTGGCGGTGGGAATGCATATATCAGCTTGAACTGATCCCAAGGGAACACTAGGGCATCCGAGCCGCAAGCTAGGGGATCCCTTGTCCAAGAGACAAACCTGTCCACTTTTGCGTTGAATCTGGATGCTAGCAGATCTACATCCGGTGTTCCCCACCGCTGACATATTGTCCGGAAAACCTCGGGATGAAGGGACCATTCCCCTGGGCATAATTGTTGGCGACTTAGAAAGTCCGCCTTCCAATTCTCCACTCCTGGAATGAATACCGCAGATATGGCTGGGACATATCTTTCTGCCCATCTCAGGATGTAATTTACTTCCCTCTGGGCTGCACGACTCCTGGTGCCCCCCTGATGATTGATATATGCCACTGCTGTGGCATTGTCTGATTGAATTCTGACAGGGGACCCTTGGAGTTTGGATGTCCATGCTACTAGGGCATACCGGGCTGCTCGTATCTCTAAGAGATTGATGGGCAGGGCCTTTTCCGCATCCGACCATCTGCCCTGGAGAGACCATTGCTCCAGTGCTGCTCCCCAGCCTATAAGGCTGGCATCTGTAGTGACCACCTTCCAAGAAATCGGACTGAAGGATTTCCCTCTTTCCAGATTCTGGGGAACCAACCACCAGCGGAGGCTCTTGCGAACGGAAGGGGACAAGGACATTGGTAAGTCCAGAGCCTGAACTTTTTTGTTCCAGGCTGACAGTATGGCCCTTTGCAAATTCCTTGAATGGAATTGACCGTAGGGTACTGCTTCGAATGATGCCACCATTTTTCCCAGCAGCCTCATGCACAGGCGTATGGATGGCTGTCTTTTTGAACCCACTAAGTGGATCAAATCTCTCAAAGACGACCCCTTTTCTTGAGGCAAGAAAATTTTTCTCTGGTCTGAGTCCAGCCTTAGCCCCAAGTATTCCAGACTTTTGACTGGTTTTAGGGCTGACTTGTCTCGGTTGATAATCCAACCGTGATATTCCAGATACTTGATTGTCTCGTGAACAACCACATCTAGTTTTTCCACTGAGTGGTCTATCAGCAACAAGTCGTCTAGATATGCCATTATCGTTACACCTCGTGTTCTTAGATTGGCCAATAATGGGGCCAGAATTTTTGTGAACACTCGTGGTGCTGTGGCCAGACCGAAGGGTAAGGCTCTGAACTGAAAATGGCGCCCTTCTACCGCAAAGCGTAGAAATTTTTGGTGGGCTGGAAAGATGGGAATGTGCAAATAAGCATCTTTGATGTCGATCGAGGCTAACCATTCCTCCCCTTGTAGGGCAGTGGCCACCGACCGGATCGACTCCATCCGGAAAGTCCTGATATGTAGGAATTTGTTTAGCCCTTTTAGATTTAATATGGGCCTCACGTCCCCGTTTGGCTTCGGGACTGTAAAGAGGTTTGAGCAAAACCCGAACCCCCATTCTTCCAGGGGAACCTCTATAATTACTGCTTGGAGCAATAATTGTTCTAGTGCCAACAGGAGGGATCCTCTCTTCTGGGGATCCCTTGGCACGTTTGACCTTATAAAGTGGGAAGGAGGGGAGTCTTTTAACTCCAATTTGTATCCCAGATTTACTGCGGAGAGCACCCATCTGTCTCTGATCGTGTCCCGCCAGGTCTCTGTGAACAACTGAAGTCTTCCCCCCACCCGATTGAGTGGGGGCAACCCTTCATGCATTTGACTTTGGGGGAGGTTTTGTACCTCTCCTGCTCCAGGGCTTCTTGTTACCCTGCAATTGTCCCTGATTTTTACCTCCGGGATTTGACCGAGGAGGCCGTCGGAACTGTTTCACAGCCGATGTCCTAGGGACTGGAGAAGCAGGCCTCTTAAAAGAGGGACCTCTAACTCTGTTTTTAACCGGCAAAAGTGTACTTTTACCGCTGGAAATTCTCTGGATATATTTGTCCAGGTCTTCCCCGAATAAGCGTTCACAATGAAATGGGAAGCTGAACAGCAATTTTTTACAGGGAGCTTCAGCAGACCAGTTTTTGAGCCATAAAAGCCTGCGCATATGTACTACAGACAGCGTAAGGCGAGAGGCCTGATGGATTGAATCCTTTATAGCGTCCACCGCAAAGCATAAGGCTCTAGGTAGATCAGCTAGGGCAAGAGCCTGCTGATCTGGCAAGTCCCTTAAGACCTGTTTCAACTGATCCTTCACTGCTTGGCAGACCCCAATAGCTGCCACTGCTGGTTGTGTCACCAATCCTGCTGTAGAAAAAGCAGATTTTAATAAGGACTCTAATTTTTTATCTATTGGGTCCTTGAACATTTGGACATTGTCCACTGGACATGTCAGTGATTTATTCACACAAGAGATGGCTGCGTCCACTGTAGGGACCCTCCATTTTTTGATGAACTTATCCTCCATGGGATAGACCCCCTGAAATCTCTTGGGAGGAGTAAATATTTTATCAGGATGCTCCCAATCCTGGTAAATGAGCCCTTCCAGTAAAGGATGGATCGGAAAGGAACAAACAGTCTGGGAGCTTTTAGCGACCCCAACGAGGAGACAGAAGTGGATGATGGCTCCGCAAGGGGCATTTTAAATGCTGATCGGACCATATTAGTCAGGGACTGAACCCATAACCTTTCAGCATGTGATGGTGAGAATGGCTCTTCCACTGTTGATTCCTCTACAACAGAATCGACCTCATCCTGATCCCCTTCAGGCAGGTCGATCCCTGTATGGGACTGTTGCTCTGCTAACAGGCACTCTGAGGGAGGAGACGGAGATCGAGCGCTTTTTTCCTGTGACAGGGAAGCAGCGATCAATGCTGACAATCTCTCTTCCAGCCCTCCCAGAGCTGAGGAAAAAACCTCCTCTGTTACATACACAGGAGCAGGTGAACTGAGGACAGCCACAGTACCAGGTACTCCTGAGGGTGCTCTACGGTCACTAACCTCTGATTCTTCAGGGGAGACTGGTGCAGCCGAGGCATGCCCAAGATCCTCAGAGCCCGATGGAGACCCCCTATGCTTCCTGGAATTTTTAGTCCCGGAGTTTTTAGACGGCATTATTCCTAAGCCCAAAGCTGAGGTATTCCAGCCGAAATACACCACTTACTGACAATAGTCTAGCACAAATGCTGCTATAAAAACAGTTGGTGTCTACTAATGTGCCTTTCTATGGGGATGCCTGCATCAACCGCTTGCTGTATGCCTTTTTTAAATGTTGCCAGCTCTGTCTCTGCACTCCATAGCCAGCTCACAACACATAATTGTGGTTTTTAACATGCTGGGACGCCCGCACATGCGCAGAAGCGCTGCGGCGCGCACAGAGCGTCATCCCCCAAGCTCCGCCCCCTTTCCCGGCTCACCTCTATATATAGAGGCGCGTGCACGCGCACGCGCGCGGCCACATGCGCCTTCGGCGCTAATTTTGAAAAGGAAACCAGGGACAAGAGCCAGGGCCCCTTTTGCCGCAGGCCGGGGGATGGACGAGCATTGCAACATGGCAGAGGAAGCAGTTTCCCACAAGAGAACTCTCCATCTGCCTGGACTTGCTCTGATAAAAAGAAACTAGTCCACATGACAAGAAACGTTCCACAGCGGCCTCTAGTGGATTAACACAGGTACCGCAGTCTAATATATTAAATATATATATATTTTTATTTTTATTTTTTATTTTTTTCTTGACCACTATTAAAATTATTACATTTTTTAGTAGTTACAGGCATGCACAGATATTAGCGGGAATACCGTTAGGTAACAGACAGAAAGACAAATTAGGCTTGGGGGTCCCCCAATAGAACCAAGTTCCTGGGGGCCCCCACTTACCTGTTCCCCGCCGCAGGACTTTGTTTGGTCCACAGAAGCCCAAACTTCACCTATCACGGCAGGCATTGTAATTAAACCTTCAGGGACCGGGTTCCCAAGGATTCCACTCCCCTGGACCTGTATAGCACCCTGCACAGAAAACATCTTGGTCATGGGTATGACCAGAGCTCTGGATCCCAGGGTCCAGCTCTCCTAAGAGAAGCATTACAGGCAAAACCTTGCTCTTCTCTGCAAGGCCCGGGTACTGACCGTTTAGCTATGAAGCTTTTTTGGTCGGATCCGGAATAGCTTACTGAGGCCCAAAAGAACCTGTACGCAAGCTCAGTGAAAAACACATGTTTCTTCTTGGCCAACACCTTAGACACTGGCAAAAAACTGAGGTGCTCCCGGATGGGAGGGGCTTATATAGGGGAGGGTACTTCCGGTTTTGGAAGTTGCCAGTGCCAGCACCTGAAGGTATCTATATAACCCATTAGTAATGACTATGTCGCTCTGTGTCCCGTGATGTACGAGAAAGAAATATAATATAAAAGTTTATAAGGTGTAAACAACACCAACAATGTAACATAAAATCACCAATATACAATATTGAGATATTCATGCAGTCAGTATTCCAGCCAACGCGTTTGGGGACTTATTGGGGGACCCTTCATCAGGGTTATTCCAGATTGACTGACCATAGCATGTTCTAGACAGGAAATACAAAGAAAATACACATAATAGAACCATATATACATACATATCAAAATTACACATATATACATAGAACATATATTCATCATGAATGGGGGCAGGGGAAAGGAGCATCGTTGAGGACAGGACTACAGACAGCCACCTACCAACTCATTTGAAAGATTGTCACATGTGTCTCCAAGGATTGTGTCGGGCCCAAAAAGTGCATGGGGTGTGACAGTAGATAAAAAAAATGCTCCAAAGATGGGCCACGCAAGGAGTAATTGGACTGTGGCCACTTGGCTATACACTAGTGTGGCCAGGGCAGGTGTCGTGGATGTCTACAAACAAAACAATGGACAGATTATATATGCTGTTTGCTTGAGATACTTGGTATTTTAGAATAGACAATTTACTACTATCATTATCTGTCTATGGCTATATGCATGTAAGTGCACAGAGTCATGCTTGTATATAAAAAAGAATGATGCAATAAAGAAAAAAATAAATAAATACATTTTACAGAACATACAAGCTAAGCCTACTATCAAACTAGGCAGGATCACATATATATGCATAAAAATTGTATCCATTGGACTGTTTCATTATTATATAGGTAACTGTGTTTGAGCCCCACATCCTTGCATCATTCATAACATATGAATCCGCAGTGGTATGGTCAAAACAGAGTAACCTAATTGTAGAAAGGAAAAACCCCATTATCAAATGGTCCACATTGAACTAACCTTGCTCCAAAGCAGCCCAAATCAAAGTTTTGTCCAAACGCTTCCTATGCGGCCATCATATTGCATAAATAGACAGCTGATAAGAAAGTATCAGCAGCTGCCTTGAATACCGCTTGGACGGACGTGTCAAGGTCACCTGTGGCCAGGTGACAGATGCACACCGTAGGGGGACAGGAGTGCACCGCAAGGTAGTGAACCCTATGGCTGACTGCTGCGGATAGGAAACTGGGTGGTTGTGGAAAGCGGGACCAGAGGAGCACAACCGGGATCCTAACGGAAGCTAGAGCCAAGATTCCCCAGGGCGCGGAGTCTAAGACCCAGCAGGTCTTCTCCAGGGCCTCTAGTGGTGAGGATGTTATGCTGCAGGCTGGGACCAGGTCGCGGCCCCTGGAGTTTCCTAGCTCACGCCCCGTAGGATAAGGGGAAAAGAGGGGAAGCAGCAGCACAAGATATGAGAGAACCGAATAACAAGCTGAAGGTCAGGGGCCACAAGCAGACAAGGATAACGAAAGAACGAGCCGAAGGTCAAGGGTCACGAGCAGACAGGGATAGTCGGGGACAAGCCAAATATGTAACAGAGAGACAGACGTAGCACACGGCAGGCAGGAACCCAACCACACAATGCCTAACAAACACGTTGAACAGCAAAGCAGGCTTGCAGTGCACAGGTTAATATAGTGTTCTGTGATAGGGCCTGGGGTGGAGTTTGGCTGGGAGGATATTATAAAGGAAGCCAGGTGAAAGGGCTCAGGCCTCTAAGATGAACACATGGGAAGGAAGGTAAGCTGACAGACAAACACTACTGCATATCCATGACAGGACGCCAGCGCATGCGCGGTGTCCATTACCTAATTGTAAGAGGAGGGGAGGAGAGTATAGTATTCCTGTCGTTCCTGTCTAGTGCCGTGCTACACGTTATATGTGACATCATCACGGCTTGGCCGTGAGTATCCTGGGAAATGTAGGCATTGGAGAAAGGAGGATACCCTCCATTAGCTCATTAGAAGCCCGATTACCGCCCCGTCCATCGTCGACTTAGGGCACGCCCATCCCAGTCATAGGTCCGCAAAAACAGGGGGCGGACACTAGGATTAGGGACGAAACGCGTCGGGATGACTCTATTGTTGCCACATCTTTTGCACAAAGCGCTTGTTTATCAACTTAAATGTAAGTGTTCTTGCTACATTAAAATCTTGATACTTAATACAGAGTTACGCTATGTGGCCACTTTTTTCTTCCTATCCATGATATATACCCTTCCACTCTGACCTGGGATTTCCTGAACCATCATGTTCTGCGAGATCACCTGTTAATTGGCTATCTTCTTCTGTGGCATATTCCATCCTGCTGGCGTTTGGTCACTCTCGATACAGCAATTTGAGAAACACACAGGATTGTCCTGGTTCCATCGTGGTTCCACCACATAAAGTCCGTTTGACCCATTTGAGCGTATGCTTTCCTGGGTTCAAAAATTCTTGTAAGCCCCTTACCTATCGGTGGTGTTTTTTTTTCACTTCAAGTCACTTCAATAATTGTTCACTTTCAGCACTTCAATCTTGAATTTATCATTAAGTTTTGGATTGTGTCAATACTCAAGTTTGATCACTCTAAGGATAGACATTTGTGTAATTTTTGCACTTTTTGAATCTTCTACATATGGACATTTTAATTTTGCATTTATGTTGACATTTATTCATTCATTCATCATTTTTTCCTTTGTCACATTTGAGATTTGAGCACTATATTAATTTATGGTTTCTGGTATTCATTTATTTTGATTAGCGCTACACTTTCTGTTCCTAACAGAAAACCTTGAATGAATAAACTGACATTATATGCATCAAAACAATGCGGTGGGCTTGGTCTTCCCAATATTCAAGCCTATTTTCAAGCTGCTCAAATTGTCCAACTTATACTACTACTACTACTAAAGGATCTACACCTCTTTTGGTCTCTATTGAGGCATTCTTCTGTTGTCCCTTTGCCATAGGATCGCTACTGTGGCTTCCTAGCCATTTTATGCCCTCCTATATTATGTCCCACCTTATCACACTTATTAGCCACCTGGAACAGAGTGCGTCACCGCAAATCTCTATCATCCCCGCATACACCGTTGGCCCCTATTTTATACAACCCAGAGTTTCCACCTGGGCTTGCACCTGGATTGTTCCAGTGGTAGCTCAACAAAGGGTTGTTAAGGATTGGTGATTATCTTAATGGGGACCAATTATATTCCTTACAATACTTTAAAGATACGCTGCAGATGCCCCCTAGTAAAATTTTTAGATATAATCAAATTGCTTCTTTTGTCAGCTCTAAACTTAATCTATTAGTTGTGCCCCTTACAAGCAAGGGGCCTTTTGAAGGGACGGGTATCTGCGGTGTATGCCTCCCTCCACTGATCCAAATTCAAAGCTTCCTTATATGAATCACTGGGAAGGGGATCTGAATCTTACCTTTGATTTGCCTGAGTGGCAAGACATTTCTTATGCTTTATCTAAAGTTTCCATTAATACAATGCTAATTGAAGCTAATTATAAAACACTTCTACCCTAGTACTTGGTCCCTACCCTACCTGGGTGGCTAAAATACATCCATCCTCATTAGCTGATCTTTTTCAATAAAAAATATTGAAAAATTCCTTTGAGAAAAATTTCCCATCCATATCCTTTAAATTTTCTCACCATATCGGTTGAAAACAAATGTCAAATTGACCCTCTAGTTTAGAAAATTGAACAAACATTCTGAAAACAAACATTTTTGAACAAAATTGGTAGTTTTCCAATATAATTGACCCTTGTTGGACAACCAGTGGATCATCTGCTGTTGTAAAAAATACATGTCTCATACATTGTTACACAGATAACTGGTTTTTAGACATAGGAAAATCACAAGAGGAATACTTTTTGTTTTAACAGGGAATAACAAGAGGAATACTTGATCAGCCATGGCCATATAGTCATTACTGGCCACATACATTCTAATAAAGTTGTATTTAATGAAGAGCTTGAGACCTGCTTGTGATCTTTGCTCTATGGAAATCTCAATATCTAAAGACAATTGTTATTTGCCTAGAGGCCTTTACAGGGATATTATTAGAAGTTGTTTATCTTATATCAATATTCTAACATACCGTATATCACATACACGTACACAGTGACACTAACATAAACACACACACTAAAGCCAGTTTGAGTGGAAGTTAAAGCGGAAGTAAAGCTTCCTATCCTTTTCATCAAAGGAAGCTGTCATTTTAGCCTCTGTTTGTTTGATCTGCAACTGCCATGGTGCTGCATTTGTGATCCGTTATGGCACCACTCATTTGATGATCATGACAGTCTGGTTATGAGCACAAGCAAATGTAACTGTTTTTTGAAACCGTTAAATCGATGGGTTTAGTTCCACTTTAAGGCTGCTTTCACACTAGGGCGGGCATTGACGGTAAAACGGCGCTTGTTTTAGCGGCACTTTACCGTCATTTTAGCTTTGCTATTCTATGTAGCGCCGCTGCCGAACCGCTTTTCAGGCGCTTCGGCAGCTGTGCCTATTTATTTCAATGGGCAGGAGTGGTGTATACACCGCTCCTTCACTGCTCCAAAGATTCACTGCTCCAGCGCATCGCCTCAGTGTGAAAGCACTCGGGCTTTCACACTGAGACTGCAGGGGGGCTGTTTTTCAGGTGCTTTACAGGTGTCATTTTAAGCCCAAAAGTGCCTGAAAAAACCCCCAGTGTGAAACGGATCTTGCCCAACAATGTGTTTTTGTTTTATGGAGGTTGTAGGAGACAGATGGCTTTTTTGAAGCGCTTACTGTATGTAGCGGTCCTACCCCAGCTTTTCCCCTCTGTTCACGGCTGGTTCTACTCGTCTAGGGGTATCTGGGAGAAGGGGGAAAGATGCACACCACCAGCTCGGCTCTCTGATGTAGGATGCAGAGATATGAGCTAAACCATTTACCCTCGGGTCTGCGTTTTAGGCCGGAACCTCAGCTTCTCCTGTGGAGAATGACTGTCACTGTCTCTGACAGGGACGCTTAGCTTCCAGCAACACGAGTTCCACACCAAGAAAAGTCCAACACTGTTTTATTGACTTGAAACTGGTTGACTTTTAAAAGAACAGACAAGGTGTAGGGAAGAGTAGGTCCAGGCACAACTGATGAATTAAAGTTACTCCTGTTCCATTTAGTGCAAACAGGCTTGGCGCACAGTCGCTGCCACCGACCGTGAATTTGGTCACTGCCACTGACCTGGGTGAACGTTGAGGCCCCTGCCACAGGCCTTGGATGAGGCCTGCCACTGACCTGAGGAAGATGGGTCCCTGCCACAGACCATGAGAACATGAAGTACCTTCTTTAGAACAAACGACCCCTGTCAGAGGAAGACATCCATCCGGACGGTCACCAGAGGCCTCCACCGGCACATGCAAATGCTGCGCTGGCAGTACGGGGAGGTCACGTCTCCGGTCCCTTATGCCCAGGATTCAGGCACCCAATACCGGGGGCACCTTAGGAATGCTTCACCCTCACGGGGCCCAGTCGAAGGTACTGGGCTCCAGGCCTCCTGGTATAGTACCTCACCCCAGGCTGAAGGTGCCTGGGATGGAACTTGACTCCACGCGCCCAGGCCAAGGGCGCCTGGGCACAGCTGAACCGCAGCAGCCCCCAGGCCGAAGGTGCCTGGGGAATGGACCTTGTGCGCAAGATGTCCGCCCCCTTTATATCCCCTCCCAGCAGGCACAGCGGGTTCCCCGCCGCACTACTGCCGCGAGAGGACAAAAAGGGCACGGCTCTAGAATGGTAGTTCAACCCCGGTCCCAGGTGACAGCGCCACCCAGGGACCGCAGGGAACATGACACCACTCATACCTCCCACACTCCAAAGTGTCCATAAATCCCTAAAAATGAACGTATCTGAGCCATTTATAGCCCAGATACACCCCACTAAATTTAACACCCGCTACACGTATAATACATTGTATTGTTAAAACACCTCACGCAGAATGAGTGACCTCTATTTTTTTTTTTTAAACATTTTTTATTGTTACTAGATATCAAATGGTACAAATCATGACAGAAACAAACATCCCAGATTTGATCCATAAAAAGGTGTACAAAAGGACCACAGGGTATCCAAAAATGGGTACACAATATGCAAAACAGTAATAAACAGCAGCCAGATCCCAAATGACATGCATGGACCAGCTGATTCCCACCTAATCTATGAAACTAAAAGTGGAAAATTATTTCTAGAATAGAAAGTTTAGATGTATCCTGTAACCCAGAAGCATAATACAACCTATTTAACAGAAAACACACATAAAAAAACAGTCTCGTAGAGAAAAAAAACACATCAGTCCATTAGAGTGTATAAGACCCCCCAGTCCCACTGCCCAGCCATCAACCTATATTCCCTCCATGCCTACATCCCTTGTTCACCTACTGTAAACCTCAAATCAATCCACAGTTTCCATAGAATTTATCCAGAGGAACCCACGGGCCTCATGTCATTCTGTAAAATGCATTAACCATTTTATTTCCAAAGTTAAAGTTTCCCCATAAATCCATCTTCTAGCAAAAAAATTACGAACATAGAAAAAGAGAAGTCAGAGAAATAATTTTGTAGCCACATCCAACTCCTTATCCTCCATAGCTCCCAATAGGCCTAAAAGAGGGTTACATATGTTTGGAAAGCCAAAAGTATTGACTATAAACTGTGTCATTGAGGACCAGAGACGCCGCACCTTGAAACACTCCCACGCCATGTGAAAGAAGGTTTTCTCACCCAATTGATATTTTCGACACAGTGTGCCTCTTATGCATATGGAATAGACGTGCAGGTCTGATGTATGTATCTCAATTGAATCATCCTATCGGTGGAGGCAATAACTGTGGGTAGATACATGGAAAGCACCTTACTCCAATGTTCATCTGACTGCTCCAGTGCAATGGCAGACCAAAAAGCCCTAACCCTCTCAACCAGATCAGAATTACCAGGATCCAGGACCATATAATACTTGGAGACCATTTTAACATGATCTGGATCCAACAAAGCAGCTTTCAGTTTAAAATTTTATTGCTGTACACCCCCCCCCCCCCCCGCCCCAAAACTGAGCTACCGCAGTGTGGAGTAGCTGTATATATTTAAAATGCCCGGTTCTAGGAATCCCAAAAGCCCTACTAAAGTGCCCTTCTAAGTATAACTGATGAGCATATTTTATCCCTTAATGGGCTCATAAAGCTCCTCCTTCCAATTTTTTTATAAAGCTCTCCCACAGATGGATTAAACCAGGGGCACATCACCAGAATGAATGACTTTGATCAATTACCAATGAATGCATTCTAGAAGTAGCAGTATAGTGACAGATTGCATAGAATAATCCCATATCTATGGCATTTATGCTGAGTGCCTTCATTTCTTAATATACAGTACATAGAAAATATAAGTTCTTGCTTTCAAAACCGATAGGAAGGTTCAAGATGTTGTTTTGTCTAGTGCTGTATTTCATGGCAGCTGTTATCTGGGATCACCAGTGCACTGTCCTTGAACAGATCATGTTTCCCTGCAGGCTAGTACTAGAATAAGAAAGTGACCTACACATTTTCACTATATCACTAAATGTGCATAAAATGTAAATATGTTTCCGTTTTTATGTAAGTATATGAATAAAACAGATGAGAAACTTAAGCAGATCATCTTGTAGTAATTCAGATTCTCTCATCACTTCTGGGGCAGGAGGTTTGATAAAGGGGGAGTTATTAGTTTAAATTGGTAGCTAAATGTCTACCTGTACGTCGTATATATGTATATATCTTCATTAGTTAGTGTTCTGTTTCTCTGGTCTGTCTGTTTCACCCAAGGTCAGGAAAAAGGGCAATGACTAATATTTTAAAGGGGAAAAAAAATTAAAGCAAATGGAAAACTAGGTTTGTTTATAAACATTCTTCATATATAGCGAGTTACATATGTTCCATTTCTTTTTGGATGTACTTTTTTAGAATACATTTTTATTAAAGTTGGTGTAGTCTAGTAGTTTGCAGTAGCTCACGCTTAAAGTGACTCTAAACTCAAAAAGTCCAACATCTACCCTAGAAGATATATTTTGTCCATTGCACTCCTTACAGGCTCGCCCACATGTAGTGTGCTGAAGTGAGTTGGTGGATGGCACCACAATAAGGGGCGTATTGGCCTCGAGGCAAACAAGGCGTTTGCCTGGGGCTGCATTTTTTTATTTTTTTATTTTCCATACAAATTAAGGGAATCCTTTGGGGACGCCCAGGTTACCAGAACTAGTGTCACCATTGGAAAATTTCTCATCCCTTTTTTTGTTTTGTTTTTTAGCCCTCGTTTACATTGGAGCAACTTGTCATGCGATTTAACAGGTCAAATCGCATGACAAGTTGCATCTTATCACCGGCAATCGCACTGCTCAAATTGGTGCGACATCGACTTTGCGGTGCTGTATCGATTTCTAAAAAATAGTTCCTGCACTACTTTTGGTGATTTCAGGTTTGGCTTGCATGGACAGATGTCTTCTCTTATGAGCCATATTTAGACCCCAACATATACAAAAGGCCATTGTCATTGTGGGTTTTATCAAAAGTGGGTTGTGGGTATTTTTAAAAACATAAATATTATTTATTATTTTTATGAGCAAATTTTAGAAAACAAGTGTTTGGTGCCCTAGCAGTCTTGTGTGTTCTGATGCCTGTGTTGCATTTTGTTTGTTTCTGCTACATGAATGTTCTGGGGCCTTTTGGTATGCTTAGAGATATGTGAACAATGTTCCCATATAATATGATGCAGTAAGCCATGTTCAGCCAGATAAAATGACAAGTGCTGCATTAAAAGATTAATTATTATTAATCTGAACTTTTTAAACAAGTGATAAACTGTTCAAAACCTTTTTGTTATGGCTTCTTGCTTTTGTTAGTCATTTAAAATGGTTGTAAACCCTTACACACATTTTGCTACAGGTAAGCCTATAATAAGGCTTACCTGTAGCTACCCTGGATATCTCCTAAACCTGTGCCGTTACCGGCGGCGCAGGCGCGGGAGTGACGTCATCGCGGCCCGGCCAATCACAGCGCCGGAGCCACGATACCTGGAAGTAACCCCCGGGAGTGATGTCGCCGGCCAGTGCTGTGTACGGGCACCGCAGCAAGGGCTTCGATCTCAGGTGAGTATTACATAATGAGCTAGTATGCTATGCGTACTAGCTCATTATGCCTTTGTCTTGCAGGTGTTCATTTTTGTTTTTTTTAAAGTGGGTTTACAACAACTTTACTAAAGCTATTTGGACACTAGCTGAAAGACACGTGTCTTGTAAGCCAGTCCATGGGACCTACTGATACAGACACAGATTCTATGTTTGATACAAATAGAAAAAAAAATACTTTACTTTAACGTACATCATGGGACACAGAGCCTTAAGTATTTACTTAATGGGTTATAGGCCACCTTCAGGTGTTGACACTGGTAAACCCAATTAAAGTAAGTTTACTCCCTATATAACCCCTCCTCCTTCCAGGAGCACATCAGTTTTTTCACCAGTGTCTAAGGTATTGGTCACGAGTGAAGAGGTGCTCTGAAGAGCTCCAGGAGGGATCCGCGCTGGTTTTAAATGCCTCCATAAAAAGAAGCCAGATCCATTCAAAGTGCCACTGAGGCCTAAGTGGATGGTACCTGGGACCTCGTATCCGAAGCACAAGGTTTTGCCTGTAACGCCTCTCATTGTAGGGCAGGAACCCAGGGCTTAGGTCTTGTTACATTACCTAAAGCTTCCTGATGGGGTGCTTATACATGGCCCAAGGCAGTTGGAACCCTGTTTTTAGGGACCCAGTCCTTGAAGGTTTGCTAAACACAGCCTGCCGTGCTGGGTGAAAGTTGGATTTCTGTTAAATCAGCTAAATCCTGCGGCGAGTACAAGGTAAGAGAAGAAATGTAGGTATTAAAAATATCTATGTATTTCTTCCATTAAAAGGAAAAAATGTTGTCATGCCTTAAAATCTCCACTAGATGGAGTCTATGCACTTACCTTACTGTTGTCTTCACTATAGCTCAGTCCGTGTCAAGCTGCATAGCGTGTGGAGAGAAATTTTGCAAGGTAAAACAGATCTGCAAAAAATTTTCTTCCTCCCCCTGATGGGACCAGAGGGTTACGTGGACAGCAGCGCTGCACCCCCCCTTACATTACCCCCCTCCCCCCGCCGTGGGGGATGCGGAGGTCCCGCTATTTCTCTTGTCATCCATGGACTGACTCAGCGTGTCTTATACACCTTTACACGTGGGTTATGTCCCTGCTTGCAGGAGAAGACCTAGGCAGAATGTGAGATGTTATACATACATTCTAAACAGCCAGAGCTGAACAGCCCCACCCAGGGGGGCGGTCCCTCCGGGCATAACCCTCCCACTGCAGTCAGCAGACCTCAGTTTTTTTCTGCCTAGCAGAAGGAGAAGACGTGGCTCTCTCAGGAGCCAGTCTCCTGACCTATTTTTATTCTTTTGGAAATTTTTTTCCTATTTTTTTTTTTTTTTTTTTTTTTGAGATCTTCTATCAACTGTCGGCTGGGCAACAGGTTGGGTACAAGATATCCTCGTAGTCTTCCCTGTCCGACCATCGAGCGTGCTGATCCTCGCCTTGTGTGCGTGAGACTCAGTTCACGACATGCCCCACGACTCCAGGGGTGGCCGGTGGGCTTCCAGCTCCGCGGTCCTCTCAAGATAGAACAGTCCGGCTGTATCTTTCGCGGTGGACCGGGCCGACAGCTACTCAGTACCGCACTGTGATAGTTCTGTCAGAAACACACCAGCGGGTCCCTCAGGGGACGGGTAAGTAGTCTCTCCTGGCTGCAGGTGAGTACATGCTGTGTGTTTCTTGTGTGGGGGATTTCCCTGTCTCCCCCTGTGTTTTTAATGTCACTCTCTGTTCACTAGTGCTGGCGCTGTACTATAGGGGGTGCCTGGGGGCCATACTGTCCTGGGGGGGGGGCTCATGCTGCTCTGCACTCGCTGGGGCTGTTTTGTTTTTGGAGGTGAGGGGCCTGGGCGCCGTTCGGCGCCATGTTTTGTGTGTGTGCTGGTTTTTACATTGGCGGCCATCTTGCCGGGGCCCGCCGGAGCACATTGCGGCGGCCATTTTCTTGTAGCCGCACGTCTTTTCTGGCACTAGTTTGGCCTCTAGCGCCGCTGGAAACGGCGCGAATCTCCTCACACTCTCTCCTCTCAGCTCACTCACGCTGAGCAGCGCGGCGCAGTGAGACAGAGCGGCGGAACCGAGCGGTCCTGGTCAGGTTGGTGGGTTCCCTGGGCATTCCCCTACTTCAGTCAGCATGGCCTGTGGGTGGTCTGAGAGGGACATTATGGAGTCAGAGTCACCAGCTTCTCCTAACATGCCAGAGGCAGCAGCCAGTGCTCCAGCACCTGCGGTCCCTATGGACCAGTTGTCGGCAGTCCTGGAATCATTTCTGACCAGGATGGAAGCTGTGTGTGAGCACAAGGGAGCAAAAAAGCGCCCTCTCCCCACTTTATCTCCACAAGGGGAGTGCTCTGCTTCAGATATGGGCCTAGTTATTGCTGCTCAGGACCCTAGCTCTGAATATTTGGATGGTTTTGAACAGGACATTCCTTGTGAGGAAGACTCCAGTTCTGAGTCAGTAAATGACAGGGCGCTTGTTAGTGAACTCATTGATGCTGTGAGGGACACTCTCAAGCTAGATGCTGCGACCGCAGAACCTCAGGCGGATACAGTCTCCTTTGGTTCTTTTAAGACCAAGCCTTCTAAAAAGGTTTTTCCATATGTACCTTTCTTTGACCAGCTCATTGACCAGGTCTGGGAAAAGCCGCAGAAGACTTTTATGGTCCCGCGGCGTTTGTCTATTAGATACCCCTTTGAAGACGCCCTGCTTAAAAAGTGGGCTTCTCCCCCGGTGGTCGACCCTCCAGTCGCCCGTTTAAACAAGGCCACCACTCTCCCGATGGAGGGGACTCCTGCGTTTAAGGACCCCACTGACAGGAGGTCAGAAGTGGTGAGTAGAGCCATGTTCGCCTTGTTGGGATCCGCCCTACGGCCCGTAGTAGCGGCGACCCTTGTGTCTCAGACACTCACGGAATGGGCAAAAATTTTGCACCAAACTGTGCAGGAGTATAACCTTCCTCCAGACACTATTGCTCTGGCCCACCAGATGGTGCAGGGTCTGATATATGTGTGCGACGCCACGTTGGACGCGGCCCCTTTAATATCCAGGGCCTCTGTCTCGGCGGTGGTATTGCGTCGTCTCATCTGTTTGAAATGCTGGTCTGCTGACCTAGCCTCTAAGAAGCTCCTGACGGATCTACCTTTTAAGGGTGGTAGACTTTTTGGTGCTGCTCTGGATGACATCATCAAGGATGTCACAGGAGGTAAAAGCACTCTCCTTCCTCAAACTATCAAGGGTAAGGAGGCCCGACGTAAACCGGGTCCTTCCTTTCCAGCAAAAAAGGGTTTTTTTCGTCCGTCAGAGTCCACGGGTAAGCCATCCCAGACTGACAACAGTGCGGCTGGCGGGCACAAGCGCCCCTGGGTGCGTAAGCCGAACAAGCCGGCTCCCAAGCCCGCCTCCGCGTGAAGTCTTGCCCCCGCCCGTCTCTGGGGTGGGGGGACGACTTCGCAGGTTCACGGATCGGTGGACCTCCCGGATCTCCGACCGGTGGGTGTGCGAGGTGGTCACCTCAGGATACAGAGTTCCGCTCCTGGCCCCCAGACAGATTCTTTCCCTCAAATCTCCCTCTCCTTCCTGCCCGTCGGGCTGCCCTCTTGGGGGCTGTACAGGATTTGATCGGGTCCGGAGTAATTGTGCCGGTTCCGTCCCAGGAGAGGTTTCAGGGGTTCTACTCGAATCTGTTTGTTGTTCCAAAAAAGGACGGGGTTCGGCCGATCCTGGACCTCAAGGCCCTGAATGCCTTCGTGAAGGTGCAAAAATTCCGCATGGAATCCATTCGCATGGTGGTCGCTACACTCCGTCAAGGGGATTTTCTGGCATCCTTGGACATCAAGGACGCCTACTTGCATGTTCCGATCTGCGCAAGCCACCAGAAGTTTCTGCGCTTTGCGGTCGGCGAAGTCCACTATCAATTTGTGGCTCTTCCCTTCGGCCTGGCCTCGGCACCGAGGGTGTTAACCAAGGTGCTTGCCCCGGTCCTAGCTTTGCTGAGACAGCGAGGCATTGCTATCGCGGGCTATCTGGACGATTTCCTTCTAAGAGCAGACAGTGGCTCAGAATTGGAAGAAAGTGTGACTATCGTCAGTCAGACCCTCAGGGAGTTTGGGTGGCTCCTGAACGTTCAGAAGTCGGTTCTAGTCCCGACTCAGCGTCTGGAGTATCTAGGTCTGATTCTGGACTCCTTGGAAGCAAGAGTCTTCCTACCTCCAGACAAACTACTGACACTTCAGTCTGCAGTACGGGTGCTGACGTCCCGAAAATGGTCGTCAATCCGCTTTTGCATGAGAGTCCTGGGACTCATGGTGGCCTCCTTCGAGGCCGTTCCTTATGCCCAAGCGCACACCAGGGCCTTACAGAAAGAGATCTTGTCCACTTGGGACAAATCCCAGTTGTCCTTGGATCTTCAGATCCAGGTGAGTCACCTGGTCAGGGCGTCCCTGACGTGGTGGTTGAGGTCCCCGGCTCTTCGGTCCGGGAAGTCGTTCCTCCCCATCCAATGGACGGTGATCACGACGGACGCCAGCCTGACGGGCTGGGGGGGAGTCTGGGGAGTCCTGTCGGCCCAAGGGCTTTGGACTCCGGACGAAGCCCTCTTACCGATCAATGTGCTGGAGATACGGGCAATCAGACTGTGCCTCTCCTCATGGTCGGAGAAACTACAGGGTCACTCCATCAGGATACAATCGGACAACGCCACAGCAGTGGCATATGTCAACCATCAAGGGGGGACTCGGAGCTCAGCTGCGGCTTCCGAGGTCGCCCGCATCCTGAGGTGGGCCGAAAGAAGCGTGCCGGCTCTGTCGGCCGTCTACATTCCGGGCGTAGACAATTGGCAGGCGGACTATCTAAGTCGCCAGACGCTGGACCAGGGGGAGTGGTCCTTGCACCCGGAGGTCTTTCAACTTCTTTGCAGACGGTGGGGCACGCCGGATGTGGACCTGATGGCTTCTCGACTCAATCGCAAGGTGTCGAGGTTTGTGGCCAGATCCAGGGATCCCTGGGCGGATGCCTCGGATGCGTTGGTGGCCCCATGGGGTCAGTATCGCCTGATATACGTTTATCCTCCGCTGCAGTTGCTCCCTCGCCTGCTCCGCAGGGTAGCGACCGAGGGAATTCCGGTGATCCTCATTGCTCCGGATTGGCCTCGGCGTCACTGGTACGCCGATCTGGTACGTCTCGTCGCAGACGTTCCCTGGCGGTTACCGATACGGGGGGACCTTCTGTCTCAAGGTCCTATATTTCATCCTGCTTTACAGTCTCTGGTTTTAACGGCATGGTTATTGAAAGCCAGGTGCTGAGAGACCGAGGTCTCTCGGATTCGGTCATTTCGACCATGTTAAGGGCACGGAAGTCTTCCTCCAGAAGGATCTATCACCGTACTTGGAGAGCTTACATCGCCATGTGCGAAGAGCTGGACTGGCGCCCACGAACGTATTCCGTTCCCAGAATCCTGCATTTTCTGCAGCGTGGCGTGACCCAAAAGCTCGCTTTGAGTACCATTAAGGGTCAGATTTCGGCCTTGGCCATCTTCTTTCAGCGACCGCTGGCGGGTCATCCCTTGGTTAGCACCTTTGTGCAGGGGGTTCGCCATGTGCTCCCCCCTGTCAAGCCTCCTCTCCCCCCGTGGGATCTGAATTTGGTGCTCTCGGTCCTCCAGGAACCTCCCTTTGAAAATATTAGAGATATTCCCCTCTTGACTTTGTCTCAGAAGGTGGCCTTCTTGGTGGCCAATACTTCAATTAGACGAGTGTCTGAATTGGCGGCCTTGTCCTGCAAGTCGCCCTTTTTGATCATCCATAAGGATAAGGCGGTGTTACGTCCGCGACCTTCCTTTCTGCCAAAGGTGGTCTCGGCTTTCCACTTAAACGAGGACATTGTCCTCCCGTCCTTGTGTCCTCACCCATCGCATCCCAGAGAGTTTGCGCTACACACTTTGGATGTGGTACGAGCCTTGCGGGTGTACCTGTCTGCTACTGCTTCTATTCGGAAGTCTGACTCACTATTTGTGGCTGTCTCTGGGCCAAAACAGGGCCAAGCGGTTTCGTCTGCCACCATTTCTAGGTGGATCAGACAAACCGTCATTCAAGCTTATGCTCTCAAGGGGCGGGCGCCTCCCTTTCCGGTTACGGCACATTCCACCAGGGCAATTGGTGCTTCCTGGGCTTTCCGACATCAAGCGTCGGTTGCACAAGTGTGCAAGGCGGCGACCTGGTCGTCTGTTCATACCTTTTCTAAGTTTTATAAGGTTGATGTGGCTGCATCTTCGGATGCTTCCTTCGGCCGCAAGGTGTTGCAGGCCGCTGTTTGATGTTGCAACTCCTCCGTTGAGGAGCTCTGCCTTGTTTGGAGTGAAGTTTTTGGTTTTCCATTTATACTGCTCCCATCCCTCTTGACACTGCTTTGGGACATCCCACGTGTAAAGGTGTATAAGACACGCTGTGTCAGTCCATGGATGACAAGAGAAAATAGGATTTTTGTACTCACCGTAAAATCCGTTTCTCTGGCATCCATGGACTGACACAGCACCCACCCTTCTTTTTAAGTTTGTACTGCTTTGTTACGAACTGAGGTCTGCTGACTGCAGTGGGAGGGTTATGCCCGGAGGGACCGCCCCCCTGGGCGGGGCTGTTCAGCTCTGGCTGTTTAGAATGTATGTATAACATCTCACATTCTGCCTAGGTCTTCTCCTGCAAGCAGGGACATAACCCACGTGTAAAGGTGTATAAGACACGCTGTGTCAGTCCATGGATGCCAGAGAAACGGATTTTACGGTGAGTACAAAAATCCTATTTTTACCGCTAAAACTTGTTACTGGCTGTAGTGTTTTTCATGTCTGTGCCTCACTGCAGGAGTCTCTGCCTCCCCTCCTCCCCTCGTGTTAGGTCTGGGACCCGAAAAACGCAGCGCTCAGGCGCAGGAAACATTTTAAATATAAAAGGAACGGAATTTTTTTGGAGGGGGCGGGGCCTAAACACAGGTGCCGTGAAACGTCCACGAGGACGCACGCCAGGCTAAAAGCAGATAAAAGACAGCGGTGTCAGTCTCTCCTCAGCTGTTGAGGAGGAAACAAGCTGCCTGCACACAGGGACACACGAGCTGTGGGACACGTATGGGTTACAAACTGGCATTCCTGACTCAGAATGGACACTCTTTTTCCAGCACTAGGCTGAACTTTATAGCGGCTTTAAAAGTCATGACTATTTTCAGCGATTTAGTGCAAATTGTATAGCGCCTGTTTTTTGTACTTAGGACTATGCCTACCAAAGAAGACACCACAAAAGCCAAAAAAGCAAGGATTTCACCCCCAGGCATTGGGATCTCAAGCTGTATTTCCACGCTGTCATTCTCGCATGAATTCCCAATTATGGCAACGCAGGGTGAGCCATTGGAACAAATAGATGGTGCAGCTGCCTCTCAAATCTCAGCACTTCTATACGTGAATGAAGATGCCCTCTCCTCCTCCCTCCTGGGTTTGGAAGAAAGATTAGCGGCTTTAATCGCATCCTCCATTCAGATGGATAGGAAACGTACTAGGTCCCCTTCCCCCACTTCAGCTTTGCAAGGGGAACATGAGGTGTTACCCTCAATCGATCAGGAAGAAAAACAAACCGATGATTCCTCTATAGTGGAGACAACGGTAGATGAACATTTTTCAGCTTCTCAAACTAAGAAATTGCTGATACAATCTCTTACAGAAATGGTTCGCTCCACCTTCATGCTGGCTCTAACAGAGTCTCATGAAAACTCGGCCTCTTCCTTAGGTTCTTTAAAACCTTCCCATCCTTTGCATGTGTTTCCAGCACATGCATTACTAGAACAGCTTATTTTTCCTGAATGGGATCACCCGGATAAGCATTTTCTCCCTCCTAAGAGGTTTGCAATTCGCTATCCTCTGGAGGAGAAATTCTCCAAAAAGTGGAAAGTACCAGCAATTGACGCTGCGATTTCCAATGTGAATAATAACTTAACTTGTTCTGTAGACAATGCACAGATGCTTAAGGATCCAACAGATAAGAAGTTGGAATCCCTGCTAAAATCTGCCTTTTCCATAGCAGGTGCCGTCACTCAGCCCGCAGTCGCCGCGATAGGCGTCTGCCAATCCCTAAAGGACCAATTTAAATTGGCCCTTGGAGAACTTCCTACACAACAAGCTCGGGATTTGGCTGAACTACCTAAGGCATTATGTTTTGCCATAGATGCCATTAAAGATTCTATTCACCAGGCATCCCGCCTTACGCTTATGCTTGTACATATGCGTAAAATTCTGTAGTTGAAAAATTGGTCGGCCGAAACACCATGTAAAAACCTCCTAACTGGGTTCCCCTTTCAGGGGGAGCGACTATTTGGAGAAAACTTGGATAAATATATCAAGACAATTTCTACTGGGAAAAGTACTCTTTTACCAGTCAAAAGAAAATATAAACGCCCTTCATTTAAACTGGCTCTTTCCCCCGCGCCAGGGCCTTCCACCTCTAGGCAGTGGCAACAGCCTCCGCCATCAGATTCTAGAGGAAAACCTCAAGGTCAGACCCAGGCTCAAAAGAAGCCCTGGGGTAGGAAATCTGCAAAACAGAATCCTAAAGCCTCATCATGAAGAGGCAACCCCCCTCACCAAAGTGGGGGGAAGACTTCTGCAATTTTCAGAAGTCTGGACAAAGGAAATTCAGGACAGATGGGTCATCTATACGGTAACGCTGGGGTACAACCTGGAATTTCGAGACTTTCCACCGTCTCGTTTCCTAAGATCAAGCATTCCCAAAGATCCAGAGAACAAATAATCCCTGTTTCAGGCACTAGACCGATTAATAGCTCAAGGGGTCCCAGATCCCCATAAAGGAGCAAGGTCATGGGTTTTTTTCAAATCTTTTCATGGTACCAAAACCAAACGGAGATGTCAGACCCATTCTAGATCTAAGAAAGCTAAATCAATTCCTGAAGATCCACTCCTTTCGCATGGAGACAATCAGGTCGATAGTTTCTATCGTTCTAGGAGGAGAACTTCTGGCGTCAATCGACATCAGGGATGCATATCTGCATGCCCCTATATTTCATGCTCATCAAACATTTCTGCGGTTCGAGTTGGAACAGCAGCATTTACAATTTGTAGCCCTGCCCTTCGGGCTAGCCACAGCACCCCGGGTGTTCACCAAAGTGCCGGCCCCACCTCTAGCCAGGTTAAGGGCACAGGGCATAACAGTCATAGCATATCTAGACAATCTATTACTTAATCAGTGACTCGTTTGGAACAAAGTGTACGCACTACAACCAACTATAGGAAAAGTTTGGGTTGGATTCTCAACCTAGAGAAATCTTCCTTAATACCCCTAAAAAAGGCTGGAGTACTTGGGTTTGATCATAGACACAGCCCAGGAAAGGGTGTTGTTGCGTCATGCAAAGATCAACTCCATAAGAGAGCTGGTGTGGAGGGTCAGGTCAAATGGCAATCCCTCCATTCGCCTCTGCATGAGGTTGCTAGGAACCACAGTGGTTTCATTCGAAGCAGTTCCCTATGCCCAGTTCCATTCAATTCTGTTGAAAAACAGTATCCTGTCTGCTTGGAATAAGACAATTTAAGCTTTAGACTTACCAATGCAGCTGTCCCCAAGAGTGGCCCAAAGCCTCACTTGGTGGTTACTAGCCCAGAATCTACTGAAAGGAAAATCCTTCAGACCAGTCTTCTGAAAAGTAGTAACGACGGATGCCAGCCTTTCAGGCTGGGGAGCAGTAATAGAAAAGACAACTGTCCAAGGACAAAAATCTTCCCCATTAATATCTTAGAGATTCGGGCAGTACGTCTGACTTTAATTC
This sequence comes from Rana muscosa, assembly GCA_029206835.1. Classification (NCBI taxonomy): domain Eukaryota; kingdom Metazoa; phylum Chordata; class Amphibia; order Anura; family Ranidae; genus Rana; species Rana muscosa. The sequence goes on along the minus strand of CM055117.1, from coordinate 892,455,540 downwards.
AATCCGACAATGCCACAGCTGTGGCCTATATCAATCACCAAGGGGGCACCAAAGTCTCAGAGAGAGGTAAACCATATTCTAACTTGAGCAGAAAGGAATGTTCCATGCCTCTCTGCAATCTTCATTCCGGGAGTAGAGAATTGGCAGGCGGACTAATTGAGTCGCCAGCAGTTATTCCCAGGGGAATGGTCTCTTCACCCCGACATATTTCGGGCTGTTTGCCAAAGATGGGGGACTCCGGACGTGGATCTTCTAGCATCCAGGTTCAACACGAAGTTGGTCAACTTTGTGGCCAGAACAAGGGATCCATTCGCATTTGGAATGGATGCGTTGGTGACACCATTGGATCAGTTCTCACTGATCTATGCATTCCCCCCCTATTCAGTTGCTGCCTCGACTTCTTTGCAGGATGAAGCTGGAAAGAAAGCCGATAATCCTGGTGGCACCAGCATGACCCAGAAGGTCATGGTACGCAGAAATCGTAAAGATGGCAGTGGTGGCCCATGGTCCCTCCCACTATGGCCAGATTTGCTCTCACAGGGACTGATATTCCATCCTTCCTTACGGTCTCTAAATTTAACGGCTTGGCTATTGAAACCCACATTCTAAAGAAACGTGGGCTTTCCGGGTCAGTTCTCTCTACCCTGATTAATGCTAGGAAGCCAGCTTCCAGAACTATATATTATGGAGTCTGGAAGGCTTATGTTTCCTGGTGTGAATCCAAGGGTTGGCACCCTCGGAGATATATCGTAGGCAGAATTCTTGCCTTTCTACAATTAGGGGTAGAAATAAAATTGGCTTGAAGTACTATTAAAGGCAAAATCTCAGCTATATCTGTCTTATTTCAAAGACCACTTGCTACTCATTCTTTAGTCCAGGGCTTTATACAAGGGTTGACGCGGCTTAATCCGTCCGTCAAACCTCCCTTGAACCCTTGGGACTTAAACTTAGTTTTGTCTGTGTTACAAAAACAGCCATTTGAACCAATACAACATATTCCCCTAGTCCTTCTGACAAGGAAGTTGGTATTTTTGGTTGCTATATCCTCAGCAAGGAGGGATTTTGGAATTGGCTGCTCTTTCTTGTAAAGAGCCATATTTGATTTTTCATAAGGACAGAGTGGTGTTACGCCCTTGTCCGGGCTTTTTGCCAAAAGTAATTTCAGGTTTTCACCTGAACCAAGATATTGTCCTGCCATTGTTTTTTCCAAAACCATGTTCCAGGGAAGAAAAGTCACTACATTGTCTTGATGTGGTTAGATCAGTGAAAATCTATTTAAAGAAAACTGCTCAGATTCGTAAGACTGATGTCTTATTTATTCTGCCGGAGGGTCCTAAAAAAGGACAGGCAGCGTTTGAAATCCACTGTGCCAAGTGGATTGGGCAAGTGATAATTCAAACTTCTGATTTAAGGGGTAAAATTCCCAAGTTTCAAGTTAAGGCGCATTCTACCAGGTCGGTTAGTGCTTCTTGGGCAGTGCGTCATCAGGCCTCCATGGCTCAGATCTGTAAGGCCACAACTTTGTCTTCAGTGCATACATTCACAAAGTTTTATCAGGTGGATGTAAGGAGGTATGAGGATATCTATCAGGGAATTGGTAGACCAGACTGTGTGACTGCACAGAGGAGACCAAAAACGCATATAAGTGAAAGAAAAAGGTATTCATTAAAAAGGTGACAAACAAGTGAAAACAACCAGTGCACAACCAACAACAAATAGTATATACAAATCAAGGGGAGATACCGTAATCGTAAACAATGCCAGGCCGAGGTCAAACACCAGGGGATATCAGCAGATGGGTAAGGACGGGAACACAACAGGACAGGGAGAGGATGGATGGACAGGCTGCAGGGCAGGGATCCAAGGTCAACAGGTAACAGGAGGGGCAGGTCCAGGATGAGCTCGGGATAGGGAACGGATCGGATCAGGTCAGGTCAGGTTGGGTCAGATGCAGGCTCGGGGTCAGGATAGCAGGCTCAAGGTCAGGAAGAGAGATACCAAGGCAAGCACGTGAGGGCTTGCCGGGTATTTGTAAGACTGAGTTAATTGTCCTCAGGTAACACCTGAGCGCTGGAGGTGCTGCCTGCCCCACACTGCCGGAATACACCCGCTGGTGGACACTGTTACTATGGCCCATGAATCTAACAGCGCCGCCAGCAGGTGAAATCCCCAACACAGATCCAGGCTGCACAAAGACACCTGCTTGCGGGAACCGGCACTGCGATCCACGGGACCACCAGCGCCACCAACGGGTGAACCCCTTCCTGACAATATCGCCTTTGGGCGCAGTGTGCTGCAAGCAGCAGTATAGATCCTCAAGTCTGAGGGTACCCTGCAGGTTGTTTCTCCCACCCCTCAAGTGGCATTGCTATGGGACGTCCCATTAAGTAAATACTTAAGGCTCTGTGTCCCCTGATGTACGATAAAGAAAATAGGATTTTTATAACAGCTTACCTGTAAAATCATTTTCTTGGAGTACATCATGGAACACAGAGGTCCCTCTCCACTTTTTTGGGATTTAGGTATATTGCTTTGCCTCAAAAATGATGTGCTCCTGGAAGGAGGAGGGGTTATATAGGGAGTAAACTTCCTTTAATTGGGTTTACCAGTGTCAACACCTGAAGGTGGCCTATAACCCATTAAGTAAATACTTAGGGCTCTGTGTCCCATGATGTACTCCAAGAAAAGGATTTTACAGGTAAGCTGTTATAAAAATCCTATTTTATCAAGAGGTCTCTTCTTTTTCTGAAGAAGCTTTTAATTGGCCAGATATCTTCCCCACCAAAATACCAAGCCTAACACCACATTCAATAATTTCCACTTTTGACCCTACTGTCACAGAGGAAGCTGCTAAGCTTTTTCCTGACACCCACCTACGGCCTCGACCCCCATTCCCTGACAACAACTTCACTCATACTTGCTGTATTTTACACTCTGTAATTCACATCTTCAATATTTCAATCTGTACTACCACTCCAAACCATGCATTCATCATCCCCATGCTTAAAGAACCCTTGCTATATCCCACCAGTCTGAACAACCACAGACCCATTTCCTTGCTCCCGGTTACCTCCAAATGTCTAGAATTCCTAGGCTACAATTGTCTTAGCTGCTACCTCACTGACAACAACCTTCTCGTCCCCTTTTTAATCTGGCTTTTATTTGCAACACCCCACAGAAACTGCCCTCCTAAAACTTACTAACAACTTACTAACTGCTAAAACCAATGGCTACTATTCCATACTTGTACTATTGGAGCTTTCTGCTGCCTTTGACACTGTTAACTACCCACTCTTTGAGAAAAAATAAAATAAAAATCCTACTCCCTTGGTCTCATAGACTCTTAGCTGGTTTTCCTACTTATCTAGGTGCTTATTAAGTGCCACCTACAACTCTATCTCCTTCTCTCCTCTTGCTCCTTCTATGCAATTCCCCCAAGACTCTGTTGATATCTACACCTCCTCTCTTGGTCCGTTGATAGCCTCCAGCACCATCTATATGTTGACAACACCCAAATCTATCTCTACTCCTCAGCTAACCTTTTCAGTCTCCTTTGCATCACTAACTAACACTAACCGATTGACGTATTAATATAATTGTAACTGCTTCATCAAATATAATCTTTCAAAAACTGAACTCCTAATATTTCCTCCTCCTGCTTTCCATCCAGACTTTTCTATAGAGTCCCCTCATGTCAAGGTGCTAGATGTAATCCTAGACTCTGACCTATCACTGTCCAATTTGTACTGCTGTAACCTTTGTAAACATCTCCAAATTTTCTCCTTTTGATGACACCACCAAGCTACTAACTCCCTGCCTTGTTATCTCCTGCTTTGACGATTGCAACTCTCTCCTGGTTGGCCTGCCATTGCACAGGTTATCCTCCCTTCAGTATATCATGAATGCTGCTGCCATACTTCTCCACCTTACAAGTCATTCAATGTCTTCCACCCCTCTCTGACAATCCCTCCACTGGCTTCCACTCACCCAACAAATAAAGTCAATTTACTAACAACCAAAAAGACATCCACAACTCTGCCTCCGGCTACATCCCTATCAAAATATCATCCAAACTGTCCTCTTCACTTATCCCAAGACTACCTGCTTTGTAGCTCCTCCTCATATACTTGCCTCCAGGATTTCCCTAGAGACTTTCTTATCCTCTGGAGCTCCCTATCCAGTTTCCTCTCTATCTCCTACTCTGTCTTCCTTTTAGGCGATCTCCGAAAGCTCATCTTATTAGGGAAGTCTTTCCCACCACCCCCTAAAAACTGTACTTTTACTTTCTCCATCAGCATCTCTCACAGTTATTACCTTTTTATATCACTTGCTCTTCCCTTTTAGAATGTAAGCTCTCACAAGTGGGCCCATCTGCCCCTCTTGTATTGAATTGTATTGTAACCAATGTCTCACTTTTTATTTTTTAAAGCGCTACTCAAACTATTGGCGCTATATATAACACATGTAATAATATTAATATATAGCAGATAATAGTATACGCATGAAAGGCCAATCTTATTGATTACCAAAATGTAATAATATTGATTATTGGTTTGATACAATCAAGTATGTTTCAAGGTAGTTGTAGTAGTTGGTGAGCTCTATAAACATGCACTTTAATCATTCTGGAAATTATAGAATTAATTCTTATTATATTTCTCACCAGGAATGAATGCAGCTGTACGAGCAGTGGTGAGAGTGGGCATCTACACTGGTGCCAAAGTGTACTTTGTACATGAGGTGTGTATGCTAGTGTCGTGGGAACAGTGTGTATAGTTTTATTTTTAATTAAAAAAAAATAATGTTTGTAAACTGGAAGCTTCAAAGTACAGTTGTTCACAATTTTTTCAGGGTTACCAAGGACTGGTCGATGGAGGTGACAACATTCGGGAAGCCACCTGGGAAAGTGTGTCAATGATGCTGCAGTTGGTAAGTTAGTGAATACTTGAATTTTCTGCAAGCAAATGACAGGCAGGCTATTAAAAAATGTTTATATCCAAATAAAAACTAATATTTAAAGCAGTTATGTAGATATGTGGCTATGGAGGGAACAAAAACAACTGTATGTCATTTAGTGTGACACCCGTTTAGCTGTTCGCATCTTTTTAACTGGTACAGTGATCCTGGTTTATGTAAACTGGAGCAAAAGTTGGATTGTTGCCTTCTAGCATCAAATTTAGTACTTTGTTCTTTTTATTGAAAAGTAAAACTTGAAGGGTTGTAGTACCCTAGGTGGAGAAAGAAGCCGTCTCCCCAAGCCCCATATTTACAAAAAATGTGTGCGATTGCAGCGTCAGGACCCAGGACATCCACTAGGCTGTAAACATCCAGCATCATGTGCCTGCCGACACTAGCTCACAGAAGCTGGCGGAGGGAGAGAGTCCTCTACCAGCTTCTGTGTTATTTGACAAGCGGGAGAGGACAGGGCTGCAAAAGGTGGCAGAACTCCGTTCCGGCAGAAAAAAAAGCCCTGCTTATAACAAACATTCAATGACAACAATAAAACTATTGTAATTATTGTAAATATGTGATTATTGGTAATATTGTAAAAATATTTGTGCATATTGTAAAAATGTAAATGGCACCATGGATGGTTTTTAAGTAGAAAGTAATTTCTATTTTTTTTGTCTGGTTTATAACTTCTGTATGTGCTACAGATTAGTATTTTTTTTTTTTAAAGTAAACTATAAGGACACATTCACACCTACATGTTGCATTTGCATATGTGCTGCAACACAAGCACATAGGTGCAAATGGTCGTAGGCAGCCTCTACTTAAAGTGTATGGAAAATGTTTTTTGTTTTTTTTAAGCTTTAGACACAGTGATGAGGGGTTACAACCCCTGATTGGATTTTTTGCTGTCTGTATCTGGGTAAATTTACCACCTCTATTTGTCTTGGAGACCTTTTGTCTTTGGAAAGTAATGACATGGTAAACGTAAAATGTAGCTGTTATCACCAGAACAAGGGGTGTAAGAAAATCTTTCAATGGGGACAATTGTTTCAGAGACAGCTGTCTCAAAGGACATTTCCCCTCACTTACTGTTTACCATACAGGAAGTGAAGAAAGATCTCCCCAGTGGGATGCAGACAGTAGAAATTAAGCTAACTCTTTTAACCCCTTACTCTCTCCAAAAAACAAGAACCAAAACATTTTAGCTATACTGTACATCATTTTTATTTTATTATTTGCTGAATTTGAGTGATTGTCACAGGTTGACTTTAAGGAATCTCCTACACTTCAAGTCCATGCACCTTGAAGCCTTATTATCTTTTTCCTGGCGGAAATATAGAATGGTGGAGCTTTTATTCAAATGGACTTTTGTTAAAAAATAAAAAAAAATCTGTAAATTTTAGAGGGGATATATGAGGAGAACTCCAGAGATTATAGAATTAGTGCTAGAAATACATGTTTCTTTTATGTTTCAATGATTTTATCAATGTTGTATTTGATTTATATTTTTCTGATTTTTTATTTTTACAAGTATCACCACTTATAGTAAAATTTTTCTTTTTAGTATTTATTATAGCTAGAGTTATAAAAGGCAATCAGGTTTCCATGAAGGTCTACTGTAAAATGTGTTTTTTCTATGTCTTCAAAGACCAACAAAATCTAAAACATCCTATAAGTTATGTCTCCTGAACCTGAAAGTCCGCAACTGGCTGGGTAAGGTGGATACATTAATGGCTGTATTGATCTAAATAGGCTAATTTGGCCAATAATTGTCTAGCACCTTGGAAGATGAATCTTGGTAATAATATTTTTTGTCTGGGGAAAAAATATATAGCAATTAACACTTTGTTATACAGTATATAGCTGTATTGCTACATTTCCTTTTAATTTTCCTTTTCTTTATATCTCATCCATTTAGTAATTCATATGGCTGCTTCCCCTGAAATCTTAAAATAACGTTCACATTTTAAAGGTTACTGGTCAGATGAATGTCCTATTAAAGATAGGCATTGTGACATCTTGACATTTCTTCTGGTTCGTCCTTTGCCAAGCTACTGATACTTAAGTCTGTGAATCTTCTATAGTCAGAGAGTTACGCTCAATGTCAAAGACAAAAATAACCTGCCATTTTAGTGCCAGATGAGGTCAAAGTTCTGAGTGGAGTCCAGTTTCAAATGCCACACATAAATAGATGATACCTTTGACCTTTGCAATTAGCACTATGTAATTGAACAGGTTTTTTTGAATAATCATACTTCACTATTTAATCTTGTCTGTGTGCTAGACAGAAGATGTATTTGGGCCTCTTTTCTTTCTTTCTTTCTTTCTTTCTTTCTTTCTTTCTTTCATAAAGAATATTTTCTTCTCCGCATATAGTAAAAATGACTATAATCAGAAGGTATGTTTTATGTACCAAGTGAACAATGTTTCTAGAAGAATGGAGGTTGTTATAGCCACAAGGAAGGGGTAGGGGGGTCAGAGCGCAACTCCATATTAATCAACCATAACTCCATGGTTTTTGAATGGGATTCCCATCAAATATATATATGATAGCCAGGTGTCCACAAAGTTCTTCCCATATTTTATGTTCAAATAGAACATGTCGTTTTTTTTATAATTTTTTTATTTATTGAGCATTTTACAATAAACAATGCAATTACAATAACACCTTACCCTGTATCCTTCCTCTCCCCTAGCCAGTCCCAATTACAACAAAAAATTTGATACAATCAAAAACAATCTCTAAAGCATTTTCCTGTTTATATATCATGTCATCATGTCCACATGAATACAAAACAAGAGACATTACTGTTGGCAGCACTTAAATACCTGCAGCTATATTGTAAAACAGCCTCCCTATGCAAGAAGGTTGTAAATAGGGTTTAACCATAAACATATCTTAAATAGACATAAGTACATTCTAACAGAACTGAAAGAAGAAAGGGCACCAACCAATGATAAATACCCAACCCACATCCCATCGGCCAAATCATACAGGGTCATTGAACCAGAAATTGATGCTAGAGGTTAATTACAGGCAAATCTTAAAGGGGGCAGGGAAGCAGTAGCCCAACAAGCTATATTCTTAGGATATCAATCTTTGTTGAGCCAGAGGCATAAGTGCCAGGCCCACAGTTCTCAGCCAGCAGTCCCACATTTTTTAAACTTGGAGAGGCATCCTCCTCTCTTTCAGATCCATCATTCTAGAAGTAGAATATATTTAATTGTGGATACCCATTGTTTATGGTCAGGGAGAAATGAAGCAGTCCATTTCTGTGATATTAGTTTAAGCAATCTAAGAACTGGTATCAGAACCTCAGGAGGTCCTCTAACAATCCCAGGATATGAAGTTTAAGTGCCAGGGCGCAGCTCTAATGATAGGGAAAAATGATGATCTCTACAGCAGCAGACCAGTACCAAAAGAAATATGGACACCTTAAGAGCATGTGCATCAAGTTTCTCTTGAGTTTGCCCACATGTAGCACCGGATTCGATCTACAACCATATCAATGTAACCATCAAGGGGTACAATATGCTCTGTGTAATATAAAGAGTTTGGTCAGTTTTTGAGATGTGATAAAGACACATCAGGTAAATGTTCTAAAATAAAAGGGCACTGTGTGCACCTACATCTGTTTCACACCAACCCCTGCAAGACAGTCAGCTGTTAATATTTAAGGTTGCTGATGGGACAGTGTCATGAAAAGGACTACAAATTTTGGGGGGGATATCAGTTGCCATGGAAGAAAGAATACTTTTCCATCAGTTTAGAGAAAGCAATTTATACAGTAAAGCCCTGTACACACGATCGGATTTCCTATGGTTTTTTAACCAATGGATTTTTCCATCGGAAAACCAATGAAGCTGACTTTCATCAGTCTTGCCTACACACCATCAGTCAAAAAACCGACCGTTACAAACGCTGTGACGTAAAACACTCCGATGAGCCGAGAAAAATGAAGTTCAATGCTTCTGAGCATGCGTCGACTTGATTCTGAGCATGCGTGGGTTTTTTATCCGATGGACTTGCCCATAGACGATCTGAGTTTTCGATCGTTTTTTTATCCATCGGAAAAATTTAAAACATGTTCTATTTTTTAAAACCGATGGAAAAAAGACCGATGGGTCCCATGCACGATCGGTTTGTCTGATGAAAACAATCCATCGGACGGTTTTCATTGGTTAAACCGATCGTGTGTACAGAGCTTAAATGTTATGCCCTGTACACACGATCGGAATTTCCGATGAAAAAAGTCAGATGGACTTGTTTCATTGGAAATTCCGATCGTGTGTGGGCCCCATCTGACTTTTTTCCATCGGTGTAAAAAAATAGAAATTTTTTTACATTTTTTCCGATGGAAAAAAAACTATAGGAAATTCCGATCGTCTGTGTGGAACTCAGACTAAATTAGGAGACAGGAGCGCTCGTTCTGGTAAAACTAGCGTTCGTAATGGAGATGGCACAGTCATCATGCTGCAAATTAATGCATCGTTAAATGTAGCGCATTCTTTTCTTCTTTCTAATGCTAGAACAAATTTTAGTTTTCGCTGCGGATATTCACACAGAGTTCTGACAAACTTATTTCTTTGTTTCTTGTGATCTCACGAATCTTCGTATTTTATTTTAAAGCCAGGTCTCCAAAATATCTTAATATTTATTTTAAGCGCAAATAGGCGAACACCAAACTTTTACTAATACGCAGTAACACGAAATCAGCAAAAGCAGCCCAAAGGGTGGCGCCGTTGGATTGATTTGAACTTTCCCTTTATAGTGACGTCGTACGTGTTGTACGTCGCCACGTTTTGGACGGTCTGATGGTGTGTATGCAAGACAGCTTTGAAGGGAATTCCGACGAAAAATTCCATCGGATTTTAGCCCATCGGAACTCCGATCGTGTGTACAGGGCATCAGTCCTTTTTAAAAAAGTCGCCCCTAAATATCTTTGGCATAGGGGCACATAGGTAGTGTTTTCTCCCCTGGGCTGCTCAGCATCAATCTACAGTATATGCACAGTCTATATTTATTTCACCATTACTTTTTAGAAATGACAGGTGACAATTTGAGCTTTGCTGTAAATGGCAGTTTGGCCACAAAGGTTGGCTAGTGTACTTTATAAGGCTGCTGTTTAGTACTTGTCAAGCAGGAGGCAGCACTTTTTTTGTCAGTTGAAAAACCATGCAATTACCGTATATACTCGAGTATAAGCCGACCCGAATATAAGCCGAGCCACTAATTTTACCACAAAAAACTGGGAAAACTTATTGACTCGAGTATAAGCCTAGGGTGTCCATCTGCATTCCTTACTGTGCCTCACTTTGCCTCACTGTGTCCATGTGCATGCCTCACTGTGCCCATGCCTCACTGTGTCCATGACTAGACTGACGTTTAACATGGGAGTCTATGGAAGGGGTACCCGGCTTTGAAAAATCGGTGCTCCCCGGCCGTAAGTCCCCCTGACAAAAAACTTTGAACACTTATAGTGGAGAAATGGGGCTACATGTGTGCCAAAGTTACCGCAGAAATGACCGTTTAACATGGGAGTCTATGGAAGGGGTTCCCGGCTTTTAAAAATTGTTTCTCCTCAGCCATAGGTCCACCGGACAACAATGTTTGCACAATTATAGAAGAAGAGTGGGGCTACATGTGTGCCAAGTTTGGGGTCCAGGGGACCTAGGGCCGGCCGGTACCGGGTCCCCAAAGTCCGAGAGATCTGGCGCAAAAAGGTGACTTGAGTATAAGCCGAGGGGGCATTTTCAGCACAAAAAAATGTGCTGAAAAACTCGACTTATTCTCGAGTATATACAGTAAATTAAATTTGTCAGTGTTCTTCACCTCTCCAAGATCATCTGTGTAACCTCACAAGTGTAGGATGTATAATAAACATATATGCCATTGTTTGTCTCTATGCCAGCTGTTTATGGAAGGATTAAGGGCTCATTTACACTTGCTTCTGCTTCAACACACATTAGCGGCTAGTTTACACTTGCTTAAAAACAAGGCTTCGGACAGGCTTTGTTAAAGTTCTCTGTCACTAAATAAAATGGTTAGCTTACAGTCCTGTTTACACCTTGCTTTTGCTTTGTTTCAAAAATTATACCCCATGTAGCTTTAGTGGTGCTTCAAAGCGTCTTCACAGCCTCCATTGAAGTCTATGGCAAAACTCGCTCGAAGCCTCATCCAAGTCCCAACGAAGCCTCATCGAAGCACCAAGCAAAAGCAAGGTGTAAACAGGACTGTAAGCTAACCATTTTATTTTGTGACAGGAGCTTTGACTGACTGGCATTCAGAGAGCTTTAACAAAGCGTGTCCGAAGCCATGTTTTGAAGCAAGTGTAAAGTAGCCCTAAGAGTTACTAGTTAATGCACTAATGTTTCTTTGTTATGGCATCTCTTTCCTTCTTGTGTTGATTTTCACTTAAAATCCTAATTACAGTAGTTGACTTAGGATAATAATTTGTTCAGATGTTCCTTTCCCCAGACTTCTTCCCCTCTGTGTCAGCACACAGCTTCAGATTATTTCCAGAACACCATGGCTACCCCATATCCCAGGATACTTTATGCAAATTTCACTTTTACCTGGAAAGCTCTGTGCAGTAAAGTATGATCAGCACATTAAATAAAAATGTAGGGATCAAAACTGTTCTCTATTGGATGTCCCAGTTTGATAAAACAAGATTTTGGATCCAGATCATACACTTGGATACACCATACATTTATGATCTGAATATACCAAAACTATGTTATATGAATACCTATGCATCCAGTCATAACCTTTCGCTACATACATATTCACAATTAAATTTTAACATATCTGGTATTCTTTAGAGTGGAGGCCAGCAGCTTAGCAGTTGTAACAATGGCTGAGTTGTCCTAAAACCTTTCCAGAGTAAGGAAGATCATGCTTTCTCCTTCCCATACAAGCAAAATGACCTAAAATATTTGGTAGGCATCTTCGGTGGGTCATAAAGGTGCTTTACATTTTTATTAGTAGTGTTAATAGAGTTAAAATAGGAAATGTATTTTAAATTACATGTTGATATTACAGCATTAGATGGCAAAATAAATCTATTTGATCTCTGTAGGGTGGTACAGTAATAGGAAGTGCACGGTGCCAGGATTTCCGAAATCGAGAGGGTCGTCTTAAAGCAGCATGTAACCTTGTGAAGAAAGGAATTACTAACCTATGTGTCATTGGAGGAGATGGCAGTCTGACAGGAGCAGATACTTTCAGAGCAGAATGGAGTGGACTGCTAGCTGACCTAGTGAAAGCAGGTAAAGCTGCGACACCATGTCCAATTAGTGCCACAAAGTCTACTGCTGAACTAATTCCACGCTGCTTTCTTTAAAGCTTCTCTACTGCACTACAAATCTGGTTTCAGGGTTTTGTTCTGCAACCATTGCTTAAGTTAAGCTTATTACGCACTAGTAGTTTTTTTCCGTTCAACTAATCAGGGCTGAAAGGGAAAAAAAAACTGACAGCTCAAGAAAACCCACCCCCCTCCTTCCCCGCCAGAGCACTCCGGTCAGCACTCTCAGCCATTGGCTAAGAGCCCTGATCAGGAGCCGATCAGCAGACCTTTTTCGGTCATGCCCCATCGACATTCAGCCTGTGTGTACTAGGCCTTAGTTTTTATATAACCTTTACCCAAAGGGTCTTGTTGTGCTGAGTCACTTGTTAGCTTCATATGTTTATATGGAAAATACAAAGAGTGCAAAGATAATTGTCTCAAATTTTTAAAGAACTAGGCAGTACAACCATGTAACCCCATTAGTATCTGTAAAAACCGAGGAATTGTATATGTAGTGTTAACCCCACACAGATATACGGTAATACCATTATACCACATAAAATATAAGTATTGACACCTATGTAAGTGAAAGTACCCAGGACCGATACACAAAATGTAATCTGATATTTTTATACATTACAAGTAGCACAGCTGATTGCTGTATATAATCTGGCGTTGGAGGCAAACGAGCTAACAAAGGCTCAAAATATTAGGTTTTGAATTCTGAACAGGACGGCAGATTAATGGTGAAGAATAATACCTCTTATTAGGTCATCTTAAAAAATGTTCTCTTTTGATATTCCTCTATTGTCTTTTATGAGCCCTGCTGACATATGAGATGTCTGTGAGATAACTAGAAAGCATTGCACACGTGTCAAGCAATAGAGTTGTATGTATTATCTACATATTAAAAGTATGTACTATATTTTTCTAGGGAGAATATCATCTGATGAGACCAACAAATCTAGCCACCTAAATATCGTCGGTATGGTGGGTTCCATTGATAATGACTTCTGTGGCACAGATATGACTATTGGAACTGATTCCGCTCTTCACAGAATTATGGAGATTGTGGATGCAATTACTACAACAGCACAAAGGTAGCTTGAGTCTTGCATGTATTTTTCACTGTCTAATATAGTCTCCTGGTCTTATAGGTCCCTGTAAGTATAATTTTATTGGAAAGGTTTTAATGTGAGTACTGCTCTTTTCTCATGCATTCAAATAAAAAATTCTCCAGCGTTTTATGCCATAGAAAACTCCAAAGTACGTATATTCTTGGTAAGAGTGACATAGTTTTTACTCTGGTGAATCCAAAATGTAAGCTATAACAAAATGACACTTTCAGATGTTATTTGTTCTGAATTATAAATCTGCAAACTTTTTTTTTTTTTTTTTTTCTAACACAGTAGATTACTCTCGGTGATACTTTTTTATTTGTAATAAACAGTTCATTTTTGACGACAAGCTATTTGAGGCCTACCAGTTTCTTCTTGGTCTAAGTGCTACTGATACACAATGGTTTAGCAGAAAGTTAAGGCACATCTGCAAAGACAGCAACTTCTGAAAAAATAAAAGTGAGAAAGTTAGCCAGCTAAGAAGTAGAAAAGAGGGATATGGAATGGGAAGAGGGGAGATTTCAATAATACAGTACGCTGATGTATGCACATGTGATAAACACATGTAAAGGCATTTTCCATGTCATAAAAAAAGGTTAAAAAACCCTTTTGCCCCAATTACTATCCTATTTGTACTGCTGAATCACTGCTTTGCACATGATAATTTCGGTTGACTCTGAAAAAGCAGACATACTGAAGTAAATCAGAGTAGTAAGTTAGGGATACTGGGCTTATTTAAAGCTGAAGTAAATCCATTGACTTAAAGTGGAACTAAATGCTAAAAATACAACAGGCAAGCCCTTTATTGCAGCAGAGACATGAGAGGTCCCTGCTGCAATAAAATACTATTACCTCCCTGTTTGCAGTCCTCTGCAGAATGTACATGAAGCAGCTCTGTTTACGTTTCCCGCATAGTGCAAGGGTGCAGGAATAATTGACTTCCCCACATGCATGGGAGTGACTTCATCCAGCAAATAAAGATGGCTGAAGACTGGCACCCGGAAAAAGCAGATCTCTACAGGGAGAAAATGCCGGCGGGGGACTCGCAGGCATCGGACCATTGGTGATTATTGCTGCCTTTAGTTCCAATTCAACTATTTTGCTATTACAGTTACATTCAAGGTATAACTGTCAAAGTTGCTTGGGCTCTCAATCGAACTGTCAAGCCAAATTGTTGGGGTCAGAACTGATCATGTGCAGAACCAAGACAACTGCAGATCAAACAGAGGCCAAGATGACAGCTTCCTTGGCTGTAGCGGATAGGAGGGTTTACTTTCAGTTAAATAAGGTAGTCTTGGAGACTTTAGAGGAAGTGAGAGGACATTTCCCATCTTATGCAAATGTCACAAGAATATTTCTTTCCACTGGAAAATTTACCCTTACCTCTTGCTTTCATGACAACTCTAAAATCTAGGATTTTGCTTTAATTTATGTCTCAGTGACAATGCTTACCAGGACCAATAGAGGTGTGAATCTCAAGCAGGGACACAGGCAGCAACAGAAATATGGCAGAGGGCATAACTCTTTCTCACTTTATCCAAAAGAAATGTCTTTTGGATGTTTATGAATAAATGTTTTATGATCAATAATGTTTTTATTATGTAATGTGAGTTATGGTGAGTCAAACCTATTGGGAACATTTCATTCAACTCACATCATTTGTAGGTGTGGGAGGATTCACCTATGTTTTATATTTTGGGGATCAGTTCATATATATATATATACTGTGTGTGTGTGTGTGTGTGTGATTATATTTGTATGTATATATATATATATATATACTAAGAGGGCCGCAGATTTAGTTTGGGCCCTGAAGACAGCTCCGCCAACCCCCGGCAATTTACGCGACCCCCTACTGGCACAGTTAGTCTAGGGTAATATTTGTATATCTTGTGCTCTATGATTAAATTCAAACACCAAGACAGTGATAAAAGAATAACGAATTTACTTTCTATGGCAATGGAAATCAACAGTGATAACAGATCATAAGAATCTATCTGCAGAGCCCTGCAGCAATAGTCACACTATAACTATAGAGATATGGCGCACACGCCAGGAACACATTTGTAATCCAAGGGGGGGGTAAAAATGCCAACACAGTACACTCCACTTAAGATCCGTTCAACTCAGTTCTGCTTTGGATCTCAAATGGGGAAAATAACTCAAATAGGAACTAGTGGGCCACGGCAGTCTGTAGGCCTAACAATGATATAAAGTATTTGTGGATTGAGCAAGTGCTCGCTCACCCCTCCGGATGCGATCCCAGTCCGGGAACTTCCACCTGCTGTGTCTCCTCACACAGCTCTGCAGCAGTCTGGTCTCCGGCTCAGCAGCGGTTGAAGAAAACCGAGTCAGATGCCACCCAGGCTCGAGATGGGGTGGAAGGCTCTTTGGGTAACAGCGCAAGGCCCAGGCTTCAGGCCTTGCACCACGGTGGATCCGCACAGGAAGATCTCTCCCTTGAAGTCTCGTGTCCCAAAGAGGCCGAGCCCAGCCTCGCCTCCTCCTTTTATAACCCCTCCCATGAGTCTCTGGGGTGGAAACATTGCAGAAAGGGGTTCTGGGTAACGTAGTCCCTCTCCTCTGCTTTCACTTCCAGTAAAGACTCTTCTCTACTCCCTTCCGACTCACCTCTCACCCGGAAAGTCCTGTCTCTCTCTATTAAAGGGGAATACCCCGCTACACACACATATATATATATATATATATATATATATATATATTGTGACAGCAGGAAGGTAAAGTCACCTGGTTGCATCCAGGGGGGTAGATATATTTCTCCCAGATTCAGGCTTTATGCTGACTTATACAACTAGGGTGGAGAGTTGTATAAGCCCAGCTGAGGCTAGTAGGCTCATGGATGACTCATACCTCTAGGGAGAGTGTGGGGCGTCGTACAGACAGGGAGTTGATGAGGCCAGCTGAAGCTTGTCAGCTCATTTAGGCCTCTATAAGAACTCCCAGATTCATTAGGTGTTAGCTCATGCCTGGACCCAGACCTGTGTGGACTGTCTAGGGAGAGTGAACCCCTGTGCGGTGAGGCAAAGCCTGTGTGGCTATTTGTTTGGACTTTTACTAAACCAGGGACTTAGGGACTAGGACAGCACCAGGCTGATCCCAGTTGTTAGTTTAGGAAACCTGCATGTTTAGTCAG
The DNA here is from genome assembly GCA_029206835.1 of Rana muscosa. Lineage (NCBI taxonomy): Eukaryota > Metazoa > Chordata > Amphibia > Anura > Ranidae > Rana > Rana muscosa. The sequence goes on along the minus strand of CM055117.1, from coordinate 892,439,026 downwards.
AGGTCAAACTGACCAGGATTTATTTTGTTTATGTTTCTTTTTGGCTTTGCTGTGTTTTTGTCACTGTACATAGAGAAATAAACCGCACCTTTTGATTTTGAAAACCACAACCTCCGTCTGCTGGCCCTGTTTTTGTGTGGGGAGCCCAACCAGGGGGTCACACACACCCGCTACTGAGTTAACCCCCTCACAATATATATATATATATATATATATAATATATATATATATATAATCTCTATATATCAATCAAAACTTTGGGTGGGTTACTTCCCTTTCTTCTTTTGGAGTGTCCTGGAGTAATGTCAAGGTGGGCTCTCAATCATCCACCAATAACCAACAAAAAACCACAAGGGGACACGTGCTCCAATTGCAAAATTGATTTACTGAAATCTTGAAATTCATATAAGATAGCAGCTACTGTACAGTTGCGAGCATCCCTGCTCTTCATCAGGCTAACAGGCTTAGTGTGACATTCTGCCATAAAGCTACGTGTCTTTATGCCAACACTTAAGGGTGTAACCACACAGGTGTATCCCATCTGTCACCGGCGCCCCGGGGGTGCCGGTGACACTCAGAGACGCTCGGATGCAATCGGAGCCGTTCGGTGACATGTGGAAAAACTCAGTTCCTGAGTGTCTCAGAGCCTCTCCGAGTGCATCCAAGCAGTCTCCGAGTGTTTCCGAGTGTCTCCGGTGCCCCCACCACCTTTGGTCACATGCGGTACTGCATACAATAGCACTCACTGTGGAACAAATTAACTGAGTTTCCATTTGATATACGAGTGCTTTGGATTACAAGCATTCTTCTGGAACGAATTATGCTCGTAATCCAAGGTACCACTGTATATAAATATTATGATGTTGTATCACTTTGTATTGCTCTTTTATATTGGCACACTCAATGTACTGATTACTTGACATTTTTAAGCATATAAGCCTCAGTATAGGCAGTCCCCGAGTTACATACATCCTACTTACAAACAGTGGGAGACAACAGGAAGTGAGAGGAAATTTACTCCTAGGAAGGTAAACTCATTCTTGTAAGAGTTATCATGGGGAAAAAGGTGTCTCCACTGAAGCTTTATCACCAATCCTTGTTTCCACGACAAACCAAAATTTTCCAATTGTCACAGGGACAAAAAGTAAGGTGAAATCTTCTGAGTAGGGGCACAGACAGCAGAACAAACATTACAGGGGTGTTAACCCTTCCCTATGCTATCTATCCAAAACATAAAAATAATTTTTTAGCTGTAGTTAAACTAAAAATGTTTTTATCTGTTCCAACTTTCAAACAAATTCAACTTAAAGTAGAACTATAGGCACAACTTTTTATTTTTTATTTTGGATAGAGCAAAGAAGGGTTATATCCCCTGTCAGATTTTATTTTTCACCATCTGTGTCCTATTGGGAAGATTTACCTTCACTTCCTGTCCCATAGCCAAACAGGACGTGAGAGGAACTCCCTGCAAATTAAGAGAATTCTTTGGGGACCCCCAGGTCCCCAGAATGAGTGTCCCCATTAGAAGATTTCCCCTCTATTACATTTCTGGGGACGACCCAAAATTTGGGATTTTCTTTTACTTTCACTTTCAATGATAATGGTGAACAGGACAAATAGAGAGGTGAATCTCCTCCTTAACCTGGGCCACAGACAACAATAAAAACTGACGACATTTACAATGATCCTGCTTCTTTTACTTGTGTAGCGGGTGTTAAATTTAGTGGGGTGTATCTGGGCAGTAAATGGCCCAGATACATTGATTTTAGGGATTTATGGACATTTTGGAGTGTGGGAGGTAATAATGGTGTCATGTTCCCTGCGGTCCCTGGGTGTCGCTGTCACCTGGGACCAGGGTTGAACTACCATTCTAGAGCCGTGCCCTTTTTGTCCTCTTTCGGCAGTAGTACGGCGGGGCAGGGAACCTGCTGTGCCTGCTGGGAGAGGATATAAAAGGGGGCGGACATCTTGCGCACGAGGTCCATTCCCCAGGCACCTTCGGCCTGGGGCCTGCTGCGGATCATCTGTGCCCAGGTGCCCTTGGCCTGGGCGCCTGGAGTCGAGTTCCATCCCAGGCACCTTCAGCCTGGGGTGAGGTACTACATCAGGAGGCCTGGGGCCCAGTACCTTCGACTGGGTCCCGCGAGGGCGAAGCATTCCTAAGGTGCCCCCGGTATTGGGTGCCTGAATCCTGGGCGTAAGGGACCGGAGACGTGACCTCCCCATAGAGCCAGCGCAGCATTTGCTGGTGCCGGTAGAGGCCTCTGGTGACCGTCCGGATGGATGTCTTCCTCTGACAGGGGTCGTTTGTTCTAAAGGAGGTAATTCATGTTCTTATGGTCTGTGGCAGGGACCCATCTTCCTCAGGACAGTGGCAGGCCTCATCCAAGGCCTGTGGCAGGGGCCTCAACGTTCACCCAGGTCAGTGGCAGTGACCAAACTCACAGTCGGTGGCAGCGACTGTGCGCCAAGCCTGTTTGCACTAAACGGAACAGGAGGAACTTTAATTCATTAGTTGTGCCTGGACCTGCTCTTCCCTACACCTTGTCTGTCCTTTAAAAGTCAACCAGTTTGAGTCAATAAAACAGTGTTGGACGTTTCTTGGTGTGGAACTCGTGTTACTGGAAGCTAAGTGTCCCTGTCAGAGACAGTGACAATCATCCTCCATAGGAGAAGCTGAGGTTCCGGCCTAAAGCGCAGACCCGATGGTAAACGGTTGGCTCATATCTCTGCATCCTACATCAGAGAGCGGAGCTGGTGGTGTGCATCTTTCCCCCTTCTCCCATATACCCCTAGACAAGTAGAACCAGCCGTGAAGAGAGGGAAGAAGCTGGGGAAAGACCGCTACACTTGTATGGGGTTAAGAGGTCATTCTGTCTCTGACTTTTTCCAAGCATTCACTGGATGTGATTCAATCACTGTTATTTAAATTACATGAATTGAAAGATTTGTCTACAGTGAATGTTTGGTCAATGTCATATTCATTTCTGCATAAATATGTCCAAACCTGTCACATGTGCCTTGTTTTATCAGGGAAGGGAAAATGGGGTAAGTCACACAGTTTGCTGACAATGAGCAGAAGATGCACTCTAAGCTTATATTTATATTTTTTTATGTAAAGTAGAGGTGGAGGAAAAATTACAAAACAAAGAATACTGTTAGTGTATTTACTGAATGTTCGATTGAAAATGTGTTCATAGGTAGAGTTTCACTTCAAAGTGTAACATAACCTTTAGCTGTAAGTACATTTTTTATTTTTATTTTTTCTAGAGGACTTTGAGAACAGGCAAACCTGGTATTCTCTGTTATACAGATATGGACTTCAGCTAAGAGGACAGCACTGTGGCGCACCATCTTCTGTTATAGGCCTGCCACTATGATGGGCGACCAACAGTGACACACTTGGGCTAAAGTGCCAGATTCCTAGTTGAAGCCAGTAATTGCATAATAATAGCTTTCAGACAACCAGGACTCTCTAGAAAAAAGCTAAAACTATTTGTAGGGGCCTGCTACTATATGCAAGTAGTGTTCCACTTAATTTCACTGCAGATTTACTTTGAGTAAAGTTAATATGTACATTTTCTTCTTGCTCAATAATTTTTATTGAGTTTAAGAAAAGTTTTAAAAACAGCAAGTGAACTCTAAAGCCTCGTACACACGATCGGATTTCCTATGGATTCTAATCCAATGTTTTTTTCCATCGGAAATCCGATGAAGCTGACTACCATCAGTCAAAAAACCGACCGTTCCAAACGCGGTGACGTAAAACACTCCGATGAGCCGAGAAAAATTAAGTTTAATGCTTCTGAGCATGCGTCGACTTGATTCTGAGCATGCGTGGGTTTTTTATCCAATGGACTTGCTCATAGACGATCGGAATTTGCTATCGGTTTTTGATTCATCGGAAAAATGTAAAACATGTTCTATTTTTTAAAACCGATGGAAAAAAGACTGATGGGTCCCATACACGATCGGTTTATCAGATGAAAAAAGTCCATTGGACTGTTTTCATCGATAAAACCAATCGTGTGTACAGGACTTTACTTACGCGTGACAAGCCGCATATATTGTAACCATACTTCGCATAGGGTAATAGATTGTTTTTGACGAGTGATATTGATCAATGAGCATAGTGAGAATGGTGTATGGTTCAGTGGGGGTCACATAGACTGCATATGTAGTTGGATATACCCAATGAGTAGAGTAGGAGAGAAAAAGGAAAGAAAAAGTGGGGTAGTAGGGGGAAAGGTTAAAGAAGAAAGGGGGGGGCTAACGGGGGGGAGGCACCAAGCTGAGGGGTATGTGTGTTGTAGAGAATATGGCGATCACTTCAGTACCCAGTGGTCAAAGTTATGCAGAAGACTTTCAGACTTTACGGAAATTTGGATATATTGCCCTGATGGTGTAGATTTTCAATGAAGGAAGAGTGTTCAGTTTCCATAAGGGTATCAGTGAGACCGTATGCTTTCTACAAATGTAACCATAGAGGACAATAATCAGAAATTGCATTGTGCTTCTCTGTGGTCATTCTGCCTCTTTCCTGTTTTTTTGCAGACCTGATTAGAAATGAGTGAAATTGAGAAGAGCCATTCCACCTGTAGTCATGTAATATACCCTGTAGAGCTGCATGATTAATCGTCAAAGAATCAAGATTGCTATTCTACCCCCCTTTCGATCTTAACACAGCATTTTCCCGATTCAGTGCAGAGAGTTCTCTGCTCACTGCTGACAGCTGTCAAAAAAAAAACCCAGGTAGCCTGCCAAGTTTATCACAACATCTTAAACGGAGATAAAGAGAAACATTCTAACACTTAAATCTTTTAGATCAAAGGAATAAACTTCAGTCTGTAAATGAGGTCAGTTTAACCACTTAAAGACTAAGCCTTTTTCTGACCCTTGTTGCTTACAATTTAAAATCAGTATTTGTTGCTAGAAATTGCTTAGAACCCCCAAACATTATATATTTTTTTTAGCAGAGACCCTAGAGAATAAAATGGCGATTGTTGCAATATTTTATGTCACTGTATTTGCGCAACGGTCTTTCAAACCCAATTTTTTGGGAAAAAATACTAGGATTTTTATAACCGTTTACCTGTAAAATCCTTTTCTTGGAGTACATCACGGGACACAGAGCGGCATAGTAATTACTATGTGGGTTATAGAGCTTACCTTCAGGTGATGGACACTGGCACACCCAAGACAGGAAGTCCCCACCCTATATAACCCCTCCCATATCGGGAGTACCTCAGTTTTGTAGCAAAGCAATAAGTGTCCCCAAAAGAGGGCTGGGAGCTCTGTGTCCCGTGATGTACTCCAAGAAAAGGATTTTACAGGTAAGCTGTTATAAAAATCCTAGTTTCTTTATCGTACATCACGGGACACAGAGCGGCATAGTAATTACTATGTGGGATGTCCCAAAGCAATGCCAAAATTAGGGGAGGGAGACACCATAACAAGCTGGGCGCCATCAGGCATGAGGATCTATACTGCAGCCTGCAGCACACTACGCCCAAAGGCGATATCCTCATGACCTCTTACATCCACCTTTATAAAATTTAGTGAATGTGTGGACTGAAGACCAAGTTGCGGCCTGTAATGGGAGGGCCCGGGGAACCCAGAATCTCCTAGAAAGTATGAGATACCCTTGCTTCAGCTTCCCTAATGCCTCTTATGTGTAAACCACCCTGTGTCTCTATTAGGGGCACAGGGTGAATGAAAACCCCACTATGATCGGTGATAGCCATATTCAATGCTGTATATACATTGGATATAGATTGGATGTATACTGTGTGTTGGGGTTGTGTAATCATTGCTGTGATGAGGTGGGGGGTGATTTACATTCTACTGTCTAGTGTGGCTTGTAGTAATTAAGTCTGTAATTATTGGTATTGTACTCTGGCAGACAGAGAGGCTACAGATCCTTTCATTGTGAGATGTGTATTGAGAGTTCGTTATGTTTCTATTGTGTAAAGTCTTTTGATAATGGGAGACAAAAGCTAAACACAAAAGGTCATGCATAACCATTTAAACTGAAATGTAAATTGGGTCTGGTCAGAGGTGTATGATGGTAGGAGGGTCAGAAGTTTCTCTCTGTGTGTATAAGAGTTGTAGTACTTTTGCAATAAAGTGTCAGTCTATTCTGGAAAGATACAGAGTGCGTCTCGTTCTTTTGGAAGGATTAATTCCTATGGGAAGTGGTCGTCTGACAAGAAGCACCAACTGCTCTAGTAGAGGTGCTGTCATTTTAAATGGAGGCACCTTCTTTCTCAGACCATAGGCTTGAATAATAACCTGCCGAATGCACTTAGAAATAGTAGATTTCGACGCTGCCTGGCCCCTTCTGGGGCCTTCTGGCAGAATAAATAAAACATCAGTTTTCCGAATCATAGCAGTGGCTTCAAGATAGGCTTTAACTGCTCTTACTACATCCAAAGAATGTAATAATTTCTCTTCCACCGAACTAGGTTTAGGAAAAAAAGGAAGGAAGAACCATATCTTGGTTCAAATGAAAACTTGACACGACCTTCGAAAGAAAGGCTGGATGTGTACGTAAAACCACTCTATCCTTATGGATAATCAAATATGGCACCTTGCAAGACAAAGCTGCTAATTCCGATACCCTCCTGGCTGAGGATATACAGTAGGTGCCGCCGATATTGTATATCTATCGCGCTCCCATCGCCGAGATTATCGGCGACAGGAGTGCCGAGATCTCGGCAGCAGGGTGGCGACACGTGTCGCGCTCGCTGCAATAGCGAGGAGACGCGACACTGTATTGAGCGGGGATCCGACGCGGATTCCCGCCAATACCAGGTATGAATCCTGAGCGGGAACTCCACGCCAATTTTTAAAGAAAAAAACGGCGTGGGTTCCCCCTCCAGGAGCATACCAGGCCCTTGGGTCTGGTCTGGATTTGAAGGGGAACCCTACGCCGAAAAAACGGCGTGGGGGTCCCCCTCAAGATCCAAACCAGACCTTTATCCGAGCACGCAACCTGGCAGGCCGCAGGGGAAGGGGGGGACGAGAGCGGACCCCCCTCCCTCCTGAACCGTACCAGGCCGCATGCCCTCAACATGGGGGGTTTGGTGCTCTGGGGCAGGGGGGCGACCTGTGGCCCCCCCACCCCAGAGCACCCTGCCTCCATGTTGATGAGGACAGGGCCTCTTCCCGACAACCCTGGCCGTTGGTTGTCGGGGTCTGCGGGCGGGGGGCTTATCGGAATCCGGGAGCCCCCTTTAATAAGGGGGCCCCCAGATCCCGGCCCCCCCACCCTATCTGAATGAGTATGGGGTACATCGTACCCCTACCCATTCACCTGGTGGGAAAAAAATGGTAATAAAAACACAACACAGTTTTTAAAAGTATTTTATTGCACCGCTCCGGAGGTCTTCTTCCGACTTCGGGGGTCTCCGGTGTCGTCGCCGCGCTCTCCGGTTCTTTCTTCCGCCGGGCCTCCACTAACTTCTTTTTAGCTCTTTTGCTAGCGGAGGCCCGGTCTTCTCCGTCGCCGCCTTCTTCTCCCGCTCTCCGGTTCTTTCTTCCGCCGGGCCTCCGCTAACTTATTTTTGGCTCTTTTGCTAGCGGAGGCCCGGTCTTCTCCGTCGTCTCGTCCAGCTCTCCGTTGGCCTTCTGCCGGCCTCTCCACTAACTTCTTGGTAGCTCTTTTGCTAGTGGAGGAGCCGGACTTCCCGTCGTCGCAGTCGGCGTCTTCTTCCCTCTTCTCCTCCTCGATGTTGACTCGACGCTTCCTCTCGCAGTAATAATAAATCTTCGGTCCGCAGAGATTAATATAGGCTTCACATGACGTCACAGTCACATGGTCCCATGACGTCACAGTCACATGCTCCGGGGCCATGAAAAAATATCGATAAGGCTGAAACCTGTCCCTTAATAGTACTTAAGGCTAGGTTTTTGACAACAGCCAACTGTAGCAAGTCAAGTATTCTGCCTATGACGTACTTCCGAGGATGCCATTTCTTGGCTTCACACCATGCCACATACGCCTTCCAAACTCTATAATATATATGTCTAGATACTGGCTTTCTAGCATTGATTATTGTAGACACCACCGTGTTAGAGAGACCTCTCTCTCTTAGAATGTGGGATTCAATAGCCAGACCGTTAAATTTAGAGTTTGTAAAGAAGGGTGGTATATCGGACCCTGCAAGAGCAGGTCTGGCCGAAGCGGAAGAGTCCAAGGCTTGCCTACAGACATTCTTACAATTTCCGTGTACCAGGATCTCCGAGGCCATGCTGGGGCTACCAGAATCACCGGCCTCCTTTCCATCCTGACTCTGCGGAGGAGTCGAGGTAGTAGCTGCAGTGGAGGGAACGCATATATTAGTGCGAACTGATCCCACGGGAACACCAGTGCATCCGATCCGCAAGCGAGCAGGTCCCTTGTTCTGGACACAAAGCTGCTCAATTTTGTGTTGAACCTGGATGCCAATATATGTACATCTGGTGTCCCCCATCTCTGACATATTGTCTGAAAGATGTTGAGGTGAAGAGACCATTCCCCTGGGGATAACTGCTGCCGACTCAGGAAGTCTGCTTTCCAATTCTCTATTCCTGGAATAAAGATAGCGGATATGGATATGGTTCACCTCCTTCTGGGCCGCACCGCTCTTGGTGCCCCCTTGTGATTGATGTATGCCACAGCTGTGGCATCGTCTGATTGGATCCTGACAGGAGACCTATGTAGCTTGGAAGTCCATGCTTCCAGGGCCAACCGTGCCGCCCGAATTTCCAGCAGGTTGATGGGCAAGGTCTTCTCGATATTCGACCACTTTCCCTGGAGTGAACATTGCTCCAGTACTGCCCCCCAGCCTAGAAGGCTGGCATCCGTAGTTACTACCCTCCAAGAGATTGGAATGAACGACTTTCCCTTTTGTAAATTTTGGGGTACCAACCACCAACATAGACTCCTGCGTACTGACGATGCCAGGGACATTGGGAAGTCTAGGGCTTGAACCTTTTTGTTCCAGGCAGATAGGATGGCGTTCTGCAATTTCCTTGAATGGAATTGAGCATACGGAACTGCTTCGAATGAGGCTACCATCTTTCCCAGCAACCGCATGCAAAGACGAATGGATGGCTGTCTCTTTGCACAGATTGCTTGAATTAGTTCTCTTAAGGAAGAGATTTTTGCCTGAGGCAGAAAAAACCTTTCTTTGGTCTGTGTCTATGAGTAAGCCTAAATATTCGAGTCTTCTTGCTGGCTGCAAGGCCGATTTGTCCAGATTTAAGACCCAGCCCCGGGAGTCCAGGTATTGTACCATGTTGTGTACAGCAACCCTTAGGTTGGAAGCCGACTGATCTATTATCAATAGATCGTCCAGGTAGGCCCTTTAAAGATATTCCCCGAGTTCTTAAGTCGGCCAACAGAGGGGCCAAGATCTTTGTGAACACTCGCGGACCCGAAGGGTAGCGCCACAAACTTATAATGGCGCTGTTCCACCCCAAAGCGTAGAAGCTTTTGATGACTGGGGAATTTAGGAACATGTAAATAAGCGTCCCTGATGTCGATGGATGCCAACCATTCTCTCCCTTGTAGGGAGGCGGCTATTGACCGAATTGATTCCATACGGAACGATTTGACGATTAGGAATTTGTTTAGACCTTTGAGATCTAGTATGGGTCTTACATCTCCGTTGGGCTTTGGAACGGTAAAGAGGTTTGAGTAAAATCCCAACCTCTGTTCCTTTACCGGAACCTCCACAATTACCCCTTGGGATAATAGTCAGTCTAACGCCGAAAGGAGAGATCTTTTCCTTATTGGATCTTTTGAGACATTTGATGTTATAAACCGAGGAGGAGGAAATTCCTGTAACTCCAACTTGTATCCCAAGGATACCGTGGAGAGAGCCCATCTGTCCCGGATCATCTCTCGCCAAGCCCCTGAAAACAACAGAAGTCTTCCCCCCCACTCGTCTGAGTGGGGGCGACCTTTCATAAGGCCGACTTGGGGGCTGGTTTAGTATTCCTTCGGTTCCAGGGCTTTTTATTACCCTGTGGCTGTCCCTGACCTCTCCCTCCAGGATCGGGGAGGCCGTCGGAACTGCTTAGAGGCTGAAGTTACTGGGACTGGCGAGGTGGGCCGCTTGAAGGCAGGACCCCTGAATTTCCTTTTAACAGGTAAAAGGGTATACTTCCCACTGGAGATTTTCTGGATATATTTATCCAAGTCCTCGCCAAATAACCGCTCCCCATGGAATTGAAATCCAGCCAGGAGCTTTTTACAGGGCGTCTAGGCTGACCAGTTTTTCAGCCATAGGAGTCTATGCATGTGTACCAACACCAGCGTAAGGCGGGAGGCCTGATGAATTGAATCTTTAATGGCGTCAACCGCAAAACATAAAGCCCTAGGTAGATCTGCTAAATCCTGCGCCTGCTGAACTGGCATGTCTTTTAAAGCCAGCTTCATCTGGTCTTTCAAGGCCTGACAGATGCCAATGGCTGCCACTGCAGGCTGAGTCACAGTACCAGCTGCAGAAAAAGCAGTCTTTAATAGGGTTTCCAACTTTTTATCTGTTGGATCTTTAAAAATCTGTACATTGTCCACTGGACATGTCAGGGATTTGTTCACAGAAGAGATGGCAGCGTCCACATTAGGAAGGCTCCATTTTTTGGTGAACTTTTCCTCCATAGGATATACCACAGAAAACTTTTTGGGATGAAGGAACAATTTATCAGGATGTTCCCCATCCTTATAGATGAGACCTACTAACAATGGATGCACTGGAAAGGAACCATTAGTCTGTGGGGCTTTCAAAGAGCCCAATGAAGAAACCGATGTAGTTGCTGGTTCTGAAAGAGGCAGCTTGAAAGCTGACCGAACCATGTCTGTTAAAGACTGAACTAACAATTTTTCAGCCTGAGAGGCTGAAAATAGTTCCTCTAAAGTAGATTTCTCCGAGGCTGCATCAGCCTCCTGATCCCCTGCAGGAAAATCAATTTCATCCTGAGACAATTGCTCTGCTGTTAGATACTCTTAACGGTGGAGATGGAGATCTGGCGCGCTTTTTTCCAGGCAGGGAGGAAGCGATTAATGCCGCCAATCTTTGTTCTAATCCTCCCAGAGCTGAGGTAAAAGCTTCCTCTGTCACATACATCGAAGCAGGTGAACTGAGGGCAGCCGCAGCACCTAGCAATCCTGATGGCCCCCCTCGGGTAACTACCTCTGATTTATCAGGGGATATTCGTAGGAGCAAGCCCCAGATCCTCAGAGCCCGATGGCGAACCCTTTAGCCTCTTAGGATTTTTACTCCCAGAGCCCTTGGAAGGCATAGTCCTAGCTCAAGCTAAGGACTTACAGCCAAAAATGCACCCACCACTAGCTATAGTCTAGCGTACAAGCTTGCTATGAGAGCTAGTCAGGTGACTAAAATAATGTGCCTTGGGGATGCCTGTATCACTCCCTGTAGTTGTGCCCAATATAATATAAAAAATAAATGTCACCAAGGAGCTCTGCTGATGTGTCCGTCCTCTTACAGCATGTCTCGCAGAGGCTGTCTTTTTAAAGCAGAGGATGCCCGCACATGCGCAGAAGTGCACCGGGCGCGCGCTCGTGCGCGCATGCCAGAAACGCTCCCTGGAAGGAATGGGGAGAGGAGCAGGAGGGAACTGCAGTTTTACATTGGAGCCTAGCTGACACTATAGAGGGAGACCACAGCGCCATGTACTAAGAACGCTGTTTCCAGGTCCCCCTAGCAGGTATGGTAAAATTTTTACAGATGGGTACTGCAGAGCTTGCACATAGAAGAATGCTCCTCCATCTGTCTAGGCATTACACTTATAGAAGGTATGCCCAGCTATATAGACATTCTCAAGTATCTCCCTCCTGTGGCCAAACAGGGGTACTACATAATGTCCAATAGAACCATAAGAAAAATACATTTCAGGTTTATCAAAGATATTTTAGGCATCAGGTACAGTGGGAAATATACCATGTAGGTAAAATACAGGCAAACACATAAGTTTTGAAGGGTCCCTGCTGGACCAAGTTCATCAGGGACCCTCACTTGCCTGTCCCCACCGCAGGACCCTGTTCGGAACAGACAGCCCAAACTTCGCCCCTTTGGCGGGCAACATCATTTGACCTTCAGGGACCGGGGTCCTACTGAAAGGAACACCACTCCCCTGGACCTGTACAGCACCCTGCCAGAAACCTCTTGGTATTGGGTCTGACCAGAGTACTGGATCCCAGGGTCCAGCCCTCCTAAGAGAGGCATTTACAGGCCAAACCTCGTAGATGGTCCACATCTTCTTCCCCGAGGCCCGGGTACCGTCCATTTTGGCATTGAAGCCCTTTGGACGGATCCGGAATAGCTCGCCTTTAGGCCTCAAAGACCATACGCAGAGCTAACTTGAATACATGCTTAACCGTGACCAACACCTTTAGACACTGGCAACAAAACTGAGGTACTCCCGATATGGGAGGGGTTATATAGGGAGGGGACTTCCTGTCTTGGGTGTGCCAGTGTCCATCACCTGAAGGTAAGCTCTATAACCCACATAGTAATTACTATGCCGCTCTGTGTCCCGTGATGTACGATAAAGAAATATTAATGAATTAATAAAAAAATAAACAGTAAAGTTAGCCCAATTTTTTGTATCATGTGAAAGATGTTACGCCATGAGAATCGTGATCTTTATTCTAAGCAAAAAAATTGTGATTCTCATTTGGCCAGAATCGTGCAGCTCTAATACCCTGTAATCTAGGTTGCAGGTTTGGAGAAAGGAAGTCAAGTGATAGGCCGAAGGTCATCAAAATGTATTACCTGTAAATTCTACTGATTTGGGTGCTTTTTAAATTCACTTAATCTAGGGACATCACCTCTAGTCATATCAGCCACCCTTCACTTGCCATGACAAATTGCCCTACAGAGTTGGCTACAATACCTTTTTAAGTAACAATGCCTAATAAAAACTGTTTGCATTTAAATCACAAAGAGAACTAATTCACATAAAATGTTCCTTTTCAGTCACCAAAGGACCTTTGTTCTTGAAGTGATGGGTCGCCACTGTGGGTAAGTTCTACTCAGAAATACTATAAATGGCTATATAGTTTGAATAAATGAAGTTGAATGTGAATTATATTGCTATGTGTATACTGTATATAGACCTACACACACTATATACTGTATATTTACATAAACCTATATTCTTATGGTGTACCACTTTCTTAAAATTATAGATACTTGGCTCTAGTAACAGCTCTGGCCTGTGGAGCAGATTGGGTTTTTATTCCAGAGTCTCCACCAGAAGAAAACTGGGAAGAACATCTCTGCAGAAGACTAAGTGAGGTATTTTTATTTTTCTGTACTCTGATTATACTGGGTATCCTGCTGTATTACTCCAAGGCTCCTCTTCAACGCGGCATATGCGCTTACCGTTCTTCTCAGGCTTTTGCATCTAATAAATCACGAACTGTGTGCAGGCTAATGCAGCTGATTGTCCAAAGTATGGGATCAGGGAAGTATGCCTGAGGATGGGGTGGGGAAATTTTGTAAGGGTTCTTATAAATTTAAGATACAATCAGATCAAATATTTATGTAAAGTAAATTTTGTGTTATCAGACAAAACTTTTTTTTGTAGTATTAAGCAAAGAGAGATTTGAACCTCTCTCTGCTATCTGTTTGCCTCCTGAAAAAGGTATTTGATCCCCTGCTGATTTTGTACGGTTTGCCCACTGGCAAAGAAATGATCAGTCTATAATTTTAATGGTAGGTTTATTTTTAACAGTGAGAGACAGTATAACAAAAAAATCCTAAAAAACGCATTTAAAAAAAGTTATAAATTGATTTGCATTTTAATGAGTCAAATTAGTATTTGACACCTTTGCAAAACATGACTTGGTACCTGGTGGCAAAACTCTTGTTGGCAATCACAGAGGTCAAATGTTTCTTGTAGTTGGCCACCAAGTTTGCACACATCGCTGGGGGGAAAACCCTCCTGAGTCTTTCAGGACAGCCACCATGAGAGACGCTGGCTCCTCTCTTCCACAGGAAACACTGCATCAGCCATCTTTAAAATTCCAGCTTCCCCTGCCGGCCCTTCAGTTATCAGTGTTTTTTCCAGCGGTAGACACTGCAGGGAACCAAGGTCAGAAAGCCAGGGAGGCTGAGGCAGATTGGATCGTGGGAGGCTGAGGACTCCTGGGATCAGCGATGGGTGTATACCTGACCGCAGTTTTTGTACCCCACCACATCTTACGGTGGGGCCGTGATGGAGCTCGAGCAGGCCGAGTGGCAGGTGACGTCATTTTCAGTGGGGGTGGACCCTTCCCCTTGATCCGCGGCTTCTGGTTCTGGCCGCGGATGCTGAAAACGGGCCAGGCAGAGGCTGAAGGAAGCCACCACGCTGTACAGGCAGCGACGGCTCCAGGCACCACATTGCAGGATGTCAGAAGCAGAGCCCACTGGCCACAGCGATGCCAGCTTTACTTCTACCTGGGTAGGGATTCCCCCTTACCTTTACTTCTCCCGACCGGATAGCTCCTAGGGTGGGGGGGCTCCTTCTGGGTGGTCAGAGGAGTGGGGGGGGCTCAGACCCTGGGAGGAGAGCCAGGAGTGTCTCTGGGTGTGTTCCCTAGGCTGGCAGAGGGGGATCAGGGTCACAACAGCTGCTAACACAGCCCCAATGTTCTTATGTATTTCAGACTAAACCCACAGAGAAGTCAAAGTATTACCATAGCTCTAAGCAGAAATGCCCCTCCTGCAGGACCACATTAGGCGACAGTTGGTGCAAAGAATACATAGGTGCGGTCGCCACCCTTCCAGCATATTGGCAGCCAATGTGAAGGAGCTTTCCTCCACATTCCAGTAATTTTAAGTTGCTTTTTGAAGGATTCCAAGTTCTGCAGCCTTTAACGGTCCCAGCTCCTCCGCCAGCACAGCAGGGTTCAGCACCAACGCTTCTGGTCATCCCTGCCAGAGATGAAGAGACCCCTGGAGTCTCCAGAGAGGAGAAGGGGGAGCAACCAGACAGTGCATCCTCTGGCTCCCAAGCAGAGTCAGAGGGGGAAGGGCTGGACGGGGAGTCCAGTAGGCCCTCACGCTATAAGCTCTCCCTAGAGGAGGTGGAAGACCTCTTAGGGGCAATCCACACCACTCTAGGGATTCAGACGGACAAAATGCCTTTGGCGCACAACAACCAGATGTATCAGGGCATGGGCAAACAACAGAAAAGGGTTTTTCCTGTCCATGATATTTTGGTGGACGTGGTCAAAAAAGAGTGGCTGGATCTGGAAAGGAAACCATTCTTCTCTAGGGCACTGAAGAGCAGGTTTCTGTTCTCTGAAGATCCTGTGTCCGTGTGGAACAAGAACCCAAAATTAGACACAACCTTTTTTCCAGGTGTCCAGGCACACTGATCTTGCCTTTGAGGACATGGGGGCCCCATCAGATGTGATAGATAAGAGGATGGACTCGTTAAAAGAAATTTTTTGGGAGTCATCTGTAGGGAATTTGAAGCCAGCTATGGCTGTCACTGTGGTGGCACGTAACCTAGAATACTGGCTTACCTAGATACAGGCGCACATTAGAGGCAGGGACCTCTAAGGAGACAGTTCTATCTTTTCCCATGCTGCTTAGAGGGGTGGCCTATATAGCGGACGCATCGCCAGAGTCCATCCGTATGTCCACCAGATCCTCAGCCCTGGCCAATTCAGGCAAAAGGGCCTCGTGGCTTAAGACTTGGCAGGGGGATATCGCCTCCAAAGTCAAGCTGTGTGGCATCCCGCTGACAGGGGATTTCCTCTTTGGACCTGGTCTGGAATCCGTGCTAGATCGCACAGCAGATAAAAAGAAATTGTTTCCAATTAAACGTAAGATCCCAGTCCAGTGGAAAAAAGGTGCACAGGGGTCCCTAAACCCAAGGGTCAGAAGTAACCCTGGGGGCAAAGGGAAATAGGGAGAAATTTTTCGCCCTCCTGACCAGCCCCACAAAACTCAATAAATATAAAAAAATTCATATAGCTGCGCTAACCTAAATGGTGATTTTAACAAACGAATGTCATAAGTTATACAAACTCATGAAAACACAAACTGAATAAGTGAAAAATACAGTCTGCAAAATCAATATAAACAGTACAGTGTGCAAAAAAGTACAGTGTGCTAAAAATAATTTGAGTTGCAACATATAAAATTGAATTCATTAAGTGCAAAAATTGAAAAAAAGTGAGAAAAAGTTCGTAAGTGCATAAACTTAGTCCAGATTTCACTTCAGTGATAATAAACCACCTGTGAAAAAGGTCCAATGACATCCAGTAATTTCCACCACCAAATGACAAGTAATTGTGCTTACCAGAGCACCGTGGTCCCCTATAACGGAGGACCAAAAAGTGCTTTGTAGTGAATCTCAGCTGGATCGTAGTGACTCCATGTGTTCACAGCCTCGCTAGTCAGCACATTCCACGGTGATAAGCCAGTTGCAACATGGAAGGAAGACAGATGCTTCGATAGTGTAAAATCTTCCAATGGTTTATTAAAAAAAGGCAATGATAAAAATAACACTCACAATTTGTAAAGGAAAAACCAGCCTTAAGCCTGCTGCGCCGGCCGGACGCAAGCAGACAGACCCGTCCGTGTGGAGATCGAGCAGTGAAGGGTGATGACGTCAGCACGCCGCTCGTTCCGCCCTGCAAACATCATCAACCAGTGAAGAAAAATAAAAAATCATATAGCTGCGCTAACCTAAATGATGATATTAACAAACACATTTGTGGAAGTGGGAAGCGGTCTCCTCCAGCCAATTTATTCTGGGGATTGTCAGGAGGGGATACCGCCTAGAGTTCCTAAGATCTCCCCCACACAAACTCCTGGTCATGGAGCTTCCCAGATGTGTGGAGAAGTCCGAGGCTCTGCTGGAATCACTAGCGGAGTTGGAAAACCAGAATATAGTGCGCCGGGTTCCAGTGAACGAGATGGGAGAAGGGTTTTACTCCCACGTCTTTGTCAAACAAAAACTTACAGGGAAGTACAGGCTTATTATAAACCTAAAGCCCCTGAACCAGTCTGTGGTCTACCGCTGATTCTGTATGGATTCGATATTTTTGGTCAGAGCATTGCTACCGCCAAGCTGCTACATAGCATCTATAGACCTCAGGGATGCCTATCTGCATATCCAAATTGCAGAGGGGTTTCAGAGGTTCCTTCGACTGGCAGTAAGGGTCGGAGAAGAAATAATCTACTTGAAATTCCAGGCTCCTTCATTTGGCCTATCCTCCTCGCCCCGCAATTTCATGAAGGTCATGGCAGAGGCCCTTGACTTTCTATGTCTCAGAGGCGTCTCGATAATCGCCTACCTGGACGACTTACTTCTCTTTGCGGCTTCTGCAGAACAGTTAACTCGTGATCTGGAGTTGAGAAAGGACTTTCTGAGGGGCCTGGGGTGGCTGTTAAACCTCAAAAAGTCCAACCTGGTGCCCTCGCAGTGCATTAACTACCTGGGGTATCTGTTGGACTCCAAACAGAAAGTATTTCTGCCACAAGACTTCTGCAGGGCAACCAGCCAGTTACAATAAGGAAGGAAATGTCGTCACTGGGGCTGTTCACTTAAGCTATCCCAGCAATACAGTGGGCAGGACTGCACTTTCTTCCCCTGCAGAGCGTCATACTAAAGGTATATGACCACAGTCACTCATTATTAGATTAAAATAGAAAATAAATATTGCGCTAGTCTCAAAACAAAAAATAATAGTAAATGGTGGAGCTGCTACATAGAATATGACTAATATTGGATGTATGTGAATAAAGATTTAGCACTAGCAATGAATGGGAGCCTAAAAAATTTGGTCTCAAAATAAGAATGAAGTGAATAAAAAACAACAACTATGTGGTGAGTCCACAAAGTGTCCGTAAACGGCATCGATGCCCCTGTTGAAGTACACTAGTACAAAATGCGTCGGGGTTGCTCACCACTCCACTCACTGCCCTTTTTAAATGTTTTTTATGCATATGTGATCACTTTTACTTTGTTGGTTTTAATAAACCTGCATTGACCTGAAATTGTAAGGGAGACATGGCGGCATATGTCGGTTGACCATAGTCTGGGCACGATCAGCCTCGTGTGTTGTAGTAAAATCAGTTCCAGTAGATAACAAGTAGGGAATAAAAACGCAAACAAATTACAACTGTAAACTCAGCAGTCGTAGAACACAGTAAACTCTGAGAAAAGAGCTTGAGAGGCGAATGAGTTCTATGTACTCGTAACTTGCCTCAATAGTCGCGGCGGGTTCTCCGAGCTCTCGGGGACTCCGAAGGACTTATCTCCTGACGGGAGTAGCGGGTGGAAGGGTGGCAACCAATCGGTGAAGGCGAGCATCTCCTGCAATATCCGCCGTCTTGCGCCTCCATGGGCTCTTCGGGAAGTTGTGGTTTCCTCATTGGGGCCTGGCGGAATTCCGCATACCAGTTCGGAACATCTACGATAGGGATGCTCAGAGCGGAACAGAAGTGTGGTAAATCTTCCGGTACTTTTAGAAATACCGAACGGCCCTGTGTAGTTGCGGATAGGCAGAAGGGGAATTTCCACTTGTAGGGAATGCCTTTAGTGCAGAAGACGTCCAGCAGGGGCTTCAGGTCCCGTCGGTGGCGTAAGGTAATGCCTGAGAGGTCTTGGTATATTTGAATTGTGTGGCCTTCATGGAGAATCTGTGCTCTCCCTCGTGCTTGGCGCATGATGTCCTCCTTTAGCTGGAAGTTCACCACACAACAAATGATATCCCTCGGGGGGTCCGTTTCTCTGCCCTTCGGCCGAAGGGCACGGTGGATCTTCTCCAGATCAATGGCGGTTTGAGGGGGCCGACCAAGCAGGTTGTTAAAAATGCCAAGGACAGTCGGAACGAGACGATCACCCTCTACGGACTCCGGGATATTGCGAATCCGGAGGTTGTGACGTCGGCCTCTGTTGTTGAGGTCTTCAAGGTGTCGCTGCACATCCCGCAACTGGTGGGTATGTGAGTCTATGCGAGCAGCGGCCTTGCGGAGGGTAGGGTCATGGCGACTGGTCGTTTTTTCAACCATGAGGACTCGATCGTTGAGGGCCCGGATGTCGAGTCGTAAGTCCGCAATGGTGGCTGATAGCGTGTCCTTGATGTCGGTGGTGATAGATCGCAGGTCGTGGATGCTCAACTGCGGCTGGGGCGATAATTTGATTCCAGCCGGGCTGGGAGCAGGATTCGGCAGTACGAAGGGCGGTGAGTCCGGGACATCAGGCGCTTGGTTCTGCGAGTGGCTGTGGCGGGAAGACGCCATGTTCCCTCTTGAGGAGCGGAACATATCTGGGATAGTGTGGCCCGTACCCCCGGTTTGTTCCCTCGGTGAGCGGGACCTGGATGTCGAGGAGGTTTGGGAAGCTGTTCCCATAGTTTAAGCCGAATCGTTATACTCGAAAGCCTCTATAGTAGCTGAAGTGTCTGCGGCGGCGGGAGCTCAGGGATTAAGCGTCCATCTTCTCGCTCCGTCAGGCCACGCCCCCTCCACTTCCATTTTTGACGGTGGGGATGGTGTTCTTGGGGTCATAGGCAGAATTCCTCCTCCAAACACGACGAGTTGAGTTGATGCCAAAGAGCTGAATTTTGGTCTCATCTGACCACAACACTTTCACCCAGTTCTTCTCTGAATCATTCAGATGTTCATTAGCAAACTTCAGATGGGCCTGTACATGTGTTTTCTTGAGCAGGGGGACCTTGCGGGTGCTGCAGGTTTGCAGCTCTTCACGACGTAGTGTGTTACCAATTGTTTTCCTGGTGACTATGGTCCCAGCTGCCTTGAGATCATTGACAAGATTCTGCCGTGTAGTTCTGGGCTGATTCCTCACCGTTCTCATGATCATTGAAACTCCACGAGGTGAGATCTTGCATGGAGCCCCAGACCAAGGGAGATTGACAGTTATTTTGTGTTTCTTCCATTGCGAATAATCACACAAACTCCAAGCTGCTTAATAATTCAGCCACTTCACTTACTTAAGGAGATTTCCTTCCCTCAATTTCACATTCAGATGACAGGCAGTAAAGGCATGAGGGCAGATCTAATGGGGACACAACATTAGAAACCTGACAAAGTAGTTTCTCACTATCAAAAAAATTTAAGAGAAAAACATCTGCTCGTAGTTGAGCTTGAAAAGCCCTTATATTTTTAGAGCAACATTAAATTGTTAAGCATTTGTGTTAAAGTGCTTATTACTTTTTTTTAAAACTAACTGTATTAAAATAGGACAGTATGATTTGTATGTGCACTTCCAACAAATATTTGTAAATATATTAATTGCAGAGAATTTGCAGTGCCCTCTCCTGGCAAAAGCGCTAACAGCATTGTGCTTTTTCAGACTAGAGGTCGTGGATCAAGATTAAACATCATAATCGTTGCTGAAGGAGCTATTGACATGCATGGGAAAGCTATTACATCAGAAGACATTAAAAATGTACGTACTGCACAAAAATGCATTATAATTTTTTCATTAAGGAAAATTACTGGATTTCTTAGATCTTCAGTACTGAATATTAATTTACATAAATGACATGCTTGTATGATCAGCAGGATGATTCATTACTAATGGCATACAGCAAAATATAAATGAATTAAATCTAACCATTATTGTCAACTGTTTAACAGCTAGTTGTAAAGCGCCTTGGCTATGACACAAGAGTCACCGTTCTTGGACATGTTCAGCGTGGTGGGACTCCTTCAGCTTTTGACAGAATTCTGGTAAGAGTGAGCTTTTTTCCAGTCTGTTACTGAACACCAATCTAATGTCTCTGTGCACTATACTTCAGCCAAAAAATAAATAAATCTATATTTTATGTGCTGTGATATGTTGCCTTTGGAGCATTCTGGGGTGGATTTTCTAAAACTGGAGAGTGCAAAATCTGGTGCAGCTGTGCATGGTAGCCAATCCACTTATAACTTCAGCTTGTTAAATGATGCTTTGGCAAAAAAAACTGGAAGCTGATTGGTTTCTATGCAGGGCTGCACTCTCCAGTTTTAGTAAATCAACCCCTCTGTGTCTGCAGTTACATAGCAAAGCTTAGATCGCTGTGGGCATTGTTTCCTCATAGCACCAACACTCCTTGTTTATCGTATAAGAAGTTTCAAATTTTTATGCGGAGGATTAAAACAAGTAGTAAATAATACTTGCATGTTGACTACTTCTCAGAAATCTGAAATTCTTGTTTCTAATTTATTTTTGTGGGGAAGTGTGTCATGGTGTCCCACTGAGGTGATTGTTGCATTTTCCAGGGAAGTCGAATGGGTGTTGAAGCTGTCATGGCTTTGCTGGAAGGTACACCAGACACACCTGCTTGTGTGGTCAGCCTGTCTGGAAATCAAGCAGTCCGACTGCCATTAATGGAGTGTGTTCAAGTGGTAAGTTGTGCTCAGTTCTGAATATGTAATACCTGTCATATGTTTTATGTATTTATACATGCATGTATACTATATTTTTAGGAAGAAGGAAGATTGCACGGATTTTACAGAGGAGGGCAAGACAAGGGGAAGGGTATATGTCCCAAATAAAAATCATAGGAAGATTAACAATAGTATGCTCTTACACCCCACGTGTAAGAGCATACTATTGTAAATCTTCCTATGATTTTTATTTGGGACATAGACCCTTCCCCTTGTCTTGCCCTCCTTTGTAAAATCCTTCTTGCCCCGGAGGTCCTAAATGTGAATGAATAAAGTAGAAGTGTAACATGGATAAGGAAAGTGAGGGAGAAGTTCAAGTACAAGTCTGCTTTTTTGATTTCCATTTTATAGTGGGCTAGGCTAGAGGCATTTTTCACTGGGGCTATAGAACCTAGTATACAACACCGCCAATATATATCCATGTTGGCATTGCATAATAGTGTTTTGCCAATAAATAAGTCTGTAGCTGAAATGTGAATATCACTGTGATCCATAAGGTGTAAACAGCTGTTAAAGCTGAGGTGGTTGAAAGGTTTTTACATTACAGGTTGAATGTTGGTACTCATTGTCAATGAATACACTAAACATGTCTGAGCAGTTCAAAAACAGATATATTTGCTGATTATTTTTTTTTACACAATCTTAAAGTGGAACTTTACCCATAACAACTTGATAAAAAAATAATGTTCTTTTAGCAAGGGACATACATTCCACATGAATAATTATGCTACCAAAATTAGTGTGTTCTGTAAATTGCCTCCAGCATTGCTTCTGTTTTTTCATGCTGGAGGCTGCCATTTCTCTTATCGTCCATGGACTGACACAGCTGGATACTGTAAACGTGTGGGTATATGTCCCTGCTCGCAGGAGAAGATCTAGGCAGAATGTTAGATGTTAGAAACATACATTCTAGAACAAACCAGAGCTGAACAGCCCCGCCGAGGGGGGCGGTCCCTCCGGACATTACCCTCCCACCTGCAGCTAGCAGCCTGTTTTTTTCTGCCTAGCAGAAGGAGAAGACGTGGCTCTCTCAGGAGCCAGTCTCCTGGAAGATTTTACTTTTAAATTTTATTCCTTTGAGAATTTTATTATTTTATTTTTGAGACCTTCAATCAACTGCTGGCTGGGCAACAGGTTGGGTACACTTGTATCCTCGTAGTCTTCCCTGTCCGACCATCGAGCGTGCTGATCCTCGCCTTGTGTGCGTGAGACTCAGTTCACGACATGCCCCATGACTCTAGGGGTGGCCGGGTTGCTTTCATGCTCCCGCGGTCCTCTCTAGATTGAACAGTACCTGACTGACTGTATCTCTCGTGGTGGACCGGGCCGACAGCTACGCAGTACTGCTCTGTGATAGGTCTGTCTGAAACAAGCCAGTGGGTCCCTGAAAGGGACGGGTAAGTAGTCTCTCCTACTGCAGGTGAGTACATGCTGGCTGTGTTTCTTTATATGAGGGGTTTCTCCCTGTCTCCCCCCTGTTATGCTGCTCTCTGCACCCTGTACTGGTGCTGTGCTGTGGGGGTGCTTGGGGGTCACTCTGGCCTGGCTGGGCGCTCATGTCTGTAGTGGGTTCTGGAGAGAGGGGCAGTTTTTCTGGTGTGTGAGGTGATATTGCGTGCGCCATTAGCGCGCGCATTAGCGCTGTTTGAGGTGGTTGTTGCGTGCGCCATTAACGCGCATTAGAGCTTTGAATTTCGCGCTCGGTGGCCATCTTGGCGTGGTTCAATGGCGCAGTTATAGCTGCGGCCGGCGGCCATTTTCTTGTAGCCGCCGCGCATTTACTTTCGGTTTCAGCCTCTAGCGGTGGCGCTGCGGCACGAATCTCCTCACAATCTCCTCAGATTCTTCACTCTCCTCAGACTCACAGCACGGTTTGTTCAGCAGGACTGAGCGGTCCTTAAGGGTTGGTGAGTCCTCCGGGTATCCCCTCCTCAGCCTCAGCGTAGCCAGTGGGTGGACTGTATATTCACTGTATAGTGTATAAATTCTCAGAGGGTGGCGTTATGGAGTCTGATACACCTGCTCTCCACACTTGCCTGGGGCAACTGGCAGTGCTGCACAGTCAAACATGTTCATATGTTTCCTGCACCTGCGGTCCTTATGGACCAGTTGTCGGCAGTCCTGGAATCAGTCCTTGTCAGAATGGAAGTGGTGTGCGAGCGAAAGGAGCTATAAGCCCCCTCTCCCCACAAAAATCTTTAGTGAAGGAGTGGTCTGATTCAGATATGGGCCTAGCTACTGTGCTCAGGACCCTCGCTCTGAATATTTAATGTTTATGAACAGGATATTCCCTTGTGAGGAAGACTCCAGTTCTGTGTCAGTGAATGACAGGGCGCTTGTAAGTGAACTCATTGATGATGTGAGGAACACTCTCAAGCTGGGTGCTGTGGCTGAGGCACCTCAGGTGGACGCTGTTTCCCTTGGTTCCTTCAAGCTTTTCTTTTACACAGCTTCCTCACTGTTTTCCTCATACGCTGCGTCAAGAGCAGCATGGATGACACAGTGGTACACAGTGTTTCCCTCCCCCTGGTCGGTGCAGCATGACGGGCGGGGGGACTTTATTCATTTATGTCTCTAGTGCACCTGTGGTTTCCCACCATTTCCTGGGGAACGCTCTGGGCTCTGACAGACACACGGTCTGAGGATCAGAGGTTACCTGTTACCTGCATGCTGCTTTGGCAGCACAGTCAAGCAAGTTGGAATGATACAGAGAAGATTATGCGCCTCTGCGCCATAATTTAAACTCATCCTATACCTCTACACTGCATACATTCACAGTGTATGTATGTGTTATTGGTCTCTATGTCTGCGTGGGTGTCCCCCCAAGTTCCAATGCTGTGTTTCAGTGCCATACATGATATAAACGTACAAAATATGTTTCTGCACGACTCTAGATACATTCACAGTATATGTATGTATTATACTCTCTGGATCGGCGCGGGTTTCCGCCGGGGGCTCCGGTGTCCTCCCGCGCTCTCATGGTATGTGCGCTTCGGCTCTCTGCACAGTATAGACCTGTTCAATATGTTTATTGCACATACTATACATGTTTACAGTGTGGGTATACTGTTTGCGTGGGGTTCCTCTGGGTACTCCGGTTTCCCCCCACACTCCAATGGAAATGCACAGCATAAACATGTGCAATATGTTTATTCACATGCTATCATTCCTACACGGTATCTGTGTCCTGTGTGCGTGGGTTTCTTCCGGGTGTTCCGGTTTCCTTCCACGCGCTGACGATATGTGCGCCTTTGGCCCTCTGCACAGTTAAACATGTTCAATGTTTATCACGCATGCTATAATACCTACACGGTATGTGTATGCAGTCTGTGTGGGTTTCCTCCGGGTGCTCCGGTTTCTCCCCCGCGCTCCAATGGTGTGCGCATTTTCAGCGCTATGCACAGTATAAACATGTGCAATTTGTTTATTCGCAGGCTAACATACCTACACGGTTGTGTACGCAATCTGCGTGGCTGATTTACGTCCAAGCCCTGATGATGTGCACGCCTTCGTCGCTGGCACAGTATAAACGTGTTTAATTGGTTTATCCACACATACTAAACTACATACGCCGTATGTGGTTGTATTATGCTCTTTGTGGCTGGTTGGGGTTCCTCCCACACTCCATTTGCGCGTTTGACGCAATACACAGTATAAACTATGTGTTTGTACAATCAGCACTTATCCATGAGTAGCTGCTGGATGGAGCATTGTCATAAGGATCCCTGGTTTCAGGGGTACCACTTTCCACCTGCTTTCAGTGGTGATCAGAAGCGCTGGCTTGGACTGTGTTCGCCAGGCTGAGGTTAGCGTTATGCCCGCTAGTGGCTGCGTCTCTGGCGTTTCTGTAGCTCAATGACTGGGCAAAAGCCTCTGCTTCATCTATCAGTCGACTAGCAGGTGCACTGCAACTGCTTTAGCCTTTAGGGTCTCTGTGCCCGGGGTGGGTTTGCGCCACCTGTGGAGGCTGAGGTACTGGTCCTCTGACCGAGTTTCTAGGAAAGCTCTGTCAAGTTGCCTTTATTGGCCAACAGTTGAGGCACCCTGTACACCGGGGCCTCTCTTCTCCGATACATTGCAGAGTCTCCTTGGGATTTTCATACATCTCGCTGCAAGACGGTCCTGTCGGCCGTGTGCATTGCAGGGGAAGGGTCCTTGCATCCGGAGGTGTTTCCACCTCCTTTACCGGAGGTGGGGCACCGGATGTGGTCCTTATGGCCTCTCGACTCACTTGCAAGGTGTCAAGATCGTGGCCAGGTCCAGGGACCCCTGGGCAGACGCGTCAGATGCGTTGGTAGCCAGTGGGGGCAGTATCGCCTGATATATTCTTACCCTCCACTACTGTTGTTGCCTCGCCTGCTTCACAGAGCAGGGGCTGAGGCCATTCCGGTGATCCTCATTGCTCCGGAACGGCGACATTGGTACGCCGATTTATTTCGGCTAGTCGCAGACGTTCGTTGGCGACTGCCTATTGGGGTGGACCTTCTGTCTCATGATCCCATACTTCATCCTGCTTTACAGTCCTTGGCTTTAATGGCATGGCTGTTTAAAGCCAGGTGCTGAAGGACCGAGGTCTCTCGGATTTGGTCATATCTTCTATGTTGTTGGCACGGGAATCTTCCTCCAGAAAGATATATCACCGTACCTGGAAGGCTTACATCACTATGTGCGAGGAACTTGATTGGCGTCCTCGGACGTATTCCGTTCCCAGGATTTTGCTGTTCTTACAGCGTGGTGTGACCCAAAAGCTGGCCTTGCATACTAGGGTTGTCCCGATACCACTTTTTTAAGACCGAGTACAAGTACCGATACTTTTTTTCAAGTACTCGCCGATACCGATTACCGATACTTTTTTTCAATGTCATGTGACAGTTTGAAAGATGGGGACTGATAGGTGGCACTTATGGGCACGGATCGATGGCACTTATGGGCACGGATCGATGGCACTTATGGGCACTGATAGGTGGCACTTGTGGGCAGTGATAGGTGGCACTGATAGGTGGCATTTATGGGCACTGATAGGTGGCACTGATAGGTGGCACTTATGGGCACTGATAGGTGGCACTTGTGGGCAGTGATAGGTGGCACTTATTGCACAGATAGGTGGCACTGATTGCACAGAAAGGTGGCACTGATTGCACAGAAAGGTGGCACTTGTGGGCACTGATAGGTGGCACTTGTGGGCACTGATAGGTGGCACTTGTGGGCACTGATAGGTGGCACTGATAGGTGGCACTTGTGGGCACTGATAGGTGGCACTGATTGCACTATCAGTGCAATCAGTGCCATCTATCAGTGCCCACAAGTGCCACCTATCAGTGCCCATAAATGCCACCTATCAGTGCAATCAGTGCAATCTATCAGTGCCCACAAGTGCCACCTATCAGTGCAATCAGTGGCATCTACCAGTGCCACCTGATAGGTGGCACTGGTAGATGGCACTGATTCCACTGATAGGTAGCACTTGTGGGTACTGATAGGTGGCTGGCACTGAAATGCTGCGGGGGGTGAGGGGAAATGACACAGGATTTAAGAAAAAAAAAACTGCTGCAACGCCCATCTTGGTACACCCTGCACTCGGCTGCAGTAAGCAACAGCAGACATCTTGTTACACCCAGCCCATATAGCTCGGGCTGGGTGTAACAAGATGTCTGCTGCTGCTTACTGCAGCCGAGTGCAGAGTGTACCAAGATGGGCGTGGGGACGTTCAGCCGCTGACGGCGACCGAATGTGACAGCACCGGTCACCGATCCTGATGCGGCTGCGCCCTGAACCCCTGCGAGCTTACCAGGTTCAACTGCAGGTGAGGGACTCGCTCTCCGCCCGCGGACTCCGTCCACCGACTGTGCCCGCCCTCTTCAGCCAGACTCCGCCCACACTTTCCTCTCCCCGCCCTCCCCAGCCACTGACTCCTCCCGCCCTCTCCGGCCAGACTCCGCCCGCACTCCCCCGCCCTCTCTCCTGCCCTCCCTAGCCACTGACTCCTCCCGCCCTCTCCGGCCACAAAAAAAAAAAAAAAGTATCGGGTGAAGCATCGGGAGCATTTGCGCGAGTACAAGTACTCGCGCAAATGCTTGGTATCGGTCCCGATACCGATACTAGTATCGGTATCGGGACAACCCTATTGCATACCATTAAGGGTCGGATTTCGGCCCGGGCTGTCTTTTTCAACGACCACTACCGGGCCATTCCTTGATTAGCACCTTTTTTGCAGGGGGTTCGCCATGTGATCCCCCCTGTCAAGCCTCCTCTCTCTACTTGGGATCTGAATTTGATGCATCTCGGTTCTCCAAGAACATTCCTTTGAGAATATCAGAGAGATTCCTCTCTTGACCTTGTCCCAGAAGGTGGCCTTCTTAGTGGCCATTACTTTGGTTAGACTGGTGTCTGAGTTGGCGGCCTTGTCCTGCAAGTCGCCTTACTTGGTCCTCCATAAGGATATGGCGGTGTTGCGCCCATGACGGTCCTTTTAAAAAGATGGTCTCTGCCTTTCACCTTAAGGAGGACATTGTTCTTCCGTCCTTGTGTCCTCACCCATCGCATCCCTGAGAGTTTGCGCTTCATACATTAAGATGGGTACAAGCCTTACGGGTGTACCTGTCTGCTACTGTTTCCATTCGGAAGTCTGACTCACTGTTTGTGTCTGTCTCTGGTCCAAAACAGTGTCGTCTGCCACTGTCTTTAGGTGGATCAGGCAGACCGTCATACAGGCCTATGCCCTTAAGGGGCGGGCGCCTCCCTTTCCAGTTGCGGCGCATTCCACCAAGGCAATTGGTGCTTCCTGGGCTTTCCGACATCAAGCGTCGGTTGCACAAGTGTGCAAGGCTGCGACCTGGTCGTCCGTTCATACCTTTTCAAAATTTTATAAGGTTGATGTGGCTGCATCTTCGGATGCTTCCTTTGGCCGCAAAGCATTGCAGGCCGCTGTTTAATGTTGAAACTCCTCCGTTGAGGAGCTCTGCTTGTTTGGAGTGAAGTTTTGGTTGTTCCTTTACTACTGCTCCCACCCTTCTGATACTGCTTTGGGACGTCCCACACGTTTAACCACTTAACGACCGCCCACTGTAAATATACGTTGGCAGAATGGCACGGACAGGCAAACTCACGTACCTGTACGTGCCTGCCTTCGTATGGGTGGGGGGTCCAATCGGACCCCCCAACTGTACAGTGAGCGGCCGGGATCGCTTCGGGAGCGATCCGTGATGAGGGGGCCGCCATTCGATTCTGGCCACCCCCTCGCGATCACTCCCGGCGAATGAAAAGCTTCCTCTGCCTGTGTAATGTTTACACAGGCAGGAGGAAGTGATGTCATCCCTCATGCGGCGCTCACATATACCGAGCGCCGCATGAGAGAAGACACAGAGGTTAGTGCACAAACACTACACTAACACCAGCACACATAGGCACATGATTGCCCCCCCAGGCACCCCCAGATCACCCCCCAGATCACCCCCCCAGCCCCCAGTCACAGTGTCACTGATTGCAGTGACCATTTATTTACCGATCACTGCAATCAGTGACATTTGTGACTGTAAAAGTGTCAGAGCAGTTAGTTTTAGGTCCAGTGTAGCCCCCTAACCCCCCCCAATAAAGGTTTAACCCCTTGATCACCCCCCAGGTAACCCTTTCACCCCCTAGCACCGCCGTCACTAAGCGATTGTTTTTCTGATCGCTGTTTTAGTGTCGGTGATGCCGATAGGTAGCCAGTTATTTTTTTTAGGTTCGCCACAGGTTTTTATAGTGTCGGGTACCCCCATATATTACCTAATAAAGGTTTAACCTCTTGATCGCCCCCCCAGGTAACCCTTTCACCCGTGTCACTAAGCGATCGTTTTTCTGATCGCTGTTTTAGTGTCGGTGATGCCGATAGGTAGCCAGTTATTTTTTTAGGTTCGCCGCAGGTTTTTATAGCGTCGGGTACCCCCATATATTACCTAATAAAGGTTTAACCCCTTGATCGCCCCCCCAGGTAACCCTTTCACCCCCTAGCACCGCTGTCACTAAGCGATCGTTTTTCTGATCGCTGTCTTAGTGTCGGTGATGCCGATAGGTAGCCAGTTATTTTTTTTAGGTTCGCCGCAGGTTTTTATAGCGTCGGGTACCCCCATATATTACCTAATAAAGGTTTAACCCCCTGATTGCCCCTAGTTAACCCTTTCACCAGTGATCACCATATAAGTGTTACGGGTGACGCTGGTTAGTTAGTTTGCTTTTTATAGTGTCAGGGCACCCGCCGTATATAACCCAATGAGGGTTTAACCCCCTGATCGCCCGGCGGGTGATATCAATTAGGTTTTAGCATCAGAGAGGGTCTGCATCGCCCCAGGCAGCCTCAGGTTAGTGCCAGTAACGCTAACACCCACGCGTGAAGCATACACCTCCCTTAGTGGTATAGTATCTGAACAGATCAATATCTGATCTGATCAGATCTATACTAGCATCCCCAGCAATTTAGGGTTCCCAAAAATGCAGTGTTAGCGGGATCAGCCCAGATACCTTCTAGCACCTGCGTTTTGCCCCTCCGCCCAGCCCAGGCCACCCAAGTGCAGTATCGATCGATCACTGTCACTTACAAAACACAACACACATAACTGCAGCGTTCGCAGAGACAGGCCTGATCCCTGCGACTCCAGTGCTGTAGGAGGTGATTTCACCACCACAGTTAAAAAAAAAAAAAAGAGCATATATGCCGAAGCATGGGGGCAGCAGGGGCGGAGGAGCGATTTTGCTCCTAATGCCGCGTACATACGGTCAAAATTCCGACTGAGGCATGCCCGTGGAAAAGTCCGACCATGTGTGTGCGGCATAACTTTTGCAGGAGGATGCTCCCGTGCTTCGGCATATATAATGGTGCATGCATACCCACCGATCAATCTCTTTTTTTCGTTCAGCCAACAGGCTGCATGGAAAAAAAAGATTACAATACATGTCCAACAAGGACCAGCAACGTACTGGTATGTTGCTGGACTTTGAATGTTTATACCAGATTGATGCCTGCGGGTTTAGGTATCATCTTGGTATCATTCTTTTCAGCCAGCGGCCGACTTTCATGTAAAAGCAATCCTAGCGGATAATTAGCCTCTGGACTGCTTTTACAAGCAGTGGGAGGGAATGTCCCCCCACCCGGATATAAAAAGCGCCATTGGGAAATTGGGAAAGCATTTTATCACACAGATCTTGGTGTGGTCAGATGCTTTGAGTGCAGAGGAAAGATCTAGGGTCCAATAGACCCCAGTTTTTTCAAAAAAAGAGTACCTGTCACTACCTATTGCTATCATAGGGGATATTTACATTCCCTGAGATAACAATAAAAATGATTAAAAAAAAAATATGGAAAGAACAGTTTAAAAATAAAATAAAAAAGCAAAATTAATAATAAAAAAAAAAAGCACCCCTGTCCCGCCCTGCTCTTGCACAATAGCGAACGCAAGCGTCGGTCTGGCGTCATATGTAAACAGCAATTGCATCATGCATGTGAGGTATCACCACGAAGGTCAGATCGAGGGCAGTCATTTTAGCAGTAGACCTCCTCTGTAAATCTAACGTGGTACCCTGTAAAGGCTTTTAAAGGCTTTTAAAAATGTATGTAGTTTGTCGCCACTGCGCGTTTGTGCGAAATTTTAAAGCATGTCGTGTTTGGTATCTATGTACTTGGCCTAAGATCATCTTTTTTATTGCATCAAACATTTGGGCAATATAGTGTGTTTTAGTGCATTAAAATTTAAAAAAGTGTATTTTTTCCCCAAAAAATGCGTTTGAAAAATCGCTACGCAAATACTGTGTGGAAAAAAAAATGCAACACCCACCGTTTTAATCTGTAGGGCCTTTGCTTTAAAAAAATATATAATGTTTGGGGGTTCAACATAATTTTCTTGCAAAAAAAAAATTATTTCATGTAAACAAAAAGTGTCAGAACGGGCTTTGTCTTCAAGTGGTTAGAAGAGTGGATGTAAGCTTCCTAATGTTGTGTATAAAATGCCAGGACAGTTCAAACCCCCCCCCAAATGACCCCATTTTGGAAAGCAGACACCCCAAGCTATATACTGAGAGGCATGTCGAGTCCATGGAATATTTTATATGTTGACACAAGTTGCGGAAATAGACAATTTATTTTTTATTTATTTATTTTTTGCACAAAGTTGTCACTAAATTATATTTCTTTTTCGTACATCACGGGACACAGAGCGACATAGTCATTACTAATGGGTTATATAGTTACCGTCAGGTGCTGGCACTGGCAACTTCCAAAACCGGAAGTACCCTCCCCTATATAAGCCCCTCCCATCCGGGAGCACCTCAGTTTTTTGCCAGTGTCTAAGGTGTTGGCCAAGAAGAAACATGTGTTTTTCACTGAGCTTGCGTACAGGTTCTTTTGGGCCTCAGTAAGCTATTCCGGATCCGACCAAAAAAGCTTCATAGCTAAACGGTCGGTACCCGGGCCTTGCAGAGAAGAGCAAGGTTCTGCCTGTAATGCTTCTCTTAGGAGAGCTGGACCCTGGGATCCAGAGCTCTGGTCATACCCACGACCAAGATGTTTTCTGTGCAGGGTGCTATACAGGTCCAGGGGAGTGGAATCCTTGGGAACCCGGTCCCTGAAGGTTTGATTACAATGCCTGCCGTGATAGGTGAAGTTTGGGCTTTTGTGGACCAAACAAAGTCCTGCGGCGGGGAACAGGTAAGTGGGGGCCCCCAGGAACTTGGTTCCATTGGGGGACCCCCAAGCCTAATTTGTCTTTCTGTCTGTTACCTAACGGTATTCCCGCTAATATCTGTGCATGCCTGTAACTACTAAAAAAATGTAATAATTTTTAATGGTGGTCAAGAAAAAAAAAAAAAAAAAAAGGAATGTTTTTTTATATATGTTTAGTATATTAAACTGCGGTACCTGTGTTTGTCCACTAGAGGCCGCTGTGGAATGTTTTTCTTGTCATATGGACTAGTTTCTTCTCAGAGAACAAAGTCCAGGCAGCTGGTGAGTTCTCCTACAGGAAACTGTTTCCTCTGCCATGTTGCAGTGTTCGTCTATCCCCCGGCCTGCGGCAAAGGGGGCCCTGGCTCCTGTCCCTGGTTTCCATGTTTGAAAATTAGCGCCGAGGCGCACGTGGCCGCGCGCGTGCGCGTGCACGCGCCTCTATATATAGAGGTGGCCGGAAAAAGGGGCGGGGCCTGGGGGATGACGCTCTGTGCGCGCCGCAGCGCTTCTGCGCATGTGCGGGCGTCCCAGCAGGTTTTTAAAAAGCCACATTATTGCAGTAAGCTGGCTATGAAGTACAGAGACAGAGCTGGCAACATTTAAAGGCATACAGCAAGCGGTTGATACAGGCATCCCCTAGAAAGGCACATTAGTAGACACCAACTGTTATATAGCAGCAATTGTGCTAGACTATTCTCAGTAAAAGTGGTGTATTACGGCTGGAATACCTCAGCTTTAGGCTTAGGAATATGCCGTCCAGTAGCTCCGGAACTGAATCTTCCAGGAAGCGAAGGGGGTCTCATCGGGCTCTGAGGATCTTGGGCATACTCCTGCTGCACCAGTCTCCCCTGAAGTTCAGAGGTAAGTGACCGTAGAGACCCCGCAGGGGTACTTGGTACTGTGGCTGTCCTCAGTCACCTGCTCCTGTGTATGTAACAGAGGAGGTTTTTTCCTCAGCTCTGGGAGGATTAGAGAGAGATTGTCAAAATTTATCGCTGCCTCCCTGTCAGGGAAAGCACGCCCGATCTCCGTCTCCTCCTTCAGAGTGCCTGTTAGCAGAGCAACAGTCCCATACAGGGATCGACCTGCCTGAAGGGGATCAGGATAAGGTTGATTCTGTTATAGAGGAATCAACAGTGGGGGAACCTTTTCTCAGCATCTCAAGCTGAAAGATTATGGGTTCAGTCTCTGACTAACATGGTCCGATCAGCATTTAAAAATGCACCTTGCGGAACCATCAACCACTACTGTATCCTCGTTGGGGTCGCTAGAAGCCCCCAGACTGTTTGTTCTTTTCCACTTCACCCTTTACTGAAAGGGCTCATTTACCAGGATTGGGAACGTCCTGAGAAAATATTTATTCCCCTAAGAGATTTTCGGTGGTCTATCCCATGGAGGATAAGTTCATCAAAAAAAAAAAAAAAAAAAAAAAATGGAAGGTCCCTACAGTGGACGCAGCCATCTCTTGTATGTATAAATCACTGACATGTCCAGTGGATAATGTCCAAATGTTCAAGAACCCAATAGATAAAAGATTGGAGTCCTTATGAAAATCTGCTTGGTGATACAACCAGCAGTAGCAGCTATTGGGGTCTGCTAAGCAGTGAAGGATCAGTTGAAACAGGTCTTGAGGGACTTGACAGATCAGCAGGCTTTGCCCTAGCTGATCTACCTAGAGCCTTAGGCTTTGCGGTTGACGCCATAGAGGATTCAGTCCATCAGGCCTCCCGCCTTACGCTGTCTATAGTACATATGCGTAGGCTCCTATGGCTCAAAAACTGGTCTGCTGAAGCTCCCTGTAAAGAATGGCTGGTTAGCGTCCCATTTCATGGTGAACGCTTATTCAGGGAAAACCTGGACAAATATATCCAGAAAATTTCCAGCGGTAAAAATACGCTCTTGCCGGTTAAAAGCAGAGTTAGAGGTCCCTCTTTAAGAGGCCTGCTTCTCCAGTCCCTGGGGCATCGGCTGTGTAACAGTTCCGACGGCCTCCTCGGTTAAATCCCGGGGGTAAAAAACAGGGACAGTAGCAGGGTAATGAGAAACCCTGGGTCAGGGGAGGTACAAAACCTCCCCCAAAGTTAAATTCATTGAAGCCCCCACTCAGTCGGGTGGGGGGAGGACTCCAGTTGTTCGCAGGAGACCTGGCGGGACACGAT
The DNA here is from genome assembly GCA_029206835.1 of Rana muscosa. Lineage (NCBI taxonomy): Eukaryota > Metazoa > Chordata > Amphibia > Anura > Ranidae > Rana > Rana muscosa. Next base: position 892,404,764 of record CM055117.1, on the reverse strand, counting down.
CAAGACAGATAGGTGCTCTCCGCAGTAGGTTTGGGATACAGTTTGGAGTTAAAAGACTCCCCTCCTTCCCATTTTGAGGTCAAACGTGCCAAGGGATCCCCGGAAGAGAGAGTCCCTCCTGTTGGCACTAGAACAACTATTGCTCCAAGGAGTAATTATGGAGGTTCCCCTGGAAGAATGAGGGTTCGGGTTTTACTCAAACCTCTTTACAGTCCCGAAGCAAACGTGGACGGGAGGCCCATATTAATTCTAAAAAGGGCTATACAAATTCCTGTATATCAGGACTTTCCGATGGAGTCGATCCGATCGGTGGCCACTGCCCTACAAGGGGAGGATTGGTTAGCCACGATCGACATCAAAAATGCTTATTTGCACATTCCCATCTTTCCAGTCCACCAAAAATTTCTACGCTTTGCAGTAGAAGGGCGCCATTTTCAGTTCAGAGCCTTACCCTTCGGTTTGGCCACAGCACCAAGAGTGTTCACAAAAATTCTGGCCCTTTATTGGCCAATCTAAGAACACAAGGTGTAATGATAATGGCATATCTGGATGACTTGTTGCTGATAGACCACTCAGTGAAAAAACTAGACGTGGTCGTTCACAAGACGATCAAGTATCTGGAATCTCACGGTTGGATTATCAACCGAGACAAGTCAGCCCTAAAAACCAGTCAAAAGTCTGGAATACTTGGGGCTAAGGTTGGATTCAGGCCAGAGAAAAATATTCTTGCCTCGAGGAAAGGTGTTGTCTTTGAAAGATTTGATCCACTTAGTGGGTACAAAAAAGACAGCCGTCCATACGCCTGTATATGAGGCTGCTGGGAAAAATGGTGGCATCATTCGAAGCAGTACCCTACGGTCAATTCCATTCAAGGAATTTGCAAGGGGCCATACTGTCAGCCTGGAACAAAAAAGTTCAGGCCCTAGACTTACAATGTCCTTGTCCCCTTCCGTTCGCAAGAGCCTCCGTTGGTGGTTGGTTCCCCAGAATCTGGAAAAAAGGAAATCCTTCAGTCCGATTTCTTGGAAGGTGGTCACTACAGATGCCAGCCTTATAGGCTGGGGAGCAGTATTGGAGCAATAGTCTCTCCAGGGCAGATGGTCGGATGCAGAAAAGGCCCTGCCCATCAATCTCTTAGAGATACGAGCAGCCCGGTATGCCCTAGTAGCATGGACATCCAAACTCCAAGGGTCCCCTGTCAGAATTCAATCAGACAATGCCACAGCAGTGGCATATATCAATCATCAGGGGGGCACCAGGAGTCGTGCAGCCCAGAGGGAAGTAAATTACATCCTGAAATGGGCAGAAAAATATGTCCCAGCCATATCTGCGGTATTCATTCCAGGAGTGGAGAATTGGAAGGCGGACTTTCTAAGTCGCCAGCAATTAGGCCCAGAGGAAGGGTCCCTTCACCCCGAGGTTTTCTGGACAATATGTCAGCGGTGGGGAACATCGGATGTAGATCTTCTAGCATCCAGATTCAACGCAAAGGGGGACAGGTTTGTCTCTCGGACAAGGGATCCCCTAGCTTGCGGCTCGGATGCCCTAGTGTTCCCTTGGGATCAGTTCAAGCTGATATATGCATTCACACCGCCACAATGGTTACCTCGATTACTCCGCAGAATCAGGGTAGAAAAGAAACCAGTGATTCTGGTGGCTCCAGCGTGGCCCCGAAGAGCGTGGTACGTGGAGATTGTAAAATGTCAGTGGGGAGTCCTGGGACTTTCCCACATCGTCCGGACCTGCTTTCGCAAGGACCGATATACCACCCTTCCTTACCAGCCCTAGGTTTGACGGCCTGGCTGTTGAAGCCCACATTCTAAAAAAGAGAGGGCTCTCTAATTCTGTGGTATCTACCATGATCAATGCCAGGAAGCCGGTATCCAGGCAGATCTACTATAGAATCTGGAAGGCGTACATCGCCTGGTGTGAGGCCAAGAAATGGCATCCACGTAAGTACGTAATAGGTAGGAGTCTGGACTCCCTACAATGGGCTGTAGATAGGAAGCTTGCCTTGAGTACTATCAAGGGTCAGATTTTGGCCTTGTCAATATTTTTTCAAAGGCCCTTGGCTTCGCATTCACTAGTCAAAGCCTTTATACAAGGAGTGATGCGTATTAGTCCTTCGGTTAATATTCCCATATGTCCATGGGATCTAAACTTGGTTCTGTCGGTTCTACAGAAACAACCATTTGAACCATTACAGCATATTTCCTTGGTGCTTCTCACCAGGAAATGGATTTTTCTAGTAGCCATTTGTTCGGCTAAAAGAGTATCGGAATTAGCAGCTATGTCCTGTAGGGAGCCATATCTGGTTATCCATAAGGACAGAGTAGTGTTACGTCCTCATCCAGCCTTTCTTCCTAAGGTGGTATCGAGGTTTCATTTGAACCAAGATGTGGTTCTTCCTTCTTTTTTCCCCAAACCTACTTCGGTGGAGGAAAAGTTATTGCATTCTTTGGATGTAGTAAGAGCAGTTAAAGCTTATCTAAAAGCCACTGCTCAGATTCGCAGAACGGATACTTTGTTTATTCTGCCGGAAGGCCCCAGAAAGGGTCAGGCAGCGTCAAAATCTACTTTAGCCAAGTGGATTCGACAGGTCATTATGCAAGCTTATGGCTTGAGAAGGAGACCGCCTCCGTTCAAAGTTAGAGCGCACTCCACGAGAGCAGTTGGAACTTCATGGGCAGTGCATCACCAGGCCTCCCTGGCTCAAATCTGTAAGGCCGCAACGTGGTCTTCAGTTCACACGTTTACTAGGTTCTACCAGGTGGACGTTAGAAGTCAGGAGGATGTCGCCTTTGGGCGCAGTGTGTTGCAGGCCGCAAAAGATCCTCATGTCTGATAGCGCTCAGCTTATATATGGTGTATCCCCCCCCTCATTTGGCATTGCTTTAGGACATCCCATTAGTAATGACTATGTCGCTCTGTGTCCCGTGATGTACGAAAAAGAAAATAGGATTTTTATAACAGCTTACCTGTAAAATCCTTTTCTTGGAGTACATCACGGGACACAGAGCTCCCACCCCTCTTTTGGGGACACTTATTGCTTTGCTACAAAACTGAGGTGCTCCCGGATGGGAGGGGCTTATATAGGGGAGGGTACTTCCGGTTTTGGAAGTTGCCAGTGCCAGCACCTGACGGTAACTATATAACCCATTAGTAATGACTATGTCGCTCTGTGTCCCGTGATGTACTCCAAGAAAAGGATTTTACAGGTAAGCTGTTATAAAAATCCTATTATTGCTCAAACATGCCATGGGCATATGTGGCATTACACCCCAAAATACATTCTGTTGCTTTTTCTGAGTACGGGGATACCACATGTGTGAGACTTTTTGGGAGCCTAGCCGCGTACGGGACCCCAAAAACCAAGCACCGCCTTCAGGCTTTCTAAGGGTATAAATTTTTGATTTCACTCCTCACTGCCTATCACAGTTTCGGAGGCCACGGAATGCCCAGATGGCACAAAACCCCCCCAAATGACCCCATTTTGGAAAGTAGACACCCCAAGCTATTTGCTGAGAGGTATGGTGAGTATTTTGCAGATCTCGCTTTTTGTCACAAAGTTTTGAAAATAAAAAAAATAAAAAAATATTTTCTTTCTTAATTTTCAAAAACAAATGAGAGCTGTAAGTGGTTAAGTATCCAGCTGTGTCGGTCCATGGACGATAAGAGAAAATAGGATTTTTGTACTCACCGTAAAATCCGTTTCTCTGACGTCCGTGTACTGACACAGCACCCACCCTTCCTTTTAAGGTTTGTACTGCTTTGTTACGAACTGAGGCTGCTAGCTGCAGGTGGGAGGGTAATGTCCGGAGGGACCGCCGCCCTGGGTGGGGCTGTTCAGCTCTGGTTTGTTCTAGAATGTATGTTTCTAACATCTAACATTCTGCCTAGATCTTCTCCTACGAGCAGGGACATATACCACACGTTTACAGTATCCATCTGTGTCAGTCCATGGACGTCAGAGGAATGGATTTTACGGTGAGTACAAAAATCCTATTTTTGCTGAAGTCTAGAGCCCCTGAGCAGTAGTAAATCATAAAGTGGAACTAAACCAATTGATTTAACGGTTTTAAAAACAGTTACATTGCTGGGATTGCTAGCTGTCACATTTGCTTGTGTCCTTAACCAATATGTCAAACCATCATATGGCTGGTGTCGTACATGATCACATCTGCAGTATGTTGTCAGTTACAGATCAAATAGTAGCAGCATCCTTGGCTGTGTAAAGGATAAAAGGGTTTAAACTGTCAGCAGATCGGCCTCTACAAATTCAGCAGTGCCTAAAAATGGAGAGCAACAGAGCAATGTGCAGGGCAGGGGGAGACAGTGTCTTAGTGGATTTTTAATAGTATAGGCACTATTTTTAATGTTTTACACAGCTATACCTGCAAAAGGGGCCAGCCTGAAGGGATCTAGCAATACCTGCAAAAGGGGCCAGCCTGAAGGGATCTAGCAGGACTTAATTTTCTGACTAAAGTTACACTTTAACCACTTCAGCCCCGGACCATTTCGCTGGCCAAAGACCAGAGCACTTTTTGCGATTCGGCACTGCGTCGCTTTAACTGACAATTGCGCGGTCGTGCGACGTGGCTTCCAAACAAAATTGACGTCCTTTTTTCTCTTTCGTCCATGGACGGACACAGCTTCCTTTATAATCTTGACTTGTGGTTATGTTCCGTCTATTAGGAGAGGACTAGGCAGACATGTAAATGGTTAAACATGTAATCTTTTGCAAAGCTGAACAGCCCCGCCCAGGGGGCGGTCCCTTTGGTCATAACCCCTCTCACTGCAGTGAGCAGCTCAGTTTTTTTTCTGCCTAGCAGAGGAGAAGGACCTGGCTCCCTGGGGCCCATTGGTCCTGTGGATTTTTTCTACTTTTTGATCCTGAGATCTACTATCAACTGCTGACTGGGTGACAGGCTGGATCCCAGATCCTTGTAGTCCCCCCACTTTCGGCCACAAGCGTGTGCCGACCTTTAGCTACGCGCTGGGTCGTCCACAACATGCCCCGTTGCTCCAGGGGTGGCCGGTGAGCTATATGCTCCGGGGCATACATATGACCGGGCTATATGTCCGTGTCACAGTGTGCTGGGCCGACAGCCATGCTCTAACCGCGCGGACGTTGGGTCTGTCAGGAATGCCTTCAGCTAGTCCACGCAGGATGGGTAAGTAGCAGTCCCCCTGCTTTGGCAGGGTGGCATGGCTGGGCATTCCCAGGGAGGTTGATTAGGGGGTTCCCACCCTCCCTTTCCTCTCTCCCTGTAATTTCCCCTCCTTCCCATGCTCTGTGGGGCTGGGCCTGCTGTACTCACCGGGGGGGCTCCGTGTCCTGACTGGGGGCTGTGTCCAGGGTCCGCTCTCCATGGGGGGTGTTGTTTGGTGCCATGGGGGGGCCTCCGCGCTGAGGCCTAGCGTGTTTAATTTTTCCCTCAGCAGCGCTCAGCGGCCATTTTGGCGGCACCCGGCACCATTTTCTTGTAGTCCGCGCGCTTTATACAGGGGCGGCTGGCGGCTATTTTCTTGTAGCCCCAGCTCAGTTTTTGCCTCTAGCGGTGAAAACGTCTCTTCTGGATGGCGCCAACAGCGCAGAACACCTCAGGCACAGGAAGACACTGCAGCCATGCCTGTTAGGAGGCATATGGGGAGAGCGGACGGCGGCGCTGGCAGCACCTGGATCAGAGCGGTGAGTCCCCTGGGGTCCCTTACTCAGGCAAGTGTGGGTTTGTATGGCGTCGGAAGCTGGCGTTTTTCTTTCCCTGACATCCCTGTGGTGACAACCAGTGCCCTGTACCTGAGGTGCTTATGGACACCTTGCTGGTGGTCCTGGAGTCCCTTATTACCAGGGTGGAAGCGGTGTGCGGATGTAAGGGGGGTAAAAACGCCCCCTCCCCCCGCCATCTTCGGGAAAAACAGTTCTGATTCAGACTCGGGCCTTGCTGTGGCAGATGTCCCCTGCTCTGACTTGTCCGAAGATGCAAACCAGGACCCTTCGGACAGTGCGGAACTGCGTCCTTGCTTGCTTCCGTGTCCGGGTCAGCGCAGACAGGCGCTTGTTGGAGCACTTATCACTGCATGCGGGATCCCCAATAAAATGGAGGTTACGGCAAGGGCATCTATTACGGTGTCGGTCCCTTCTGGGTCCCACTAGCCGGCCCGCACCGCTAGGTTTCCCTACCTAGTTATTTTGATACTTTTTTTTTAAATAGAACGGCCGCAGCATTCCAAAAAAAAAAAATTGCATGGCTGTCCGTTATCCTTTTGGGGAGTGTTTCCTGAAAAAGGACATCTCCCCCCGATGGGGCCCCCCGGCATCCAGGGAATTACCACGGTCCGGTGGTAGGGGCCCCTGTCTTTAAGTACCCTGCAGACAGGAGGACCGAGACGGTGGTCCGGTCCTTGTTCTTGGTATTGGTGTCAGCATTGCGGCCACTGTTGGCTATGACCCTGGTGTCACTGGCGCTTCCTTAAATGGGCAAAGATTGCTGCACCGTGGTTGAATAGCAACAGGCTTCCCTGGTCTGCATGATAGCGGACCGGTTGGTGCATGGCCTCAAGTATGTCTGCAATGCGGCCTTAGATACAGCTCCCTGGCTGTCCAGAACTTTCAGTATCTGCAGTGGGGCTACGCCGCATGATTTGACTGAAATGCTGGTCTGCGGACCAGACGTCCAAGAAGACTCTGGCGGATTTGCTCTTCCAGGGCTGGGGGCCTTTTGGGGCCTCACTGTATGACATTATTAAAAATGTCATTTGGGGTGGGAGCACGGCGCTCCCATAATCCAGAAAGGGAAAGGAGCCACGCTGTAGGCCAGGGGCCTCCCCTTTTTTTCCGCTCACAATCAGCGTTTTCTTTCCGCCGGGCGCGCAGGTGAGCGTTCCCAGGCCGACAAGGGGCCAGCTGAGGGGCAAAAGTGTCCCTGGGTTCGCTAGCCAGACGGCCTGTGAACAAATCTGCGACTGCATGACGGGCTTCCCCTGCCCGACTCTCGGGTGGGGGGTCGCCTTCGCGAGTTTGCGGCTCGCTGGGCTGCCCTGCTTTCCAACCAGTGGGTTGTGAAATGGTTTCATCAGGGTACAAGATAGATTTTCTGTCTTGTCCACAAAACAACAGATTTTTTTCCCTCCATCCTTCATCTTCCTCCGGCTCGTAGGTACACCCTGTTTGGGGCAGTGCAGGACCTGCTGAAGCGCGGGGTGATAGCTTCTGTACCGCTGCCAAAAAGGTTTTCCGGGATTCTATTCCAATCTGTTTGTAGTCCCACAATAGGATGGGGTTCGTCCAATCCTGGACCTCAAGGCCCTCAACTCCTTTGTAAAAGTACGAAGGTTAAGGATGGAATCAGTTCACTGCTCTCCGTCCGGGGGATTTTATGGCGTCCTTGGAAATCAAGGACGCATATTTACAGGTCCCCGTATATGTCGGGCATCAAATTTCTGCGTTTTGCAGTCGGGGTCACTCACTACCAGTTTGGGGTTTCCCCTTTTGGCCTGGCATTGGCACCAAGGGTTTCTCCAAGGTGTTCTCCACGATCCTGGCCTTGCTAAGACAGCGAGGAATTGCTATTGTGGGCTACCTGGACGACCTCCTTCTGAGGGCTGCTGCGTACTCAGAATTAGAGGAGGATGGGTGCTGAACCTTCTGAAGTTGGTTTTGTTGCCGACTCGGCGCCTGGATTACCTGGGCTTGATACGGTATCTTCAGAGGCAAGGTTTTTGTCTCCCATTGAAAAAATTGCAGGCTCTTCAGATGGCGGTGAAGCTGTGGCATCCCACTGGTGGTCGTCGCTGCGCTTTTGCATGTAAGCCCTGGGTCTTATGGTAGCCTCCTTCGAGACAGTACCGTATGCACAAATTCCATACTCGAGTCTTTCTAAGGGAGATCCTGTCCAAATGGGACAAGTCTCCGTTGTCCCTGGATTGTCAATCCTGGGTGAGCCACCTAGTCAGACCTCCCCTGGTCTGGTGGGTGAAATCTCTGGCCATTCAGTCTGGAAAGTCGTTACTTCCTTTTCACTGGACGGTACTCAGACAACGCTCGGCTGCAGCATTGGAGGTCGCTCACATCCTGCGGTGGGCAGAACGGAGCGTGCCGGCTCTATCGGCCGGGTTTCATTCTGGGTGTTGAAAACTGGCAAGCTGGCTACCTAAGTCTCCAGATGCTGGACCAAGGAGAATGGTCGCTACACCCGGATGTTTTTTGACTCTTTTGCCTAAGATGGGCACGCCAGCCGTGGATCTCCTGGCTCTTCGACTCAATCGGAAGGTATTGAAGTTTGTGGCCTGGGCCAAGGATCCCTGGGCGGATGCGACGGACGCCTGGGTGGCCCCGTAGGGTCAGTATTGGCTAAGTTATACCTTTCCCCCACTGAATCTTCTGCTTCGTCTGCTCCGCAGAGTGGGGCCTGATGGGATTCCGGTGACGCTAATTGCACCAGATTGGCCTCGGCGTCCCAGGTACGCCGACCTAGTGTGCCTGGTGGTGGATCCCCCTTGGGTCCTATACTTCATCTGGCTTTGCAGTCGCTGGCTTAACGGCTTGGCTGTTGCAGGTTCTGAGGGACCGAGGCCTGTCGGACTCTGTAATTTCCTCCATGCTGAGGGCACGGTAGTCATCTTCTCGGATGATCTATCATCACACGTGGAAGGCCTACATCTCTGTGTGAGGAGATGGGTTGGCGCCCATGGGCATGGTCTGTTTCCAGGATACCTGCTGTTTTTTATAGCATGGTGTGGATCGGAAACTTGCCTTAAGCACCATTATGGGGCAGTTTTTTTTTTTTTTCCAGCCTTGGCTGTTTTTCTTTAAACTGCCCTTGGTGGCTCATTCACTGGTGAGTACATCTGTGCAAGGGGCCCGACATGTGGCTCCTCCCGTTTCGGCCACCACTACCTTCTTGAGATCTTGAGATTTGAATTTGGTACCATCGGTACTTCAGAGACCTCCCTTTGTGAACATCAGGGAGATTCCTTTTTTGACACTTTCTCAGAAAGTTGCCTTTCTGGAGACTTGACCTCTGTCAGGAGGGTCTCTAAATGGCGACATTGTCTTGCAAATCCCCCTACTTGATCCTCCATCCGGATAAAGCGGTGCTACGCCCGCAGCCTTCGTTTTTTTCCGAAGGTGTTTTCGGCCTCTCTTTTGAATAAGGACATGGTACTTCCATCCTTGTGTCCTCGGCCGTCACAGCCCAAAGAGGTTGCGTTATATTCCTTAGACGTGGTACGTGTTCTGCCAGTGTATTTGTCTGCTACGGCTCCGTTCGGAGGTCAGACTCACTGTTTGTCTCTGTGACTGGCTCATAAACGGGCCTGGCGGTGTCGTCGGACACCATTCTCGATGGATCAGACAGATTGTGCTTCAGGCCTATGCCCTTAAAGAGCGGATGCCTTCTTTACCTGTCGCGGCGCATTCTACCAGGGCACTTGGTGTCTCCTGGGCCTTCCGACATCGAGTGTCTGTTTTACAGGTGTGAAAGGCGGCGACCTGGTCGTTCGTTCACACTTTCACTAAGTTTTACAAAGTTGAAGTGCATGCATCTGCAGATACTTGCTGCAGCCGCAAGGTTTTACACGCGGCTGTTTTAAGTAACAACTCCTCTTTTGAGGAGCTCTGATTGTTTTGGGTGAAGTTGTTTACTGCTGTTCCCACCCCTCGTTTTTCAGACAATGCTTGGGGACATTCCACAAGTCAAGATTATAAGGAAGATGTGTCCATCCATGGACGAAAGAGAAAATAGGATTTTTGTACTCACCGTAAAATCCCTTTCTCTGAAGTCCATGGACGGACACAGCACCCACCCCTCATTTTTAAGTTTGTACTGCTTTTGACGAACTGAGTTGCTCACTGCAGTGAGAGGGGTTATGACCAGAGGGACTGCCCCCTGGGTGGGGCTGTTCAGCTTTGCTAAAGATTACATGTTTAACCATTTACATGTCTGCCTAGTCTTCTCCTAATAGACGGAACATAACCACAAGTCAAGATTATATGGAAGCTGTGTCCGTCTATGGACTTCAGAGAAAAGGATTTTACAGTGAGTACAAAAATCCTATCTTTCCCACAAATATAGCTTTCTTTTGGTGGTATTTGATCACCTCTGCAGTTTTTATTTTTTGCGCTATAAACAAAAATAGAGCGACAATTTTGGAAAAAAAATCAACATTTTTTACATTTTGCTATTGTAGCGATACCTCCAACTAAGAAGGCCACAGATTTAGTTGGGCCCTGAAGACAGCTCCGCCAACCCCCGGCAATATGCTCAACCCCCTACTGGCACAGCTAGTAAGGGGAGATAGGACCGCGTGACCGCAACTCTAGGTGACGCAGTCCTATGGCAAACACACACAGTGATATACTTTAAAACTTCTATTAAAGTAAGTGAAACTGACACCAATGTACTTGACCCAGATATTTTACTGAGGCTAATGGGCAAGTAATAAACAACAGTATAACAAGTTGCAGATCCCTGCAATAAACAGTAATAAAGATAAACAGAGTAATCAGAATAATAAAGTATTGCTGTGCAACTCTAGCGCTGCCCTTTTACAGCTACTTCCCCTCAGGGGTAGACTAACACCCAGCAATGTCTACCTATGCAGTCAGGCCTGACTGATTTAAATGGAAGTTCAGTGAAACAATATTCGCTAGCAATCTTTCGGTGGTGCACTTGAAGAACAACTTTGTAATCCCAACGAATAGTAAAGATAAAGGTATCTGTCTTTAAACAGCTCTCACCACCCGGACAAGTCCAAGTCCGTTTCCTCCATCGATTCGTCTAGGAACAGGAATCCACCGACATCCAAGTCTTCAATCCTTCTGGTGTACTGCAGCAAGGATGAGAAGATGTCTCTAAGGTTCTGCTAGGCTGGCAGAGGGGCTCTTTGGAAAGGAGCACAAGGCCCAGGCTTCAGGCCTTGTGCACACAGCAGTTCAGCACAGAGATCCTCTTGCTAGGAGAGGGGGTGTCCAAAAGAGGCCGAACAAACTCCACCTCCCCTTTTATATAGTCTGCCCCAGCAGTCTCTGTTCCGGAGCAATGTACCCTGGGTGCTGCAAGATGTACTGGGAGATGTAGTCTCTCTCTCTCCTCTGCTTTCACTTCCAGTAATGTCCCTTTACTTCCTCCTGACTCACCTCTCACCTGGAACTTCTTGTCTCTCTGTCTTAAAGGGGAATACCCCGCTACACTATAATAAATATCCCCAAAAAATATATAAAAAAAAATAATTGTTTTCCTCAGTTTAGGCCGATATGTATTCTTCTACATATTTTTGGTAAAAAAAATCGTAATAAGCGTTTGATTGGTTTGCGCAAAAGTTATAGCGTCTACAAAATAGGGGATAGTTTTATGGCATTTTTATTAATAATTTTTATTTACTAGTAATGGCAGCGATCAGCTATTTTTATCGTGACTGTGACAAATATGGCGGACACATCGGACACTTTTGACACCATTTTGGGACCATTGTAATTTTTACAGCGATCAGTGCTATAAAAATGCACTGATTACTGTAAAAATTACACTGGCAGTGAATGGGTTAACCTGTAGGGGGCGCTGAAGGGGTTAAGTGTGACCTAGGGAGTAATTCTAACTGTTAGGGGGCTTGGTTTGCCGTGACACATCACTGATCGCTGTTCCCGATGACAGGGAACAGACGATCAGGGACATGTCACTAGGAAGAACTGGGAAATGTTGTGTTTACACTAACATCTCCCCGTTCTTCAGCTCCGTGACACGATCGCGGGACACCGGCGGACATCAAATACGCGGGACCGGTCATGGAGCTCGCGGCAGGGTTGTGATTTAAAGGGGACGTATATATACGTCCATTTGCACAGCCGTGCCATTCTGCCGACTTATAAGTTTATGCGGCGGTCGGCAAGCGGTTAATAAGTTCCCACTTTTTGCCTGTTTTACTTTTTCCAGTGGTTGTCGGGCAGCTAGAGCTGTTTCTAGATCTGCCATTTATCCCTTCAGCTTTAACACTTGCCAAGGTGCGGGCATTTTTATGCAGGAGTGTGATATCTGACATTGAATACAAATTAGCATATCTAGGTGCAGAGGCGTCCTTTATCGTTCTAGAATCACTCTTTCCACCAAATGCAGGTGTCATATGGACAAGATCTGCACAGTACTGCAGACACCAGTACATGGAATATAACTGCTATTATATGTTGATATAGCGTAAATTAGACATACACTACCGTGAAAAGATTTTAGGCAGGTGTGAAAAAATGCTGTAAATTAAGAATACTTTCAGAAATACTCAGCAGGTAGGTTGTTCCAAAAATCTTGGAGAACTAACCACAGATCTTCTGTGGATGTAGGCTGCCTCAAAACCTTCTGTCTCTTTCTGTAATCCCAGACAGACTCGATGTTGAGATCAGGGCTCTTTGGGGGGCCAAACCATTAATTCCAGGACTCCTTCTGTTTCAGTTAATGACTGTGTTTTCAACCTACGTATGAATTGTTGATCGTTAGCACCTGGTTAATCATAAGCCTCACTCTAATCCTACAAAATTTGAATACATACTTGAATAGATTTTTTTTTTAAATAAGAGTTAAGACCCCTTTCACACTGGGTCGGTTTGCAGGCGTTATAACGCTAAAAATAGCGCCTGCAAACCGACCTGAAACAGCCGCTGCTGTCTCTCCAGTGTGAAAGCCCAGAGGGCTTTCACACTGGAGCAGTGCGCTAGGAGGACGGTAAAAAAAGTCCTGCTAGCAGCATCTTTGGAGCGGTGAAGGAGCCGTGTGTATACCGCTCCGCCACCGCTCCTGCCCATTGAAATCAATGGGGCATCGCGGCTATACCGCCGGCAAAGCGCCTCTGCAGAGGTGTTTTGCTGTGGTTTTTAACCCTTTCCCGGCCGCTAGCTGGAGGTAAAACCACCCTGTTAGCGGCCAAATAGTGCCGCAAATCCGACGGTAAAGCGCCGCTAAAAATAGCGGCGCTTTACCGCCGACGCCGACCTCGCCCCAGTGTGAAAGGGGCCTTAGCTTACTAGTCGAGTAGGTCTAACGAAGCCTACATATAAGTACCTTTTTATCTACAGCATGTAGGCATGACTTATTGTAACAATCAACTATTCATTTTTTTTTATTTCTTTTTTTACAGACCAAAGATGTAACCACAGCCATGACTAATAAAAAATTTGCTGAAGCTCTTAAATTACGAGGAAGGTAAATGCATCACTTTTTTCCTCTCAAATTATCATGGGAACCAAGAGAGCATAAATAGATATAACCAAGCACAATAGCTTATAGTATCTATTCCACTTAGATTTCAGCTGTGATTTTTCTACTAGGTCAATGGTTCTCAAAGTTTTGAAAGGCCAGACAATGTGAAACAAAGTAAGGCAAGGAACTACTACTCATTATAATTATTATTCAGGATTTGTATAGTGTCACAGTTTACCCAGTATTTTACAATTTAAAGGGAGACCATACGGTTTCAGTACAAGTGGCTTAGGAGGGCCCTGCTTGCAATTTAAAAGGAGGGCAATAACTATAAAAGATGATAACTGTGAGGGATAAGCTGATGGGTAAAGTAGTAGTACAGTTTTTAGGTGGAGACTGAATAGGCTTTCCTGAAGGGATACATTTTCAGGGATCACCTAAGTCTGGGATATGCAATTAGCGGACCTCCAGCTGTTGCAAAACTACAAGTCCCATCAGGCTGTCAGAATCTTGCTATGCCTCATGGGACTTGTAGTTCTGCAACAGCTGGAGGTCCGCTAATTGCATATCCCTGACCTAAGTGTAGGCGATAAGTGGCGTGTCGAAGATGGCGCTGTGAGAGGTCGCACTGTCCAGAGCTCTGCTGGCCTGTGTCTTATTACTGGCTGTTTGGGCTTACCTTCCTGCTGCCCTGTTGCTCTGGCTGCCTCTTCATGATGAGTGGATCTACCAGGTCGTACTACAAGGGGAAAAAAGCTCAGTTTTCCCCCGCTAGATGAGGAGGTCTCTCCGGCCCCAGAAGAACTCCACGTGGCGGCTCCCCCTCGTGCCACTTCAAACATGGCCTCTCAAACGGAGGGAGAGGAGCCCTGCTGCCCCTTCCTAGCTGGGCTTCCAGGAGGTCATAGCTGCGATCGCATCTTGCCAGGCTACGCTGACTGGTAAGATTGAGGCGGTGCAGCTGGATGTGGGGATTATCAGGCAAGATCTGGATAAGATCCGCTCCCGAGTCTCTGAGGTGGAGCAGCGGGTCAGTCAGACGGAGTATACTGTGACGGAGCATGCTGCCTCCCTGCAAACCCTGCGTTCCAAGGTTCGGGCGCTGGAGTACAAGATGGACGATGCCGACAATCGGAACCGAAGGAATAACTTGCGGGTGGTGGGACTGCCTGAGGGAGTGGAGGGGAAAAACCCCACTGTGTTCATGGAAGACCTGCTCCGCTATCTCCTCCCGGAGGCGCGATTCTCCTCTCACTATGCTGTGGAGAGGGCACACAGGATCCCACCCGTCCCTAACCTGATGGGCTCCCCTCCCCGCACTCTGGTTTTTCGGCTGCTAAACTTTCGGGACAGGGATGAGGTGCTCCGCGCGGCAAGAGCCATCGGTGAGGTGAAGTTCCAGAACACTAAGCTGATGTTTTTCCCCGATTACTATGTGGAGACACAAAAGCTCCGTCGCTCCTTTGACCAGGTGAAGGCTGCGCTTAGGGCTCGAGCCATACGCTACAGTGTGCTGTTCTCCGCTCGGCTTCGGGTACAGGATGGGGAGTCCGTTCGATTCTTTACTACATCCAGAGAGGCTGTGGCTTGGCTGGAGACCTTGCCTCCGCGTGGATGATCGAGGAGCTCATCTGGTAACCCTTAATATGCTGTACTGTATCGCTGTTTGCCATAGATGGCTTTACTTACCTGCTAAAGATGATTTCTTTCTCGTACATCACGGGACACAGAGCGACATAGTCATTACTAATGGGTTATATAGATACCTTCAGGTGCTGGCACTGGCAACTTCCAAAACCGGAAGTACCCTCCCCTATATAAGCCCCTCCCATCCGGGAGCACCTCAGTTTTTTGCCAGTGTCTAAGGTGTTGGCCAAGAAGAAACATGTGTTTTTCACTGAGCTTGCGTACAGGTTCTTTTGGGCCTCAGTAAGCTATTCCGGATCCGACCAAAAAAGCTTCATAGCTAAACGGTCGGTACCCGGGCCTTGCAGAGAAGAGCAAGGTTTTGCCTGTAATGCTTCTCTTAGGAGAGCTGGACCCTGGGATCCAGAGCTCTGGTCATACCCATGACCAAGATGTTTTCTGTGCAGGGTGCTATACAGGTCCAGGGGAGTGGAATCCTTGGGAACCCGGTCCCTGAAGGTTTAATTACAATGCCTGTCGTGATAGGTGAAGTTTGGGCTTCTGTGGACCAAACAAAGTCCTGCGGCGGGGAACAGGTAAGTGGGGGCCCCCAGGAACTTGGTTCTATTGGGGGACCCCCAAGCCTAATTTGTCTTTCTGTCTGTTACCTAACGGTATTCCCGCTAATATCTGTGCATGCCTGTAACTACTAAAAAATGTAATAATTTTAATAGTGGTCAAGAAAAAAAAAAAAAATATATATTGTGAGGGGGTTAGCTCGGCAGCGGGTGTGTGTGACCCCCGGGATGGGCTCCCCACACAAAAACAGGCCCAGCAGACGGAGGTTGTGGTTTTCAAAATCAAAAAGGTGCCGTTTATTTTCTATTTACAGTGACAAAAACACAGCAAAGCAAAAGAAACAAACAAAATAAATCCTGGTCAACTTGACCTCTGACTAAACATACAGGTTTCCTAACTAACAACTGGGATCAGCCTAGTGCTGTCCTAGTCCCTGGTTTTAAATGTCCAAGCAAAATATAGCCACACAGGCTTTCTCTCACCGCACAGGGGTTCACTCTCCCTAGACAGTCCACACAGGTCTGGTTCCAGGCATGAGCTAACATCTAATGAAGCTGGGCTTTCTTATAGAGGCCTAAATGAGCTGACAAGGTTCAGCTGGTCTCATCAACTCCCTGTCTGCACGACGCCCAGCCCTCTCCCTAGAGGTATGAGTCATCAATGAGCCCACTAGTCTCAGCTGGGCTTATACAACTCTCCACCTAGCTGTATAAATCGGCGTAAAGCCTGAATCTGGGCGAAATATATCTACCCCCCTGGATGCAACCAGGTGACTTTACCTTCCTGCTGTCACATACCCCCCCCTCTTGTTTTAACCTCGGGGTTGGAACACCAGCAATCAGGCATTCATGTACTCGAGACAAAGCATCCACATTCCCCATTTGAACGCCAGGGCGATGCTTTACTGTGAAGTTGAATTCCTGGAGGGCCAGGAACCACCTATTCACTCTTCTATTTGTTTCCTTGTTTTGAGCCATCCACTTTAACGGAGCGTGATCCGTAACCATGTCAAAGTGCCTACCTAGCAGGTAGTACCGAAGGGAATCTAGAGCCCACTTCACCGCTAAACACTCCTTTTCAACGGTGGCGTAATTTACCTCATGGGACTTCAACTTCCTGCTGAGGTAAATGACTGGGTGCTCTTCCCCGTTCCAGACCTGGGACAATACTGCTCCTAACCCCACATCTGACGCATCACTTTGTACGACAAAGTCTTTAGAGAAGTCGGGTGAGTACAACACTGGCTGGCTACATAAGGCTTGTTTCAAGAATTGGAATGCTGCCTCAGCCTCGGGGGTCCATTTAATCATGACCGACCCTTTCCCCTTCGTCAGGTTGGTTAGGGGCACAGCCTTAGAAGCAAAGTGGGGAATGAATCGCCGATAATACCCAGCGATTCCCAGAAAGGCTCGTACCTGCTTCTTGCTGTTGGGACGTGGCCAACTCTGGATGGCCTCGACTTTGTTGAGTTGGGGTTTTATTACTCCCCTCCCAATGGTGTACCCAAGATATTTGGCCTCCTCCTGCCCAATGGTACACTTCTTGGGGTTAGCCGTAAACCCTGCTTCCCGAACAGAGTCCAGGACTGCTTGCACTTTTGGCAGATGTGAGGCCCAATCTGTGCTATGGACAATTACGTCATCCAGGTAAGCCGCAGCATACTTCCGATGGGGCCTCAGCATCTGGTCCATTTTCCGCTGGAATGTGGCCGGCGCATTCTGTAACCCGAACGGCATTCTTTTATATTGGAACGCCCCGTCTGGGGTTACAAATGCGGTTTTCTCTTTGGCTGACTTGGCCAGGGGGATTTGCCAATACCCTTTTGTGAGGTCAAGAGTCGTCATGTATCGGGCTGTTCCCAGCCGGTCGATCAACTCATCTATACGTGGCATGGGGTAGGTGTCAAATTTTGTAACTTTGTTCAACTGACGAAAATCGTTACAAAATCGCCAGCTCCCATCCGGTTTAGGCACCAACACAATGGGACTAGACCAATCACTTTGGGACTCCTCTATCACCCCTAAGTTCAGCATTTTCTGTACTTCCTCCCGTATTGCCTCCCGTCGGGCCTCTGGGATCCGATAGGGTTTTAACTTCACCCTTTCACCGGGCGGGGTAATAATGTCATGCTCTACCCCAGATGTTTGTCCCGGCAGCTCAGAGAATACCTCCTTGTTGCGAAGCACAAACTCCTTAACCTCCTGTTGTTGGGGTTGTGACAAGGTGGCTGCGATTCCAACCTCAGGAATCACGCAACCAGTTTGAGCTGGTGACCAAGTGTCTGCGACTAGGGACTCTCTATCCCTCCAGGCTTTCAACAGATTAACGTGATAGATCTGTTCGGGCTTTCGCCTTCCTGGTTGTCTGACCTTGTAATTCACTTCGCTCACTTTTTCCATTATCTCGTAGGGGCCTTGCCATTTGGCAAGGAATTTACTTTCAACCGTAGGGACAAGTACCAATATCCTATCCCCCGGGGAAAAGGTACGGGTCTTGGCTCCACGGTTGTACACTCTCTGCTGTGCCAACTGCGCTTGGGCCAAATGTTCCTTCACGATGGGCATTACCTGTGCAACTCGATCTTGCATCAGGGCGACATGCTCAATCACACTCCTGTGGGGAGAACTCTCACTTTCCCAAGTTTCCTTGGCAATATCCAACAGCCCTCTTGGGTGTCTCCCATACAGTAACTCAAAGGGGGAGAATCCCGTAGAGGATTGGGGCACCTCCCTAATAGCAAACATCAAATAAGGAAGTAGACAGTCCCAATCCTTTCCATCCCTATCCACCACTTTCTTCAACATTTGTTTTAGGGTTTTGTTGAATCTTTCAACCAGCCCATCGGTTTGGGGGTGATACACAGATGTACGTAATTGCGTCACTTTGAACAATTTACACAGCTCCTTCATAACCCGGGACATAAAGGGTGTACCTTGGTCCGTAAGCAGTTCTTTACAAATACCCACCCGGCTAAAAACAAGAGATAGCTCTTTGGCTATGGTTTTGGCCGAGGTATTTCTGAGAGGGATCGCTTCTGGATAACGGGTGGCATAGTCCATTATAACCAATATGTACTGGTGCCCCCTAGCGGACTTGATTATAGGACCTACCAAATCCATTGCGATTCTCTCAAACGGGACCTCAATGATGGGTAGAGGGACCAGCGGGCTACGGAAGTGTGGCATCGGGGCCGACCTCTGACACACAGGGCAGGAGGAACAATAATTTTCTATGTCCTTCATCACCCCAGGCCAATAGAATCTCTGTAATACCCTCTCTCGGGTTTTCTCTGTCCCCAGATGACCTCCAAGAATGTGCCCATGGGCCAACTCCAACACCAACTTCCTGTAAGGTTTGGGCACCACAAGCTGCTCAACGGTTTCTTCTGCCCTTTTTGCCACCCGATACAGTAGGTCCTTCTCTACGCTGAAGTATGGGTAAGTGCAGGTATTATCTGGGTTCACTAACTCGCCATCTATTTTCACTACGTTTTCCCGTGCCTTTATTAGGGCGGGGTCTTTCAACTGTTCTGTGGCAAAGTTTTCCCTGTGAACCTCAAGATCAGAAAACTCCACAGACGGTAGGTTCTCGTCTGAGGAGGTGGGCTCCTCTCCAGTTTCTTGAGTCTCCCCTGCCAATACTGACAAGGGAAATTCGGGAGAGTCCTCACCACTCTCAGAGGAGTTCTGGCTATCATATTCCTGGTACATAGGGGCACCAGTGGGGGGCTCAGGATCATCCCACAGTTCCCAGAACTTCGGAAAATCCCTTCCCACAATGGCGTCATGCGGTAACTGAGACACTAAGCCCACTGGATGAGAAAGGGTACCTTTGGGGGTCTCGAAACACACTGTAGTCACTGGATACTCTCGGGTGTCCCCATGCACACAAATAACAGCTACCTTGCTATTCCCAGAGACCTCTGTTTTAACTAATTCAGCCTTTATCAGGGTCACAAGGCTACCTGAATCCAGCAATACCACAACATTTCTACCATTAATACACATTTTGCATAAATGTTTCTCAGTTCCCCGAATGGCAGTGCATGCGACTGTCGCACACAGCGACTGACGTCTGCCCGTCAGAAAGTCACACTGCATGGGTTCCTCCAAAACCGGGCAATTTGCTGCAATATGTCCCGCTTGCCGGCAGCGGTAGCAAATGATCCTTCTTGCCGCCTCTTGAGCCGCTGATTTCCCAGGCTGTTCTCGCCAAACTTGGGGTAGAGCTCCCACCCTCTCACTCTCTCCACCCTTACCCCTTGGAATCATCTTATCCGCCCCTGGGGATGGTCTGGTCTTAGGGTGGAAAGTCCGAGTGTCTCTGGAAGAGGCCGTCAGGTTCTCTGTAGCCAAGTATTTCTCCACACGATCCACAAGACCATCGGCCGTCTCTGGGTCTCCATGGCTTACCCACTTTTGGATGGCAGTAGGAAGAGCTCTCAAAAACCGATCCATTACAACACGTTCCACAATCTTTGGTGCGGACAAAGTCTCTGGCTGTAGCCACTTTCTGCTCAGGTGAATGAGATCATACATTTGAGACCTGGGGGGTTTTCCAAGCTGGAAAGTCCAGTTATGCACACGCTGAGCCCGGACAGCCAGGGTGACACCCAGCCTTGCCAATATTTCAGCTTTTAGCAT
Source organism: Rana muscosa (assembly GCA_029206835.1). Classification (NCBI taxonomy): domain Eukaryota; kingdom Metazoa; phylum Chordata; class Amphibia; order Anura; family Ranidae; genus Rana; species Rana muscosa. Next base: position 892,384,729 of record CM055117.1, on the reverse strand, counting down.
CACATAGTCTTTTGCTTGGTCAGGCTCTAGGTCATAGTAAGCTTTCTGCGATTCACCCGTTAACAGAGGAGCCACCAGTCCAGCCCACTGCTCCTCAGGCCACTTTTCTCTTTCAGCAGTCCTTTCAAACGTGGTCAAAAATACCTCTGGATCATCCTCTCCAGTCATTTTTGTCAATAAACGACTCACCCCAAAGGACGCGGTATTAGTGGGACGGCTTTCCTCACTGGTCTGCGGACGTTGCTGCATTACTGCTTCCATTTGTTGTAGTCTCTGCTCTTGCTTCTGTAATAGGTCTATGAAGCGGGCCTCAGATCGTTGCTGGGCTTGTTGCTGAGCTTCCAGACTCTGTTGGTGAGCTTGCTGCTGGGCTGCAAGGCTCTGTTGATGAGCTTGCTGCTGGGCTGCGAAGTTCTGTTGTTGAGCTGCAAGGCTCTTTTGCAAACCTGCATTTGTCTGCTGTTGATTGGCATTTGCTAGAGCCAGCTGTTTCAGTATCTCCTCCATGCTGGCTTAAAAAAAAACTGCCACTGGTTCTCCACCAACTGTGAGGGGGTTAGCTCGGCAGCGGGTGTGTGTGACCCCCGGGATGGGCTCCCCACACAAAAACAGGCCCAGCAGACGGAGGTTGTGGTTTTCAAAATCAAAAAGGTGCCGTTTATTTTCTATTTACAGTGACAAAAACACAGCAAAGCAAAAGAAACAAACAAAATAAATCCTGGTCAACTTGACCTCTGACTAAACATACAGGTTTCCTAACTAACAACTGGGATCAGCCTAGTGCTGTCCTAGTCCCTGGTTTTAAATGTCCAAGCAAAATATAGCCACACAGGCTTTCTCTCACCGCACAGGGGTTCACTCTCCCTAGACAGTCCACACAGGTCTGGTTCCAGGCATGAGCTAACATCTAATGAAGCTGGGCTTTCTTATAGAGGCCTAAATGAGCTGACAAGGTTCAGCTGGTCTCATCAACTCCCTGTCTGCACGACGCCCAGCCCTCTCCCTAGAGGTATGAGTCATCAATGAGCCCACTAGTCTCAGCTGGGCTTATACAACTCTCCACCTAGCTGTATAAATCGGCGTAAAGCCTGAATCTGGGCGAAATATATCTACCCCCCTGGATGCAACCAGGTGACTTTACCTTCCTGCTGTCACAATATATATATATTTAATATATTAGACTGCGGTACCTGTGTTAATCCACTAGAGGCCGCTGTGGAACGTTTCTTGTCATGTGGACTAGTTTCTTTTTATCAGAGCAAGTCCAGGCAGATGGTGAGTTCTCTTGTGGGAAACGGCTTCCTCTGCCATGTTGCAATGCTCGTCCATCCCCCGGCCTGCGGCAAAAGGGGCCCTGGCTCTTGTCCCTGGTTTCCTTTTCAAAATTAGCGCCGAAGGCGCACGTGGCCGCGCGCGTGCGCGTGCATGCGCCTCTATATATAGAGGTGAGCCGGGAAAGGGGGCGGAGCTTGGGGGATGACGCTCTGTGCGCGCCGCAGCGCTTCTGCGCATGTGCGGGCGTCCCAGCATGTTAAAAACCACAATTATGTGTTGTGAGCTGGCTATGGAGTGCAGAGACAGAGCTGGCAACATTTTAAAAAAAAGGCATACAGCAAGCGGCTGATGCAGGCATCCCCATAGAAAGGCACATTAGTAGACACCAACTGTTTTTATAGCAGCATTTGTGCTAGACTATTGTCAGTAAGTGGTGTATTTCGGCTGGAATACCTCAGCTTTGGGCTTAGGAATAATGCCGTCTAAAAACTCCGGGACTAAAAATTCCAGGAAGCATAGGGGGTCTCCATCGGGCTCTGAAGATCTTGGGCATGCTTCGGCTGCACCAGTCTCCCCTGAAGAATCAGAGGTTAGTGACCGTAGAGCACCCTCAGGAGTACCTGGTACTGTGGCTGTCCTCAGTTCACCTGCTCCTGTGTATGTAACAGAGGAGGTTTTTTCCTCAGCTCTGGGAGGGCTGGAAGAGAGATTGTCAGCATTGATCGCTGCTTCCCTGTCACAGGAAAAAAGCGCTCGATCTCCGTCTCCTCCCTCAGAGTGCCTGTTAGCAGAGCAACAGTCCCATACAGGGATCGACCTGCCTGAAGGGGATCAGGATGAGGTCGATTCTGTTGTAGAGGAATCAACAGTGGAAGAGCCATTCTCAGCATCACATGCTGAAAGGTTATGGGTTCAGTCCCTGACTAATATGGTCTGATCAGCATTTAAAATGCCCCTTGCGGAGCCATCATCCACTTCTGTCTCCTCGTTGGGGTCGCTAAAAGCTCCCCAGACTGTTTGTTTCTTTCCGATCCATCCTTTACTGGAAGGGCTCATTTACCAGGATTGGGAGCATCCTGATAAAATATTTACTCCTCCCAAGAGATTTCAAGTGGTCTATCCCATGGAGGATAAGTTCATCAAAAAATGGAGGGTCCCTACAGTGGACGCAGCCATCTCTTGTGTGAATAAATCACTGACATGTCCAGTGGATAATGTCCAAATGTTCAAGGACCCAATAGATAAAAAATTGGAGTCCTTATTAAAATCTGCTTTTTCTACAGCAGGATTGGTGACACAACCAGCAGTGGCAGCTATTGGGGTCTGCCAAGCAGTGAAGGATCAGTTGAAACAGGTCTTAAGGGACTTGCCAGATCAGCAGGCTCTTGCCCTAGCTGATCTACCTAGAGCCTTATGCTTTGCGGTGGACGCTATAAAGGATTCAATCCATCAGGCCTCCCGCCTTACGCTGTCTGTAGTACATATGCGCAGGCTTTTATGGCTCAAAAACTGGTCTGCTGAAGCTCCCTGTAAAAAATTGCTGGTCAGCTTCCCATTTCATGGTGAACGCTTATTCGGGGAAGACCTGGACAAATATATCCAGAGAATTTCCAGCGGTAAAAGTACACTTTTGCCGGTTAAAAACAGAGTTAGAGGTCCCTCTTTTAAGAGGCCTGCTTCTCCAGTCCCTAGGACATCGGCTGTGAAACAGTTCCGACGGCCTCCTCGGTCAAATCCCGGAGGTAAAAATCAGGGACAATTGCAGGGTAACAAGAAGCCCTGGAGCAGGAGAGGTACAAAACCTCCCCCAAAGTCAAATGCATGAAGGGTTGCCCCCACTCAATCGGGTGGGGGGAAGACTTCAGTTGTTCACAGAGACCTGGCGGGACACGATCAGAGACAGATGGGTGCTCTCCGCAGTAAATCTGGGATACAAATTGGAGTTAAAAGACTCCCCTCCTTCCCACTTTATAAGGTCAAACGTGCCAAGGGATCCCCAGAAGAGAGGATCCCTCCTGTTGGCACTAGAACAATTATTGCTCCAAGCAGTAATTATAGAGGTTCCCCTGGAAGAATGGGGGTTCGGGTTTTACTCAAACCTCTTTACAGTCCCGAAGCCAAACGGGGACGTGAGGCCCATATTAAATCTAAAAGGGCTAAACAAATTCCTACATATCAGGACTTTCCGGATGGAGTCGATCCGGTCGGTGGCCACTGCCCTACAAGGGGAGGAATGGTTAGCCTCGATCGACATCAAAGATGCTTATTTGCACATTCCCATCTTTCCAGCCCACCAAAAATTTCTACGCTTTGCGGTAGAAGGGCGCCATTTTCAGTTCAGAGCCTTACCCTTCGGTCTGGCCACAGCACCACGAGTGTTCACAAAAATTCTGGCCCCATTATTGGCCAATCTAAGAACACGAGGTGTAACGATAATGGCATATCTAGACGACTTGTTGCTGATAGACCACTCAGTGGAAAAACTAGAAGTGGTTGTTCACGAGACAATCAAGTATCTGGAATATCACGGTTGGATTATCAACCGAGACAAGTCAGCCCTAAAACCAGTCAAAAGTCTGGAATACTTGGGGCTAAGGCTGGATTCAGACCAGAGAAAAATTTTCTTGCCTCAAGAAAAGGGGTCGTCTTTGAGAGATTTGATCCACTTAGTGGGTTCAAAAAGACAGCCATCCATACGCCTGTGCATGAGGCTGCTGGGAAAAATGGTGGCATCATTCGAAGCAGTACCCTACGGTCAATTCCATTCAAGGAATTTGCAAAGGGCCATACTGTCAGCCTGGAACAAAAAAGTTCAGGCTCTGGACTTACCAATGTCCTTGTCCCCTTCCGTTCGCAAGAGCCTCCACTGGTGGTTGGTTCCCCAGAATCTGGAAAGAGGGAAATCCTTCAGTCCGATTTCTTGGAAGGTGGTCACTACAGATGCCAGCCTTATAGGCTGGGTAGCAGTACTGGAGCAATGGTCTCTCCAGGGCAGATGGTCGGATGCGGAAAAGGCCCTGCCCATCAATCTCTTAGAGATACGAGCAGCCCGGTATGCCCTAGTAGCATGGACATCCAAACTCCAAGGGTCCCCTGTCAGAATTCAATCAGACAATGCCACAGCAGTGGCATATATCAATCATCAGGGGGGCACCAGGAGTCGTGCAGCCCAGAGGGAAGTAAATTACATCCTGAGATGGGCAGAAAGATATGTCCCAGCCATATCTGCGGTATTCATTCCAGGAGTGGAGAATTGGAAGGCGGACTTTCTAAGTCGCCAACAATTATGCCCAGGGGAATGGTCCCTTCATCCCGAGGTTTTCCGGACAATATGTCAGCGGTGGGGAACACCGGATGTAGATCTGCTAGCATCCAGATTCAACGCAAAAGTGGACAGGTTTGTCTCTTGGACAAGGGATCCCCTAGCTTGCGGCTCGGATGCCCTAGTGTTCCCTTGGGATCAGTTCAAGCTGATATATGCATTCCCACCGCCACAATTGTTACCTCGATTACTCCGCAGAATCAGGGTAGAAAAGAAACCAGTGATTCTGGTGGCTCCAGCGTGGCCCCGAAGAGCATGGTACGCGGAGATTGTAAAGATGTCTGTGGGGAGTCCTTGGACCCTCCCACATCGTCCGGACCTGCTTTCGCAAGGACCGATATACCACCCTTCCTTACCAGCCCTAGGTTTGACGGCCTGGCTATTGAAGCCCACATTCTAAAAAAGAGAGGGCTCTCTAATGCTGTGGTATCTACCATGATCAATGCCAGGAAGCCGGTATCCAGGCAGATCTACTATAGAATCTGGAAGGCGTACATCGCCTGGTGTGAGGCCAAGAAATGGCATCCACGTAAATACGTAATAGGTAGGATTCTGGACTTCCTACAATGGGCTGTAGATAGGAAGCTTGCCTTGAGTACTATCAAGGGTCAGATTTCGGCCTTGTCAATATTTTTTCAAAGGCCCTTGGCTTCGCATTCACTAGTCAAAGCCTTTATACAAGGAGTGATGCGTATTAGTCCTCCGGTTAATATTCCCATATGTCCATGGGATCTAAACTTGGTTCTGTCGGTTCTACAGAAACAACCATTTGAACCATTACAGCATATTTCTTTGGTTCTTCTCACCAGGAAATTGATTTTTCTAGTAGCCATTTGTTCGGCTAAAAGAGTGTCGGAATTAGCAGCTATGTCCTGTAGGGAGACATATCTGGTTATCCATAAGGACAGAGTAGTGTTACGTCCTCATCCAGCCTTTCTTCCTAAGGTGGTATCGAGGTTTCATTTGAACCAAGATGTGGTTCTTCCTTCTTTTTTCCCCAAACCTACTTCGGTAGAGGAAAAGTTATTGCATTCTTTGGATGTAGTAAGAGCAGTTAAAGCTTATCTAAAAGCCACTGCTCAGATTCGCAGAACGGATACTTTGTTTATTCTGCCGGAAGGCCCCAGAAGGGGTCAGGCAGCGTCAAAATCTACTTTAGCCAAGTGGATTCGACAGGTCATAATGCAAGCCTATGGCTTGAGAAGGAGACCGCCTCCGTTCAAAGTTAGGGCGCACTCCACAAGAGCAGTTGGAACTTCATGGGCAGTGCATCACCAGGCCTCCCTGGCTCAAATCTGTAAGGCCGCAACATGGTCTTCAGTACACACGTTTACTAGGTTCTACCAGGTGGACGTTAGAAGTCAGGAGGATGTCGCCTTTGGGCGCAGTGTGTTGCAGGCCGCAAAAGATCCTCATGTCTGATAGCGCTCAGCTTATATATGGTGTATCCCCCCCCCCTCATTGGGCATTGCTTTAGGACATCCCATTAGTAATGACTATGTCGCTCTGTGTCCCGTGATGTACGAGAAAGAAAATAGGATTTTTATAACAGCTTACCTGTAAAATCCTTTTCTTGGAGTACATCACGGGACACAGAGCTCCCACCCCTCTTTGGGGACACTTATTGCTTTGCTACAAAACTGAGGTGCTCCCGGATGGGAGGGGCTTATATAGGAGAGGGTACTTCCGGTTTTGGAAGTTGCCAGTGCCAGCACCTGAAGGTATCTATATAACCCATTAGTAATGACTATGTCGCTCTGTGTCCCGTGATGTACTCCAAGAAAAGGATTTTACAGGTAAGCTGTTATAAAAATCCTATTTTCTGCATTCCTCCTGTGCCCTTTTGTCACTGTTATTGCTGCGCTGAAGCACCACGAGGATGTCTCCCCCTGGACGGTCTTGTCTGACTTATTGCTGACTGACGGTTGTTCACCGCTGACCTGTCTATAACCGACTGTCCGGGGCTGGTGGACTGCCCTGTTTTATTGGAGTCTCGCTCTCAAGTCTGTGCCCCTGGATTGTCCAGGAGACTGTAAACTATTGCTTCTCTGCCAACATCTCCGCTGAGAAGTGCTAAACTCTCTTAACACGGTTTCTCTGCCTCACTGAGATACACGTCCTTCCTGTTAACTGTTGTTGCCTAAGTTATGGCAGGGTTTGGGGAATATAAGCATTGCTTACAATTGTGGGGAATGCGGGGTGGGGGTGGTTTATGCTGCTGTTGCAGTGTTTCTGGGTTTTTGTTCTGTTTATGGTTTGGACTAGTCCCAGGTGGGGGCTGGCTGCCCTCAGTATAGTATGTTCTGACATGACATGCATAACCTTTTTCTTTTACAGGTGCTTTGTTTGGTGTTCTGGGGTAGGGGGGGTGGGGGGGTCTGTCCCCTGGGTCGGTGCAGCTCTTCCCGCCGTGTAGTACTACTGGTAATTATTTCCTGATGAACTTTAATGGCTCAACTTAAAATAATTTCTTGGAACGTCCGGGGTCTCAACTCGGCAGTTAAGAGATCCCTGGTGTTTCAATATCTGCAGGGAGCTGCACCACACATTTTGTATTCTTCTAGAAACCCATCTGACGGGCTCTAGGGTCTTGGCTCTGCGTAGATCGTGGGTTGGGGCAGCTTACCACTCCACTTATTCCTGTTATGCCCATGGAGTTGTTGTCCTTACTAGGAAATCCCTGCCATTTCAGCTTTTGGAGGTGCGTACTGACCCAGGGGGCAGGTATGTGGTTCTTCATGTTCTCATACATGACAAACGTATAGTACTGGCTGGTGTGTATTTGCCTCCCCCAGCCCAAATACAGATAATGTATGATTTAATGGGTATTATTCTTGCATATGACACTCCTGAGTTCTATATATTTTTGGTGATTTTAACATGGTTCTTTCCCAACATCTGGATAGGCTGCATTCTTCCTCTCGGCCCTCTACGGACCTCCCCCATTAGGCAGAGACATACAGCTTGACAGATGTGTGGTGGCACTTCCATCCTCGCGATCGGGAATATACGTATCATTCTTCCACGTACAAAACCCTCTCCCGAATTTACCTAGTATTTGCCTCTGCTACAGCCCTCAATTGGGTTTGGGATGTTTGTCATCTCTCTAGAGGAATTTCTGACCATGCTCCCCTCTGTCTGGCTGTGTCTCTAACTGAGTCTGGGGGTCTAAGATTGTGGTGCCCCTCCAGGTATTGGGCTCTAGACACCAGGATTCAGGAGGAAATGACGGAGGCCACCTGTGACTACTGGACCCTTAACCGAAACTCGGCCAGCTCTGGTTCACTGTGGGATGCCTTTAAGGCCTTGGTTAGGGGTGAATACATTTTCCTGATCTCCTCACTGCAGAAAGAGGGGGCAAAATCTTTGGGGGACAAGGAGGCGGGGAGGTGTGAGGGGGAGTATGTGTATTCCCCCACTGAGACTAACTACTATGCGTGGCAACAGGTTCTTAGAGAGCTCTTTCTGTGTCGTGTTGACCAGACTAAGAAATCCATGCTTCACTCTGCTCTAAGGGTGTTTGAACATGGCGATAAAAATGGCCGGTTGCTACCATGGTTGGCCAGGGGTCAGACTTCCTCTACACATATAGCTGGTGTTCGGGATGAGGGAGGGCAGGTGCTAACATCCCCAGAGGGTATTAATGGTTGATTTTCCCAATTCTTTCAGGAAGTATATTCCTCAAGGGCCCGATATACTCCCTCTGACCTTAAGGTCTTTTTGGGGGCCATTACCTTCCCCGTGCTAGCGGAGGAATCCAGGTCTAAATTGGAGGGGGAGATCATCCTGGATGAGGTGCAGGCTGCCATAGTGGGGCTGCAGGGTGGCAAGACGCCGGGTGTAGATGGTCTCCCGACGGAATTTTATGCACAGCATGTAGAGCTACTAGCTCCCAAATTGACATCCCTTCTCTCTGATTTTACTAAACAGGGTGCCCTTCCTGACTCTATGGCGGAGGCGGTTATTGTGTTGGTGCCCAAGCCCGGTAAGGATTCTTTGGAGTGTGCCTCCTATAGGCCTATTTCCCTGTTGAATGTGGATGCTAAAGTTCTTGCCAAAATCCTTGCCACACGTTTGTCAGGAGTAATTTCTGATTTGGTCCATGTGGATCAGACTGAGTTTATGCCGGGTAAGGGCACCAACATCAATATTCGACGTCTATTCCTGAACCTATGCCCGACCCATGACCATGTCGGATCTCGCGTAGTGGCCTCCCTAGATGCCGAAAAGTCTACTGACTCTGCTGAGGGAGAAGTGCTCGGCATGGTCTGGGCTCCCTTTTGAACCTCCTCGGCCACATTAATTTTTTTTAAATGGTCCTGTTACCAAAGTTTATTCATCTCTTTCATAACTCCCTGGTATGGGTCCCATTATCCTTTTTTAGAGAGGCGGACAGGTGCCTTAGTGCATTTATTTGGAATGGGGCAGTCCCTAGGTTGGCTAGATCCACTCTTCATCTCCCGATACTGTTGGGGTGCCTTGCTTTACCTAACCTCCAGGTGTATTATTGGGCTGCTGTCTTGGTCTCGGCATACTGGTGGTTTGAGGGGGCTCGCACTAATGCAGTAGTGTGCCTGGAGGCTGCCTATCTGGGTTCGCTGATGGACCTGCGTAACTTAGTCTATAGGGGGGCACGAGCGTATGAGTCAATACCGATCCCTACTAATACTACCCTTAGAGTCTGGGTCGCGGCTAGGAAACGTTTCTTTCAGGAGAACAGGTGGTCTCCGGTGCAGCCTCTCTGGGGGAACCCGAATCTGGCCCATTTAAGACAATTCCTGACCCCCAAGCATGGGCTAGGTATGGTGTAAAAACCCTGTGCGATATAATGCCAGATGGCGTGCTTCTGACCTATGCTCAGCTTCGCCATGTGTTTGCCTGCCGGGCTGGATGTTCTTTTGGTACCTCCAGCTCCGGCATGCAGCCAGGGCTCAATTTCCTACTAGGCCTTTGCTCAAACTAGAGGCAGTCCTGTCACAGGAAGACCTTCTGATGCCGCTTTCAGTACTGTATGGGACCCTGCTCAGGACTGACTCACCTAAGATAGATAGCTCTGGGATCACTGGAAGGCTGATATACTATCCCTGGATAGGGAGGACTGGGAGGATTCTTTGGAGCAATGCCCCAAACTGGTTATCTCTTCTCGAGACAAATTACTACAAGTTAAACTGCTACACAGGGTATATTACACGCCAGCCAGGCTCCACAGAATTTACCCGGAAAAGGACCCCCATTGCCCACGCTGCCTGGTCCAGCTGGGTACTTTCCTGCACAGGCTTTGGGGGTGCCTCAAGATTCAGGCCTTTTAGAGGTAGGTATTCAAACTGGTCAATCTTAAACTGGATCTGTCACTCCCCCTGTCACCAGACCTGGCCCTTCTGGGGATACTGGACGATGACGAAAGGTCTCACCACAGTAAACTGCTTATCGCATATTTACTGTTTTATGCGAAGGAGTCGGTTATTTGCAAGTGGTCCTCTCCTGCTCCACCGTCAGTGTCGTCCTGGTTGGCTATGATTAATGCCGCACTTCCACTCTACAAGCTGACATATATAAGCCGAGGATGCCCCTTGAAGTTTGATAAAGTGTGGCAGATGTGGACGTCACCATGAGTGGCAGTATCCTATCCTAGTTTTGAAGTGATGTCTTGATTCCCCTGGTGCACCCATCATCCCCCTTGTTGTTAGTTAATTAGTACTCCTACTGGGCCCTGGTTGAGTCCCCCCTCCCGTGGTGACCCCCCCCCCTTTTTTTTTTTTTTTTTTTTTTTTTTTTTATTGTATCCTTTGGTATCTGTACTCTTTTTTTTTTAGTGCTCAGATGTGCATGTCATTCAATTATATTGTCATGTCAGTCGGCTATGTCAGCCGAATTTCTTTATGTCTTTTTTTTGTTCATTTTGTATATTATTTCAATAAAGAAAACCTGATTGATAAAAAAAAAGTGTAGGCGATAACCAGACAGATTGCAGTAGGGAGTTCCAGAGGATGGGAGAGGCTCTGGAGAAGTCCTGAAGGTGAGCATTGGAGGTAGTGACGAGGGAGCTTGGGAGGGGTGAAGAGAACAGTTTGGTTGGTGTTGGAGGTTGGTAATGTAGCTCGGGGCAGAGTTGTGGATGGCTGTGTATGTTATTAATATTTTGAATTTATTTGTTGGGCTGCCAGAAGCCAGTCGAGGGATTTGTAGAGAAGAGTGGTAGCCAGGTAAATGAGTCTAGCAGCAGCATTCATGACAGACTAAAGGAGGAATTAAATACAATAAGGTAGGCCAATGAGAAAGGAGTTGCAATGGTCAAAGCAAGAAAAATAGCCAGGAGAACAAAGTATTAGCTTTGTAATGTCATTTTGATAAAAAGGGGAATATTTTGGAAGTGTTGTGGAGGTTAAAGTGGCAAGATTTGGACAGTGAGTGGTAGGGCTGGGAAAAAAATCGATTTTAATCTTGAATCGAGTTTTGAGTTCAAATCGATTCAGATTTGAAGAAAATCGATTTTTTTATTTTCTATTTATTTATTTTATTTTATTTATTTTTCCTTCAAAGTTTCCGTAGCAAGGCTGCAGGGGGCGTATCCGGAATGGCACTGGGCGGCGTTACCCCAATTACATCTACTCGCCGCAGCCTCTGCGAGTAGATGTAATGTAACACTAACTAACCGCAAGCCGCCGTGTCATGCAGACAGACGGCGGCCATTGCAGTGTTCAAAAGCCGCGCCTCCCGAGTCCTCGTCTGTGATAGGCAGAAAACACACAATTTCACAGCAGGCAGTGTTCAGCCTATCACGGACATCCTCTCATCCTCGTCTGTGTTATGAGGATGAGCGGATGTCCATGATAGGCGGAACACTGAATGCTGGGAAATTGAGTGTTCCGCCTATCACAGACGAGGAGGAGGCGTGGCTTTTGAATACTGGAATGGCCGCCGGTGTAGCAGTAAAATCCGTATCCCATGAAAATCTGCATCAGGTATGGGCACAGTGATTGAAGCATGGGCACAGAGAGGCATTGGGCACAGTGAGACACGGGCACAGTGAGACACGGGCACAGTGAGGCACGGGCACAGTGAGGCATGGGCACAGTGAGGCATGGGCACAGTTCAATTCAACTAAGAGTAACCTGAAGATTTTTTGTTGTTTTATTAGCTAAATCCAAATACAGTATTAATAATTTGGATGTTTAACAATCTTTGTTGCACACTGCACACTGACTTTGCAGTTAGAGAAAGGGTTTGCCTTTGCAATTTTGTTTGTTGATGCACTTCAATTAATATAATAAAAAAAAAAAATCGAATCGTAAATCGAGTTTTTTATAAAAAAATCGCAGATTTTTTTGGGGGGGAAAATCGCCCAGCCCTAGTGAGTGGATGTGGGGCCTTTGCAAATTGCAAAACATTTTTACCTTAATACTTAATGGGAATACATTTATTTAACGTAGAAAACATTTCAGGTTTAGAACCACGTTAAAGCATTTTATTGGTAAAAATGTAAAAATCACATATTCAAGTCTTCATTGTATTTAAATGATTTCTATCCTACTCCTATTTATCTGAACAATCTTGAAGTTTGTAAACTTACTTTGTGAACTTACTTTGTGACGATCCTCACACATTTACTTCTTTCAATTCTCTGACACATAGTCACTATGCCCTGTAGGCACTGCTGTTTCACACATTTCACAGATCCTGCCTTCTGAACTACAGAGGTGCTGAGAGGTGAGGTTAAGGACAGGAGGCAGAGTTAGTACAGGTTTGCAGGCAGTAAGGTACCATGGGATATATAGTCCTTTCAAATTGAAACTAAACAATAGAGGAGAAGCTGCAAAGCATGCAGGGTGTCCAGGAATTGTGCAAAGAGATGGCTAGCAGACAGGCAGCACTCTCAACCTGAAATTAGATTTTTCAAGTAAGTTTTTATATTGGATTGTCAAATATCACTATTGTTTGTATTGTTATTAGAATGCTGATGATAAAAAAATACAGTGTATACAGTGACCATAGATCTTCTTTGAGGCTGGGTTCACACTATACGACACGACTTTCATCCTACTTTGCTCTGCGACATCTGTCCTACATTGGTCCGACATCGGTCCGACATTGGTCCGACAATGGTCCGACATCTGTCCTACATTGGTCCGACATTGGTCCGACATCCATGAACAGGATACTACTTTGATCCTACTTCAATGATAGTCAATAGGCTGAAGTGGGATCAAAGTCGGACAGAAGTAGTACAGGGAGCATTTTTAATGTCGGACCGACTTGTGTCGGACCAGTTAAGACGGCTCTCATAGGGATTCATTGATTTTCACACGTCATGCGACATGAGCTCCTAATGTCGGAGCGTTTGTCGCCCCAGTGTGAACCAGGCCTCAGGCCTGGTTCACACTTGTCCGACAAACGCTCCGACATTGGGAGCTCATGTCGCATGACGTGTGAAAATCAATGAATCCCTATGAGAGCCGTCTTAACTGGTCCGACACAAGTCGGTCCGACATTAAAAATGCTCCCTGTACTACTTCTGTCCGACTTTGATCCGACTTCAGCCCATTGAATATCATTGAAGTCGGATCAAAGTAGGATCCTTGTCCTAACCATCCGACATTTGACATCCGACATGGTGATTACAGCAGCAGTAAAAGGAATTTATCTCACCCTGGGATTGTTTTGATTGGTCAAAGGACAAGTCAGACTAGCACAATGTCGGATCAAAGTAGTATCCTGTTCATGAATGTCGGATGGATGTCGGACCAATGTAGGATCAATGTAGGACTGATGTCGCAGAGCAAAGTAGGATGAATGAATGTCGTGTCGTATCAGTGTGAACCCAGCCTAAGGCCTGGTTCACACTTGTCCGACAAACGCTCCGACATTAGGAGCTCATGTCGCATGACGTGTGAAAATCAATGTTTCCCTATGGGAGCCGTCTTAACTGGTCCGACACATGTCGGTCCGACATTAAAAATTCTCCCTGTACTACTTCTGTCCGACTTTGATCCTACTTCAGCCCATTGACTATCATTGAAGTCGGATCAAAGTCGGATCCTTGTCCTAACCATACGACTTTGGCATCCGACATTGTGATTACAGCAGCAGTAAAAGGAATTTATCTCACCCTGGGATTGTTTTGATTGGTCAAAGGACAAGTCAGACTAGCACAATGTCGGATCAAAGTAGTATCCTGTTCATGAATGTCGGATGGATGTCGGACCAATGTCGGACCAATGTCGGACCAATGTCGGACCAATGTCGGACCAATGTCGGACCAATGTAGGACAGATGTCGCAGAGCAAAGTAGGATGAAAGTCGTGTCGTATAGTGTGAACCCAGCCTAAGGCCTGGTTCACACTGGGGCGACAAACGCTCCGACATTGGGAGCTCATGTCGCATGACGTGTGAAAATCAATGTTTCCCTATGGGAGCCGTCTTAACTGGTCCGACACATGTCGGTCCGACTTTGAAAATGCTCCCTGTACTACTTTGGTCCGACTTTGATCCGACTTCAGCCCATTGACTATCATTGAAGTCGGATCAAAGTCGGACCGCAGTCTTGCATGGTCCGACTTTGGCATGCGACTTGTGCTGTGCTGCTCTTGAGGGGGAACTCCAGGCCAAATTTTAAATAAAAAACCGGCGTAGACTCCCCCTCCAGGAGCATACCAGGCCCTTGGGTCTGGTCTGGATTTGCAGGGGCACCCCTACGCCGAAAAACAGCGTGGGGGTCCCCCTAAGGTCCAAACCAGACCCTTATCCGAGCACGCAACCTGGCAGGCCGCAGGGGAAGAGGGGGGGACGAGAGAGCGGCCCCCCCTCCCTCCTGAACCGTACCAGGCCACATGCCCTCAACATGGGGGGTTTGGTGCTCTGGGGCAGGGGGGCGACCTGCGGCCCCCCCACCCCAGAGCACCCTGCCCCCATGTTGATGAGGACAGGGCCTCTTCCCGACAACCCTGGCCGTTGGTTGTCGGGGTCTGCGGGCGGGGGGCTTATCGGAATCCGGAAGCCCCCTTCAATAAGGGAGCCCCCAGATCCCGGCCCCCACCCTATGTGAATGAGTATGGGGTACATCGTACCCCTACCCATTCACCTGGAGGAAAAAAATGTCAATAAAAAAAACTACACGGGTTTTTAAAGTAATTTATTACACAGCTCCGGGGGTCTTCTACCGACTCCGGCGCTCTTCTTCCGACTTCCGGGGGTCTTTTCCGACTTCGGGGGTCTCAGGTGTCGTCTCCGCGCTCTCCGGTTCTTTCTTCCGCCGGGCCTCCGCTAACTTCTTTTTAGCTCTCTTGCTAACAGAGGCCCGGTCTTCCCGTTGTCTCGTCCGGCTCTCCGTTGTCCTTCTGCCGGCCCCTCCGCTAACTTATTGGTAGCTCTTTCGCTAGTGGAGGGGCGCGGTCTTCCCGTCGCTGTCGCCGTCGGCTTCTTCTTCCCTCTTCTCCTCCTCGATATTGACGCGTCGCTTCTTCCCGCTGTAATACTGGCTCTCCGCTCCGCTCCGCATTAATATAGGCTTCTCATGACGTCACAGTCACATGTTCCGGGGCACATGGCCCCGGAGCATGTGACTGTGACGTCATGGGAACATGTGACTGTGACGTCATGAGAAGCCTATATTAATGCGGAGCGGAGCGGAGAGCCAGTATTACAGCGGGAAGAAGCGACGCGTCAACATCGAGAAGGAGAAGAGGGAAGAAGAAGCCGACGGCGACGGGAAGACCGACCCCTCCACTAGCGAAAGAGCTACCAAGAAGTTAGTGGAGGGGCCGGCAGAAGGACAACGGAGAGCCGGACGAGACAACGGGAAGACCGGGCCTCCGTTAGCAAGAGAGCTAAAAAGAAGTTAGCGGAGGCCCGGCGGAAGAAAGAACCGGAGAGCGCGGAGACCCCCGAAGTCGGAAAAGACCCCCGGAAGTCGGAAGAAGAGCGCCGGAGTCGGAAGAAGACCCCCGGAGCTGTGTAATAAATTACTTTAAAAACCTGCGTAGTGTTTTTTTTTATTGCAATTTTTTTCCACCAGGTGAATGGGTAGGGGTACGATGTACCCCATACTCATTCACATAGGGTGGGGGGCCGGTATCTGGGGGCCCCCTTATTGAAGGGGGCTCCCGGATTCCGATAAGCCCCCCGCCCGCAGACCCCGACAACCAACGGCCAGGGTTGTCGGGAAGAGGCCCTGTCCTCATCAACATGGGGGCAGGGTGCTCTGGGGTGGGGGGGCCGCAGGTCGCCCCCCTGCCCCAGAGCACCAAACCCCCCCCATGTTGAGGGCATGCGGCCTGGTACGGCTCAGGAGGGAGGGGGGCCGCTCTCTCGTCCCCCCCCCTCTTCCCCTGCGGCCTGCCAGGTTGTGTGCTCGGATAAGGGTCTGGTTTGGACCTTGGGGGGACCCCCACGCCGTTTTTTCGGCGTAGGGGCGCCCGTTCAAATCCAGACCAGACCCAAGGGCCTGGTATGCCTCTGGAGGGGGAACCCACGCCGTCTTTTTTAATTTAAAATTTGGCCTGGAGTTCCCCCTCAAGATTCATACCAAACACAGTGCCTGATATTGGCAGGGATCCAAGTCGGATCCCCGTTCATTGAAAGTCGGACATATGTCGGCTTCATGTCGCAGGGCAAAGTCGGATCCAAAGTAGGACGGATGTCGTGTCGCACTAGTGTGAACCCAGCCTAAGGCTGGGTTCACACTGATACTACACGACATTCATCCGACTTTCATCCTACTTTGCTCTGCGACATCAGTCCTACATTGATCCTACATTGGTCCGACATCCATCCGACATTCATGAACAGGATACTACTTTGATCCGACATTGTGCTAGTCTGACTTGTCCTTTGACCAATCAAAACAATCCCAGGGTGAGATAAATTCCTTTTACTGCTGCTGTAATCACCATGTCGGATGTCAAATGTCGGATGGTTAGGACAAGGATCCTACTTTGATCCGACTTCAATGATATTCAATGGGCTGAAGTAGGATCAAAGTCGGACAGAAGTAGTACAGAGAGCATTTTTAATGTCGGACCGACTTGTGTCGGACCAGTTAAGACGGCTCTCATAGGGAAACATTGATTTTCACACGCCATGCGACATGAGCGCATAATGTCAGAGCGTTTGTCGGACAAGTGTGAACCAGGCCTCAAAGAGAAATGCACATGAGATTCAGAAACAATGTAGACACAATCCTCATGTACATTAAACCTTGTGTTTATGAGAGACAAGGACCCACCTATTATACAAACTTTTTTCACAGGAGTTTTGAAAACAACTGGAGTGTCTACAGGACGCTGGCTCACATAAGGCCCCCTTCTACAAAGGTAAGAAATATTCATGTATCTGTAAATTCAGTTGTATGACCGCTTGACCTCCAGAAGATTTACCCCCTTCATGACCAACCAGGCCATTTTTTGCGATATGGCACTGCGTTACTTTAACTGCGACACTGTACCCAAATAAAATTTGTAATTTTTTTTTACCACAAATAGAACTTTCTTTTGTTGATATTTGATCACCACTGGGTTTTTTTTTTTGTGCTATAAACAAAAAAAGACCAACAGTTTTGAAAAAAATATATATATTTTTTACTTTCTGCTAATAAACATATCCAATAAAAAAAAATTAAAAATCGAATTTCTTCATAAATTTTAGCCAAAATGTATTCTTCTACATGTTTTTGTTTAAAAAATCACAATAAGCGTATATTCATTGGTTTATGTGAACGCTATAGCATCTACAAACTGTGATATATTCATGGAATTTTTTATTTTGTTATACTAGTAGCAATCGGCGACTTCTAGCGGGACAGTGATATTTTGCGGTGAACTATCGGACACCAACTGACACTTTTGACACTTTGCGGGAACCAGTGACACCAACAGTGATCAGTACCAAAAATATGCACTTTCACTATACTAGTGACACTGGCTGGGTGGGGGTTAAACATCTAGGGCGATCAAAGGGTTAACTGTGTGCCTAGCCAATTTTTTGGGGTACACATTGTGCTGCTTGTGAGACAAAAGATCGTCCCTTCCCCTCTGTCAGAACTGAGGTAAGCCTTGGTTGCATAGGCATATCTCATTTCTCTGTGTTTTACTAATGATAAGCGGGTGCCGAAGGACATTGAGTCCATGGGACCCGCAGAACAGCTTCTGCTGTAAATTATCACACCAGAAGCGTGCACACGCCCCCTGCAGGCAGAAATACAAAATCACATATATATACGTGATTCTGCCCACAGCTGCCGCCCTGTAGCAGTAAAAGTGCTATAGGGCGGTCAGCAAGTGGTTACAAAGTAGGAAATGTGCATAACCGCTATTGGTTACAGATTTGCTTTTACAGAATAATGTACGCTCTTTGCTTTTGAGGTCTTCACTTCAGACAGGACTCGATTTGAACGTGTGATGAAATGGCTTTGATTAAACAGGCAGTGGTATATCAAAAGGTTCCTTAGCAGTGGGGGCTGGTGGTCGAAATTTTGGGAGGTGGGGCGGCAAACAGACCTGGCCCCCTCACTCGCACTAGCATCATACACCCACTCCCCCGCGCGGCTCTCGATCATTCACACCGGCAATCCACTCACGCTACATACACCCCCGGCGCTCGAGATAGGCTGTGATCCTTTAGCACGGTTCCTTAGTTTTATTTTAGTGTTTACAATGATATTAACCTGGCATAGTAAATTATGTTTTTTTTAAATAAACAATGTGGCCTTTGCAACTGTGCATATAAGATAGTAGAACTGAACACTGCATGGAAAATAGGAGCATACTGAGTTAGGGAGTGTACTGAGCTAACGAAAATCTCCTTATCCTTCTTCCTTCGGTGGTATTATTACACACAATTTGGGGATCTCTTTGGTTGTTCTTGTGGAGTGCAACTATGACAGCTGTCTGAAACTGTAATATTGTTTAAGGATTGAGAACCATTGAGACTCATTAATCTCTTCAAGGGTATTTTGTGCGTTTGTGACCAGTCCACCCAAAAATTATAATATACAGTGGAACCTCGGATTGCGAGTAACGCGGTTAATAAGCTTTTCGCAAATACAAGCACTGTATTTTTAAAAATCGTAACTCGGTTTGCGAGTGTTGTCTCACAACAAGAGCACAATTCAGGCCAAAGCGTTTGGCCTGAGGTGGGGGGGCGCTGGAGCCGATCGCAGCCGTTCGGAAATGCACGGAATGGCCCGAGGACAGCTCGAGTGACCTCGGCAAATCTCGGGAACAAAGTCTTTCCAAGGTTTGCCGAGGTCAGCCGAGGTGTCCTCGGGCCTTTTCGGCCGCTTCCGAGGCTCTACGGTGCCCCCCCACCTCTGGCTGCATGCGGTATTGCATGCCATTGAAGTCAATGCGGAACAAATTATTTTTATTTCCATTGACTTCAATGGGGAAACTCGCTTTGATATGTGAGTACTTTTGATTACAAGCATTCTCCTGGAACGGATTATGCTCGTAATCTGAGGTTCCACTGTATAGGTAAAGCCCGAAGGCCTGAGTTAGACTCTGGTGTCTAAAGCCCTGTACACACGGCCGAGAATCTCGGCAGGAAAAAACCTGTAGTTTTTCCTGACAAGATTCTTGATAAGAATCTTGCCCCGTGCCGAGTGTAAACACGTACCTTTCAAAAGAACCGACGTTCTTTTGAATGGCACGAACGCGGTGACGTCATCGACTACGACGAGCATGCGCTCGTCACATTCGATGCCGTCGCCGCCATCTTGCTACACCCTACCTATGACTAGGAAGCTACCGCGCATGCGTCAAAGTCATTTCGAGCATGCGTGGGTTTCCACGGCGACAGGTAAGTGTACACACACTCGGGTTTCTCGTCGGGAAACAGGCCGACGAGAATCCCGACGAGAAAAAAGAAAGCAGGTCTTCTTTTTTTCTCTTCGAGATTCTGGTCAGTTTTCCTGACGAAAAACCTGAAAGCCTTGTACACACGGCCGGTTTTCTCTGCAAGAAAGCTCTGCAAGCAGTTTTCTTGTCTGTTCTTGCCGAGAAAACCGGCCGTGTGTACGAGGCTTAAGGCCTGGTTCACACCTATGCAGGTTCCAGTGTGCATATTCAAGGTGTATTTTGCCTTTTTCAATACACGTTTTTGATCCGTTGAAGTCTTTGGAACCAAAAACACCCTGCTGGTCCCTGGCCCTTTCCATAATATGCACAGATGTGAACTAGAGCTGCACAATTAATCGTTAAAAAAATCGTGATCTTGATTCAACCCCCCTCATGATCTCTATTGCAGTTTGCCAAGTGCAAAGACTTCTCTGCTCAGCTGTCAAAAGAAAAAATCTGGGCAGTCTGCCAAGTTTTTAACAACATGAAACATTGTAACACTTCCTTCTTAGATCAAAGGGATAAACTTCTGTGTGTAAATGCAGGAAGTTTAACCACTTAAAGTCTAAATCTTTTTATGACACTTGTTTCTTAAGTTAAAATCAGTATTTTTTGCTAGAAAATTACTTGGAACCCCCAAACATTATATATATATATATATATATATATATATATATATATATATATACACACATTTTTTTTAGCAGAGACCCTAGGGAATAAAATGGCAATTGTTGCAATATTTTATGTCGCACTGTATTTTCCCAGGGGTCTTTAAAACGCTATTTTTTGGGAAAAGATGCACTTCAATGAATAATTAAAAAAAAAAACTAAACAGTAAAGTCAGCCCAATTTTTTTTGTTTAATGTGAAAGATGATGTTACGCCGTCAGAATCGTGATCTATCTTCTAAGCAAAAAAATTGTGATTCTCATTTTAGCCAGAATCGTGAAGCTCTAATGTGAATGTGACCCATAGGAAACCATATTGAATGGACTGTAGTGTGTTTCTGCAACTGAAAATGCACTAAAAATAGGATTTTTATAACAGCTTACCTGTAAAATCCTTTTCTTGGAGTACATCACGGGACACAGAGCGACATAGTCATTACTAATGGGTTATATAGTTACCGTCAGGTGCTGGCACTGGCAACTTCCAAAACCGGAAGTACCCTCCCCTATATAAGCCCCTCCCATCCGGGAGCACCTCAGTTTTGTAGCAAAGCAATAAGTGTCCCCAAAAGAGGGGTGGGAGCTCTGTGTCCCGTGATGTACTCCAAGAAAAGGATTTTACAGGTAAGCTGTTATAAAAATCCTATTTTCTTTTTCGTACATCACGGGACACAGAGCGACATAGTCATTACTAATGGGATGTCCTAAAGCAATGCCAAATGAGGGGGGGGATACACCACATATAAGCTGAGCGCTATCAGACATGAGGATCTTTTGCGGCCTGCAACACACTGCGCCCAAAGGCGACATCCTCCTGACTTCTAACGTCCACCTGGTAGAACCTAGTAAACGTGTGAACTGAAGACCACGTTGCGGCCTTACAGATTTGAGCCAGGGAGGCCTGGTGATGCACTGCCCATGAAGTTCCAACTGCTCTCGTGGAGTGCGCTCTAACTTTGAACGGAGGCGGTCTCCTTCTCAAGCCATAAGCTTGCATAATGACCTGTCGAATCCACTTGGCTAAAGTAGATTTTGACGCTGCCTGACCCTTTCTGGGGCCTTCCGGCAGAATAAACAAAGTATCCGTTCTGCGAATCTGAGCAGTGGCTTTTAGATAAGCTTTAACTGCTCTTACTACATCCAAAGAATGCAATAACTTTTCCTCCACCGAAGTAGGTTTGGGGAAAAAAGAAGGAAGAACCACATCTTGGTTCAAATGAAACCTCGATACCACCTTAGGAAGAAAAGGCTGGATGAGGACGTAACACTACTCTGTCCTTATGGATAACCAGATATGGCTCCCTACAGGACATAGCTGCTAATTCCGATACTCTTTTAGCCGAACAAATGGCTACTAGAAAAATCAATTTCCTGGTGAGAAGCACCAAGGAAATATGCTGTAATGGTTCAAGTGGTTGTTTCTGTAGAACCGACAGAACCAAGTTTAGATCCCATGGACATATGGGAATATTAACCGGAGGACTAATACGCATCACTCCTTGTATAAAGGCTTTGACTAGTGAATGCGAAGCCAAGGGCCTTTGAAAAAATATTGACAAGGCCGAAATCTGACCCTTGATAGTACTCTAGGCAAGCTTCCTATCTACAGCCCACTGTAGGAAGTCCAGAATCCTACCTATTACGTACTTATGTGGATGCCATTTCTTGGCCTCACACCACGCGATGTACGCCTTCCAGATTCTATAGTAGATCTGCCTGGATACCGGCTTCCTGGCATTGATCATGGTAGATACCACAGCATTAGAGAGCCCTCTCTTTTTTAGAATGTGGGCTTCAATAGCCAGGCCGTCAAACCTAGGGCTGGTAAGGAAGGGTGGCACATCGGTCCTTGCGAAAGCCGGACGACGTGGGAGAGTCCAAGGACTCCCCACTGAAATTTTACAATCTCCGCGTACCACGCTCTTCGGGGCCACGCTGGAGCCACCGGAATCACTGGTTTCTTTTCTACCCTGATTCTGCGGAGTAATCGAGGTAACCATTGGCGGTGTGAATGCATATATCAGCTTGAACTGATCCCAAGGGAACACTAGGGCATCCGAGCCGCAAGCTAGGGGATCCCTTGTCCGAGAGACAACCCTGTCCCCCTTTGCGTTGAATCTGGATGCTAGAAGATCTACATCCGATGTTCCCCACCGCTGACATATTGTCCAGAAAACCTCGGGGTGAAGGGACCCTTCCTCTGGGCCTAATTGCTGGCGACTTAGAAAGTCCGCCTTCCAATTCTCCACTCCTGGAATGAATACCGCAGATATGGCTGGGACATATTCTTCTGCCCATTTCAGGATGTAATTTACTTCCCTCTGGGCTGCACGACTCCTGGTGCCCCCCTGATGATTGATATATGCCACTGCTGTGGCATTGTCTGATTGAAATCTGACAGGGGACCCTTGGAGTTTGGATGTCCATGCTACTAGGGCATACCGGGCTGCTCGTATCTCTAAGAGATTGATGGGCAGGGCCTTTTCTGCATCCGACCATCTGCCCTGGAGAGACTATTGCTCCAGTACTGCTCCCCAGCCTATAAGGCTGGCATCTGTAGTGACCACCTTCCAAGAAACCGGACTGAAGGATTTCCTTTTTTCCAGATTCTTGGGAACCAACCACCAACGGAGGCTCTTGCGAACGGAAGGGGACAAGGACATTGTAAGTCTAGGGCCTGAACTTTTTTTTTTTGTTCCAGGCTGACAGTATGGCCCCTTGCAAATTCCTTGAATGGAATTGACCGTAGGGTACTGCTTCGAATGATGCCACCATTTTTCCCAGCAGCCTCATATACAGGCGTATGGACGGCTGTCTTTTTTGTACCCACTAAGTGGATCAAATCTTTCAAAGACAACACCTTTCCTCGAGGCAAGAATATTTTTCTCTGGCCTGAATCCAACCTTAGCCCCAAGTATTCCAGACTTTTGACTGGTTTTTAGGGCTGACTTGTCTCGGTTGATAATCCAACCGTGAGATTCCAGATACTTGATTGTCTTGTGAACGACCACGTCTAGTTTTTTCACTGAGTGGTCTATCAGCAACAAGTCATCCAGATATGCCATTATCATTACACCTTGTGTTCTTAGATTGGCCAATAAAGGGCCAGAATTTTTGTAAACACTCGTGGTGCTGTGGCCAAACCGAAGGGTAAGGCTCTGAACTGAAAATGGCGCCCTTCTACTGCAAAGCGTAGAAATTTTTGGTGGACTGGAAAGATGGGAATGTGCAAATAAGCATTTTTAGAATTAATATGGGCCTCCCGTCCGCGTTTGCTTCGGGACTGTAAAGAGGTTTGAGTAAAACCCGAACCCTCATTCTTCCAGGGGAACCTCCATAATTACTCCTTGGAGCAATAGTTGTTCTAGTGCCAACAGGAGGGACTCTCTCTTCCGGGGATCCCTTGGCACGTTTGACCTCAAAATGGGAAGGAGGGGAGTCTTTTAACTCCAAACTGTATCCCAAACCTACTGCGGAGAGCACCTATCTGTCTTGATCGTGTCCCGCCAGGTCTCTTGCGAACAACTGGAGTCCTCCCCCCACCCGACTGAGTGGGGGCTTCAATGAATTTAACTTTGGGGGAGGTTTTGTACCTCCCCTGACCCAGGGTTTCTCATTACCCTGCTACTGTCCCTGTTTTTTACCCCCGGGATTTAACCGAGGAGGCCGTCGGAACTGTTACACAGCCGATGCCCCAGGGACTGGAGAAGCAGGCCTCTTAAAGAGGGACCTCTAACTCTGCTTTTAACCGGCAAGAGCGTATTTTTACCGCTGGAAATTTTCTGGATATATTTGTCCAGGTTTTCCCTGAATAAGCGTTCACCATGAAATGGGACGCTAACCAGCCATTCTTTACAGGGAGCTTCAGCAGACCAGTTTTTGAGCCATAGGAGCCTACGCATATGTACTATAGACAGCGTAAGGCGGGAGGCCTGATGGACTGAATCCTCTATGGCGTCAACCGCAAAGCCTAAGGCTCTAGGTAGATCAGCTAGGGCAAAGCCTGCTGATCTGTCAAGTCCCTCAAGACCTGTTTCAACTGATCCTTCACTGCTTAGCAGACCCCAATAGCTGCTACTGCTGGTTGTATCACCAAGCAGATTTTCATAAGGACTCCAATCTTTTATCTATTGGGTTCTTGAACATTTGGACATTATCCACTGGACATGTCAGTGATTTATACATACAAGAGATGGCTGCGTCCACTGTAGGGACCTTCCATTTTTTTTATTTTTTTTTTTTTCTGATGAACTTATCCTCCATGGGATGGACCACCGGAAATCTCTTGGGGGAATAAATATTTTTTCAGGACGTTCCCAATCCTGGTAAATGAGCCCTTTCAGTAAAGGGTGAAGTGGAAAAGAACAAACAGTCTGGGGCCTTCTAGCGACCCCAACGAGGATACAGTAGTGGTTGATGGTTCCGCAAGGTGCATTTTTAAATGCTGATCGGACCATGTTAGTCAGAGACTGAACCCATAATCTTTCAGCTTGAAATGCTGAGAAAAGGTTCCCCCACTGTTGATTCCTCTATAACAGAATCAACCTTATCCTGATCCCCTTCAGGCAGGTCGATCCCTGTATGGGACTGTTGCTCTGCTAACAGGCACTCTGAAGGAGGAGACGGAGATCGGGCGTGCTTTCCCTGACAGGGAGGCAGCGATAAATTTTGACAATCTCTCTCTAATCCTCCCAGAGCTGAGGAAAAAACCTCCTCTGTTACATACACAGGAGCAGGTGAC
This sequence comes from Rana muscosa, assembly GCA_029206835.1. Lineage (NCBI taxonomy): Eukaryota > Metazoa > Chordata > Amphibia > Anura > Ranidae > Rana > Rana muscosa. The sequence goes on along the minus strand of CM055117.1, from coordinate 892,359,893 downwards.
TGAGGACAGCCACAGTACCAAGTACCCCTGCGGGGTCTCTACGGTCACTTACCTCTGAACTTCAGGGGAGACTGGTGCAGCAGGAGTATGCCCAAGATCCTCAGAGCCCGATGAGACCCCCTTCGCTTCCTGGAAGATTCAGTTCCGGAGCTACTGGACGGCATATTCCTAAGCTTAAAGCTGAGGTATTCCAACCGTAATACACCACTTTTACTGAGAATAGTCTAGCACAATTGCTGCTATATAACAGTTGGTGTCTACTAATGTGCCTTTCTAGGGGATGCCTGTATCAACCGCTTGCTGTATGCCTTTAAATGTTGCCAGCTCTAGCCGCAGGCCGGGGGATAGACGAACACTGCAACATGGCAGAGGAAACAGTTTCCTGTAGGAGAACTCACCAGCTGCCTGGACTTTGTTCTCTGAGAAGAAACTAGTCCATATGACAAGAAAAACATTCCACAGCGGCCTCTAGTGGACAAACACAGGTACCGCAGTTTAATATACTAAACATATATAAAAAAACATTGCTTTTTTTTTTTTTTTTTTTTTTTCTTGACCACCATTAAAAATTATTACATTTTTTTAGTAGTTACAGGCATGCACAGATATTAGCGGGAATACCGTTAGGTAACAGACAGAAAGACAAATTAGGCTTGGGGGTCCCCCAATAGAACCAAGTTCCTGGGGGCCCCCACTTACCTGTTCCCCGCCGCAGGACTTTGTTTGGTCCACAAAAGCCCAAACTTCACCTATCACGGCAGGCATTGTAATCAAACCTTCAGGGACCGGGTTCCCAAGGATTCCACTCCCCTGGACCTGTATAGCACCCTGCACAGAAAACATCTTGGTCGTGGGTATGACCAGAGCTCTGGATCCCAGGGTCCAGCTCTCCTAAGAGAAGCATTACAGGCAGAACCTTGCTCTTCTCTGCAAGGCCCGGGTACCGACCGTTTAGCTATGAAGCTTTTTTGGTCGGATCCGGAATAGCTTACTGAGGCCCAAAAGAACCTGTACGCAAGCTCAGTGAAAAACACATGTTTCTTCTTGGCCAACACCTTAGACACTGGCAAAAAACTGAGGTGCTCCCGGATGGGAGGGGCTTATATAGGGGAGGGTACTTCCGGTTTTGGAAGTTGCCAGTGCCAGCACCTGACGGTAACTATATAACCCATTAGTAATGACTATGTCGCTCTGTGTCCCGTGATGTACGAAAAAGAAAAATGCATAGGTGTGAACCAGGCCTTATAAGTCTCAGTATAAGAAACTAGTCTTGTATTATATCTCTTATATGTTAAGCAAACAGTAATATCCTATACTGTTTACTTGTGAGTTTTTGGTGTTCCTGCCCACCTTTGTGTGCTCTATCAAATAAAATATTATAAATATACAACATTAACAGGTACACCAAGAGTTATAAACATTGGAAGATGTACACTCCAGTATATAATAAAAACATTGAAATCTGGACTGAGCCTTTAACATTTTTTTCAGGTGTATTTCTGTTTTGTTGTGAAAACATTTGTGTGCGTATCAAGATGAGAGTACTAGTGTCAGTTGTTCTGCTGCAGTGACTTATCTTTTTACTTGCAGAGTGGTTATAACTTGGCGGTTTTGAATATTGGTGCCCCTGCTGCTGGCATGAACGCTGCAGTTAGATCCACTGTCAGAATTGGCATTATCCAAGGCCACAGGATGTTTGCTGTGCATGATGGATTTGAGGGCCTTGCCAAAGGACAGGTACTTATTTATTTCTTACAAAAGTACACTACTACGTTAGTGAGAGTTTTAACCAAAGTCATTGCATTAATGTGCTTATCGAGGTCTTATGGATGCTGCTACTAAAAGTATCATCCAGTGCTTTGCAATGCCACAAACATTATTGATGAATATTGTACCACAAGTTTGTTAATTGGGATTTTCAGTGACTGCATACAGACCAGGTTTTTATAATAAACAACACAAAAGTTAATGCAAAATAAACTCACGCGCTGCTGTGTATGCTACTGTGTTTCCCTGAAAATAAGACCTACCCTGAAAATAAGACCTACTGTGGTTTTCCAGGAGGGCTGCAATAAAAGCCCTACCTTGAAAATAAGCCCTAGTTTAAAATGGTTGTAAAATCCTATAATCCACTATATTACTGTATTATATAATGTACAATCTGTGTGTTTCTCTAATACAGTGGTTCTCAACCTTTCTAGTGCCATGACCTCTTAATAAAATTTCCCAAGTTGTGGGGACCCCTAACAGTAAAACTATTTTGTAGCGTGGGTTGTCAGCACCCAAGGCAAGACAAGTAATTTGCACCCCTAACCCACAGACATTTAGCGCTTCCTGAGTCCCTTCCACTCGTACAGTATTAAACCCCTTATGGTACATTTTAGGATGTACCACTCTTTCACTTTGTTCTCCTTTCTTTCCCTTTTATCTCTCTCTATCCTAATTTCTTGTTTTTTTCCCCCCATCCCTCTCTCTAGCTGTCTTTCTTGTTCCTTCTCTTATTCTTTCTCTACTTTTTTCTTTGTTCCTCCCCCTGTTTTCCTCTCCCCTCCATGTATTCTCTATTTTTATTCCTTCTCTTACTCCTTGGTGGGGGAGTGGGGGGAATGGGATAAGTAGCAGTGCTGGCGGGGAGTTGGGATCAGTGGCAATGCTGATCAGCCAACTTAGGTGCTCTTGATCAAGGTCATCTGCTGATCTGAGAACTGTAGTGGGGACTTTTAATGGCAAATATAATCACAGGTAGTGTTACTCACGGTGTCTCCGACTTTGTGGTGTCTCGTAGCAGCGACACCTATGCCGTAATTAGGAGATAGGGTCTCCTCTAGCCCCTCCCACTTCACATTCCTCTCCAGTCAGCTGACCTCTAGTCATTGCCCCCCAGCCATGCTGTGAACTGAATGGGTGGCTGCGAAGAGGATGAGTGGGCAAAAAGGCTGGAAGAGCGGTGCAGGCTTCAGGAACAGCCCAGGATTTGGTGACCCCTGGCAAATCATCATTAGACCCCCAGGTTGAGAACCACTGCTCTAATAGAATTGTGATAAATACCTTCAGGACAGCGCCGCTCGGCACTCAGCAGCGGGAGGTCAGCTGAGTGCCGAGTGGCGCTGTCCTGAAGGTATTTAGCACAATTATATTACAGAAACACACACATTGTACATTATATAATACTGTAATAGAGTGGATTATAGGACTTTACAACCACTTTAACTCGGTTCATACTGGGAATTCCTGACAGGCAGGGAGGGAGAGGGGCAGAAAATACGACACATTACATTATAAGACCTACCCCGAAAATTAGTCCTGCTGTGTCTTCTGTTGCCAAAATATAAAACCCGGTCCTTTTTTTGGGAAAACACAGTATATAAATAAATTAATAAATAATATAAAGTGTATATAGTCACCAATCAAGTGCACTTCATCACTTTAAAAGTATACAAATGAATTTAGCAAAGATGCGTTGTTCAAATTCAATAAGTATTAGAAATAATGGATCTTGCGCCAAATAAAATATAAAATTATGTTAAATTAAAATGTGAATAAAAAGCTGCACCCCTAAAACTAAGTGGATATACCAATAGTGCAGTGTGAAAGAAATAATAAGGGGGCGCTAGAGGCTAAGTGATAAACTACAAATATATAACAATTAAGAGGTATACCTAGCCACATATGGTGATAAATTAATAACAGTGAGCATAGTTAGGTAAACATAAATATGCAAATATGTACTGCAAAAGCAATCGATGGAAAACAATATTGATAGTTGCTGTGATTGAACCACAATAGGCGTGATAAATGATAAATTGATCAACAATATATATCAAGTGCGCTGGTGCTAAAATTATATTAACAACCCAAGTCCAATGGTTGGTGTGAATAATCAATTGGTAATTCCTTTGTGACTTAATAACCAGTCCATAAACCAAATAGATAATCCAAAGATAGTCTTGAAGTGATACCTTCACCACCTAAATACAACACCCAGAGTGCTCAATGTATAGATGGCCGCTTACCACAGGATGTTGACCCCTTTAGCTAAAAAAAGGTCAAAAACGCTTGTGCAAGATGACACTTGCTAATGTGAAGGATATAGTCCCGGATCGGTCTGACTCCCCAAGGATGGCTGAGATCAGGAATATGTGAACAAAACGAATAGGGAACCAAGAATAGTGTAATCCTGTTTATTCAAAGTAGGAACCTGGCATGCCTTCCACCTGTTACAGCGGTAAGCCAGCGGGACCGGAAGTGAGGTAAGAACGTAACCAAGTACCGCCTCGACGTACGTTTCGTCTAACACGTCATCAGGAAACGCTTCCTCAGTGCCGGGCTAAGGCACAACAAAATGTAAGCAGCCATTTGGCCCTTTTTAATACTGTTTTTACTTTGAATAAACAGGATTACACTATTCTTGGTTCCCTATTCGTTTTGTTCACATATTCCTGATCTAGCCATCCTTGGGGAGTCAGACCGATCCAGGACTACATCCTTCACATTAGCAAGTGTCTTCTTGCACAAGCATTTTTGACCTTTTTTTAGCTAAAGGGGTCAACATCCTGTGGTAAGCGGCCATCTATACATTGAGCACTCCGGGTGTTGTATTTAGGTGGTGAAGGTGTCACTTCAAGACTATGTTTGGATTATTACCAATTGATTATTCACACCAACCACTGGACTTGGGTTGTTAATATCATTTTAGCACCAGCGCACTTGATATATATTGTTGATCAATTTATCATTCATCACGCCTATTGTGGTTCAATCACAGCAACTATCAATATTGTTTTCCATCGATTGCTTTTGCTACCAAGCTTTGCAGTACATATTTGCATATTTATGTTTACCTAACTATGCTCACTGTTAATAATTTATCACCATATGTGGCTAGGTATACCTCTTAATTGTTATATATTTGTAGTTTATCACTTAGCCTCTAGCGCCCCCTTATTATTTCTAAATTCAATAAGTGCATATCATGTGCAAAAATCAAATATCCAAATCTTCTGTGGTCAAAATTACTTCATTAAACCAAAAGATTTGGTTAATAAGTAAACAATTCAAAATGTGCCACTGAATTGTGTGAAAAATAAAATATAGAAGTGTAAAGAATACTACAACTGTCCATACTCCAAAACTGGTGCTGAAAAACAGTCCAACACTTCCGAATGTGTGAAAAAACTGTGTGCGTTTCCCAAAACGTAACCACCTTATCACCTCTGGGTGAAGTGCAAGCTCACCTCAATATTATGACCAAAAGGTCTATCTATATACGTGGTTTGGATATGAAGTAAAGTTGCTTCACTTTACGTTCCTTTGGTCCTTCTCCACTTGTAATTATACCTTTAAGGGGATGAGTCCTTTCCCCGATTTAGCTCACAATAAAAAAGATCCGCTCATCCTGCAATATATCAATGTACGTATGCTTTATTAAAATCTATTTTTTTTACACTCACAATGTAAACACTTGAATATAGCATGAAGTACACTGTGTACCAAGTACAGCAAAAAGATCCTCAGCAAGAATCACTCACCAGTTTCCATGTCTCAGGGACACCTGAAATGACGTCATAGGCTCCTCCCGACGCATTGCGTCACTTGTCATGTGACTTCCTCAGGGTAGGGAGCCCCAGTGACAAGTGCCAGAACTTATAGCCGTGGATGTTTACAGGTAAACATGGTGACATTCGCAAAAACCTTGCACTGCCATACAGCCTTCACACAGCATTAATACAAGCAGCACCGCCTGCACATAAAACTAAGCAGTAATCATTGCACAGACCCCGTTCTAACATTGAACATGATAAATATCCCCACTTCATTAAAACCACTATTAAAAATACCAGGTAACCAAATGTAAACAGTAGTCACTATCCTAGTTAAAATCATTTTAAATTGTAATATTAATAACCTAATAAGATCATTACATAAAAAACAATATAATCGCGTAGTTTAATGTATCTAACTCTGTGATTAAAGGTTTGTTTTTTATTTTCTAAATGGGTTCCTTTAAGCTAGTGCATTGTTGGTTCACAGGACGTGAACGTTCACAGTGTATCCCCGCAGGGATGTAGTCCCAAGGGAGGGGGGCGAGCACGCTGACTAACCCCCAGCAAGAACGGCTCAGATGATGGGGGCAAGCTTACTGAGGAGGAACAGGAAGTGAGAAATTCAGACTAAGAAAAAAAACATTTAGAAGGGAAATCGATGGAAAAGGTACGTGAACCAACAATACACTAGCTTACAGGAACCTATTTCGAAAATAAAAAACAAACCTTTACAACCCCTTTAACATTAATAAATACAATAGCAAAAAAGGGGCATGAAAAACCATAAAACTCCATCTAGAGGTAAAACAAAGGTACTACCTGAAAATCAATGATTGGAGATAAAACAATTTAAATCAAATTCTATGTTGTGTCCTTTCGACTGAAGAGTATCTAACACAAAAATCCATTTGTGTTTTTTTTTTTTTGTAAAATCTTTATTTAAAGAACAAGTTAGCATATAACAGCAAACAAATTCAGGTAGTCGAGGACTAGACTGAGAGAGACGAACATCAGGAAAACATAAGGGTATATACAAACTATCAGGGAACTAAAGTAAAGGAGAAAAAATGACAATACAAGTTGCAAATTAGCCGTGCTACATGGCTGTCACATCTAATCCGTCCTGGACATAATATGGCAGTGATATCAGTAATCAATATCCTTCGAAAGGATATGAGGCATCCCGCTGGCAGTAGCGTCAGGAGAGGGGGGCCAAGTCAGCCTCCATCAAATCTCTCCTGACACACTGCCCAATACGGGAGTGCCTATGGCAAACAGTTGCTGCAGATACTATGGCCATAAGTCCAGTTAGTGCAAGACAAGTAAATTAAAAATCCAAAACCGTGTAACAAGGAGGCTGTAAATAGTTGAGAAGAAACTAGTGGGAGAGTGGGGGAGAGGTGGAAAAAGAAAGGGGGGAGGAGGGTCAGAGCATACCTGCGATTTAAGGTGGAGTCTTCAAGTCTGCACCGAGGGAACTGCACCGGAGTTGGACCACCTCCAGAGGGAGCAGAGGGGGGGGGGCTCTTACGACGCCAGAGCGCCACCGCCCACGCGGGATATAAGGGATGGTTCTGCCAGCTCTAACAACGCCAAGTCTAGACTAGAGGGTACATGCCCTGGATCAGCCACATAGACCATCCAGGGCGCCCATATGATGTTGAAGCGTTCCAGGATTCCTCTACAAGCCGCTATCCAGTGTACAAAAATCCATTTTGATTCGCTCTTACTTAATTCTTTGATTTTATTGCTCCCTCTCTGTTGTGGTTTATATTTTTTTTATTGCTCAGAAGAACTGTAGCATTGTTGGTTGGCTTCCTATCATGATATTGTGCAAAATGTCTTGAGATACTATGTTTCCTATAACCATTTCGTTTTGAACATGTTCTCTAATCCTTTTCCACATTGGTCTCTTCGTTCTCCCAACGTATTGCGTATACGTAACGTAACTTGTGCCAAAATATAATCAACTCATGAAGTATTGTTAACATTGGTAAGGATTTAGCTCAGGTATTATGTTTTATTATTTTGGGATAGAAAAGCAATTTAACCTTTTGTAATGTGTAAATGAAAAATCGGTACGTTTTTTTCAATGATATAAAATGTAATATGTGGTATGCGTGCAACTAATTAACACATTATTTTATTGCACTACTATAGAATAGGCACTGGGTGGCAGCAATACATCACCAAGAAGGCATATTTATGAGATAATACTCATCTGGCCACCTGATTTTGGTGTAGTTTTAGGAACTAAATTTAAATATAGATATTGTTATTGTGCTTTTTTTATTTGAGTGAACGAGCAAAATTAAGTATGCACAGATTAATCTCTTGATACTATTACTATTTGACAGAAAATGTAGCATAGAATTTACACTTTTTTTTTTTTTTTTTTAAGTATTTTCTTATTTCTCATTAATAGATAGAAGAAATTGGATGGGGTGGTGTTGGAGGATGGACTGGACAAGGAGGATCTAGACTTGGAACTAAAAGGTAACTTTTTCTGGGAATGTATTCCAGAGATGAGGGAAAAAATTAAATCCGCATTTTCTCTTTCGTTCACTTTAGTCTTGACCTTAGGGTTATATCGCCACCTTCAGGAGAGGACTAGGCAGAACATGTTAAAAACAGCAAACTTGCACAGTACCACCCAGGGGGCAGTCCTACTGGCTATAACCCCTCACACTGCATCCAGCAGCTCAGTTTTTTTCTGCCTAGTGTAGGAGAAGGACCTGGCTCCCGGTGGGCACCATTGGTCCTGGGAATTTTTTGGTTCCTGTGATCTACTATCAACAGCCGGGCTGGGTGACAGGCTGGATAATATAGATCCTGGTAGTCTCCCCGGCCCAGCCATCGAGCGTGAGCAGACCATAACTACGCGCTAGGTCGGCCACGGCATGCCCCTTTGGTCCAGGGGTGGCCGGTGAGTTATATGCTTCGGGGCACACATATGACCGGGCTACTGCTGTCCGTGTCACAGTGTGCCGTGGCCGACAGCCACCCCGTACAGCTCGGGTGATGGGTCTGTCAGTGTAATGCGTCCAGAAACTCCCACAGGAGGGGTAAGTATGGTTCCACCTGTCTCGGCAGGATGGAGCAGCTGAGCATTCCCTGGGAGGTCGACTAGGGGGTCTCTCACTCTCCCTCTCTTCTCTCCCTGTCCTTTCCCTCTGCCTCATGTTATGGGCCACGGTGTGACATACCTGGCCGGGGGTCCTCCGGGGGGGCTGTGCTGGGGGTTGGTGGTCCGCTTGCTTTGTCCCTTCATTTTGGGCCATAATGGGGTGTTTTGTGAGGTAAAACTGTGTGGGAGGCCACCGTGTGGCGCCGCCATTTTGCGGGGGTCGCGGCCATTTTTATATAGACTACAGCCTGGTCAGTTCGGTGGCCATTTTGCCGGCGCCGTCAGGCGTTTACTGAGGCGGCCATTTTCTTGTAGCCTGCCAGTTTGTTTTGGCCTCTAGCGCTGTGGAACTAGTCTGGAACCGCGCAAATTTCACAGGACACCTCATGACTGGCCAGGGAGAGCGGACAGCAGCATGGTGCAGCGCAGTACCTGAGTCAGGGTGGTGAGTCCTGCGGGGGGGGCCATTCAGTCTGTGGCAGCTAGGAGGGTGGACTTTTTATGTGACTTGCCTTTGGTCCCTACGGGTGTCAGGCGAGTGTGGGTCAGCATGGCGTCAGAAGCTGGCGCTTTTTCCCCAGACATCCCTGTTTTGGCAACCATTTCCCCTGCACCTGCGGTGCCTATGGACGCTTTGTCGGCGGTCCTGGAGTCTTTCGTTGCCAGGGTAGATGCGGTGTGCAGGCGCGAGGGGGGTAAAAAACGCCCCCTCCCCCACCATCTTCTGGAGAAAGCTCTGATTCAGACTCGGGCCTTGCTGTGGCACACGGCCCATGTTGTGACGTGTCAGAGGATGCAGACCAGGACCATTCGGACAGTAAGAATGACACCGTGTCCGGGTCAGCGCAGGAAAAGGCGCTTGTTGGAGCACTTATCACATCGGTGCGGGATACCCTAAAGATGGAGGATACGGCGGGGGGCATCTACTGAGGTGTCGGTCCCTTTTTGGTCTCACAAGCCGGCCCGCACGGCTAAGGTGTTTCCCTACCTAACTTATTTTGATAAGTTTATCTACAAAGAATGGGAACGGCCGCAGCGGGCTTTTTCGGTCCCAACACGCATGGCGGTCCGTTACCCCTTTGAGGAGAGTTTCTTGATAAAATGGACATCTCCCCCGCTTGTGGACCCCCCGGTATCCAGGTTAAATAAGGTAACCACGATCCGGTGGAGGGAACCCCTGCTTTTAAGGACCCTGCAGACAGGAGGGCCTAGGCGGTGGCCCGGTCCATGTTCAGGGTGGTGGGGTCAGCACTGCAGCCAGTATTGGCCATGGCCCTAGTGTCACAGACGCTCACTGAATGGGCAAAATTGTTGCACCGTGAGTTGGAAAGGCAACAGGCTTCCCCGGTCTGTGTGGAACTGGCAGACTAGTTGTTGCATGGCCTCAAGTATGTCTGCGATGCGGCCTTAGATACAGCTCCCTTGCTTTCTAGAGCCTCAGTATCTGCTGTGGTGCTACGGTGCCTGATTTTGCTGAAATGCTGGTCCGCGGACCAGAGATCGAAGAAGGCTCTGGCGGATTTGCCCTTCCAGGGAGAGAGGCTATTTGGAGCCTTGCTGGATGACATTATTAAGAATGTTACTGGGGGTAAGAGCACGCTGCTCCCATAATCCAGGAAAGGTAAGGAGCCACGCCGTAGGCCAGGGCCCTCCTTTTCCATTGTGAAGCGTTTTTTTCATCCGCCCGGGCCCGCAGATAAGCGCTCCCAGGGCGACAAGGTGCCTGCTGAGGGACAAAAACGTTCCTGGTTTTGCAAGCCAATCAAGCCTGCGAACAAATCTGCGACAGCATGAAGGTTTGCCCCCACCCGACTCACGGGTGGGGGGTCGCTTTTGAGAGTTTGCAGCTCGGTGGGACTCCATACTTTCCGACCGGTGGGTCTGCGAAGTGGTTTCATCAGGGTACAAGATAGTTTCTTTCTTGTCCACCAAATGTTTTTTTTCCTCAAACCTTCATCTTCTTCCGGCTGGTCGGGACGCCCTGTTTGGGGCAGTGCAGGACCTGCTGATGTGCGGGGTGATAGTACCTGTGCCTTCGCCGGAAAGATTTCAGGGATTCTACTCCAATCTGTTTGTAGTCCCAAAGAAGGAAGGGGTCCGTCCAATCCTGGATCTCAAGGCCCTAAACACCTTTGAAAAAGTACAAAGGTTCAGGATGGAATCAGTTCGCTCTGTGGTCGCTGCACTCCATCCCAGGGATTTTCTGGCGTCCTTGGTCATCAAGGACACATACTTGCATGTTCCCATATGCGTCAGCCATCAGAGGTTTCCGCAGTTTGCAGTCGGGAACGAGCACTACCAATTTGTAGCTCTTCCCTTTGGCCTGGCGTCGGCACCAGGGGTTTTGACCAAGGTGCTCGCCCAGATTCTAGCCTTGCTGAGGCAACGAGGGATCGCAATCGTGTGCTACCTGGACGACCTTCTTCTGAGCAGCTTCCGCCTCAGAATTAGGGGAGGATGTGGCGATTGCCAGTCAGACTCTTCGGGAGTTTGGTTGGGTACTGAATCTCCAAAAGTCAGTGTTGGTGCCGACGCAACGCCTGGAGTACCTGGGCTTGATTCTGGACTCCTCAGAGGCGAGAGTTTTTCTCCCTTCGGACAAGCTGCAGACTCTTCAGGCTGCGGTGACGCTGTTGGCGTCCCGCAGGTGGTCGTCGCTGCGCTTTTGCATGCGAGTCCTGGGTCTCATGGTAGCTTCCTTCGAGGCGATACCGTATGCTCAATTCCACACTCGAGTCTTGCAAAAGGAGATCCTGTCCAAATGGGACAAATCTCCGTTGTCTCTGGATTGTCAGATCCGGGTGAGCCGCCTAGTAAGGGAATCCCTGATCTGGTGGCGGAGGTCTCCGGCTCTTCATGCCGGGAAGTCGTTCCTTCCTTTTCACTGGACGGTGATCACGACGGACGCCAGCCTGACCGGTTGGTGGGGAATTTGGGGCGTACAGTCGACACAGGGTCGCTGGACGCAGGAAGAATCCCGCCTGCCGAACAATGTGCTAGAACTTCGGGCGATCAGGCGGTGCCTCTCCACATGGTCGCAGAGGCTGCAGGGCCGCCCAGTCAGGATCCGGTCAGACAACGCCACGGCGGTGGCATATGTCAACCATCAAGGAGGAACAGGGAGCTCGGCTGCAGCATTGGAGGTCGCTCACATCCTGTGATGGGCAGAGCAGCGCGTGCCGGCTCTCTTGGCCGTGTACATTCCGGGCGTAGAAAACTGGCAAGCGGACTGCCTAAGTCGTCAAATGCTGGACCAAGGGGAATGGTCGCTTCATCCGGATGTATTTTGGCTCCTTTGCCTGAGATGGGGCACGCCAGATGTGGATCTTCTGGCTTCTCGGCTCAATCGAAAAGTACTGAGGTTTGTGGCCAGGTCCAAGGATCTCTGGGCGGACGCGACATACGCGTTGGTGGCTCCGTGGGGGCATTATTGGCTAATTTATGCCTTTCCCCCACTAAAACTTCTCCCTCGTCTGCTTCGCGGAGTGGAGACCGAAGGGATTCCGGTGATTCTAATTGCCCCAGATTGGCCCTGGTACGCGACTTAGTACGACTGGTGGCGGATGTTCCTTGGCGGCTGCCTTTGCGAGAGGATCTTCTCTCGCAAGGTCCTATACTTCTTCCTGCTTTACAGTCGCTGACTTTAGCGGCATGGCTGTTGAGAGTCAGGGGCTAAGGGACCGAGGTCTGTCGGACTCGGTTATCTCTACTATGCTGAGGACGCGAGGGTCATCCTCTCTGAAGATTTATCATCGTACATGGAAGGCCTTCTTTTCTATGTGTGAAGAGCTGGGGTGGCGTCCGCACACTTATTCGGTTTCCAGGATCCTGCTGTTTTTGCAGCGAGGAGTGGATCAGAAACTCGCCCTAAGCACCATTAACGGGCAGATATCAGCCTTGGCTGCCTTTTTTCAATGTCCTTTGGCGACTCATTCATTGGTGAGTACGTTTGTGCAGGGTGTTCGACATGTGGCCCCTACGGTTCGCCCACCACTGCCTCCGTGGGAGTTAAATCTGGTGCTCTCGGTACTTCAGAAACCGCCTTTTGAAAATATTAGGGAGATCCCTCTATTGACACTCGCAGAAAGTAGCCTTTCTGGTGGCTATTACATCTGCCAGGAAGGTTTCTGAGTTGGCAGCCTTGTCTTGCAAGTCTCTCTACTTGATCCTCCACAAGGATAAGGCGGTGCTACGCCCGCAGCCTTCGTTTATTCCTAAGGTTGTTTCGGCCTTTCATCTTATCGAGTACATTGTACTTCCAGCCTTATGTCCTCGGCCATCGCATCCAAAAGAGGTTGCTTTGCATTCCTTGGATGTGGTCCAGGCTCTGCGGGTGTATCTGTCTGCTACGGCTTAGTTTCGGAGGTCAGACTCCCAGTTTGTGTCGGTGGTTGGTCCAAAGAAGGGCCTGGCGGTCTCGTCGGCCACCATTTCTCGTGGATCAGACAGATCGTGATTCAGGCTTACGCCCAAAAAGGGTGGGCTCCTCCTTTTCCTGTCACGGCGCATTCGACCAGGGCAGTTGGTGCCTCCTGGGCTTTCCGACATCAGGCGCCTGTTTCCCAGGTGTGTAAGGCAGCGACTTAGTCGTCCGTTCACACTTTCACAAAATTTTACAAGGTTGATGTGAGTGCATCTGCGGATGCGTGCTTCGGCCGCAAGGTTTTGCAGGCGGCTGTTTAAGGTTGCAACTCCTCCGTTGAGGAGCTCTGGTTGTTTTGGGTGAAGGTTGTTTGCTTGCTGTTCCCGCCCCTCGTTTTTTTGACACTGCTTGGGGACGTCCCTAAGGTCAAGACTAAAGTGCTGTGTCCATCAATGAACGAAAGAGAAAATAGGATTTTTGTACTCACCGTAAAATCCTTTTCTCTGAAAACATTGACGGACACAGTACCCACCCCTCCTTTTTTTTATGTTTGTACTGTACTTTGACGAACTGAGCTGCTGGATGCAGTGTGAGGGGTTATAGCCAGTAGGACCGGCCCCCGCGGTACTGTGCAAGTTTGCTGTTTTTAACATGTTCTGCCTAGTCCTCTCCTGAAGGTGGCGATATAACCCTAAGGTCAAGACTAAAGTGCTGTGTCTGTCAATGAACTTCAGAGAAAAGGATTTTACGGTGAGTACAAAAATCCTATTTTTCTATCCCTACAGAATCACTTTAAAACATTTGTGCTTTTTTTTTTTTTCTTGCAATAATTTGTAATAATGTCATAACACAAATAGAATTTGTCACATACTGCATAGTCGTAGAGTAAAGCTGGGAAAACATGTTACCGTCTGATTGTACAAACTCATTTAAAACAACTACACAGTATAATTTAAGCACCTACTAGACTGGATAAAGACCAGATTGCTTAGGTAGGCCTGATTGTGATATGAGTGCCCAGTTTTAGTGCAATATTCTTTGCTAGTGTAGCGGGTATGTACTTTTCAGAGTGTTTGGGTCTGGTGAAGACATCAGTGATGACCAGTTCCCTGCGGCCCAGCAGGTGGCGCTGTCACTTTGGGCTGGGGTTGAGCCGTCACTGCAGTGCCGTACCCTTTGTGACCTCTCGCAGCAGTTGTATGGCGGGGCGGACATCTTCGCCACGAGGTTCGTGTCCCAGGCACCTTCAGCCTGAGGGCTGCTGTCCGCGGTCGGTGTCCAGGCAGCCTAAGCCTGGGCACTTGGAGTTCGTGTTCCATTCCAGACACCTTCAGTTTGGGGTGAGGTACTCGGCCGGAGGCCTGGGGCCCAGTACCTTCCGCTGGGTCCCGCCAGGGAGGGATTGTCCTAGGGTGCCCCGGGTGTTGGGCACCCGAATCCAGAGGCGTAAGGGACCGGAGGAGGGATTCATCCGAAGACCTGGTGCAGCATATTGCCAGTGACGGGTGAACCTCTGTAGACCGCCCGGAGGGATATCTTTCCCGAACAGGGGCCAAGTTCATAGAGGAAGGTGGTTCATGTTCAGTGACCGGTGGCAGCGGTCCAACTAGTCAACTCAGGTCAGTGGCAGAGACCTGCTATTAGGCCTGTGGCAGGGGCCTCAACAGTTCACCCGGTCGGTGGCAGCGACCAATCTCACGGTCGGTGGCAGAGACCGTGCGCCAGGCCTATTCGCTTGCAAAGGAATAGGAGGATTCGTTTGTGCCTGGGCCTACTCGTATCCACACCCCTGTCTGTCTGTTAGTGAAAGTTCAACTATTATGTTCACCCTGCAATGGAGAAATAAAAGAGTGTTGGACTTTTAATTGGTGTGGGGCTCTGTTACTGGCAGACACATTTCCACGGAACAAGCTGAAGCTTAGTATGCAGTGAGCAGACCCGGAGGTAATTTAAGTGACTTTGCTCAACCCTCATACACATACGAGGTGAGAGCTTGGCGTAGTGTTCCTGCACTCTCCTCTCCCAGGTACCCCTAGACCACACCAGCCAACCAGGCGATAGAAGCGGAGAGGGAGAGTGAGGCCCGCTACACTAGTATTATACATCCCAGTTTACCTCTCAAAATATTTAATACACTAATGTCATTTTTCTTTCTCGTACATCACGGGACACAGAGCGACATAGTCATTACTAATGGGTTATATAGATACCTTCAGGTGCTGGCACTGGCAACTTCCAAAACCGGAAGTACCCTCCCCTATATAAGCCCCTCCCATCCGGGAGCACCTCAGTTTTTTGCCAGTGTCTAAGGTGTTGGCCAAGAAGTAACATGTGTTTTTCACTGAGCTTGCGTACAGGTTCTTTTGGGCCTCAGTAAGCTATTCCGGATCCGACCAAAAAAGCTTCATAGCTAAACGGTCGGTACCCGGGCCTTGCAAGAGAAGAGCAAGGTTTTGCCTGTAATGCCTCTCTTAGGAGGGCTGGACCCTGGGATCCAGAGCTCTGGTCATACCCACGACCAAGATGTTTTCTGTGCAGGGTGCTATACAGGTCCAGGGGAGTGGAATCCTTGGGAACCCGGTCCCTGAAGGTTTGATTACAATGCCTGCCGTGATAGGTGAAGTTTGGGCTTCTGTGGACCAAACAGAGTCCTGCGGCGAGGAAAAGGTAAGTGGGGGCCCTCGGGAACTTGGTTCTATTGAGGGACCCCCAAGCCTATTTTGTCTTTCTGCCTGTTACCTAAGGTATTCCCGCTAATATTCTGTGTATGCCTGTTACTACTGAGAAAATGTAAAAATTTTAATAGTAGGCAAGAAAAAAAAAAATGTAAGACCGGGGTACCTGTGTTAGACACTAGAGGCCGCTATGGTTCTTTTTCTTGTAATGTGGATTTTTTTCTTCCAGAATCAAATCCAGGCAGTTGGTATGTTCTCTGCTGGGAAGCTGTCTCCTCTGCCCTGTTGCTGCGCTCATCCATCCCCGGGCCCTGCGGCAAAGGGACCCTGGCTCCCATCTAGCTCCTTATTGTTTTCAAAAAAGGCGCCGAAGGCGCACGTGCCCGCGCGCGTGCGCGTGCACGCGCCTCTATATATAGAGGCGATCTGGAAAAAGGGGCGGAGCGGGTGGATGACACTCAGGTGTGTGCCGCGGCGCTACTGCGCATGTGCGGGCGTCCAGCGTGTTTTAAAGCACATTATAGCTGGCTATTGAAGTGCACAGACAGAGCTAGCAACAGTATAAAGGCACACAGAGGCGGTTGATGCAGGCATCCCCTAGAAAGGCACTTTAGTAGACACCAACTGTGATATAGCAGCAATTGTGCTAGACTATTCTCAGTAAAAGTGGTGTATTACGGCTGGAATACCTCAGCTTTAGGCTTAGGAATATGCCGTCCAGAAGCTCCGGAACTGAATCTTCCAGGAAGCGAAGGGGGTCTCATCGGGCTCTGAGGATCTTGGGCATGCTTCTGCTGCACCAGTCTCCCCTGAAGTTCAGAGGTAAGTGACCATAGAGACCCCGCAGGGGTACTTGGTACTGTGGCTGTCCTCAGTTCACCTGCTCCTGTGTATGTAACAGAGGAGGTTTTTTCCTCAGCTCTGGGAGGATTAGAGAGAGATTGTCAACATTGATCGCTGCCTCCCTGTCAGGGAAAGCACGCCCGATCTCCGTCTCCTCCTTCAGAGTGCCTGTTAGCAGAGCAACAGTCCCATACAGGGATCGACCTGCCTGAAGGGGATCAGGATGAGGTTGATTCTGTTATAGAGGAATCAACAGTGGAGGAACCTTTTCTCAGCATCTCAAGCTGAAAGATTATGGGTTCAGTCTCTGACTAACATGGTCCGATCAGCATTTAAAAATGCACCTTGCGGAACCATCAACCACTACTGTATCCTCGTTGGGGTCGCTAGAAGCCCCCAGACTGTCTGTTCTTTCCACTTCACCCTTTACTGAAAGGGCTCATTTACCAGGATTGGGAACGTCCTGAGAAAATATTTATTCCCCCAAGAGATTTCCGGTGGTCTATCCCATGGAGGATAATTTCATCAAAAAATGGAAGGTCCCTACAGTGGACGCAGCCATCTCTTGTATGTATAAATCACTGACATGTCCAGTGGATAATGTCCAAATGTTCAAGAACCCAATAGATAAAAGATTGGAGTCCTTATGAAAGTCTGCTTCTTTCTACAGCAAGCTTGGTGACACAACCAGCAGTGAGGTCTGCTAAGCAGTGAAGGATCAGTTGAAACAGGTCTTGAGGGACTTGACAGATCAGCAGGCCTTGCCCTAGCTGATCTACCTAGAGCCTTAGGCATTGCGGTTGACGCCATAAAGGATTCAGTCCATCAGGCCTCCCGCCTTACGCTGTCTATAGTACATATGCGTAGGCTTCTATGGCTCAAAAACTGGTCTGCTGAAGCTCCCTGTAAAGAATGGCTGGTTAGCGTCCCATTTCATGGTGAACGCTTATTCAGGGAAAACCTGGACAAATATATCCAGAAAATTTCCAGCGGTAAAAATACGCTCTTGCCGGTTAAAAACAGAGTTAGAGGTCCCTCTTTAAGAGGCCTGCTTCTCCAGTCCCTGGGGCATCGGCTGTGTAACAGTTCCGACGGCCTCCTCGGTCAATTCCCGGGGGTAAAAAACAGGGACAATAGCAGGGTAATGAGAAACCTCCCCCAAAACCTCCCCCAAAGTTAAATTCATTGAAGGGTTGCCCCCACTCAGTCGGGTGGGGGGAGGACTCCAGTTGTTCGCAAGAGACCTGGCGGGACACGATCAAAACAGATAGGTGCTCTCCGCAGTATGTTTGGGATACAGTTTGGAGTTAAAAGACTCTCCTCCTTCCCATTTTTGAGGTCAAACGTGCCAAGGGATCCCCGGAAGAGAGAGTCCCTCCTGTTGGCACTAGAACAACTATTGCTCCAAGGAGTAATTATGGAGGTTCCCCTGGAAGAATGAGGGTTCGGGTTTTACTCAAACCTCTTTACAGTCCCGAAGCAAACGCGGACGGGAGGCCCATATTAATTCTAAAAGGGCTATACAAATTCCTGTATATCAGGACTTTCCGATGCAGTCGATCCGATCGGTGGCCACTGCCCTACAAGGGGAGGATTGGTTAGCCGCGATCGACATCAAAGATGCTTATTTGCACATTCCCATCTTTCCAGTCCACCAAAAATTTCTACGCTTTGCAGTAGAAGGGCGCCATTTTCAGTTCAGAGCCTTACCCTTCGGTTTGGCCACAGCACCACGAGTGTTTACAAAAATTCTGGCCCTTTATTGGCCAATCTAAGAACACAAGGTGTAATGATAATGGCATATCTAGATGACTTGTTGCTGATAGACCACTCAGTGAAAAAACTAGACGTGGTCGTTCACAAGACAATCAAGTATCTGGAATCTCACGGTTGGATTATCAACCGAGACAAGTTAGCCCTAAAAACCAGTCAAAAGTCTGGAATACTTGGGGCTAAGGTTGGATTCAGGCCAGAGAAAAATATTCTTGCCTCGAGGAAAGGTGTTGTCTTTGAAAGATTTGATCCACTTAGTGGGTACAAAAAAGACAGCCGTCCATACGCCTGTGCATGAGGCTGCTGGGAAAAATGGTGGCATCATTCGAAGCAGTACCCTACGGTCAATTCCATTCAAGGAATTTGCAAGGGGCCATACTGTCAGCCTGGAACAAAAAAGTTCAGGCCCTAGACTTACAATGTCCTTGTCCCCTTCCGTTCGCAAGAGCCTCCGTTGGTGGTTGGTTCCCCAGAATCTGGAAAAAGGGAAATCCTTCAGTCCGATTTCTTGGAAGGTGGTCACTACAGATGCCAGCCTTATAGGCTGGGGAGCAGTACTGGAGCAATGGTCTCTCCAGGGCAGATGGTCGGATGCAGAAAAGGCCCTGCCCATCAATCTCTTAGAGATACGAGCAGCCCGGTATGCCCTAGTAGCATGGACATCCAAACTCCAAGGGTCCTCTGTCAGAATTCAATCAGACAATGCCACAGCAGTGGCATATATCAATCATCAGGGGGGCACCAGGAGTCGTGCAGCCCAGAGGGAAGTAAATTACATCCTGAAATGGGCAGAAAGATATGTCCCAGCCATATCTGCGGTATTCATTCCAGGAGTGGAGAATTGGAAGGCAGACTTTCTAAGTCGCCAGCAATTATGCCCAGAGGAATGGTCCCTTCACCCCGAGGTTTTCTGGACAATATGTCAGCGGTGGGGAACATCGGATGTAGATCTTCTAGCATCCAGATTCAACGCAAAGGTGGACAGGTTTGTCTCTCGGACAAGGGATCCCCTAGCTTGCGGCTCGGATGCCCTAGTGTTCCCTTGGGATCAGTTCAAGCTGATATATGCATTCACACCGCCACAATGGTTACCTCGATTACTCCGCAGAATCAGGGTAGAAAAGAAACCAGTGATTCTGGTGGCTCCAGCGTGGCCCAGAAGAGCGTGGTACGCGGAGATTGTAAAATGTCAGTGGGGAGTCCTTGGACTCTCCCACGTCGTCCGGACCTGCTTTCGCAAGGACCGATATACCACCCTTGCTTACCAGCCCTAGGTTTGACGGCCTGGCTATTGAAGCCCACATTCTAAAAAAGAGAGGGCTCTCTAATCCTGTGGTATCTACCATGATCAATGCCAGGAAGCCGGTATCCAGGCAGATCTACTATAGAATCTGGAAGGCGTACATCGCGTGGTGTGAGGCCAAGAAATGGCATCCACATAAGTACGTAATAGGTAGGAGTCTGGACTTCCTACAGTGGGCTGTAGATAGGAAGCTTGCCTTGAGTACTATCAAAGGTCAGTTTTCGGCCTTGTCAATATTTTTTCAAAGGCCCTTGGCTTCGCATTCACTAGTCAAAGCCTTTAGATAAGGAGTGATGCGTATTAGTCCTCCGGTTAATATTCCCATATGTCCATGGGATCTAAACCTGGTTCTGTCGGTTCTACAGAAACAACCATTTGAACCATTACAGCATAGTTCCTTGGTTCTTCTCACCAGGAAATTGTTTTTTCTAGTAGCCATTTGTTCGGCTAAAAGAGTGTCGCAATTAGCAGCTATGTCCTGTAAAGAGCCATATCTGGTTATCCATAAGGACAGAGTAGTGTTACGTCCTCATCCAGCCTTTCTTCCTAAGGTGGTATCAAGGTTTTCATTTGAACCAAGATGTGGTTCTTCCTTCTTTTTTCCCCAAACCTAGTTCGGTAGAGGAAAAGTTATTGCATTCTTTGGATGTAGTAAGAGCAGTTAAAGCTTATCTAAAAGCCACTGCTCAGATTCGCAGAACGGATACTTTGTTTATTCTGCCGGAAGGCCCCAGAAAGGGTCAGGCAGCGTCAAAATCTACTTTAGCCAAGTGGATTCAACAGGTCATTATGCAAGCCTATGGCTTGAGAAGGAGACCGCCTCCGTTCAAAGTTAGAGCGCACTCCACGAGAGCAGTTGGAACTTCATGGGCAGCGCATCACCAGGCCTCCCTGGCTCAAATCTGTAAGGCCGCAACATGGTCTTCAGTACACACGTTTACTAGGTTCTACCAGGTGGACGTTAGAAGTCAGGAGGATGTCGCCTTTGGGCGCAGTGTGTTGCAGGCCGCAAAAGATCCTCATGTCTGATAGCGCTCAGCTTATGTATGGTGTATCCCCCCCCCTCGTTGGGCATTGCTTTAGGACATCCCATTAGTAATGACTATGTCGCTCTGTGTCCCGTGATGTACGAGAAAGAAAATAGGATTTTTATAACAGCTTACCTGTAAAATCCTTTTCTTGGAGTACATCACGGGACACAGAGCTCCCACCCCTCTTTAGGGACACTTACTGCTTTGCTACAAAACTGAGGTGCTCCCGGATGGGAGGGGCTTATATAGGGGAGGGTACTTCCGGTTTTGGAAGTTGCCAGTGCCAGCACCTGAAGGTATCTATATAACCCATTAGTAATGACTATGTCGCTCTGTGTCCCGTGATGTACTCCAAGAAAAGGATTTTACAGGTAAGCTGTTATAAAAATCCTATTATTTCTATATTCTCTTATATAATTTAGATTTGTGTGTGTGTTTGTATAAATGTTATGTTCATTCACCTGCACAGGGTGCTGCCAAAGAAATACTTGGAGGAAATCAGTGCAAATATAAGCAACTTTAACATACATGGCCTGATCATTATTGGCGGTTTTGAGGTAAGTTTTTTCCGTGTTCTGTAGTAAACTTTTGCATTGTGAACGGGAATTTAGTATGCAAGTAATAGATGACCACATTTTAGTGACAAAAATTCCAGGAAGGAAATAGGGTCTGTGTTGGGTTTGCTGTTAGAAAATAATAACTAGTCCGGCATATCTAATCTATTTAAAAATGTAATTATTTTTTTATTTCCAAGTTTGCAATAGATAACAATAAAAACATTGACTCCATACAATTGTCGAACATACATTTCAAGGCACTGCAAGGCATAGTTCAAACAATATCCAAAGAGGAATACAGCATCACCTATAGAGGCTATTCTTTATATATTTGTTTTACATCTAAATCATTTTGTCTTTATTGTATATAGACTATTATAGAGCCAAAGAGTATTTGACTTTGTGCAATTCATTATTTTACTGGCTTATAGAGCACTCTTTGTTGCAGGAAACAGAATAGTCACATGGGCTCCTTTGATTATAGTTACATCTTTGTTGCCATTTCTATTCTCTGAGTTTGTTTTCTACAACATTACTACCTGTTGTCATGTATCCTAGTAGTAAATGTTGTTTATCTTGCAGGCATTTACAGGCAGTCTGGAACTGATGGAAGGACGTTCTAAGTATGAGGAGCTTTGTATACCTATTGTTGTTGTTCCCGCCACTGTCTCAAACAATGTCCCTGGATCTGACTTTAGTATTGGTGCTGATACAGCTCTCAACACTATAACCACTGCAAGTATATTGGTCTTCTCCCTGCTGTTTGTAACATTCATGGCAGTTTTGTTAATGGTGAAAAAAGGGGCAGCAACTACTCTACTTTAGCCCTGGTTCACACTGGTGCGATTTGACATGTGATTTGACATGTCAAATTGCATGTCAAATCGGCGGCATTTGCTGGCAATGGCACCGTCCTAATCGGTGCGACGCCGCATCTGCGGCTCTGTAATCGTGGCCGAAATCGGGACTGACCAGCGGGAGTGAAAACGTGTGAGTTTAGCTAAACTCGCACGGCTTCACTCCCGCAGCCCAGTGTGAATCTGGGCTCATTCACGGATTTGTAAATGACAGTGCTCCTTTATTAGGTTATTATGTTCCACCTGGATGCATTTGTCCAAAATCATGATGTGATTGGAAAGTGCTTTTTTATTTGTGAAATAGCAAATGTATTATTTTACTCACAGCCTGCCTCCATCACCCACTTCCCATTTTGTTGGGTTGGAATGCTTTATTTTTGATTGTCCGATTCATTTTTTAACAACCCCCATACAGGACAGCCTGACAGGAAAGCAGATGGTGATTTCTGTCTAAAAAACAAGCACTTACACACTTTTTCTGCTGCTTCTAGGGGCATTTGGCATTTTTCTTCCCTGCCTCTAAACCTCCCTGCATGTTAGCCTATGTGTCCATGCACACATAGGCATTCAGAGGCAGTGGCGTGTAGAGGCAGAAAAAGAAACAACACAGCCAGTGCAACCAGGAGCATTTTGGCAGAATAAACGCTTGACGTGCCTAAATGTACAGTATCTCACAAAAGTGAGTACACCCCCACATTTTTCAAAAAATTGTACTATATCTTTTCATGTGACAATACTGAAGAAATGACACTTTGCTACAATGTAAAGTAGTGAGTGTACAGCTTGTATAACAGTGTAAATTTGCTGTCCCTTCAAAATAACTCAACACACAGCCATTAATTTCTAAACCGCTGGCAACAAAATGTCCAAATTGGGGCCAAAGTGTCAATATTTTGTGTGTCCACCATTATTTTCCAGCACTGCCTTAACCAGCACTGCGAATTGGATCTCGCATCCGATTCGCAATAGTGTGAACCCGGCCTTAGAGACACCACTTCTTCCACACAGAGAGAGCAATGGTCCCTCTGCACAGCATGCTTATCCAGCCCTCAGATAGGGTGAGTGGTAGCTTTTAAAGAAAACAAAACTGTAATGCCCCATACACACGATCGTTTTTCATGCCGTTAAAAATGACATTTTTAAAAATGGGCATTAAAACCGATCGTGTGTATGCTCCAGAGCATTTTTAACGACGTGAAAAACGGCCATTAAAAATTTTGAACATGCTCTATTTTTTCACGTCGTTTTTCATGTCGTTTTTTTTAACGACGTGAAAAACGATAGTGTGTATGCTTTAACGACGTGAAAAAAAACGCGCATGCTCAGAATCAAGTATGAGACGGGAGCGCTCGTTCTGGTAAAACTAGCGTTTGTAATGGAGATAGCACATTCATCACACTGTAACGGACTGAAAAGCACGAGGCTGAAAAGCGCGAATCGTCAATCAACAAACTTTACTAACATGAAGGGTGGCGCCATTCGAACGGAACTTCCCCTTTATAGTGCCGTCGTACGTGTTGTACGTCACTGCGCTTTGCTCGAGTGTTTTTTTTAATGATCGTGTGTACGCAAGACAGGCTTGAGAGGAAACATGAAAAAAAAACGACAAGAAAAACGCTGTTTTAAAAAATGGCATGAAAAATGATCGTGTGTATGGGGCATTAGAGTTTGCACACCTTTTCTTTTGATGCACCTGGTGTTTAGAAAATTTAAATTAAAGTGTAATTTTGGTTTAAAAATTACAAATATCATTATAAATATAAAGCAACAATACAATTTTAGAGGAAATATTCAGTGTAGAAACGGTATTCTTAGTTGCCTAACTGTCTGTGTTCTCTCTGCTTAGACCTGTGACCGAATCAAGCAATCTGCTGCTGGAACAAAGAGGAGAGTGTTCATCATTGAAACCATGGGAGGTTACTGTGGATACTTAGCTACTATGGCAGGGCTAGCTGCTGGAGCAGATGCAGCCTATATTTATGAAGATCCCTTTTCTATACATGATTTGCAGGTGAATGTTAAAGCGGAGGTTCTGCGGCAAATCATTTTTTTTTTTCTGGTATTGAATAGATTTTCGCATTATAAATAAATACTCACTCGTTTGAGGTTATGAAATATCCCATGTCCCTTTTCGGGCAAAAGAAGAACTTTAAAAATGCGAGCACGTCAGTTCCCATTTTGCTTGTGGGCATGTTGAAGCCCACAAGCAATGATTTCCTGTATGCTGATTGTTGCCATCACAACGGGTGGCGTCATTGAATGTTCACGCCCCGTTGTGATGGAAATCCTAGTACGGCGTTCCGCAATGACTCCCGGGAAGCGTGACACCAAGCTCCCAAGAGTCATCGCGGCGCCGTGGAATACAGTAGCCACGCCTACTCCCGCGGGAGTCAACTCCCGGAAGTCAATCTGCAAACGGCAATAATGAGGTATTTACAGAGAGAAAAAAAAAAAAACATTTGTCAAGTGAACATGTCGGCAGTGTGCTGAAGGGGATAAGATAAAGTTGTTAATCTGGGTGGAACTCCGCTTTAAGTGACAGGTTGTTGTTTTTCAGTGCGCTACAGTTAAACTGAAATACAGCTTCCTGTTTCCTTGTTCATAATTTATTTAGAAATTGATTTCCTCCAACTATACACAGCATCATGTTTTAGTAGCAAAACTCTGGGGTTACTGGCTAAAGTTGCAACTTAAAGTAAAACTATAGGCAGAACTTTTTATTTATTTCATTTTGGATAGAGTAAGTACATTTTTGCCGGTTGTGTCTCATTGCGGAGATTTTCCTTCACTTCCTGTCCCATATCCAAAAAGCGAGAGGAAATCCCTACAAATTATGGGAATTCCTTGGGGTCCCCCCCCCCCCAGTCCACCAGAACTAGTGTCCCCATAGGAAGATTTCCTCTCTATTACTTTTCTTGGGACAACCCAATATTGTGATTTTTTTTTTACTTTCAGCTTCCACTTTCAATGATAATGGTAAACAGGACAAATGGAGAGGGGCAATTCTACTCAACAGGGGCAAAGACCGCAATGAAAACTGACAGGGGTTCTAATCCCTCTCCACTTAAAATAAAAATAAAAAAGTTTTGCCTTTTAGTTACTTTAATCCATGTTAAACTGCAATAACTGGACAGATTTCTTCCTACATTATAAATCCTATTATAAATCCTACATTATAAATCCAATATTCTTCCTACATTATACCGTATATACTCGAGTATAAGCCGACTCGAGTATAAGCCGAGGTACCTAATGTTGCCCAAAAAAAACTGGGAAACCTTACTGACTCGAGTATAAGCCGATGCCCCACTGTTCCCTAGCTCGCTGTTCACTGTAAATATAAATTTTTACATTGTAAATATTACCTGTAAAGAAGTTGCGGCTGCGGCGTCCATCGTTCGAATTCCGCGGCGTCCATCGTTCAAAATTCCGCGGTCTCTTCCTGTTCCTTACTTGATAGGCGAGTCTCAGCAGACACTCTCCGCCTATCACGATCATTCTCTCATCCTTAGTTTTCCCAGCAGACACTGTGTTGGGTGTTCCGCCAATCACAGACGTCTGATGGAAAACTGAGGATGAGAGAACGTTCGTGATAGGCGGAGAGTGTCTGCTGAGACTCGCCTATCAAGGAAGGAACAGGAAGAGACCGCGGAATTTGAACGATGGACGCCACGGAATTTGAACGATGGACGCCGCAGCCGCAACTTCTTTACAGGTAATATTTACAATGTAAAAATTTCTATGACTCGAGTATAAGCCGAGGGGGGGACTTTCAGCCCCAAAAAAAGGGCTGAAAATCTCGGCTTATACTCGAGTATATACGGTAATTATAAAGTTGTATTTAATAATAAAAGATAAGAGAATATAAAACTAAATGTCTACAAAGGGTTGTTCTAGCTATAAAGCTGCCTGAAACAAAAAAAAAAACACACGTACCCTAAGATCTCTCCTTCAATGCAGTTCATATTTGTGTGAAAAGATAATAAAATTTACACTTGAACATGCAATGTCTGCTTTCCCAGGACATTGCTAAGATTGGCAAAAAAGTAGAAATTTTAATTTTATACAGTTACACCTGAAATTGTTAAAGTGGTTGTAAACCCACTTATCGTTTTTTTTTTTTGCACCCCACCTGCAAGAGAAAGGCATAATGAGCTAGTATGACTAGCATAATAGCTCATTATGTACCACTTACCTTAGACCGGGGCCCCCAAAGCCGTCCGTGTCCCTGCCTTGAGCCGCAGCCATTGCTGCGGCGATAGCCGGAATGTTACTTCCGGGTATCGCCGCACCAGCCAATCACAGCGCCGCTCCGGCGCTGTGATTGGCCGGAGCGGCGGAGACGTCACTCTGCGCATGTGCGCAAGATCCTTTTCATTCAGCTACACCCAGCTATTGCTGGGAAGTAGCCGATTTTGTGAATGGGATTAACCCGATGAATGCGCCGTTGTCTACGGCGCGCATGCGCCGTAGACAGCGGCGCCTATCATTTTTAGTAAATATCTCCTAAACCGTGTAGGTTTAGGAGATATTTCTTGCACCTACAGGTAAGCCTTAATCTAGGCTTACCTGTAGGTGCAAGTTGAAAAAGTGGGTTTACAACCACTTTAAGGAATGGGTGGGAAATATATTGCTGTCATATACCAAAAGAGAGCTAGCATGTTGCCAGCGTATTCTAGCATAGATTGTTGCTTTTTTCAAGAAACATTTCTACTAGAGATGCAAATAACAAAGAGTTTTTTGCTATGGAAGTTAATTTGACCAGTGCCTTGTAATTAGGAATTCTGAATCATTGGTGGTGTGTAAAAATAGGATTTTTATAACCGCTTACCTGTAAAATCCTTTTCTTGGAGTACATCACGGGACACAGAGCGACATAGTCATTACTAATGGGTTATATAGATACCGTCAGGTGCTGGCACTGGCAACTTCCAAAACCGGAAGTACCCTCCCCTATATAAGCCCCTCCCATCCGGGAGCACCTCAGTTTTGTAGCAAAGCAATAAGTGTCCCTAAAGAGGGGCGGGAGCTCTGTGTCCCGTGATGTACTCCAAGAAAAGGATTTTACAGGTAAGCTGTTATAAAAATCCTATTTTCTTTCTCGTACATCACGGGACACAGAGCGACATAGTCATTACTAATGGGATGTCCTAAAGCAATGCCAAATGAGGGGGGGGATACACCATATATAAGCTGAGCGCTATCAGACATGAGGATCTTTTGCGGCCTGCAACACACTGCGCCCAAAGGCGACATCCTCCTGACTTCTAACGTCCACCTGGTAGAACCTAGTAAACGTGTGTACCGAAGACCATGTTGCGGCCTTACAGATTTGAGCCAGGGAGGCCTGGTGATGCACTGCCCATGAAGTTCCAACTGCTCTCGTGGAGTGCGCCCTAACTTTGAACGGAGGCGGTCTACTTCTCAAGCCATAGGCTTGTATTATGACCTGTCGAATCCACTTGGCTAAAGTAGATTTTGACGCTGCCTGACCCTTTCTGGGGCCTTCCGGCAGAATAAACAAAGTATCCGTTCTGCGAATCTGAGCAGTGGCTTTTAGATAAGCTTCAACTGCTCTTACTACATCCAAAGAATGCAATAACTTTTCCTCTACCGAAGTAGGTTTGGGGAAAAAAGAAGGAAGAACCACATCTTGGTTCAAATGAAAACTCGATACCACCTTAGGAAGAAAGGCTGGATGAGGACGTAACACTACTCTGTCCTTATGGATAACCAGATATGGCTCCTTACAGGACATAGCTGCTAATTCCGATACTCTTTTAGCCGAACAAATGGCTACTAGAAAAATCAATTTCCTGGTGAGAAGCACCAAGGAAATATGCTGTAATGGTTCAAATGGTTGTTTCTGTAGAACCGACAGAACCAAGTTTAGATCCCATGGACATATGGGAATATTAACCGGAGGACTAATACGCATCACTCCTTGTATAAAGGCTTTGACTAGTGAATGCGAAGCCAAGGGCCTTTGAAAAAATATTGACAAGGCCGAAATCTGACCCTTGATAGTACTCAAGGCAAGCTTCCTATCTACAGCCCATTGTAGGAAGTCCAGAATCCTACCTATTACGTATTTACGTGGATGCCATTTCCTGGCCTCACACCAGGCGATGTACGCCTTCCAGATTCTATAGTAGATCTGCCTGGATACCGGTTTCCTGGCATTGATCATGGTAGACACCACAGCATTAGAGAGCCCTCTCTTTTTTAGAATGTGGGCTTCAATAGCCAGGCCGTCAAACCTAGGGCTGGTAAGGAAGGGTGGTATATCGGTCCCTGCGAAAGCAGGTCCGGACGATGTGGGAGGGTCCAAGGACTCCCCACAGACATTTTTACAATCTCCGCGTACCATGCTCTTCGGGGCCACGCTGGAGCCACCAGAATCACTGGTTTCTTTTCTACCTGATTCTGCGGAGTAATCGAGGTAACAATTGTGGCGGTGGGAATGCATATATCAGCTTGAACTGATCCCAAGGGAACACTAGGGCATCCGAGCCGCAAGCTAGGGGATCCCTTGTCCAAGAGACAAACCTGTCCACCTTTGCGTTGAATCTGGATGCTAGCAGATCTACATCCGGTGTTCCCCACCGCTGACATATTGTCCGGAAAACCTCGGGATGAAGGGACCATTCCCCTGGGCATAATTGTTGGCGACTTAGAAAGTCCGCCTTCCAATTCTCCACCCCTGGAATGAATACCGCAGATATGGCTGGGACATATCTTTCTGCCCATCTCAGGATGTAATTTACCTCCCTTTGGGCTGCACGACTCCTGGTGCCCCCCTGACGATTGATATATGCCACTGCTGTGGCATTGTCTGACTGAACTCTGACAGGGGACCCTTGGAGTTTGGATGTCCATGCTACTAGGGCATACCGGGCTGCTCGTATCTCTAAGAGATTGATGGGCAGGGCCTTTTCTGTATCCGACCAACTGCCCTGGAGAGACCATTGCTCCAGTACTGCTCCCCAGCCTACAAGGCTGGCATCTGTAGTGACCACCTTCCAGGAAATCGGACTGAAGGATTTCCCTCTTTCCAGATTCTGGGGAACCAACCACCAGCGGAGGCTCCTGCGAACGGAAGGGGACAAGGACATTGGTAAGTCCAGAGCCTGAACTTTTTTGTTCCAGGCTGACAGTATGGCCCTTTGCAACTTCCTTGAATGGAATTGACCGTAGGGTACTGCTTCGAATGATGCCACCATCTTTCCCAGCAGCCTCATGCACAGGCGTATGGATGGCTGTCTTTTTGAGCCCACTAAGTGGATCAAATCTCTCAAAGACGACCCCTTTTCTTGAGGCAAGAAAATTTTTCTCTGGTCTGAATCCAGCCTTAGCCCCAAGTATTCCAGACTTTTGACTGGCTTTAGGGCTGACTTGTCTCGGTTGATAATCCAACCGTGATATTCCAGATACTTGATTGTCTCGTGAACAACCACTTCTAGTTTTTCCACTGAGTGGTCTATCAGCAACAAGTCGTCTAGATATGCCATTATCGTTACACCTCGTGTTCTTAGATTGGCCAATAATGGGGCCAAAATTTTTGTGAACACTCTTGGTGCTGTGGCCAGACCGAAGGGTAAGGCTCTGAACTGAAAATGGCGGCCTTCTACCGCAAAGCGTATAAATTTTTGGTGGGCTGGAAAGATGGGAATGTGCAAATAAGCATCCTTGATGTCGATCGAGGCTAACCATTCCTCCCCTTGTAGGGCAGTGGCTACCGATCGGATCGACTCCATCCGGAAAGTCCTGATATGCAGGAATTTGTTTAGCCCTTTTAGATTTAGTATGGGCCTCACGTCCCCGTTTGGCTTCGGAACTGTAAAGAGGTTTGAGTAAAACCCGAACCCCCACTCTTCCAGGGGAACCTCTATAATTACTGCTTGAAGCAATAATTGTTCTAGTGCCAACAGGAGGGATCCTCTCTTCTGGGGATCCCTTGGCACGTTTGACCTTATAAAGCGGGAAGAAGGGGAGTTTTTTAACTCCAATTTGTATCCCAGATTTACTGCGGAGAGCACCCATCTGTCTCGGATCGTGTCCCGCCAGGTCTCTGTGAACAACTGAAGTCTTCCCCCCACCCGATTGGGTGGGGGCAACCCTTCATGCATTTGACTTTGGGGGAGGTTTTGTACCTCTCCTGCTCCAGGGCTTTTTGTTACCCTGCAACTGTCCCTGATTTCTACCTCCGGGATTTGACCGAGGAGGCCGTCGGAACTGTTTCACAGCCGATGTCCTAGGGACTGGAGAAGCCGGCCTCTTAAAAGAGGGACCTCTAACTCTATTTTTAACCGGCAAAAGTGTACTTTTACCGCTGGAAATTCTCTGGATATACTTGTCCAGGTCTTCCCCGAATAAGCGCTCCCCATGAAATGGGAAGCTGACCAGCAATTTTTTACAGGGAGCTTCAGCAGACCAGTTTTTGAGCCATAGAAGCCTGCGCATATGTACTACAGACAGCGTAAGGCGGGAGGCCTGATGGATTGAATCCTTTATAGCGTCCACCGCAAAGCATAAGGCTCTAGGTAGATCAGCTAGGGCAAGAGCCTGCTGATCCGGCAAGTCCCTTAAGACCTGTTTCAACTGATCCTTCACTGCTTGGCAGACCCCAATAGCTGCCACTGCTGGTTGTGTCACCAATCCTGCTGTAGAAAAAGCAGATTTTAATAAGGACTCCAATTTTTTATCTATTGGGTCCTTGAACATTTGGACATTTTCCACCGGACATGTCAGTGATTTATTCACACAAGAGATGGCTGCGTCCACTGTAGGGACCCTCCATTTTCTGATGAACTTATCCTCCATGGGATAGACCACCGGAAATCTCTTGGGGGGAGTAAATATTTTGTCAGGATGCTCCCAATCCTGGTAAATGAGCCCCTCCAGTAAAGGATGGATCGGAAAGGAACAAACAGTCTGGGGAGCTTTTAGCGACCCCAACGAGGAGACAGAAGTGGAGGATGGCTCCGCAAGTGGCATTTTTAAATGCTGATCGGACCATATTAGTCAGGGACTGAACCCATAACCTTTCAGCATGTGATGCTGAGAACGGCTCTTCCACTGTTGATTCCTCTGCAACCGAATCGACCTCATCCTGATCCCCCTCAGGTAGGTCGACCTCTGTATGGGACTGTTGCTCTGTTAACAGGCACTCTGAGGGGGGAGACGGAGATCGAGCGCTTTTCTCCTGTGACAGGGAAGCAGCGATCAATGCTGACAATCTCTCTTCCAGCCCTCCCAGAGCTGAGGAAAAAACCTCCTCTGTTACATACACAGGAGCAGGTGAACTGAGGACAGCCACAGTACCAGGTACTCCTGAGGGTGCTCTACGGTCACTAACCTCTGATTCTTCAGGGGAGACTGGTGCAGCCAAAGCATGCCCAAGATCCTCAGAGCCCGATGGAGACCCCCTATTCCTCCTGGAATTTCTAGTCCCGGAGTTTTTAGACGGCATATTCCTAAGCCACAAAGCTGAGGTATTCCAGCCGAAATACACCAGTTACTGATAATAGTCTAGCATAAATGCTGCTATAAGAAACAGTTGGTGTCTACTAATGTGCCTTTCTAGGGGATGCCTGTATCAACCGCTTGCTGTATGCCTTAAATGTTGCCAGCTCTGTCTCTGTACTTCATAGCCAGCTCACTACAATATTGTGTTTTTTTTTTTTTAAACTGCTGGGACGCCCGCACATGCGCAGAAGCGCTGCGGCGCGCACAGAGCGTCATCCCCCAGGCTCCGCCCCCTTTCCCGGCTCACCTCTATATATAGAGGCACGTGCACGCGCACGCGCGCGGCCACGTGCGCCTTCGGCGCTAATTTCAAAAAATGGAAACAAGGGACAGGAGCCAGGGCCCCTCTTTGCCGCAGGCCGGGGGATGGACGAGCACTGCAACATGGCAGAGGAAGCAGTTTCCTATAAGAGAACTCACCATCTGCCTGGACTTTGCTCTGCTGAGAAGAAACTAGTCCACATGACAAGAAAACATTCCACAGCGGCCTCTAGTGGACAAACACAGGTACCGCAGTCTAATATATTAAATATATATGTATAAAAAATGTTTTTTTTTTTTTTTTTCTTGACCACCATTAAAAATTATTACATTTTTTTAGTAGTTACAGGCATGCACAGAATTTTGCGGGAATACCATTAGGTAACAGACAGAAAGACAAATTAGGCTTGGGGGTCCCCCAATAGAACCAAGTTCCTGGGGGCCCCCACTTACCTGTTCCCCGCCGCAGGACTTTGTTTGGTCCACAAAAGCCCAAACTTCACCTATCACGGCAGGCATTGTAATCAAACCTTCAGGGACCGGGTTCCCAAGGATTCCACTCCCCTGGACCTGTATAGCACCCTGCACAGAAAACATCTTGGTCGTGGGTATGACCAGAGCTCTGGATCCCAGGGTCCAGCTCTCCTAAGAGAAGCATTACAGGCAAAACCTTGCTCTTCTCTGCAAGGCCCGGGTACCAACCGTTTAGCTATGAAGCTTTTTTGGTCGGATCCGGAATAGCTTACTGAGGCCCAAAAGAACCTGTACGCAAGCTCAGTGAAAAACACATGTTTCTTCTTGGCCAACACCTTAGACACTGGCAAAAAACTGAGGTGCTCCCGGATGGGAGGGGCTTATATAGGGGAGGGGACTTCCGGTTTTGGAAGTTGCCAGTGCCAGCACCTGACGGTATCTATATAACCCATTAGTAATGACTATGTCGCTCTGTGTCCCGTGATGTACGAGAAAGAAAGTGTAGTTTGAGAAGATCAACTATATTGAATGAATCGCTATTCTCCTGGGTCTCCAGCTGTCTACGAAGTGCATGTGTTCACATGTGGCCAGGAAATTGATCACAGCATCCATAATAGGCCCCAATAAACGTTCACTTTATTAAAGTGGTTGTAAAGTCAGAAGTTTTTTTTATCTTAATGCATTCTATACATTAAGATAAAAAGCTTTTGTGTGCAGCAGCCCACCCTAATACTTACCTATGCACCTTCTCTGTCCAGAGATGTCTACGAGTGTCTCAGCTGTCCAGGACTCTCCCTGCTGTTTAGCTGAGACACCGCATTGGCCTCAGTGGCTCCCACTGCAGTCAATCAAAATGAGTTAGCCAATCTGGAGAGAGAGGGAGTGGGGCCTTTGTGTCTGAATGGACACACAGAGCTGCAGCTCGGGTGCGCCCATAGCAAGCTGCTAGCTGTGAGGGCACTCAACGGGAGGGAAGGGCCAGGAGCTTCGGCTAAGGACCTGAGAAGAGGAGGATTGGGGCTGCTCTATGCAAAACCACTACACAGAGGAGGTAAGTATAACATGTTTGTTATTTTTATTTAAAAAAATAAACAAGACTTTACAATCACTTTAAGTATTCTTAAAATAACACACAGACATTCACAGTTCTACATTTTTATTTCTGCCTGTTTTGCGGTTGGAGATTTTTCCTCTTTTCCTGTCTGGTGGAACAGTCGTTAACAGGACGGGAAGTAAGGCGGAACCCCCAGATGGAAGTAAAGACCTAACATAGCTCTTCCCCGCTTTAATTGTTGTGAGGGAGCATGCGCTTAAAAACTAAACTATGGGCACAAGAATTTTCTTTCAAACATATTCCTCAATAACCACAAAGGATATAAATACACTATCTGTGAAAGAAATACATTTGCAAACCCAATCATTACCTTGCAAGAATAGGTTTGACGCTATCACTGTGCTGCACACAGCCTTTGTAGAGAGCAGGGCTGTTGGAGGAATCCAGCAAACCCGCTCACAATAAACTGCCTACTGAAAACTACAGGAGGGGGCCGATACAAGACCAGTCACCCTGTACAAGGAGAGCGCGAGAGGAGCAGTGGCTGGTCTTTATTACAGGAAGCTCATGCAAAAGTGCTAAAGCTTTCAGTTAGGACAGCTGGCACCAGCATAAGGAACACTTCTCAATAAATGTAAATACTGTCCCTTGTGCTGATTTAAAGAGAAACTCCCCTCTGGGTGATCTGTGCATATTACAATTACTCTGTTGCAAATTCCTACCTTTTGTTGTTCTGAAGAAATCCCTGTGTGTTTGTGTCCATGTGAAAATTTTATCTAATGGGAGTGGTTTCATAATTTATCAATCAGCTGCTGTACCCGCAGGGCTCTAATGAGAAAATGGCAGTGTCTGCATCCCTTTAGACATGATTTCCTATCTGGAGTACCTCACCAAAAATTAAATTTTTGTTGCAGGGGATGCCAAAAGTGTGATTTGTATCTTAGTGTAGACTTCTGGTAAATCAGTGACCCAATCACACAAGCAGAAAATTATGTTTCTGGTGGGCTTTCTGTATACATTCTGTGTACAGAACACCTCCAGGCTGCCATATTGCATTTTACAGA
Organism: Rana muscosa; assembly: GCA_029206835.1. Taxonomy (NCBI): domain Eukaryota; kingdom Metazoa; phylum Chordata; class Amphibia; order Anura; family Ranidae; genus Rana; species Rana muscosa. The sequence goes on along the minus strand of CM055117.1, from coordinate 892,325,440 downwards.
AATCTACAGAGCTGCAGATTGAAAGGGAAAGGTAATTTTTAATAAATAGAAGGAAATGATGATTATGGACAGCCGCACTCCAAAAAAAACTTGATTATCCAATTTTACAATGAAGGCAACCATTAAGTTTTTTTTGGAGTGCGGCTGTCCATAATCATAATTTCCTTCTATTTTGCTACGTGCATCGCCAGCACCCATGGTCTTCTTGAGAATACACTGATTGCTGAGCACATTCACCTGGAGCGGAAACTTTCCTTTCTTGTAATTTTTAATAACATTCAATTACAATATAACTTGTGTCGCAATTATATACACTATATTATTTATTTGCTATTTTTTTTCCTCACGAAAGTGGAGTTAACCTTTAACCTCTTGGCTCTCTCGTCGCGGCATTTGATTGACAGCAGCGGGAGGCAATAGCTTCCACTGCTATCAATCTGCCCAATGAGGAGGGAGACAGCAGCGAGAGCCATTGCTCTTGTGCACGGTGCTGGATCCGATCGGGCTCAGGTAAGAATAAGGGGGGGTCTGGAGAGATCTTGCCATATAGAAGTTTTTTTTTACTTTAATTCATAGAGGCTTTAGAACAGTGGTTCTCAACCTGGGGTCGGGACCCCCTCGGGGGTCGAATGATGATTTGCCAGGGGTCACTGAATCCTGGGCTCTCCCAGCCTTTTTGCGGCCGCCCACTCAGCCTCTTCGCAGGTGCCCATTCAGTTCACGGCATGGCTGGGGGGCAGAGACTAAAGGTCAGCTGACTGGTGAGGAATGTGAAGTGGGAAGGGCTGGAGGAGACCCTATCTCCTGATTTCGGCATAGGTGTCACTGCTACGAGACACCACAAAGTCGGAGACACAGTGAGTAACCCTACCTATGATTATAATTGCCATTAAAAAGGACTCGGGGAGCGCTAAATGTCTGCGGGTTAGGGGCGCAAATTACTCGTCTTGCCTTGGGTGCTGACAACCCACGCTACGAAAATTATTTTACTGTTAGGGGTCCCCACAACTTGGGAAATTTCATCAAGGGGTCACGGCACTAGAAGGTTGAGAACCACTGCTTTAGAACCACTTTGAGCCTTTCCTAAATGAACATGTTAAATTAACAGTGAGAGATCATCTACCCAATGAGGAAAACAATGAGTGTCCTTGTGTTTGTCAGGTAAATGTGGACCATCTTATAGAAAAAATGAAAACGACTGTGAAGAGAGGTTTAATTTTAAGGTACGTCACATTTAAAAATATATTCTAACTGAATGTAAATCCTTTTCATATAGGTTGTAACTTTAAGAGGTTGATTATTAGATTGCACTGAAATCGCATTATTTTTTTTCTTCCCATCTCCAGCTGCCATAGCTGAATGTAGGTTGTGTTAGCCTCTGGGAGATCCTCACAGTTACCTGCACCTGCAGCCAGTGATTCTCCAGAGGAATTCTATATCATACCGAGTGAGCCTGTCTCATCTTGATCCTGTTGGTGAAGCCTCGTACACACGGCCGAGATTCTCGTCAGGAAAAACCCGTTGTTTTTCCTGACGAGAATCTTGACAAGAAACTTGTCCCGGCTGAGTGTACACACGTACGATTCAAAAGAACCGCCATTCTTTTGAATGGCACGAATACAGTGACGTCATCGACTACGACGAGCGTGCGCTCGTCACATTCGATGCCGTCGCCGCCATCTTGCTACACCCTATGCCTAGGAAGCTACCGCGCATGCGTCTAAGTCATTTCGAGCATGCGTGGGTTTCCACGGCGACAGGTAAGTGTACACACGCTCCGGTTTCTCGTCGAGAAACAGGCCGACGAGATTCTCGATGAGAAAAAAGACCGCAGGTCTTCTTTTTTCTCGTCGAGAATCTGGGCAGTTTTCTTGACGAGAAAACTGAAAGCCGCGTACACAGTTTTCTCAGCAAGAATGCTCTCCCGGCAGTTAGCTTGTAGTTTTTTGCAGAGAAAGCCGGTCGTGTGTACGCGGCCTGAGAATACACTGACAGCTTCATAGCAGACAAATGTCTAAGTTACAGAACTAAATTTTTTCTTAACTCCCCTAAATACAAATTGATCACACAGCATAGCCACAATTATGCTTCTGACTAGTTACTTACTCCTTATGGGTGACCCACAAGTGGACTTTATATAGTGGCACATATATGTACTGAGATATGTTTGTGGCACTTTATTTTTATTTTTTATTTTGTTGCAGAGGTATTGCATGCCACATTATTTACAGTGGTATATAATTGGAGGAACTGTCAGCACATTTTATTTTCTATTGGAATATTTACAGTATCACTATTTTTACATTAGCATTTTTATTTTATGGTTACTCACACTAATTAGTTTGCTGCTAATTTATTAGCACTTTAGAGCTTCATCCCCCAAAGGTAGTATAGGCCATATTGTGGCCACTACAAGGAGGATTTTTTGTATAGTACACACTTTATTGTTTAGTCACAAGTTTATTTGTGCATCAAGCTGGACCCACCTAAATTAGGTAGGGGTCTAAATAGTCTCTTAATTACTGTCACTTACTAACCCTCTGGATCATACCTGAGGGGTGAGCAGCGCCGTACCCCATAACCATTCACTGACCCACAAATATGTTTTAGAAAAGTTACTTATGGGTTACCCTAACAGTCATATGTGGAAACGTTAACCACTTAAGCCTCGGACCATTTTGTAGCTAAAGCACCAGAGGTGTTTTCAGAATTTGGCACTGCGCTGCTTTAACTGTAAATTGTGCGGACATGCAATGTTGTACCCAAACAAAATTTGCGTCCTTTTCTTCCCACAAATAGAGCTTTCTTTTAATGGTATTTGATTACCTCTGCGATTTTTATTTTTTGCGATATAAATGGAAAAAGACTGAACATTTTGAAAAAAAATTATATTTTCTAATTTTTGTTATAAGAAAAATCGAATAAACTCAATTTTAGTCATACATTTAGGCCAAAATGTATTCAGCCACATGTCTTTAGTAAAAAAAATGTCTATAAGCGTATATTTATTGGTTTGCGCAAAAGTTATAGCGTCTACAAACTAGGGTACATTTTCTGGAATTTACACAGCTTTTCATTTATGACTGCCTATCTAATTTCTTGAGGTGCTAAAATGGCAGGGCAGTAGAAAACCCCCCCAAATGACCCAATTTTGGAAAGTAGACATCCTAAGGAAATTGCTGAGAGGCATGTTGAGCCCATTGAATATATATTTTTTTGGTCTCAAGTGATTGAATAGTGACAAAAAAAAAAAAAATACAAAAAGTTGTCACTAAATGATATATTGTTCACACATGCCATGGTTATATGTGGAATTGCACCCCAAAATACATTTTGCTGCTTCTTCTGAGTACGGAGATACCACATGTGTGGGACTTTTTAGGAGCCTAGCCGAGTACGGGGCCCCGAAAACCAAGCACCGCCTTCAGGATTTCTAAGGGCACAAATTTTTGATTTCACTCCTCACTACCTATCACAGTTTCGAAGGCCATAAAATGCCAAAATAGCACAACCCCCCCCCCCCCCAAATGACCCAATTTTGGAAAGTAGACACCCCAAGCTATTTGCTGAGAGGCATGGTGAGTATTTTACAGCTCTAATTTGTTTTTGAAAATGAAGAAAGCAAATCTTTATTTTATTTTTTTTTAATTTTCCAAACTTTTTGACAAAAAGCGAGATCTGCAACATACTCACCATACCTCTCAGCAAATAGCTTGGGGTGTCTACTTTCCAAAATGGGGTCATTTTGGGGGGGGGGGGGTTTTGTGCCATCTGGGCATTCCATGGCCTCCGAAACTGTGATAGGCAGTGAGAAGTGAAATCAAAAATTTACACCCCTTAGAAAGCCTGAAGGCGGTGATTGGTTTTTGGGGTCCCGTACGCTGCTAGGCTCCCAAAAAGTCTCACACATGTGGTATCCCCGTACTCAGGAGAAGCAACAGAATGTATTTTGGGGTGTAATTCCACATATGCCCATGGCATGTTTGAGCAATATATCATTTAGTAACAACTTTGTGCAAAAAAAATAAAAATAAAAAATAAATTGTCTTTTTTCAACATATAAAATATTCCATGGTCTCGACATGCCTCTCCGTATATAGCTTGGGGTATCTACTTTCCAAAATGGGGTCATTTGGGGGGGTTTTGAACTGTCCTGGCATTTTATACACAACATTAGGAAGCTTACATCCACTCTTCTAACCACTTGAAGACAAAGCCCTTTCTGACACTTTTTGTTTACATGAAAACATTTTTTTTTTTTGCAAGAAAATTATGTTGAACCCCCAAACATTTATATATTTTTTTAAAGCAAAGGCCCTACAGATTAAAATGGTGGGTGTTGCATTTTTTTTTTCCACACAGTATTTGCGCAGCGATTTTTCAAACGCATTTTTTGGGGAAAAAATACACTTTTTTTAATTTTAATGCACTAAAACACACTATATTGCCTAAATGTTTGATGAAATAAAAGATGATCTTAGGCCGAGTACATAGATACCAAACACGACATGCTTTAAAATTTCGCACAAACACGCATTGGCGACAAACTACATACATTTTTAAAAGCCTTTAAAAGCCTTTACAGGTTACCACGTTAGATTTACAGAGGAGGTCTACTGCTAAAATGACTGCCCTCGATCTGACCTTTGCGGTGATACCTCACATGCATGGTGCAATTGCTGTTTACATATGACGCCAGACCCACGCTTGCGTTCGCCATTACGCAAGAGCAGGGCAGGACAGGGGTGCTTTTTTTTTATTTTATTATTATTAATTTTGCTTTTTTATTTTATTTTTAAACTGTTCCTTCCATATTTTATTTTTTTATCATTTTTATTGTTATCTCAGGGAATGTAAATATCCCCTATGATAGCAATAGGTAGTGACAGGTACTCTTTTTTTTGAAAAAACTGGGGTCTAGACCCTAGATCTTTCCTCTGCCCTCAAAGCATCTGACCACACCAAGATCGGTGTGATAAAATGCTTTCCCAATTTCCCAATGGCGCTTTTTATATCTGGGGGGGGGGGACATTCCCTCCCACTGCTTGTAAAAGCAGTCCAGAGGCTAATTAGCCACTAGGATTGCTTTTACATTAAAGCCGGCCGCTGGCTGAAAAGAATGATACCAAGATGATACCTAAACCCGCAGGCATCAATCTGGTATAACCATTCAAAGTCCAGCAACATACCAGTACGTTGCTGGTCCTTGTTGGACATGTATTGTAATCTTTTTTTTCATGCAGCCTGTTGGCTGAACGAAAAAAAAAGATTGATCGGTGGGTATGCCCACCATTAGAATACCGCCCTTCATCCACCCACTTCTAATGATGGGCATACATGCACCATTTATATATGCCGAAGCATGGGGGGCATCTTCCCCCAAAAGTTGTGCCGCGTACACATGGTCAGACTTTTCCACGGGCAAGCCTCCGTCGGAATTTCGACCGTATGTACGCGGCATTAGGAGCAAAATCGCTCCTCCGCTCCTCCGCCCCTGCTGCCCCAATGCTTCGGCATATATGCTTTTTTTTTTAACTGTGGTGGTGAAATCACCTCCTACAGCACTGGAGTCGCAGGGATCAGGCCTGTCTCTGCAAACGCTGCAGTTATGTGTGTTGTGTTTTGTAAGTGACAGTGATCGATCGATACTGCACTTGGGTGGCCTGGGCTGGACGGAGGGGCAAAACGCAGGTGCTAGCAGGTATCTGGGCTGATCCCGCTAACACTGCGTTTTTGGGAACCCTAAACTGCTGGGGACGCTAGTATAGATCTGATCAGATCAGATATTGATCTGTTCAGATACTATACCACTAAGGGAGGTGTATGCTTCACGCGTGGGTGTTGGCATTACTGGCACTAACCTGACGCTGCCTGGGGTGTGACGCAGGGTTAACTAGGGGCAATTAGGGGGTTAAAACCTTTATTAGATAATATATGGGGGTACCTGACGCTATAAAAACCTGCGGCGAACCTAAAAAAAATAACTGGCTATCTATCGGCACCAGCATAACTAATACAGCGTTTAGAAAAACGATTGCTTAGTGACACTGGCAAAAGGGGGTGAAAGGGTTACCTGGGGGGGGGCGATCAAGACTTAAACCTTTATTAGGTAATATATGGGGGTACCCGACACTATAAAAACCTGCGGTGAACCTAAAAAAAATAACTGGCTACCTATCGGCATCACTGACAATAAGACAGCGATCAGAAAAACGATCGCTTAGCGACAGTGGTGATAGGGGGTGAAAGGGTTACCTGGGGGGCGATCAAGGGGGTTAAACCTTTATTAGGTAATATATGGGGGTACCTGACGCTATAAAAACCTGCGGCGAACCTAAAAAAAATAACTGGCTACCGATCGGCATCACTGACAATAAAACAGCGATCAGAAAAACGATCGCTTAGCGACGGCGGTGCTAGGGGGTGAAAGGGATATCTGGGGGGCGATCAGGGGGTTAAACCTTTATTAGGGGTGGTTAGGGGGCTACACTGGACCTAAAACTAAACTGTAGTGACACTTTTACAGTCACAAATGTCACTGATTGCAGTGATCAGTAAATAAATGGTCACTGCAATCAGTGACACTGTGACTGGGGGCTGGGGGGTGATCTGGGGGTGTCTGGGGGGGCGATTTGTGTGCCTATGTGTCCTGGTGTAGTGTTTTGGGCACTGACTTGATGTCTTCTCTTGTACGGCGCTCGGTATATGTGAGCGCCGCATGAGAGATGACATCACTTCCTCTGCCTGTGTAAACATTACACAGCAGAGGAAGCTTTCTCATTCGCCGGGAGCCATCGCGAGGGGGTGGCCAGAATCGAACGGCCGTCCCCTCATCTCGGATCGCTCCCCAACGGAAAACGACCGCTCACTGTATAGGAGGGGGGTCCGATCGGACCCCCCAACTATACAAAGGCAATCACGTAGATATACGTGACTTTGCCTGTCGGTGCCATTCTGCCGACGTATAACTACAGTGGGCGGTCGTTAAGTGGTTAAACACCAATCCAGAAGCTATTTTTATTAAAGCCTTTTCTGCTTAATTTAGATGAATGAAGCAAGAAACCTCAGCTCCCATTATGCATTACCATTCAGCCCAGGTCCACACTGAGCCACAAATGCGGCGTCGCACCGGTTAGGAAGGTGCCATTGCTGGCAATAGCCACCGATTTGACATGTGATTTGACATGTCAAATCACACCAATGTGAACCAGGGCTTACTGTTTGTACATGGTAAATATGACATGTTTGCCACAAACACATGGGCTGATATTCTAAAAGCTCAGAATCTTCAATTCAATTATCTAATCCTGTGAAAACATCTGCATGTGATTGGGTATTCAAAGTGAACAGGAACTTGCTTTTCACATGATTGGATAATTGAAGTGAACATTCACATTATTTTTTGAATGAGGTTTCTCAACTCTACGTATTAGCTGCTCTCCATATAGTGAAAATGTGTTTGTAGTTGGCTATATCGATAAAGACCTCTTTATTCAGTTCACATTATTCTGTAGCAAAGTGATAAGAGTTCAGTGTTTATGCTCAAGTTTGTGCTCTTAGTATATAAACTATTAATTTATAAGGCCCACAGGCTACATTTTTCTATAGATGCATGCTCTAAACCAGTGGTTCTCAACCTGGGCATTGGGACCCCCTCTAGGGTCAAATAACAATTTTTCCAGGGGTCACCGATTCTTGCGCTGTTCCTTAAGCCTGCACCGCTCTCCCAGCCTTTTTGCGGCTGCCCAGCAGGGCTGTCCCTGGAGCCCGCAGCTGACCATTCAGTTCACGGCATGGCTGGGAGGCAGAGACTACCAATCAGCTGACTGGTGAGGAATGTGAAGTGGGAGGGGTTGGAGGAGACCCTATCTCTTGATTTCGGTATAGGTGTCACTGCTACGAGACACCACAAAGTCAGAGACACAGTGAATCCGGAGACACAGCGAGTAACACTACCTGTGATTTAGAGTTACCTTTAAAAGTCCCCACTACAGTTCTCAGATCAGCAGATGACCTTGATCAAGAGCACTTAAGTTGGCTGATCAGAACTCCCCCATCACTGCCACTGATTCCACCCCCCACTAGTACTGCCACTCATCCCAACTCCCCGCCAGCACTGCCACTCATCCCACCCCCCAAGGAGTAAGAGAAGGAATAAAAATAGAGAATACATGGAAGGGAGAGGAATAGAGGGGGAGGAACAAAGAAAAAGGGAGAGAAAGAACAAGAAAGACAGCTAGAGAGGGATGGGTGGAAAAAACAAGAGATTAGGATAGAGAGAGATAAAAGGGAAAGAAAGGAGAACAAAGAGAAAGAGTGGTACATCCTAAAATGTACTATAAGTGGTTTTAATACTGTATGAGTGGAAGGGACTCAGGGAGCGCTAAATGTCCATGGGTTAGGGGCGCAAAATTACTTGTCTTGCCCCGTGTGCTAAAAACTCACGCCAATGAAAATAATTTTACTTTTAGGGGTCCCCACAACTTGGGAAATTTGATCAAGGAGTCAAGGCACTAGAAGGTTGAGAACCACTGCTCTAAACCAGCCTCTTTCAACCAGGGTGCCTTGAGGTTTCTTCAGGGGTGCCTTGACAAAATGCTTAAACGTTGATCAAAAATTGCATACAAGCCAGCAGGCGGATCAAGCCTGCCTTTTAGTTACACAGAGCCATGGGTTTTCATTATGCACCATTATGACTTTCTAGACACTGGCATCCTAACAACCAATAATGTCATCAGTTAGTAAGAAGGATGTCTGTTGACTCCACAGCATCCTTGTTTGACCATCCTCTGCTCCTCTTCCTCAGCACTGGGGCCACATTAGCCAAATGATGAAGAGAAATTGAGGGACAAGAGAAACATAGGACTACTAGTCAGTACCAGTGTGTAAAAGTGTATCTGCTTTGGAAGAATAAATTACCTCCAACGTTGGGTGTTCTACGTGTGGATTTTGCTGCATTATGTACAACTCAAGGGTGTCTTGAGATTGTCTAAAATTTTAAAGGGTGCCTTAACTGAAAAAGGTTGAGAAACACTGCCCTAAACTACTATACTGAAGTTTCAGCTTCATAAAAAAATAAAGTATTATTTACTTAAACCCTATGCAAAAATCTACCAAATAGGATTTCTTTATCGTACACCATGGGACACAGAACCTTTAACCATTACATAGTGGGTTGTATAGTTCACCAGAGGTGATTGGACACTGGCACACCCAATGAACACGAGTTCCCCTATATATAACCCCTCCCGTAAGGGAAGTACCTCAGTTTTTTCGCCAGTGTCTAAGATGTTTTGTTTATTCTGCCAGAGGGTCCCAAAAAGGGCCAAGCAGCTTCAAAATCTACCGTTTCTAGGTGGATTCGACAAATGATAATTCAAGCTTATGGTTTAAAGAACAAAGTTCCTCCTTTTCCTGTTCAGATGCACTCAACCAGGGCAATAAGTGCTTCATGGGCAGTGCATCATCAAGCTTCTATGGCTCAGATCTGTAAAGCTGCAACTTAGTCTTCAGTCCATACATTTACCAAATTCTATCAAATAGATGTGAGAGGACATGAGGATTCCACCTTCGGGCGTGGTGTATTACAGGCAGCAGTTTAGGACCTCACGTCCGGTGGTGGTCTGCTTGATCTGTGTCTCCCTCCCCTCATATTGAGTATTGCTCTGGGACGTCCTACTATGTAATGGTTAAAGGCTCTGTGTCCCATGGTGTACGATAAAGAAAATAGGATTTTTAATAACAGCTTACCTGTAAAATCCTTTTCTTGGAGTACACCACGGGACACAGAGGTCCCGCCCTTCTATAGGATCCTTAATGCTTTGCTACAAAACTGAGGTACTTCCCTTATGGGAGGGATTATATAGACGGGAATTCGTCTTCATTGGGTGTGCCAGTGTCCAATCATCTCTGGTGAACTATACAACCCACTATGTAATGGTTAGGCTCTGTGTCCCATGGTGTACTCCAAGAAAAGGATTTTACAGGTAAGCTGTTATTAAAAATCCTAATTTTCAGCCCAATTTTGCCAACCTGGGCAGTATTACCTGTATATGGGCACCAGCAGATATCTCCAGAGACCCTACACACTCATTGCTGTTGGACATGGCAATCAGCCGTGTTGAATATATGTTTATGATTGCAATTATTTCTTTTTCGTACATCACGGGACACAGAGCGACATAGTCATTACTAATGGGTTATATAGTTACCGTCAGGTGCTGGCACTGGCAACTTCCAAAACCGGAAGTACCCTCCCCTATATAAGCCCCTCCCATCCGGGAGCACCTCAGTTTTTTGCCAGTGTCTAAGGTGTTGGCCAAGAAGAAACATGTGTTTTTCACTGAGCTTGCGTACAGGTTCTTTTGGGCCTCAGTAAGCTATTCCGGATCCGACCAAAAAAGCTTCATAGCTAAACGGTCGGTACCCGGGCCTTGCAGAGAAGAGCAAGGTTCTGCCTGTAATGCTTCTCTTAGGAGAGCTGGACCCTGGGATCCAGAGCTCTGGTCATACCCACGACCAAGATGTTTTCTGTGCAGGGTGCTATACAGGTCCAGGGGAGTGGAATCCTTGGGAACCCGGTCCCTGAAGGTTTGATTACAATGCCTGCCGTGATAGGTGAAGTTTGGGCTTTTGTGGACCAAACAAAGTCCTGCGGCGGGGAACAGGTAAGTGGGGGCCCCCAGGAACTTGGTTCTATTGGGGGACCCCCAAGCCTAATTTGTCTTTCTGTCTGTTACCTAACGGTATTCCCGCTAATATCTGTGCATGCCTGTAACTACTAAAAAAATGTAATAATTTTTAATGGTGGTCAAGAAAAAAAAAAAAAAAAAAGGAATGTTTTTTTATATATGTTTAGTATATTAAACTGCGGTACCTGTGTTTGTCCACTAGAGGCCGCTGTGGAATGTTTTTCTTGTCATATGGACTAGTTTCTTCTCAGAGAACAAAGTCCAGGCAGCTGGTGAGTTCTCCTACAGGAAACTGTTTCCTCTGCCCTGTTGCAGTGTTCGTCTATCCCCCGGCCTGCGGCAAAGGGGGCCCTGGCTCCTGTCCCTGGTTTCCATGTTTGAAAATTAGCGCCGAGGCGCACGTGGCCGCGCGCGTGCGCGTGCACGCGCCTCTCTATATAGAGGTGGCCGGAAAAAGGGGCGGGGCCTGGGGGATGACGCTCTGTGCGCGCCGCAGCGCTTCTGCGCATGTGCGGGCGTCCCAGCAGGTTTTTAAAAAGCCACATTATTGCAGTAAGCTGGCTATGAAGTACAGAGACAGAGCTGGCAACATTTAAAGGCATACAGCAAGTGGTTGATACAGGCATCCCCTAGAAAGGCACATTAGTAGACACCAACTGTTATATAGCAGCAATTGTGCTAGACTATTCTCAGTAAAAGTGGTGTATTACGGCTGGAATACCTCAGCTTTAGGCTTAGGAATATGCCGTCCAGTAGCTCCGGAACTGAATCTTCCAGGAAGCGAAGGGGGTCTCATCGGGCTCTGAGGATCTTGGGCATACTCCTGCTGCACCAGTCTCCCCTGAAGTTCAGAGGTAAGTGACCGTAGAGACCCCGCAGGGGTACTTGGTACTGTGGCTGTCCTCAGTCACCTGCTCCTGTGTATGTAACAGATGAGGTTTTTTCCTCAGCTCTGGGAGGATTAGAGAGAGATTGTCAACATTTATCGCTGCCTCCCTGTCAGGGAAAGCACGCCCGATCTCCGTCTCCTCCTTCAGAGTGCCTGTTAGCAGAGCAACAGTCCCATACAGGGATCGACCTGCCTGAAGGGGATCAGGATAAGGTTGATTCTGTTATAGAGGAATCAACAGTGGGGGAACCTTTTCTCAGCATCTCAAGCTGAAAGATTATGGGTTCAGTCTCTGACTAACATGGTCCGATCAGCATTTAAAAATGCACCTTGCGGAACCATCAACCACTACTGTATCCTCGTTGGGGTCGCTAGAAGCCCCCAGACTGTTTGTTCTTTTCCACTTCACCCTTTACTGAAAGGGCTCATTTACCAGGATTGGGAACGTCCTGAGAAAATATTTATTCCCCCAAGAGATTTCCGGTGGTCTATCCCATGGAGGATAAGTTCATCAAAAAAAAAAAAAAATGGAAGGTCCCTACAGTGGACGCAGCCATCTCTTGTATGTATAAATCACTGACATGTCCAGTGGATAATGTCCAAATGTTCAAGAACCCAATAGATAAAAGATTGGAGTCCTTATGAAAATCTGCTTGGTGATACAACCAGCAGTAGCAGCTATTGGGGTCTGCTAAGCAGTGAAGGATCAGTTGAAACAGGTCTTGAGGGACTTGACAGATCAGCAGGCTTTGCCCTAGCTGATCTACCTAGAGCCTTAGGCTTTGCGGTTGACGCCATAGAGGATTCAGTCCATCAGGCCTCCCGCCTTACGCTGTCTATAGTACATATGCGTAGGCTCCTATGGCTCAGAAACTGGTCTGCTGAAGCTCCCTGTAAAGAATGGCTGGTTAGCGTCCCATTTCATGGTGAACGCTTATTCAGGGAAAACCTGGACAAATATATCCAGAAAATTTCCAGCGGTAAAAATACGCTCTTGCCGGTTAAAAGCAGAGTTAGAGGTCCCTCTTTAAGAGGCCTGCTTCTCCAGTCCCTGGGGCATCGGCTGTGTAACAGTTCCGACGGCCTCCTCGGTTAAATCCCGGGGGTAAAAAACAGGGACAGTAGCAGGGTAATAAGAAACCCTGGGTCAGGGGAGGTACAAAACCTCCCCCAAAGTTAAATTCATTGAAGCCCCCACTCAGTCGGGTGGGGGGAGGACTCCAGTTGTTCGCAAAGAGACCTGGCGGGACACGATCAAGACAGATAGGTGCTCTCCGCAGTAGGTTTGGGATACAGTTTGGAGTTAAAAGACTCCCCTCCTTCCCATTTTGAGGTCAAACGTGCCAAGGGATCCCCGGAAGAGAGAGTCCCTCCTGTTGGCACTAGAACAACTATTACTCCAAAGAGTAATTATGGAGGTTCCCCTGGAAGAATGAGGGTTCGGGTTTTACTCAAACCTCTTTACAGTCCCGAAGCAAACGCGGACGGGAGGCCCATATTAATTCTGAAAAGGGCTATACAAATTCCTGTATATCAGGACTTTCCGATGGAGTCGATCCGATCGGTGGCCACTGCCCTACAAGGGGAGGATTGGTTAGCCACGATCGACATCAAAAATGCTTATTTGCACATTCCCATCTTTCCAGTCCACCAAAAATTTCTACGCTTTGCAGTAGAAGGGCGCCATTTTCAGTTCAGAGCCTTACCCTTCGGTTTGGCCACAGCACCAAGAGTGTTCACAAAAATTCTGGCCCTTTATTGGCCAATCTAAGAACACAAGGTGTAATGATAATGGCATATCTGGATGACTTGTTGCTGATAGACCACTCAGTGAAAAAACTAGACGTGGTCGTTCACAAGACGATCAAGTATCTGGAATCTCACGGTTGGATTATCAACCGAGACAAGTCAGCCCTAAAAACCAGTCAAAAGTCTGGAATACTTGGGGCTAAGGTTGGATTCAGGCCAGAGAAAAATATTCTTGCCTCGAGGAAAGGTGTTGTCTTTGAAAGATTTGATCCACTTAGTGGGTACAAAAAAGACAGCCGTCCATACGCCTGTATATGAGGCTGCTGGGAAAAATGGTGGCATCATTCGAAGCAGTACCCTACGGTCAATTCCATTCAAGGAATTTGCAAGGGGCCATACTGTCAGCCTGGAACAAAAAAGTTCAGGCCCTAGACTTACAATGTCCTTGTCCCCTTCCGTTCGCAAGAGCCTCCGTTGGTGGTTGGTTCCCCAGAATCTGGAAAAAAGGAAATCCTTCAGTCCGATTTCTTGGAAGGTGGTCACTACAGATGCCAGCCTTATAGGCTGGGGAGCAGTACTGGAGCAATAGTCTCTCCAGGGCAGATGGTCGGATGCAGAAAAGGCCCTGCCCATCAATCTCTTAGAGATACGAGCAGCCCGGTATGCCCTAGTAGCATGGACATCCAAACTCCAAGGGTCCCCTGTCAGAATTCAATCAGACAATGCCACAGCAGTGGCATATATCAATCGGGGGGGCACCAGGAGTCGTGCAGCCCAAAGGGAAGTAAATTACATCCTGAGATGGGCAGAAAAATATGTCCCAGCCATATCTGCGGTATTCATTCCAGGAGTAGAGAATTGGAAGGCGGACTTTCTAAGTCGCCAGCAATTAGGCCCAGAGGAAGGGTCCCTTCACCCCGAGGTTTTCTGGACAATATGTCAGCGGTGGGGAACATCGGATGTAGATCTTCTAGCATCCAGATTCAACGCAAAGGGGGATAGGTTTGTCTCTCGGACAAGGGATCCCCTAGCTTGTGGCTCGGATGCCCTAGTGTTCCCTGGGGATCAGTTCAAGCTGATATATGCATTCACACCGCCACAATGGTTACCTCGATTACTCCGCAGAATCAGGGTAGAAAAGAAACCAGTGATTCCGGTGGCTCCAGCGTGGCCCCGAAGAGCGTGGTACGCGGAGATTGTAAAATTTCAGTGGGGAGTCCTTGGACTCTCCCACGTCGTCCGGCTTTCGCAAGGACCGATATACCACCCTTCCTTACCAGCCCTAGGTTTGACGGCCTGGCTATTGAAGCCCACATTCTAAAAAAGAGAGGGCTCTCTAATGCTGTGGTATCTACCATGATCAATGCCAGGAAGCCGGTATCCAGGCAGATCTACTATAGAATCTGGAGGGCGTACATCGCGTGGTGTGAGGCCAAGAAATGGCATCCACATAAGTACGTAATAGGTAGGATTCTGGACTTCCTACAGTGGGCTGTAGATAGGAAGCTTGCCTTGAGTACTATCAAGGGTCAGATTTCGGCCTTGTCAATATTTTTTCAAAGGCCCTTGGCTTCGCATTCACTAGTCAAAGCCTTTATACAAGGAGTGATGCGTATTAGGCCTCCGGTTAATATTCCCATATGTCCATGGGATCTAAACTTGGTTCTGGCGGTTCTACAGAAACAACCATTTGAACCATTACAGCATATTTCCTTGGTGCTTCTTACCAGGAAATTGATTTTTCTAGTAGCCATTTGTTCGGCTAAGAAGAGTATCGGAATTAGCAGCTATGTCCTGTAAGGAGCCATATCTGGTTATCCATAAGGACAGAGTAGTGTTACGTCCTCATCCAGCCTTTCTTCCTAAGGTGGTATCGAGGTTTCATTTGAACCAAGATGTGGTTCTTCCTTCTTTTTTCCCCAAACCTACTTCGGTAGAGGAAAAGTTATTGCATTCTTTGGATGTAGTAAGAGCAGTTAAAGCTTATCTAAAAGCCACTGCTCAGATTCGCAGAACGGATACTTTGTTTATTCTGCCGGAAGGCCCCAGAAAGGGTCAGGCAGCGTCAAAATCTACTTTAGCCAAGTGGATTCGACAGGTCATAATACAAGCCTATAGCTTGAGAAGTAGACCGCCTCCGTTCAAAGTTAGGGCGCACTCCACGAGAGCAGTTGGAACTTCATGGGCAGTGCATCACCAGGCCTCCCTGGCTCAAATCTGTAAGGCCGCAACGTGGTCTTCAGTTCACACGTTTACTAGGTTCTACCAGGTGGACGTTAGAAGTCAGGAGGATGTCGCCTTTGGGCGCAGTGTGTTGCAGGCCGCAAAAGATCCTCATGTCTGATAGCGCTCAGCTTATATATGGTGTATCCCCCCCCTCATTTGGCATTGCTTTAGGACATCCCATTAGTAATGACTATGTCGCTCTGTGTCCCGTGATGTACGAAAAAGAAAATAGGATTTTTATAACAGCTTACCTGTAAAATCCTTTTCTTGGAGTACATCACGGGACACAGAGCTCCCACCCCTCTTTTGGGGACACTTATTGCTTTGCTACAAAACTGAGGTGCTCCCGGATGGGAGGGGCTTATATAGGGGAGGGTACTTCCGGTTTTGGAAGTTGCCAGTGCCAGCACCTGACGGTAACTATATAACCCATTAGTAATGACTATGTCGCTCTGTGTCCCGTGATGTACTCCAAGAAAAGGATTTTACAGGTAAGCTGTTATAAAAATCCTATTTTTCCCTAGCATGAACAAAAGAAGTGCCCCCTTGTATGGACAGTTACAGTTCCTTGAGTCCTAGCCTGGTAAGCCCTATTATGTCACCTACGTTGCGACTTCAGTTTCAGAAGTTGTGCTTGGTGTCACTTCTCACTTCTCAAGGTTCACTATCTGCCCTTCCTTGTGATGGGCAGCCTCCCTGACCAGTAATGAGGCAAGGGAGAGGGGAAGGGTTGATTTTCACTCCCACACTTGGGTACGATTTTTTAAATGCATTTTTGCATAGACAACACCCCTATGGACTTTATGTTAAAAGTTATCCACAAAATATGCTGCAGTTTTTTTTGTCATGATCAATAAATATATGTAATTGTGAACCAAAGAAACTAAAATCTTATGGTGCTGATTTTGCATGTAACTTTATTTCTATTCATTTTAGCAACACAAAATTTCTCTTAAACTAACATTTACACATGTGCGTATCATTTGAGACAGGTATCTGTGCATTAGTATACTCAAGAGTGAATGTAGACCATGAAATATGGCAAAGTTGTAGAAAATACGCTTCAACTTCACAGATCGGCACCAAGAAAAATTAAACATACCCATTGTAAATGTATCAAAACTGAGATGTTGTATTCATCAGAATTTTCTGTAGGCACTATGTAATCAAAGAAAGTTAAAAAAGTAGCAAGCTTTGTCACAAGTAAGTTAGCTGAAATTACTCAAAATGCAACCCCATCATTCTCAATGCTAAATAATGCCAAAAAATTACACTCTCATCAGAGCTATCGTCCAATGTACTGTAGCCCTTTCCTCTTTTTCTTGGGAAACATTTGCACAATTTTTGCACTGACTTAAATCAGTACAAGACAGTCTTGCAGACATACAGGAACATCCTCCAGTCTCACATTTGCCTTGCTTGCAACTGCAGTGGACTACCTGCAACACACTTTCAGGGGCAGGATTTCTAGTCATCCAGGTCACTGTTAACTTCCCATCCTCGAGGTGCCATCCATTGCCAATGGGTGACGGGGCACATATAATACTTTTCAGGGAATGTTTCATTATGGCTGCTTGGTAGTTTGCCCTTTTACAGTGTTGGTCACTTGTCGGAGGCATGGATAGTTCTGGGAAAGCTGACAATGTCATGCAGAATGCTTTGTATCTTGCATCGTTCACATGTTTTGCAGATGACTGGCTATAGAGGTGGCACACATATTTGCAAAGTAGTTCAAAGATAGACAGGGCCAAGTTAAAAATGCTATCCAGATTTGTAAATGCAGTCAGGTATTCCTCTTTCTCGCAAGCAACAGAAAATGCCTTTCTTTTTGTCTTTGCCATAAAAGGCGCTTGTAGAGTGATCCCAATAAGAAGGTATGGATCCCAACAAGTGTCAAACACTGATGGATGAGGTGGCCTTTGTATCAGTTTGCATTTTTTCACAGGGGTTGGCAACAATAAAACGAGGATCATTGACTTCGCTAATGTGTCATCGGCTCTTGGCACCAGTGTGTGTTTAACACTTATATACCTTCTCGGGTTGTGACTCTACAAGTGCCTTTTATGGCAAAGACAAAAGAAAGGCATTTTCTTTTTCGTACATCACGGGACACAGAGCGACTTAGTCATTACTAATGGGTTATATAGTTTACCTTCAGGTGTTGGCACTGGCCAATTCCAAACCGGAAGTACCCTCCCCTATATAAGCCCCTCCCACCCGGGAGCACCTCAGTTAGAATAGTAACATGTGTTTTCACTGGGCTTGCGTACAGGTTCTTTTGGGCCTTAGTAAGCTGTTCCGGATCCCACCAAAAAAGCTTCATAGCTAAACGGTCGGTACCCGGGCCTTGCAGCAGAAGAGCAAGGTTTTGCCTGTAATGCTTCTCTTAGGAGGGCCTGGACCCTGGGATCCAGAGCTCTGGTCAACCCACGACCAAGACGCTGTCTGTGCAGGGTGCTATACAGGTCCAGGGGAGTGGAATCCTTGGGAACCCGGTCCCTGAAGGTTTAATTACAATGCCTGCCGTGATAGGTGAAGTTTGGACTTTTGTGGACCAAACAAAGTCCCTGCGGCGGGGATCAGGTAAGTGGGGGCCCTCAGGAACTTGGTTCTATTGGGGACCCCCAAGCCTAATTTGTCTTTCTGTCTGTTACCTAACGGTATTCCCGCTAAATATCTGTGTTTGCCTATAACTACTGAAAATGTAAATTTTAATAGTAGTCAAGAAAAAAAAAAAAAAAAAACAGGGACCGCGGTACCTGTGTTAAACCACTAGAGGCCGCTGTAGTCCATTTTTTCTTGTAAATGTGGATCTTTGGTTTTCTCAACTCAAAAGATCCAGGCAGCTGGTAAGTTTCTCTGAGGGAATCCACTTCCTCTGCCCTGTTGCTGAGTTCATCCACCGCACAGGCCCTCCGGCAAAAAGGGCCCTGGCTCCTAGTCCTCTGTTGGTTTTCGAAAAGGGCGCCATTGGCGCACGGGCGCGCTGCGCCGGGCGCGTGCACGCGCCTCCTATGAAAAAAAAGGGGCGGGGCGGGTGGATGACGCTCGATGCGCGCCGCGGCGCTTCTGCGCATGTGCGGGCGTCCCAGCATGGTTAAAAGACACAGTACAAGTGTCAGCTGCAATGCAAACAGAGCTAGCAACAAACAGTGGCACACAGAGGCGGTTGATGCAGGCATCCCCATAGAAAGGCACTTTAGTGGACCACCAGCTGGTATATAGCAGCACCTGTGTTAGACTATTACCAGCAAAAAATTGGTGTATGACGACGGGAATACCTCAGCTTTGTGCTTAAAGGATATGTCGTCCAGACGCTCCGGAAATAGATCTTCCAGGAAGCCAAAGGGGTCTCCATCGGGCTCTGAGGATATTGGGCATGCTTGCACTGCACCAATCTCCCCTGAGAATGCAGAGGTCAGTAGCCGTAGAAACCCCGCAGGAATGCCTGGTGCTGCGGCTGTCCCAGTCCACCTGCTCCTGTATATATAACAGAGGAGGTTTTATCCTCAACTCTGGGAGGATTGGAAGAGAGATTAACAGCATTGATCGCTGCTTCCCTGTCACAGGAAAAGCGCGTCGATCTCCGTCTCCTCCTTCAGAGTGCCTGTTAGTGGAGGAACAGCCCCACACAGAGATCGACCTACCTGAAGGGGATCAGGATGAGGGTTTGATTCAGTTATGGAGGAATCAACAGTGGAAGTACCTTTCTCAGCTTCTCAGGCTGAAAGATTATGGGTTCAGTCTCTGACTAACCATGGTTCCGATCAGCAGTTAAAATGCCTCTGGCGGAACCACCATCCACTACGGTTTCCTCGCTGGGGTCCGCTAAAGCTCCCCAGGCGGTCTGTTCCTTCCCAATCCACCCTTTATTAGAAGGGCTTATTTACCAGGATTGGGAGCATCCTGATAAAAATATTTGCTCCCCCAAGAGATTTCCGGTGATCTATCCCATGGAGGATAAGTTCATAAGAAAAATGGAGGGTCCCTATAGGTGGACGCAGCCATCTCTTCTGTTAACAAAATCACTGACATGTCCAGTAGATAATGTTCCAATGTTCAAAGACCCAATAGATAAAAAATTGGAGTCTTTACTAAAATCTGCTTTCTCTACAGCAAGTATGGTGACACAACCTGCGGTAGCAGCGATTGGAGTCTGCCAAGCAGTGAAAGATCAGTTGAAACAAGTCTTAAGGGACTTACCAGATCAGCAGGCTCATGCCCTAGCTGACCTGCCTAGAGCCTTGTGTTTTGCGGTGGACGCCATAAAAGGATACAATCCAACAGGCCTCCCGCTTTACGCTGTCTATAGTACATATGCGTAGGCTTCTGTGGCTCAAAAAACTGGTCTGCTGAAGCTCCCTGTAAAAACTGCTGGTAGCTTCCCATTTCATGGAGAACGCTTATTTGGAGAAGATCTGGACAAATATATCCAGAAAATTTCCTGCCGGGTAAAAGTTCACTCTTACCGGTTAAGAACAAGGGTAGAAGTCCTTCTTTTAAGAGGCCTACCTCTCCAGTCCCGGGCACATCGGCTGTGAAGCAGTTCCGACGGCCTCCGCGGTCAAATTCAGGGGGGCAGAAAATCAGGGACAATCACAGGGTAACAAGAAGCCCTGGATCAAGAGAGGTACAAAACCTCCCCCTAAGGCAATGAAGTTTTGCCCCCGCTCAATCGGGTGGGGGGAAGACTTCAGTTGTTCACAGAGACCTGCGGGACACCATCAGAGACAGATGGGTGCTCTCCGCAGTAAGTCTGGGATACAAGATGGAGTTAAAAGGCACTCCTCCTGCCCAATTTATGAGGTCAAACGTGCCAAGAGATCCCCAAAAGAGAGGATCCCTCCTTCTGGCACTAGAACAACTATTGCTCCAAGGGGTAATCATGAAGGTTCCCCTGGAAGAAAGCGGATTCGGGTTTTACTCGAACCTTTCACAGTCCCCCAAACCAAATGGGGACGTGAGGCCCATATTAAATCTAAAAGGGCTAAACAAGTTCCTAAATATCAGGACCTTCGGATGGAGTCGATCCGATCAGTGGCCACCGCCCTACAAGGGCAGGAATGGTTAGCCTCGATCGACATAAGGGATGCTTATCTGCATATTTCCCATCTTTCCGGCCCCATCAGAAATTTCTACGCTTTGCAGTAGAAGGGCGCCATTTTCAGTTCAGAGCCTTACCTTTCGGTCTGGCCACAGCACCACGAGTGTTCACAAAAATTCTGGCCCCATTATTGGCCAATCTAAGAACACAGGGTGTAACGATAATGGCATATCTAGACGACCTGCTACTATAGACCACTCAGTGGAAAAGCTGGAAGTAGCTATTCACAAGACAATCGAGTATCTGGAATATCACGGTTGGATTATCAACCGGGACAAGTCAGCTCTAAGACCAGTCAAAAGTCCTGGAATACTTAGGGCTAAGGCTGGATTCAAATCAGAGAAAGATTTTCTTACCTCCAGAGAAGGTGTCGTCTTTAAGAAATTTGACCCACTTAGTGGGTACAAAAAGAAAACCATCCATACGTCTCTGCATGAGGCTGCTGGGAAAGATGGTGGCTTCATTCGAAGCGGTAACCCTACGGTCAATTCCATTCAAGGAATTTGCAAAGGGCCATACTGTCAGCCTGGAACAAAAAAGTTCAGGCTTTAGACTTACCAATGTTCCCTGTCCCCTTCCGTTCGCAAGAGCCTCCATTGGTGGTTGGTGCCCCAGAATCTGGAAAGAGGGAAACCCTTCAGTCCGGTTTCTTGGAAGGTGGTCACTACAGATGCCAGCCTCATCGGCTGGGGGGCAGTGCTGGAGCAATGGTCTCTCCAGGGCAGGTGGTCAGAAGCAGAAAAGGCCCTGCCCATCAATCTCTTAGAGATACGAGCAGCCCGGTATGCCCTAGTAGCATGGACATCCAAACTCCAGGGGGTCCCCTGTCAGAATTCAATCAGACAATGCCACGGCAGTGGCATATATCAATCATCAGTGGTGGCACCAAAAGTCGTGCAGCCAGAAGGAAGCAAATTGCATCCTGGAGTGGGCAGAAAGATATGTCCCAGCCATATCCGCGGTTTTCATCCCAGGAGTGGGAAAATTGGAGAGCGGACTTTCTAAGTCGCCAACAATTATGCCGGGGGAATGGTCCTCTTCACCCCGAGGTTTTCCAGGCAATATGCCAGCGGTGGGGAACACCGGATGTAGATCTGCTAGCATCCAGATTCAACGCAAAGGTGGACAGGTTTGTGTCTCGCACAAGGGATCCCTAGCTTGCGGCTCGGATGCCCTAGTGTTCCCTTGGGATCGGTTCAAGCTGATATATGCATTCCCACCCGCCACAATTGTTACCGCGATTACTCCGCAGAATCAGGGTAGAAAAGAAACCAGTGATTCTGGTGGCTCCAGCGTGGCCCCGAAGGGCCATGGTACGCGGAGATTGTAAAAATGTCAGTGAGGAGTCCTTGGACCCTCCCACTTCGTCCGGACCTGCTGTCGCAAGGACCGATATACCACCCTTCCTTACCAGCCCTAGGTTTGACGGGCCTGGCTATTGAAGCCCACATTCTGAAAAAGAGAGGGCTCTCTAATTCTGTGGGTATCTACCCATGATCAATGCCAGGAAACCGGTTATCCAGGCAGATCTATTATAGGATCTGGAAAGCGTACATTACGTGGTGTGAGACCAAGAAATGGCATCCACGTAAGTACATGATAGGGAGGATTCTGGACTTCCTACAGTGGGCTGTAGATAGGAAGCTGGCCTTGAGTACTATCAAGGGTCAGATTTCGGCCTTGTCAATATTTTTTCAAAGGCCCTTGGCTTCGCAGTCACTAGTCAAAGCCTTTATACAAGGAGTGATGCGTATTAGCCCTCCGGTTAGTATTCCCATATGTCCTTGGGTACTTAAACCTGGTTCTGTCGGTTCTACAGAAACAACCGTTTGAACCATTACAGCCATATTTCCTTGGTTCTTCTCACCAGGAAATTGGTTTTCTTAGTAGCATTTGTTCGGCTAAAAGAGTGTCGGAATTAGCAGCTATGTCCTGTAAGGAGCCATATCTGGTTGTCCATAAGGACAGAGTAGTATTACGTCCTCATCCAGCCTTTCTTCCTAAGGTGGGTATCGAGGTTTCATTTGAACCAAGATGTGGTTCTTCCTTCTTTTTTCCCCAAACCTAGCTCAGTAGAGGAAAAGTTATTACATTCTTTGGATGTGGTAAGAGCAGTTAAAGCTTATCTAAAAGCCACTGCTCAGATTCGCAGAACGGATTCTTTGTTTGTTCTGCCGGAAGGCCCCAGAAGGGGTCAGGCAGCATCAAAATCTACTTTAGCCAAGTGGATTCGACAGGTCATAATACAAGCCTATGGCTTGAGAAAGAGACCGCCTCCGTTCAAAGTTAGGGCGCACTCCACAAGAGCGGTTGGAACTTCATGGGCAGTGCATCACCAGGCCTCCCTGGCTCAAGTATGTAAGGCCGCAACATGGTCTTCGGTACACACGTTTACTAGATTCTATCAGGTAGACGTTAGAAGTCAGGAGGATGTCGCCTTTGGGCGCAGTGTGTTGCAGGCCGCAAAAGATCCTCATGCCTGATGGCGCCCAGCTTATGTACCCCCCCCTCATTTGGCATTGCTTTGGGACGTCCCATTAGTAATGACTAAGTCGCTCTGTGTCCCGTGATGTACGAAAAAGAAAAAGGGATTTTTATAACAGCTTACCTGTAAAATCCTTTTCTTGGAGTACATCACGGGACACAGAGCTCCCACCCCTCTTTTTGGGACACTTATTGCTTGGCTACAAAACTGAGGTGCTCCCGGGTGGGAGGGGCTTATATAGGGGAGGGTACTTCCGGTTTGGAATTGGCCAGTGCCAACACCTGAAGGTAAACTATATAACCCATTAGTAATGACTAAGTCGCTCTGTGTCCCGTGATGTACTCCAAGAAAAGGATTTTACAGGTAAGCTGTTATAAAAATCCCTTTTTCTGTTGCTTGCGAATAAGAGAGACCTGACTGCATTTACAAATCTGGGTAGCAGTTTAGACCTGGGCCAGTCTACCTTTGAACAACTTTGCAAATATGTGTGCCACCTGTAAGGCCAGTCATCTGCAAAATATGTGAAGGATGCAAGATACAAAGAATTCTGCAAGGCATCATCTGCTTTGCCAGAACTATCCATGCCTCTGACAAGTGACGCCCTTTACCAACACTGGAAAAGGACAAACTACCAAGTAGCCATAATGAGACATTCTCTGAAAGGTATGTGTGCCCTATCACCCATTGGCAATGGATGGCACTTCAAGGATGGGAAGTTAACCGTGACCTGGATGACTAGAAATCCTGCCCCTGAAAGTGTGTTGCAGGTAGTTCACTGCAGTTACAAGCAAAGCAAATGTGAGACTGGAAGATGTTCCTGTATGTCTGACTGTCTTGTACTGATTTGTGTCGGTACAAAAATTGTGCAAATGTTTTCCAAGAAAAAGAGGAAAGAGCTCTGATGAGACTAATGAGTGAAGACACTGTTTCGTATTTTAGGGTGATTTTCGAGCTGTAATGAATCTATTGTAGAATTGTAAATTTTTTGAGGGGGGGGGGAGGGGCTGTTGCAGTTGAGTCATTTCAGCCAACTCGTAGCAAGGTGTGCTGCTTTTTTAACTTTCTTTGATTACACAGTGACTACTGAAAATTCTGATGAATACAACATCTCAGTTTTGATACAGTTACAATGTGTATGTTTAATTTTGCTTGGTGCCAATCTGCGAAGTTGAAGCGTATTTTCTACAACTTTGCCATATTTCATGGTCTACATTCACTCTTGAGTATACTAATGCACCGATACCTGTCTCAAATGTTACGCACAACATGTGTAAATGTCAGTTTAAGAGATATTTTGTGTCGCTAAAATCAATAGAAATAAAGTTAAAAGCAAGACCAGCACCATAAGATTTTCGTTTTTTGGTTCACAATTACATATATTTATGGATCGTGACATAAAAACTGCAGGATATTTTGTGGAGAACTTTTAACATAAAGTCCATAGTGCTGTTGTCTATGCAAAAATGCATTTAAAAAGTAGTGCCCAAGTGTGGGAATGAAAATAATTTTCTAGACGCTTTTTCCTAGTTCACCTTATGGCCTAATATTAGGCTTTAGGGCTCTGTCAGGTTTTAATTTGAGATATCAACTCGATCTGTTTAATTTGTGAGATTTTATCTAAATTTACAATAGAAATTAAATCGAATTGCTTGTTTATTTTTTCAAACTCATAGCATGGTTGAATGGCTAACCTGAAAATCATTTTATTTTTCTGGTTTTAAAGGAATGAAAAAAGCAATGAAAACTACTCCACCGATTTTATATTTAATTTGTATTCAGAGGAAGGAAAAGGCATCTTTGACAGCAGAAAAAATGTTCTAGGTCACATGCAGCAGGTAAGAATGCTTTCTGCGTATTTGGCCGTAATGTACTTTATTATAATATGTTTGGCATCATATACAGTTTATAAATGGAGGTATACATAACAAACTGAATTGCTGCTGTAATTTTTTATTTATTTTTTCCAGATAGTCTGGCGCCTGGAGTTCAGCTTTAAATGACACTTGTCATAAAATAAATATATAAGCCACCATTTCTGAACTCCTTATTAATATGCTAGTATAGTCTGCCTTTGTCATCACTTCTTTGAGTCACTGACCTTGAACAAGCATCCAGCAGGTCTGAATTCAGTGAAGCATGGGAAATTAAGTCAGTTCTGATATCCACTATTGTTTCTGTAGATGACACTTTTGAATCCAAAGAGCCAGCATGACATCTAAGTAGTTAGTAGGCAGTAGGAACTCAGCAATGGCTACCCCTGCTTTTCTTTTATATTGATTTTCCTTAAAGATTGGGCACTACAAGGTGCTAACACATACTTAGACTATACTGGCATGGGTCTCCCAACCCAACTAAAGCCATTCTAGACTTCACTTCAAATCATAGCTTTAGTGTGGCCCCAGCTCCCTACTATACAGTAGCGCGCCTCTGTTGGATACAAAAGTGACCTATTGTCCACAAGTGATAGTGGGACAGTGCAAAAATTTCAAGTTACAGTGAAGTTAGGGCATGGTGGAGGCCCAGATTCAGGGGATCCAGGGCTGCATAGGTGAATATTTGGAAATAATCTAGCACATACAACCCAGCTTGTGGTGTTTGCTCTTAATGAAGACCTTTAAATGAACTTGCCATCTGTATTGCTTATAGGCTTCCTGCAGCTGGTCTTTTCCCCTTTTCTGACCCACCATATCTTGTTTTTCAATGTGTTTTTGGGTGGGATTATCTTGGTAGTGGTAATAGGGCTTTGTCTCCTTAAGGCCGACCATACACTGTTCAGCAGAAACCCGTCCAAGACTCAAACCGGTAATTGGCAGGCTAAATGTACCAAGTTGATCGATTGATCAACTTGGGTACAACCAGTCTGCCAGATTGTCTTGCAATTATAGCTAGCGGCTGCTATAGCCACTAGTGATAATCACTGTCCTCTCCCGGTGGGGGCGGCTTTCCCCGCCCCCTCACTGGGAGAAGACAATGGCCCAGCAGGAGGGATTCCCACATCAACACTGTCTGTGTTGTGTTTCCTGCAACCCATGGTTGCAGGAAAGAAATTTGCTCTGTGTGTGGCCGACCTAAGAGAGATGCCTCCCTGATGGCTGTTAATTGCAAAACTGTTGGAGGAATGTTTAGGATGCAGCAGGAGAGCAGTCACAGCCAGCATTGCCTCTAAGACTGCAGATATACCCCTATGAGAGTATAAACACACTCACATACTTTGAAGTGTACTGTTTTTTTTTAAGGAAAAATTCAAGGCAAAATATACATTTTTCAGCATACTATTAACATTTCTATATGTTTTCTATAAGGCTTCATTCAAACCTGAGCAATTTTCTACTTGAAGTTCTAAAACTGTCAAAAAAAGGCAAATCCCATTCATTTCAATGTTCACATGTGAGCGTTCTGTTACCTGTAGCAAAAGGCCTGTCGCTACTTTTTGGCAGATTGGAGACTGATAGGGCCCCATAGACTTCAATACGAACACCAGAAAAAGCACAACATGAGCTTTTTATGAGTGTCATGCATTTTCTGCTCAAACAGCAGCCCCTAATCTACCTCTGATCCCCCTAGTGCTTTCTATTGGTTAAACAAAGACACCAGAGGCTGTAAACTGCTTGTAAAGAAAATGCAAAAAAAAAAATGCCTGAAAATTGCCCCGCTCAGGTGTGAATGCAGCCTAACATAGCAAATCTTAACTTTTTGATTTTTGTGTCATGCATTTGAATTAAAAAATGTTGTTGGGTTCAATGAAAAGTTATATTTTGGCTATCGTTGCAACTTGG
The DNA here is from genome assembly GCA_029206835.1 of Rana muscosa. Lineage (NCBI taxonomy): Eukaryota > Metazoa > Chordata > Amphibia > Anura > Ranidae > Rana > Rana muscosa. The sequence goes on along the minus strand of CM055117.1, from coordinate 892,298,520 downwards.
TAGGTGCTCCATAATAAAATTCCAACAGGGTAAGTGGGGTGCCTTATTATAGGCAACAGCAGGTGTGCAGACCCAGAAACTCACAGAATTCTCATCCAAAAAATTCACAAGAGATGTAGGAAATTCTCAGTGTTTACCAAATATGGCCCTCCTACCGGGCCATTGTCTTCACCAGGGCGGGGGGGGGCAGGTGGGGGAAGCCACCCCCACCTGGAGAAGACAGTGATTATCACTCGCTTGCGATAATCGGAAGCGAATCCGGCAGGCTGGTTGTACCGAAGTTGCTCGATTAACTTGGTAAATTCAGGTTGCCCATTAAAGGTTTGAATCTCGCCCGGTTCCTGCTGAAATGGCCGATATTCGAACAGTGTATGGCCGGCTTTTGTGGCAAATTATCTCAAAGGTGAAGTAAGTACAATTCTGGGCTAATGATACTAGGGATATCCACATTAAAATTGGTCACTTGCCAGCAAAATTAAAAAATACTTGCATTGTCCTACTACCTGGAAAATATTCACACTCCCACCACATCTCTTGTAACATAGGTCAGAAGTGGCTAATCCCAGAGATTTCATTTTAACTGAGTTATAGTAGATTTGATGACATAATTTTTTGAATGACCATGCCTCTTGAGGAAATCGGTGACTGTTCATACGCTGTATGAAATTCTTGCTTGCTATCCTTTGTTTGTACAGGAACTATGACCGCCCACTAACCACTAAATAATTAACAAAGAATATGTGTGTTAATATGCACACTGTCATTGCCTGAATGCAGGTATGCCAAGAAGATGGCAACAATGTCTGACTTATCATGGGGGTACAGTGGTGATCAGAAAAGAATATTCAAACTTTTACCTAACCTGACAAGTTGGGAATGTCTAATTTCACCTGCAAGTAGTAATGGATGTAATCATTTACACCAAATATGACGGAAATCAAACCGGCTGGGCAACAGCTGTCTGATAACTGCTGGCAGCTTCGTCATGCCCCTGTTTGTAAATGTTGAGGCTTCCTTGTTCAGCACTTCCTTTGAGGACAGGGAGATCTTTTCATTGCCTACATGATTTGACTGTTTCTATTTATATACTATACCAGAGAAAATGCAGCCATAATGCACTGGTAAGATGAAAAGCATGGTTACAATAAATATAAGTATATAAAAATAATATTAAAAACACTACTAATGTATTCCATTCAATTAAAAAGGCAAGCATAAAAATGTATCAACTGCTTTCAACTATTGTGTTATTTGACAAAGCAATCTTTACTGTCTGAGTGTTTTGTTTTGGACAATAGATTTAGGCTTAATTTCAAGACTCCACAAAAAATCATTTTAAAAGTTGCAAGCTGGCACACTTAATTTAGGAAATATCACAAGTTTTTTCTAAAAGCTAACCTTGGTCTAAACAGTATTAATTGCTTGGAAAAGATATATTTGCACCACTTCGTTTACTATTGCTTTTTTTCCAGGGAGGAACACCCACTCCATTTGACAGGAATTTTGGTACAAAAATGGGTGCAAAAGCCGTGCTATGGATGACCGGAAAAGTGAAGGAGTGTTCTAGACATGGTAAAACACCTTAAATTGTTTTATGAAGAATGACTTGCTTTCTGTATAATGCCTTATGTTCTACAGAATGATTTATCTTCTGAACTGTAACTCTATTTTAGGTCGCATATTTGCAAACACAGCAGATTCAGCCTGCTTATTGGGAATGCGCAAGAGAAGCCTAGTTTTCCAGCCCTTGTCAGAACTCAAAGAAGAGACCGATTTTGAGTATGTTTATTTTCACAGCTTTTACATTGCAGACTGATGGTATTTGTTTTAATGACCATCTGTTTTTCAAAACATACATGGGATTTTAATGCAAAGGAGTTTGTTTCTATAGTAATGCAGCAGACAGCCAGAGGGCACCTTACAGTGCCTGCATTACCCGTTGTACTACTTGAGCCCTTCAGGGTATTAAGCAATGTGTAAGTTTCCTTCTCTAAGGCTACATGCACATGGGCATGTTAACATAATCCCATGTATGCTGGATCTTTCTGCCGTACTTGAAAATGTTATACTTCTTGCCAAGCCTTTTTTCTCAGAGAATGAGTAACAGAAAAAGTACAGGCCTCTGGAGGGCATATCACACAGGACTCAGGAGTGCGTGTTAGGCTGTGCTTAAGAGTGCGTATCACATACGGTTCCAGAGTGGGTAACACATGCCAGTGTATAGCCAAATATTACATCCCCCAACCCCAGCAGTACAGATCTGTGATTGACACAGTCCTGCCACAGACAATTGTTGTGGCAGAGTGAAAATTAATTCTGTTCACGAAATTAATCAAATGGAGGATCATTCGTTTGAATTTTTTATTTACATTGATAAGTATAATTGCATTGAACAATTGATTGTTTGATCATAGTGATACATGTGTGACTTCCCTTAGGCAGGTGCTCATATCAGACTGCAGCTGCTATAGCTTGACTTCTGGATATAAGATCTAAAAGAATGATATGTCGTTTGTATGTGTACTGTACTTGTATGGATAATGATGCAATTTTCCATGTGTTCTAGACATCGCCTGCCCAAGCAGCAGTGGTGGTTGAAACTTCGCCCCATCCTCAAGATTTTGGCTAAATACAACATCAACCTGGACACATCAGAGACAGCACACATGGAGCACATTACCAGGAAGAGATCTGTAGAGTCCTAAGTCTGGAAAATGATTGCCATGTACTTTTAACCTCAAAGGGCTTTTCTTTGTTATTCTTGGGGAATAGAATAAACCAATTTCTTGCATGTAATGGAGGCAGCTATCTTGCATGCTGAAGCAGTAGTAACTAGAAAACTTCCAAAATTTTGGAATTAGAGATATAAAGGAAACTGGAGGTAAATGTTGCTCCTAGTCTCAATTTTCATGTTTTTTTTCACATTTATGAAATCGGGTTCAGACTACAGCATGGCTAACTCCAATATGTGCAGGCAATGGATGCACTTTTATTTCAGGCCTTGGGTTTAAAGCAACTTTCATTTCATATGTTTTTCTCTGAGTAAAAGGTCTTGGTTTGTTTGGAATTATAGTTTAAAACATAAGACAATAAAGTACCAAGTGTTGCATTTTTCAGTGTAACATCAGAGCACGTTCCCTGCAATAACGATTAGTAAAGGTGCCAGTCACAGCATGTTGTAATGTGTTCCTGAAATGAGAAATGGAACTGATAGTGTTTCATCACATCTGAAATCAGACTTGTAGTATGTGAAATCTGCAGGGAAGGAGAAAAGAAGTGTTGACCACAGAAACCAATTAGATGTTTGCTATCTTTTTCTAGTATGCACTAGAACTACCCCTAGCATATAATTGGTTGTTATGCAACATGGTTTCTTTCATTTCTCTATATATGATAACTCATAATTGGAAAGTTTTACTATAGTAGTACTGACTGTTTCAAGATGATAACCCATCTATATAAATAAACTTGAAACCTTTGTTTGTGTTTCATCATTTACCAATTTAATGTCTCCTCTCAGCACACATAGGGGGTTATTTACTAAAGAAATAGACTTCCTCCAGAGGTGGTTCTGGCCAGCTCAGTAGATTGCTTTAAAAAAGGACTGGATTATTTCCTAAATGTACATAATATAACTGGATACTGACATTTATAGGTAAAGTTGATCCAGGGAAAATCCGATTGCCTCTCGGCGGATCAGGAAGTAATTCTTTCCCCTGCTATAGCAAATTGAATCATGCTTTGCTTGGGTTTTTCGCCTTCCTCTGGATCAACTGTGGGTATAAGATTGTGTATATGGGATTGTATTTTTTTTTCTTACGAAAGGCAAATCCACTTTGCACTACAAGTGCACTTGAAAGTGCACTTTCAAGTGCAGTCACTGTAGATCTGAGGGGGGCAAGTAAAATAAACAGCATTTTTGCTTGCACATGATTGGATGATAAAATCAGCAGAGCTTCCCCTAATTTCAGAGCTTCCCCTCAGATCTACAGCGGCTGCACTTAGAAGTGCATTTTTAAGTGCACTTGCAGTGCAAAGTGGATTTGCCTTTCGTAAGAAAAAAAAATACAATCCCATATACACAATCTTATACCCACAGTTGATCCAGAGGAAGGCGAAAAACCCAAGCAAAGCATGATTCAATTTGCTATAGCAGGGGAAAGAATTACTTCCTGATCCGCCGAGAGGCAATCGGATTTTCCCTGGATCAACTTTACCTATAAATGTCAGTATCCAGGTATATTATGTACATTTAGGAAATAATCCAGTCCTTTTTTAAAGCAATCTACTGAGCTGGCCAGAACCACCTCTGGAGGAAGTCTATTCCACATTTTCCCAGATCTCACTGTAAAGAAACCTTTCCTTTGGAGATGACATTTTTTTTTTCTCTAGATCACAGGTGTCAAACACAAGGCCCCGTGGGCCGAATCCGGCCCTCCAGGCCATTTCATGTGGCCCTCGCTCCTCTCCTGCAACTTCAGGAGAGCTCCAGCAGTCCTCTGGTCCTACTCCAGAGCCTTACTTTCTGCTTTCAAGCAATGCACACAGCTTCTTCCCAGCAGCAGCATAAGGAAAGGGGGGGTGCACTGTGATATAAGGGAGAGTGGGGGACTCAACTTCTGATGGTAGAACGGCTCTTGACATCTAATGTAAAGGGGAGGGGATGCGCTGGACATCTAATCTTACAGATACAACTGGCCCTTTTGAGGGCAATCCTAATGCTGATGCGGCCCACGATGAAATTGAGTTCGACACCCCTGATCTAGATGTAAAGTGGCCCCCTTGTCCTCTGTGATGACCTGAACGTGAACTCAACACCAAGTTCACGATATGGACCCATTATATATTTGTACATGTTGATCATATCCCTCTAATCTTTCCTCATAGGTTAGCTTCTCCATGCCTCTTATCAGTTTGGTTGCCCTTCTCTGCACTTTCTCCAGTCCCCCGATATACTTTTTGAGAACTGTTGCCCGAAACCGAACTGCATATTCCAGAGTTCTTATTAAAGATTTGAACAGGGGCAAAATTATATCTCTCTCTTAATACAAGAAAGGACTTTGCTCGCTTTGGAAACCGCAGCTTGGCATTACATTCTATTATTGAGCTTATGATCTACTAAACCCCCCAGATCCTTCTCCACCATTAATTCCTCCAATTGTACTCCCCCTAGTATGTATGACTTTAGATTTATCAACATTAAACCTAATTTGCCACTTAGTTGCCCAATTAGACAGTGCATTGAGGTTGGCTTGTAAATTGGAGACATCCTGTAAGGACGTTATTTCACTGCATAGCTTAGTGTCATCTGCAAAGACAGAAATGGTTTTAATCCCAGACCCAATATCATTTATGAAGATATTAAAAAGTAAGGGTCCCAACACTGAACCTTGGGGTAAACCACTGATAACCTTAGACCATTCAGAGTAAGAATCATTAACCACGACTCTCTGAATTCTGTCTTTTTTATCCAGTTTTCTATCCGTCTACAAATTGATCTTTCCAAGCCTGTAGACTTTACCTTACTCATGAACCGTGTGTGGGGAACTGTGTCAAATGCTTTTGCAAAATCCAGGTATACCACGTCTACAGCCACCCCTCTGTCCAAGGTTTTACTTGCCTCCTCATAAAAAAAAATAAGGTTTGTTTGACAACTTCTGTCTTTCATGAATCCATGCTGTCTGTTGCTTAAAATATTTTTTTCCAGCAAGAACTTGTCTATGTGGTCTTTTATTAAACTCTCCAATATCTTCCCGACTATAGAAGTTAAACTAACAAGTCTATAGTAACTTGGCAAAGACTTTGATCCCTTTTTAAATATAGGCACCTCATTGTCCTTAGGCCAATCCAGTGGTACCATTCCAGTCATTAACGAGTCTCTAAATATTAGAAACAATGGCCTTGAAATGACAGAGCTCAATTCTTTTAGGATCCATGGATGGATGCCATCTGATCCAGGTGCTTTAGCCACCTTTATTCTGTCTAAATATTTCTGGACCATATCACTTTTGAGCAATTGTGGATCATTTGGGGCTCTGTCACTACCACCCCCTCATTATGGACATGAGCTCCCCCATCCTCTTTTGTATACACAGAGCTGAAGAAGGTATTTAATAAATTAGCTTTTGTCCCCAGTCACCCACTCAAGATTATTTTGTAAAGGCCCAACATACTCAGACCTGATCTTTTTAGTTTGTTTTGAATTTTTGCGTCCTTGATTTCCTTTTGACATATTCTGTTATATACAAAAGGCCCCAAATTGATTACCGAAATATTCTTATCTGAGGGCCGGTTCAAACCAGAATGAGGTGCGTGTTATGTGTGCTTTTCTCACACCGTGTTTAAAATGCTCTGCCTTTAATTGTTAACATTAACCGGTTCCCGACCAGCTCACGCAGATATACTTGGGGCATAATGGCTCTCCTGTGCGAAATCCCATAGATATACGGTTTTGCCCAGGAGAGCCACCAGAGGGCGCGCATGCGCCGCCGAAGGCATGCGTGCCCGCTGCACAGCGGTGAACCTGATGCGCATGGCCGGCAGACGCGATCGCCGCCGGCCAGGCGAGATCGCGCGGACGAGCGCCAGCACGGGGATTTGTGTGCGTAAACACACAAATCCCTGTGCTGTCAGAGGAGCGAAGACAGATCGTGTGTTTGTCATCTCTCCTAGTCCCTCCCCTCCCCACACAGTTAGAACACAGTGAGGGAAGACACACTTAACCCCTTGATCGCCTCCTAGTGTTAACCCCTTCCCTGCCAGTGACATTTCTACACTAATCAGTGCATATTTATAGCTCTATAAATGTTAATGGTCCCAAAAAATTGTCAAAAGTGTCCGATCTGTCCGTCGCAATACTGCTACAAAATCGCAGATCACCGACATTACTAGTAAAAAAAATAATACATGAAAACGCCATAAAAAATTCCATACATTTTTCCCTTAGTTTGTAGACTCTATAACAAACCAATCAATATAAGCTTATTGGGATTTTTTTTTTTTTTTTTTTTTACCAAAAATATGTAGAAGAATACAAATTGGCTTAAACTGATGAAGAAATGTGTTTTTTAAAAACATGTTTGGGGATATTTATTATAGCAAAAAGTAAAAAATATTGTTTTTTTTTGTTTATAGCGCAAAAAATAAAAACCGGAGAGGTGATCAAATAGCACCAAAAGAAAGCTCTATTTGTGGGGAAAAAATGGATGCAAATTTAGTTTACTGCGCTGCATGACCGCACAATTGTCAGTTAAAGCGACGCAGTGCCAAATTGTAAAAAGTTCTCTGGTCAGGAAGGGGGTAAAATCTTCCGGAGCTGAAGTGGTTAACCGCTTGCCAACCGCCGCCTGTACATATACATTGGCAGAATAGCATGGCTGCACAAAGCAACGTACCTGTACGTTGCTTTGAATTTGCGCGCCGCGTTCTCCGTACCCACGTGGCATGAGGACTCGATGTCCGGCGGTGTCCTGCGATAGTGTCACGGAGCTGCAGAACGGGGAGAAAACAAGGCATTTCCCTGTTCTGCCTAGTGACAGGACAGTGATCTACTGCTCCCTGTCATCGGGAGCAGTGATCACTGTCGTGTCACTTGTAGCCCAGCCCCCCCCCCCCCACACAGTTAGAATCACTCCCTAGGACACACTTAACCCCTTCCTCGCCCCCTAGTGGTTAACCCCTTCCCTGCCAGTGTCATTTACACAGTAATCAGTGCATTTTTATAGCACTGATTGCTGTATAAATGACAATGGTCCCAAAATAGTGTCAAAAGTGTCCGATGTGTCCGCCATAATGTCGCAGTCACGATAAAAATTGCTGATCGCCACCATTACTAATAAAAAAAAAATACTAATAATAAAAATACCATAAAACTATCCCCTATTTTGTAGACGCTATAACTTTTGCGCAAACCAATCAATATACGCTTATTGAATTTTTTATTTTTTTTTGGGGATATTTATTATAGCAAAAGTAAAAAATATTGCTCATTTTTTGTTTATAGTGCAAAAAATAAAAACCGAAGAGGTGATCAAATACCAGCAAAAGAAAGCTCTATTTGTGGGAAAAAAGGCGTCAATTTTGTTTGGGTACCACGTCGCACGACCTCGCAATTGTCAGTTAAAGCGACGCAGTGCCGAATCGCAAAGAGTGCTCTGGTCAGGAAGGGGGTAAATTCTTCCGGGGCTGAAGTGGTTAATAATGACACCCCCAAACGCAGATCACAAACAGTGTATTTGTGGGCACCAGATCGCAATACAAACACTATTCAGTTAGAGATTATCTGCGAACCCTATATACCACTATCATCCAGGCCACAGGGACATGGTCACCTATGGCTTTTACATAATTGTTTATTCCGTCCTGAAGGTCCTCTCAGAAGCAGAGGAATATAAATGTTTATATCCGTGTGTGTCTGTCTGTCTGTTTATATACTATATTATATTGGATAAGAGGTGTGTTAAACAAGGCCTAATGTAACACACACTTAGCGCCAGTTCAAACCAGCAGTATACAGCAGTAGCACATAAAATTGAAAATAATAAAATATTTTTCTCAAAATATTCTAAAATACTAAGCTGCTGTTTAAAATAGAAAAATAAATGAAAATGAGGTAAACAATAAACAAAGTGGTAAGCTTGGTTATTAAAATTACACCAAACAGCGCTACAATATTAAAATACTCAAATAAGACTCGTGGTCAGAAACCACTAGTAAAGTCCAAGACGTAGATTTGTGGCAAAGTCAGTCCAGAAAAAAATAGTGAGTAACAGCAATTGTCCATGTGAACACCTTCCTCCACCAGAGACATGTATTGCAATCCACCACGTGATGTAACTTTCCCCTTAGGGGTTCACACTCACCAGAAACACATAATAATCATGCCTTGTATGTAAAGTGGATACATCCGTTAATCTGTTATGGCTTGTCACTTCTTATCAAGGGTCACCAGAATGAAAATAGGCTCCACAGCAGGTCATAAAATAACAGAGAAATAACAGCAAATAGCGTAATCCTGTTTAATTAAAAGAACTGATTCCCATACATTTAGGAGACCCCTTTAACTAGCTACGTACAATAATGCAGAATAAAACAAGCATTGAGTGGCCCCAGAGGGCGCTATCACCGTATATGGCCGTCACTCGGAGCGTGTGTGTATCCTGCAGACACTTCCGATTCAGGAGATGGGCGGTGGAGCGCAACGATGGAGCGCACTCGTCACTTCCGGGTCGCGTGTTGTCGTAGTTACGCCCTGACGCGTTTCGTCATCTGACTTCGACAGAGGGCGTAACGTAACGACACACACGGGATCCTTAAATTACCATGCTCATAGAGTAACCGCCAATCAGCGTACCTGGCAACAGATGACAGGTGCTAGATGCTGTTGCCTCATAGGACGCTGACGGCGCCCTCATACAGTTTGAAGCACGGATGTAAACATTAAATATAATTCAATGGTAATGATAAATTAAAGATAAAAACAGGTATATAATTGCTATGAATTGATAAACCACATAAAAGGGATATAATGATAAAGAATATGTGCAATTAATCGATAAACTATTATGGCCATGCAGCACAACCATACACATTATAGGGGATCATAACATAATCTCCCCCACAGAGAGAACTTGAAGGTGAACAATAATGTGGTGCATACTTTATCCCTTGTGGACAAACAGTACATTATATTTGTGAATATATCACATTTTTTTTATAAGTTGTATAGCCAACAATGCAAATGATATGGACTGGAAAACGCACATCTGAACAGTCCTATCACCAACATGTAGCTCATAGACTATTTGTAACCAATAGTGTTTGGTCATAATCTATATACTGATTATATAAAGTGCATAACAGCATAGTAATAATAATAAAACCAATATCATAAGAACAATATCAAAGCTAAATAAATTAATAAATTCATATATTAAAAGATAAATTCATCTATGAGAGAAAAATATCTTAAAAAATATCTAATAAAAAATATATATATATAAAGAGTCTAAAAAATATATATATATATATAGATAGAGTACAAACACCTCAGATAAAACCCGCATACCTAAAATTCATGTATATAAAATACAAGAATTAAAAGTGTATATGTATATAGAAGACTGCCATCTGAGCATTTAGAATATACGATGCTAAAAACTTTATGTTAATAAAATCTGGAGACACCTCTACGTGTATATAACACAGTGTATGTGTATATCTGTGTATGTGTGTTTTGAACTGCGTATTTTGACAAAACATTAAAATTGCTATATAGTAAAAAGATGGATCAGTAATCACTTATAAAACAATTAATATCTAGGTCAACATTCAACCCTTTCGGTGCCAGTGTGTCTATCAGGAAAATCCATTGGGTTTCACGTTTGGAGAGTTCTCGTACAAGATTTGATCCTCTCCAAAAAGGTTTGAGATGATCAATCCCCCAAAATTTTAGTCCTATAGGGTCCTGGTTATGATGGAGTTTAAAATGTAATGACACATTATGGTCTTTAAAACCTAGCTTTATGTTGGCTATATGCTCAGCAATCCGAATTCTCAAAAGTCTTTTAGTACGGCCTATATATATTAAGCCGCATGGACATTGAAGAGCATATACTACATATGTCGTATTACACGTAATAAATTCTTTTATCCTGAATTCCTTTTGATTTGAGGTGGATGTGAATCTATTTAATGCTCTTATTGGTGTTCTGACCTCTCTGCATGCCCGACACTTTCTACATGAATAAAATCCATCCTGATCCCAGAAGGAGGGGGGTTTAGCCGGGGGGTCAATCACTTTTTTTACAATTTTATCAGCATAATTGAGTGATCTTCTATAGATGAAACCAGGGGTGTTTGGTAATGAAAGATGCAATATTCTGTCCATTAATAAAACATGCCAATGATTGGTGAAGATAGCTTCCACTTCCTTATATTGGGCATGGAAGCCAGACACAAAGCTCCATTCCTGGTTATTGGTGTTGAGAGTCTGTGTTGTTTCTACCAAGAGGTCTGTTCTGGGAACTTGGGCAACTTCTTCAATAATTTGATCAAGAATGTGTTCATGATATCCTTTCTCCTCGAATTTTTTCTTAATGATCAGGGACTGTGATTTATAATCAGAGATCTCAGTACAATTCCTTCTTATTCTAGTCAGTTGGCCCTTGGGAATGTTTTTTAACCATAGGGGATGGTGGCCACTCTGCATGGGGAGGTAACTATTAGAATCTGTGGGTTTAAAATAAACTGAGGTACCTAGTTTATCTCCACATCTATATATATTGACATCAAGAAAATGGATTCTGGTTTCACTGATTTCACAGGTGAGTTTAATATGGTTAGTGTTATCATTTAATTCATCCAAAAATGATTGTAGGGATGATAACGAACCGGACCAGACGAAGATGAGGTCGTCTATGTAGCGTTTATAGAGTAAAAGTGCATCTCTTTTAATCGCGAATATGAATTTGTCCTCCCATTCCCCCATAAAGAGGTTAGCGATGCTTGGGGCGAACTTAGCGCCCATCGCTACACCACGTTTCTGTAAATAAAAATTGTCATCAAACCAGAAATAATTGTGCCCCAAGCAAAAATCAAGCGCGTTTCTAAGAAAGATCTTATGGTTGTGTGTGATGTCATCCCTTTGACTCAAAGCCCAATTCAGGGCTAGGAGAGCATCATCATGCTGAATGATCGTATATAAGGAGGAGACGTCTGCCGTTACGAGATAAACTTCCTGTTTCCCTGTTAAATCTATTGTTTCTAGAAGTTGTAATAAATTTTTTGTATCTCTTAGATAGGCCTTGGTCATGACACTTTTCTGGAGAAACACGTCTAGATACTGTCCAACTCGTGCCGACACAGAACCTATTCCATTCACTATAGGTCTCCCTGGGGGTGAATGAACGTCCTTATGGATTTTCGGGAGAGTGTAGATCGTGGGTATCCTACTGCTGCTAGGGATCAAATATCTCCTTTCTTTATCTGTGAGTACCCACTTGGAGTATCCAGATTCAATAAGAATTTTTAGATCTAACTCATATTGTGCAGTAGGATCCCTCTCCAATTTTTTATACGTGTCATCTTCAGTCAACATTTCCAATAATTGTTGGTGATAAAAAGCTTTTGTCATTAAAACAATTCCTCCTCCTTTATCCGCTGGTCGTATCACCAAATCTTTCCGTTTCTCAAGCATTTCGATCCCCTGCTGTATATGGCGTGGGTTCACATCTTTTTTGGGGACCAAGCTTTCCAGATCTCGCAAAACTAAACCCTTGAAGACATCAACCTGTTGGTTAGCAGCATTGAGTGGATTGAAAAGTGATTTATTCCGAAGTCCACTATCCGTTGGCACTGACGATAGACTGGTGGTTGGTTGTAAATTTTTATTCAAAAAATGTTTTTTAATATTCAATTTCCTTACATATCTATGGACATCAATGAAAACGTCAAACTTATTGACTGATCTTCTCAGACCACATTTCAGGCCAAGATGCAGAATATTTAATTCCTTATGTGTTAGTTGGACATCTGTTAAATTAAAGATCCCGCCTATTCCCTGTCTCTCTTTTTTCTTTTTCTGGAGCCTTCTCCCGGCTCTACACCCTCTTGGTCTCCTCTCCTGTGATCTTGATATGGGGTTTGTTCTCTCTCCCACCACGGTGGTTCTCTCCATTGATGATCCCTTTGGTCGGATGTGGGCTGAGACTGCATCGGGGGCCTCCCTCTGCGTGGTGGGTAACCTCGACCCTTTCTCTGCCATCCTCTCCCCCTCCCTAAAAAAGGGCGCGGGGATTGAAAACGTTCTCTATCTTCATGTTGTTGAGATGTATCATACCTATTGTAGACAGGTATTTGATATTGGTTATTGTAAGACATATGTTGTTGTGAGTTCGCAGGACCACCCCTAGGGGGTCTTCCTCTTCCTTGATAGACTCCGTTCCTTATAGGGGTGGACTGTCCTACTGGGAGATGTGGGGGTATGAATGCTCTCTGTTGACTGCTTGTAGGTATGTCCTGGGTGTTAGACGGTTGTGGTCTATCTGTGATATTATCAACATTTGCCACTTCCATATTTAAATCACTCATAACAGGACCCTTAGTCTGTTGCCATAAATAAATAGCATTAGAGCGAAAATCCCCCATATCCCTGTGGAATTTTTTGGTTTTCTTTCTCTGTGTGTCTTTATCAATTTTTTCAAGTTTCTTTTTAATCCGTGTATTGAAATCGATAATTTGCTGTGACTCTCTAATGGGTTCAAGTTCTGCCTCTAGCTCATTAATTCTTATTCCAAGACGTGTCATTTTTGTGCGTTTTCTTTTTAAAATGAGTTCTTGAAGCTTAAAACCCATCCCATTAAAGAATTCCAGCCATTCATGCATGGATTCTGGGTCATCTAAACCGTCCTGTGGGACTACCTCCCATCTTAGACTTCTAATGATGATTTTCTCTTTTATATAATGTTCTAAGGTGCAAATATCCCACCATGTACGAACCTGTTTTTCTAAAACATTACCAAGAGCAATGATGGCTCCATTGTAATTAGTTTGTGCTGTAGTGAGCTCATTTACTGCAAATACACTATTGATATCTATGTTTCTACTGCTAAGAAACCACAGGGCATCCATGGCAGCCAAGAAATATATAAAGAATTGGATAAGAGGTGTGTTAAACAAGGCCTAATGTAACACACACTTAGCGCCAGTTCAAAGTGTCTCTGTCGAAGTCAGATGACGAAACGCGTCAGGGCGTAACTACGACAACACGCGACCCGGAAGTGACGAGTGCGCTCCATCGTTGCGCTCCACCGCCCATCTCCTGAATCGGAAGTGTCTGCAGGATACACACACGCTCCGAGTGACGGCCATATACGGTGATAGCGCCCTCTGGGGCCACTCAATGCTTGTTTTATTCTGCATTATTGTACGTAGCTAGTTAAAGGGGTCTCCTAAATGTATGGGAATCAGTTCTTTTAATTAAACAGGATTACGCTATTTGCTGTTATTTCTCTGTTATTTTATGACCTGCTGTGGAGCCTATTTTCATTCTGGTGACCCTTGATAAGAAGTGACAAGCCATAACAGATTAACGGATGTATCCACTTTACATACAAGGCATGATTATTATGTGTTTCTGGTGAGTGTGAACCCCTAAGGGGAAAGTTACATCACGTGGTGGATTGCAATACATGTCTCTGGTGGAGGAAGGTGTTCACATGGACAATTGCTGTTACTCACTATTTTTTTCTGGACTGACTTTGCCACAAATCTACGTCTTGGACTTTACTAGTGGTTTCTGACCACGAGTCTTATTTGAGTATTTTAATATTGTAGCGCTGTTTGGTGTAATTTTAATAACCAAGCTTACCACTTTGTTTATTGTTTACCTCATTTTCATACTATATTATATGTTACTTGTTTTAATTCCAGACATTAGTGCAAAGCCATTCTATCTGGGTCCATCCAAAATATTACAATTTTACATGGTCTTGAGAGCAATAAATAAATATACATACGGTATATATTTGTGCACTTTTATCATGTATATGCAATACTTTCAATACAACTTATTTTCTTTTTTCTTTTTTTTTTAGGGTATATTTTTTTTTAATCCTAGCCATAATAACATATATATAAAAACCACAACACATTTTCTTTAGAAGTGTATACTTCATCTTCACTCGCTCTCCTGCTTCATTGATCCACCACCAGGGCTTGGAGAATTCCCAGTACTTCCAAAACATGTGACACTACCTCTGCCGTCCCACAATGCAGTGCTCAGTCCATTTGTGGCCAACTTGCAAACCTGGGCTCTGACACATGGGCGATTTACATCATGCTCAGCAAGTAAAAACTTACAAAGATAATTTGAGTCGCCTGGTGCCAGATAAAAAGTTGCTAAATGCTGTTGATGTTCTCTTTGATTACTTGCTGTCCACTAGTTAGAAACAGCCATATGGTGCACTGCTGAGGGTGGGATGACATTTTAACCACTTAACGACCGCTCACTGTATATATACGTCGGCAGAATGGCACCGACAGGCACAATCACGTAGAGTGTACGTGATTGCCTTTGTACAGTTGGGGGGTCCAATCGGACCCCCCTTCTGTACAGTGAGCGGTGGCTAAGTGTCCGGGAGCGTTCCGGGATGAGGGGGCAGCCATTCGTTTCTGGCCACCCCCTCGCGATCGCTCCCGGCGAATGGAAATGCCCCCTCTGTCTGTGTCAGACAGAGGGAGCAGGAGGAAGTGATGTCATCTCTGGTGCGGCGCTCACATATACCGAGCGCCGTACAAGAGAAGATATCAGGTCAGTGCACACAACACTACACTGACACCAGGACACATAGGGACATAAATCGCCCCCCCCAGACACCCCAGATCACCCCCCAGATCACCCCCCCAGCCCCCAGTCACAGTGTCACTGATTGCAGTGACCATTTATTTAGTGATCACTGCAATCAGTGACATTTGTGACTGTAAAAGTGTCACCAAAGTTTAGTCTTAGGTCCAGTGTAGCCCCCTAACCCCCCCTAATAAAGGTTTAACCCCCTGATCACCCCCCAGATAACCCTTTCACCCCCTATCACCACTGTCGCTTAGCGATAATTTTTCTGATCGCTGTCTTAGCGTCAGTGATGCCGATCGGCAGCCAGTAATTTTTTTTAGGTTCGCCGCAGGTTTTTATAACGTCAGGTACCCCAATATATTATCTAACAAAGGTTTAACCCCCTTGATCGCCCCCCAGGTAACCCTTTCACCCCCTATCACCACTATCACTAAGCAATTGTTTTTCTAAACGCTGTCTTAGTGTCGGTGATGCAGATCGTAGCCAGTAATTTTTTTTAGGTTCGCCGCATGTTTTTATAGCGTCAGGTACCCCAATATATTATCTAATAAAGGTTTAACCCCCTTGATCGCCCCCCAGGTAACCCTTTCACCCCCTATCACCACTGTCACTAAGCGATCGTTTTTCTAAACGCTGTCTTAGTGTCTGTGATGCAGATCGGTAGCCGGTAATTTTTTTTTAGGTTCGCCGCAGGTTTTTATAGCGTCAGGTACCCCAATATATTATCTAATAAAGGTTTAACCCCCTTGATCGCCCCCCAGGTAACCCTTTCACCCCCTATCACCACTGTCGCTAAGCAATTGTTTTTCTAAACGCTGTCTTAGTGTCGGTGATGCAGATCGTAGCCAGTATTTTTTTTTAGGTTCGCCGCATGTTTTTATAGCGTCAGGTACCCCAATATATTATCTAATAAAGGTTTAACCCCCTTGATCGCCCCCCCAGGTAACCCTTTCACCCCCATCACCACTGTCGCTAAGCAATCGTTTTTCTAAACGCTGTCTTAGTGTCGGTGATGCAGATCGGTAGCTGGTAATTTTTTTTAGGTTCGCCGCAGGTTTTTATAGCGTCAGGTACCCCCATATATTATCTAATAAAGGTTTTAACCCCCTGATTGCCCCTAGTTAACCCTTTCACCAGTGATCACCATATAAGTGTTACGGGTGACGCTGGTTAATTAGTTTGCTTTTTATAGTGTCAGGGCACCCGCCGTGTATATAACCCAATAAAGGTTTAACCCCCTGATCGCCCGGCGGGTGATATCAATTAGGTTTTAGCGTCAGAGAGGGTCTGAGTCACACCCCAGGCAGCGTCAGGTTAGTGCCAGTAACGCTAACACCCACGCGTGAAGCATACACCCCCCTTAGTGGTATAGTATCTGAACAGATCAATATCTGATCTGATCAGATCTATACTAGCGTCCCCAGCAGTTTAGGGTTCCCAAAAACGCAGTGTTAGCGGGATCAGCCCAGATACCTGCTGGCACCTGCGTTTTGCCCCTCCGTCCAGCCCAGGCCACCCAAGGGCAGTATCGATCGATCACTGTCACTTACAAAACAAAAACACACATAACTGCAGCGTTCGCAGAGACAGGCCTGATCCCTGCGACTCCAGTGCTGTAGGAGGTGATTTCACCACCACAGTTAAAAAAAAAAAGCAAATATGCCGAAGCATTGGGGCAGCAGGGGCGGAGGAGCGATTTTGCTCCTAATGCCGCGTACATACGGTCGAAATTCCGACGGAGGCTTGCCCGTGGAAAAGTCTGACCATGTGTGTGCGGCATAAGTTTTTTGCGGGAGGATGCCCCCATGCTTCGGCATATATAAATGGTGCGTGTATGCCCATCATTGGAAGTGGGTGGATGAAGGGCGGTATTCTAATGGTGGGTATACCCACCGATCAATCTCTTTTTTCGTTCAGCCAACTGGCTGCATGAAATAAAAAGATTACAATACATGTCCAACAAGGACCAGCAACGTACTGGTATGTTGCTGGACTTTGAATGTTTATACCAGAATGATGCCTGCGGGTTTAGGTATCATCTTGGTATCATTCTTTTCAGCCTGCGGCCGGCTTTCATGTAAAAGCAATCCTAGCGGCTAATTAGCCTCTGGACTGCTTTTACAAGCAGTGGGAGGGAATGCCCCCCCCCCGGATATAAAAAGCGCCATTGGGAAAGCATTTTATCACACCGATCTTGGTGTGGTCAGATGCTTTGAGGGCAGAGGAAAAATCTAGGGTCTAGAAGACCCCAGTTTTTTCAAAAAAAGAGTACCTGTCACTACCTATTGCTATCATAGGGGATATTTACATTCCCTGAGATAACAATAAAAATGATTTAAAAAAAAAAAATATTTGGAAGGAACAATTTAAAAATAAAATAAAAAAGCAAAATTAATAATAAAAAAAAAAAAAAAGCACCCCTGTCCTGCCCTGCTCTTGCCCAATGGCGAACGCAAGCGTCGGTCTGGCGTCATATGTAAACAGCAATTGCACCATGCATGTGAGGTATCACCGCAAAGGTCAGATCGAGGGCAATCATTTTAGCAGTAGACCTCCTCTGTAAATCTACTGGGGTAACCTGTAAAGGCTTTTAAAGGCTTTTAAAAATGTATGTAGTTTGTCGCCAATGCGCGTTTGTGCGAAATTTTAAAGCATGTCGTGTTTGGTATCTATGTACTCGGCCTAAGATCATCTTTTTTATTTCATCAAACATTTGGGCAATATAGTGTGTTTTAGTGCATTAAAATTAAAAAAAGTGTATTTTTTAACCCAAAAAATGCGTTTGAAAAATCGCTGCGCAAATACTGTGTAGAAAAAAAAATGCAACACCCACCATTTTAATCTGTAGGGCCTTTGCTTTAAAAATATATATATAATGTTTGGGGGTTCAACATAATTTTCTTGCAAAAAAAAAAAATTTTCATGTAAACAAAAAGTGTCAAAAAGGGCTTTGTCTTCAAGTGGTTAGAAGAGTGGATGTAAGCTTCCTAATGTTGTGTATAAAATGCCAGAACAGTTCAAAACCCCCCCAAATGACCCCATTTTGGAAAGTAGACACCCCAAGCTATATACTGAGAGGCATGTCGAGTCCATGGAATATTTTATATGTTGACACAAGTTGCGGAAAAACTACAATTTTTTTTTTTTTTCTTTTGCACAAAGTTGTCACCCCCAAGGAAATTGCTGAGAGGCATGTTGAGCCCATTGAATTTTTTATTTTTTTGTCCCAAGTGATTGAATAATGACTAAAAAAAAAAAAAAATTACAAAAAGTTGTCACTAAATGATATATTGCTCAAACATGCCATGGGCATATGTGGAATTACACCCCAAAATACATTCTGTTGCTTCTCCTGAGTACGGGGATACCACATGTGTGAGACTTTTTGGGAGCCTAGCCATGTACGGGACCCCAAAAACCAAGCACCGCCTTCAGGCTTTCTAAGGGTGTAAATTTTTGATTTCACTTCTCACTGCCTATCACAGTTTCGGAGGCCATGGAATGCCCAGATAGCACAAAACCCCCCCCAAATGACCCTATTTTGGAAAGTAGACACCCCAAGCTATTTGCTGAGAGGTATTGTGAGTATTTTGCAGATCTCGCTTTTTGTCACAAAGTTTTGAAAATTGAAAAAAAATAAATATATATATATATATATATTTTCTTTCTTCATTTTCAAAAACAAATGAGAGCTGTAAAATACTCGCCATTCCTCTCAGCAAATAGCTTGGGGTGTCTATATTCCAAAATGGGGTCATTTGGGGGGGTTTTGTGCGATTTTGGCATTTTATGGCCTTCGAAACTGTGATAGGTAGTGAGGAGTGAAATCAAAAATTTGCGCCCTTAGAAATCCTGAAGGCGGTGCTTGGTTTCCGGGGTCCCGTACGCGGCTAGGCTCCCAAAAAGTCCCACACATGTGGTATCCCCGTACTCAGGAGAAGCAGCAAAATGTATTTTGGGGTGAAATTCCACATATAACCATGGCATGTGTGAGCAATATATCATTTAGTGACAACTTTTTGTAATTTTTTTTTTTTTTTAGTCATTATTCAATCACTTGGGACAAAAAAATAAAAAATTCAATGGGCTCAACATGCCTCTCAGCAATTTCCTTGGGGTGTCTACTTTCCAAAATGGGGTCATTTGGGGGGGTTTTGTACTGCCCTGTCATTTTAGCACCTCAAGAAATGAGATAGGCAGTCATAAATTTAAAGCTGTGTAAATTTCAGAAAATGTACCCTAGTTTGTAAACTCTATAACTTTTGCGCAAACCAATATATATACGCTTATTGACATTTTTTTTACTAAAAACATGTGGCTGAATACATTTTGGCCTAAATGTATGACTACAATTGAGTTTATTCGATTTTTCTTATAACAAAAAGTAGAAAATATCATTTTTTTTCAAAATTTTCAGTCTTTTTCCGTTTATATCGCAAAACATAAAAATCGCACAATTTACAGTTAAAGCAGCGCAGGGCAAAATTCTGAATTCACCTCTGGTCCTTTAGCTACCAAATGGTCCGGGGCTTAAGTGGTTAAAATGTCTTTTTTTTTAAGTGCTCTTGGATGCTTTTTTGCACATTAACATGAATTACAACATCAAAAACATGAATCTGGCCTTGATCTTCCCAATGGTGACACAACACAACAGTAATAAACTGACAGAGGTTCCAGCCTTTACTCCACACTGTGCCAACGCCCAAAAATTGGTTTGGTCTTGCAAATTGCGCTAAATAGTTATGACCCTTTTACCACTGAGGCAGTTTTCAGGTGTTTTAGTACTAGAAATAGCCTCTGAAAAGCACTGGAAAACTGCCTACCATTCATTGCAATGTGTGCTTTCCACACTCGGGCAATGCGCTTGCGGGATGTTAGAAAAAGTCCTCCAAGCAGCATCTTTGGGGCGGTTAGCGCTCCCAAAGTGCCCCTGCCCATTGAAATGAATGGGCAGCACTTCCAAAGCACCACAAAATGGGTCTTCTTTTCCTTTTTTTTTTAAGGTCACGTAAAGTGAACTTAAAAAAAATGCCCCGCTAGCGCCCAAAAAGCGTCGCTAAAACGGCACAAAAACGACCGGCACTTCAGTGTGCAAGGGGTCTAAGGGGTTTAGATGAACAGGGTCTTTTCTAGTCAGACGTAATGAACTAATAATAGACTTTAATGCAGCATAGATCTAAGTTGACAATCTCCTTCAGGCACATACTTAATTAATTTGCTATCTGATATTCCTGCCATGTACAGTTACTTCCACAGAACTATTCCCTTTTCTATTTAACTATAGAATTGCTAGCATACACCTGCTCATGAATATTCTCACCACCATACTTGAACACTGAGGGGTCTATTTATCAATGTTTTCACCCAAGATTCACACATTTTCAAAATAGAAGCTCAGGTAAAAAAATGTGTAAATCCTGGATAAAATTTTTGAAATCTTATCTGAATATAGTGATAAATAGACCCCTTATTGTTTTACAGTTTAAAACCAGGCCCAGGTCACAAATTTTTGCATTGATTACATGTATTGATAAATGTCAGTTTTATTTACTATTTACAGGGATTTAAATAGTGCTGACAATTTAGGCTGGTTTTACACGGGCATGTCCATAGTCCGCATCCGCCTTTTTGCAAGTTTCATGATAATGGACCTCTTGTTCCAAGTTTCTATTCTTTTTTCTTTTATATATATATATATTTATATATATATATATATATATATATATATATATATATATATATATATTAGGGCTGTTACTGATTAAAATTTTCGTGTTCGATTAATCAATTTTTTTTTAAATCGATTAACCACTTAACGACCCCCCACTGTAAATATACGTCGGCAGAAGGGCACGGACAGGCACAATCACGTACCTGTACGTGCCTGCCTTCGTATAGGTGGGGGGTCCAATCGGACCCCCCTCTGGTACAGTGGGCGGCCGGGATCGCTTCGGGAGCGATCCGTGATGAGGGGGCCGCCATTCGATTCTGGCCACCCCCTCGTGATCGCTCCCGGCGAATCAAATGCTTCCTCTGCCTGTGTAATGTTTACACAGGCAGGAGGAAGTGATGTCATCCCTCATGCGGCGCTCACATATACCGAGCGCCGCATGAGAGAAGACACAGAGGTTAGTGCACAAACACTACACTAACACCAGCACACATAGGCACATGATCGCCCCCCCAGATCACCCCCCAGTCACAGTGTCACTGATTGCAGTGACCATTTATTTACTGATCACTGCAATCAGTGACATTTGTGACTGTAAAAGTGTCAGGGCAGTTAGTTTTAGGTCCAGTGTAGCCCCCTAACCCCCCCTAATAAAGGTTTAACCACTCGATCGCCCCCCAGGTAACCCTTTCACCCCCTAGCACCGACGTCACTAAGCGATCGTTTTTCTGATCGCTGTTTTAGTGTCGGTGATGCTGATAGGTAGCCAGTTATTTTTTTTAGGTTCGCCGCAGGTTTTTATAGCGTCGGGTACCCCCATATATTACCCAATAAAGGTTTAACCCCTTGATCGCCCCCCCCAGGTAACCCTTTCACCCCCTAGCACCGCTGTCACTAAGCGATCGTTTTTCTGATCGCTGTCTTAGTGTCGGTGATGCCGATAGGTAGCCAGTTATTTTTTTTAGGTTCGCCGCAGGTTTTTATAGCATCGGGTACCCCCATATATTACCTAATAAAGGTTTATTGCAGCCTCACTGTGCCCATAAATGCAGCCTCACTGTGCCCATAAATGCAGCCTCACTGTGCCCATCATTGCAGCCTCACTGTGCTCATCAAATGCAGCTTTACTGTGTCCATGAATGCAGCCTCACTGTGCCCATCAATGCAGCATCACTGTGCCCATCAAATGCAGCTTTACTGTGCCCATGAATGCAGTCTCACTGTGCCCATCATTGCAGTCTCTCCTATGCCCCATGTCCCAGTCTGCAGTCCCTGTCTGTGGGAAGGTGTGTTGTTGATGCTCGGTACGGTACCTTCTATGCCAGCAGGATATCCATGATCGCCATCAGCAGGCAGGGTCTGTTCTAGTTTTGGATGGGGACAGTGCTCCTTCCAGAGGATCTGTTTGCTGTGAGATGGAGTGGTCCCTGGCCACCTGCACCTTCAGCCGTCCTCATTTTCTGCCCCCAGACAGCCTGTCCTCTGGTCCTGGGGAAGTGAGAGCACTGGGTGGGAGCTGGAGAGAAGGGGGAGCGGAGAGCACTGGCGGGGTTGGTTGAGCACATGGGTGGGGGCAAAGAGCAGGGGGAGTGGAGATCACAGGGGTGGGGAGCGGAGAGCGCTGGGGGGGCTTCAGAGCACTGGGGGGAGACAAAAAGAACAGGGGTGGAGAGCATGGGAGGCTGAGAGGGGGGGCTGGGGAGCACTGAAGGGGCTAAGAGTGTGGGGGTAAAGATCACTGGAGGGGATCTTGAGAGCACTGGGGGGGGGCAGAAAGAACAGGGGTGGAGAGCACGGGGGCTGGAGAGCACTGGGGGGTACAAAGAGCAGGGGGTAGTGGAAAGCACTGGGGGGGGGAGTGGAGAGCACTGGGGGGTGGAGAGAAATGGGGGGAGCTTGAGAGCACCAGTGGGGGCCAGAAAAAACAGGGGTGGAAAGTACGGGGGGCTGGAGAGCACTATGGTTGGCGGAGAGCACTGGCGGGGTTGGAGAGCACATGGGTGGGGCAAAATGCAGGGGGGAGCGGAGAGAGCACTGGCGGGGGTTGGAGAGCATGTGGTTGGGGGCAAAATGCAGGGGGGAGTGGAGAGTGCTGGAGGGGAGCTTGAGAGCAATGGAGGGGGAGGCAAAAAGAACAGGGGTGGAGAGCACGGGGGGCTGGAGAGCGATGGGTGGAGCTTGAGAGCACTGGGGGGGCAGAAAGAACAGGGTTGGGGAGCACGGGGGCGGGAGAGCACTGTGGGGGGCGGAGAGCACTGGGGAGGGGGCTGGGAGTGATGGGGAGAGCTGGAGAGCACTGGGGGAGAAAGAACAGGGGTGGAGAGCACTGGGGAGGGGAAAGAACAGGGGTGGAGAGCACTGGGGAGGGGAAAGAACAGGGGTGGAGAGCACTGGGGAGGGGAAAGAACAGGGGTGGAGAGCACGGGGGCTGGAGAGCGATGGGTGAAGCTTGAGAGCACTGGGGGGGGGAGAAAGAACAGGGTTGGGGAGCACGGGGGCTGGAGAGCACTGTGGGGGGCGGAGAGCACTGGGGAGGGGGCTGGGAGTGATGGGAAGAGCTGGAGAGCACTGGGAGGAGAAAAAACAGGGGTGGAGAGCACTGGGGAGGGGAAAGAACAGGGGTGGAGAGCACTGGGGGGAGGGGAAAGAACAGGGGTGGAGAGCACTGGGGGGGGGGAAGAACAGGGGTGGAGAGCACTGGGGAGGGGAAAGAACAGGGGTGGAGAGCACTGAGGGGGGGGAGAGAACAGGGGTGGAGAGAACTGGGGAGGGGAAAGAACAGGGGTGGAGAGCACTGGGGGGGGGAGAACAGGGGTGGAGAGCACTGGGGAAGGGAAAGAACAGGGGTGGAGAGCACTGGGGGGGGGGACAGGAGTGGAGAGAACTGTGGGGGGGGGGGCTGGAGAGTGTGGTGGGGGGGAGAGCACTGGGGGGGGGGCAAAAGAAGTTGGATAGGAGGAGAAGCAGGGCGGCTACATATAGAGGAATTGAGCTTTCTATTGTCCTCCATACAGCCGCGGAATGCTTGATTCTCCTCCTCTCCCTCCTGCAAGCATTCAGCGGCTGCATGGAGGACAATAGAAAGCTCAATTCCTCTATATGCGGCCACCCTGCCGAATCCGATCCTCCACATTGGGCGGGCTGTACGGCGGGCATCTCCTCAGAGCTGGCTGAGTCTGTATGTGTTCGGCGGCGGGCGACACTGTAACGCGGTCCCGCCCCCCTAGACCGGCTTGTGTGATAGGCTGAACACTGATTCTATCTACTATCACACGAGCCAGTCTAGGTGGGGCGGGACCGCGTTACAGTGCCGCCGCCGAACACACACAGACTCAGCCAGCTCTGTAATGCACAGGAGAGAGGGGACAGGGAGCACTGCAGCAACTGAAACCGGCCCCAGGACAGGCAGCCTACTGGGAAATCTCCCGATATCCCGGTAGGCCAGTCCGGCCCTGTCCACCACCTGAATCTATTCAGGAGTATGACCCTGACCCTTCTAACCTCTTTGAAGAATAGACTGAAAGAGCTGTGGATCCTGCAGAGGAAATTTGACTTCATGCATGTTATGAGACACAAGCTAAGGCTTCAAACCGCATACTTACTAGTGAACTCACTTATTAATGCAGTGTGTGCTTGCCATTGCCTACCACCACAGGCATCTCCTCAATCTACACAAGCACCTATGGGCACAAAAATACTTTTTCCTTACACACGCAAATTAACTGTGCTTTGCATGAACATTGGCCAAATTTTGAAAAGGTATTCCTTTCTTCAAAATTCATTGCAGAGTTATATGTGTAGCGGGTAGGTACCTTTCAGTATGCTAATTCGGGTGGAGACATCAGTGATGTTCAGTTCCCTGTGGCCCAGCAGGTGGTGCTTTCACTTTGGGCCGGGGTTGAACCATCACTGGAGTGCCGTACCCTTTTTGGCTGTTGTGCGGCGGGGCGGGGAACCCGCTGTGCTGGCTGGGAGAGGCTATAAAAGGGGTGGACATCTTCGCCACGAGGTCAGAGTCCCAGGCACCTTTAGCCTGAGGGCTGCTTTCCAGGGATCGGTGTCCAGGCGGCCTAGGCCTGGACACTTGGAGTTCGGGAGTCACCCCAGACACCCTCAGTCTGGGGTGAGGTGCATCATTCAGGCCTGGGGCCCAGCTTCTTCCACTTTGACCCGCCCGGGAGGAATCGTCCTAAGGCACCCACAGAATCGGGTGTCTGAATCCAGGCGTAAGGGACCGCGCAGGTGACCTTCTCGTAGATCTGGTGCAGCAGATTGCCAGTGCCGGGACAGGGCCTCCGGAGACTGTCGGGATGGATGTCCTCGCCAAACAGGGGCCATATTCACACGGAAGGTGGTCCATGTTCTAAAGTCGGTGGCAGAGACACCCTTATTTGACCACCCAGCTGTGCCCCAAGGCGAAGGTTCCCATATGATAGGCCCTTACTCCAGCGCGGAGTGGCCTGTAGCGGGCTCGTTTGTAGATTCCATCTCCGGCAAGCCGGTACTACCAGAGGACCGGGGCAATTGGCTCACGGCCCTTCGGATCGCCTCTTTCTGTTCTACCCTCTTCTCCACTTCCCAAATCCATAGACCCCTCACGGAATTTGAACAGCTGTGCTCTCTTTCTGAACCTCCACACCAAACACTCTCCACCATGTACACCATGCAACATACGTTGACACATAAACAACCCCCTTGTTACACCAGGAGGTGGTCCATGGATCTGGGAAAGGAACTCACCGCTTCTGATTGGCAGAAATCATATTATTTTACGCACAAGACTTCAACTTCCTGTTATACACAGGAGAAAAACTTCAAGCTCCTTGCGAGATGGTACAGGGACCCTCAATCGCTGCACAAAATCTTCCCATCAGTGCCCCCCACTTGCTGGAGGTGTGGATCGGCGGATGGCAGTTACTTACATATATGGTGGGAGTGTCAATCTGTCCAACCTCTTTGGACACAGGTCTTCTCAATTTACAGTAACCTATATGATGAACCTCTACAGCCATCACCTGAAATTGCTCTATTGTCCGTGCTCCCGGGCCCAATATCCTCACAGAGACGCTCTTTGCTACGTTTCTTCTTGTCACCTGCAAGACAAATTATCCCCATACTCTGGAAAACCACCACCAGCCCCCCCTTAACTTTATGGGTCTCCACAGTTAACAAAACAAAAAAAAGTGTAGCGCTAAAACTAAATATGAACTGCACTGAAAGTGCAGTAATCAACAATGCATATTCAAATTATACAAACATCTTAAAGAACACAGTGACAAAATGAAAATTAATCCAAAAAAATCATCAGTGATGTGAGTATTGAATAATAGAAGTCACAATGAAACTAAATCCTTTGGTGTAGAAATGCTGGTGAAGTTGAATTGGTGAAAATCAAAGTCAAAAAATCAAAATGGTGGTGCTCCTAAAGTGAACTTAACACAAAATAAGTGCTTTCAGAGTGACCGTCACCATACGATAGTAGAAAAGGCTTACCGAAAGGTGTGGACCCCAAAAAACTTGCGTTCAAAGGGTCAACCAAGCATGGGTAAGCCACTATGGACAGCGAATCTCCAACTGTGATTTAAACAGGGGTCTCGAACATCAATCCAATACAGAGGGTGCAGAAAATATCTCTGGCGTTTAAATGGCGATGGAACTCCTCTGCAGCAGGATGCAAGAATATTTCCTCCCAACTTCCTGTCTCCACAGTTAACAACATAATGCGGATGGAGGAGATGTTGGCCCTGGAGCATGACAATTTTGAGAAATATAAGCTCCAATGGCTCATATGGATAGAATACTCGTCCTCGGACTCCCTGAAGAATTTACTATCACCCTAGGGAGCAGGTTAAGTTGCGATTTGCACCTATTGATCAGATGTGCTGCGCTGGGGTCTGCCCGGACCCCCTCCCCCCCCTACCTACCCCCCCTGTTCTCTTCTTTCTCCCCCTCTTTACCTTTTCTATCCTATTTATCCAGAATTAGATGTCGTGTTTTTCACGGATATAAATTCCGATGGGTGCTAATATAGTTACTATTGCATAACTTGATTGAAAATGGGAAATTAATACCCTTTATTGAGCTGATAATTTTATGATGTGAGATTATACCTTATGCCCACCTACACCCTCTGTTGACATCTGAGAGTTATCTGTACAACTTATATTGCTTAATATTTAAATTTAATAAACATATATTTGACTCTAAAGTCGGTGGCAGAGACCGCTACTCCGGTCAGTGGCAAAGACCGTTACTCAGGCCTGTGGCAGGGGCCCCAACTAGTTCACCCGGTAGGTGGCAGCTACCAACTTCACGGTCGGTGGCAGAGACCGTGCGCCAGGCCTATCCGCACGAGAAAGGGATAGGAGAGTTCATTGTGCCTGGGCCTACTCGTATCCACACCCCTGTCTGTCTGTTATGGAAGTTCAACTGAGTATGTTCATTCTGGTATTGAAGAAATAAAGGAGTGTTGAACTTTTAAATGGTGTGGGGCTCTATTACTGGCAGACACACCTCCATGGAAGAAGCGGAGGCTCCATATGCAGAATGCAGACCCGAAGGTAATCTAAAGAGACTTTGCTCAAACCTCATATACATGTAAGGTGAGAGCTGGGCGTAGTGTCCTGCACTCTCTCCTCCAGAGGACCCCTAGACAACAGCCAAGAACAACCGATACAAGAGAGAGAGAGAGAGTGAGGCCGCTACATATGCTATGGAAAATAAATCCTGCCATTTCTCTTCTCAACAACCATCTCACTGTTTCTGTTGAGGATGCCCCCTTCTTTAAGGATTCTGTTGATAGACACTTAGAATTCCTTATGAAAGCAACCTTTGCTCTCGCTGGTCCTGCCTTACAACCGACCATATCCATTTTTTAAACAATTGCTAACTGGAATGGGCAAATAACTAGAGAACACAATCCTGTCTTTGAGGCCCCTGTTCAGCTGGAGCTATTGAAGCTTGTGCATGCTATTTTGTGTTAATGCTTTAGAGACTGTGATTCATCAGGTTGCTAGGCTAACACTTTTCTCTTTGCATATGTGCAGAATTTTGTGGCTAAAAGCTTGGTCAGCTGAACCTGCTTGCAAAAATCTTTTCTTTCTCGTACATCACGGGACACAGAGCGACATAGTCATTACTAATGGGTTATATAGATACCGTCAGGTGCTGGCACTGGCAACTTCCAAAACCGGAAGTACCCTCCCCTATATAAGCCCCTCCCATCCGGGAGCACCTCAGTTTTTTGCCAGTGTCTAAGGTGTTGGCCAAGAAGAAACATGTGTTGTTCACTGAGCTTGCGTACAGGTTCTTTTGGGCCTCAGTAAGCTATTCCGGATCCGACCAAAAAAGCTTCATAGCTAAACGGTCGGTACCCGGGCCTTGCAGAGAAGAGCAAGGTTTTGCCTGTAATGCTTCTCTTAGGAGAGCTGGACCCTGGGATCCAGAGCTCTGGTCATACCCACGACCAAGATGTTTTCTGTGCAGGGTGCTATACAGGTCCAGGGGAGTGGAATCCTTGGGAACCCGGTCCCTGAAGGTTTGATTACAATGCCTGCCGTGATAGGTGAAGTTTGGGCTTCTGTGGACCAATGAGAGTCCTGCGGCGAGGAAAAGGTAAGTGGGGGCCCTCGGGAACTTGGTTCTATTGAGGGACCCCCAAGCCTATTTTGTCTTTCTGCCTGTTACCTAAGGTATTCCCGCTAATATTCTGTGTATGCCTGTTACTACTGAGAAAATGTAAAAATTTTAATAGTAGGCAAGAAAAAAAAATAAAAAATGTAAGACCGCGGTACCTGTGTTAGACACTAGAGGCCGCTATGGTTCTTTTTTCTTGTAATGTGGATTTTTTCTTTCAGAATCAAATCCAGGCAGTTGGTATGTTCTCTCCTGGGAAGCTGTCTCCTCTGCCCTGTTGCTGCGCTCATCCATCCCCGGGCCCTGCGGCAAAGGGACCCTGGCTCCCATTTAGCTCCTTGTTGTTTTCAAAAAAGGCGCCGAAGGCGCACATGCCCGCGCGCGTGCGCGTGCACGCGCCTCTATTCATAGAGGCGATCTGGAAAAAGGGGCGGAGCGGGTGGATGACGCTCAGGTGTGCGCCGCGGCGCTACTGCGCATGTGCGGGCGTCCAGCGTGTTTTAAAGCACATTATAGCTGGCTGTTGAAGTGCACAGACAGAGCTAGCAACAATATAAAGGCACACAGAGGCGGTTGATGCAGGCATCCCCTAGAAAGGCACTTTAGTAGACACCAACTGTGATATAGCAGCAATTGTGTTAGACTATTCTCAGTAAAAGTGGTGTATTACGGCTGGAATACCTCAGCTTTAGGCTTAGGAATATGCCGTCCAGAAGCTCCGGAACTGAATCTTCCAGGAAGCGAAGGGGGTCTCATCGGGCTCTGAGGATCTTGGGCATACTTCTGCTGCACCAGTCTCCCCTGAAGTTCAGAGGTAAGTGACCGTAGAGACCCCGCAGGGGTACTTGGTACTGTGGCTGTCCTCAGTTCACCTGCTCCTGTGTATGTAACAGAGGAGGTTTTTTCCTCAGCTCTGGGAGGATTAGAAGAGAGATTGTCAACATTGATTGCTGCCTCCCTGTCAGGGAAAGCACGTCCGATCTCCGTCTCCTCCTTCAGAGTGCCTGTTAGCAGAGCAACAGTCCCATACAGGGATCGACCTGCCTGAAGGGGATCAGGAAGGTTGATTCTGTTATAGAGGAGTCAACAGTGGGGGAACCTTTTCTCAGCATCTCAAGCTGAAAGATTATGGGTTCAGTCTCTGACTAACATGGTCCGATCAGCATTTAAAAATGCACCTTGCGGAACCATCAACCACTACTGTATCCTCGTTGGGGTCGCTAGAAGCCCCCAGACTGTCTGTTCTTTTCCACTTCACCCTTTACTGAAAGGGCTTATTTACCAGGATTGGGAACGTCCTGAGAAAATATTTATTCCCCCAAGAGATTTCCGGTGGTCTATCCCATGGAGGATAAGTTCATCAAAAAAAAAAAAAAATGGAAGGTCCCTACAGTGGACGCAGCCATCTCTTGTATGTATAAATCACTGACATGTCCAGTGGATAATGTCCAAATGTTCAAGAACCCAATAGATAAAAGATTGGAGTCCTTATGAAAGTCTGCTTCTTTCTACAGCAAGCTTGGTGACACAACCAGCAGTAGCAGCTATTGGGGTCTGCTAAGCAGTGAAGGATCAGTTGAAACAGGTCTTGAGGGACTTGACAGATCAGCAGGCTTTGCCCTAGCTGATCTACCTAGAGCCTTAGGCTTTGCGGTTGACGCCATAAAGGATTCAGTCCATCAGGCCTCCCGCCTTACGCTGTCTATAGTACATATGCGTAGGCTTCTATGGCTCAAAAACTGGTCTGCTGAAGCTCCCTGTAAAGAATGGCTGGTTAGCGTCCCATTTCATGGTGAACGCTTATTCAGGGAAAACCTGGGAAAATTTCCAGCGGTAAAAATACGCTCTTGCCGGTTAAAAACAGAGTTAGAGGTCCCTCTTTAAGAGGCCTGCTTCTCCAGTCCCTGAGGCATCGGCTGTGTAACAGTTCCGACGGCCTCCTCGGTCAATTCCCGGGGGTAAAAAACAGGGACAATAGCAGGGTAATGAGAAACCCTGGGTCAGGGGAGGTACAAAACCTCCCCCAAAGTTAAATTCATTGAAGGGTTGCCCCCACTCAGTCGGGTGGGGGGAGGACTCCAGTTGTTCGCAAGAGACCTGGCAGGACACGATCAAGACAGATAGGAGCTCTCCGCAGTATGTTTGGGATACAGTTTGGAGTTAAAAGACTCTCCTCCTTCCCATTTTTGAGGTCAAACGTGCCAGGGGATCCCCGAAAGAGAGAGTCCCTCCTGTTGGCACTAGAACAACTATTGCTCCAAGGAGTAATTATGGAGGTTCCCCTGGAAGAATGAGGGTTCGGGTTTTACTCAAACCTCGTTACAGTCCCGAAGCAAACGCGGACGGGAGGCCCATATTAATTCTAAAAGGGCTATACAAATTCCTGTATATCAGGACTTTCCGATGGAGTCGATCCGATCGGTGGCCACTGCCCTACAAGGGGAGGATTGGTTAGCCGCGATCGACATCAAAGATGCTTATTTGCACATTCCCATCTTTCCAGTCCACCAAAAATTTCTACGCTTTGCAGTAGAAGGGCGCCATTTTCAGTTCAGAGCCTTACCCTTCGGTTTGGCCACAGCACCACGAGTGTTTACAAAAATTCTGGCCCTTTATTGGCCAATCTAAGAACACAAGGTGTAATGATAATGGCATATCTAGATGACTTGTTGCTGATAGACCACTCAGTGAAAAAACTAGACGTGGTCGTTCACAAGACAATCAAGTATCTGGAATCTCACGGTTGGATTATCAACCGAGACAAGTTAGCCCTAAAAACCAGTCAAAAGTCTGGAATACTTGGGGCTAAGGTTGGATTCAGGCCAGAGAAAAATATTCTTGCCTCGAGGAAAGGTGTTGTCTTTGAAAGATTTGATCCACTTAGTGGGTACAAAAAAGACAGCCGTCCATACGCCTGTGCATGAGGCTGCTGGGAAAAATGGTGGCATCATTCGAAGCAGTACCCTACGGTCAATTCCATTCAAGGAACTTGCAGAGGGCCATACTGTCAGCCTGGAACAAAAAAGTTCAGGCCCTAGACTTACAATGTACTTGTCCCCTTCCGTTCGCAAGAGCCTCCGTTGGTGGTTGGTTCCCCAGAATCTGGAAGAAGGGAAATCCTTCAATCCGATTTCTTGGAAGGTGGTCACTACAGATGCCAGCCTTATAGGCTGGGGAGCTGTACTGGAGCAATAGTCTCTCCAGGGCAGATGGTCGGATGCAGAAAAGGCCCTGCCCATCAATCTCTTAGAGATACGAGCAGCCCGGTATGCCCTAGTAGCATGGACATCCAAACTCCAAGGATCCCCTGTCAGAATTCAATCAGACAATGCCACAGCAGTGGCATATATCAATCATCAGGGGGGCACCAGGAGTCGTGCAGCCCAGAGGGAAGTAAATTACATCCTGAAATGGGCAGAAAGATATGTCCCAGCCATATCTGCGGTATTCATTCCAGGAGTGGAGAATTGGAAGGCAGACTTTCTAGGTCGCCAGCAATTATGCCCAGAGGAAGGGTCCCTTCACCCCGAGGTTTTCTGGACAATATGTCAGCGGTGGGGAACATCGGATGTAGATCTTCTAGCATCCAGATTCAACGCAAAGGTGGACAGGTTTGTCTCTCGGACAAGGGATCCCCTAGCCTGCCCTAGTGTTCCCTTGGGATCAGTTCAAGCTGATATATGCATTCACACCGCCACAATGGTTTCCTCGATTACTCCGCAGAATCAGGGTAGAAAAGAAACCAGTGATTCTGGTGGCTCCAGCATGGCCCCGAAGAGCGTGGTACGCGGAGATTGTAAAATGTCAGTGGGGAGTCCTTGGACTCTCCCACGTCGTCCGGACCTGCTTTCGCAAGGACCGATATACCACCCTTCCTTACCAGCCCTAGGTTTGACGGCCTGGCTATTGAAGCCCACATTCTAAAAAAGAGAGGGCTCTCTAATTCTGTGGTATCTACCATGATCAATGCCAGGAAGCCGGTATCCAGGCAGATCTACTATAGAATCTGGAAGGCGTACATCGCCTGGTGTGAGGCCAAGAAATGGCATCCACGTAAATACGTAATAGGTAGGATTCTGGACTTCCTACAATGGGCTGTAGATAGGAAGCTTGCCTTGAGTACTATCAAGGGTCAGATTTCGGCCTTGTCAATATTTTTTCAAAGGCCCTTGGCTTCGCATTCACTAGTCAAAGCCTTTATACAAGGAGTGATGCGTATTAGTCCTCCGGTTAATATTCCCATATGTCCATGGGATCTAAACTTGGTTCTGTCGGTTCTACAGAAACAACCATTTGAACCATTACAGCATATTTCTTTGGTTCTTCTCACCAGGAAATTGATTTTTCTAGTAGCCATTTGTTCGGCTAAAAGAGTGTCGGAATTAGCAGCTATGTCCTGTAAGGAGCCATATCTGGTTATCCATAAGGACAGAGTAGTGTTACGTCCTCATCCAGCCTTTCTTCCTAAGGTGGTATCGAGGTTTCATTTGAACCAAGATGTGGTTCTTCCTTCTTTTTTCCCCAAACCTACTTCGGTAGAGAAGAAGTTATTGCATTCTTTGGATGTAGTAAGAGCAGTTAAAGCTTATCTAAAAGCCACTGCTCAGATTCGCAGAACGGATACTTTGTTTATTCTGCCGGAAGGCCCCAGAAGGGGTCAGGCAGCGTCAAAATCTACTTTAGCCAAGTGGATTCGACAGGTCATAATGCAAGCCTATGGCTTGAGAAGGAGACCGCCTCCGTTCAAAGTTAGAGCGCACTCCACGAGAGCAGTTGGGACTTCATGGGCAGTGCATCACCAGGCCTCCCTGGCTCAAATCTGTAAGGCCGCAACATGGTCTTCAGTTCACACGTTTACTGGGTTGTACCAGGTGGACGTTAGAAGTCAGGAGGATGTCGCCTTTGGGCGCAGTGTGTTGCAGGCCGCAAAAGATCCTCATGTCTGATAGCGCTCAGCTTATATATGGTGTATCCCCCCCCTCATTTGGCATTGCTTTAGGACATCCCATTAGTAATGACTATGTCGCTCTGTGTCCCGTGATGTACGAGAAAGAAAATAGGATTTTTATAACAGCTTACCTGTAAAATCCTTTTCTTGGAGTACATCACGGGACACAGAGCTCCCGCCCCTCTTTGGGGACACTTATTGCTTTGCTACAAAACTGAGGTGCTCCCGGATGGGAGGGGCTTATATAGGGGAGGGTACTTCCGGTTTTGGAAGTTGCCAGTGCCAGCACCTGACGGTATCTATATAACCCATTAGTAATGACTATGTCGCTCTGTGTCCCGTGATGTACTCCAAGAAAAGGATTTTACAGGTAAGCCGTTATAAAAATCCTATTTTACACATGCCTTTTGAAGGTGCATCCCTATTTGGGGGGAATCCCTTGCTAAATTTACCAAGGAAATTATGATTGGTGGGTATTTCTACCCACAAAGCTTAAGCCTACTGCTACCATGCCGCTACCTCTTTCAACCGAAAGGGGGCCTTTTGTCCCACCCAGGCATCTTCCTTTAAGTAAAAAGTGGGTCCATGCCAAGCCTTGGACTCCAAAACCATCTAGGGCTACCCAGAAGCCCTACTCACAATGCTGCTGAATACCCCTGTGTGTATGACCCTTCGAGTGTCCAGGGGGATCTTGTTGCCATGGCAACTCACCACAAACTCCTTTCACGGAAGCTGTGTTCAGTTATACCAACCCTGATGGGTTAAAGCCTTGGCGGGTGCCAAACTTTTGTGCATATAGCTCCGTCCTTGGCTACCGTGTGTAGCTACAGTGGGATAAAAAATAGGATTTTTATAACAGCTTACCTGTAAAATCCTTTTCTTGGAGTACATCACGGGACACAGAGCGACATAGTCATTACTAATGGGTTATATAGATACCTTCAGGTGCTGGCACTGGCAACTTCCAAAACCGGAAGTACCCTCCCCTATATAAGCCCCTCCCATCCGGGAGCACCTCAGTTTTGTAGCAAAGCAATAAGTGTCCCTAAAGAGGGGCGGGAGCTCTGTGTCCCATGATGTACTCCAAGAAAAGGATTTTACAGGTAAGCTGTTATAAAAATCCTATTTTCTTTCTCGTACATCACGGGACACAGAGCGACATAGTCATTACTAATGGGATGTCCTAAAGCAATGCCCAACGAGGGGGGGGATACACCATACATAAGCTGAGCGCTATCAGACATGAGGATCTTTTGCGGCCTGCAACACACTGCGCCCAAAGGCGACATCCTCCTGACTTCTAACGTCCACCTGGTAGAACCTAGTAAACGTGTGTACTGAAGACCATGTTGCGGCCTTACAGATTTGAGCCAGGGAGGCCTGGTGATGCGCTGCCCATGAAGTTCCAACTGCTCTCGTGGAGTGCGCCCTAACTTTGAACGGAGGCGGTCTCCTTCTCAAGCCATAGGCTTGCATTATGACCTGTCGAATCCACTTGGCTAAAGTAGATTTTGATGCTGCCTGACCCTTTCTGGGGCCTTCCGGCAGAATAAACAAAGTATCCGTTCTGCGAATCTGAGCAGTGGCTTTTAGATAAGCTTTAACTGCTCTTACTACATCCAAAGAATGCAATAACTTTTCCTCTACCGAAGTAGGTTTGGGGAAAAGAGAAGGAAGAACCACATCTTGGTTCAAATGAAACCTCGATACCACCTTAGGAAGAAAGGCTGGATGAGGACGTAACACTACTCTGTCCTTATGGATAACCAGATATGGCTCCCAACAGGACATAGCTGCTAATTCCGACACTCTTTTAGCCGAACAAATGGCTGCTAGAAAAATCAATTTCCTGGTGAGAAGAACCAAAGAAATATGCTGTAATGGTTCAAATGGTTGTTTCTGTAGAACCGACAGAACCAAGTTTAGATCCCATGGACATATGGGAATATTAACCGGAGGACTAATACGCATCACTCCTTGTATAAAGGCTTTGACTAGTGAATGCGAAGCCAAGGGCCTTTGAAAAAATATTGACAAGGCCGAAATCTGACCCTTGATAGTACTCAAGGCAAGCTTCCTATCTACAGCCCATTGTAGGAAGTCCAGAATCCTACCTATTACGTATTTACGTGGATGCCATTTCTTGGCCTCACACCAGGCGATGTACGCCTTCCAGATTCTATAGTAGATCTGCCTGGATACTGGCTTCCTGGCATTGATCATGGTAGATACCACAGAATTAGAGAGCCCTCTCTTTTTTAGAATGTGGGCTTCAATAGCCAGGCCCTCAAACCTAGGGCTGGTAAGGAAGGGTGGTATATCGGTCCTTGCGAAAGCAGGTCCGGACGATGTGGGAGGGTCCAAGGACTCCCCACAGACATCTTTACAATCTCCGCGTACCATGCTCTTCGGGGCCACGCTGGAGCCACCTGAATCACTGGTTTCTTTTCTACCCTGATTCTGCGGAGTAATCGAGGTAACAATTGTGGCGGTGGGAATGCATATATCAGCTTGAACTGATCCCAAGGGAACACTAGGGCATCCGAGCCGCAAGCTAGGGGATCCCTTGTCCAAGAGACAAACCTGTCCACTTTTGCGTTGAATCTGGATGCTAGCAGATCTACATCCGGTGTTCCCCACCGCTGACATATTGTCCGGAAAACCTCGGGATGAAGGGACCATTCCCCTGGGCATAATTGTTGGCGACTTAGAAAGTCCGCCTTCCAATTCTCCACTCCTGGAATGAATACCGCAGATATGGCTGGGACATATCTTTCTGCCCATTTCAGGATGTAATTTACTTCCCTCTGGGCTGCACGACTCCTGGTGCCCCCCTGATGATTGATATATGCCACTGTTGTGGCATTGTCTGATTGAATTCTGACAGGGGACCCTTGGAGTTTGGATGTCCATGCTACTAGGGCATACCGGGCTGCTCTTATCTCTAAGAGATTGATGGGCAGGGCATTTTCCGCATCCGACCATCTGCCCTGTAGAGACCATTGCTCCAGTACTGCTCCCCAGCCTATAAGGCTGGCATCTGTAGTGACCACCTTCCAAGAAATCGGACTGAAGGATTTCCCTCTTTCCAGATTCTGGGGAACCAACCACCAGCGGAGGCTCTTGCGAACGGAAGGGGACAAGGACATTGGTAAGTCTAGGGCCTTAACTTTTTTGTTCCAGGCTGACAGTATGGCCCTTTGCAAATTCCTTGAATGGAATTGACCGTAGGGTACTGCTTCGAATGATGCCACCATTTTTCCCAGCAGCCTCATGCACAGGCGTATGGATGGCTGTCTTTTTGTACCCACTAAGTGGATCAAATCTCTCAAAGACGACCCCTTTTCTTGAGGCAAGAAAATTTTTCTCCGGTCTGAATCCAGCCTTAGCCCCAAGTATTCCAGACTTTTGACTGGTTTTAGGGCTGACTTGTCTCGGTTGATAATCCAACCGTGATATTCCAGATACTTGATTGTCTCGTGAACAACCACTTCTAGTTTTTCCACTGAGTGGTCTATCAGCAACAAGTCGTCTAGATATGCCATTATCGTTACACCACGTGTTCTTAGATTGGCCAATAATGGGGCCAGAATTTTTGTGAACACTCGTGGTGCTGTGGCCAGACCGAAGGGTAAGGCTCTGAACTGAAAATGGCGCCCTTCTACCGCAAAGCGTAGAAATTTTTAGTGTGCTGGAAAGATGGGAATGTGCAAATAAGCATCTTTGATGTCGATCAAGGCTAACCATTCCTCCCCTTGTAGGGCAGTGGCCACCGATCGGATCAACTCCATCCGGAAAGTCCTGATATGTAGGAATTTGTTTAGCCCTTTTAGATTTAATATGGGCCTCACGTCCCCGTTTGGCTTCGGGACTGTAAAGAGGTTTGAGTAAAACCCGAACCCCCATTCTTCCAGGGGAACCTCTATAATTACTGCTTGGAGCAATAATTGTTCTAGTGCCAACAGGAGGGATCCTCTCTTCTGGGGATCCCTTGGCATGTTTGACCTTATAAAGTGGGAAGGAGGGGAGTCTTTTAACTCCAATTTGTATCCCAGACTTACTGCGGAGAGCACCTATCTGTCTCTGATCATGTCCCGCCAGGTCTCTGTGAACAACTGAAGTCTTCCCCCCACCCGATTGAGTGGGGGCAACCCTTCATGCATTTGACTTTGGGGGAGGTTTTGTACCTCTCCTGCTCCAGGGCTTCTTGTTACCCTGCAATTGTCCCTGATTTTTACCTCCGGGATTTGACCGAGGAGGCCGTCGGAACTGTTTCACAGCCGATGTCCTAGGGACTGGAGAAGCAGGCCTCTTAAAAGAGGGACCTCTAACTCTGTTTTTAACCGGCAAAAGTGTACTTTTACCGCTGGAAATTCTCTGGATATATTTGTCCAGGTCTTCCCCGAATAAGCGTTCACCATGAAATGGGAAGCTTACCAGCAATTTTTTACAGGGAGCTTCAGCAGACCAGTTTTTGAGCCATAAAAGCCTGCGCATATGTACTACAGACAGCGTAAGGCGGGAGGCCTGATGGATTGAATCCTTTATAGCGTCCACCGCAAAGCATAAGGCTCTAGGTAGATCAGCTAGGGCAAGAGCCTGCTGATCTGGCAAGTCCCTTAAGACCTGTTTCAGCTGATCCTTCACTGCTTGGCAGACCCCAATAGCTGCCACTGCTGGTTGTGTCACCAAGCCTGCTGTAGCAAAAGCAGATTTGAATAAGGACTCTAATTTTTTATCTATTGGGTCCTTGAACATTTGGACATTATCCACTGGACATGTCAGTGATTTATTCACACAAGAGATGGCTGCGTCCACTGTAGGGACCCTCCATTTTTTGATGAACTTATCCTCCATGGGATAGACCACTTGAAATCTCTTGGGAGGAGTAAATATTTTATCAGGATGCTCCCAATCCTGGTAAATGAGCCCTTCCAGTAAAGGATGGATCGGAAAGGAACAAACAGTCTGGGGAGCTTTTAGCGACCCCAACGAGGAGACAGAAGTGGATGATGGCTCCGCAAGGGGCATTTTAAATGCTGATCGGACCATGTTAGTCAGGGACTGAACCCATAATCTTTCAGCAGGTGATGCTGAGAATGGCTCTTCCACTGTTGATTCCTCTACAACAGAATCGACCTCATCCTGATCCCCTTCAGGTAGGTCGATCCCTGTATGGGACTGTTGCTCCGCTAACAGGCACTCTGAGGGAGGAGACGGAGATCGAGCGCTTTTTTCCTGTGACAGGGAAGCAGCGATCAATGCTGACAATCTCTCTTCCAGCCCTCCCAGAACTGAGGAAAAAACCTCCTCTGTTACATACACAGGAGCAGGTGAACTGAGGACAGCCACAGTACCAGGTACTCCTGAGGGTGCTCTACGGTCACTAACCTCTGATTCTTCAGGGGAGATAGGTGCAGCCAACGCATGCCCAAGATCCTCAGAGCCCGATGGAGACCCCCTATGCTTCCTGGGATTTTTAGTCCCGGAGTTTTTAGACGGCATATTCCTAAGCCCAAAGCTGAGGTATTCCAGCCGAAATACACCACTTACTGACAATAGTCTAGCACAAATGCTGCTATAAAAACAGTTGGTGTCTACTAATGTGCCTTTCTATGGGGATGCCTGCATCAACCGCTTGCTGTATGCCTTTTTTAAATGTTGCCAGCTCTGTCTCTGCACTCCATAGCCAGCTCACAACACATAATTGTGGTTTTTAACATGCTGGGACGCCCGCACATGCGCAGAAGCGCTGCGGCGCGCACAGAGCGTCATCCCCCAAGCTCCGCCCCCTTTCCCAGCTCACCTCTATATATAGAGGTGCGTGCACGCGCGCAGCCACGTGCGCCCTCGGCGCTAATTTTGAAGAGGGAAACTAGGGACAAGAGCCAGGGCCCCTTTTGCCGCAGGCCGGGGGATGGACGAGCATTGCAACATGGCAGAGGAAGCAGTTTCCCACAAGAGAACTCACCATCTGCCGGGTTCCCAAGGATTCCACTCCCCTGGACCTGTATAGCACCCTGCACAGAAAACATCTTGGTCGTGGGTATGACCAGAGCTCTGGATCCCAGGGTCCAGCTCTCCTAAGAGAAGCATTACAGGCAAAACCTTGCTCTTCTCTGCAAGGCCCGGGTACCGACCGTTTAGCTATGAAGCTTTTTTGGTCGGATCCGGAATAGCTTACTGAGGCCCAAAAGAACCTGTACGCAAGCTCAGTGAAAAACACATGTTTCTTCTTGGCCAACACCTTAGACACTGGCAAAAAACTGAGGTGCTCCCGGATGGGAGGGGCTTATATAGGGGAGGGTACTTCCGGTTTTGGAAGTTGCCAGTGCCAGCACCTGAAGGGATCTATATAACCCATTAGTAATGAGTATGTCGCTCTGTGTCCCGTGATGTACGAGAAAGAAAAGTTTTTAGTCAGCCACCAATTGTGCAAGTTCTCCCACTTAAAAAGATGAGAGAGGCCTGTAATTGTCATCATAGGTATACCCCAACTATGAGAGACAAAATGTGGAAACAAATCCAGACAATCACATTTTCTGATTTGGAAAGAATTTATTTGCAAATTATGGTGGAAATAAGTATTTGGTCACCTACAAACAAGCAAGATTTCTGGCTCTCACCGACCTGTATCTTCTTCTTTAAGAGGCTCCTCTGTCCTCCACTCATTACCTGTATTAATGGCACCTGTTTGAACTTGTTATCAGTATAAAAGACACCTGTCCACAACCTCAAACAGTCGCACTCCAAACTCCACTATGGTGAAGACCAAATGGCTGTCGAAGGACACCAGAAACAAAATTGTAGACCTGCGCCAGGCTGGGAAGACTGAATCTGCAATAGGCAAGCAGCTTGGTGTGAAGAAATCAACTGTGGGAGCGATAATTAGAAAATGGAAGACATACGAGACCACTGATAATCTCCCTCGATCTAGGGCTCCACTCAAGATCTCACCCCGTGGGGTCAAAATGATCACAAGAACGGTGAGCAAAAATCTCAGAACCACATGGGGGACCTAGTGAATGACCTGCAGAGAGCTTAGACCAACGTAACAAAGGCTACCATCAGTAACACACTACGCCGCCAGGGACTCAGATCCTGCATTGCCAGACGTATCCCTCTGCTTAAGCCAGTACATGACCGGGCCCAGCTGAGGTTTGCTAAAGAGCATTTGGATGATCCAGAAGAGGATTGGGAGAATGTCATATGGTCAGATGAAACCAAAGTAGAACTGTTTGGTAGAAACACAACTCGTTGTGTTTGGAGGAGAGAGAATGCTGAGTTGCTGTCAGGGGATACGCACCTGATCAGCGAGTCCGTTGGAGCAGAGAGAGGTCACCCGTACGGATCCGACTCACGGGCCCCTGGTAGTGCAGACAGGAGGCACGGGAGTGCGGAAGGGTAAGAGAGCCTGAGAGTGGTTCAAGAGAGCGGCTCCGGGTCCTGGGTTCAGAAGGGTAACGAGCCAGGCGGGCTGCAGGCAGGTAGGTAGGCAGGCCGGTATACCGAGCAGCGTAGCGGGGCAGAAGCAGAAGGGGCGGTCAGACAGGCAGGGTTCGGCAACGTTCGGGCAATGTGGCACAGCGGGGTAGGCAGGTTCAGGGTCAAAGACAGGCCGAG
Organism: Rana muscosa; assembly: GCA_029206835.1. NCBI lineage: Eukaryota > Metazoa > Chordata > Amphibia > Anura > Ranidae > Rana > Rana muscosa. The sequence continues at coordinate 892,257,294 of CM055117.1, read as the reverse complement.
GTCGGGTGCAGGCAGATAGCAAGGAAAGTCCAGTAACAAGCCGGGTGGTCAGAAGGTCGGATTCCAGGCGAACAACAGGAGCAGGATACACAGGGGACTGCAGATCAGACAGCACTGGTCTGAAGTGTTCCAGTAGTTTAAATAAGGAAACCGGCGTGCGCGGGCGCGCGCACGGCGCGCGCGTGCACGCACCCGCAATGCGCGCACATGCACCCGCACGCACCGGCGTGCACAGGCACGCGCACCCGCGATCCAGGAAGTGTACCAGCGCAGATGGAAACATGCAAAACCACAGCGCGCATCGGCGCACGCGAACGCACACCGAAGCGACCACCGACGCGCCCGGCAAGGTACGTACACTGACAGTGCCCCCCCCTTTAGGGCAGCCTCCGGATGCCCAATTGAGCGATTTTCGTGGCGTTAGACCTCCTAAAAGCTTGCATGAGTTCCTCCGCATGTATGCCGTTTTCGGGTTCCCAAGAATTATCCTCTGGGCCGTAACCCCTCCACTTAATCAGATATTGTACCTGGTTGTGTCTCTTCCTACAATCCAGGATTGCCTCTACCTCAAACTCCTCCTCGCCGTCAATCAGAACCGGTTCCGGTGGGCCAATGTTACGGCCATCGAAGGGGTTAGGGACAACCGGCTTTAACAGAGTCACATGAAAGACTGGATGGACCTTCAGGGAGTTGGGTAGGTCGAGCTCATATGCTACATTGTTGATCCTCCGTTTTACCGAGAAAGGTCCCATGAACTTAGGGCCCAATTTCCTGGACGGGCAGGCCATCTTTAGGTTAATCGTGGATAACCACACCTGGTTGCCGGGCTCCAGAATGAGTTCCCCTCTCCTTTTCCTATCAAACATCCTCTTGTTGTACTCCTGGGTCTTGGACATGGTCTCCTGTAGGAGTTTGTTATTGAAGAAGAAGAAATCCATTGTTTCGGATACTGCAGGGACAGTGCATTCGGGTATGGTACTTGGCAAGAAGGAGGGATGGAATCCATAGTTGGCAAAGAATGGGGTTTGCTTAGTGGCAGAGTGCAGGGAATTGTTGTAAGCGAATTCAGCAATGGGGAGTAGGGAGGCCCAATCATCCTGGGAGAAGGAGGAAAAACAACGGAGGTACTGCTCCAAAGTTTGGTTGGTCCTCTCAGTTTGGCCATTCGTCTGGGGATGATATGCCGAAGAAAAAGCCAACTTGATTTCCAGGGAATCACAAAGAGCCTTCCAAAATCTAGAGGTGAACTGGGCGCCTCGGTCTGAGACAATACTTGCCGGAACTCCATGAAGCCTCACTATTTCTCTGATAAAAACCCTTGCCGTTTCCAAGGCGGAAGGTGTACCTTTCATGGGCAAAAAATGAGCCATCTTGGACAGCCTGTCAACGACAACGAAGATTGTGGAGAACCCTTCGGACAGAGGGAGCTCCACTATAAAGTCCATCGACACCATCTTCCAGGGTCTTTCAGGGACAGGTAGAGGTTTTAGTAGACCCCAGGCTCTCATCCGGCTGTTCTTGTTCCGGGAGCAGATGTTGCATGAGTCCACGTATCTCTTGCAGTCACTACCCAGCTGCGGCCACCAGAACGTGCGCTTGATGAGCTCGGCCGTTTTCAAGGTACCAAAATGTCCGGCCAACTTGTGGTCATGGCAAAGCTCCAAAACAGCTATCCGAAGACCCTCAGGGACCAGAATCTTGCCCTCGTGCCTGATCAGACCATCTTGTGCCCTGACACAGTCCTCCGGAAGCAAGGTCAAGCCAGCAGACGCCCGCTTAATACGGGGCATAAGGTCTTCTTGGAGTAGCAGGAAGTTCCCGGCAGGGAGGATGGTGTCAACAGGTAAGTTCTCCTCAGGAGTGCTGAACATTCGGGACAGTGCGTCCGGTTTAATGTTTTTTGAGCCCGGCCTGTAGGTGATGTGGAACAAAAACCTTGAGAAAAAAAGTGCCCACCTTGCCTGCCTTGGCTTCAACCTCTTGGCTGTTCTCAGGTACTCGAGGTTCTTGTGGTCCGTGTAGACCAAAATGGGGTGTGCCGCCCCCTCGAGCAGGTAACGCCATTCTTCTAACGCGGCCTTGATAGCCAGGAGTTCCCGGTCACCCACGTCATAGTTACGTTCCGCCGTGGAAAGCTTGCGCGAGAAGAAGGCCACTGGAAAAAGTAAGGCTTTAGCCCCCTGACGCTGGGATAGCACAGCCCCCACTGCATTTTCGGACGCGTCCACTTCCAGGACGAAAGGTACTGCGGGATCAGGGTGCTTCAAGATGGAGGCAGAGACGAATAACTCCTTCAGTTTATCAAAGGCAGCTTGGGCTCTAGGGGACCAGTAGAAGCGGTCTCCTTGTTTGGTCAGTTCGGTAAGGGGGGCGACAATTGCAGAGAAACTTCTGATGAACTTCCGGTAGAAATTGGAGAATCCGATGAAGCGCTGGACCCCTTTTTTATCTGTGGGGGCAGGCCAGTCCAGGATAGCCGACACCTTCTGAGGGTCCATTTTAATGCCCTCAATTGAGATGATCAGACCGAGAAACTGGATGCTTTGCCGCTCGAACTCACACTTCTCTGGCTTGGCGTAAAGCCCATGTCGTCTAAGCCGAACAAGGACATTCCGGACATGCCTGCGATGGTCGTCTACAGAGGATGAGAATATTAAGATATCGTCCAGGTATACTATGACGAACAAGTCCAGGTAATCACGGAAGATGTCATTGACAAAATGTTGAAAGGTAGCCGGCGCGTTACACAGTCCGAACGGCATAACTAGGTACTCGTAGTGCCCGAACCGTGTGCGGAAGGCCGTCTTCCACTCATCCCCTTCTCGAATGCGGATCAGGTTGTACGCTCCTCGGAGGTCAAGCTTGGTGAATATGACCGCCGTTCCCAGCCTTTGGAACAGTTCCGGCACGAGAGGTAAGGGGTAACGGTTTTTAATGGTAATCCTGTTCAACTGCCGATAATCAATACAGGGGCGTAGGGAATGGTCCTTTTTTTCAACGAAAAAGATACCCGCACCTGCAGGTGAGGTGGACGGGCGGATGAACCCTTTCTTTAGGTTGTCGTCAATGTAGACTTTCAAGGTACCCAATTCCTGCTCAGTCAGCGGGAAGATCCTCCCAAAAGGTACTTCGGTCCCAGGCAAAAGTTCTATAGGGCAATCATATGGTCTGTGAGGAGGAAGGGTTTCCGCTCCCTTCTTACTGAACACGTCCAGAAAATCATGATAGGGCTCAGGGATGGTTTTCTGAAGGTCAGGGTCTGTGCCCAGACAGAGCAGGTGAGGGTGGTCGGAAGAGACTTGTTGCAGGCAGTGTTGCAGGCAATAATCAGAGAGGAATTTAACTCTCCCTGTAGCCCAGTCAATGTCGGGGTTATGGGCTTGCAGCCAGGGCATCCCCAGAATGACGGGGAATAGCGGAGAGGAGATGGCATCCAGACTTAGGAACTCCTGATGGTGGGTTGCCACCGAGGCCATCAAAGGGACGGTTTCCTGAGTGACGGGGCCGGATTTGATAATAGAGCCATCAGCGAGATGTACTGCAAGTCCCCGGGGTTTCGGCTGCAGGGGAATGTGATGACTGGCAGCAAATGTCAAATCAATAAAGCAGCTGCATGCCCCCGAATCAATTATGGCGGGTACTTGGATTGCGGAAGTCCTTCCGGGGAGCTGTAAAGAAATGGAAAGAGCCAAGTGAGAAGTTGGATTAGGCAACAAAGAGGCACAAGTAGAAGAGACAGGCAGGCACTTACGCATCTTAGCCGGACAGGATCTCACGTAGTGTCCCGGTTCGCCACAATACATGCACAGATTGTTACTACGCCTATGCTGGCGTTCTTCGGGAGAGAGCGATGGGCGCAGTAAGCCCAGTTGCATGGGTTCTGGGTCATCTAACGCCGGAAACGGGGGCGCCGGAGGTGCAAGACGGGCCGGGTTTGAGACCTTGGGGAGCAACCAGGTGGGTTGGGGCTGACTGGAGGTCCTCTCGGAGCGACGCTCTCTCAGGCGTCGGTCTATCTGAATTGCCAGATCTATTAACTTGTCCAGGGTTTGAGGAACTCCGACACGTGCTAGCTCGTCCTTGAGCTGATCCGACAGGCCCATCCGGAATTGGTAGCGCAAAGCAGCGTCATTCCACTCTGTGTCAGAGCTCCAACGTTTGAATTCTGCCGCGTAATCCTCGGCCGCTCTGCGACCTTGTAGGAGGGAGTGGAGAACAGACTCTGCAGTAGCCGCTTGTTGCGGATCCTCATAGAGTTGAGACATCGCGGCAAAGAACGTGGCAAGGGTCTCCAAGGAGGCATCTTTCTGCTCTAGAAGGCGGTGAGCCCAGGCCTGCGGCTCGTCGGTCAGTAGGGAGATGACGAAGCCCACTTTGGTTGCTTCCAGGGAAAAGGTGCGGGGTTGTAGGGCGAAGAAAAGCTCGCAAGCGTTGCGGAACGCTCGGTATTTGCTGCGATTGCCCGCAAACTTCTCGGGTGTAGGGACCCTGGGTTCCGGAGGAAGCATGACGACGGAGGGTGTAGCCGGGTATCCCGTGGATGTGGTGCCTTGCGGGCTGGCAGGCGAGGACAGGACTTGAACTCTTTCCTCCAACCTGGTATAGCCGGCTTGGAGGTCTTTCACGGCTTGCGTCAGCCCGTTCAGGTGTCGGCATAATTCCTCCATGGGATCCCTCCCCTGCTCGGACTCGGACATGGCTGTCTGATACTGTCAGGGGATACGCACCTGATCAGCGAGTCCGTTGGAGCAGAGAGAGGTCACCCGTACGGATCCGACTCACGGGCCCCTGGTAGTGCAGACAGGAGGCACGGGAGTGCGGAAGGGTAAGAGAGCCTGAGAGTGGTTCAAGAGAGCGGCTCCGGGTCCTGGGTTCAGAAGGGTAACGAGCCAGGCGGGCTGCAGGCAGGTAGGTAGGCAGGCCGGTATACCGAGCAGCGTAGCGGGGCAGAAGCAGAAGGGGCGGTCAGACAGGCAGGGTTCGGCAACGTTCGGGCAATGTGGCACAGCGGGGTAGGCAGGTTCAGGGTCAAAGACAGGCCGAGGTCGGGTGCAGGCAGATAGCAAGGAAAGTCCAGTAACAAGCCGGGTGGTCAGAAGGTCGGATTCCAGGCGAACAACAGGAGCAGGATACACAGGGGACTGCAGATCAGACAGCACTGGTCTGAAGTGTTCCAGTAGTTTAAATAAGGAAACCGGCGTGCGCGGGCGCGCGCACGGCGCGCGCGTGCACGCACCCGCAATGCGCGCACATGCACCCGCACGCACCGGCGTGCACAGGCACGCGCACCCGCGATCCAGGAAGTGTACCAGCGCAGATGGAAACATGCAAAACCACAGCGCGCATCGGCGCACGCGAACGCACACCGAAGCGACCACCGACGCGCCCGGCAAGGTACGTACACTGACAGTTGCAACCAAAGAACACCATACCTACTGTGAAGCATGAGGGTGGCAACATCATGCTTTGGGGCTGTTTCTCTGCAAAGGGAACAGGACGACTGATCCGTGTACATGAAAGAATGAATGGGGCCATGTATCGTGAGATTTTGAGTGCAAACCTCCTCCCATCAGCAAGGGCATTAAAGATTAAAAGTGGCTGGGTCTTTCAGCATGACAATGATCCCAAACACACCGCCCGGGCAACGAAGGAGTGGCTTCGTAAGAAGCATTTCAAAGTCCTGGAGTGGCCTAGCCAGTCTCCAGATCTCAACCCCATAGAAAATCTTTGGAGGGAGTTGAAAGTATGTGTTGCCCAGCGACAGCCCCAAAACATCACTGCTCTAGAGGAGATCTGCATGGAGGAATGGGCCAACATACCAGCAGCAGTGTGTGACAACCTTGTGAAGACTTACAGAAAACGTTTGACCTCTGTCATTGCCAACAAAGGATATATAACAAAGTATTGAGATGAACTTGTGATATTGACCAAATACTTATTTTCCACCATAATTTGCAAAAAAAAAAATTCTTTCCAAATCAGACAATGTGATTGTCTGGATTTGTTTCCACATTTTGTCTCTCATAGTTGAGGTATACCTATGATGACAATTACAAGCCTCTCTCATCTTTTTAAGTGGGAGAACTTGCACAATTGGTGGCTGACTAAATACTTTTTTGCCCCACTTTTTTGTACTGTATGAGTCCTGCCTTTAGCAGGCTAGGGAAGAGGTCATAACTTTAAGAGGTCTCTGTGCAGATTTAGGTATCATCTAAGCAGCCAAAAATAACTTGATTTCAGAATGTGGATGAGCGTGATGTCACCAGTTACTTGTGGCTTCAGGGATGATTAGACTGCATTACTTCTTAAGTACAATTGTACTATACTTTCTGCTATTTGCCAATCACTATGAGTCTCACCAGTCCCAGTATATCTATATGATCTTCAAGCAATGCTCTTTGAACTTAGTTATGGCACAAAAAGAAAACTGAAAAACATAAAATAAATTACCAATGACCACATATGATGACTGCCAAATATTAGAACTGTAGAGAGGACACTATGTCACATATACAAGGAAACGAGTCACATGACTGTTGCTAAACCCAGGTGTTACTGTTACTATTGTCATAGTTGGTAATAGCTACAATGACATACATTTATATAAAACTATTATCCCATGTTGAAAGAGAGAAAAAAACTGTTGGAACTTTGTCCCATCCCCCAAAATGCTATAGGGAAGCTTTATTATTCTATATCAACATTTTTAACTGTTATAAATGTTCCCATATAAAGTTCCTCCCTACTCCCCTCTTTTTTTTTTTATTTCACCATAGTGACACCAAACTCAAGAATCACCCAGCAAAAAAAAAGAAGGTGATATAGGACAGAAAGAAAAATAGTTTTCCTTAAAAGAAAAAGGAAAAAGAGGAAAAATAGAAAAAAAAACTGATCCAAAAAAAGGTAAAAACCCAAAATTCAGATTGAATGCTTGTCAGGTCACCTGTGGCCAGGTGACAGATGCACACCGTAGGGGGACAGGAGTGCACCGCAAGGTAGTGAACCCTATGGCTGACTGCTGCGGATAGGAAACTGGGTGGTTGTGGAAAGCGTGACCAGAGGAGCACAACCGGGATCCTATGGGAAGCTAGAGCCAAGATTCCTCAGGGCGCGGAGTCTAAGACCCAGCAGGTCTTCTCCAGAGCCTCTAGTGGTGAGGATGTTATGCTGCAGGCTGGGTCCAGGTCGCGGCCCCTAGAGTCTCCTAGCTCACGCCCTGTAGGATAAGGGGACAAGAGGGGAAGCAGCAGCACGAGATATAAGAGTAACGAATAACAAGCTGAAAGTCAAGGGCCACAAGCAGACAGGGATAGTCGGGGACAAGCCAATAACGTAACAGAGAGACAGACGTAGCACACGGCAGGCAGGAACCCAAACACACAATGCCTAACAAACACGTTGATCAGCAAAGCAGGCTTGCAGTGCACAGGTTAATATAGTGTTCTGTGATAGGGCCTGGGGTGGAGTCAGGCTGGGAGGAGATTATAAAGGAAGCCAGGTGAAAGGGTTCTGGCCTCTAAGATGAACACATGGGAAGGAAGGTAAGCTGACAGACAAACACTACTGCATATCCATGACAGTACCCTCCCTCTTATGGGCCCTCCCCCGCCTGGGCCCAGGCTTAAAGGGAAATCTCTGATGAAACCTCCTCAACAGATGAGGTGCAGCGACATCAGATGCAGCGATCCAAGACGCCTCCTCAGGACCAAAACCTCTCCAATGCACAAGGTACTGAGGAATGCCTCTGCAGAGCCGAGAATCCAGAACTTGTCTAACCTCGTACTTAAGATTATCCTCAGAGACCGAAAACGAGGCAGGGAGATGACAAGAAGATCTATTGAGGACCAAAGGCTCTCTAGGAATAAGCAAGGGCATGAGAGGATCAACAGGAATCTGAGGAGGGTCCCCTAGACCCTTAAAGGGGAACTGGTCATCTTGCACAGGACCATCAGACTGGGCAGATGTCAGTGGAACCCTGAAGTCAGGTTGGTTAGAAGGTAACATGTTGCCGGAGTCAAGCTGAATAGCTGAAGGACAAGCAGAATGTCCTGAACAAGAAAAAGTAGGAGGCTCACTGGGCATGGGCTGGACTGGCATAACTAGTACAGAGGCAGAGTGAATAGCTGAGTCAGGTGTAGCGACTACCTGAATCGCATCGCAAGACGTAGTGACTGCAGGACTTGTAGACAAGCTAGCCTGGCTGTGCATCCAAGGGTGGTTAGGGACAGAGAAATGTAAATGGTTATGCAACCTGGAATGAATGACCGGCTCAGGTTCACAGGGGGCAATCTTGGGTAGGCAGGACGAGGAACAGGAGGGACCCCAAGCCAGGATCTGTCCAGTAGTCCAGTCCACATGAGGAGAATGGAGCTGTAACCATGGGAGACCCAAAATTATAGGCGTTGAGGCCTTGGGTAAGATAAGGAAGGATATCCACTCCTGGTGGAGTGTCCCTACTGACATCTTAACAGGGAGGGTCTGGAAGCGGATAGGTCCCCCTGGGAGAACAGTACCATCAATCGCCAAGACCACCAATGGCGTGGTGAGGGGCAAAAGAGTAAGTCTCATGGATGATGCGATTTCCCAGTCCATGAAATTACCAGCGGCTCCGGAATCCAGATATGCTGAGACCGAATGAGAAGAAGCACCAACATGAAGGAACACAGAAAGCAGAAGACGAGAAGGGGAAGGTGATATTTCTGGGTCCAATACTCCACTTTCCAGATGAAGTGGACCCGAACGTTTTTCTGGACAAAGAGAGCAAGTGTCACGAAAATTACCTTTGCCCCCACAGTAAAGACACAGACCAAGAATTCTGCGCCTAGCACGTTCCTCGGGGGATAGCCTGGTCCGACCCAGCTGCATGGGTTCCTCAGCTGGTAGAAGATGCTCTACGGGTCGAAGAGAGGGGAGCTCAGGCTGACTAAGAACCAAGGAGTGCTGGCGTTGCTTTTCTAAGGTCCTCTCCTGAAAGCGAATATCGATCTGGTTACACAAGGAGATAACGCCGGCCAGATCAGTGGGGATGGTTCTTCCTGCTAATTCATCCTTCACTCTATAAGACAGGCCATGCAAAAAGGTTGCGACTAAGGCCTCATTGTTCCAGCTCAACTCAGCTGACAGTATGCGGAAATGAAGGGCATACTGTCCCACAGAAGCAGACTCTTGGCGGAGACGTAAAAGGGCGCTGGCCGCCGAAGAGACACGAGCCGGTTCTTCGAAGATATTCCGAAAAAGTTTCAAGAAGCCAGACAGGCTAGAAACCACTGGATCATTCAGTTCCCACAGAGGGGCTGCCCAGGCTAAAGCTTCACCAGAGAGGAGGGAAATGATATAGGCTACCTTAGCCCGATCAGACAGGAAGTTTTGGGGCTGGAGCTCAACATGAATCGTGCATTGGCTAAGGAACCCCCTGCAAGCCTTGGAGTCCTCAGAGAAACGGGACGGAGCTGGCAGTTGTAGTGAGTGTGTGGCTGCGACTGGTGCAATAGGTGCAGCCGCTGGTTGTATTTGAGGTTGCGGATTCAGGGTTCCCAAGGAGGCCTGAAGCTGCTCGAAGCGAGAAGCCAGATCCTGGAGGAATCGCATCACCTGAGTCTGATTCGATTCCTGGGTTTCAAGTCTGCAAACAATGCCCTGCAATGGATCATCCGCGGGGAGCAGGATGTCAGCCGGGTTCATGGCTGATCAAACTGTCAGGTCACCTGTGGCCAGGTGACAGATGCACACCGTAGGGGGACAGGAGTGCACCGCAAGGTAGTGAACCCTATGGCTGACTGCTGCGGATAGGAAACTGGGTGGTTGTGGAAAGCGGGACCAGAGGAGCACAACCGGGATCCTATGGGAAGCTAGAGCCAAGATTCCTCAGGGCGCGGAGTCTAAGACCCAGCAGGTCTTCTCCAGAGCCTCTAGTGGTGAGGATGTTATGCTGCAGGCTGGGTCCAGGTCGCGGCCCCTAGAGTCTCCTAGCTCACGCCCCGTAGGATAAGGGGACAAGAGGGGAAGCAGCAGCACGAGATATAAGAGTAACGAATAACAAGCTGAAAGTCAAGGGCCACAAGCAGACAGGGATAGTCGGGGACAAGCCAATAACATAACAGAGAGACAGACGTAGCACACGGCAGGCAGGAACCCAAACACACAATGCCTAACAAACACGTTGATCAGCAAAGCAGGCTTGCAGTGCACAGGTTAATATAGTGTTCTGTGATAGGGCCTGGGGTGGAGTCAGGCTGGGAGGAGATTATAAAGGAAGCCAGGTGAAAGGGTTCTGGCCTCTAAGATGAACACATGGGAAGGAAGGTAAGCTGACAGACAAACACTACTGCATATCCATGACAATGCTGCCCCAACCTCTAAATTGTTAAAAAGCGTTGAATCTGTATTTTGTTAAACAAAAATAAAAAATGATTGAAACTGCCTTTAAACATTGCAGCTATACAAAAGGCAACGCCCTCTCTCGGTAGTGATTAACATATTAATTGATTCTCAGTGAAAATCAATTTGCAAGTCCACCAGGCCACAGGAAGTTGTATAGAGCGGCCAGACACTGTCTAATGAAACAGACCACAAACAACAACAAAAAATTTAGAATTTAGTTAGGCCTGACTAGATAATTCCGTTCCAGGATTTTCCTTAAAACTAGACATGAAAAAAAAAAATATATGTTTTAAGGTCCTCTGTGTTTTTAAAGAAATTTGACCAGTCTTGGTCCGTTCATCCGTCCTTGTGTGTGTATTTCTTCCTAAAATACAAAACTCAAAACCATTAATAACACCTCACTGTACCTCTTCTGAGAGGTTCCTAATGGGCTACCTGGCAGTATATGCTTGGAACAGACTTCCAGCAGAGGTAATGAGTCCATCAACAGTAAGTACAGTGAAACATGTACCGATTCCCACACATATCTGTACCAAAAACCAAGAAAAAACCTAAGACCTATGCCATAAGGTAATGTATTATGTCGTTTCCACGTGTCAGAGTGAATGAAGCTTCACTCTAACCACAGGAAAGGGAGAGAAAAAAAACAACGTATCTGTGCACAGGTTATTTATTCGCGAATACATTTCAATAAAAAAAAAAAAAAAAAAAGGTATAAATTTAAACTGGTACCATTATTGAGCTCATTACAAACGAGAGAGAGAGAGAGAGAGAGAGAAAATAATTAATCAAATAAACATAAACAGTACAAAGCATGTGCATTAATGTGATCACACTTATTGATGGCCATAAAACAAGAAAATCCTGGTGACTCTATCTGGGCAGGAGATTTGATTGAATTTTCCCAGGACTATAGCTGAGGCTCTCTTCATTGTATATCCTAGCATGTGACTCATTGATGAGAGTGGGTTTAACACAATGGAATTGTCTCTCCAAGCTTGGGGCTCCGCAATGTCTAGCTGTTAAGAAAAGGGCTTTCATAGGTGCTAAATGAAATATATTCATATTTACAGTATTTTACAGCTATTTAATGGAGATTTCACATAACCCATAAGGCAACACTACTGAGTAGGAACAATGATATATCTCCTCCCCCAGTCAGTCCTATCCCCTCACAGTTAGAACACACCTAGGGAACATGCATTTAACCCCTTGATTGCCTCCTAGTGTTAAACCCTTAACACTAGGAGGCGACATATGACATCCCTGGGCCTGTTTGGATCAAGAGCCGAGGGCTCTATTCACCTGTCAAATTCCAGGTCCTGAGGAGTGATTGAAATTGCCAGCCATCTACAAATCTCTAGGACCGTGGGTTTCAGGCATTCCTGGCCCGTGGCTTCGGGTAAACCCCAAAGCCGCAGGTTATTGCGGCGGCTCCGGTCCTCAAGCTCCTCCATATGTAGCTGTAATGAGGTGACCTGGGAAGCCTGTGCTGACTGTGCCTGCTCCAGCTGCGACACCCGGCTCTTAAAGGATGACATAGATGTCTCACCCGGAGAGACTCTATCAGTGAGCAGCTGCACATCTGCCCTGACCAATTGTAGTTGTCTGCGATGCGCTTCCTCCAGGCGGAGAACCAGCCTCTTTATGTCTGACCGCGTTGGCAGTGCCGGCGGGAGAGCCCTTAGATCCGGGTCTCCCAGTACCGATAGCAAAGGTGCCGACTTTCCCGAGGGGGCTGGCAGTTAGGAAGTTAGGTCATCTGGGAAGCCTGTTAGTGAGTTTGAGCCTGCCGGTGATGCAGACGGGGCCGCCATGTGTCTGTCTGGGTGAGAGGCGCCACTGTCTCCACGGTGCGGGCCCGAGACGTAGATGCCCGAGTGCTGGTAAAGAAGTGCGGTATTTCCGAACGGGGAGAGGATTGTAGGTGCTTTTCGTCTTCTTCTTTTTGGAGCTCATTACATGGTATAAAGTTGCATCAATAGTTGAATTGCCGGATGGATGGATGGAGCTCTGATGAACCAGGCCACACCCCCACACATCTTTACTCTGCCATGTCCAGGCCAAACCCCACTCAATGAGGATATTATCCTCCCTTTCCAATGCACCCAAAGGTGATTTTACTCCACTGCCTGGATGTGGTCAGGACAGTTAAGGTACCTCTTTGTCCTCCTAGAAGCCCCAAGAAGGGACTTCTTGTTTAATTGTTCCACTTTTTCTAGGTGGCTTAGGTAGTTAATTTCCAGATCCTATACCCTCAAGGAAAGGAACTGCTGTTTGTTACGTTGTTTCCCACCAGTCAGTTTAGTGCTTGGGGACATCCCATGATCTATGACTACAAGTCCTGTACTGTACAAATTGGGGAATATGACTTCCACTGGGGGTTGAACAGTTTTGAGGAGATGATCTAGGCAGAGTGGGTAACTGTACTTTTTCTGTACACTATACAATCTGATTGAACAATCTCCTTTAGATTTACCAAATTTATATAATAGGAGAAAATACCTATCAGGCCAATCACTCTGTATTCAATCAGGCAGGCCCTTGCACTACAAAATTGATGGCGTATCCAAAGAAGATTGTACGATCAGATTGTATAGTGTATGGCCACCTTTACACACCTAAAATTACTAGTTGCGCTTTCAGTGGCATTAATTGTTAACAACACACCAAACACAGATGCAAACGCACATTTTGGCATGTGAAAAAACAAATGGGAAATGCTGCAAAACGCACAGTAAAAACCGCGCAACCCACAAAACGCCAACATGTCCCATAAGCCACATATAGCACAGCCCATTTAAATCAGCAGGCTGTCCTATGTGTGTCACAGGAACGAGCCCCACTATGCTAGATGTGAATGGGGCCTGAAAGTGAAATTGGTGTGATAACACAAGAACAATGAGGCTCCATTCACATCTGTGCGTTTCCATGCATTTCAGAAATGCACTGCACCAAAAATTGCAGTAAAAAACGCACCAAGCTCCGCTCTAAAAAAAGTTCTGGAGCTTCTTTGGGGCGATTGCTGTGTGTAGGACAGCCCATTCAGTTGGATGGGCTGCCCTATGTGTGATGAGTGAAAATGCTCCAAAATGCCTTCCCACCCCCCTCCCCCCCCAAAAAAAAAGCAGCATGTGGGAATGCAAGTTCCCGCTATGCAGAGATGTGAAGGGGGCTTGACAGCTGAGTGTTTCTGTCCACTCCCTTCTATGTACTTGTATAAAAATGGGCAAACACTATGGAATCTGATTGTACATTGTGTATTTAGTGAGAAGGGTGATCACTGATTGATTGCATTTCATTTAAAAAACGCGCAGCTGGGAATTGGAGGGTGGATGATGCAGGGGGTGTGTGCTCATGAGATCAGCTGGTCAACTCCTTCCTGTGGCATGACCTACAGTCTGTAAGGACGTAAGACAGAAGCAATTGTGAGGGGGTTAGCTCGGCAGCGGGTGTGTGTGACCCCCGGGATGGGCTCCCCACACAAAACAGGCCCAGCAAACGGAGGTTGTGGTTTTCAAAATCAAAAAAGGTGCGGTTTATTTTCTATTTACAGTGACAAAACACAGCAAAGCAAAAGAAACATAACCAAAATAAATCCTGGTCAAGTTGACCTCTGACTAAACATACAGGTTTCCTAACTAACAACTGGGATCAGCCTAGTGCTGTCCTAGTCCCTAAGTCCCTGGTTTAGTTAAAGTCCAAACAAATAGCCACACAGGCTTTGCCTCACCGCACAGGGGTTCACTCTCCCTAGACAGTCCACACAGGTCTGGTTCCAGGCATGAGCTAACATCTAATGAAGCTGGGAGTTTTTATAGAGGCCTAAATGAGCTGACAAGCTTCACCTGGCCTCATCAACTCCCTGTCTGTACGACGCCCCACACTCTCCCTAGAGGTATGAGTCATCCATGAGCCCACTAGCCTTATACAACTCTCCACCTAGTTGTATAAGTCGGCGTAAAGCCTGAATCTGGGCGAAATATATCTACCCCCCTGGATGCAACCAGGTGACTTTACCTTCCTGCTGTCACATACCCCCCCCTCTTGTTTTAACCTCGGGGTTGGAACACCAGCAATCAGGCATTCATGTACTCGAGACAAAGCATCCACATTCCCCATTTGAACGCCAGGGCGATGCTTTACTGTGAAGTTGAATTCCTGGAGGGCCAGGAACCACCTATTCACTCTTCTATTTGTTTCCTTGTTTTGAGCCATCCACTTTAACGGAGCGTGATCCGTAACCATGTCAAAGTGCCTACCTAGCAGGTAGTACCGAAGGGAATCTAGAGCCCACTTCACCGCTAAACACTCCTTTTCAACGGTGGCGTAATTTACCTCATGGGACTTCAACTTCCTGCTGAGGTAAATGACTGGGTGCTCTTCCCCGTTCCAGACCTGGGACAATACTGCTCCTAACCCCACATCTGACGCATCACTTTGTACGACAAAGTCTTTAGAGAAGTCGGGTGAGTACAACACTGGCTGGCTACATAAGGCTTGTTTCAAGAATTGGAATGCTGCCTTAGCCTCGGGGGTCCATTTAATCATGACCGACCCTTTCCCCTTCGTCAGGTTGGTTAGGGGCACAGCCTTAGAAGCAAAGTGGGGAATGAATCGCCGATAATACCCAGCGATTCCCAGAAAGGCTCGTACCTGCTTCTTGCTGTTGGGACGTGGCCAACTCTGGATGGCCTCGACTTTGTTGAGTTGGGGTTTTATTACTCCCCTCCCAATGGTGTACCCAAGATATTTGGCCTCCTCCTGCCCAATGGTACACTTCTTGGGGTTAGCCGTAAACCCCGCTTCCCGAACAGAGTCCAGGACTGCTTGCACTTTTGGCAGATGTGAGGCCCAATCTGTGCTATGGACAATTACGTCATCCAGGTAAGCCGCAGCATACTTCCGATGGGGCCTCAGCATCTGGTCCATTTTCCGCTGGAATGTGGCCGGCGCATTCTGTAACCCGAACGGCATTCTTTTATATTGGAACGCCCTGTCTGGGGTTACAAATGCGGTTTTCTCTTTGGCCGACTTGGCCAGGGGGATTTGCCAATACCCTTTTGTGAGGTCAAGAGTCGTCATGTATCGGGCTGTTCCCAGCCGGTCGATCAACTCATCTATACGTGGCATGGGGTAGGTGTCAAATTTTGTAACTTTGTTCAACTGACGAAAATCGTTACAAAATCGCCAGCTCCCATCCGGTTTAGGCACCAACACGATGGGACTAGACCAATCACTTTGGGACTCCTCTATCACCCCTAAGTTCAGCATTTTCTGTACTTCCTCCCGTATTGCCTCCCGTCGAGCCTCTGGGATCCGATAGGGTTTTAACTTCACCCTTTCACCGGGCGGGGTAATGATGTCATGCTCTACCCCAGATGTTTGTCCCGGCAGCTCAGAGAATACCTCCTTGTTGCGAAGCACAAACTCCTTAACCTCCTGTTGTTGGGGTTGTGACAAGGTGGCTGCTATTCCAACCTCAGGAATCACGCAACCAGTTTGAGCTGGTGACCAAGTGTCTGCGACTAGGGACTCTCTATCCCTCCAGGCTTTCAACAGATTAACGTGATAGATCTGTTCGGGCTTTCGCCTTCCTGGTTGTCTGACCTTGTAATTCACTTCGCTCACTTTTTCCATTATCTCGTAGGGGCCTTGCCATTTGGCAAGGAATTTACTTTCAACCGTAGGGACAAGTACCAATATCCTATCCCCCGGGGAAAAGGTACGGGTCTTGGCTCCACGGTTGTACACTCTCTGCTGTGCCAACTGCGCTTGGGCCAAATGTTCCTTCACGATGGGCATTACCTGTGCAATTCAATCTTGCATCAGGGCGACATGCTCAATCACACTCCTGTGGGGAGAACTCTCACTTTCCCAAGTTTCCTTGGCAATATCCAACAGCCCTCTTGGGTGTCTCCCATACAGTAACTCAAAGGGGGAGAATCCCGTAGAGGATTGGGGCACCTCCCTAATAGCAAACATCAAATAAGGAAGTAAACAGTCCCAATCCTTTCCATCTCTATCCACCACTTTCTTCAACATTTGTTTTAGGGTTTTGTTGAATCTTTCAACCAGCCCATCGGTTTGGGGGTGATACACAGACGTACGCAATTGCGTCACTTTGAACAATTTACACAGCTCTTTCATAACCGGGACATAAAGGGTGTACCTTGGTCCGTAAGCAGTTCTTTACAAATACCCACCCGGCTAAAAACAAGAGATAGCTCTTTGGCTATGGTTTTGGCCGAGGTATTTCGGAGAGGGATCGCTTCTGGATAACGGGTGGCATAGTCCATTATAACTAATATGTACTGGTGCCCCCTAGCGGACTTGATTATAGGACCTACCAAATCCATGGCGATCCTCTCAAACGGGACCTCAATGATGGGTAGAGGGACCAGCGGGCTACGGAAATGTGGCATCGGGGCCAACCTCTGACACACAGGGCAGGAGGAACAATAATTTTCTACGTCCTTCATCACCCCCGGCCAATAGAATCTCTGTAATACCCTCTCTTGGGTTTTCTCTGTCCCCAGATGACCTCCAAGAATGTGCCCATGGGCCAACTCCAACACCAACTTCCTGTAAGGTTTGGGCACCACAAGCTGCTCAACGGTTTCTTCTGCCCTTTTTGCCACCCGATACAGTAGGTCCTTCTCTACGCTGAAGTATGGGTAAGTGCAGGTATTATCTGGGTTCACTAACTCGCCATCTATTTTCACTACGTTTTCCCGTGCCTTTATTAGGGCGGGGTCTTTCAACTGTTCTGTGGCAAAGTTTTCCCTGTGAACCTCAAGATCAGAAAACTCCACAGACGGTAGGTTTTCGTCTGAGGAGGTGGGCTCCTCTCCAGTTTCTTGAGTCTCCCCTGCCAATACTGATAAGGGAAATTCCGGAGAGTCCTCACCACTCTCAGGGGAGTTCTGGCTATCACATTCCTGGTACATAGGGGCACCAGTGAGGGGCTCAGGATCATCCCACAGTTCCCAGAACTTCGGAAAATCCCTTCCCACAATGGCGTCATGCGGTAACTGAGATACTAAGCCCACTGGATGAGAGAGGGTACCTTTGGGGGTCTCGAAACACACTCTAGTCACTGGATACTTTCGGGTGTCCCCATGCACACAAATAACAGCTACCTTGCTATTCCCAGAGACCTCTGTTTTAACTAATTCAGCCTTTATCAGGGTCACAAGGCTACCTGAATCCAGCAATACCACAACATTTCTACCATTAACACACATTTTGCATAAATGTTTCTCAGTTCCTCGAATGGCAGTGCATGCGACTGTCGCACACAGCGACTGACGTCTGCCCGTCAGAAAGTCACACTGCATGGGTTCCTCCACAACCGGGCAATTGGCTGCAATATGTCCCGCTTGCCGGCAGCGGTAGCAAACGATCCTTCTTGCCGCCTCTTGAGCCGCTGATTTCCCAGGCTGTTCTCGCCAAACTTGGGGTAGAGCTCCCACCCTCTCACTCTCTCCACCCTCACCCCTTGGAATCCTCTTATCCGCCCCTGGGGATGGTCTGGTCTTAGGGTGGAAAGTCCGAGTGTCTCTGGAAGAGGCCGTCAGGTTCTCTGTAGCCAAGTATTTCTCCACACGATCCACAAGACCATCGGCCGTCTCTGGGTCTCCATGGCTTACCCACTTTTGGATGGCAGTAGGAAGAGCTCTCAAAAACCGATCCATTACAACACGTTCCACAATCTTTGGTGCGGACAAAGTCTCTGGCTGTAGCCACTTTCTGCTCAGGTGAATGAGATCATACATTTGAGACCTGGGGGGTTTTCCAAGCTGGAAAGTCCAGTTATGCACACGCTGAGCCCGGACAGCCTGGGTGACACCCAGCCTTGCCAATATTTCAGCTTTTAGCATCACATAGTCTTTTGCTTGGTTAGGCTCTAGGTCATAGTAAGCTTTCTGCGATTCACCAGTTAACAGAGGAGCCACCAGTCCAGCCCACTGCTCCTCAGGCCACTTTTCTCTTTCAGCGGTCCTTTCAAATGTGGTCAAAAATACCTCTGGATCATCCTCTCCAGTCATTTTTGTCAATAAACGACTCACCCCAAAGGACGCGGTATTAGTGGGACGGCTTTCCTCACTGGTCTGCGGACGTTGCTGCATTACTGCTTCCATCTGTTGTTGTAGTCTCTGCTCTTGCTTCTGCAACAGGTCTATGAAGCGGGCCTCAGATTGCTGCTGGGCTCGTTGCTGAGCCTCCAGACTCTGTTGCAAAGTTGCGTTTGTCTGCTGCTGGGCTGCAAGGCTCCTTTGCAAACCTGCATTTGTCTGCTGTTGATTGGCATTTGCTAGAGCCAGCTGCTTCAGTATCTCCTCCATGCTGGCTTAAAAAAAAACTGCCACTGGTTCTCCACCAACTGTGAGGGGGTTAGCTCGGCAGCGGGTGTGTGTGACCCCCGGGATGGGCTCCCCACACAAAACAGGCCCAGCAAACGGAGGTTGTGGTTTTCAAAATCAAAAAAGGTGCGGTTTATTTTCTATTTACAGTGACAAAACACAGCAAAGCAAAAGAAACATAACCAAAATAAATCCTGGTCAAGTTGACCTCTGACTAAACATACAGGTTTCCTAACTAACAACTGGGATCAGCCTAGTGCTGTCCTAGTCCCTAAGTCCCTGGTTTAGTTAAAGTCCAAACAAATAGCCACACAGGCTTTGCCTCACCGCACAGGGGTTCACTCTCCCTAGACAGTCCACACAGGTCTGGTTCCAGGCATGAGCTAACATCTAATGAAGCTGGGAGTTTTTATAGAGGCCTAAATGAGCTGACAAGCTTCACCTGGCCTCATCAACTCCCTGTCTGTACGACGCCCCACACTCTCCCTAGAGGTATGAGTCATCCATGAGCCCACTAGCCTTATACAACTCTCCACCTAGTTGTATAAGTCGGCGTAAAGCCTGAATCTGGGCGAAATACATCTACCCCCCTGGATGCAACCAGGTGACTTTACCTTCCTGCTGTCACACAATAGATACATTTGGAATCATGGATGGAGGACTGTAAGGTACGTGTCTGTAGATTTTATGGATAGCTTTGATATTTTTGCAAAAAGAGTACATGAGTGCTATATTGGTGCACAGGGGAGCTGGAATTTGGAAAAAAAAGTGAACTTTGCCTTTAACCTCTATCCCTCCTCTGTTAAACCCTTTGTGTGAAGAGCTTGACTCACATGCCACTATTTCATAATTTTTTTTTGTAAATGGGTGTCAAATGCATTATGGGCATATTTATCCACCTTGCCATTTACCTGTATAGCTATGACCATATATTTTATTTTAGTGATTGTTTAGGAGACTGATGTGGCACATGTACAGACAGTAATTTAATACTGAAGGAGTGGATTCAATGTTATCATGGAATTTGTAACAATTATATAATAGAATTTACCGTATATACTCGAGTATAAGCCGAGTTTTTCAGCCCTTTTTTTAGGGCTGAAAATACACCCCTTGGCTTATACTCTAGTCAGTGTACCTGAAAATCTTCTTAGACTGCGGGCGGCATCCATTGTTTAAATATCGCGGCTTCCTCCTGGTCCTGTTCCATGATAGGCGTTTCCAGCAAACACTGTGTTGAGTGTTCCGCCTATCACGCAGGTCCTCTCATTCTCGGACTCCTATTCCCAGCAGACACTGTGTTCAGTGTTCCGCCTATCATGGATGTTCTCTTGTCCGAGGATGAAAAGACGTCCGTGATTGGCGGAACACTGAACACAGTGCCTGCTGGGAAACGGAGTCTGAGAATGAGAGGACCTCCGTGATAGGCGGAACACTCAACACAGTGTTTGCTGGAAACGCCTATCACGGAACGGGACCAGGAGGTAGCCGCGATATTTAAACAATGGACATTCGCAGTTTAAGAAGAATTTCAGGTACACTGACTCGTTCACAGGGAGGCTGCAATGGACACAGTGAGGTTGGGCACAGTAAGCTGGCAATGGGCACAGTAAGGTTGGGCACAGTGAGGTGGCAATGGGCACAGTAATTTGGCAATGGGCACAGTAAGGTTGGGCACAGTGAGGTGGCAATGGGCACAGTAAGCTGGCAATGGGCACAGTAAGGTTGGGCACAGTGAGGTGGCAATGGGCACAGTGAGGTTGCAATGGGCACAGTGAGGTGGCAATGAGCACAGTAAGCTGGCAATGGGCACAGTGAGGTTGCAATGGGCACAGTGAGGTTGGGCACAGTGAGGTGTGCAAATGGGCACAGTGAGGCGTGCAAATGGGCATTGTTGACCCTCTTTTCCGCTTACAGTAGCTTCTGCATGTCCCCACCTAGGCTTATACTCGAGTCAATACGTTTTCCCAGTTTATTGGGGTAATATTAGGTACCTCGGCTTATACTCGAGTATATACAGTATGTTTTGGTGCACCTGTAGAGCACTCTTAAATTGGAGCACAAGAATTATGGAGAAGAATTAGTCTTTGATCACAATTTCACACATCCTTAGGCCCCGAAAATCGTACGAAAAAATGCCACTTTCGAAACAATCGGACGCTAATCGGATCGTTAGTACAGAGCTTTCGAGACCCGATCAGGACAGTTCATCCAATATTATTCTATCGGACATGCACGGAATTTTTTTTCGTATGATGCCAGATCGTACGATTTTCGTTTAATCAGTACAGCTGTCGTTCGAAAATGCAATACAAATGTATTACAACACATGACATCACTTCCGATTTTTTATTCTGTCGTACGAGAATTTTTGTGACTTTAGTAAGCTCATCAGATTCACCGTGAGATTAGCATGCAAAAAAAAAACGGATTGTGTGTACCGGGCATTACGATCTGTGTTCAATCAGGCAAGTCCTTATTCGACATAGTTGTTGGTAGATTTAAAGAAGATTGTACCATGTGCGGTGAGCTGTATGGCCAACCATACTCTGTACAATCTGCTTTAGATCTACCATCAATAAAGTGCAAGGACCTGCATGATTCGATGTATAGTGAATGCTTGTTCTCATAGTACATAGTTTTGGTAAATCTAATGGTGACTTTACATTGTTTTATCAAAATTATGTAATATGAGGCCAACCATAAACAATCCATTCAAATAATATCCAATCAAGCATCCCCTTACATTATATAGTTCATGATAAATCTAAAGAATATTGTGTATATATAGCTCTAACTACGCAGGAGCTGCTGATAGTTTGGTCCTACCCCACCACCACCCCCACCACCAACACACCCTTTTAGTCCACACAGCCAGGAACACAGCATTTGCGGCACTTTTCCTCTGGCTCAAAGATAAGTCTTGAGCAGTGGTTCTCAACTCCAGTCCTCAGGCCAGATTTTAAGTATTACCTTGGAGAGATGCAGGCTTGAATACTGCAATCACTGAGCAGCAAATTATATCACCCGTGATGTATTTCAGTTATCCTGCAAACCTGGCCTGTTAATGGGTCCTAAGGACAGGAGTTGAGAACCACTGGTCTAGGGGTTTATTTTTTTTTTGTTTGTTTTATCTTATTGGAACAGGAATTTGGATAGGGATGAGAATCATGGGATACCCAGGAACTGTATATCAGGGACCATGAACCAGAGACAGAAAATGCAGGTACAATCACACCTTTATTGTAATAGCAAAAATAATACAGATGAGGAACGTAGTAAAAAAACAGGAGATAGGGTTAGGTAGCCAAAATGGGTAATCAGATGAGCAGAGAACAGGAAGCCATTGTCAGAAGCCAAAGATTAGGAACCAGAAGTCAGCCAGGCAAAGTCACAACAGGAACACAGCAGATACACACTGGAGATGATGATCAGGCGAAGGTACGGACGGTATGGGCAAGGCAGTTTAAATAGCACAAAGGGGCTGACTGTAGGCTGGTCTTATGAGGCAGGTGAGTCACTGTGGAAACAATGAGTGGCTGGTAATTAACTGACAGCTGATCAGCCTTGAGCACTGAGAAAAGAGCTGCTAGGAGCCCAGCCCTAACACTGTAGAACTGTACAATGTGAGAACTGCTTGACTTTTGGCAGCTCTGTACAAAATGCAACCTCTGGCTGCACTGTACTCTCTTTGCTGTCTCATACAACTCATGGCTTTACTGGGAAAACTTCTAGCAGTATTAAACGCTCCTGGCTGTTTTGCACTTGCTTAGTAGAATAAATCACCTCAGAGCCACTTCTCTTCTGTAAAGAGGAAGGGGGAAGGTCAGTTTCTCGCTCAGTCCCTACCTTCCACCAACTCCCTTCTGGCTCCATTCCGTCTCTGGACAAAGTTCTCTTCGGTAGGCCCCGAGCTAAGCTTAGCTAGGACCTCAATGTCTTCACCTTGAATCCTCCAGCAGCTTCTCTCACAGCCCCTGCTCAGGGGTCTCCTTCTGCAGGCCTGGACACAGGAACTCTTCTCTTTTGCCAGGCCTCAGACTACTTCTGGGCTCATTCTCTCCACCCTCTGGGCACACCTCCCCAGGGATTGGCTGGAGTTCCATAAATATTCAGGCTGCCTATCCAGCTCTTCCTTCCACTATACTTGTAGAAGACAGGGGGAGTAGCAGCAGCAGCAGCCTGTCAAACACTGAACAGCCCTAAGCAATCAATCTCTGCTCCACTGTTTACAGAGCTAAACTAGATTTACCTAGCACCTACTCTGAACTAGAAGGGTGCTACATCTAGTGCATAATAAGCCTTAGTTTGCATGAGTATAGTTATGATATGAGTATGAAATACTGTATACACAAATAAAGTTTATAGCTTAGGAGGTGTAGGACATTTTAAAAGAGAATGTTCAAGTGTCCAGAAAAAATCAGGAAAGGTATATGCAGGCTGATGCTGCGAGTCTCAAGAAAAGGTCCAACGTTTTTTTTATCCTTGTTCATTTGAAGGCAAGATTGTGCCTATGGAGGCCTCTTACCTATGCTTTATGCTTACCCAGTTTATGTTTTAATTATGAACCAATGTATTTACTTTTCTGATTGCAGACTGCTATATATACACATGTACCTTCCCTGCTGGTGTAGTCCATGGGG
This sequence comes from Rana muscosa, assembly GCA_029206835.1. NCBI lineage: Eukaryota > Metazoa > Chordata > Amphibia > Anura > Ranidae > Rana > Rana muscosa. Next base: position 892,233,905 of record CM055117.1, on the reverse strand, counting down.
CGTTTCTTGTGGATGTCTGTTCACATGGTGGGCTTGCACTGACCCGTTGTAAGGTACCTGTGATAGGTAGTGTCCGAAGTGGAACTTGTGTGCTGAGGATTCAGGCGAAAACGTAGTCAGGCAGATTAGGTTGGCAACAGATCAGGCAAAATGGTACACGATCGAAATCCAGAGAGTGGTCAGGCAGGCAAAGGTCATACACGAGCTGGCAGTGAAGTACAAAATCAGCAGGCTGGAGAGTAGTCAGGAATTCAGGCAGAAGTTCAACACGAAAATCAGGATCAAAAAGCAGTCACAACACCCAGGGAGCTATTCCACACAAACGGGCGCTGAGAGATAGCATCACTTCCTTTTTAAGGGCTGCTTTGATTGAAAATTGTCCACAGCTGGCAGCAGGTGGGGCTAGTGAGTCCAAGGTAATGTTTAACACAGAGGACATTTCCAAAAGTCCAGATCTGCTCAGTAGCGCAACAGGTAAGGCTGCAGCCTTGGGACCAGGAAGATCCCGGTTCAAATACACCCAGGTACATGACACCTGTTCAGCCGTTTTTGAGAACTTCTCCATTCCATAGTTTGCTCTGCAATTATATGTTTCTGTTTTTTGTCTTTTATGTAAGTATGTTAGTAGCTATAATTGAATTTTCAATTACTTTATTTTTCAATGGTCCTGCTCACATGACGTGTTGCAGTGTGACTAGTAGTAACTTTACTTGTACTTTCAGCTGTCATGGTTATGCAGTAATGTTTGTCTCTCAGCTTACCCCTTCTCCATGTGTTCACCTTAGAGGCCAGCCACTCTCACCTGGCTGCTTAAATAATCTCTCCTCCAAACATGGCTCTACCCCAGGTCCTATCAGGGAACACTATATTAACCTGTGTACTGCAAGCCAGCCGTGCTGATCAACGTTGTTTGTTAAGCTATTGTGTGTTTGGGTTCCTGCTTGCCGTGTGCTACGTCTGTCTCTGTTTTACCAATCTTGGCTTGTTCTCGACTATCCCTGTCTGATTGTGACATTGACCTTTGGCTTGTCCTTTGTTTATCCTTGTCTGCTAGTCACCCCGACGTTTGGCTTATCCCCTCACTATCTCTTGTATCCTGAGCTGCTGCTTCCCCTCTATTCTCTATAGCCTACTGTGAAAGTGAGCTGGGGGACTCTGGGGGCCGCGACCTGGATCCAGTTACAGCCCAGTCCATCCTCACCACTAGATGCTCTGGTGAACGCCTGCTGGATCTTAGACTCTGCGCCCTAGGGAATCTTAGGCTCTAGCTCCCTGTGGGATCTTTGTTAGTGCTCCAGTGGACCTGCCTTCCTTAATCACCATGTGTTCCATCTGCAGCAGTCAGCTATAGGGTTTACTACCTTAGCGGTGCACTCCTGACCCCAACGGTGTGCAACTGTCACCTGGCTTCAGGTGACCTGACATCAGCAAATACAATCACCCAGAAATTAAACCCCCTGAAGAACGAACATACAGTAATGTTTCCGAAACATGTTGGGCGTTACAAAATACCCCCTGCACTGACCACAGCATGACTGGCAGTTTATGGGACTAGCTGTACCAACTGGGTTTGATTGCTAAAGCTTACTGTGCAATATATTTCATGTATATGAATGTTATGTTTTATTATAGGGCTATGTTTGCCCACTCTGTATATGCTATGTATTATTAAAGTGGCATAACTGCCTTTTAAACTTTCTATATTGTTATTACTCCAATATCTGCCTTTAAAGTGGTTGTAAACCCACTTAGACAACTTGCACCTACAGGTAAGCCTAGATTAAGACTTACCTGTAGGTGCAAGAAATATCTCCTTAACCTACACGATTAAGGAGATATTTACTATTAAATGCATCGCTGATGACATCACACGCATGCGCAATAGCGGGCCGGCGTCATTGCCGGTTTTCTGAATGGGAGCTTGCCGGCCCGAGCGCGCATGCATGTGACGTCATCGCCGCTCCGGCCAATCACAGTGCCGGAGAGGCGATATACTAACAGGAGGGATGGGACATCGAGGCAAGACGGCGGCGGAGGTGACCGAGGACCGCTGCGGGGGTTTCGATCTCAGGTAAGTCATTCATAATGAGCTAGTATGCTATGCATACTAGCTCATTATGCCTTTCTTTTGCAGGGTTTTTAAAAAATATATATACATTTCTTGACTTTACTTCCTCTTTAGGCCTCATGCCCACGGACGTTTTTACAGCTGCGTTTTTTACAGCTTAAAAACACCTGTCCATGTTATTGTATAATTAAAAAAAAAAAAAAAAACGTCGGAGCTTAAAAACGCAATTGCGGCGTTTTTGCACGTTTTTTTTATGCCTAACGCCGACGCTGAGGAACGCACTGGTCCTGGGTTTTTTTTACAGCTTAAAAACGTCTATGCTATTTGCAGCTCAAAAATGTCTAGGTGGGCATGAAGCTATAGACTAACATGGACAGGCGTTTTTAAGCTGTAAAAAACGCTCAAAAACGCGACTGTAAAAACGTCCGTGGGCATGAGGCCTTAAAGTCCAAGGGGATTATTCCAGTGGTATGCACACGCTATTCTTTATATATTAGGATGTTGTCAGTCCCCAAAACCCTTCCCAGAAACATATATCAATGGCTCTGGAGATGACATCATCGGCAATGCCATGTGTGTGAAGAGGTGTAAGTGCCCGGCTCGGTAGCTCGCTGAAAGTATCAGAGGGAGGAGTCAACCCAGGAGCGCTCGCTTGTCCAATAAGATAACGTGTTTCAAAACTATAAGCTTCTTTGTCAAATAGATTTGACAACATCTTTGGGGGCTTGTGGTTGAGCACTAAGGGTGATTTGTGGAGGTTTAAATCTGCACGTTTGGACCTTTTTCTTGAGATTCACAACATCAGCTTGCACATACCTTTCCTGTTGGGATTTTTTTAGACACTTGAACTTTCTCTGTTAAGATATCCTGTGCCTCCTAATCTATGGACTTTCTTAAGATGTGTATATTTCATTTGTATATTTAGGGAGGCTGTGGAAAGACTATTGTATCAATTTCATTCATCACTGATAGTTTTATTGCCCTATTTCTTTTTATATTGAGTATAAACGCACAATTTTTTGGTTAAATAGCACGGTGATTGAGTGGTAGAGTTATGAGTATATTTATTGTGGTCCTTATGATCCTTATTTGTTTAGAGTGCTGCACTTTATTCTAGTTTGCAAGTGTTGTTGTCTGCATCATGCTGGCAAGGGACAAGTTTTCTGCTTAGACTGTGACTGCTTCCTAAAGAAAATAAGTCCCATTATCTGTGCCATTATCTGTGTCAGTGGAATAAAAGCCTCAATCGTAGGTGTCATTGGGATCAAATAAACACTATCGTTGGTGTCAGTTGCCAGTGGGAACAAAAAGAAGCCCAGTTCTGCACAACTTCACATTGGTTGTCGGACTGAGGATCACTCTGCCCAACACCGTGCCAGCGTAATTGCAGTGCTATTTACATTCCACCAATTAGAATTTTAAACTTCAGGAGATCCTAAGATCCCATCAAGCTCTCGGATCGCCACTCCAAAATATCATGCGACTCCCAATTTTCCCAGATAACTTAACAGGTCTGCACATATTTGATATACCACTTTCTAGTAAAAGATGCTTGTGGACCTCCCAGAATCCCAGGACAAGTGCACTTTATGAGTATAGATTTACTGAGCTAAATTTGTATTCCAACCTAGCCCTGTATCCTCTTTGTATTTGGTGGCTAAACATAGCATGGTGTCTTTTTGACCTCACACACATCAGCAACAAATATTCAAAGGTCACAGCACAAGTTCCATTTACATTTGCAGTGAGTAAAAGCCTGTCTGTGCTCAGTGAGAGCTGGATGTATTTCTCCTGCAGATTCTGTTTTCAGTATGATCAATACTTGGCTCGGTGTTGGTTGGCATTGACAGACACACCTATCCCAGGTGGTGATTGCTGTGACCCTGGATGTTTTAAACACCATTCAGTGTACACAGATAGGATCTCAAGTATAGCAAGGGAGACCCTACAGAGGACTACAAGTCCCAGCATGCCCTGGAAACCATTAGAGTACATTTATAATTCATTTTGGTCTATTTCCTCCAGCAACATATACTGTTTATTAGGGATGCACCGATACCGATACTAGTATCGGTATCAGCGCCGATACTAGCCATTTTCGTGAGTATCGGTACTTGCGAAAATGCTCTGATACGAAAACCAATACCGGAAGTGACGTCGCTTGGGAGCGAACCGCCTCCTCTTCCCCTCTGGGCAGTGCCATCCCCGCTGCTTCCTCCCAGTGGCATCGCTTGGTGCAGGCCCGCCGGGCTGCCTGTCCTAACAGCCCACCAGCCTTGTCTCCGCACTGCACACCTCCCTCCTCCAGCTCTGACTCCCGGCCACACAGAGCACTGGATTCCAGCTCTTCCTGGCTGGATGCTGAGGCAGAGAACAGGGGGCTTTGTATGAAGACTCTGTACAGCGGTATCCTGTTGTACTGAGCAGCAGGGCTCTTTCTCTCCTCCGTTTGCTGTCCGGCCAGCTCCTCTCCCGCGAGAGACACCTGTACCCTGTCTGCAGTCCTTAACTGTCTCCTGTACCATGCTTGCAGTCCCCAACTGTCTCCTGTACCATGCCTGCAGTCCCTAACTGTCTCCTGTACCATGCCTGCAGTCCCTAACTGTCTCTTGTACCATGTCTGCAGTCCCTGACTGTCTCCTGTACCATGCCTGCAGTCCCTGGCTGTCTCCTGTACCATGCCTGCAGTCTCTGACTGTCACCTGTACCATGTCTGCAGTCTCTGACTGTCTCCTGTACCATGCCTGCAGTCACTTCTGCCTGTTGCCTCCTCCTTCCCTCTACCAGCTGCCACCCCTGCCCCCATGTTTCCCAATAACCCTCCTATCCCCATACTCTTCCCCCCAGCGATCACAGCCTTTTCCATCCCAACTCTCTCACCCCACAATCCCTGTTTCACCCCAACCTCAACTACCGCCACCTCCTAAACCACCCCTCTTCCTTGGCGATAGGTATCGGTAATTGGTATTGGCGAGTACCTGCAAAAGAGTATCAGTACTCGTACTCGGTGTTAAAAAATGGTATTGGTGCATCCCTAATGTTCATGATATAATATAATATAAATCTCATACTGAATGTATACACTGTGCTTTCTTGACTCTCAGGAGACCTTCTAGCACAATGCACCTGGAAATGATTCTGCAATATTGCTCCATGTTATCTTGTTATGGGGTTTATCAGCACAGCATCCCTGGCAATGCCAGAATCATCATGAAAATCAAAAATTATGAGTTGCCTCCAGCAAGAATAGGGGCAAAATCTTCTAATGGGGGCATCTATACCAAAGACAAACGTCTAAAAGGTCCGTACACACAATAAAAAAAAATGGTACAAAAAATACCGCTTTAGAATCGATCGTACGAAAATATGATCGTTAGTACACAGCTTTCGTCCAAAATTATCCGAATGGACAAACATGAAAATGTTATCGTACGATACCAGATCATACTATTTTTATTTACTCCTTACAGTTTTCATCCGAAAATACAATAGACATACACGACATTACAGAAATTTTTATTCTGTCGTATGAGAATTTTCATACTTTAGTAATCTTTTCATTTTCGATGCGAAGATTAGCATGCAACAAAGAACGAACGATCATTCATCCGTCATAATCTTATCGTGTGTACCTTGCTATAGAGGGGTTAAACTTACATTTCCTGTTGTGTCTATAGGAAAGGAAGTGAAGTGAAATCTCATAAATGGGATGCAAACGGCAAAAAAAAACAACAACGTATAGGTTGATTTACTAAAGGCAAATACACTGTGCAGTTTAAGTGCATTTACTCTCTATCTGAGGGGGAAGCTCTGCTGGTTTCTACCATCCAATCATGTGCAAACAAAAATGCTGTTTGTTATTTTCCTTGCATGTGATGGAGTATTTTTTGCAAAGTGAAGTTTTATCTTGTTTACTAAGCCCTGGAGCAAGTGCCCTTGCAGTGAACAGTATATTTGCCTTTAGCAAATCAACCTCTAAATCAACCCCTTTAGTATTGTCACTATTCAATTCTTTGTCCAAAAAAAAATATTTAAGCTTTAGATTTTAACAATTCAATTAGGGCCAATTCACACATAGGCAACGTGCTCCGTGAGACTTAAAAAAAGGTGCAGGTGGCAATCCAAAATAAGATCTCCTGGATTATGACGCAAGAGAACTTGGCTTGTATTCTATCAAATACAATTCCTAAATTTGAAGCTGTGTGGGAACCTTGGGCTGTTCACTGTGGTATTTCCCTGGTGGTCGGGATCAACTATGATCACCCCACTTCCTGAATCTCTTCCATCTTCTCTTCTCTCTCTTCCTTTTTCTCTTTCTCCTTTTCATTTTTATGTCTTATTATTTATTATTATCCTTTTTACCTTCGGTTGATAGATGTGTCTTAAGGATTTGGCATAATTAATTTTTATGAAGTTGTTTAGGCAACTCTTTGGATCAAATTCACTATGCGCTTCAGAGCTTGAGTCTATTGGTTATCTACATTAGATTTTCTCATGACCTGTTGGTAGGTTTCTATGAGGGGGGAGGGCTGGGGAGGGGGCCTGGCCGGGGCACAGGATGATCCCATTTGGGGTGCCCGGGATGGGTAGGAATCCCCAGACCGTCTGACTCTCTGGTTCAATTTTATACCGTTCTTCGCTCTATTTACCAGGGATTATTTTATAACGTTAATTCCTTGACCCATAGTTATCCTATGAAACACCTATGGATTATTTGTTGCCGAGTCTCTGATTTGTGCTGAAAAAAAAATGTCCTTTTCTTTCTCGTACATCACGGGACACAGAGCGACATAGTCATTACTAATGGGTTATATAGTTACCGTCAGGTGCTGGCACTGGCAACTTCCAAAACCGGAAGTACCCTCCCCTATATAAGCCCCTCCCATCCGGGAGCACCTCAGTTTTTTGCCAGTGTCTAAGGTGTTGGCCAAGAAGAAACATGTGTTTTTCACTGAGCTTGCGTACAGGTTCTTTTGGGCCTCAGTAAGCTATTCCGGATCCGACCAAAAAAGCTTCATAGCTAAACGGTCGGTACCCGGGCCTTGCAAAGAGAAGAGCAAGGTTCTGCCTGTAATGCTTCTCTTAGGAGAGCTGGACCCTGGGATCCAGAGCTCTGGTCATACCCACGACCAAGATGTTTTCTGTGCAGGGTGCTATACAGGTCCAGGGGAGTGGAATCCTTGGGAACCCGGTCCCTGAAGGTTTGATTACAATGCCTGCCGTGATAGGTGAAGTTTGGGCTTTTGTGGACCAAACAAAGTCCTGCGGCGAGGAACAGGTAAGTGGGGGCCCCCAGGAACTTGGTTCTATTGGGGGACCCCCAAGCCTAATTTGTCTTTCTGTCTGTTACCTAATGGTATTCCCGCAAGATTCTGTGCATGCCTGTAACTACTAAAAAAATGTAATAATTTTTAATGGTGGTCAAGAAAAAAAAAAAAAAAAAATGTTTTTTATATATATTTAGTATATTAGACTGCGGTACCTGTGTTTGTCCACTAGAGGCCGCTGTGGAATGTTTTCTTGTCATGTGGACTAGTTTCTTCTCAGAGAGCAAAGTCCAGGCAGTTGGTGAGTTCTCCTATAGGAAACTGCTTCCTCTGCCATGTTGCAGTGCTCGTCCATCCCCCGGCCTGCGGCAAAGAGGGGCCCTGGCTCCTGTCCCTGGTTTCCATGTTTGAAATTAGCGCCGAGGGCGCACGTGGCCGCGCGCGTGCGCGTGCACGCGCCTCTATATATAGAGGTGAGCCGGGAAAGGGGGCGGAGCCTGGGGGATGACGCTCTGTGCGCGCCGCAGCGATTCTGCGCATGTGCGGGCGTCCCAGCAGGTTTTAAAAAAGCCACAATATTGTAGTAAGCTGGCTATGAAGTACAGAGACAGAGCTGGCAACATTTAAAGGCATACAGCAAGCGGTTGATACAGGCATCCCCTAGAAAGGCACATTAGTAGACACCAACTGTTTATTATAGCAGCATTTATGCTAGACTATTATCAGTAACTGGTGTATTTCGGCTGGAATACCTCAGCTTTGTGGCTTAGGAATATGCCGTCTAAAAACTCCGGGACTAGAAATTCCAGGAGGAATAGGGGGTCTCCATCGGGCTCTGAGGATCTTGGGCATGCTTTGGCTGCACCAGTCTCCCCTGAAGAATCAGAGGTTAGTGACCGTAGGGCACCCCCAGGAGTACCTGGTACTGTGGCTGTCCTCAGTTCACCTGCTCCTGTGTATGTAACAGAGGAGGTTTTTTCCTCAGCTCTGGGAGGACTGGAAGAGAGATTGTCAGCATTAATCGCTGCTTCCCTGTCACAGGAGAAAAGCGCTCGATCTCCGTCTCCTCCCTCAGAGTGCCTGTTAACAGAGCAACAGTCCCATACAGAGGTCGACCTACCTGAGGGGGATCAGGATGAGGTTGATTCGGTTGTAGAGGAATCAACAGTGGAAGAGCCGTTCTCAGCATCACATGCTGAGAGGTTATGGGTTCAGTCCCTGACTAATATGGTCCGATCAGCATTTAAAATGCCACTTGCGGAGCCATCCTCCACTTCTGTCTCCTCGTTGGGGTCGCTAAAAGCTCCCCAGACTGTTTGTTCCTTTCCGATCCATCCTTTACTGGAGGGGCTCATTTACCAGGATTGGGAGCATCCTGACAAAATATTTACTCCCCCCAAGAGATTTCCGGTGGTCTATCCCATGGAGGATAAGTTCATCAGAAAATGGAAGGTCCCTACAGTGGACGCAGCCATCTCTTGTGTGAATAAATCACTGACATGTCCGGTGGAAAATGTCCAAATGTTCAAGGACCCAATAGATAAAAAATTGGAGTCATTATTGAAATCTGCTTTTTCTACAGCAGGATTGGTGACACAACCAGCAGTGGCAGCTATAGGGGTCTGCCAAGCAGTGAAGGATCAGTTGAAACAGGTCTTAAGAGACTTGCCGGATCAGCAGGCTCTTGCCCTAGCTGATCTACCTAGAGCCTTATGCTTTGCGGTGGACGCTATAAAGGATTCAATCCATCAGGCCTCCCGCCTTACGCTGTCTGTAGTACATATGCGCAGGCTTCTATGGCTCAAAAACTGGTCTGCTGAAGCTCCCTGTAAAAAATTGCTGGTCAGCTTCCCATTTCATGGGGAGCGCTTATTCGGGGAAGACCTGGACAAGTATATCCAGAGAATTTCCAGCGGTAAAAGTACACTTTTGCCGGTTAAAAATAGAGTTAGAGGTCCCTCCTTTAAGAGGCCGGCTTCTCCAGTCCCTAGGACATCGGCTGTAAAACAGTTCCGACGGCCTCCCCGGTCAAATCCCGGAGGTAAAAATCAGGGACAGTTGCAGGGTAACAAGAAGCCCTGGAGCAGGAGAGGTACAAAACCTCCCCCAAAGTCAAATGCATGAAGGGTTGCCCCCACCCAATCGGGTGGGGGGAAGACTTCAGTTGTTCACAGAAACCTGGCGGGACACGATCCGAGACAGATGGGTGCTCTCCGCAGTAAATCTGGGATACAAATTGGAGTTAAAAAACTCCCCTCCTTCCCGCTTTATAAGGTCAAACGTGCCAAGGGATCCCCAGAAGAGAGGATCCCTCCTGTTGGCACTGGAACAATTATTGCTTCAAGCAGTAATTATAGAGGTTCCCCTGGAAGAATGGGGGTTCGGGTTTTACTCAAACCTCTTTACAGTTCCGAAGCCAAACGGGGACGTGAGGCCCATATTAAATCTAAAAGGGCTAAACAAATTCCTACATATCAGGACTTTCCGGATGGAGTCGATCCGATCGGTAGCCACTGCCCTACAAGGGGAGGAATGGTTAGCCTCGATCGACATCAAAGATGCTTATTTGCACATCCCCATCTTTCCAGCCCACCAAAAATTTCTACGCTTTGCGGTAGAAGGGCGCCATTTTCAGTTCAGAGCCTTACCCTTCGGTCTGGCCACAGCACCAAGAGTGTTCACAAAAATTCTGGCCCCATTATTGGCCAATCTAAGAACACGAGGTGTAACGATAATGGCATATCTAGACGACTTGTTGCTGATAGACCACTCAGTGGAAAAACTAGAAGTGGTTGTTCACGAGACAATCAAGTATCTGGAATATCACGGTTGGATTATCAACCGAGACAAGTCAGCCCTAAAACCAGTCAAAAGTCTGGAATACTTGGGGCTAAGGCTGGATTCAGACCAGAGAAAGATTTTCTTGCCTCAAGAAAAGGGGTCGTCTTTGAGAGATTTGATCCACTTAGTGGGTTCAAAAAGACAGCCATCCATACGCCTGTGCATGAGGCTGCTGGGAAAAATGGTGGCATCATTCGAAGCAGTACCCTACGGTCAATTCCATTCAAGGAAGTTGCAAAGGGCCATACTGTCAGCCTGGAACAAAAAAAAGTTCAGGCTCTGGACTTACCAATGTCCTTGTCCCCTTCCGTTCGCAGGAGCCTCCGCTGGTGGTTGGTTCCCCAGAATCTGGAAAGAGGGAAATCCTTCAGTCCGATTTCCTGGAAGGTGGTCACTACAGATGCCAGCCTTATAGGCTGGGGAGCAGTACTGGAGCAATGGTCTCTCCAGGGCAGATGGTCGGATGCGGAAAAGGCCCTGCCCATCAATCTCTTAGAGATACGAGCAGCCCGGTATGCCCTAGTAGCATGGACATCCAAACTCCAAGGGTCCCCTGTCAGAGTTCAGTCAGACAATGCCACAGCAGTGGCATATATCAATCGTCAGGGGGGCACCAGGAGTCGTGCAGCCCAAAGGGAAGTAAATTACATCCTGAGATGGGCAGAAAGATATGTCCCAGCCATATCTGCGGTATTCATTCCAGGGGTGGAGAATTGGAAGGCGGACTTTCTAAGTCGCCAACAATTATGCCCTGGGGAATGGTCCCTTCATCCCGAGGTTTTCCGGACAATATGTCAGCGGTGGGGAACACCGGATGTAGATCTGCTAGCATCCAGATTCAACACAAAAGTGGACAGGTTTGTCTCTTGGGCAAGGGATCCCCTAGCGTGCGGCTCGGATGCCCTAGTGTTCCCTTGGGATCAGTTCAAGCTGATATATGCATTCCCACCGCCACAATTGTTACCTCGATTACTCCGCAGAATCAGGGTAGAAAAGAAACCAGTGATTCTGGTGGCTCCAGCGTGGCCCCGAAGAGCATGGTACGCGGAGATTGTAAAAATGTCTGTGGGGAGTCCTTGGACCCTCCCACATCGTCCGGACCTGCTTTCGCAGGGACCGATATACCACCCTTCCTTACCAGCCCTAGGTTTGACGGCCTGGCTATTGAAGCCCACATTCTAAAAAAGAGAGGGCTCTCTAATGCTGTGGTATCTACCATGATCAATGCCAGGAAGCCGGTATCCAGGCAGATCTACTATAGAATCTGGAAGGCGTACATCGCCTGGTGTGAAGCCAAGAAATGGCATCCACGTAAATACGTAATAGGTAGGATTCTGGACTTCCTACAATGGGCTGTAGATAGGAAGCTTGCCTTGAGTACTATCAAGGGTCAGATTTCGGCCTTGTCAATATTTTTTCAAAGGCCCTTGGCTTCGCATTCACTAGTCAAAGCCTTTATACAAGGAGTGATGCGTATTAGTCCTCCGGTTAATATTCCCATATGTCCATGGGATCTAAACTTGGTTCTGTCGGTTCTACAGAAACAACCATTTGAACCATTACAGCATATTTCCTTAGTGCTTCTCACCAGGAAATTGATTTTTCTAGTAGCCATTTGTTCGGCTAAAAGAGTATCGGAATTAGCAGCTATGTCCTGTAAGGAGCCATATCTGGTTATCCATAAGGACAGAGTAGTGTTACGTCCTCATCCAGCCTTTCTTCCTAAGGTGGTATCGAGTTTTCATTTGAACCAAGATGTGGTTCTTCCTTCTTTTTTCCCCAAGCCTACTTCGGTAGAGGAAAAGTTATTGCATTCTTTGGATGTAGTAAGAGCAGTTAAAGCTTATCTAAAAGCCACTGCTCAGATTCGCAGAACGGATACTTTGTTTATTCTGCCGGAAGGCCCCAGAAAGGGTCAGGCAGCGTCAAAATCTACTTTAGCCAAGTGGATTCGACAGGTCATAATACAAGCCTATAGCTTGAGAAGTAGACCGCCTCCGTTCAAAGTTAGGGCGCACTCCACGAGAGCAGTTGGAACTTCATGGGCAGTGCATCACCAGGCCTCCCTGGCTCAAATCTGTAAGGCCGCAACATGGTCTTCGGTACACACGTTTACTAGGTTCTACCAGGTGGACGTTAGAAGTCAGGAGGATGTCGCCTTTGGGCGCAGTGTGTTGCAGGCCGCAAAAGATCCTCATGTCTGATAGCGCTCAGCTTATATATGGTGTATCCCCCCCCTCATTTGGCATTGCTTTAGGACATCCCATTAGTAATGACTATGTCGCTCTGTGTCCCGTGATGTACGAGAAAGAAAATAGGATTTTTATAACAGCTTACCTGTAAAATCCTTTTCTTGGAGTACATCACGGGACACAGAGCTCCCGCCCCTCTTTGGGGACACTTATTGCTTTGCTACAAAACTGAGGTGCTCCCGGATGGGAGGGGCTTATATAGGGGAGGGTACTTCCGGTTTTGGAAGTTGCCAGTGCCAGCACCTGACGGTAACTATATAACCCATTAGTAATGACTATGTCGCTCTGTGTCCCGTGATGTACTCCAAGAAAAGGATTTTACAGGTAAGCTGTTATAAAAATCCTATTTTCTTTTTTGTTTTACATGATTTTACCATTTGTCATGCTGTACTTATGTAATGTCTACACTTGATTTGATTTAAAAAATAAAAATCTATTGAACGAAAAAAAAAGAAAAAAAAAGGTGCAGGTGCTTTTTTTTTTTTGCAATCTATATTGCGTTTTTGGGTCCTTAAACTTCAATGTTAACTCATGTCAAAAAGCATTGAAAAACCTAAAGATACATGAAAAATGCAGAAGCACAATTGTAAATATATCCAACATTATAAGTGCAAACTTGGAGCTCAACTACTCTAAAAAAGAGAACTTGATCTTGTTTGGAATTACCAGCTGAAGTTTGGCACCACAACATCTGGATGTGCCTGCAAACTTGGAGAATGACTACCCTAAGGGGCCCTTTCACACTAGAATGCCGTGTGGGAAACCTAAGTTCCATGATGGTTCCCCTTACTATTCAAATCGCACTGCCCTTGCGATCTGCAGCGGGTGTCAGTGCAAAGTTAACGACACCCAGTGCTGGGACAAGGTCATTCCATGCTCAGGGCAGAGGCGTAGCTTGAAGCTTGTGGGCCCTGATGCAAAAGTTGACCTGGGCCCCCCCCACTACCTCCGACCACTTTCACCGCGCGTGCAGATACACCCACCGCATGCCAAGATACTAAAAGTGGCTTAGGAGTTTTGAGTTCCCAGAGTTCCTCCTTACGTCAGAGGACAGGGATCAACGCTGGAGAATCAGAGGACAGGGACCCCTGGCAGGTCACTTGGCAGAACTCCTTTCCCATCCCAGCACTGTATACAGCTCCCCCCCACACACTACACAGGGCTGAAATCACATTTCTTTACACACAGTCTGTCAACCTTCACAGGGTGTATCTGGCTTTTATGTTGCTGTTTTGACCTGTGAAATTCTCTGGTCGGAACAGCAGTGTAGTTGCAGTAGGCAGATACACCTTGTACAGATCGTGGCTAACTGGCTTTGTTGTAAAGCAATGTGATTTCAGCACTGCAGAGGAGGAGCAGTATAGAGTGCTGTAATGGGAAAGGAGCTCATCAGTCGGGCATAGCATCCAGGGCAGAGGGGGTGATCAGGGGGCTTTGTGGTCGGGGTGCAACTTAGATCTGGGGGGGGACAAAGCCATGTGACACAAAATCTGAAGCCTGTAGCCCCTCAGGAGGTGTTAAGGGATTTGTTTTAGCAATTTCTGAAGGTTTCTCTGTCAGTGTTGGGGGAAGGTCACCTCCCGGAGGTTTGTGTCTTTTCCCCAGTTGTCAGGGAAGTGGGGTAAGTGGACATCCCTGGGTGGGGGGGTACAGAGAATCCCAGCTAATGACTAGGAGACACTGAGGGGTGTCTTACCTCACCGGTGACATCTGTCCCATCGTGGCTACAGGAAGGCACTCTCCTCCTCTTAACTCGCTGAGCTCGGTTACCATTCCATGCACAGACACTTCACCATGCTGGGCTGTTCTCACCCCGTGCTCCTCTCCATTCAGGAAATGTCTCACAGCTTCTCCCCAGCCAATGAGAACAGAGGGGTGTGGACTGTGGAAGGAAAAGTGGAAGCCCAATACTGGAGCCTGGCTGTGGGGCCCTAGGGCAAATCGGAGCTGGACTTTGTGGAGGATATGATAATATGACAGGGAGGCTGCTGGGGCCCCCTGAAGCTAGGGGCAGGGTTGCGATTGTGACCCCTGCAACCCCTTATGCTACGCCCATGGCTCAGGGTGAAGATGGCAAACTGCCACCCCCCACCGGGTGTAAAGAAAGAGTCAGTGTCATTTAAAAACAAGAAAATACCAGTACCTCCCTTCAACAGTAAAATCACTCCGCACACAGCAGAACTACCTTGCTGATCCCTGTCCATGCTGCATCTTACAGAAATTAAAAGAGAAGGGAATTATTATTTTTTTGGCAGATTTATACTTACCTCGTGGATGCAGCATTGGCCATATGCTGCAAGTGTCCCCCGGAGCCTCTGCACCGAGAGCCAAGCGATCTGAGAACCGATCGCTCAGTTTTCACAGCTCTGTGAGCAGAGAGCTGTAGACTGTCAGTCACAGCTCTCTGCTCTTCCCCCTTCTTGCTCATTAACCACTTAACGACCGCTCACTGTATATATACGTCGGCAGAATGGCACCGACAGGCACAATCACATAGAGCGTACGTGATCGCCTTTGTACAGTTGGGGGGTCCGATCGGACCCCCCTCCTATACAGTGAGCAGCCGTTTATCGTTGGGGAGCGATCAGAGATGAGGGGGTGACCATTCGATTTTGGCCACCCCCTCGCGATCGCTCCCGGCGAATGAAAATGCTTCCTCCGTCATGTGATGTAAACACAGGCAGGAGGAAGTGATGTCATCTCCCTCGCGGCGGTCTTTTCGATTCCGGCGCCGAGGAGAGAAGAAGCAGGTTAGTGCACCAACAGTCCACTGACACATAGGTACACATAGGCACACATTTCACCCCCCAGTCACCCCCAGATCACCCCCCAGGTCACCCCCCAGCCCCCAATCACAGTGTCACTGATTGCAGTGATCATTTATTTTACTGATCACTGCATTTAGTGACATCTGTGATAGTAAAAAGTTGCAGGGCAGTTAGGATTAGGCCCCTTTAGGTCCAGGGTAGCCCCCTAACCCCCCCTAATAAAGGTTTAACCCCTTGATCGCCCCCCAGGTAACCCTTTCACCCCCTAACGCCAGTGTCACTAAGCGATCGTATTTTCGATCGCTGTATTTAGTGCCGGTGGTGCCCTAGATAGCCAGTTATTTATTTTTAGTTTTGCCGCAGGTTTTTAGAGCGTCAGGTACCCCCATATATTATTTTAACCCCCTGATTGCCCCTAGAGTTAACCCTTTCACCAGTGATCACCGTATAAGCGTCACTGGTGACACTGGTTACCCAGTTAGTTATTTAGTTATTTAGGTAACCCGTCAGGTTTTTATATAGCCTCGGGTACCCCCATATTTAACCTAATAAAGGTTTTAACCCCCTGATTGCCCCTAGTTAACCCTTTCACCAGTGATCACCATATAAAGGTTACAGGTGACGCTGGTTGGCTAGTTTGCTTTTTATAGCATCAGGGCACCCGCCGTATATAACCCAATAAAGGTTTAACCCCCTGATCGCCCGGCGGGTGAGATCAATTAGGTTTTAGCACCAAAGAGGGTCTGCGTCGCCCCAGGCAGCGTTAGGTTAGTGCCAGTAACGCTAACACCCACGCGCAAAGCATACACCTCCCTTAGTGGTATAGTATCTGATCAGATCTATACTAGCGTCCCCAGCGGTTTAGGGTTCCCAAAAACGCAGTGTTAGTGGGATCAGCCCAGATACCGGCTAGCACCTGCGTTTAGCCCTTCCGCCCAGCCCAGCCCAGCCCACCCAAGTGCAGTATCGATCGATCACTGTCACTTACCAAACACAAAACACATAACTGCAGCGTTCGCAGAGACAGTCCTGATCCCTGCGACCGCTAACAGTTTTTTTTGTAGCGTTTGATATATTTGCTGACGACAGTCGGGTGCTTTTTTTCCTGTGAATCTTACTAGTGTACCCCTAAATTTAGAGCCCAAAATGGCAAGTCGAAGGTACACTAGTAAAGAGGCCTACGAGATTCTGAGCATGACAGATAGTGAAGGGGAGGTCACGTATCTGTCAGATTCAGGCTCAGAATATCCTCCCGTAGAAGACAGTGACATCAGCGGCCCCACGTCAGATAGCTCTGACGACGAAGTTGAGGTCCCTGCTAAGGTCAGGCGTACCCTATCCCGATCTTCTGAGGTTGTTGAGGAGCAAGAACCGCAGGGCTCTCGTATCATGGAGCAGAGTAGTACTAGCGCCGCTATTCCTTCTGGTGAATTGGCAAGCACCAGCGGCCTAGTACAGCCTGGGCGTACATCCAGCACTGCAGTATCACTTGGTAACGTGGCGAGTCCCATAAGTGCAGTTCAAGCTGGCGAGGTGGCAAGCACAAGTAGTGTCGCGCTGCCACCAATAAGAAGACAAAGGCAGGCCCGTCGTACCCATAGTGCTCTTCCTGCAGAATTCGCCTATCCTGATTGGGTCCCCACCACTTCTGCAGAACCCGTACTTCCCCCATTCACTGCCCAACCCGGTATTCAGGTGGAAACAGCTGATTTTATGCCAATTGATTATTATTCGCTGTTTTTCACAGAAGATCTCTATAGATCTATTGTGGACCAGAGTAATTTATATGCTGGTCAATTCATCGCCGCTAATCCCCAGTTGCCTTCCATTGCCAAAGATTGGAAACCAATTACGGTTTCCGAATTTAAGACCTTTCTGGGCCTTTCCCTCAACATGGGCACACATAAATTCCCATCATTGCGTGCTTATTGGTCCACGCACCCAATTGACCACATGCCCGTGTTCTCTACCTCCATGCCCAGGAAACGATACGAGCAGATTTTGCGGTTCATGCACTTCAACGACAATGAACTTTGTCGTCCACATGGGGACCCTGAATACGACCGGCTCTATAAAATTCGGCCCCTCATAAACCACTTCAACGAACGTTTTGCAGCCTTGTTTATTCCCGATCAAGCTGTCTGCGTTGATGAGTCCCTGATTAAATTTTCTGGCCGCTTGGCTTTCAAGCAGTACCTTCCCAGCAAGCGTGCCAGATACGGGGTCAAGCTCTATAAGTACTGTGACAGGGCAACAGGCTATGTATGGAGCTTTATGGTTTATGAGGGAAAAGATAGTCAGGTTGAGCCGGTCAACTGCCCGGATTACATAGGGAGCGCTGGCAAGATAGGGTGGAACTTGGTGTCACCCTTATTCGGAAAGGGGTACCACTTGTATGTGGACAATTATTACACGAGCGTGCCACTGTATAGTCACTTGTTTGATCATCAAACTGGAGCATGTGGCACCGTGCGACCTAATCGCCGGGGCTTTCCCCAGCGGCTTGTAGATGCCCGTCTTAGGCTGGGGGAGAGAGCCTGCGTAAAGTGTAATAACTTGCTCGCTATGAAGTGGAGGGACAATAAGAATGTTTTCCTTCTTACCTCCCTTCATGCAGACACGACAGTCCAAATTCGTACGGCGACTGGTGTTGTGGAGAAACCCCTCTGTGTCCACGAATATAACAAAAATTTGGGAGGGGTGGACCTCAACGACCAGTTGATGGCGCCGTATCTAATTGACCGTAAGGCGAGACGCTGGTACAAAAAAGTGTCTCTATCCTTATTCCAATTGGCTTTGCTGAACGCTCATGTGCTATACAGAGCTTCAGGCGGGACGTTATCTCTTCTAAAATTCCAGAATGAGATAGTCACAGAACTCCTGTATCCAGGCGGTTCTGCACCTCACCATCCCCTACCAAATGCAGTAAGCCGGCTGCATGAGAGGCATTATACGCATCTCCTCCCGAGTACCCCTACCCAACGAACCCCCCAAAAAAGATGTTGTGTCTGTAGCAAGCGCGGATTTAGGCATGACACCCGTTATTATTGTCCACTCTGTCCTGACAAACCTGGTCTTTGCCTTGGTGAATGTTTTGAACGCTACCACTCAAAAGTGAAGTTTTAGCGTAGGGTACAGCATTTCACAGACTAGGACACACTTACACAGGGTCTCCCAAGATGCCATTACATTTTGAGAGACCCGAACCATTACAGTTGTTAAAGTTTAAAAAAAAAAGTGTAAAAAAGAAAAAAAAACGTAAAAAACAAAAACACAAAAAAAATATAAAATAAAAAAAACAAAAATAGTTGTTGTTTTATTGTTCTCTCTCTCTCTATTTTCTCTCTATTGTTCTGCTCTCTTTTACTGTATTCCATTCTGCAATGTTTTATCATGCTTGCTTTTCAGGTATGTAATTTTTTGTTTTCAGGTGCGCCATTCAACTGCAGCGCGGAATTATTTATCTTGACAGCAACAGCGTTTGCTCCCACGATACATAAAGCCGTGACTCCAGTGCTGTAGGAGGTGATTTCACCACCACAGTTAAAAAAAAAGAGCATATATGCCGAAGCATGGGGGCAGCAGGGGCGGAGGAACGATTTTGCTCCTAATGCCGCGTATATACGGTCGAAATTCCGATGGAGGCTTGCCCGTGGAAAAGTTCGACCGTGTGTACGCGGCATATCCTTTTATGCCGCGTACATACGGTCGAAATTTCGACAAAGGCTTGCCCGTGGAAAAGTCAGACCGTGTGTACGCGGCATAACTTTTTTGCGGGAGGATGCCCCCATGCTTCGGCATATATATATTTTAGGCACAGGTTGCGTTAAAAAAATGTTTTATTTTTTACTAGGTTTTGTTTTGGTATTTGCTTTGCAGGTATGGTATGGTAAGGTCTTACTGTTGTACTGTAATGTTACTTTGTTTTAATGTTAACCATCATTTGCTTAGCAGGTACGCCATTCAGTTGCATCGCGGATTTATTTATCTTGACAGCAACAGCGTTTGCTCCCACGATACATAAAGCTGTGACTCCAACGCTGTAGGAGGTGATTTCACCACCACAGTTAAAAAAGAGCATATATGCCAAAGCATGGGGGCAGCAGGGGCGGAGGAGCGATTTTGCTCCTAATGCCGCGTATATACGGTCGAAATTCCGACGGAGGCTTGCCCGTGGAAAAGTGCGACCGTGTGTACGCGGCATAACCTTTTATGCCGCGTACATACGGTCGAAATTCCGACGAAGGCTTGCCCGTGGAAAAGTCCGACCGTGTGTACGCGGCATTAACTTTTTTGCGGGAGGATGCCCCCATGCTTCGGCATATATGCCCATCATTAGAAGTGGGTGGATGAAGGGAGGTATTCTAATGGTGGGCATACCCACCGATCAATCTCTTTTTTTCGTTCAGCCAACAGGCTGCATGAAAAAAAAGATTACAATACATGTCCAACAAGGACCAGCAACGTACTGGTATGTTGCTGGACTTTGAATGTTTATACCAGAATGATGCCTGCAGGTTTAGGTATCATCTTGGTATCATTCTTTTCAGCCAGTGGCCGGCTTTCATGTAAAAGCAATTCTAGCAGATAATTAGCCTCTAGACTGCTTTTACAAGCAGTGGGAGGGAATGCCCCCCCCCGGATATAAACAGCGCCATTGGGAAATTGGGAAAGCATTTTATCACACCGATCTTGGTGTGGTCAGATGCTTTGAGGGCAGAGGAAAGATCTAGGGTCTAACCCCCCATTTTTTTTCAAAAAAAGAGTACCTGTCACTACTTATTGCTATCATAGGGGATATTTACATTCCCTGAGATAAAAATAAAAATGGTAAAAAAAAAATATGGAAGGAACAGTTTAAAAATAAAATAAAAAAGCAAAATAAATAATAATAAAAAAAAAAAAAAAAAGCACCGCTGTCCCCCCCTGCTCTTGAGAAAAGGCGAACGCAAGCGTCGGTCTAGCGTCATATGTAAACAGCAATTGCACCATGCATGTGAGGTATCACCGCAAAGGTCAGATCGAGGGCAGTAATTTTAGCAGTAGACCTCCTCTGTAAATCTAATGTGGTAACCTGTAAAGGCTTTTAAATGCTTTTAAAAATGAATGTAGTTTCTCGCCGCTGCGTGTTTGTGCGCAATTTTAAAGCATGTCGTGTTTGGTATCCATGTACTCGGCCTAAGATCATCTTTTTTATTTCATCAAACATTTGGGCAATATATGCATTAAAAATAAAAAAAGTGTGTTTTTCCCCCAAAAAAATGCGTTTGAAAAATCGCTGCGCAAATACTGTGTGGAAAAAAAAATGCAACACCCACCATTTTAATCTGTAGGGCCTTTGCTTTAAAAAAAATATATAATGTTTGGGGGTTCAACATAATTTTCTTGCAAAAAAATAAATGTTTTCATGTAAACAAAAAGTGTCAGAAAGGGCTTTGTCTTCAAGTGGTTAGAAGAGTGGATGATGTGTGACATAAGCTTCCTAATGTTGTGCATAAAATGCCAGGACAGTTCAAAACCCCCCCAAATGACCCCATTTTGGAAAGTAGACACCTCAAGCTATTTGCTGAGAGGCATGTTGAGCCCATTGAATTTTTTTTTTTTTTTTTGTCCCAAGTGATTGAATAATGACAAAAAGAAAAAAAAAGAAAAAAAAAATGTACAAAAAGTTGTCACTAAATTATATATTGCTCAAACATGCCATGGTTATATGTGGAATTGCACCCCAAAATACATTCTGTTGCTTCTCCTGAGTACGGGGATACCACATGTGTGAGACATTTTGGGAGCCTAGCCGCGTACAGGACCCCGAAAACCAAGCACCGCCTTCAGGATTTCTATGGGTGTAAATTTTTGATTTCACTCCTCACTACCTATCACAGTTTCGGAGGCCACGGAATGCCCAGATGGCACAAAACCCCCCCAAATGACCCCATTTTGGAAAGTAGACACCCCAAGCTATTTGCTGAGAGGTATGTTGAGTATTTTGCAGATCTCGCTTTTTGTCACAAAGTTTTAAAAATTGAAAAAAGAAAAAAAAAAAATATGTCTTTCTTCATTTTCAAAAACAAATGAGAGCTGTAAAATACTCACCATGCCTCTCGGCAAATAGCTTGGGGTGTCTACTTTCCAAAATGGGGTCATTTGTCGGGGTTTTGGGCTATCTTGGCATTTTATGGCCTTCAAAACTGTGATAGGTAGTGAGGAGTGAAATCAAAAATTTGTGCCCTTAGAAATCCTGAAGGCGGTGCTTGGTTTTCGGGGGCCCGTACGCGGCTAGGCTCTCAAAAAGTCCCACACATGTGGTATCCCCGTACTCAGGAGAAGCAGCCAAATGTATTTTGGGGTGCAATTCCGCATATAACCATGGCATGTTTGAGCAATATATCATTTAGTGACAACTTTTTGTACATTTTTTTTTTTTGTCATTATTCAATCACTCGGGACAAAAAAAAAATATTCAATGGGCTCAACATGCCTCTCAGCAATTTCCTTGGGGTGTCTACTTTCCAAAATGGGGTCATTTTGGGGGGTTTTGTGCTATCTTGGCATTTTATGGCCTTCAAAACTGTGATAGGTAGTGAGGAGTGAAATCAAAAATGTATGCCCTTAGAAACCTTGAAGGCGGTGCTTGGTTTTTGGGGTCCCTTACGTGGCTAGGCTCCCAAAAAGTCCCACACATGTGGTATCCCCGTACTCAGGAGAAGCAGCAGAATGTATTTTGGGGTGTAATTTCACATATGCCCATGGCATGTGTGAGCAATATATCATTTAGTGACAACTTTGTGCAAAAAAAACAAAGTTTGTCATATTCCCGCAACTTGTGGCAAAATATAAAATATTCCATGGACTGAACATGCCTCTCAGTAAATAGCTTGGGGTGTCTACTTTCCAAAATGGGGTCATTTGGGGGGGTTTTGTGCTATTTTGGCATTTTATGGCCTTCGAAACTGTGATAGGCAGTGAGGAGTGAAATCAAAAATTTACGCCCTTAGAAATCCTGAAGGCGGTGCTTGGTTTTTGGGGCCCCGTACCCGGCTAGGCTCCCAAAAAGTCCCACACATGTGGTATCCCCATACTCAGGAGAAGCAGCAGAATGTATTTTGGGGTGCAATTCCACATATAACCATGGCATGTGTGAGCAATATATCATTTAGTGACAACTTTTTGTACATTTTTTCTTTTTTTTTTCTTTTTGTCATTATTCAATCATTTGGGACAAAAAAAAAATAGTCAATGGGCTCAACATGCCTCTCAGCAAATAGCTTGGGGTGTCTACTTTCCAAAATGGGGTCATTTGGGGGGGTTTTGTGCCATCTTGGCATTTTATGGCCTTCAAAACTGTGATAGGTAGTGATAGGTAGTGAGGAGTGAAATCAAAAATGTATGCCCTTAGAAACCTTGAAGGCGGTGCTTGGTTTTTGGGGTCCCGTACGCGACTAGGCTCCCAAAAAGTCCCACACATGTGGTATCCCCGTACTCAGGAGAAGCAGCAGAATGTATTTTGGGGTGTAATTTCACATATGCCCATGGCATGTGTGAGCAATATATCATTTAGTGACAACTTTGTGCAAAAAAAATAAAGTTTGTCATATTCCCGCAACTTGTGGCAAAATATAAAATATTCCATGGACTAATCATGACTCTCAGTAAATAGCTTGGGGTGTCTACTTTCCAAAATGGGGTCATTTGTGGGGGTTTTGTGCTATTTTGGCATTTTATGGCCTTCGAAACTGTGATAGGTAGTGAAGAGTGAAATCAAAAATTTGCGCCCTTAGAAATCCTGAAGGCGGTGCTTGGTTTCCGGGGTCCCGTACGCGGCTAGGCTCCTAAAAAGTACCACACATGTGGTATCCCCGTACTCAGGAGAAGCAGCAGAATGTATTTTGGGGTGCAATTCCACATATAACCATGGCATGTGTGAGCAATATATCATTTAGTGACAACTTTTTGTAATTTTTTTTTTTTTTTTGTCATTATTCAATCACTTGGGACAAAAAAAAAAAATATTCAATGGGCTCAACATGCCTCTCAGCAATTTCCTTGGGGTGTCTACTTTCCAAAATGGGGTCATTTGGGGGGGGGGTTTGTACTGCCCTGCCATTTTAGCACCTCAAGAAATGAGATAGGCAGTCATAAATTAAAAGCTGTGTAAATTCCAGAAAATGTACCCTAGTTTGTAGACGCTATAACTTTTGCGCAAACCAATAAATATACACTTATTGACATTTTTTTTACTAAAGACATGTGGCTTAATACATTTTGGCCTAAATGGATGACTACAATTGAGTTTATTTGATTTTTCTTATAACAAAAAGTAGAAAATATCATTTTTTTTTCAAAATTTTCGGTCTTTTTCCGTTTATATCGCAAAAAATAAAAATCGCAGAGGCAATCAAATACCATTAAAAGAAAGCTCTATTTGTGGGAAGAAAAGGACGCAAATTTTGTTTGGGTACAACATTGCATGTCCGCACAATTTACAGTTAAAGCAGTGCAGTGCAAAATTCTGAATTCACCTCTGGTCCTTTAGCTACCAAATGGTCCGGGGCTTAAGTGGTTAAACTGCTGAGCTGTGGAGGGGGCGGGGGCGGCCGGCTCAGGCTCTCAGTGGCTCCCTGAGCAGGTAAGACAGGTGTCAGTCCAGGCACCTGGCAGATCCAGACTCCCATTGTCGGGATGATGCCGTGTCTGAACTGATTTCTGTGACGTCAGCAGAGAGCGGACTTCAGCCCGCTGTCTGCTGAAAACGGGTCACAGGACTGCAAAACTAATTGCACTCCTGCGATTCATAGGATGAGTACAGCTTCTCCTTTAAATAACATTGGTCAACCTCCCCTCAGCCTCCTCCCCTCCCCCAATCCAGCTGCCTCCTTTATTAATCTGAGATGCAATCAAAAATGGTACCAGTAGAACAATGGACAGTGTCAGATTTAAAAAAATATATATATTATTTTTTACAATTTATTTTTGTATTTTTTTTTTCACAATGATTGGGGGCGGGGGTAGTGGACAGTGATAGTAGGGTAGTGGATGGTGTCAGCAGTTGTTTTTTTTTTATTAATTTAATAACTATTATTTTTTACATTTTTTTTTTTTTTTATTATTTAATTTGTTTTAAAAAAAAATGTTCACAATGCTTTTTGGGGGGAGGGGGTTGGGACTGTGGACAGTGTTGGTAGGGTGTGGGGGTGGTGCTGTCAGTAGTTTTTTATTTTATATTATTTTTTTACCCAATTTTATTTTTTATCACTTTTTTACAATTAAATTTTGTAATATTTATTGCAATTATTTTTTTTCTTTTTTATCAGCCGCGTTGGTGGGCTTTGGTGAGATATCAGAAGTCTAAACAGACCCCTGACATCTCCCCTTTGAGACAGAGAAAGAGACTGAGAACACAGATTCCCACAGGCCCTTTCTCAGCAGCTTCAGAATTGAAAATGCATGGACATGAGACAGAGGCTCCTGTTCATTCATAAACTGAAGCAGAGTAACATGCAGTTTACTCTGCTCAGTTATTACAGGACACAGGAGCGTTCGCTCGCTGTGTACAATTCAGAAAAGGAAGAACCCGGTAAATTAAATATTTACCAGCTCCTTCCTCCGCTTTCTATCCTGACACATACCCCCCACAGCCAGCGGCAGAGGAGGGAGCTGGCTGCGGGGGGACGAGGGGGGGTGGAGGAAGGAGCACACAGCGGGCTGGAGGAAGAGGACACAGGGGTCTGGAGAACACGGGGGTTGGAGGATGAGGAGGACACGGCAGACATTGGGGGGATGATCGGTGTGGCGGGGGAAAGTTGAAAGCACTGATCTCCCTGTATGGCATTTTAGCTGAAAGCCGCGGGAGGGAGAGAAGGTGAAGCGGCTGTCTGAAAAGCCATGCATGGAGATCGGTGCTTTCAACTGTTCCCCCATCGCACTGATCATCCCTGGCTGTCAAGGGACAATCTTCCATGTGTACAGGGTGGGTCACAGTGCCGAGTGCAGGAGCGCACACAGTTGTGAAGCACACTGCCGACACTTCACCAGTGTCCCCCCTCCCTCCAGCAAATTGTACCGCTCAGGGCACCCGCCCCTTCCACCCCCCCCCACCAGCCTTGATGACACCCCAAACGCAGGTTGCAATAGCAGTGCACTGCTAAAGTACTACAAAAGTGCCATGCTATACAGTTATACATGCTATACAGTTGCAGTACGTTTCCAAAAGTAGTGCATGCACTACTTTTGGTATGGTGTGATTTCAGCCCATGCAAAATGAAAGGGCTAAAATCGCACAGCACAGAGCTGCATTTGAATTGCACAAGAACACGCAGTGCATTCCTGTGCGATTCACATGCAGTTGCTAGTGTAAGTGGGCCCTATGGCCTAGTGGTTGGGGGAGCAGTAAAAATGTACAGTTGAGCCCCATTTTTACTACACCCAAACTGATCCCTCTTAAGCTGCAAAGGCAGTGGAGGGAAGTGTACATATCCCATGGCAAATATTATCCCCTCTGTTGTGTCTCTGACAGGCAGTATCACCCGCCAAACACAACCCATTCAACTGAATAAGGGCACCCTGCTATTGTGTGCAATGTGTGGGGTGTAGGGCTTAAAGGGGTAAAACAGGTGGTGTGGAAGCAATATAACACGTCCTCACCGTCTGTCAAATGCCCTCTGAAGAGTGTTTCAAACTTAAAGGAGGCCTTAAAAAAATGTCTGGGTCTTGGTCTTGGTCTTCATTGAAGGTTCTAGCAGATTGGAGCTTCTTAACCACTTAAGCCCGGACCAATACGCAGCATAAAGACCCAGGCCCCTTTTTGCGATTCGGCACTGCGTCGCTTTAACTGACAATTGCACGGTCGTGCGACGTGGCTCCCAAAAAAAAATTGACATCCTCTTTTTCCCACAAATAGAGCTTTCTTTTGGTGGTATTTGATCACCTCTGCGGTTTTTATTTTTTGCGCTATAAACAAAAATAGAGCGACAATTTTTTGCTATAATAATTATCCCCCAAAAATATCTAAAAATATATATTTTTCCTCAGTTTAGGCCGATACGTATTCTTCTACATATTTTAGTAAAAAAAAATCGCAATCAGCGTTTATTGATTGGTTTGCGCAAAAGTTATAGCGTTTACAAAATAGGGGGTCGTTTTATGGCATTTTTATTAATTCGTTTTTTTGTTACTAGTAATGGCGGCGATCAGCGATTTTTTTTGTGACTGCGACATTATGGCGGACACATCGGACACTTTTGACACATTTTTGGAACCATTGTCATTTTCACAGCGATCAGTGCTATAAAAATGCACTGGTTACTGTGAAAATGACACTGGCAGTGAAGGGGTTAACCACTAGGGGGGCTGGAGGGGTTAAGTGTGCCTAGGGGAGTGATTACTACTGTGTGGGGGCGTGGCTACGACTGACACGTCACCGATCTCCGCTCTGGTCAAACAGAGCGGAGATCGCTGACATTGTCAGTAGGGGAGCAGGGAGATGTTGTGTTTACACTAACATCTCCCCGCTCCATGCCTCCGTGAGACGATCGCGGGGATCCCCGTGGTGATCGAGTCCGCGGGACCCGCGGTCCGACTCACGGGGAAGGCAGGGGGGCCGCGAGCGCACTGCTGGCGGCACGCGCGCAACCCCGACGTCAGGCAGTTAAAGGGGACGTACAGGTACGCAATTGTGCCTGTACAAGCCATTCTGCCGACGTATATATACAGTGAGCGGTCCTTAAGTGGTTAATGGAGATGACTAAAAATAATTTTGATTGGTTTAAATTTGAAAAGAAGCTAAATCTAACTTAGAAATAATTTTCACTGAACCACTTTTTTCCCTTTACATTCTCTGTTCTGTCTCAACTACAAAGCGATAAAGTTCATCTCCAGGTTTAAGTAGGCCTTACACAAGCTGGTTTGATATTCATCCCTTGCATCGATACAGGCAGTTTAACTCAATGAATAAACTCACAGTTAGGACGACAGACGATGAATCCTTTCGAATGTTCCGTTTAATGATGGATATTCATAGGTAGAAAAACGTTGCAGTTGTAAGCCACATGTAAGATGTTTAGCATGGAAGACATACAGGAGTAATGACCAGAATCAGGAAGTGGAGGAGATATATAAAGAACTACGGTGAGAGAGAGAGTTCAGCTAGAAAGAAGGGGACAGATCTTAAAGACACAGAGCAAGAATAATCACATAGTGTAACACAACACTCCCCGTCTGAAATCTTTAGATTTCATAACCTTAAACTAAAATATATATTTTCAAAAAGTCCAATACTGACGAATGTCCTGGAACCTGTAATGAAAAACATGCAACAAACAAATAATAAACGTAAGTTCAACAGGATGAAGAACATAAAGTCACAGTATGATGTCTTCAAAGAATTCCAAAGTTCTGAGTAGAACCTGTAGATGGCAGCAATGTACTCCCCGCGGTGCCAACAGCATGGCTAGTCCTTGCACAAGTCACTCACCTGGCAAAAGGAGTACTAACTCTGTAATTGGTCGACTAAAGGTTCGTGTCTATCCTCCCTTGGTTACCTTGACTTCTACCTTCCGGACTTTGTTATCGTCGCTGGGCATAACTTTAGTAATAAGACCCATAGGCCACTCATTCCGACAAACTTCCTTGTCTTTTAGAAGGATGAGGTCTCCAACCTTAAGATTCCGCTTAGATGCTTGCCATTTGTTACGACCTTGAAGGTGATGAAGATACTTTTTCTTCCAGCGATGCCAGAACACATTGGCTAGATGCTGCACCTGCTTCCATTGATGCCTGTAATGGTGTGACCGCAGCTTCTGTTTTGTACTTACAGAAGTGTGGAGTGAGGTGTTCACAGTTCTTATTTTCTTATCATCTTCAGGGTTTACTAGCCCATAGGTGGTGTCAATAGGGAGTAAGTAAGAGTCCTCACGCAGAAACCTTGGAGGTGACAGCCATAAGCTGTCCTGAAGAGCGGCAGGTGACACGGCTCTGG
Source organism: Rana muscosa (assembly GCA_029206835.1). Lineage (NCBI taxonomy): Eukaryota > Metazoa > Chordata > Amphibia > Anura > Ranidae > Rana > Rana muscosa. The sequence continues at coordinate 892,205,736 of CM055117.1, read as the reverse complement.
TCCCACAGTCAGCTGGGTTGAGTTCAGTGGGAACGTGATGCCATTGACTTGGTAGAGAGAATCTCTTGATACGTTCAACCCTGTTGCTGACGTACACATAAAATTGTTTTGTTTGGTTGTTTATGTAACCAAGTACTACCTTACTGTCTGTATAGAAGGTGAAAGAATCAATTCTAGTGTCCATTTCACTTCGTATGACCTCGGCAATTTCTACTGCTAGCACGGCTGCACAAAGTTCAAGTCTTGGTATGGTATGTGCAGGCTTGGGTGTGAGTTTTGCCTTGCCTAGGACAAAACTACAGTGTGATTCTCCATTCAGTTCAGAGGTCTTCAAATAGGCTACTGCAGCAATAGCTTCAACTGATGCATCAGAGAAAATATGAATATCTCTCTGGTTAGCAGTTGAAGTGGATCCTGGAACATAGCAACGGGGAATCTGAAGTTTTTCTAGTGACTTCAAAGAATATCTCCACCTTTCCCACTTGTGTTGATTCTCACTAGGCAAGGGAGTATCCCAGTTTTTGTTCTCAGTAGACAACTGTCTTAGTAAAATCTTACCTTGAATGGTAACTGGAGCAAGGAAACCCAGTGGGTCATAGATGCTATTCACCACGGACAGGACTCCTCTCTTAGTGAAGGGTTTGTCACAAGTTGACACTTGGAAGGTGAATTTGTCTTGCTTGATGTTCCACAACAAACCCAGACTTCGCTGTACAGGAGGCACATCTGTACCTAAGTCAAGGTTTTTTAGACTAGTGGCATAGTCCTCAGAGTGAAAGGCATTCATAAGTTCCTGGCTGTTGGATATAATCTTGTGCAGTCTAAGGTTTGCTACAGACAGCATCTCCTTTGTTCTGGTGAGAAGATCAATTGCTTCTTTAGCAGTTGGAAAGGACTTAAGTGCGTCGTCAACGTAGAAGTTTCTTTCAACAAATTGACGGGCATCAGATCCATATTCAACTTCTCCAGTCTGAGCTGTTCTCCTTAGCCCATAAGTTGCCACTGCTGGGGAAGGACTGTTACCGAAGACATGTACCTTCATGCGATAATCTATAACTTCCTTGTTGAGGTCATTGTCCTTGTGCCATAGAAACCTGAGGTAGTTTCTGTTGTCTTCTCTGACGATGAAGCAGTGAAATATCTGTTGAATGTTGGCCATTACTGCTACAGGCTCTTGTCTGAAACGAATCAAGACTCCTATTAGACTGTTGTTCAAGTTGGGTCCCGTAAGGAGCATGTTGTTAAGAGAAACACCTTCGTGCTGAGCACTGGAATCAAAGACAACTCTGATTTGGTCTGGTTTGCGTGGGTGATACACGCCAAAGGATGGAAGGTACCAGCATTCTTCTCCCTCCTTTAGTGGGGGAGCAGGCTCTGCATGATCTCTGTCAAATACATTTTGCATAAAGTCCACAAAGTGCTTTTGCATCTCTGGTTTCCTGCTTAAGTTTCGCTTTAAGGAGGAGAATCTACTGATGGCCTGCTGTAAGTTGTTGGGCAATCTCTCTCTTGGGAGACGAAAGGGTAGGGGTGCTACCCAGTTATTGGAGTCATCTTGAAAGAACTCATTGTCCATTACCTTGATGAATTCTTTGTCTTCCATTGAAGGAGCCAGTATGTCATCTTCACTGGTTGCATTAAACACTGTAGACCCGAAGTTGCCATCATGGCAGGAGAAAGGGCTTGTGTCACCTGAGATACCATGTTGCCATTTGTGGCTGGCTATCTTCTCTTTCACCCAGTAGTGATGTGGGCATGGCTCAAAGTAAGTGTTTCGGCCATTTGGCAGAACATTTGTCTTGAATGACGAAATGTTGGTAGGTCTTTTCATTTTGCCTATGCAGACATTGCCTATGATGACCAATCCTAGATCCGTGCGCTGGGAAAATGGGGCATCTGGGGGTCCACTGACTTGTCTGTGTACCTTGTGAACTCTTAGAATGTCTCTTCCTAACAGAAGAAGGATCTGAGCATCTTTGTCAAGCGGCGGTATCTCATTTGCTATTACCTTGAGGTGAGGGTGATGGAAAGCAGCAGCTGGAGTAGGGATTTCTTCCCTGTTGGCAGGTATCTGATTGCACTCAACAAGTGTAGGTAAGGGTAATTGCAAGTTACCTTTGATAGAAGATACCATGAGTCCATGAGCCCTTCTTCCAGAAACCTCTATAGTTCCACTACAGGTACCCAAGGTGTAAGGATGAGCTTCGCCTTTTATTTCAAATAGATTGAACAATTCCGATTTTGCAAGTGACCGATTGCTCTGATCGTCTAAGATAGCATATGCCTTTAGAGACTTTTCTGGTTGATCCTTGTGGTATATGTTCACCAAGCATATCTTAGCACAGGACTTACCACAGCAGTCTTCTCCACAAACTTCTGTGCAGGATGAAGAAATGATGGTAGAATTAGGCACTTGGTCTGTATTCTCCCCGCCGTGCGTTAACCTGGGAGGAGCGTTGGCAGGTTGTGCAGAGCTGGGCTCAAGAGGATGGAGGGCTTGCACATGTTCTTCAGAGCCACACTCTATGCACTTGATGGACACATTACAGTCCCTTGCAAAATGTTCTGTAGAAGCACAGCACCTGAAACATACCCTAAATGTCTTTAAAAGCTCCTTGCGCTCTTCCAGAGGCTTTTTCCTAAAGCCGATACATTTATTGAGGGGGTGTGGCTTCTTGTGTATGGGACACTCTCTGTTAGGGTTTTCAATCTTCCTACTCTGTTTGTTCGTGGCCAGAACTGTGGTAGGAGTGGGAAGGATGTCAGTCTTTTTCACGGACACTGGGCCTCTATGGTTTCTATAGTTGCCCTGAAGACTGGTACTCTTAGGAAAGGGTGAGAAGAGACTGTACTCACCGTAGGAAAAACTTGGATCGTTCTTGGTCTCTGCAATTTCCCTGATGAATTCACAGAAGAAAGAGAATGGAGGGAAGGAAACCTTGTTCTCTCTTTTGTATGATGACCCTAGTGCAGTCCATTTCTCTTGCAAACCATACGGGAGCTTGGAGACAATTGGGTTTACCCCTCTTGGAGTGTCAAGGTAACTGAGTCCAGGTAGTTTTGGGTCTGTCTTGGCTAGCTGAAGCTCAAGGAGAAGGTCACTCAGTCTCTGGAACTCCTTGTTGTCCTTACCGGATATCTTTGGGAAAGTTTCCAGACGCATGAACAAAGCATTTTCTATAGCTTCTGGACTGCCATAACTTTGCTCTAGTCGCTCCCATGCAGCTGTGAGGCCTGCAGTAGGATTGTCCATGAAAACCGATCTTAATGGCTTAACACATGCAGCAGATAGAGGACCAAGCCATTTGATCAGCAGATTCAATTCTTGATCAGCTGTAATGCCAATATTGCTGATTGTAGTTCTGAAGGCACATTTCCAACTTCTGTAGTTCTCAGGTTGGTCATCAAAACTTGTAAGACCAGTCTTTGTGAGCTCCCTGCGAAGCATGTACCTCACAAACTCTTCTGTTTCAGTTGTCTCCGCCTTTATGTGAGATGCTGTTGGCTGTATGGTGCTGATTGCATTATCTTTGACATTGTTGTTAAAGGACACAGGGAAATATGGTGCAGCAGATGCATCCAGGTGAGTTGTTTGCTTGAAGTCAGTTGTTCCAATGGTACGTTGATTCAAGGCTGTACCGATGACTGGAGATTGATGACTTGCTTGAAGCTTGCGCTGATGCTCTGAGACGTATGAAGGCAGGCAAGGTAGGCAGGTAGGAAATGCAGTGGAGTGATTTTGAGTGCAGGAAGTTGCTGGAACCTCTTTAACTTGAAGCTGTGAAGGAGTCTCTATGTAGTCGGGAGCATTGGAGACAATGGAGTGTGCACTGCAGTGGCTTAGGACATAGTCTTTAGTGCGTTTGAGGGGGTCTTCCATATCTGCTATGTTTAGGTTAATGCTGTCTTTCTCACTTGCACCTTCGTCTGCACTGATAGCTTGCTGTAGGACCCTTAGCTTTGCCATAGCTGCGTCATGTTTACACTGTTTATTTAAGGTTTCCATTGTTGCTCTTTGACGTGCTGACTGCGCTTCCAACTCTGCCCTTTGAGCTTCCAACTCTGCTCTTTTTTCTGCATATGCCACCTGCACTTTGCTGGCTTCCACTTCAGCGCGGGCATTAATAAGTCGCTCACTGAGTGTTGAGTATCTTGAACTATGGGATCTTGACGAGTTTTTAGAACGTCTGGTGGAAACAGATCTGTGAGATGCAGTGTCCTGTAACAGCTTTATTTTTGCTTCTGCCTTTAATCTGGTTTGCTGGATAAAACTGTCTCTTTCAATATTGAGAGCATTGACGCGCTTTAATTGTGTCATCGCACTTTCTGTATTCATGTTTTGCAAGACATTAGTGAATTTGCTGCTGGTAAGCTGATAAAGCTCATATGAGGCAGAAAGTTGTTTAATGGCGCCCTCTAGTGTCAGTGGTTCACTATCAACAGACACTGTATTGGCTTCAGCAAGGATTTTCTCCCAGACTAATTCCAAGCTATTTGACAATTCAGTCCTTGAAGCTTCATAATTCTCCATTACTTTCCAAGTGGGTTTAACTGAGCGTTTGGGTAACTCAGTTTCTTCAGGAACTTGTGAGGAAGGAGATGTGAGTTCACATGCAGAAGCTTGGTCACTCATGATAGCAGACTGACTGTGAAAGCAGGCAGAATCTGTGTGCTGAAATATGACACTGTGCAGATTGTCTCAGGCTATAAGGCTGCCATGTGCTGCTCTGTCCCTTCTGTCTTGCTATGAGGGCAGTAAATCTTGTCTGTTTCAGTACTGACATGCAGAAATCTTGTAATTAGGCTGTGAAACTCAGTTTTTCTACTGTTCTGTCTCAACTACAAAGCGATAAAGTTCATCTCCAGGTTTAAGTAGGCCTTACACAAGCTGGTTTGATATTCATCCCTTGCATCGATACAGGCAGTTTAACTCAATGAATAAACTCACAGTTAGGACGACAGACGATGAATCCTTTCGAATGTTCCGTTTAATGATGGATATTCATAGGTAGAAAAACGTTGCAGTTGTAAGCCACATGTAAGATGTTTAGCATGGAAGATATACAGGAGTAATGACCAGAATCAGGAAGTGGAGGAGATATATAAAGAACTACGGTGAGAGAGAGAGTTCAGCTAGAAAGAAGGGGACAGATCTTAAAGACACAGAGCAAGAATAATCACATAGTGTAACACAACATTCTCTGAGAACCTCTCTCGGCAAAAGAAAAATGGTCCCGTGCAGTGGGGCTGCCCCACACTGCAAGGGTTGAATACCTGTTTATGCTTCCCCTTTTCCTGCAGAAATGGGAGAGGGACTTGGACAGGACCTTTACAAATAAACAGAGGGACCGTATCCTCTTTTTTTGCTCACTGCTCCTCTATATCCAGTAGATACCAAGAGGCCAGCTACAAATTATTGACACACTGGTACAGGTCACCCACCCTCCTACACAAGATCTTCCCTGCAGTTTCACCTCTCTGCTGGCATTGTCAACAGGATACTGGTTCTCTTTTACACATTTTTTTGGTTGTGTCCCAAGATACGGCCCGTCTGGGAGGGAAGCCAGCAACTGATCCAACAACTCACATTCTCAATACATATCACTTCACTCTCTAGGAGCAGATATAAGAGATCCTTCCTGATTCACTTGCTCAGTGCAACCAAGGCCTGCATCCCAAAAAAGTGGAGAAGTACTGACCCGCCTACTCTTGCCCCTGTGGATCGCAGTGGTAAAACAAAATAAATGTCATGGAATGCCTGATGGCCGGTATTAAACGAAAAGCTGAGTAATTCCATAAAACATGGTTTTATTGGCTCGATTTCCAGTACTCGTGGGAATATGCCTCATTAGTCCAAATTAATAACACAGGCATCGTGTCAGTAAGGGGCAAAAGGGCTCCGGCAGCAGACTGCCCCTTAGCATCCTCAAATACAACGCTGAGGACCTGTGACCACTTGAGCAAAGGGAAGAAGAGGCTGCGAGAACTGGTCTTACTGTCTGGAGGGACCTTGCAGGAGCGGAGGGTCAAGTAAATGGCTTTTTTGCAGCCCCCCAGACCTAAACAAGCATTTAACCCTTGCAGTGTGGGGGCAGTCCTCCTGCAAGGGTCCATTTTTCCTTTTAATGGAATTCAGCTTAATGCCCAGAGGGGAGGGCATAGCTCTCATCTGTCCCTGATTTGGGGGGACTGTCCCTTTTTTGGAACCAAATTCCTCTGTCCTTCATTTGTCCCTCGTATTGGTTTGAAGTATAGTATAACCCCCTATAAAGAAATGTAGAATTATATTTCCAGGGGTGTTATACTGCAGTAAATTGTATACAACCACTAAATTGTTGAATTAATTATATTTGATTAGCCAGTATAAAGGAAAAATAGAGGTTAAAAAAAACATTTGTGGGTTAAACCAGTTATTATTTTGCATATCAGATCTTCATGGTCCACATACCTGGTGCATCTCAGGAATGTGTCCTTTGCTCACATACTTTACACTAAAAGATGTCCCTCTTTCTCATTTCAAAAAGTTGGGAGGTATGGGAGGGCAGTCCTTCATTTCAGGTTTCCCAGAGGTTTTCTTCGCAAGGGGTTTTTCCTCTCCTTAGTGTTAAGGAGTAAAGCCTCGTACACACGATCGGACTTCCATCTGACTTTTCCGTGGATTTTGGTCCGAAGGGCGTTGGTCGTGAACTTGGTATGCATACAGACGGCACAACATTTTCAGCCAACAAAACCTAAATATGTGTTTTTTCTGCTCTTTAGCGCCACCCTTTGGGCAACTTTTGCTAATGTTGTCTTAATGTTTAACATTGGTTCCGAGCATGCGTGTTAGTACTTTGGATTTTAGTTGGAAGGATTTGTGTACACACAATCGGATAAACCGACGTAACATATTTATTGTCATACAGTTGGTGAGCATGAACAGCCAACATTTGTTGTCGTTAATTCAGCCAACATTTGTCGGAAGGAGCATACACACGGTCGGATTATCCGCCACAACACGTCCATCAGACAATTATTGTCGTAAAATTGGATATTGTGTACGGGCCTTAACTCTTTATGAGTCCAGAGATTTCTTCCAATTTCATCCAGTTCATAGAATCAGTTTCAATAATTTTATTATATTACACAGACTGCAGGGGAAATATCTATTGCAATACAAATATGACAGCCACCGCTGATCGCACAGTGGGGTTGATTTAACCACTTCAAGACCAGGCCTATTATATATATATATATATATATATATATATATATATAGTTCATTTTTCTCATACAATTGTTATTTTTTTAATAATAGGAAAACTAGAAGGACATTTGTCACTGCAATAGCAGCACAATGTGAAACTGAAGGTTACTATATTTCTTGTTCAATAGTTTTTATTGCAGGTACTGTATATCAGAAGTAATACAAATGCACAGAGTCTGCCCACGCAGGGTCTATGATTGGCGACAGAGAACATAAATGTACGTACACAGCATAGGCAAACAGGCACATCTAACCTAAACAAATCATATATGTACAGTATCTCACAAAAGTGAGTACACCCCTCACATTTTTGTAAATATTTTATTATATCTTTTCATGTGACAACACTGAAGAAATGACACTTTGCTACATTGTAAAGTAGTGAGTGTACAGCTTGTATAACAGTGACAATTTGTTGTCCCCTCAAAATAACTCAACACACAGCCATTAATGTCTAAACCGCTGGCAACAAAAGTGAGTACACCACTAAGTGAAAATGTCCAAATTGGGCCCAAAGTGTCAATATTTTGTGTGGCCACTATTATTTTCCAGCACTGCCTTAACCCTCTTGGGCATCTAGTTCACCAGAGCTTCACAAGTGAACTCGGCCGGGTGATGAGGCCGGGTGGGCGGAGACCCACACGGTCATGCATATTTTGAATTGTGGCAGCAGACAAGGGGAGAAGATCCCCGGGGCCGGTGCATTCATTGCATGTTACACCCTAAGGCGTGGTTCACACCAATGCAATTTGCTTTTTATCCGTTTTTGCAGTGCATTTTTCCACATGCGTTTTTTAAATTTTTTTGATGCGTTCTGCATTTTTTATACTTTTTTTGGCCAATTTGTGGTTGGGCAGATTAAGAAATGCAAATCGCAGCAAAATTGCGTCAAACGCACTACATGCTTTTCTGCAGTTTCCCCATTGAACTAAAAGCGCACAGTTTTGCATTTAAAAAAAGTCCCTGACCCTTTTCAAAAATGATGCGGCTGAAAAAAGCATAGATGTGAACGTGTCCCATAGGAAACCATGTTAAATGGACTGTAGTGTGTTTCTGCAAAAAGCACAAAAAAAAAAACGCATAGTTGTGAACAAGGCCTAAAAATGCAGAGGCACAAAAATGCATTGATGTGAATGTGTTCCATGCGTTTCTGCCAAAAGCATAAAAAAACACATTAGTGTGAATGGAGCCTAAAGGGCCATACAGAGTAAAATCTGCCTGTTTATGTGCAACACGGAAGCCAAATCTGCAGTGTAATTCAGTCCATTGACATGTATTGTAGGATATGCCATTTGTGTCAATACGAATGTAGCTGGCAGCATTCACACGCAGATGGTCCTATTTCTCAAAACATGTCAATAGGCTAAATTACGCTGAAGCTGTGACTCCTGATTGCCAAAACAACAGGTGGATTTTACCCTGTACAGCAGTAAGGCTGGGTTCACACTGGGGCGACAAACGCTCCGACATTGGGAGCTCATGTCGCATGATGTGTGAAAATCAATGTTTCCCTATGGGAGCCGTCTTAACTGGTCCGACACATGTCGGTCCGACTTTGAAAATGCTCCCTGTACTACTTCGGTCCGACTTTGATTCGACTTCAGCCCATTGACTATCATTGAAGTCGGATCAAAGTCGGACCGCAGTCTTGCATGATCCGACTTTGGCATGCGACTTTTGCTCTGCTGCTCTTGAGGGGGAACTCCACGCCAAATTTTAAATAAAAAAACGGCATGGGTTCCCACTCCAGGAGCATACCAGGCCCTTGGGTCTGGATTTGAAGGGGAACCCCCTACGCCGAAAAAACGGCGTGGGGGTCCCCCCCAAAAATCCAAACCAGACCCTTATCCGAGCACGCAACCTGGCAGGCCGCAGGGGAAGAGGGGGGGATGAGAGAGCGGCCCCTCCTCCCTCCTGAACCGTACCAGGCCACATGCCCTCAACATGGGGGGTTTGGTGCTCTGGGGCAGGGGGGGCGACCTGCGGCCTCTTCCCGACAACCCTGGCCGTTGGTTGTCGGGGTCTGCGGGAGGGGGGCTTATCGGAATCCGGGAGCCCCCTTTAATAAGGGGGCCCCCAGATCCCGGCCCCCCCACTCTATGTGAATGAGTATGGGGTACATCGTACCCCTACCCATTCATCTGGTGGAAAAAAAATTCAATAAAAACACAACACAGCTTTTTAAATTAATTTATTGCACAGCTCCGGGGGTCTCCACGCTCTCCGGTTCTTTCTTCTGCCAGGCCTCCGCTATTTTCTTCCAGCTCTTTTGCTAGCGGGGCCCGGTCTTCTTTATCGCCTTCTTCTTCTTCCGCTCTCCGGTACTTCTCCCGCTCTCCGGTTCTTTCTTCCGCCGGGCCTCCGCTATCTTCTTCCAGCTCTTTTGCTAGCGGAGGCCCGGTCTTCCCGTCGTCTCGTCCGGCTCTCCGTTGTCCCTCTGCCGGCCCCTCCACTATCTTCTTTCAGCTCTTTTGCTAGTGGAGGGGCCGGTCTTCCCGTCGCCGTCTTCTTCTCTCTTCTCCTCCTCGATGTTGACTCGTCGCTTCCTCCCGCTCTAATGCTGGGTGTTCGCTCCGCTCCGAATTAATATAGGCTTCTTCTAGGGTGGCCCCGGAGCATGTGACTGTGACGTCATGGGAGCATGTGACTGTGACATCATGAGAAGCCTATATTAATTCGGAGCGGAGCGAACACCCAGCATTACAGCGAGAGGAAGCGACGTGTCAACATCGAGAAGGAGAAGAGAGAAGAAGACGGCGACGGGAAGACCGGCCCCTCCACTAGCAAAAGAGCTGGAAGAAGATAGTGGATGGGCCAGCAGAAGGACAACGGAGAGCCAGACGAGACGACGGGAAGACCGGGCCTCCGCTATCTTCTTCCAGCTCTTTTGCTAGCGGAGGCCCGGTCTTCCCGTCGTCTCGTCTGGCTCTCCGTTGTCCTTCTGCTGGCCCAGCCCGGCGGAAGAAAGAACCGGAGAGCGAGAGAAGAACTGGAGAGCGGGAGAAGAAGAAGGCGACGAAGAAGACCAGGCCCCGCTAGCAAAAGAGCTGGAAGAAGATAGCGGAGGCCCGGCAGAAGAAAGAACCGGAGAGCGCGGAGACCCCCGGAGCTGTGCAATAAATTAATTTAAAAAGCTGTGTTGTGTTTTTATTGACATTTTTTTCCACCAGGTAAATGGGTAGGGGTACTATGTACCCCATACTCATTCACATAGGGTGGGGGGGCCGGGATCTGGGGGCCCTTATTAAAGGGGGCTCCCGGATTCCGATAAGCCCCCCGCCCGCAGACCCCAACAACCAACGGCCAGGGTTGTCGGGAAGAGGCCCTGTCCTCATCAACATGGGGACAGGGTGCTTTGGGGTGGGGGCCCGCAGGTCGCCCCCCTGCCCCGAAGCACCCACCCCCCCATGTTGAGGGCATGCGGCCTGGTACGGTTCAGGAGGGAGGGGGCCGCTCTCTCGTCCCCACCTCTTCCCCTGTGGCCTGCCAGGTTGCGTGCTCGGATAAGGGTCTGGTTTGGATTTTGGGGGGGACCCCCACGCCGTTTTTTCGGCGTAGGGGTTCCCCTTCAAATCCAGACCAGGCCCAAGGGCCTGGTATGCTCCTGGAGGGGGAATCCATGCCGTTTTTTTTTTTTATTTAAAATTTGGCCTGGAGTTCCCCCTCAAGATTCATACCCAACACAGTGCCTGCTATTGGCGGGGATCCAAGTCGGATCCCGTTCATTGAAAGTCGGACATATGTTGGCTTCATGTCGCAGGGCAAAGTCGGATCCAAAGAAGGACGGCTGTCGTGTCGCACTAGTGTGAACCCAGCCTGAGCCATAAAGCACAACCATGTGCAAGAGCCCCAATTACGACATCTACAAACTGTCAATTTTATGTCTTTTTGCCACAGTCTGCTCCTATCACAAGCAAAAGTTTGTACAGCAAAGCTACATACCGTATATACTCGAGTATAAGCCGCGTTTTTCAGCACATTTTTTTGTGCTGAAAATGCCCCCCTCGGCTTATACTCGAGTCTGTGTCCATCTTCAGCTTTGTGTTCCTGATCCTGGCCAGCCGTAGGTCCCCTCTTCCTCTACAATTGTGAAAAGTTTGTTGTCCGGGGGACCTACGGCCAGGGAGCACCGATTTTTCAAAACCTGGCTCCCCTTCCATAGACTCCTATATTAAAACGGTAATTTCTCTGGTGATTTTGGGGACACAGTACCAGCCGGCCCTAGGTCCTCTGGACCCCAAACTTGGCACACTTGTAGATCAACTCTTCATCTACAAGTGTGCAAAGTTTGTTGTCCAGGGGACCTACGGCCAGGGAGCACCGATTTTTCAAATCCGGGCACCCCTTCCATAGACTCCCATGTTAAACGTCAGTCTAGTCACACAGCGCCGGAGATCAGGTAGAGAGATTGGGCACAGTGAGGCATGGACACAGTGAGGCATGGGCACAGTGAGGCAGGCAGATGGACACCCTAGGCTTATACTCGAGTCAATACGTTTTCCAAGTTTTTTGTGGTAAAATTAGGTGCCTCGGCTTATATTCGGGTCGGCTTATACTCAAGTATATACTGTAATCACTTTCTAAACAACACGTGTGAGTCAAATGCCAGCCAGATTCATACTTTAAAGGCAAAGTTCACCTTTGTAAAAAGAAATAAATGCATGTTTTTGCAGGTGAAAAAATGCATTTTATAATCTTTTTACAGCAGCCTGCAGAGCATTGCACCCACTCAGTGGATCGCGGTTACAGTGTCAGGCTCCTGCGGACACTACCTACAGGTCTGTATGCTATCAGTTTCAGATCTGTAGGAAGTGTGAATGGACTATGAGTGCACTTGCAATTCATTGAAATTGCAAATTTCATGGATTTTGTAATTTGACAGCAGCTTTGGGGGATTTTCACCCCCTTTCTGCCCAGACCAATTTTTTGTTTTCAGCGCTGTCGCACTTTGAATGACAATTGCGCGGTCATGCAAAACTGTACCCAAATTAAATCTTTATGGTTTTTTTTCCCACAAATAGAGCCTTCGTTTGGTGGTATTTGATCACCTCTGCGGTTTTTATTTATTGTGCTATAAACAAAAGAAGAGCGACAATTTTGAAAAAAACACAATATTTTTTACAGGAAAGGAGAAAAAATGGGACTTTGAATGAGGCCCGCCATATCAAGTAGAGTAAAGACATATATGTAAATATAAATTCATTGTTTATTAAAAGCTAAAATTCATATCAAAATAGACATAAATTGGTAGTCACATGACTTACACTTGGTTTATACTGCTCATAGCATGAATTGGAAAAATAAATTGACATGACATAAACAATAAATACAGACATATATGCATAGAGAGGCCAACTGTATCTTGGTATATAATAGCACTCAACGCATTTCATGGCGTTACAGCCACTCATCAGGAGTGTAGTGCGACAATATAACTGTAAAGAAATATAAACAGTTAAAAAATGCCCTCAAAGGAGGGTGAAAAAAGGTTATTTTCCCAAAGGAATGGCGACAAGTTAGTAACTTAGAAATCGCCCCAAGACTGGGTCCAACCTCTGCATGGGAATTAGTGGGGATCTCAGGTATCTCCCCCGGGGTTGAGGCGGGAAAACCTTCCAAGGACAAAGGGAAGGAGCCAAAAGAAAGCCGGATGACCACAGCACAATCCAATGTGATATGTGTCCTACAGGGATGTATAGAAGGTATATATAATTAGTAATAGTGTGTGGAATGTGAGGGTCAACTAAGTGTTCCCTCAAGGGGACTACATGTGGGTGATAAATGGATGTGGATAAAAGTGATTAATTTATCCCACATAATTACCTGTGATAAGTGGTTCATGGATCAACTCATGTGAGGTTACCCTTCCAAGTGATAGAATCATGCAGAGTGAACCACCAGCTGACTCAGGCTTATATCCCCAGTCAAGGGCGGAGTCCCGGCAACATCATGAAAAACTCGGCAATGCGGCAAGAGGGAGGCAAAGGACGGACTCCATCCGCACGGCATGTCTGCCAGCAGCGGGTCCACGCCCACCTCGTCTGCAGCGTGAGATGGAAGGGAACGTTCACAACATCGAGGTGTCAGTTGACGCCGCGAGTGGGACGTCAAGGCATGACGCCAATGTGCAGGAGGTCAATCCCTGCCCCCATCAAACGGAAGACGGGGAGGAAAGGACTGCCGCACATCGTAACCCCGGAAACAAAACACAAACCCTTCCCTAACAACCCTGGACTGGGCTAACTGAATGGTAATGGGAATAGTATGAAAGGAAGGCACTGAAAAAAGACCCAAAGAAACTAATAAAAAAAAAAAATAAATAAATAAAATGGAATGGACAATATTTTTTACTTTTTGATTTAATAAATATCACATTTAAAAAAAAAAAAAAAAAAAAATGTCCTCAGTTTAGGCCGATACGTATTCTTCTACATATTTTTGGTAAAAAATAAATAAAAAAATCGCAATAAGCGTATATATTGATTGGTTTGCGCAAAAGTTATAGCGTCTACAAAATAGGGGATAGTTTTTTTCCTTTTATTTTAATTTTTTTACTAGTAATGGCGGCGATCTGCGATTTTTATTGTGACTGTGACATTGCGATGGACAGATCGGGCACTTTTGACACATTTTTGGGACCATTCACATTTATACAGCGATTAGTGCTATAAAACTGCACTGATTACTGTGTAAATGTGACTGGAAGGGAAGGGGTTAACACTAGGGGGCGCTGAAGGGGTTAAATATGTTCCCTGGGAGTGATTTTTACTGTAGGGGGAGGGGACTCACAAGGGGAGGAGACCGATCTGTGTTCCTCTGTACTGGGAACACACATCGGTCTCCTCACCTCTGACAGGAGGTGGATCTGTGTGTTTACACACACAGATCCACACTCCTGCCGTGATCACGGGCAATCGCGGGTGCCCGGCGTACATCGCGGCCGCCGGGCACGCGCACCGGGTCCCGAGCGATGCCGTGGGTGCGCGCCCCCTAGAGGCCGGGAAGCAAAGGACGTCATATGACGTCCACGCGGAGGGAGACAAGGTTCCTGCCAACGTCATATTACTATGGCTCGGTAGGGAACTGGTTAAGCTGGCCATACAATTTTCTTATTCAATTTCCTTTAGATTTACCTTCAGCTGTGTAGTACAAGGGCCTGCCTGGTTACACACAAATTGCAAGTGCTTAGATTTGACCTCATATTACATGGTTTTGGTAAATCTATAGAAGAAAATTGTATAATGTATGGCCAGCCTTACCTTGTCCACTGGGTTGTCCTCAAAAAACAAACACATACACTCAGAGGTGTTTGGTTTAACCACTTCCTGTCTGCCGTATATTTATAAACATCCTCAGTTGGGGTGATATCTTGGTTATCGATGCAGCTATGATCGAGATATCATTCTTTAGAGTGCTTTCACACTGAGCGCCCGGGCGTCGGCGTTAAAACGCCGCTATTTTTCGCAATGCTTTACTGTAGTTTTTGCAACGCTTTTTGGCCGCTAACAGGGCGCTTCCCTCGCTAGCGGCCGAAAAAGGGTAAAAAGCGTCCGCAAAGCGCCACCGGTTCAGCAGCACTGCCCATTGGTCTCAATGGGCAGGGGCGCTTTAGGAGCGGTGTATACACCGCTTCTAAAGCGCTGCAAAGAAGCTGCTTGCAGGACTTTTGACGCCCTGCCAGCGCAGCGCCCCAGTGCGAAAGCACTCGGGCTTTCACACTGGGATTGCAGCTGAGGTTTTTTTCAAGCTCTTTACAGGCGCTATTTTTAGCGCTAAAGCGCCTGAAAAGTGCCTCGGGGTCTTAGGGCGAGCAATTCTGCACAAAATAAAAGTAATCCAAGCAGCTAACAAGCCGCTGGATTACGTTTACAGGTGTCGGAAGTGAGTCCCACCACAGCCTTTACTGGGCCCTCCCGTGTGACAAGAGGCATCTGGCTCTGGGCACACAATGAGAGTAGTATTTTGTCACTTCTTGTATCTGTTCATACACCCTGTTCCAAATTATTATGCAAATTATATTTTTCTCATTTACCTAAATAATTGATGTAAACAACAGTCAGCATAATTCTCATGTTATCAACTATTAAGAGTACAATTAAAATTTTATTGAACAGACCTCCTAATGATAAGTTTTTTTTTTCAAAATAAAAAAACTTACAATGCACTGTTCCAAATTATTATTTTTTTTTTTTTTGAGAAAAAAAAGTTTTTATTGAACAATTTACATTTGGAACATAATTCTGCAAGTTACAAGGCAATACTGGAGAAATGCATAAAACAAAGAAATGTGGCTTATACATATATAGGCACAGTAGAACAAAAAACTTGTTCAGATTGAACACTGGATTCAGTGACTATCAATAAGTGGAAAACCCTATGTCCACGCTATTCATGGAATTGCACGCTAGAAGGATGTATAATATTACGGACCATCAGTGCATGTGTCTGCGGACTCAAGCCATCGATCCCAGATTTTGTAGTACTTATCTGGACAACCTCTGTTGATGTATATGAACTTTTTGTAGGGAAGAGTGTTATTTATATCTAGTTTCCAATCATTGAAGCTGGGGGGAGTGGGTCTCATCCACTGTCTGGCTATAATTTTTCTAGCATTAAACAATGTTTCATGCAAGAATGTTTTAGTGAATTTGTCCATCCCAGAGTCGGGGAATATCCCCAGTAAGCATTGTTTGGGGTCCAGGGTCAATGGGGATCCCATGTCATCATGGAGGAAGTCAACAATCTGCTTCCACAGACCCTGAAGGACCGGGCACGCCCAGAGTAGATGGAAGAATGTGCCCGTCGCTTGGTTACACATTGTGCACAAGGTAGAAAACTGACGTCTAAAGCGGGCGATTCTTAGGGGGGTGAGATACGCTCGGTGCACCACGTATAACTGGGTCAGCCTGTCAGAGAGCTTGGGGGATACAGTCTTGCACGAGTCTAGTGCTTCACTCCACTCCTCATCCTCCAGTGGGCCCACCTCTCTTTCCCATCTTGGTTTAAGGCTGTAAGCTAGCGTGGTAGATGATGGGGTGAGAAGCATGACATAAAAATCAGAGATCAGCTTTCGCGGGTCCACACCCTTAATCACTGCCATAATAACATTGGGCGTAGATTGTGGCAAAGGCTGGGGAAACTGAGCTTGGGCTGCGTGACGCACCTGGAAGAATCTAAAAAGCATAGAATTGGGCAGCAGGAACTCATTTTGGAGGTCCTCAAAGTTTTTAAGTGTGCCATCGGAAATTATGTGGTGCAAATAATATATTCCATATTCGCACCATATCTCTGTGTCAGGGATCAAGAGAAACTCTGAGAGTAGTCTATTGTGCCATAAGGGGGTATAATTGTTGTGTTTAGGGGTCATTAATATTTTAGTGGTGATGTCCCATACGCGCCTATATTGGTACAATAGGGACCCACGGTCTCTATTGGTGTTATTCCCACTATGTCCCACTGCAATTGCAGTGAGTGGGTCAGTGGTCAGTTGTGCCCACCGTGGACAGAGAAGGGTGAGGAATCTGAGTCTGTCGGTTTTATCTATGTGGTATAGTTGAGACAGTTGGGACGCAAGGTAATAAAGATTTAAGTCAGGGAGGGCTGTTCCACCTAGGTCAGTAGGGTTCTTAAGGACTCTCCAGGCCAGCTTGTGACTGTTGGTACCCCAAATAAATGTCTTGAGTATGGCCTCCATTGACTTGAAAAATTTCAAGGGTAAGTATACGGGTGTGTGCCAGAGTATATACAATATTTTAGGAAATAATATCATTTTAACAATGTTAATGCGGCCCCACACGCCGAGCGGTAGTCTCGCCCATACCTGGGTTCTAGACTTGATGAGATCAAAAAGGGGTTCTATGTTCAGGGATATATAGTCAGCCGGTGTTCTATTCACCAATACTCCAAGATATTTGATAGTGTTCACTCGCTGGAGTGGTAACTGTGCCTGTAGCTTGGGAGAGGGGAAACTATCCATAGGCAATATTTGAGATTTCTCCCAATTAATTTTAAGGCCAGAGAACTGACCAAAGTGCTCAACTGTATGTAACGCCTTCCGAAGCGATGTGGCAGAGTCGGCCAGGTATAGTAGCGTGTCGTCTGCGTATAAGCTAAGTTTTTCAGTCAGGGAACCAAGGCAGAGACCCTGTATCTCGGGGTCCTCTCTAATTGGAGATTGCAAGGGGCTCCGCCGCCAAGGCATAGAGGAGCGGAGACAGTGGGCAGCCCTGTCTAGTGCCCCTGGATAAGTCAAATGTCTGGGAGGCCCTCCCGTTGGCCACTACTTTACCCCTGGGTGCCAGATATAATAATTGAACCCACTTAATAAATTTAGGTCCAAAACCAAAGCCACGGAGGCATCCCCAAAGGTACCGCCACTCCACTGAGTCAAAGGCCTTGGCAGTATCCAAAGCCACCACCACCCGGGACCCAACATTATTATGTGTCGCTTGTAAGTTAATATACAATTTTCTGAGGTTGAAGGAGGTGTTACGCCCCGGCATAAATCCAGCTTGGTCAGCATGAATCAGGGTTAGAATCACTTGGTTAAGGCGTAGGGCAAGTACTTTAGCCAGAATCTTTATGTCTACCTGGAGGAGCGATATTGGTCTATAAGATTCCGGGAGGCCTGGGTCCTTGCCTGGCTTAGGTATGAGGATAATTACCGCCTCGCCCATCGATGGGGGTAAGGTGAAATTGTCAAATAGATGGTTGAAGAGGGACAATAACTTGGGGGCAAGTATCTCGATGTATTGGGCATAAAATTCTATGGGCAACCCATCTGAACCCGGGGCCTTGGATCTGGCGAAGCTCCCAATCGCTGTGGTTATTTCGTCGAGTGTAAGAGGTGCGTCTAGCATAGCCATTTGGGCATCGTCTAGCTGTGGAAAGATGATTTCCGCCAGTAGATCTTCCAATTGAGAGTCAGTGGTAGAAACCTGGGACGTATAGAGTTGAGAAAAGAAGTCCCTAAATTTAGAAGTGACAGCCTGGGGTTCCGTAATCTTTTCCCCATTAGGACCAGTGAGGGAAATGACAGTAGGGGGTCTATCCTCACTATGTGCTAAGTAGGCCAACAGTTTACCCGCTCTCTCCCCATGTTCATACAATTTTTGTCTGGCAATGAAAAGTTTTTTCCTGGCCGTCTCGTGTTGTAGCTGATTAACCACCCTGGTTTGTAACCTGAGTTGGGCAGCTCCATCAGGAGAGGGGTTCGACATGTATCCCTGTTCAGAGGAGGACAGATCCCGCATTGCCCCGTCCAGTATGGCTGATGAATTAGCCTTCAGCCTGTTGATAAAGGAGGTCAGAGTCAGACGTGCATGCAGTTTGAAGGCTTCCCATACTACGTCTGGGGATGCAGATCCGTCATTCTCTAAAAAGTAAGTTCTCCAACTGTTACCAAGCTCGTCATCCTCCGACAACAGGGTGAGCCAAAACGGATTCAGGCGCCACGTACGGGGCGGTTTGTCTAATGGGATGGAGAGGCTAATGAAATATGGGCTATGGTCTGAAAGTAATCTGGGGGCAAATTCAGCTCCCAGTAATCTTGGGGCAAGGGTACTAGAAATGAATATAAAATCTATACGGGACATGGTGTTATGGGTAGTTGAGAAACAGGAGTAAGCTCGAGTGAGCGGGAATTTAAAACGCCAGGTGTCAGTGAGATTAAAGGAAGAGATAAGTCGGGAGAATCTAGTGTGGGTTGGAGCTGTAGTAGATAATGGCGAGGGCGACAGTTTGTCTAATGTAGGGTTCAACGTAGCGTTAAAATCCCCCAGCCACACCGCCTGAATCGAAGGATGACGAGTCATATATAGCAAGCCCTCTGTGACTATAGTAGAATTAAATGGTGGAGGTACATAGAATGCCATCAGTAGGAAAGGTTCACCATACAATTTAACCGAAAGAAAGACATAGCGCCCCTGTGGGTCAGACTGAACATCACACAGCTCAAAATGTACCGTCTTGGCAATCAAAACTGAGACTCCGCGGGCGTGGGACGAGTGGGATGAATGATATGCCCACCCAATCCATGGCCGGCGGAGTGCCATCTGGAGCCGACCCTCAACGTGTGTCTCCACTAACACCACAATGTCGGCTCGTTGTTTTTTGAGAAATGAGAAAACTGCAGATCTCTTTACCTTGTCCCCAAGCCCACGCACATTCCAAGTGAGCAGTTTTATCGATGCCATAATTCAAACATTAAAACATATCGTGGGACAGTAGCATTACATGAATACAAGGTTTGCCATCTATGCAGTATCAATGTTAGCATGCACTTCGTTGTATTGCAGTCCATCAAGAAAAAACAAACCTCCCCCTCCCCCCTCCCCACCCTGCATCTTCCCCAACTGATGCGGGTATGTTCCCAAAACCAAAAGAAAGTAACAACCGGTAGCAGATAAAACCAAAATATCTTGCTGTTACGTAAAAGATCTGCAGCGATCGCCTCACATGGGAGGTGTGGAAGATTCAATGCCCGCAAATAAAGAGCAACAGGCTCTTCTTGTACTGTGAACCAGAAGTACAGTGCGGGGTCGGTGGTATAGAAAGTTCTGCAGTCACATAATAAAGAGATGCGTGTTCCGGTTGCTGGGGGGCGAAAATTCGCTGTGTTAGGCATGTGGAGTGTAGGACTGATTGTGCTCCGCAATTACAGTCTCCAGGGTAGTTACATGGATCAACCAGTCAGTGGGGGCCCTGAGTATGGGAGACCCCCTATGCAGGTTACAATTGAAAGAGGATTATAGCAGGGGAAGGCAAAAGGGGGTCCCAGGGGTAAGGAGCAATAGGGTATGCGCCGCGGGCAGTAAAGGGGAGACAAAAAAAGGGGGGTAACATACCAGGATTTGCAGACTCCCGCTGCGGCGTATAATGTGCTGGTGATGATGACAGGCAATCAATAGTGCTGATGAACATGCTCGGTCAGGTCACTCCGCCGCCCCTCTGGCGGGCCCCGGACGCTCCAACCAGGCAATGACTTCCTGAGGATCCTCAAAGAAGAACACATGGCCGTCCCTTTCGACTCTAAGACGAGCTGGAAATAGCATAGAGTATTTAAGATGTTGTATCCGGAGCCTCCTCTTCGCCTCCATGAAGCCTTGGCGGCGGCGCTGCACCTCGGCAGAAAAGTCGGGGAAGATAGCGATCTTGGAGTTTCCAAGGTGGATGTTACCTTTTTCCCTGGCCATGCGCAGCGCCGCATCTCTATCTTTGTAATTCAAGAATTTTGCTATAAACGTGCGGGGAGGAGCCCCCTGAGGAGGAGATCTGGCAGGCATACGATGAGCCCTCTCCACAGCCAGGGTGGGGGAGAAGGCCTCGCGGCCATAGGTGTCAACAAGGAGTTTCTCCAAGAAGGTGGTAGGATCTTTGCCCTCAGCTCCCTCGGGGAGCCCGATGAAACGGAGGTTGCACCTCCGGAGCCAATTTTCCATATCATCTTGCTTGCTTAGAATCTGATTGATTTGGAGCTGCATTCGATCGGAGCTGACTTGGAGCGGCGTAACGGTGTCCTCCACCTCTCCAATGCGGGTTTCGGCAGTCGTGACACGCTCACGAAGTTTCTGGAAGTCTTGTCGCATGAGTGAAAGGTCCACCTTGACCCCCTCTATTTGCGCCGTCAGGGACGTCCGGCAGTATGTGATCGCCTCGAGCAGTTTAGCTGTGTCGCCTCCCGTAGCGTCCTGCTCACCGCCTACGGCACCGCCATCTCTTTCCTCCTCCTGGCGGCGGTACTGGTCCAATTTCGCCAGGGTGGCCTTTGGCGTTTTTGGCGGAGTCATGGCAGGTATCCGCTGTGTTCCCTTCCCCCTCCAAAGCAGGCAGCTCAGTCTATACCGAATGGTAGGGAGCTGTAGGGCTGGTGGGCCGGGAAGAGTCACTAGTCAGCAGGCCGGGTGAAGCAAGATGGCCGCCGACCAGCACTAGGCCGAAGCCGGGGCCTTTCCTGAACGCGGCGGCCGCGCAGTCAGAGGCTGATGTATCCGCCTCTGTGGGTGTGAGGGGTCCTCAGGGGGACTCGGTGGGCCCCTGCAGGCTGTTACCTGAGAGCAGAAGGGCCAGGAAGCAGCACAGGCAGCAGGTCGGGTGGAGCAAGATGGCCGCCGACTTCCAGGGCTAGGCCGAAGCCGGGGGCTTTCCTAAATGCGGCACCCGCAATCGGGATCGCGGCCCTGCGGAGGCCGCCGTACGAGCGGAGGATGGTGGATTTGCGGCCACGGATGTTCAGGGTCCCCAGGGGGTCCCGCTGGGCTGGTACAGGATGACACTGAAGATCAGGATGGGCTGTACAGGAGTATTGGACGGAGCTCAAATCATGCACGTCCTACTCCATGCTATGTCAGGCCACGCCCCACTGTTCCAAATTATTATGCACATTGAAGCCTCGTACACACGACCGAGAATCTCGTCATAAAAAAAAAAAAACGTTGTTTTTCTCGACGAGATTCTTGTCAAGCTAGACGAGATTTTTGTCAAGCTTTCCTTGCATACACACTGTCAATTCCAAATCTCGTCGTTGTAAAGCGCGGTCACGTACAACACGTACAACGGCAGTATAAAGGGGAAGTTCGATTCCAATGGTGCCACGCCTTGGGCTGCTTTTGCTGATCTCGTGTTACCGCGTGTTAGTAAAAGTTTGGGGAGAGACGATTCGCACTTTTCAGTCTTTGTGCTTTCAGTTCGTTATAGCGTGACGAATGTGCCATCTCCATTACGAACGCAAGTTTTACCAGAAGAAGCGCTCCCGTCTTATAATTGATTAAGAGCATGCGTGATTTTTTTAAGACTCGGAAAAGCATACACACGAGCGGTTTTCTCGTCGGAAAACAGGCCGACGAGAATAACGAGAATCCTGATGAGAAAATTGAGAGCAGGTTCTCTATTTTTCTCGTCGAGATTCCCGGCAGTTTTCTCGACGAGAAACCATACACACGAACGGTTTTCTCGGCAAGAAAGCTCTCCCAACAGATTTCTTGTCGAGAAAACCGGTCGTGTGTACAAGGCTTACGTTTCAAAACACTTTATAGGTTGTAAAGAACTGAAAATTGTCATTTGTTGTGTTTGCAGCATATTTACTGAAATCAAAAGCTATTTCAATCAAACTTTGAACAACATTTTAACTTTTTAAACATTTTAACAGGTTGCGTTACATTTTAACATAGGACCCCTTATTTGATAGCAGCTTGACAAGTCTTGCATCCATTGAACTTGTGAGTTTTTGGACAGTTTCTGCTTGAATTTGTTTGCAAGATGTCAGAATAGCCTCCCAGAGCTGCTGTTTGGATGTAAACTGCCTCCCACCCGCATAGATCTTTTGCTTGAGGATGCTCCAAAGGTTCTCAATAGGATTGAGGTCAAGGGAGGATGGAGACCACACCATGACTTTCTCTCCTTATTATCCCCATAGTAGCCATTGATGCAGAGGTATTCTTTGCAGCATGAGATGGTGCATTGTCATGCATGAAGATGATTTTATTACGGAAAGCATAGTTTTTCCTTCTGTACCAGGGAAGGAAGTGGTCAGTCAGGAACTCCACATACTTTGCAGAAGTCATCTTTACACCTTCGATGACCCTAAAGAGGCCGAGCAGCTCTCTTCCCATGATTCCGGCCCAAAACATGACTCTACCACCGCTTTGCTGATGTCGCAGCCTTGTTGGAACAGGGTGGCCGTTCACCAACCATCCACTACTCCATCCATCTGGACCATCCAGGGTTGCACGGCACTCATCAGTGAACAGGACTGTTTAAAAATTAGTCTTCATGTATTTTTCTTGCCAATGCAGCCATTTCTGCTTGTGAGCATTGGTTATTGGTGGCCGAATGGAAGGTTTATGCAAGACTCTGGAGGACTCTACACCTTGATGTCTGTGGGACTCCAGAGGCACCAGCAACTTCAAATATCTGTTTGCTGCTATGTAATGGTGTTTTAGCAGCTGCTCTCTTGATCCGATGCATAGATCTGGCAGAAATCTTCCTCAATGTGCCTTTATCTGCATGAAACCCGTCTGTGCTCTGAATCAGTCACTAATCTCTTAATAGTGCGATGATCACGCAAAAGTTTTCGGGAAATATCTAATGTTTTCATACCTCGTCCAAGGCATTGAACTATTTCACTATTTTCGGCAGCAGAGAGATACTTTTTCTTCCCCATATTGCTTGAAAATGGTGCTCTGCTTAATAATGTGGAACACCCTCTTTTAGTAGTTCCCTGTGGACTGTGGGTGGCGCAGCCATCAGGGGCTAGGGTTGAACCACTGGTATAGTGCTTTGCCTTGGATGTCCCCTCTCGGCGGTGGTATGGTGGGCATGTCGGCCTGCTGTGCATGCCGGGAGAGGATACAAAAGGGGCAGACACTGCCTGTGGGGGTGAATTCCCGGGGGTCCTACCCCAGGAAGTGTGTTGTTCCGTTTGCTGGCCACCCTGGGCACCTTTAGCCTTGGGGTGGGGTTCCTGGCCCGGTTCATTGACGTATCAGTCCCAGGCACCTTTAGCCCTGGGGCTGCAACTGAAGGCCTTGGGTCCAGCACCTTCGGCTGGGGCCCACAGAGGGAGGAGGAATCCCAGGGTGCTGCCTTGCGAGGAGACCCGTATCTGGAAGAGGAGGCTGGGGCAGGACCGTTCCGAGGGACTGGTGAGAGATCACAGTGAAGGAAGGGTCCCGGTAACTCTCTGGAGGGATGTCATCTCCCTGAAAGAGGCCTAATAC
This sequence comes from Rana muscosa, assembly GCA_029206835.1. NCBI lineage: Eukaryota > Metazoa > Chordata > Amphibia > Anura > Ranidae > Rana > Rana muscosa. Next base: position 892,181,775 of record CM055117.1, on the reverse strand, counting down.
CACAAGCAAAGTTCACCAGGTCTGTGGCAGAGACCCAAAGTTCACCAGGTCTGTGGCAGAGACCCAAAGTTCACCAGGTCTGTGGCAGAGACCCAAAGTTCACCAGGTCTGTGGCAGAGACCCAAAGTTCACCAGGTCTGTGGCAGAGACCCAAAGTTCACCAGGTCTGTGGCAGAGACCCAAAGTTCACCAGGTCTGTGGCAGAGACCCAAAGTTCACCCGTAACAATTTATGCAGAGACTGTGTGTATAATCTAATTTGAGCATCACTCCAGCTGCTAGGATCCATTCTAATGGGAGACTATCCGGGTGAGCTGAGCCTACTTGAAGATACAGGTAGTGAATAGTATATTCGTTTGTGCCTGGACCTATTCCAACACCTTTTTCTGTCCTGTTCTCCATCTACCCTTTTCTATCTAGTGACATATGTGTGCATATGAGAAAATAAACTCTACGTTGGAGTTGCAACTGGTGTGGACCTTGGAGTTATTGGGGAAATAGAGACTTGTCTTTATTGCAATAAAGATGAGAACCATTTTCTGGAGAACCTAGCTGTGGAGACCCAGGTACATTACACCGCTCAACCTCTTCACACAGGAGGGTACGGGCATGTGATACGGTATGCCCCTTTTCCTATAAGTGAGCCAAAGGTAAGGAAGAGGGGTCTGTGTGCGACAGTAGTTTTTCCTTTAATTGGGCTCACCTGGCAATCTAATTATCACAGGTGTCCGAGATTGTTTTCAGTGATCAAAAGAGCCCTGAGACACAATGCCATCCATGAGTTAAACTGAAAAACAAAATATTTAATCCTTTGTGACACTGAAATAGAATTTGCATAATAATTTGGAACAGGGTGTAGTTTATCTGGCCATTAACGGCCAGCAAAGCAGCCGATCAGACCAATCTGTGTCTGATTGGCTGCATTGGAGGCCAGAGGAGAGATCTGGTTTCTAATAGACCCCAGATCTCTCCATAAAGAGTACCTGTCAACGTTGTTCATCCCTTGTAATAGAAATAAAGTTGATCAAAAAATCAAAAATAAAAAAAATAATGTAAGTAGAAAAATAATAAAATGAAAAAATAGGATTTTTTGTACTCACCGTAAAATCCTTTTCTCTGACGTCCATGGACTGACACAGCATCTTCAATCTCGACAAAGTGCCGATGCCTATATTTAGAAATCGCGATGGCCGATATATGATGCCGATTTTTTTTGGGCCGATATGTTAGGCCGATTTTTTTACCCCCCTTCATCTCATAAAATCTAACAGTTAGACCCCTTTCAAACTGGGGCGTTTTTCAGGTGCTTTTGGGCTAAAAATGGCGCCTGTAAAGTGCCTGCAAAACGGCTCCCCTGCAGTCTAAGTGTGAAAGCCTGAGTGCTTTCACACTGAGGCAGTGCGCTGGCAGGACGTTAAAAAAAAAAAGTCCTGCAAGCAGCATCTTTGGAGAGGTGTATACCGCTCCTCCACCACTCCTGCCAATTAAAATGAACTGGCACCGCTGCCGAAGCGCTTGCAAAGCACTTCTGCAGTGGCGCTACATTGGCGCATTAAACCCCTTCATCGGCCGCTAGCTGGGATATAAGCTCCCCGCTAGCAGCCAAATAGCGCCGCTAGAATGATGGTCCAGTGTGAAAGCAGCGGAGTTCCCCGAATTTTTTAAAAAAAAGTCAGCCGCTACAAATACTGCAGCTGTTGACTTTTAATATATGGACACTTACCTGTCCTGGGCGCCCACGATGTCGGCACCCGAAGCCGATCTCTCCCTCGGGTTCCTGCGCCGCCATCTTCGGTAAGGGAAACAGGAAGTGAAGCCTTGCGGCTTCACTTCCTGGTTCCCTACTGTGCATGCACGAGTCGCGCTGCGTGATCCCACTGGTCCCTTTTGTCTTCTGGGACCTGTGCGTCTCCCAGAAGACAGCGGGGGGGGCAGAGTAGGCACCAGATCGGTCAGAGACCCGGGAGGTCCACCGATCCGCGAACCTGGGAAGTCGTCCCCCCACCCCAGCTTACGCTCCCAGGGACAGGGATGCTTCTGTCCCCCAGCCACACCCTTGTCAGTCAGAGAGAATTTTTCCCTGGGATTTTACTGACGAAAAAACCTCTTCTGAGTGGGAAAGGAAGGACCCGGCTTACGGCGCGGCTCCTTCGCCTTAGGAGGCTGAGGAAGAAGGGTGCTCTTACCCCCCGTGGCATTTTTAATAATTTCATCCAGGGAAGCACCAAATAGCCTTCTGCCCTTGAAAGGCAAATCCGTCAGGAGCTTCTTAGAGGCCAGATCAGCATTTCAACCAGATTAGGCGACGCAAAACCACCGCAGACACTGAGGCCCTAGAAATTAGGGGGGCAACGTCCATAGTGGCATCGCACACATACACCAGGCCCTGTACCATTTGGTCTGCCAGTGTAATGCATTCCGGAGGAAGATTATGCTCCTGCACATACTGGTGCATAAGCTTTGCCCATTCCGTGAGCGTCTGAGTCACCAGGGTCGCCGCTACAAGAGGACGCAGCGCGGATCCCAACATGGTGAACATGGCTCTGCTCACCATTTCCGACTTCCTATCAGTAGGGTCGAGAGAGAGAGAGAGAGAGAGAGAGAGAGAGAGAGAGAGAGACTGTGGGGGGTTACCCAGGGGACTCACCAACCCGGCCAGGACCGCTCAGTTCCGCTGCCTGTGTCTGCCCTCAACGAGTGAACAGTGAGGAGACTGAGGAGAATCGAGCCGTTCCAGTCAGCGATAGAGGCCAAACTAGCACAAGAACACGCGCGGCTACAAGAAAATGGCCACTACAATTACAAATGCGTCATAGCGCGGCTACGGCAAGATGGCCGCCAATGCGTTTTTCAATGTAAAGCAAAACACAGCCCCAAACAGCGCGCAAGGCCCAAGCTGACACAGCTAAACCCCCACACCGCAATGCAGACCCCTGTGGACCCCCACCGGGACAGAGAGACCCCCCAGTCAGTACACCGCCATAGTGTAGGTGACAGAATAGCAAAAAAACAAGGGGGAGACAGGGAAAACCCCCCTACCATAGGAACACACAGCATGTACTCACCTGCTGAGGCAGGGAAACAGTACTTACCCATCCAGCTAGGACCCACTGGTGTGTTCCTGACAGGTCTACCACAGTGCAGTACTGAGTAGCTGTCGGCCAGTCCACCGCGAAAGATACAGCAAAACTGTTCAATCTTATGTGAACCCTGGAGCAAAAAGCTCACCGGCCACCCCTGGAGCCATGGGGATATGTCGTGAACTGATCTCACGCAGAGCGAGGATCAGCACGCTTGATGGTCGGACTGGGAAGACTACGAGGATAGCAAACTACCCAACCTGTTGCCCAGCCGAAAGTTGATAGAAGAATCACAAAAATAAAATAATAAAAGTTAAAAAAAGAACAAAACATTTCTTCAAGAGACTGGCTCTGAAGAGAGCCACGTCCTCTCCTCTGCTAGGCAGAAAAAAACTGAGGCTGCTGGCTGCAGGTAGGAGGGTTATGTCCGGATGGACCGCCCCCCTGGGCAGGGCTGTTCAGCTCTGGTAAGAGAATGTATGTTAAAACATCTAACATTCTGCCTAGTCTTCTCCTATGAGCAGGCACATAACCCACTTTGTCAAGATTGAAGATGCTGTGTCAGTCCATGGACGGTAAGAGAAAAATTTATTTAAAAGCGCCCCCGTTCACGCACGTAGGTCCCGCACGCATATGTGAATGGCAATCGCACCACACATGTAAGGTATCGCCATGAATGGCAGAGCAAGAGCAATTATTTTAGCAACAGACCTCCTGTGTAACTCTAAATTGGTAACTTTTAAGGCTCTATTCACACTAATGCGTTTTTTGATGCATTTTGCAGAAATGCAGGGACATTTTTTAACATGGGTGCCTATGGAACATGTTCACATCAATGCATTTTGTGCCTCTGCAGTTTTGGAAAAGGGTCCGGGACTTTTTTTCCCGCAAAATGCAGCGTTTTGCATGTAACACAATTTAACGCAAGTACCGGGTTTTTACAGATTTGCGTTTTTTTATTTCTTTTTTTTTTTACACTGTATATAGCTAGTTGCTAAGGAGGGGGCCGGGAAACACCCTCTTGTGACGTCCCCGCTCGGGGCATAATGGGTCCGTGACGTCACAAGGGGGCGTGGCCACCGGATGACGTAATCCGATTGCCACGCCCCCGCCGTTATTTAACCACTTCAATACAGGGCTTTTTGTACCTATTCAATACAGGGCCTATTTTGGCACTTCTCTCCTACATGTACAAATCATCATTCTTTTGCTAGAAAATTACTCAGAACCCCCAAACATTATACATGTTTTTTTAGCAGACACCCTAGGGAATAAAATGACGGTCATTGCAACATTTTTTCTTGCACAATATTTGCGCAATAATTTTTCAAACGCCTTTTTTAAAAAAAAATAATGGTTTCATGAATTAAAAAATAACAAAACAGTAAAGTTAGCCCAATTTTTTGGGAAAATATGAAAGATAATGTTACGCCGAGTAAATAGATACCTAACATGTCACGCTTTAAAATTGCGCACACTCATGGAATGGCGCCAAACTTCGGTACTTAAAAATCTCCATAGGCGACGCTTTAATTTTTTTTACAGGTTACCAGGTTAGAATTACAGAGGAGGTCTAGTTCTAGAATTGTTGCACGCGCTCTAACGCACGCGGCGATACCTCACATGCGTGGTTTGAACGGCGTTTACATATGTGGGCGTCTAACCGCCGGTATGATCGTTCTTATGGTGCACAGAATCGCCGGCACTTCAAAAGGATATCTGAATGATGCCTCTAGCTGCAGGCATCATTCAGATATCCCCCTACAAAGCCGAGGACGTCATATGACGTCCACCCAGGATGGGAGATCCCATCTGTGGACGTCATTTGTCTATGGCTGGGTAGGGAAGTGGTTAAGTAATGCAGGACATCGGCACTGACAGATCAGCGGGACGCAGCATCAAAGGAAGAGCAGCGGCGGGAGCGGCGGCAGAGGAAGAAAAACACCGGACAAGGAAGACAGAAGAACAGCGGAAGAAGAAGCAGGGGGAGGAGAAGACCGGAGGATGAAGATGCGGGAGAAGATGGAGGAAGGAGCGGAGATTTTTAATAAAAGACTTGTCAAAAACAGTTTACTGTATTTATTAACACTACACTATTTTTTTTTTTGTGAATGGGTAGGGGTACAATGTACCCCATACTCATTCACATGGGGGGGCGGGATCTGGGGCCCCCCTTGTTAAAGGGGGCTTCCAGATTCCCATAAGCCCCCCGGCCTGCAGACCCCGACAACCACTGGGCAAGGGTCATCGGGAAGAGGCACTGGGGGGGAGAGCACCCCCTGCCCCAAAGCACCCATCCCCCATGTTGAGGGCATGCAGCCTGGTATGGTTCAGGAGGGGGGGCGCTCGCTTGTCCCCTCCCTTTCCTGACCTGCCAGGCTGCATGTTCAGATAAGGGTCTGGTATGTATTTTGGGGGGACCCCCACGCCCTTTTAAATTTTGGTGTGGGGGGTCCCCTCCAAATCCATACTAGACCCAAGGGCCTGGTATGGACCTGGGGGGGACCCCACGCTGTTTTTTTCTCGTTTCTTTTTTTTTAGCCGGCAATTAATTTTTACATTCAGAGGGAAGCCCGCTGACAACTGATGACTCATCTGTTATTAAGGACGCGGCAGCCGGCTTCCCGGCCCCTTCCTTAGCAACCAGCTATATACAGTGTAAAAAAAAAAAAAAAACGCGAAACGCAAATCACGGTAAAATCGCGTCTCGATAAACGCGGCAAGCACCGCAAAAAGCACTGCAGAAATGCTATAAAGCAACATGTATAGGTGTGAATCGAGCCTAAGGCCCCTTTCACACTGGGGCGGGCAGGTGCACTGGCGGTATAGTGGCACTATTTTTAGCGCCGCTATACCGTTGTTTTTACCGCGATATTCGGAAGCTAGCGTCTGAAAAAGGGTTAACACCGCCCGCAATGCGCCTCTGCAGTATTACCGCGGTCTCCCATTGCTTTCAATGGGCAGGAGCGGTAAAGGAGCGGTATACACACCGCTCCTTCACCGCTCAAAAGCTGCGGCTTGCAGGAGATTTTTTTTCCTCCTGCCAGCGCATCGCCTCTGTGTGAAAGCCCTTGGGCTTTCACATTGAGAATGCTGGGGCAGGATTATTTCAGGCGTTATTTATGCGCTATTTTTAGCGCTAAAATACACGGCAATGCTTAGGCCCCAGTGTGAAAGGGGCCTAAGCGTTGCCTATGGAGATTTTTAGGTATGACGACATTCCACAAACAGGTGGATGCTTTTTTAAAGCATGACATGTTTGGTATGCATTTACTCTGCATAATATATCTTATATTTTACAAAACAGTTCGGTATTATAATGTGTTTTTGTGCATTAAAATTCATTAAAGTGTATTTTTTCCAAAAATACGCGTTTGAAAAACCACTGCACGAATATTGTTTGACATAAAAAAAAAAATAGGATTATTGTACTCACCGTAAAATCCATTTCTCTGACGTCCATGGACTGACACAGCTGGATACTGTAAACGTGTGGTATATGTCCCTGCTCGCAGGAGAAGATCTAGGCAGAATGTTAGAAACATTCTAGAACAAACCAGAGCTGAACAGCCCCGCCCAGGGGGGGCGGTCCCTCCGGACATAACCCTCCCACCTGCAGTCAGCAGACCTCAGTTCGTAACAAAGCAGTACAAACCTTAAAAAGGAAGGGTGGGTGCTGTGTCAGTCCATGGACGTCAGAGAAATGGATTTTACGGTGAGTACAAAAATCCTATTTTCTCTTATCGTCCATGGACTGACACAGCTGGATACTGTAAACGTGTGGGACGTCCCAAAAGCAGTATCAGAAGGGTGGGAGCAGTAGTAAAGGAACAACCAAAACTTCACTCCAAACAAGCAGAGCTCCTCAACGGAGGAGTTGCAACATTAAACAGCGGCCTGCAATGCTTTGCGGCCGAAGGGAGCATCCGAAGATGCAGCCACATCAACCTTATAAAATCTTGAAAAGGTATGAACGGACGACCAGGTCGTCGCCTTGCACACTTGTGCAACCGACGCTTGATGTCGGAAGGCCCAGGAAGCACTAACTGCCTTGGTGGAATGCGCCGCAACCGGAAATGGAGGTGCCTGCCCCTTAAGGGCATAGGTCTGTATGACGGTCTGCCTGATCCACCTAGAGACGGTGGCAGACGACACTGCTCTGCCCTGTTTTGGACCAGACACAGACTTCCGAATGGAAACAGTAGCAGACAGGTACACTCGTAAGGCTTGTACCCATCTTAATGTATGAAGCGCAAACTCTCAGGGATGCGATGGGTGAGGACACAAGGACAGAAGAACAATGTCCTTCTTAAGGTGAAAGGCCGAGACCATCCTTAGAAAAGAAGGACAGTCGTGGGCGCAACACCACCTGTCATAGAAATCCTGTCAGCTACAGGATTCCTGGACTTCCTGATTCCGAATCTCGGGCACGTCCACGTGCGCGGGCACGCTCGCGCACGCGCTTAGCGGGGGCGCGCGCACGCTCCACAAAGCGCGCCAGAAGAGCTATTTAAACATGCCTGTGACAGACAGTCCCTGCTGTCTGCTCTACAGCGTGTAGTACCCAAAGAGACCTGATTCGTGTATTTACCTGCATCCGACCCGGCTTACCTTGACCCTTCCAGTTTCCTGCCTGCCTCTGACCCCCGGCTTTGTTTGACCAATCTTCTGCCTGATCCTCCAGTACCTTGCCGCTAGCCAATACTACCGACCCGGCTTGTCCGACCAATCTCTCCAGTTGCTGTATCCTGGTTCCAGTCCAGCCAGTCTCATCAGTTCCAGTCCAGTTGCTGTGTTCCTGGTTCCGGTTCAGCCTGCCATACTTCCTGGGTGCCTGGATCCGTCCCAGTCTTCAGACTCTACTCTACCTTGATCCATCCTGCCAGGCACTCGTACCCCTTCTACCTCCGTGCCTCCTGTCTTCAGTACCAGGGGCCGCCGGTGGAAGCCGTAAGAGAGGCCTCCCTCTGCAGATCCGGGCTCGTCACCGTCAGGTACGTGACACCACCATATCCTTATGGAGGACCAAGTAAGGCGACTTGCAGGACAAGGCCGCAAACTCAATCACCCGTCTAACCGAAGCAATGGCCACTAAGAAGGCCACCTTCCGGGACAAGGTCAAGAGAGGAATCTCTCTGATATTCTCAAAGGGATGTTCTTGGAGAACCGAGATGCATCAAATTCAGATCCCAAGTAGGAAGAAGAGGCTTGACAGGGGGGGATCACATGGCGAACCCCCTGCACAAAAGGTGCTATCAAGGAATGGCCTGTTAGCGGTCGTTGAAAAAGACAGCCCAGGCTGAAATCCGACCCTCAAAAAAGGTATGCAAGGCCAGCTTTTGGGTCACACCACGCTGTAAGAACAGCAAAATCCTGGGAACGGAATACATCCGAGGACGCCACTCAAGTTCCTCGCACATAGCGATGTAAGCCTTCCAGGTACGGTGAGATATCTTTCTGGAGGAAGATTCCCGTGTCAACAACATAGAAGAGATGACCGAATACGAGAGAACTCGGTCCTTCAGCACCTGGCTTTAAACAGCCATGCCATTAAAGCCAAGGACTGTAAAGCAGGATGTAGTATGGGATCATGAGACAGAAGGTCCACCCCAATAGGCAGTCGCCAACGAACGTCTGCGACTAGCCGAAGTAGATTGGCGTACCAATGTCGCCGTTCCGGAGCAATGAGGATCACCGGAATGGCCTCAGCCCCTACTCTGCGAAGCAGGCGAGGCAACAACAGCAGCGGAGGGTAAGCATATATCAGGCGATACTGCCCCCACGGGCTTCTGACGCGTCCGCCCAGGGGTCCCTGGACCTGACCACGATCTTGCCACCTTGCGAGTGAGTCGAGAGGCCATAAGGTCCACTTCCGGTGCCCCACCTCCGGTAAAGGAGGTGGAAACACCTCCAGATGCAAGGACCCTTCCCCTGCAATGCACACGGCCGACAGGACCGTCTTGCAGCGAGATGTATGAAAATCCCAAAGAGACTCCGCAATGTATCGGAGAAGGGAGGCCCCGGTGTACAGGGTGCCTCAGCTGTTGGCCAATAAAGGCAACTTGACGGAACTTCCCTAGAAACTCGGTCAGAGGACTAGTACCTCAGCCTCCACAGGTGGCGCAAACCCACCCCAGGCACAGTGACTCTAAAAGGTTAAAGCAGTTGCAGTGCACCTGCTAGACGACTGATGGATGAAGCAGAGGCTTTTGCCCAGTCATTGAGCTATAAAAAACGCTAGAGATGCAGCCACTAACGGGCGTAACGCTAACCTCAGCCTGGCGAACACAGTCCAAGCCAGCGCTTCTGATCACCACTGAAAGCAGGTGGAAAGTGATACCCCTGAAACCAGGGATCCTTGTGACAATGCTCCATCCAGCAGCTACCCATGGATAAGTGCTGATTGTACAAACACATAGTTTATACTGTGTATTGCGTCAAACGCGCAAATAGAGTGTGGGAGGAAACCCACCCAGCCACAAAGAGCATAATACCACCACATACGGCGTATGTAGTTTAGTATGTGTGGATAAACCTATTAAAAACACGTATATACTGTGCCAGCGACAAAGGCGCGCACATCATCGGGGCTTGGACGTAAACCAGCCACGCAGATTGCATACACAACCGTGTAGGTATGTTAGCCTGCGAATAAACAAATTGCACATGTTTATACTGTGCATAGCGCTGAGAATGCGCACACCATTGGAACGCAGGGGAGAAACCTGAGCACTCGGATGAAACCCATGCAGACTGCATACGCATACCGTGTAGTTATTATAGTATGTGTGCTAAACATTTTGCACAGGCCCATGTGTGCATAGCACCGAAGGCGCGAACACTGTTGGCGCGTGGGAGGAACCGAAGTACCCCACGCATACTCAGAGAATGCAATACCTGCAACTACTGTGAATGTATTTAGTGTAGTGTATAAACATAATGTGTATGTTTACACCGTGTATTGCACCAAAGGCATGCATGTCATGTAGCGTGGGTGGAAACCCACGCAGACTGCACAGACATACCGGGTAGGTATGTTAGTATGTGGATATCCAATCGCACAAAGCGCCCATACCAATGGAGTGTGGGAGGGAACCGGAGTACCCGGAGGAAAACCACACAGACTGCCTACACATACCGTGTAGGTATTATAGCATGCGTGATAAACATTGAACATGTTTAACTGTGCAGAAGGCCAAAGGCGCACATACCGTCAGCGCGTGGGAGGAAACCGGAACAACTCCACGCAGACAGCACACAGATACCGTGTAGGAATGATAGCATTTGAATCAACATATTGTTTATGCTGTGCATTTCCATTGGAGCGTGGGGGGAAACCGGAGTACCCGGAGAAACCCCACGCAAACAGTATACCCATACTGTAAACATGTATAGTATGTGCAATAAACATATTGAACATGTCTATACTGTGCAGAGAGCCGAAGCGCACATACCATGAGAACGCGAGAGGACACCGGAGCCCCCGGCGGAAACCCGCGCCGACCCAGAGAGTATAATACATACTGTGAGAGGGTTAGCTCAGCAGCGGGTGTGTGTGACCCCCTGGATGGGTTCACCACACAAAAACAGGCACAGCAGACGGAGTTGTAGGTGAAAAACAAAAGGTGTGGTTTATTTAAGCTATATACAGTGTAAAATATAACAGCAAAACAAAAAGAAACATGAAAAGAAATCCTGGTCAGCTTGACCGCTTACTACACACATAGTTTCCCTATCTAACAACTAGGTGCAGCCTTGTGCTGCCCCAGCCCCTATCTCCCTGTTTTAGAAGTTTTAGCCACACAGGCTTTGTCTCACCACACAGGACAGAAAGCAGACTCCCCAGTCTACACAACACAGAACTGGTTCCAGGATGGAGCATCTCCCTTAGCATGCTGGGAGTTCTTGTAGAGGCCCTAATGAGCCCACTTGCTTCAGCTGGGCTCATTAACTCTTCCCCTGCAAGACTCCCAGCACTCCCCCTAGTGGTATAAACTGGCATAAAGCCTGAATCTAGGACATATATATCTCCCATCCTGGATGCAACCTGGTGATTTTACCTGCCTGCTGTCACAATACATATACTGTGAATGTATCTGGAGTCATGCATAAACATATTTTGTAAGTTTCTATAATGTATGGCACTGAAACACAGCATTGGAACGTGGGGGGACAGCCACGCAGACACAGAGACCAATAACACATACATACACTGTGAATGTATGCAGTGTAGAGGTATAGGATGAGTTTAAATTATGGTGCAGAGGCGCATAATCTTCTCTGTATCATTCCAACCTGCTTGACTGTGCTGCCGAAGCAGCATGCAGGTAACAGGTAACCTCTGATCCTCAGACCGTGTGTCTGTCAGAGCTCAAAGCGTTCCCCAGGAAATGGCGGGAAATGTTGCCTCATGATATTACACAGAAGGCTTACAGGGACCAGAGACATAAATGAATAAAGTCCCCCCCCCCACCATGCTGCACCGACCAGGGGGAGGGAACACTGTGTACCACTGTATCATCCATGCTGCTCTTGAGGCAGCGTGTGAGGAAAACAGTGAGGAAGCTGTGTAAAAGAAAGGCTTGTCACAGCAATTCCAGCCTGAGAGTGTTCCTCACATCATCAATCAGATCACTTACAAGCGCCCTGTCATTCACTGACACAGAACTGGAGTCTTCCTCACAAGGGAATGTCCTGTTCATAAACATTAAATATTCAGATCTAGGGTCCTGAGCACAGTAGCTAGGCCCATATCTGACTCAGAGCACTCCTTCACCAAAGATTTTTGTGGGGGGAGGGGGCTTATAGCTCCTTTTGCTCGCACACCGCTTCCATTCTGACAAGGAATGATTCCAGGACTGCTGACAACTGGTCCATAAGGACCGCAGGTGCAGGAAACATATGAACATGTTTAACTGTGCAGCACTGCCAGTTGCCCCAGGCAAGTGTGGAGAGCAGGTGTATCAGACTCCATAACGCCACCCTCTGAGAATTTATACACTATACAGTGAATGTACAGTCCACCCACTGGCTACGCTGAGGCTGAGGGGGGGATACCCGGAGGACTCACCAACCCTTAAGGACCGCTCAGTCTGTGAGGAGATTGTGAGGGGATTCGCGCCGCCGCCAGAACCGAAAATAAAAAATAAATGCGCGGCGGCCACAAGAAAATGGCCGCAGCTATAACTGCGCCATTGAACGCCAAGATGGCCGCCGAGCGCGAAATTCAAAGCTCTAATGCGCGCCAATGGCGCACGCAATAACCACCTCAAACAGCGCTAATGAGCGCGCTAACGGCGCACGCAATAATCACCTCACACACCAGAAAAAAATTGCAGACATGAGCGCCCAGCCAGGCCAGAGTGACCCCCAAGCACCCCACAGCACAGCACCAGTACAGGGTGCAGAGAGCAGCATAACAGGGGGGAGACAGGGAGAAACCCCCCATATAAAGAAACACAGCCAGCATGTACTCACCTGCAGTAGGAGAGACTACTTACCGGTCCCTTTCAGGGACCCACTAGCTTGTTTCAGACAGACCTATCACAGAGCAGTACTGCGTAGCTGTCGGCCCGGTCCACCGCGAGAGATACAGTCAGTCAGGTACTGTTCAATCTTGAGAGGACCGCGGGAGCATGAAAGCAAGCCGGCCACCCCTGGAGTCATGGGGCATGTCGTGAACTGAGTCTCACGCACACAAGGCGAGGATCAGCACGCTCGATGGTCGGACAGGGAAGACTACGAGGATACCAGTGTACCCAACCTGTTGCCCAGCCGACAGTTGATTGAAGGTCTCAAAAATAAAATAATACAATTCCCAAAGGAATAAAAATTTTAAGTTAAATCTTCCAGGAGACTGGCTCCTGAGAGAGCCACGTGTTCTCCTTCTGCTAGGCAGAAAAAAACTGAGGTCTGCTGACTGCAGGTGGGAGGGTAATGTCCGGAGGGACCGCCCCCCTGGGCTGTTCAGCTGTGGTTTGACATCTAACATTCTGCCTAGATCTTCTCCTGCGAGCAGGGACATATACCCACACGTTTACAGTATCCAGCTGTGTCAGTTCATGGACGATAAGAAAAAGGACATTTAATAAGTGCAGCGCTAAAAATAAACAGTGTTGCTAGTGCAATACCAGGAAGAACAAATAACTGTGTATAAATGCAATACTAAATATGAAACATATAAAAGTGCATGTTAAATACTGTAAACTTTAAAACTGGTAATTATGTCATGTACCAATATAAAGTGCTAAAACAACAATACAAACTTGGTGACTAATCCACCTGTGAAGAATAAACTAAAAGGTGCAAGAAGCCACTGTATATTAAACAGTTCAAATGAAACAGGAAGAAAGTGTGGATCTATTCAATATGGGTGAAAAATAGTCCACTTTAAACAGTTCAAAAATACAAAATGCTGAAGATGGAAATATGTTCAGTGAGGGTTAAAGATTGACTATCATCAACTAAAGGAGTCACCCAAGACTGTGCATCCGCCACCCAGCGGGGAGAGTACCGGTAAATACTTTTACCAGAGAATATGGACTCTATTGCCAAAGGCAAAGATTCAGACAAGCATTAGGATGGAATGTTAGGTTGTTGCTCTGAAGAACCGTCACTGGAGATTGATTACACAGTGTACCACAACGTCTTGTCACCAAAACCAATCATGGGCTCCACCATTCTTGAAGGAAAAGGCCTCCACAAAACAGTGTAAAACCGTTTTGCATTGATTTATTAATAAAAAGTAGAACACTTACATCAATGCTGATGAATAAAAGCACGGAAACAATGTGCTCACATAAGGAATCCCGGAAAAAAAAGGACGTCAATTTTGTTTCGGAGCCATGTCGCACGACCGCGCAATTGTCAGTTAAAGTGACGCAGTGCCAAATCGCAAAAAGTGGCCTGGTCATTTGGCAGCCAAATGGTCCTGTGCTGAAGTGGTTAAAGGGGGCTTCATGATTCTGATAAGCCCCCTTGCCTGCAGTCCCCCACAACCACTGACCAGGCTCCTGTCGCCATCAAAATGCAGAGCCTTCCCTGCCCCCAAGCACCCCCCCCCAATGTTGAGAGCATGTGGCCTGCTATGGTTTGGGGGGGGGGCACTCGCTTGCCCCCACCCCTTAACTGGCCTGCCGGGCTGCATGCTTGAATAAAGATCTGGTATGAATTTTAGGGGGCCCACGTCATTTAAAAAAAAAAAATTGGCATGGCGTTCCCATCAAAAACTTAAATTGGGGGGACCCCATGCCACTTTTTTTAAGTTTTTTTCTTTGTTGGCAACTCTTTTTTTTTTACATTCAGATCTCAACAGGGAACCCCACTGATGACTCATCGGTTGTTAAGGACGCAGCGGCCATCCCCTGGCTACTCACAGTTTAAGGAGAAAAAAAACGCAAAATGCGTGCAAATACGCAGCACTCGTGTTTTTGCTTCGGGTCTATTGATGTCTATTATACGCAAAATGCAATCTGCTGTGGGAAAATAAGTCCCTGACCCTTTCCGAAAATGCGTAGATGTGAGCGTGTCTCGTAGAAAAACATGTTAAATAGACTGTATTAGTGTGAACATTTAAGCCCCATTCACATCTGAGTTTCCTCGTGGCTTCACAGCCGGCTTCCCACTGCACATGCAACGCTTTTTGAATGGTCTTACAGTCTTCTGGGACCTGTAATGTGTCCCAGATGGCTGCGGGCAGGGGGCAAATTTCTGCTTGGATCCCCTAGGAGTGGGTACCTGTCAAGAGATGGGGAGGACATTAAAAAGCAGAAGTTCCCCTTTTGGGTGAAGTTCTGCTTTAACCACTTCTCCACCGGGCCTATTCTGGCACTTCTCTCCTTCTTGTACAAAACATAATTTTTTTGCTAGAAAATTAATCAGAACCCCCAAACATTATATATTTTTTTTTAGCAGACACCCTAGGGAATAAAATGGCAGTCATTGCAACTTTTTACCTTGCACGGTATTTGCGCAATAATTTTTCAAACGCCTTTTTTTGGGAAAAGAAACGGTTTCACGAATTAAAAAATAACAAAACAGTAAAGTTAGCCCAATTTTTTTGTATAATGTGAAAGATGCTGTTACGCCCAGTAAATAGATACCTAACATCTCACGCTTTGAAATTGTGCCCACTCATGGAATGGCGCCAAACTTCGGTACTTAAAAATCTCCATAGGCGACGCTTTAAAAAATGTTTACAGGTTACTATTTTCGAGTTACAGAGGAGGTCTAGTGCTAGAATTGTTGCTCGCACTCTACCGCACGCGGCAATATCTCACATGTGGGGTTTGAATGGCGTTTACATATGTGGGCGGGACTTACATGCATGTTCGCTTCTGAGCACGAGCTACCGGGGACAGGGGCGTTTTAAAATTATTTTTTTTTCATTTTATTTTACTATTTTCTTTTTATTTTGACACTTTTTTTACATTTTTTTTTTGATCACTTTTATTCCTATTACAAGGAATGTAAACATCCCTTGTAATAGGAATGTGTGTGACAGGTCCTCTTTATGGAGAGATGCGGGGTCAATAAGACCCCACATCTCTCCTCCAGGCTTAAAAGCATGAGATCGGTGAAAAAAATGTCACCGATCTCATGCTGACAGCCGCAATTGCGGCTTTGTTTACTTCCGGGTACCGGGCGTAACGTCACAACGTCGCGCCCGGGACTCCGACAGTCATAGAGATGACTGGTGACCATCTGGTCACCGGAAATCTCTATGCTCGTCATCCAGCGCCGGCCGATTCGTTCTCCGGGCCCCCAATGGCACGGGAGAGCCCGGAGAAGCACCGGATGGCGTTCTTATGGTGCGCAGAATTGCCGGCCCGACAGAATGATATCTGAATGATGCCTCTAGCTGCAGGCATCATTCAGATATCCCACCTCAAATTCAAGGACGTCATATGATGTCCTTGGTGGAGAAGTGGTTAATAAAACTCTTTAAAACAGAAATAAATGTGCAAAAACAGGTTACATGTGTTTTTCAGGCATTTCCATAATAAAAGTCTACAGAGCAAAAATGCTAAATCCTGCTCCAAAGAAACTGCTGTAGGGCTCACCACTCCAAAAAAAAAAACCCCAGAAAAGCCTTTAAAATGGTCTGAAAATGCTGTGTTTTTTGACCATCCATAATTAACCCCTTCACGACTGCGCTATAGCCGAATGACGACTACAGCGCGGTCACTCATTGACGGGTGGGCGTTATAAGACATCCTCCCGTGCTCGTGCTTCCCGCGCACTCTCCATCTGCAGTGATTGCTGCATCTTTTGGACACAGTTGATCACAGATTGAGGTAAAGAGTCAGTCGCAGCAGCTCTTTACCATGTGACCAGCTGTGTCCAATCACAGCTAGCACAGTGTAAACATGATTTCCGGTTATCAGCAATCCTGTCCTCACACGGAGGTGAGCTGATAACCGGCAAATCCACACAGGGGACATCTACAATGATAATCAGGGCACTGATCATCAATGTCCTGATTATTAATGCAGCCCCATCAGTGCTGCCTGTCAGTGCCCACCAGTGCTACAAATTAGTGATGCCTATCAGTACAGCCTCATCAGCACACATCAGTGAAAGAAAAATTACTTATTTACATTTTATAATAGAAACTAAGAAAAACATATTTCCTGACATGCTCCATGGCAGCATATGTGTGGGTTGGCCCCGCCTCCATAACTACCCAATAGGACCCCCTCCCTATAAATTTTGGCTCTGGGCTCTCAGCCGTGTTCCTTTTTTGTCCTCCTCCGAAGTACTATATGTTTAGTTCTCCTACCTAAAGACGATTGTTCCTACGATCAAGATCGGCCGACGATATGGTGTCTCATTCCTCCGATAAGCCTTGACTGTGAAGCAGGGTATGGATTGTATGGCAGAGTAGCGCTGAAGAGCTGGATGATATCTTCCATTGGAGAGATGAGCGCGCACAGGCCTGATTACCTAGCAGTGTGCAGGTGGCCATTATCTGCTGCAAGCCCGGTGTGTGTATGGATGCGGTGTCCCTAGCCGAATCGATCGTAGATGGTGGTGGTAAGCCTGTATCGCCTTCATGGCAGCAGTGTTTATGTGTGTCGTTTTGTCTATGCATATGCCTTTGTTATTTCTCCCAGTGTCATTTCATGCCTGATAGCGGCTGGTTCCCTGTGCGTTCTAGCCGCTGCTCCCTCTTCCTGGTTCATCCGCGGTCTGCGCATGCGCGACCCGGAGCGAAAACGAGGCCTGGTTCGCGCATGCGCGCAAGAATCGCGGGCCTGGCGCAGCCGTGACATCACGCGGTGCCAAATTTAAAGCCTGGTGAAGCCTGCAGAACGCTGGGAATGATCGTGGGCATAGCGGCGACTTCCCTGAGCACCTGCAGAAGCCTTCCTGGGTAAGTGCTCATTCAGAAGGGTCTGAATTTTTCACTTGTTCCTTTTTGCTGAAATCTGATTGTTTGCTGTTGCCACCTGCAGTGTTTCCCTGAAATATCATGGACTCTTGACTGCCTCCCGGTGGCCAAACCTCTTGCAGCAGGTAAGATTGGAAAATTTTTCCTTTTATTTTGCCTGCTGAGGGGGGTGGAAGAGTGGAGTGTAGGGCATTATTGTGACTTTGTGACTTTTCTCTCTCTCTCTATGCTTGTCTTTCCCTGTTTCAGCCCTTCTAGGTCTGAACAACAGAGTAGTTCCCGCAGACGCAGCGGGTCCTCTAAATCACACCACCGGCACTCCTCTTCTGGCTCTAGACACCATGATTCTTCCAGATCCGGACGTCCCAGTAGAGACACTCCTCACCCCCCCTCATCTCACAGCAAGAGGTCAGAGAGACCATGTTGAGGGTGCAGGGCTCCGGTTCCTGCCAGCAAGTCCCTTTGTGACCATTGTTTTACAAAAGCAGCCAATGAGAGAGAAGGTGCAGATAAACACCTGGAAGCATTGGTTAAGCGGGTCGTAAACGAGTCGCTACAAGAGAAAGTTGCTAGAATGCAGCATGATTCTCCTCCAGACCCACTGATTCCCTCGTTAGAACAGGGACAGGTGCATGAGACTCTGGAGATCTCTCAACCCAGCCATCCCTCAACTCCTCCCTCAGAAAGTGGTTTGGAAGTGGATGATCCTGGGATGGGATTTGATTATGCCTTAGTTCCTGCTTTAGTGAAAGCAGTTAGAGAAGTTCTGAATTGGGAAGATCCAGTTATATCTCCCCCCAAACAAAGGAAACTTTTTAAACAGCTCAGTAAGGAGCGACATTATTTCCCGTTTGTCACGGAAGTGGGTGCCATTATCCCAGAAGAATGGGGTAAAATGGACAAGAAAAGTTCTATGCAGTCAAAAATTGCAAAATTATATCCTTTTAAGGAAGAAGAGGTAAAACACCTTGATTCAGCTCCCATGGTTGATGCAGCTTTAATGCGTTTGGTTAGATATGTAACCCTTCCTCTGGAAGATACAGTCTCATTCAAAGATCCTCTAGAGAGACGGATTGACTCAGACCTGAAGCGAATCTATCTGACAGCAGGTTCAGTCTGTAAACCAATTTTGGCTTTAGCAGCTATCTCAAAAGCTCTAGAAGCATGGTCAGACAATGTGGATGATTCCCTCAGAAGCATCTCTGAAGAAATGGCGAAAAGCTCTCCTATTCAGGAAATCAGGCTAGCATCTGCCTTTTTGGGGGAGGCCTCTATTGATGTTATTCGCCTAGTGGCACGAGTAATGTTGTCAGCGGTTACCGCACGCCGTGCTTTATGGCTCCGTCCCTGGTCGGCGGATCCAGCTTCAAAGCAAGCTTGGTGCCGCATTCCTTTTGAGGGCTCCTCGCTCTTTGGCAATAAACTTGATAATGCCATTTCCCGGGCCACGGGTGGTAAGTCGGGGTTCCTCCCTCAAGACAGGCGTTTGCAAAACCAGAAACGCACCTTTTCGAGGGCACAGAATACAGATCGTGCAAGAGAAGCACGCAGCTACAGACCCGGTCGTGAATTTTCGAGGCCCTGGAAATCCAGACAGTCCTCTTTCAGGAAACCAACTAAAAGTACTCCGTCCGGTAGTCGGGAGTCTACGAAGTCTTTTTGAAATTGGGCCCGTTCAAACATGTCAGGTGGGGGCACGTCTCCTCCACTTTCAGCATGTTTGGGCGGCCTCAATTCAAGATTTTTGGACCATCAAGACGGTCTCTTCAGGCCACACATGGGTCTTCAACAGCACCCCCAGGCTCAGATACATACCCACAAGTCTTCCAAGTGCAGAAGAAAAGAAACAAGTCTTACTAAATTACATAAGCTCTTTATTAACTCAAGGCGCAGCCATTACTGTTCCAGAGGGCGAACGAGGAGAAGGCATGTACTCCCCGTTGTTCATGGTACAGAAAAAGAACGGTACCTGGAGACCAGTAATAGACCTAACGCATCTCAACCGATTTATTCGGAAGGAAAGATTCAAAATGGAGTCACTATTGACAATCCAGCAGTCAGTCCATCCAGGAGATTGGTTAGTGTCAATAGATCTGAAGGACGCATATTTTCACGTCCCAGTAGCTGCAGACTATCAAAAGTACCTCCGCTTTGCTGTAGGCGATCAACACTTACAGTTCACCTGCCTACCTTTTGGTCTCACGACATCACCTCGGGTGTTCTCCAAGGTTCTGTTAGCCACTGTGGCTCTGCTCCGAGTGAAAGGAGTTCGTCTTCATCACTACCTAGACGACCTCTTACTTCTAGCTCAAGACAGATATCAACTCTTGGAACACAAGAATCTAGTAATAGCCACTCTCCAAGAATTCAGGTGGCTCCTGAATTTGGAGAAGAGTCATCTCATTCCAACACAGTCCCTTGTGTTTCTAGGTGCCCTCTTCAACACAATAGACGGCACCATTTCATTGCCCGAGGAAAAGATTGCAACAATCCGGGACAGGATCCGCGCAACACTTGCTTCCTCTCACCTGTCTGCTCTGCAATGCCTGAAGGTAATCGGCACCATGACAGCCACCATCCCT
Source organism: Rana muscosa (assembly GCA_029206835.1). Lineage (NCBI taxonomy): Eukaryota > Metazoa > Chordata > Amphibia > Anura > Ranidae > Rana > Rana muscosa. Next base: position 892,161,722 of record CM055117.1, on the reverse strand, counting down.
ATGGTGAGGTGGGCTCAGTGGCACACTCGCCCATTCCAGAAGGGGTTCCTCCAGCAATGGGACTCCCCCAGCAAGAGTCAACGCATCAGACTCACTTCATCCATGAGAGAATTTCTTCTTTGGTGGCTTCAGGGGAAGAATCTCCGCAACTGTCACACAATCCGTCCCATCACTTGGATTACTGTAACTTCGGATGCCAGCAATCAGGGGTGGGGCGCTCATTGCCTGACGGAAATAGCCCAGGGCAGGTGGAACACACCGTCCCAAAGAATTGTGTCCAACATACTGGAGTTGCGGGCTGCCTTCCAGGCGCTCATGTCCTTCCATCATCTGTTGACAGACACTTCTGTGATGCTCAGGATGGACAACACATCCGCAGTTGCTTACATAAGGAAGCAGGGTGGTACCCGCAGCTGGTCCTTACTCCGGGAAGTAGAACCAATCATGACCTGGGCCCAGAAGTACCTATGCAACATCTCTGCAGTGTACATTCCAGGGGTCCAGAACGTTCAAGCGGACTTTCTGTCACAAACTCAAATGAACAACAACGAATGGTCTCTACACATAGAGGTATTCAATTGGCTTCTAACTCTGGGAGTGTCTCCAGAAGTGGATCTGTTTGCGTCCCCATGCAACCACAAGTTGACCAAGTATTACTCGAGGTCTCGGGATCCCCAAGCCTACGGGATAGATGCTCTCACAGATCGGTGGAGATTCAGCCAGGCTTATGCCTTTCCTCCAGTTCCTGTGATACTTCAATTCCTTCACAGACTCAGAGTGGAGAGAGTAGAAATCATAGCAGTAATTCCGTTTTGGCCCAACAGGCCATGGTTTTCCCTCTTGACGTCTCTCAGTTATCGGGACTCAATCCCTCTACCCCTCAGACCGGATCTCCTGTCTCAGGGCACAACGTTGCACCCATGCCCAGCTCATCTGCACCTCAGGGTATGGTTCTTGAGAGGGGAAGGCTGGAAGCCTTAGGATGTCCAGAAGAAGCCATGTCGACTCTCCTTAACGCTAGAAGAAATAGCACCAACAGAGTTTATGAGCGTATCTGGTCAAAATTTACAGACCATATGTCTTCCAGGGCTAATTCCTGTAATTCTCCAGAAGTCCAGGATGTACTTAGTTTCTTACAAACAGGTTTGGATTTGCCTTTATCAGTAAGCTCTCTTCGAGTTCAAATCTCAGCCATTTCAGCATTCACTGGAATCTCTTGGGCCAATCATTCCCTGATTCGCCAGTTCTTTAAGGGTGCGGTCAGACTTAGACCACAGAGAAAACCGAGGTTCCCCAAATGGGACCTGCCTCTTGTACTGGACTATCTTACCACACTCAGCACAGATCCTGAAAAACCTCTTTCGGTAAAAGATCTTACTCTCAAAACCGTCTTCCTAGTAGCGGTCACTTCAGCCAAAAGAGTGTCTGATATCAGAAACTTGGGTTCAAAAGAGCCTTTCCTGACCTTTTTTCCAGATAGAGCAGTATTAATTCCCATGCTGGGTTCAAACCCGAAAGTTACATCGATCTTTCATGAAAATCAGGAAATTGTATTACCCACATTTGGAAATTCTGAAGGTCAAGATGTTCATCCCCTTGATGTGGGCCACACATTAAGTCAATACCTGGAAATGACAGAGTCTTTCAGACAAACAGATTTTCTTTTCATTTTTCTTCATGGAAAGAACAGAGGAAAAAGGGCCTCAATCAGATCTATTGCGGCATGGATAGTTCAGACCATCCAAAGAGCTTACAAAGCAAAAGGTTTGGCTCCTCCGGAGGCAGTAACTGCGCACTCAACCCGGAGCATCTCAACTTCTTGGGCAGCCTCTCGTCATGTCGCACCTGACGTTATATGCAGAGCGGCCTCTTGGTCGTCTATTAATACTTTTGTTTCCCACTATTGTGTCGAACCAGCTGCCTTATCATCACTGAATTTTGGTTTACAAGTTCTGTCGGTTGACAGTGTTAAATAAATTTATTTCTTGCCTCAGCATTTTGCCCGCCCGGGTGTGTTTGGCGAGTTATTTCCCACACGTATGCTGCCATGGAGCATGTCAGGAAAACGGAAAATTTATTATCAAATACTTACCGTAATTTTCCTTTCCTGATAGGCTCCATGGCAGCAGGAGTCCCTCCCAATGCTTGGAGTAGGCTAGTTACGGAACACGGCTGAGAGCCCAGAGCCAAAATTTATAGGGAGGGGGTCCTATTGGGTAGTTATGGAGGCGGGGCCAACCCACACGTATGCTGCCATGGAGCCTATCAGGAAAGGAAAATTACGGTAAGTATTTGATAATAAATTTTCCGTTTTTTTTCTAAATTTTCTGACTTTTTTCCTTTGTTTAGCAAAAAATAGAAAAACCAAGTGGTGATTAACCACTTCAGCTCTGAAAGGTTTACCCCGTTCATGACAAGGCCATTTTTTGCGATATGGCATTGCGTTACTTTAACTGCAGTTGCGCGGTCGTGCAACGCTGTACCCAAATAAAATTTATGTCCTTTTTTCCACAAATAGAGCTTTTGTTTGGTGGTATTTGATCACCTCTGTGGTTTTTATTTTTTGCGGTATAAGAGTACTTCACTGAAGCACTGGGTGCGTCGGCGGTAAAGTGCCACTATTTTTAGCGCCGCTTAACCGTAGTTTTTGCCGCGATTTTCGGACGCTAGCGGGGCACTTTTAACCCCTGCTTGCGGCCGGAAAAGGGTTAAACCCGCCCGCAAAGCGCCTCTGCAGCAGCGCTTTGCAGGCGGTGCGGCTGCGCTGCCCCATTTATTTCAGTTGGGCAGGGGCGCTGTATTCACATCTCCTACAGCGCATCAAAGATGCGGCTGGCAGGACTTTTTTTTTACCGTCCTGCCAATATTTTTTTTACATTCTGCTATAAAACATTCTAAATAGAAAAATGTAAAAAAAACAAATTTCTTCATCAATTTAGGCCAATACGTGTTCTGCTACATGTTTTTCGTTAAAAAAATACCAATATGTGTATATTAATTGGTTTGTGCAAAATTTATAGTGGTTACAAACTATGAGATATTTATTTTTTTACTAGTAATGGCGGCGATCAGTGACTTATAGCGAGACTGCGATATTGCAGCGGACAAAATCGGACACCTGGCACTTTGAGGAACAGTGCTAAAAAATATTCACTGTCACTGTACTAACAAACACTGGCAGGGAAGGGGTTAACATCAGGGGCGATGAAGGGGTTAACTGTGTTCCCTGGGAGCAATTGCTAACTGTGGGGGGGAGGTGCTTTGACTGGGGAAATGTAAAGATCTGTGTTCCTGCTTAGCAGGAACACAAGATCAGCACATTCCCCTCTCACTGCCTTTCTCCTGAATGATCAGCCGGTCCCAGCAGACATTGTGTATGTTGGACCCGCCAAGTCCAATCACAGTGGGAGCAGGTCACCTGTGGCACACGCGCACGCACCCCAGACCCGGAAATGCCAGATCACGTACTAGGTATGTTATCTGGCGCGGAGCAGTAAATCTACGGTGGGCAGTCTGCAAGTGGTTAAAGGGGTTGTAAAGGTACAAGTTCTTTCACCTTAATGCATTCTATGCATTAAGGTGAAAAAACATTTGAGGATTAGCGCCCCCCCCCCCCCCGAACCCCTGTTCCCTGACCCCTCAAAAGTTCCGTGCCGTGAACGCGCTTGCTTCTCGGCTCATTCATTGATTGATTGAAAGCAGCGCAGCCATTGGCTCGCGCTGCTGTCAGTCACATCCAATGACGCGAGGCGCCGGGGCTGAGTGATACAGTGAGTGGCTATAGCCGCCAGCTGTATCACGGGAGCGCGCCCGCAAGAACTTACCACCATGCGAGAGAGCTTGCATGGAGGTGGAAAGTTCTTGCGGGGGGGCAGCCGAGACAGCCGCCGAGGGACCCCAGAAGACCAGGATCGGGGCCACTGTGTGCAAAACGAGCTGCACAGTGGAGGCAAGTATAACATGTTTGTTATAAAAAAAAAAAAAGGATTTTTTGTACTCATTGTAAAATCCTTTTCTCTGTCGTCCATAGACGGACTCAGCCTTCTCAATCCTTCACATTAGCAGAACATGTTAAACGTTTAAACACATGTTATATCAAATCAGAGTTGAACAGCCCCGCCCAGGGGGCGGTCCCTCCAGACATAACCCTCCGCCCTGCAGTCAGCAGCTCAGTTCGTAACAAGCAGTACAAACCTAAAAAAGGAGGGGTGGGTGCTGTGTCCGTCCATGGACAACAGAGAAAAGGATTTTACAGTGAGTACAAAAAATCCTATTTTCTCTTTTCGTCAATGGACGGACACAGCCTAAATCATTGACATATGGGACGTCCCCAAGCAGTGTAAAAAAAACGAGGGGTGGGAACAGCATCAAAAACAACTAACTTCACCCCAAACAAGCAGAGCTCCTCAACGGAGGAGTTGCAACCCCAAACAGCCGCCTGCAAAACCTTGCAGCCAAAAGGAAGTATCTGAAGGTGCACTCACATCAACCTTGTAAAATTTTGAGAAAGTGGGCACGGACGACCAGGTCGCCGCCTTGCACACTTGTGAGACAGACGCTTGATGTCGGAAAGCCCAGGAAGCACCAATTGCTCTGGTTGAATAGGCTGTGACCGGAAAGGGGGGCGCCTGCCCCTTAAGGGCATAGGCCTTAATGACGGTCTGTCTGATCCACCGAGAAACGGTGGCCGACGAGACCGCCAGGCCCTTTTGTGGACCAGACACCGACACAAACAGCGAGTCAGACCTCCGAAACGGAGCCGTAACAGACAAGTACACCCGCAAGGCACGCACCACGTCTAAAGTATGGAGTGCAGTCTCTCTGGGATGCGACGGCCAAGGACACAAGGACGGTAGCACAATGTCCTCATTTAGGTGAAAAGCCGAAACTACCTTTGGAAGGAAGGAGGGCTGTGGGCGTAGCACTGCCTTATCCTTATGGAGGACCAAGTATGGTGACTTGCAAGACAAGGCCGCCAATTCAGAAACCCTGTAATGGCCACCAGAAAGGCCACCTTCTGAGATAGTGTCAACAGAGGAATCTCTCTGATGTTCTCAAAACGAGGTTCCTGAAGAACCGAGAGCACCAGATTTAAATCCCATGGAGGAAGAGGTGGTCTAATTGGGGGAGCCACATGTCGAACCCCCTGCACAAAAGTACTCACCAGGGAATGGGACGCCAAAGGCCGTTGAAAGAAAACAGCCAAGGCTGAAATCTGACCCTTAATGGTGCTTAAGGCAAGTTTATGATCCACTCCACGCTGTAAAAACAGCAGGACTCTGGAAACCGAATATGTTCATGGACGCCACTCCATCTCTTAACACATAGAGATGTAGGCCTTCCAAGTACGATGGTAGATCTTCCTGGAAGAAGATTTTCATGCCCTCAACATGGTTGAAATGATCGAATCCGAAAGACCTCTGTCCCTTAGTACTTGGCTTTCAATAGCCATGCCGTTAAAGCCAGCGACTGTAAAGCAGGATGAAGTATGGGACCTTGAGACAGAAGGTCCTCCCGCATTGGCAACCGCCAGGGTACGTCCGCCATTCAGGCGCACGAGGTCGGCGTACCAAGGACGCCGGGGCCAATCTGGAGCGATTAGAATTACCAGGATCCCCTCGGTCTCCACTCTGCGGAGCAGACGAGGAAGCAACTTCAGTGGGGTATAGGCATAAATTATCCGATACTGAGCCCACGGGGCCACCAACGCGTCTGACCCGTCTGCCCAGGGATCTCTGGACCTGGCCACGAATCTCAACACCTTGTGATTGAGTCGAGAGGCCAGGAGGTCCACGTCCGGCGTGCCCCACCTCCGGCAAAGGAGTTTAAACACCTCCGGGTGCAATGACCATTCGCCCTGGTCTAGCATCTGGCGACTCAGATAGTCCGCCTGCCAGTTTTCTACGCCCGGAATGTAGACGGCCGACAGAGCCGGCACGCTTCTTTCCGCCCACCGCAGGATGTGAGTGACCTTGGATGCTGCAGCCAAGCTCCTTGTTCCCCCCTGATGGTTGACATAAGCCACCGCCATGGTTTTATCTGACAAAATCCTGATCGGGTGTCCCTGTAGTCTCCCCGACCACGAGGAGAGACACAGTCTGACTGACCGCCCGAAGTTCCAGGACATTGATCGGCAGATGGGATTCGTTCGGAGTCCAGCCACCCTGGGCCGACTGGACTACCCAGACTCCCCCCCAACCTGTGAGGCTGGCATCCGGCGTAATCACAGTCCAATGGAAGGGAAGGAACGACTTCCCTGACTGAAGAGTCGGGGATCTCACCCACTAACTCAGAGAAGCCCTGACCTAGCGACGGACTTGAATCTGATGATCCAGAGACAATGGAGATTTGTTCCATTTGGACAGGATCTCCTTCTGCAAGACTTGAGCATGGAATTGGGCATACGGTATTGCCTCGAAGGAAGCTACCATTAAATCCAGAACTCACATGCAAAAGCGGAGAGACGACCATTTGCGGGATGTCAACAACCTCACCGCAGACTGGAGAGTCTGCAATTTTCCCAAAGGAAGGAAGACTCTCGCCTCCTTGGAGTCCAGAATCAACCCTAGGTACTCCAAACGCTGAGTCAGTGTCAGGACCGACTTCTGAATGTTTAACACCCAACCGAATTCTCTGGAGGGTCTGACTGGCGATAGCCACATCTTCCTCTAATTCTGAGCCAAAAACTGCTCTCAGAAGATGATCGTCTAAGTAGCCCACGATAGCAATGCCTCGCTGTCTCAGCAAAGCCAGAATCGGGGCGAGCACCTTAGTGAAAACCCTCGGTGCTGACGCTAGGCCAAAAGGGAAGAGCCACAAACTGATAGTGGTCTTCGCCGATTGCAAAGCGCAGAAACCTCTGGTGTCTTGGGCAGATTGGGACATGCAAGTATGCGTCCTTGATGTCCAGGGATGCCAGAAAGTCCCCCGGATGGAGCGCAGCAACCACTGAACGAATGGATTCCATGCGGAACTTCCGAACCCTTACAAAGACATTTAAAGCTTTGAGGTCCAGGATCGGACGGACTCCGTCCTTCTTTGGGACCACAAACAGATTTGAATAAAAACCCTGAAACCTCTCCTCCAGTGGTACAGGTAAGATCACTCCGGCCCCTAGCAAATCTTGCACTGTCCCCAACAGGGCAGACCGACGAGCCGGATGAAGAGGGAGATTTTAGGGAAAGAATCTGTTCGGACAGGGAAGAAACTCGATCTTGTACCCCAAAGTGACCACCTCGCAGACCCACTGGTCGGAGAGTAGGGAGGTCCACCGTGCCGTGAACCTGCGAAGCCGTCCCCCCACCCATGAGTCGGGCGGGGGCAAAACTTCATGCAGTGGCAGGCTTGCTTGCTGGCTTGTTCGGCATGCGCACCCGGGGACGCTTCTGTCCCCCAGCTGGACCCTTTCAGCTTGGGAGGGTCTACCCGCGGACCCTGACTGCCGAAAATACCGCTTCTGCGCGGGAAAAGAAGGACCCGGCTTACGGCGCGGCTCCTTCCCCTTGGTGGACTGAGGGAGAAGAGTAAAGACAATGTTCATTAGACATATGGATATAAATAATTATGTAGTAGCTGTATTCCAATCTCTTAGATTTCAACCACCGTGCTCACAGAAAGTGCAATGTGCATATATAGTGCTTCACCCGACGTGACAATCAAAATCTGCTTACCAGATGTAAGCGGCCATCAAAGACCATCAGGCATATAGAAATTTCTCTCAGGATCCTTCTTTATTCAATCTCTACCATACATGTTCAGTTCCCCATAATGATTGCAGCAATAACTTCTTAAGGGGAAGATGTAATATTCCTCCACTCTGCAGAGAATCAAACGGCTCCACCGGAATGAGCCACAAAAAACCGGGGATAGTGTGATACCGTTTTATTAAAAATAAAGCAGGTGTCACGGGTGTACTTACCGAGGCCGAGAGTGGTTCACCCTTGCGACTTGGCGCACGCCACCCCCTGGAGGTGGAACAGGGAGAGGATGGCGCGAAGAGGCACTGGCTACCAGCAGGTGAGGAAGTCTTGGTACAGGCTGAGGGCCTAACACCAGGCTGATGAGGGCTCTCACAAGATCCAAACAAAGACACAAGTCCAGGGCACTACAGGGGCCAAGAGGGTAGACTGAGTCCAGATACTGGCTGTAGAAACAGGTACTGAGGGTGCAGGCCGAGGGTCTAACACAGTAGACAAGTGGTCAGTCCAGGAATACGAAGCAGGTAATCAGAGCTGGAGGCAAGTAGCAAATCCGGAATACAAGCAGGAGATCAGGGATTGGAGATTGGTAGAAAGTCAGAGTCACAGGCCGAGGGTCAAACACAGCGGGCAGGCAGAAGAGGTCCGAGAGGCAAGCCAAAAGGTCAGGTCCAGGAGAGAAGCAGCGTAGTCAGGTCGATCCGGGTCACAACAAAGGTTCAGACGTGTATACAGGAAACCAGGTACAAGGCAGGAAGCTGACGACAAACCAGCAACCTGTCAGCGCCACTAGGCTTCTTTAAATAGGCCTGTCAGAGTTCTGATTGGTGCGCCATTGCGCATGTGCAATTCGCGCACCATTGCGCATGCGCCGTTCGCGCATGCCGAAGCGCCATTCCACCGCGCATGCACGCAGGGCTGCGGCGGCTGAATAGGGGATTTCCATGACAGCAGGGTAAAAAAAGTGTACAAAGGCAGGTACACTCACAGCTATAGAAAGGAGGCAGCGGCCAGACTACTCACGAAGTGATATGAAAACCAGCATGCAACAAAGCTGTTAAAACGTAGAACTCACAAGATCACAGCTCCAGAGTGATGGCGTGCTGGCACTTCAATGCATTTCGCGAAAATCGCGTCATCAGGAAATTCCCCATTTCCTGATGACGCGATTTTCGCAAAATGCATTGAAGTGCCAGCACGCCATCACTCTGGAGCTGTGATCTTGTGAGTTCTACAGTTTAACAGCTTTGTTGCATGCCGGTTTTAATATCACTTAGTGAGTAGTCCGGCCGCTGCCTCCTTTCTATAGCTGTGAGTGTACCTGCCTTTGTACACTTTTTTTACCCTGCTTTATTTTTAATAAAACGGTATCACACTATCCCTGTTTTTTTGTGGCTCATTCCGGTGGAGCCGTTTGATTCGCTGCAGAGTGGAGGAATATTATATCTTCCCCTTAAGAAGTTATTGCTGCAATCATTATGGGGAACTGAACATGTATGGGAGAGATTGAACAAGGAAGGATCCTGAGAGAAATTTCTATATGAAGATGTGTGTGAATCACTGCAATGGAAAAAAACTACTGCCAGATAAACAGACAAGACACAACAAAAAACTGCTGCCTCTACTGATTGCTAACACCTAAATGAAGCAATAGAAATAAAGAGAAAAGGAGTAGGAGTGGCGCTGTTTAGGGTTGTCTTGATAAATGCTTTGATGCAATATTAAAGTGCATGGAAAATAAAGTGACCCTGTATGTTACTTCATGGATGAATAAATGATGGTGGTGAACCATAACTATACCAGTGACAAAAATTCCAGAAATATAAAAAATATATGCAAATATGCTGAAAAATAATGATGTGACTTCAATCATAAAATAGTGATGTGACTCAAATCATCAAAATATGAAATACTAAAAAGTTCATATGCTTGATGCAAAATCCGTGATAAGTGCTTTGTGCAAAATTGCTTTTTAGTGTCCTTGTAGTGATTACAGCAAACCGTGGCTCATCCGTGCTCTAACATAAACTGCACTCACCAGACTATCCTTACCCTCAAGGGGTATGAGACATTCACAGTGTTAGCCACTGTGGGGCTCTGTGGTGGATCTCTGTGCTCTGCTGTATTGGTAGTGGAACTCCAACAGTACCCAAAGTAGAGGGAGAAAAAATGGGAATACACCCAATAGCGTGATACCGTAATGTACACAGCTTTATTGATACAAAGTATACATGAGGTACTCACATTTATGCAGTTAAAAAACGCATGTAATCAAAATGATGCAATGCTGGCTTGTATCTAGGAAGTGGTGCGATCCTGTGCTGCCTCTGCTCTACCAGTTTCGGCGTAATGACATCATCTGGAGCGTGCACAGCCGTCGGTACACTTCCTTTTTATAATATACCGCGGGTTTACTATATGCGGGGCCATTTTGGGTGAGATTTGCAGACCGGAGTCTGCTGGTGATTCAAAAAACACTGGCGGACATTTTGGATGTAATTATGCAGACCGAAGCCCGCAGTAGGAATACAAGTTGTAATTGTACACTATTATCTCCGTAGAGATTGTTTACCATCGCCATGTTTGGTAGGAGATTGAGTACCGAAGCCCATTCTCCTAGTGAATTAGCAGTGATAGAACTATAATCTTTATTATGGGCCAATTACAAACCTTATTATGTTCAGGCTTCCTTCATTAAATTTATACCTATTGCGGTGTATTACAAAATAGGAAAATAATAAATGCCTGATGGTCTTTGATGGCCGCTTACATCTGGTAAGCAGATTTTGATTGTCACGTCGGGTGAAGCACTTTATATGCACATTGCACTTTCTGTGAGCACGGTGGTCGGAATCTAAGAGATTGGAATACAGCTACTACATCATTATTTATATCCATGTCTAATGAACATTGTCTTTACACTTGAGTGGTGTATATGGACATTTAATTCACACCTTTTGCGCCCTTGTACCTTTTTCTCTACAGCTTATTAGTCCACACTAATTTTGGTGCTGCACTTGGTTGTAATTTCTTTTTATATTTAAATTTTCTGGGCGCCTTATGCCATTTTTTTACCTATTGAGGGAGAAGAGTGTTCTTACCTCCAGTGACATCCTTAATAATGTCATCCAGAGAGGTACCAAAAAGCCTCCCACCCTTGAAGGGCAAGTCTGCCAAGGCTTTCTTGGAAGCCTGGTCCGCGGACCAGCATTTCAGCCAAGTTAGGCGGCGCATAACCACCGCAGATACAGAGGCCCTGGAGATTAAGGGGGCTGCATCCAGAGTGGCATCACAGACATACACAAGGCCCTGCACCAACTGGTCGGCTAGTCTTACACACTCCAGAGCGAGCTGATGTTCCTCCACAGTCTGGTGCAAAATCTTTGCCCATTCAGTGAGCGTCTGAGACACCAAGGTAGCAGCCAAAATAGGCCGCAACGCAGACCCCAGCAAAGTGAACATGGACCTGCTCAGTGCCTCGGACCTCCTATCAGTATGGTCCTTAAACGCAGGGGTCCCCTCTACAGGGAGAGTGGTTACTTTATTTAACCGAGCGACCGGGGGGTCAACAACTGGAGAAGCCCATTTTTTCAAAAGGCTCTCCTCAAAGGGATACCTGACTGCCAGGCGCTGAGGGACCACAAAGGACTTCTACGGCTTTTCCCATTCCTTATCTATGAATTTATCAAAAAAGGATCCATAGGGAAACACCTTCACAGAGCGGGTCAATTTGTGCGACCCAAAAGAAACTGACCCCTCCGTGGACGCCTCAGCTGCACCTTCCAGCTTAAGGGAGTCCCTCACAGCATTGATAAGCGCACCAACAAGTGCCCTGTCATGCACTGGCCCGGATGAAGGGTCTTCCTCACAAGGAAGGTCCTGGTCTGCATCCTCTGATAACCCAGAACCGGGGTCCTGTGCCACAGCTAGGCCCAGGTCTGATTCAGAGCATGCCCCTGGGGATGGTGGGGAGAGGGGGCGCTTTTTATCCCCCTTACGCTTGCACCCCGCTTCCACCCTGGCAACAAAGGATTCCAGGACTGCCGACAAAGTGTCCATGGTAACCGCAGGTGCAGGGGCATCGGCTCTCGCCTCTGGCATGTTTGGGGAAGAAGGGCCAGACACTGACTCCATTACTGACAGCTCTCAGGGACTCAGACAAAAACTGAAATGTCCACCCTCCTTGCTGCACTGACCGGGGGGGGGGGGGGTTTACCCAGGGGACTCACCACCCAGCAAGAGACCGCTCAGCGCCGCTGCCCGCCTTCCGTCTGTACACAGCATGTGTGAGGAAAAACTGTGAGGAGAATTGTGCTGCGCGCCTTACATGAAGCCAGCACTAGAGGCTGAAACCTCATCCGAAATGGCTGCCAGAAAGAAAAGGGCGCGACCACAAGAAAATGGCCGCCCGCAATAACAACCTGCGCCACATCGCGGCCACGGCAAGATGGCCGCCAATGGGGAAATTACATATAACAGCAAGCATACAAGAAAATGGAGCGGCGCCGCAAAAATGGCGCCCGAGCAATACGATGTGGACGAGAAGGCCAAGCACAGGGACTTCCCCAGAACAGAGCACCCCTCACAGACAAACGAGCCCAGGCACCCCACCGGGATCCGGAGCACCCCCACAGGTACGTCCCGGTCGCAGCGCGCCCTGCTAGAGCAGAAGGGGAAATGTGACAGAGAGCAGGGAAAGATAGGACAGGAGAACCCCTAATTCCCTGAAACGCCCAGCCGTTCCCACCTGCCGAGGCAGGAGGAATAGTACTTTTCCGTCCTGCGAGGACTTGCTGGTGCGTCCCTGACAGGCCTACAACCGAGTTGGAGTAGCTGTTGGCCCAGTCCACTGTGAGTGAGACAGCAAGCAGCCCAGTCATATGTGGACCCCGAAGCATGTGCTCACCGGCCACTCCTGGAGTCACGGGGTACGTCGTGGCAGAACCAGCACGAAGCTAAAGACTGGCACGCTCGATGACCGGAACTGGGAAGACTACAAGGATCTATAATATCCAGCCTGTCGCCCAGCCAGCAGTTGATAGAAGATATCACAAAAAAATAAAATAAAAAATTCTTCAGGACTCTGGGCCCAAAGGGATCCACGTCCTTCTCCTCTGCTACGTAGTAAAAAACTGAGGCTGCTGACTGCAGGGCGGAGAGTTATGTCAAGAGGGACCGCCCCCTGGGCAGGGCTGTTCAACTCTGATTAATGTAACATGTGTTTTGAACATTTAACCACTTAACGACCGCTCACTGTATATATACGTCGGCACAATGGCACCGACAGGCACAATCACGTAGAGTGTACCTGATTGCCTTTGTACAGTTGGGGGGTCCAATCGGACCCCCTTTCTGTACAGTGAGCGGTCGGAATTCGTTGGGGAGCGATCCGACATGAGGGGACGGCCGTTCGATTCCGGCCACCCCCCCCGCGATCGCTCCCGGCGAATAGAAATGCCCCCTCTGTCTGTGGAATGTACACACAGACAGAGAAAGCAGGAGGAACTGATGTCATCTCCTGTGCGGCGCTCACATATACCGAGCGCCGTACAAGAGAAGACACACAGGTCAGTGCACAAACACTACACTAACACCAGCACACATAGGCACATAAATCGCCCCCCCAGATCACCCCCCAGCCCCCAGTCACAGTGTCACTGATTGCAGTGACCATTTATTTACTGATCACTGCAATCAGTGACATTTGTGACTGTAAAAGTGTCACTACATTTAGTTTTAGGTCCAGTGTAGCCCCCTAACCCCCCCTAATAAAGGTTTAACCCCTTGATCACCCCCCAGATAACCCTTTCACCCCCTAGCACCGCCGTCGCTAAGCGATCATTTTTCTAAACGCTGTCTTAGCGTCGGTGATGCAGATCGGTAGCCAGTATTTTTTTTTAGGTTCGCCGCAGGTTTTTATAGCGTCGGGTACCCCCATAAATTATCTAATAAAGGTTTAACCCCCTTGATCGGCCCCCAGGTAACCCTTTCACCCCCTATCACCACTGTCGCTAAGCGATCATTTTTCTGATCGCTGTCTTAGCGTCGGTGATGCAGATCGGTAGCCAGTATTTTTTTTTTAGGTTCGCCGCAGGTTTTTATAGCGTCGGGTACCCCCATAAATTATCTAATAAAGGTTTAACCCCCTTGATCGCCCCCCAGGTAACCCTTTCACCCCCTATCACCACTGTCGCTAAGCGATCATTTTTCTGATCGCTGTCTTAGCGTCGGTGATGCAGATCGGTAGCCAGTAATTTTTTTTAGGTTCGCCGCAGGTTTTTATAGCTTCAGGTACCCCCATAAATTATCTAATAAAGGTTTAACCCCCTTGATCGCCCCCCAGGTAACCCTTTCACCCCCTATCACCACTGTCGCTAAGCGATCATTTTTCTGATCGCTGTCTTAGCGTCGGTGATGCAGATCGGTAGCCAGTAATTTTTTTTAGGTTCGCCGCAGGTTTTTATAGCGCCAGGTATCCCCATATATTATCTAATAAAGGTTTTAACCCTCTAATTGCCCCTAGTTAACCCTTTCACCAGTGATCATCATATAAGTGTTACGGGTGACGCTGGTTAGTTAGTTTGCTTTTTATAGTGTCAGGGCACCCGCCGTATATAACCCAATAAAGGTTTAACCCCCTGATCGCCCGGCGGGTGATATCAATTAGGTTTTAGCGTCAGAGAGGGTCTGCGTCACACCCCAGGCAGCGTCAGGTTAGTGCCAGTAACGCTAACACCCACGCGTGAAGCATACACCTCCCTTAGTGGTATAGTATCTGAACAGATCAATATCTGATCTGATCAGATCTATACTAGCGTCCCCAGCAGTTTAGGGTTCCCAAAAACGCAGTGTTAGCGGGATCAGCCCAGATACCTGCTAGCACCTGCGTTTTGCCCCTCTGTCCAGCCCAGGCCACCCAAGTGCAGTATCGATCGATCACTGTCACTTACAAAACACAACACACATAACTGCAGCGTTCGCAGAGACAGGCCTGATCCCTGCGACTCCAGTGCTGTAGGAGGTGATTTCACCACCACAGTTAAAAAAAAAAAGCAAATATGCCGAAGCATTGGGGCAGCAGGGGCGGAGGAGTGATTTTGCTCCTAATGCCGCGTACATACGGTCGAAATTCCGACGGAGGCTTGCCCGTGGAAAAGTCCGACCATGTGTGTGCGGCATAACTTTTTTGCGGGAGGATGCCCCCATGCTTCGGCATATATAAATGGTGCATGTATGCCCATCATTAGAAGTGGGTGGATGAAGGGCGGTATTCTAATGGTGGGCATACCCACCGATCAATCTCTTTTTTCGTTCAGCCACCAGGCTGCATGATAAAAAAAGATTACAATACACGTCCAACAAGGACCAGCAACGTACTGGTATGTTGCTGGATTTGAATGGTTATACCAGATTGATGCCTGCGGGTTTAGGTATCATCTTGGCATCATTCTCTTCAGCCAGCGGCCGGCTTTCATGTAAAAGCAATCCTAGTGGCTAATTAGCCTCTGGACTGCTTTTACAAGCAGTGGGAGGGAATGTCCCCCCCCCCGGATATAAAAACCGCCATTGGGAAATTGGGAAAGCATTTTATCACACCGATCTTGGTGTGGTCAGATGCTTTGAGGGCAGAGGAAAAATCTAGGGTCTAGAAGACCCCAGTTTTTTCAAAAAAAGAGTACCTGTCACTACCTATTGCTATCATAGGGGATATTTACATTCCCTGAGATAACAATAAAAATGATAATAAAAAAAAAAAATATGGAAGGAACAATTTAAAAATAAAATAAAAAAGCAAAATTAATAATAAAAAAAAAAAAAAAAAAGCTCCCCTGTCCTGCCCTGCTCTTGCCCAATGGCGAACGCAAGCGTCGGTCTGGCGTCATATGTAAACAGCAATTGCACCATGCATGTGAGGTATCACCGCGAAGGTCAGATCGAGGGCAGTAATTTTAGCAGTAGACCTCCTCTGTAAATCTAACGGGGTAACCTGTAAAGGCTTTTAAAGGCTTTTAAAAATGTATGTAGTTTGTCGCCAATGCGCGTTTGTGCGAAATTTTAAAGCATGTCATGTTTGGTATCTATGTACTCGGCCTAAGATCATCTTTTTTATTTCATCAAACATTTGGGCAATATAGTGTGTTTTAGTGCATTAAAATTAAAAAAAGTGTATTTTTTCCCCAAAAAATGCGTTTGAAAAATCGCTGCGCAAATACTGTGTAGAAAAAAAAAATGCAACACCCACCATTTTATTCTGTAGGGCCTTTGCTTTAAAAATATATATAATGTTTGGGGGTTCAACATAATTTTCCTGCAAAAAAAAATATGTTTTCATGTAAACAAAAAGTGTCAAAAAGGGCTTTGTCTTCAAGTGGTTAGAAGAGTGGATGTAAGCTTCCTAATGTTGTGTATAAAATGCCAGAACAGTTCAAAACCCCCCCAAATGACCCCATTTTGGAAAGTAGACACCCCAAGCTATATACTGAGAGGCATGTCGAGTCCATGGAATATTTTATATGTTGACACAAGTTGCGGAAAATCGCCAATTTTTTTTTTTTGCACAAAGTTGTCACTAAATGATATATTGCTCAAACATGCCATGGGCATATGTGGAATTACACCCCAAAATACATTCTGTTGCTTCTCCTGAGTACGGGGATACCACATGTGTGAGACTTTTTGGGAGCCTAGCCGCGTACGGGACCCCAAAAACCAATCACCGCCTTCAGGCTTTCTAAGGGTGTAAATTTTTGATTTCACTTCTCACTGCCTATCACAGTTTCGGAGGCCATGGAATGCCCAGATGGCACAAAACCCCCCCAAATGACCCCATTTTGGAACGTAGACACCCCAAGCTATTTGCTGAGAGGTATTGTGAGTATTTTGCAGATCTCGCTTTTTGTCACAAAGTTTTGAAAATTGAAAAAAAAAAAGAAAAAAAAATGTCTTTCTTCATTTTCAAAAACAAATGAGAGCTGTAAAATACTCACCATGCCTCTCAGCAAACAGCTTGGGGTGTCTACTTTCCAAAATGGGGTCATTTGGGGGGGGGGGGGTTTTGTGCTATTTTGGCATTTTATGGCCTTCGAAACTGTGATAGGTAGTGAGGAGCCAAATCAAAAATTTGTGCCTAGAAATCCTGAAGGCGGTGATTGGTTTTCGGGGTCCCGTACGCGGCTAGGCTCCTAAAAAGTCCCACACATGTGGTATCCCCGTACTCAGGAGAAGCAGCAAAATGTATTTTGGGGTGCAATTCCACATATAACCATGGCATGTGTGAGCAATATATCATTTAGTGACAACTTTTTGTAATTTTTTTTTTTTTGTCATTATTCAATCACTTGGGACAAAAAAAAAAAAATATTCAATGGGCTCAACAGGCCTCTCAGCAATTTCCTTGGGGTGTCTACTTTCTAAAATGGGGTAATTTGGGGGGGTTTTGTGCTATTTTGGCATTTTATGGCCTTCAAAACTGTGATAGGTAGTGAGGAGTGAAATCAAAAATTTGCGCCCTTAGAAATCCTGAAGGCGGTGCTTGGTTTCCGGGGTCCCGTACGTGGCTAGGCTCCTAAAAAGTCCCACACATGTGGTATCCCCGTACTCAGGAGAAGCAGCAGAATGTATTTTGGGGTGAAATTCCACATATAACCATGGCATGTGTGAGCAATATATCATTTAGTGACAACTTTTTGTAATTTTTTTTTTGTCATTATTCAATCACTTGGGACATAAAAAAAATATTCAATGGGCTCAACATGCCTCTCAGCAATTTCCTTGGGGTGTCTACTTTCCAAAATGGGGTAATTTGGGGGGGTTTTGTACTGCCCTGCCATTTTAGCACCTCAAGAAATGAGATAGGCAGTCATAAATTAAAAGCTGTGTAAATTCCAGAAAATGTACCCTAGTTTGTACACGCTATAACTTTTGCGCAAACCAATAAATATACACTTATTGACATTTTTTTTACTAAAGACATGTGGCTGAATACATTTTGGCCTAAATGTATGACTAAAATTGAGTTTATTCGATTTTTCTTATAACAAAAAGTAGAAAATATCATTTTTTTTCAAAATTTTCGGCCTTTTTCCGTTTATATCGCAAAAAATAAAAATCGCAGAGGCAATCAAATACCATTAAAAGAAAGCTCTATTTGTGGGAAGAAAAGGACGCAAATTTCGTTTGGGTACAACATTGCATGTCCGCACAATTTACAGTTAAAGCACCGCAGTGCAAAATTCTGAATTCACCTCTGGTCCTTTAGCTACCAAATGGTCCGGGGCTTAAGTGGTTAACATGGTCTGCCTAGTCCTCTCCTATGAACAGGAACATAGCCCATATGTCAAGGATTGAGAAGCCTGTGTCCGTCCATGGACGAAAAGAGAAAAAAATAATTGCCTTTAGTGTTCCTTTAAATACCACCAAAGTAAAGCTCTATTTGTGTGAATTTTTTTTTCTAAAAATGTAATTGTACAGCGTAATTGTCATTCAAAATGTGACAGTGCTAAAAGCTGGCCTAGGCAGGAGGGGGGGTAAAAGTGCCCAGTGGACAAATGGTTACAATGGGTGGATTTGAGAGATCCCATTAGTGACGTAAGAGGATACACAGAGCCACACAGCACTGCAAAGGCCTGCGCTCAGCCATACATGTGCTAGAGATGTGCAGACTTTCATTGTGTCAATACAGCGTGTGAAAGTTCCAAGAACAAATATTCTCCAATCACTAAACACCAAGTAGATCCGGGGCAGAGCAGTGCTGACCGGTATTTCCTGTCCTTGATCAGGCACAACCAGTCACACATGACACAAACACGAGGTCTGCTACAGAAATATGCTGAGTGGTGCGCTGGACTCCGCCCACTGGCAATATACGAATAGAATGGGCAGACTGTCTGCCCGACACCTCCCACTAAGTGCTATAGCAAAAGAAGCCTACTGGAGTGCATGACTCCTCCCACTAACAACTACAGGACTAGGCAGACTGATGGGCCTGACTCCTCCCACTAACAGCTACAGTGGACTCCGCCCACTAACCCATATAAGTCTTGCGCCTTTTCGCATGGTTTGCCATAGAAATGGCCTATTAGCGGGTAAAGCGTAGCCCACCAACCCGCTACCCTCATAGACCGGGGAATGCTGGGAGCTTGCAGCTCCTTGCACTGACGCCTCCTGGAGCTGACATGAGGCAACGAACACCCAACACCAGGTAGGTCACGCGCTCCGATATGCAGCGCTTTCTCCTCCCCCCGTCTCCTTGGTTGGCTCCGCCCCATGTCTCCTCCCCTGTCCCCCCCCGTTGCCCTGCGGTAAGATGGCGGCTCCCGCCTGGGACGCTGCTGTGCGGCACGTGCTGTGTGATGGCGCTGGCCGCTGACCTCTAAGTGCCGGAAGCGAAGTCGGACGGAGCGTGCGCAGAAGCGGCCCAGGGGAGGAGAAGCGGGCGGAAGAGGCCGGGCCGTGTCGCCGCAGCAGCTCGGGGAGGGTGTGGGGGGCTTGGCCTGTGTGTGACAAGCAGTGCGGGCCCTCCGCTGTCACTCACTCGTCTTTCCTTCTACCCATCCCGCACTAATCCTTGCCTGTCTTTCCCCCCACTCCCCTCCCTCCTTTCCCCTCTGTGTTCTCATCGTCACCCCGGGACCCGCTTCGTGCCGGAGGATGCTCTTGTTCGTAGAGGTGAGAGGGCTACAGGAGGCCGGCCTGACACAGCAATCCGCACTCCGATGGGGGAGGGGGGCGGGGAACTCTGCCGGCCTCGTGTGGGGTAAGAAGGGCGGCCGGATACAGCGCTCATCCGGAGGGGGAGGGGAGGCCTGAAAGACCCCGCACTGACCTTTTGGTAAAGCTGCTGCTGGACGAGTCAAGGTTATACAGTGGGGGGAGGGGAGGCCGGACGTATGGGGACTACTCCGGCACTACTAACCGGAGAGCGCATGTCCGGCCTACCGGGAGGGGAGAGCGTGATCTCATATATACCGAGGGGACAGTGATCTTTTATATACGGGTGGTGTGACCTCATACGGGGGGGAGGGGAGAGAGTGACCTCATATACGGGGGGGAGGGGAGAGAGTGACCTCATATACGGGGGGGAGGGGAGAGAGAGTGACCTCATATACGGGGGGGAGGGGAGAGAGTGTGACCTCATATACGGGGGGGAGGGGAGAGAGTGTGACCTCATATACGGGGGGGAGGGGAGAGAGTGTGACCTCATATACGGGGGGGAGGGGAGAGAGTGTGACCTCATATACGGGGGGGAGGGGAGAGAGTGTGACCTCATATACGGGGGGGAGGGGAGAGAGTGTGACCTCATATACGGGGGGGAGGGGAGAGAGTGTGACCTCATATACGGGGGGGAGGGGAGAGAGTGTGACCTCATATACGGGGGGGAGGGGAGAGAGTGTGACCTCATATACGGGGGGGAGGGGAGAGAGTGTGACCTCATATACGGGGGGGAGGGGAGAGAGTGTGACCTCATATACGGGGGGGAGGGGAGAGAGTGTGACCTCATATACGGGGGGGAGGGGAGAGAGTGTGACCTCATATACGGGGGGGAGGGGAGAGAGTGTGACCTCATATACGGGGGGGAGGGGAGAGAGTGTGACCTCATATACGGGGGGGAGGGGAGAGAGTGTGACCTCATATACGGGGGGGAGGGGAGAGAGTGTGACCTCATATACGGGGGGGAGGGGAGAGAGTGTGACCTCATATACGGGGGGGAGGGGAGAGAGTGTGACCTCATATACGGGGGGGAGGGGGAGAGAGTGTGACCTCATATACGGGGGGGAGGGGGAGAGAGTGTGACCTCATATACGGGGGGGAGGGGGAGAGAGTGTGACCTCATATACGGGGGGGAGGGGGAGAGAGTGTGACCTCATATACGGGGGGGAGGGGGAGAGAGTGTGACCTCATATACGGGGGGGAGGGGGAGAGAGTGTGACCTCATATACGGGGGGGAGGGGGAGAGAGTGTGACCTCATATACGGGGGGGAGGGGGAGAGAGTGTGACCTCATATACGGGGGGGAGGGGGAGAGAGTGTGACCTCATATACGGGGGGGAGGGGGAGAGAGTGTGACCTCATATACGGGGGGGAGGGGGAGAGAGTGTGACCTCATATACCGAGGGAGAGTGATCTTGTATATTCCGAGTGGACAGTGTGACCTCATATACCGGGGAGGGGGAGAGTGACCTCATATACTGAGGGGAGAATGTGAGCTCCTATATGCGGGGAGTGTGACCTCATATGTTATGTCAGAGTGTGACCTCATGTACATGAGTGCCCCCATATTATGGGGGATGGGTAGAATGTGACCTCAAATAGAGGGGTACAGGACACACACTCACGTGAGTGGGGGGGGGGCGTAGAATGTAACCATATGTGTGGGGGTGACCTCTTCTCACTCCACCACTAGCTGCTGTATTCCCCGAGTGGGCACGATAACAGAAACCAGCTTGAAGAACTAACTTGAACGGTATTCAAGGTGGGCGTGGATGACAGCAGAAGTTAATGTGTTTTTGGGTCATACCTCTCAGGAAGCGGGTAGAACACTTGAAACGTTTGTTTCTGTTGCATTGGCAGAAACAAATGTCAAACTACCTTGATAAGGAATTCAAGGCAGATATAAATGACATCATAGCAAGCAGAAGCTAATGCGTTTTAAGGGATAACGTTCTGAAGAAGTGGGTATTGGGCATAGGTGACATCACAAAACCTGTTTTGAGTATTGTTCAAGGTGGATTTTGAAGCTGGTTTCTGCCATATGTTTGCTTTTCACTCAGCTTGGTTTGTCAGTATATCTACTTGTGTTATCCAGTGACTGGTATATTGAGGGGTGCACCAGCCTTGTGCATTACCCTTTTTTGTCTCGGACTTTGCGGTTAGTGTGCCATTATGAATAGGGAGCTCTCTGGTATACCACACACAGGGCAGGGGGAACAAATCCAAGAGTTGGTGAACTACTTGTGTTATGTGCTATAGAAGCAGCTAGCACTTGGTGTCCTCCCTCGGAGGTGTCTCATTGTGAAAGTTTGCTTTTCCTGTATGTGTATCACACTAGTTAAGGGAGCGTTTGTCCCATGTGATAAGTAACATGTCATCCAGCAGTAAATGTTACCGCACTTCCTGCTGCTTCTGTTGCAGATTGAGATCACTGCTGATGATGAGTTGTCTTCCATCTTCTGGCCTATTCATTTAGATGTACATCCTTATCTGTTAACCACTTAAGCCCCGGACCATTTGGTAGCTAGAGGACCAGAGGTGAATTCAGAATTTTGCACTGCGCTGCTTTAACTGTAAATTGTGCGGACATGCAATGATGTACCCAAACGAAATTTGCGTCCTTTTCTTCCCACAAATGGCTTTCTTTTAATGGTATTTGATTGCCTCTGCGATTTTTATTTTTTGCGATATAAACGGAAAAAGACCGAAAATTTTGAAAAAAAATATTTTCTACTTTTTGTTATAAGAAAAATCGAATAAACTCAATTGTAGTCATACATTTAGGCCAAAATGTATTCAGCCACATGTTTTTAGTAAAAAAAATGTCAAGCGTATATTGGTTTGCGCAAAAGTTATAGTTTACAAACTAGGGTACATTTTCTGGAATTTACACAGCTTTAAATTTATGACTGCCTATCTCATTTCTTGAGGTGCTAAAATGACAGGGCAGTACAAAACCCCCCCAAATGACCCCATTTTAGAAAGTAGACACCCCAAGGAAATTGCTAGGCCTGTTGAGCCCATTGAATATAATTTTTTTTGTCTCAAGTGATTGAATGACAAAAAAAAAGAAAATTACAAAAAGTTGTCACTAAATGATATATTGCTCACACATGCCATGGTTATATGTGGAATTACACCCCAAAATACATTTTTCTGCTTCTCCTGAGTACGGGGATACCACATGTGTGGGACTTTTTAGGAGCCTAGCCGCGTACGGGACCCCAAAAACCAAGCACCGCCTTCAGGATTTCTAGGCACAAATTTTTGATTTCACTCCTCACTACCTATCACAGTTTCGAAGGCCATAAAATGCCAAAATCGCACAAAACCCCCCCAAATGACCCCATTTTGGAAAGTAGACACCCCAAGCTATTTGCTGAGAGGCATGGTGAGTATTTTACAGCTCATTTGTTTTTGAAAATGAAGAAAGAATTATATATATATATATATATATATATATATATATATATTTTCAATTTTCAAAACTTTGTGACAAAGCGAGATCTGCAAAATACTCACAATACCTCTCAGCAAATAGCTTGGGGTGTCTACTTTCCAAAATGGGGTCATTTGGGGGGGGGGGGGGGGGTTTGTGCTATCTGGGCATTCCATGGCCTCCGAAACTGTGATAGGCAGTGAGAAGTGAAATCAAAAATTTACACCCTTAGAAAGCCTGAAGGCGGTGCTTGGTTTTTGGGGTCCCGTACATGGCTAGGCTCCCAAAAAGTCTCACACATGTGGTATCCCCGTACTCAGGAGAAGCAACAGAATGTATTTTGGGGTGTAATTCCACATATGCCCATGGCATGTTTGAGCAATATATCATTTAGTGACAACTTTGTGCAAAAAAAAAAAAAATTTCGTTTTTCCGCAACTTGTGTCAACATATAAAATATTCCATGGACTCGACATGCCTCTCAGTATATAGCTTGGGGTGTCTACTTTCCAAAATGGGGTCATTTGGGGGGGTTTTGAACTGTTCTGGCATTTTATACACATTAGGAAGCTTACATCCACTCTTCTAACCACTTGAAGACAAAGCCCTTTTTGACACTTTTTGTTTACATGAAAACATTCTTTTTTTTTTGCAAGAAAATTATGTTGAACCCCCAAACATTATATATATTTTTAAAGCAACGGCCCTACAGATTAAAATGGTGGGTGTTGCATTTTTTTTTTCTACACAGTATTTGCGCAGCGATTTTTCAAACGCATTTCTTGGGGAAAAAATACACTTTTTTTTTATTTTAATGCACTAAAACACACTATATTGCCCAAATGTTTGATGAAATAAAAAAGATGATCTTAGGCCGAGTACATAGATACCAAACACGACATGCTTTAAAATTTCACACAAACGCGCATTGGCGACAAACTACATACATTTTTAAAAGCCTTTACAGGTTACCCCAGTAGATTTACAGAGGAGGTCTACTGCTAAAATGATTGCCCTCGATCTGACCTTCGCGGTGATACCTCACATGCATGGTGCAATTGCTGTTTACATATGACGCCAGACCGACGCTTGTGTTCGCCATTGGGCAAGAGCAGGGCAGGACAGGGGTGCTTTTTTTTTCCTTTTTTTTTCTTATTAATTTTGCTTTTTTATTTTATTTTTAAATTGTTCCAAGTATTTTTTTTTTTTTTAATCATTTTTATTATCTCAGGGAATGTAAATATCCCCTATGATAGCAATAGGTAGTGACAGGTACTTTTTTTTGAAAAAACTGGGGTCTTCTAGACCCTAGATTTTTCCTCTGCCCTCAAAGCATCTGACCACACCAAGATCGGTGTGATAAAATGCTTTCCCAATTTCCCAATGGCGCTTTTTATATCCGGGGGGGGGGCATTCCCTCCCACTGCTTGTAAAAGCAGTCCAGAGGCTAATTAGCCGCTAGGATTGCTTTTACATGAAAGCCGGCCGCTGGCTGAAAAGAATGATACCAAGATGATACCTAAACCCGCAGGCATCATTCTGGTATAAACATTCAAAGTCCAGCAACATACCAGTACGTTGCTGGTCCTTGTTGGACATGTATTGTAATCTTTTTATTTCATGCAGCCAGTTGGCTGAACGAAAAAAGATTGATCGGTGGGTATGCCCACCATTAGAATACCGCCCTTCATCCACACACTTCCAATGATGGGCATACACGCACCATTTATATATGCCGAAGCATGGGGGCATCCTCCCGCAAAAAAGTTATGCCGCACACACATGGTCGGACTTTTCCACGGGCAAGCCTCTGTCGGAATTTCGACCGTATGTACGCGGCATTAGGAGCAAAATCGCTCCTCCGCCCCTGCTGCCCCAATGCTTCGGCATATTTGCTTTTTTCTTAACTGTGGTGGTGAAATCACCTCCTACAGCACTGGAGTCGCAGGGATCAGGCCTGTCTCTGCGAACGCTGCAGTTATGTGTGTTGTGTTTTGTAAGTGACAGTGATCGATCGATACTGCACTTGGGTGGCCTGGGCTGGACGGAGGGGAAAAACGCAGGTGCCAGCAGGTATCTGGGCTGATCCCGCTAACACTGCGTTTTTGGGAACCCTAAACTGCTGGGGACGCTAGTATAGATCTGATCAGATATTGATCAGATACTATACCACTAAGGGGGGTGTATGCTTCACGCGTGGGTGTTAGCGTTACTGGCACTAACCTGACGCTGCCTGGGGTGTGACTCAGACCCTCTCTGACGCTAAAACCTAATTGATATCACCCGCCGGGCGATCAGGGGGTTAAACCTTTATTGGGTTATATACACGGCGGGTGCCCTGACACTATAAAAAGCAAACTAACTAACCAGCGTCACCCGTAACACTTATATGGTGATCACTGGTGAAAGGGTTAACTAGGGGCAATCAGGGGGTTAAAACCTTTATTAGATAATATATGGGGGTACCTGACGCTATAAAAACCTGCGGCGAACCTAAAAAAATTACCAGCTACCGATCTGCATCACCGACACTAAGACAGCGTTTAGAAAAACAATTGCTTAGCGACAGTGGTGATGGGGGTGAAAGGGTTACCTGGGGGGCGATCAAGGGGGTTAAACCTTTATTAGGTAATATATTGGGGTACCTGATGCTATAAAAACCTGCGGCGAACCTAAAAAAAATTACCGGCTACCGATCTGCATCACCGACACTAATACAGCGTTTAGAAAAATGATCGCTAAGCGACAGTGGTGATAGGGGGTGAAAGGGTTATCTGGGGGGTGATCAGGGGGTTAAACCTTTATTAGGGGGGGTTAGGGGGCTACACTGGACCTAAGACTAAACTTTGGTGACACTTTTACAGTCACAAATGTCACTGATTGCAGTGATCACTAAATAAATGGTCACTGCAATCAGTGACACTGTGACTGGGGGGGCGATTTATGTCCCTATGTGTCCTGGTGTCAGTGTAGTGTTGTGTGCACTGACCTGATATCTTCTCTTGTACGGCGCTCGGTATATGAGCGCCGCACCAGAGATGACATCACTTCCTCCTGCTCCCTCTGTCTGACACAGAGGGGGCATTTCCATTCGCCGGGAGCGATCGCGAGGGGGTGGCCAGAAACGAATGGCTGCCCCCTCATCCCGGAACGCTCCCGGACACTTAGCCACCACTCACTGTACAGAAGGGGGGTCCGATTGGACCCCCAACTGTACAAAGGCAATCACGTACACTCTACGTGATTGTGCCTGTCGGTGCCATTCTGCCGACGTATATATACATATATACAGTGAGCGGTCGTTAAGTGGTTAAAGCAATGTGAAATCAAGAATGTTTTTTGGCACGTGCACTTTAGTTTATTTTAAAAGTAAAGGTGCTGTAACCGTTAAACCTGTGTATTACAAATAGATGGTACAGAGGTAAGGTATAACCATTTAGTTACCACACATTTTAAATGTGTTAGTGTTTATTTTTTTAAAGGGCATTTAATCCTTTCCGAAGGAAAGCTGGTTTGCCTAGTGTCTAGACATAGAATTTTTATCTGTAATAGTTTAGTGTGCAGCACATATAATGTGGTAACTAAATGTTTTTAAAATTCCAAAAGAAGTTGACTAATGAGGTTAAGCATCTAACAGTTTGCAAGATTTTCTGGAGTATTATATGGCTGGTCCCCTCCAGTGTGCATGGGATCCTCATTACTAAAGGATACAATGGTGACCTAGGGGTCATTGAGAGCAACCACTGAGCATTTTTGCAAGTAACACTGGGCCTTTCATTAAATCATTTGTGGATATTAGGAATTCTACACACGCCGATAAGTACATGGCATGTGTATAGTACCCCCTGCCCTTCTGCCACATAGCCGCTTCCTCCACTGCATACTGGCAATTCCCAGCTATTAAAATTGGTGTAACCTCAGACATGAAATATGAACCAAGCATAGTCTTCTGTAGTGTGTACTGTTCTCAATCCAGAGTAATAAGTGTAATTTGTGTTTTTTATTCCTCGGCATTAGTCACTTCTGACAAGTGTTCCTGACACCAAGAGAAATAGGTGACAGGGGAGGGACCTCCAGCTGATTGCCAGCCTCCACTGTGTTGTGTGGAAGGGGGTGTGTCTCTTCCCATCAGCTCTCAGAACCCTCCTCACTGAGCTCTGAGTAACTTCAACTCTTGCCTCTTTTTTTTTTTTCTGGACAAGCTTTATACATTTAGGAGTTTAAACAGCTGTAGAGAAGACTGCAGATAGGTACAACTTATGTGTGCTGATTTGTTTTACCTGTGAAAGACCTTAAGCCAGTCATGTTACCAGGTATATGTTAGACCTAGACCACTTTCATACTGGGACGACTTTCATGCGCTTTAGCGCTGAGAATGGCCTCTGCTAAGCGCCTGAAAACCATTCATTCCATTGTGACTTTTCACTCAGGCAGAGCGCTTGCGGGACGTTCTGAAAAGTCCTGCGAGCAGCAGGTTGGGAGCGCTGTATTTGGCGCTCCAGAAACGCCCTGCCCATTGGCATAAATGGGCAGCGATTTGAAAGAGCGTCAAAACTGGAGTTTTTAACCCTTTTTTTGGTGGGGTTAAAAGCACCCCGTTAGCGGTGCTAAAACCAGTCCAAGTATTGATGACCACGTTGCATGACAGCCGAGAGTTGTAAATACAGCAGATACTTTAACTGCTGCTCTGACCTTCTTGCATACGTTGTTCAGATGAGAGATTGCTACAATGTTACAATTTTGTATTTACTATTCCATTCATCTGCAGGTCCAAGGGATGAGCTTCGATCTGCATACAATGTCAGCCAAAGGATGTAAAAAAAGTGAAGTGTTCCTATTTAACCCTTTTATGAACACTTGGTATACCCTGATTATCTTTGCCGCTTAGATTTTTTCCTGCTGTTTTTTTTTTCTATCTCTAAAACAATATTCAGTTTTTTGTTTTTAGAATTTTTTTGTTATCCAAAAGCCGAAAAATATTAACTTTTTCAATTAAAAGCTTTCTTTAACCACTTCCCTACCGCACGCTGTCATATGACGTTAACTTTGTGCAGAGATATCTGATGCCTGCGGCTACAGGCATCATTCAGATATCATTCTTTCCAGCCGGCGATTCTGTGCACAGTAAAGCCTCATGCCCACTGACGTTTTTACAGCCGCTTTTTTGATCGTTTTTTTACAGCTTAAAAACGCCTGTCCATGTTAGTCTATGGCGGGCGTCACTAAATGGCGGACCGCGGGCCGGATCCGGCCCCAGTGGCCATTCTGTCCGGACCGCAGCCTCGCCAAGTAGCGTCCTCTCCCTGTCGCCGGCTCACCCGGCTCGCCCGCCTGCCGCTGCCGATGCTGCTATATACACAGCATGGCAGGCGCGGCGGGTCCGTGCCTTCTCTAATATCTCTGCACTGCCCCTCCCCACACTGCCTGTCTAAAATCACACAAAACATGAGGCGCGGCCGCTCTGGACAAAGGGCGGGACTTTTAAGTTAAAAAGTGGGTGATTGGTTGCTAGGCAGCGGGGCGGTCCCAGCAATAAATCACTCACTTTTAACGTGAAAAGTCCCGCCCATGGTCCAGAGCGCCCACGCTTCATGTCCTGTGTGAAAAAGGTAGGGTTTTGTGGGGAGGGGAGAAGTGCTGTGCTGTAAAGGACAGTGTTTTTTGATATCGAGAGAGGTCTGTGATGGGGGGTCAGTCTGTGATGGGGGGTCAGTCTGTGATGGGGGGTCAGTCTGTGATGGGGGGTCAGTCTGTGATGGGGGGGTCAGTCTGTGATGAGGGGTCTGTGATGGGGGGTCAGTCTGTGATGAGGGGACTGTGATGGGGGGGGTCAGTCTGTAATAAGGGGTCTGTGATGGGGGGTCAGTCTGTGATGAGGGGTCTGTGATGGGGGGGTCAGTCTGTGATGGGGGGGTCAGTCTGTGATGGGGGGGGTCAGTCTGTGATGAGGGGTCTGTGATGGGGGTCAGTCTGTAATAAGGGGTCTGTGATGAGGGGTCTGTGATGGGGGGGTCAGTCTGTGATGAGGGGTCTGTGATGGGGGGTCAGTCTGTAATAAGGGGTCTGTGATGGGGGGCCAGTCTGTGATGGGGGGCCAGTCTGTAATGGGGGGCCAGTCTGTAATGGGGGGCCAGTCTGTAATGGGGGGCCAGTCTGTAATGGGGGGCCAGTCTGTAATGGGGGGTCAGTCTGTGATGAGAGGTCTGTGATGGGGGGTCAGTCTGTGATTTGGGCGGTCAGTCTGTGATGGGGGGTTTGTGATGAGGCAGGGGAGATGTGACGTAAGTGGGGGCTGAGGACACTGATGTAAAGGGGGGGCTGTGATGTGAAGTGGGGGACTGAAGACACTAATGTAAAAGGAGGTCTAATTTCTGCACTAGCAAAACACGTCTCTGCAAGGGCAATAGAAAACAATTGTTTTCTATGTGTCCTGTTCACACAGAAACAGCGCCCCTGCGTACTGAGCAGTGTGGTGCAAAATGCATACTGTTTCTATGCACCGCAACTGAGCTGTGGTGCATAAAAATGAATTAAATGTATTTTGACATTTCAATAAAGTTGAAAGGAAAAAAAGCACAAATTGTGATGTGTGTGGATCGTAAAGGTGTGTGCATGTGTGTGGTGGTGGGAGGCGCTGTGAAGTGGAGGACATCATGTGGAGTCATAGCACCAATATGGCATTCGGACCTCCGCTGGAACAAAATTTTTCCGACCGGACCCCCGTGAATTTTAATTCAGTACCCCTGGTCTATGGCTTCATGCCCACCTAGGTGTTTTTGAGCTGCAATGACATAGGGCGTTCCATGGCGCCGGCGTTAGAGCTGAAATAACGCGAATCGTTAAACGCTTAAAAATGCTCAAACGGCGCAGCAGCATTTTTGACCTCCGGCATTTTTTATCTGCAATTCCTGTCTGGACATTAGATTTCCCAAGAGTCCTTTGCAAACGCTACCCAACGCTAATGAAAAACACGGTAAAAATCGAGTTTTTAACTCCGCTTTTCCAGGCGTCCAACCTAGCTTTACAGCTTGTTTTTAAAAACGTCCATGGGCATGAGGCCTTAGAACGATCATAGTGGCAGTTTCACCACTTGATCATTCTTGTAGGTGACGGGAGGGGACGTCCCCCTCCCGCCCATGCCTGTTTTTTCTCCGGGCTCTCCCGTGCCATCGGGGACCCGTAGAAAGAATTGTCCGGCGCCGGATGACTATCAGATTTCCAGTCATCTCTATGACCCTCGGAGGCCTGGGCGCCACATTGACATGCCCGGGCCCCGGCTTTAAACAAAGACACGATCGCGGCTAGGAAGCATGAGATCGGTGAATTTTTTTTTTTCTCGATCTCATGCTTTACAGCCTGGAGGAGATGGGTCTTATTGATCCCGCATCTCTCCATAAAGAGGACCTGTCACAAACCATTCCTATTAGAAGGGATGTTTACATTCCTTGTAATAGGAATAAAAGTGCTCAAAAAAAATAAATAAAATGTAAAGTGTAAAAATAAAAAAAAAAGTAAAATAAACATAAATGATTTATTTTGAAAACGCCCCTGTCCCCAGTAGCTCGCATTTAGAAGCAAACACACACGTAAGTGTGAGGTATCGCCGCGTGCATTCGAGCGCGAGCAATGATAGCACTAGACCTCCTCTGTAACTCTAAACTGGTAACCTGTAAAAAAAAATTAGTCGCCTATGGAGATTTTTAAGTACCGAAGTTTGGCAATTTTTAAGCGTGACATGTTTGGTATCTATTTACTCGGCATAACATCTTTTACATTATACAAAAAATTGGGCTAATTTTACTGTTATGTTTTAATTATTGAAAGTTTTTTTTTTTTCAAGTGTTTGAAAAATGCACAAATACCGTGCAATATAGTTGCAATGACCACCATTTTTTATTCCTTAGGGTGTCTGCTAAAAAAATATGTTTGGAGGTTCTGAGTAATTTTCTAGCAAAAAGATAATTTTTACATGTACGAGAGGAGTGCCAGAATAAGCCCGGTATGGAAGTGGTTAACTAGACAAATTGGAGAGGAGCATATGACTGCAAATTCTTTCCCCTTGTCCAATGAGAGACTGCCTTGTATTCCTTGAAAGAGTTACAAGGAAGAGAATCTATCAAAACTGGAGCAGCTGTGCATGGCAATCAATCAGCTTTGAATTTTCAAAGATTAAGTGAACAAGTCGAATATAGAAGCTGTGTGCCAGATTCTGTCTGTTCCAGTTTCGATAAATTCTGGTTAAATTGGTATTAAACCCACTTTTTAAAAACTTGCTGACAGGGATTTCGGTCGGGCAGGTGCCTTACAAAATTTTACGCTCATATTTAGGCCTCATGCCCACGGACGTTTTTACAGCCGTGTTTTTTACAGCTTAAAAACGCCTGTCCACGTTAGTCTATAGCTTCATGCCCACCTAGGTGTTTTTCAGCTGCAAATAGCATAGGCGTCTTTAAGCTGTAAAAAAAAACCCAGGACCAGTGTGTTCCTTGGCATTAGGCATAAAAAAACGCAAAGCGTTTAACGCGCAAAAAAGCCGCAATTGCATTTTTGAGCTCCGAATTTTTTTTTAGGAAAAAATACGGTCAAAATTTATAAAATAACGTGGACAGGCGTTTTTAAGCCGTAAGAAATGCTCAAACGTGGCTGTAAAAACGTCCGTGGGCAATGAGGCCTTGAGGTGTAACATATTGCTAAATGTGAACTTATCCTTTTGAAAGAATCATATTTTTTTTTTCTTGCAATTTTAGTAAAATACTTGCCTAGGTGAATGCAGAATCGGTCCGATGCTTCATCTGCACTGTCGGCTCTAAGCGATCTAACCCCGCAATTGCTCGGTCCTCACAGCTACCCGAGCTGTCTAGTATCAATCACCGTCTGCTCTGCCATGCTTTGGCTGTACTTTACTGACACTTTAGAACGTTCTCTTAACGGCAGTGTTGCTGAGTGTGCAACCTGTGTTAAGTATGCGGAGGAGAAGCTTCTTCAGCATATCATGGCTATCGCTCTATGTAGTGCAGTCTACTACAGTGGTTTTCAGTATCCCCAGCAATTCTTCAGATAGAGCACATGGATTGGCAATACTGGCCACCGCACGACTATATACGTCGGCTGTTTGAAGAGGGATATCTCTGTTATGGCAGCAGCTAGCTGCCATAACCCAGGTATCTATCTCTTCAGGCGGCGGTCCGGTTTCCGATAATAGTGGTATCTGCGGCGGATTCGCCGCGAGATCACCGTTATCGGCTGTGAGGGGGCCCCTCTCCCGTGCCCTCCACCGCTTACCGTAGGCTATCTGGTCCTTCTCGTTGCTGGGTATGTAAGATGGCCCCCACCTGTCTCCATACCATAGCAGAAGCCACGTCAAAACGTCACTTCCGCCCATAGCTCTTAAATGGCCATTTTTTTTTATTTTGTCAAATGACAATTGTGTCATGAGAAAAATAAATATTTTAAACGCGCCCCGTCCCGCCGAGCTTGCGCTTACGTGAGCAGCGCCTGCATATGAAAACTATGTTCAAACCACACATGTGAGGTATCTCCGCGATCGGTAGAGAGCAAATAATTCTAGCCCTAGACTCCCTCTAACTCAAAACATGCAATCTAGCCTATGGAGATTTTTAAGGGTAAAAGTTTGTCGCCATTCCACGAGCGGGCTCAATTTTGAAGCGTGAAATGTTGGGTATCAATTTACTCGGCAAAACATTATCTTTCACAATATAAAAAAAAATTGGGCTTTACTGTTCAAAAAAGTGTTTTTTCCAAAAACAAGTGCGCTTGTAAGACCGCTGCGCAAATACGGTGTGACAAAGTATTGCAACGACCGCCATTTATTCTCTAGGGCCGGGATATGCAATTAGCGGACCTCCAGCTGTTGCAGAACTACAAATCCCATGAGGCATAGCAAGACTGACTGCCACAAGCATGACACCTCGAGGCATGCTGGGACTTGTAGTTTTGCAACAGCTGGAGGTCCGCTAATTGCATATCCCTGCTCTAGGGTGTTAGAAACCACAAACATTATACATTTTTTTTTCTAAGTAACTTTCTAGCAAAAAAATTGTTTAACTTGTAAACAAATCTGAGGCTTGGTCCTTAAGTGGTTAAAGTATAAGACATAAAGCAAAACTGCTTTGTTTTGGACAGAGTTGAGTAATTAGAACTCCTGTCAAGTTCTCATTGCTTACTCCGTCACGTTAAAGGGATTCATCTTCTATATTTAGTTATGATCAACAGTGAATATTTTTTTGGGATTGTTCCCAGAACAGGAATAGAGGGGGAAATCTTCCAATGAGGACACTAGATCTGTTGTCCTTGGTGACAACCAGGAATTCCCTCACTTGGGATTTCCTACTGCTTCCTGTTTTGGCTATGGGGCAGGTTGTAAAGGTGCCTAACCCCAGGGCTGATCCTAGGGTCAGACGCCTGGGTGCAGAAATATTTCTGTTGCCCCCACATGGGTGTGGACATCTTGCTAACTCCTCCCCTTTACAAATGTTTCTATGGCAACGACTCACTGGGATGCTCCCCTAAGGAGTCTGTTACCCTGGGATCCTCCCACAATCTCTTAACTAAACAAAATACGGGAATAGAAGCAGAGTACTCCAATGGGACCTGGAGGGGGGTCTCTCTAATGGACACAGAGAGGGCCTTTGTTAGTCTGTTAGAGCCCCCAGACATACTACAGGAGATGGTCAGACTGTGGAAATGATACAAGAGATTAATGCAGCCTCATCAGTGCTTATCGGTGCCCACCAATTTCGGCCTCTTCGGTGCCCACCAATTTCGGCCTCTTCGGTGCCCACCAATTTCAGCCAACCAGTATCCTTAGGATCACACAGGGCTCCTGCTGTCACAGAGCTTGGATTCAAACTCGCGGGCTCCTATGATACACGTCACACTGATTCAATTTCACGCCATTGGATCAGTGTGCCGTCTATTACAGGAACCCAGTCTAGGAGGCGGAACTTTGTTACAGCGCCGCCGGGCATTTCAAAAATCTCAGTGCGGTATGTGTGACCATGGCTGGCGCAAGGATTTTTGTCTACACAGGCAAAGGTGTATTTTGGTCTCCCCCACTGTACTCCGACCACACCCTCCCTTCCAAAATGAAATTCCCCTTTACATCCAAGTTCCTAACATTTCTGCCTTACAGAAACCCAAATTCTCCTGCGCTTGGAAACTTGATCTTAGTGGCACAACCAGTCTTCTGTTGAAAAGGGAATGACCAGGGATTTTGCTGCTCTTCTCAGAATAATTGGGATTCTTAGGACTAAAATGTAAAAAAGGAAAAGGGCACACCAACCTAGTGCATTACCAATGGCTAGGTTTATTAAAATTGACTAAAAGATCATGAATACTCACAAAGCAAGTACAAAATTGAGCACAAACACTGTTCCATGAAACGGATAATCGCCTTCAGCAGGCCTCTTACTGGAACCAGAGTCAGACGACATGTAGTACAGCTACGGCTGACGCGCTGCGAAGGCGAACCTTCTTCCTCAGAGCCAAAAGTAGGAGGCCTGAAGGCTATTTTCCAAAACGTCTTTCAGGACAGCACCCGAGAGATCATGGCTCCTCCTCCTACAGGAAACACCTCATCAATTAAGTCTTTAATTGGAGGCCTCCACGTTGCTTCCATCAGTTTTTTGTGTTTCCTCCAGCCGGAGGAACACCTATGGTGAGAGCCACGATCTCTCAGGGCTTTCCTGGGAGACAAGGTTCTCAATCAGTCTTTTTTTTCTTTTCTAGGAGAGTGATCCTCCCACTTACCTCCTAGCATGGACGGTCCCGTGGGCTCCCTCTCCCTCTTCCGTGCTCGGGGAGAGCCTGTACAACCCGGGAGGGCTGCCTCCTTTTTCTTCAGAGCGGTGGTTGCTGTACTCTCACCGACCGCTGGCGAAAGCGGCGTGGAGCTTTGCGGTGGCCGCCATTGTTCTGGTGGCCGAGGAGAGCCTCGGCCACGTCCTGTATGGGAAGAGGCAGCACTTCCGGGTCGGCGCGCGTCATATCCGGCCGCAAGCGCAGAGGGAGAGGGCAGGGTCACCTGGTGCCTTAAAGTTCCGGTTCCAGGTCAGCGCGGCGGCGTTTTCGAATCTGGAACCGGCGTTTTTCTTCACCACGCATCTGCAGACAGCTATGGATAGCGATGCAGCGGATAAGGGGGCAAGCCAAGGCACCAGCAAGGCTAAGGTAAGGGACTGTGTCCTATTTTACACTGGGCCGTTTTCTCCTGTAGAGGGGGGGGGTATTCACCCTTCTCCCCCCTCCATCTCCCCCACCCCCCATCTCCCTGGTGGTGCAGTGGCTGGTGATTTAGCATGTCTGCATAATGTCTAGGGGTCTTTTTTGTAAAAGGTGGTGGTGGTGCATGGCTTGCGGGGCACAAGGAAGTGAAAGTGTTTTTTCCTATGTGCACCTGGGTGTATTGATTTGTACTGTGTAACAGTTTTTCTTAGCGTGGTCCCTGTTTTTTTTCTTTTCTGTTTGTGCAGGCCAAAAGTTCTGCTCAACCAGTGAAGAGAAGGTGCCCTGTCTGCAAGGAAAAGTTAAGCGAGGCTTGGGCCAAGTCACTTTGTGCAGATTGCACGGCAAATGTAGTCAGGGAAGAGTCTCCATCCTTTTGTGGCGATCTAGTATCTACAATTAAGGATGAACTCCGTGCCACCTTTCAAGCTTTTAGGTCAAACCTAAGAGAAGAACCAGGCCCTTCAAGGGAACCTAGGGCTCCTCAGCCTTCTTCAGAACCCCAAGACGGCTCTCAAATATTATTGGGAGGTCCGATAGACGCTTCCCAAGAATCTGCTTCCCTTGCTCCGGATGGAACAGACTCTGAGGAAGAAAATGAAGCAGAGAGCGCTTCTAAGTACAAGATGTCGCTTGAAGAAGTCGCAGGACTTTTAAAAGTAATCCATGCGACTTTGGGGATTGAAGAGGAAAAGAAGGAACTCTCCCTACATGACCGCATGTATGCAGGTTTGGGTGATCCAAAAAGCTGTGTTTTTCCAGTCCATTCAATAATCTCGGACATGATTAAAAAAGAGTGGTTGGAACCTGAGAAAAAGCCATTTTTTTTTCCCGGTCTCATAAGAGAAGATTTCCATTTGAGGATAACCCGGATTCCATCTGGAACAAGGTTCCAAAACTGGACTCTGCTTTTTCACAGGTCTCAAAATCA
Source organism: Rana muscosa (assembly GCA_029206835.1). NCBI lineage: Eukaryota > Metazoa > Chordata > Amphibia > Anura > Ranidae > Rana > Rana muscosa. The sequence continues at coordinate 892,125,704 of CM055117.1, read as the reverse complement.
ACTGACCTTGCCTTTTTGAGGACATGTTAAAGGAGCCCATGGACAAAAGAATGGATTTGCTTCTTAAGAGGGCTTGGCAGTCTGTGATGAACAATCTAAAACCAGCAATGGCAACAACCTGTGTCGCTAGGAATTTAGAACACTGTATTAACCAGATGAAGGCCCATGTTACGGCAGATTCTCCAAAACAGGAGATTCTGGACTCATTTACAACGCTTTCTGCAGCAGTATCATATATTGCGGATGCTTCAGCAGAATCCATTCGTATGTCAGCCAGGTCAGCGGCTTTGACCAATTCTGCTAGGAGAGCCTTGTGGCTTAAAACTTGGCCAGGAGATGCTGCATCTAAAAATAGACTGTGTAGCATTCCCTTTGCAGGGGATTTGCTATTTGGTTCTGAGCTGGAGTCCATTCTTGACCGTACAGCTGACAAAAAGAAGGCGTTTCCGGTCAAAAAACAGGTACAGACCCGTAAGCTTTTTTTTCGTCCCCAAAAAGGACAACAGGAAGGAAAAACGCAAACCAAAAGGAAGCAGTGGTCTTCCCAGAAACCAAAAGGTAGGAGTGGAGTGCTCTTCCATCCTCCCGTGACCCCCGGAAAGCCGCAGTGACAATCCACCCCAAGTAGGGGGAAGACTCCAGGAGTTCATTCCCCAGTGGAGAGACATCACTACAAATCAGTATATTGTAAACATGCTCTCCCAAGGATATGTGGTGGCATTCACGGAAGAACCCCCAAAGAGATTCCTAGTGACAAACGTCCCGAGGGATCCGGTCAAGGCACTCGCCATGAAGTCCCTAATTCAGGAACTGATATCTCAGAGAGTCATTGTTCCGGTTCCAACAAGGGAGTTCTTCCAGGGGTTCTATTCTCACGTTTTCCTTGTACAGAAACCTTCAGGAAAGTACCGCCTCATCCTAAATCTAAAAATGCTGAATTTGTCAGTAGAATACAAAAGATTTCGGATGGATTCCATTTTCTCAGTAAGAAGCCTCCTGAGTCAAGGATGCTTCATGGCGTCAATAGATTTGCAGGACGCATACCTCCACATTCCTATTGCTGCCAGATCTCAGAGATATCTGAGGTTAGCACTGAGAGAAGGGAAGAAGGTGGTACACCTGCAATTCAGAGCTCTTCCATTCGGCCTGTCATCTTCTCCAAGGGTGTTCACGAAGGTAATGGCCGAAGCTCTAGCACCCTTGCGTCTAGATGGAATTTCAGTGATTCCTTATCTAGACGACCTGCTACTGTTTGCCCAAACCAGAGATGGACTTCAGAGAAACTTGGACAGAGCACGTGCTCACCTAGAACCCATCGGATGGATACTAAACCTCCAAAAGTCCAATCTGATTCCCTCTCAGGTGTTATTCCTGGGTTTCCGTATCAACTCTGTGGAGCAAAAGATTTTTCTCCCAGAAGAAAAACGGGAAAAGCTGTTAAAGGTTGTGTCACTCTTACAAACCAGTCAGCTTCTGTCCATCAGGAGGGTCATGTCAGCATTAGGAACCCTGACCTCTTCCATACCGGCAGTACAATGGGCAAAGCTCCATTTCAGGCCACTGCAAAAGTTTCTGTTTAAAAATCTGGGATCGCCAGCAGAATTCACTAGATTCACTGGTGAAGATCCCCACCAAAGTAAAGAGGAGTCTCTGGTGGTGGAAGAACCAGGCAAGACTCTCAGCAGGCCTGTTATGGTCCTTTCCAACCCAGGTAAGGCTAACAACCGATGCCAGCTCCTGGGGTTGGGGGGCTCACATGAGCGGTCGTTGGGCTCAGGCATCTTGGCCCACAAGGGAAGCACTGAGATCTTCAAACTGGAGGGAACTAAAGGCGATAGAAATGGCCTTATTGTTCTTTGCAGAAGAAGTCCAAGGGCGACATACACAAATTCTGTCGGACAACGCCACGGCGGTGGCTTACATAAACCGACAAGGGGGCACCAGAAGCAGAATACTTCAAGGCCTAGCAGAGAGCATTCTAAATTGGGCAGAGCTCCATACTCAATCCTTGTCCGCGGTCCATCTAAAAGGGACCCTAAACAGGATAGCGGATTTCCTCAGCAGGAACCAGGTGTACGAAGCGGAGTGGCAATTGAATCCAGATGTCTTCAATCTAATAGTGAAGAAATGGGGACAGCCAAGAGTGGATCTCTTTGCGACTCAGGAAAATACACAAATATCTCTCTTTTTTTTCCCTGAACAGGAACGAGTCATCTCTGGGGGTAGATGCTCTGGCGCACAGTTGGAATTTTCACCTCAGCTACGCCTTCCCTCCTTTTCAGCTGATTCCGCAGGTCATAACAAAAATCCGGAAGGAGGATGCGACAGTAATCCTCATCACTCCCTTCTGGCCCAAGAGGCCTTGGTTTTCAGCTCTTCTACAGATGCAGATCAAACCATACTGGCATCTTCCCTTGAGACAAGACCTTCTGTTACAAGGTCCGCTGTTTCACCAAGAAGTAGAAAAGCTAAAACTCAGCCTGGCTTCTGAGGAGCAGCTCTTAAGGAGAAAAGGATTCTCGGATAGGTTGGTGGCTACCCTCCTATCTAGCAGAAAGAATGTTACCAGAGCAATATATCACAAAGTCTGGAAAGTCTTTAACTCTTGGTGCACTGCATCCGGCAGACCATTAAAGCAGATTTCTTCTATCTTGGAATTTCTGCAAGAAGGAGCAGATAAGGGCCTAGCGATCAGTACCCTAAAAGTTCAGGTTGCCGCACTGGGGGTATATTTTGAGAAATCTATTTCATCAGAACCCCTAGTAAACAGATTTTTTAAAGCCCTCACTCGGGCTAGACCGATAGTGATCAAAAACTGTCCGTCATGGGACTTATCAGTCGTTCTACAGGCCCTGACCAGGGAACCTTTCGAACCTCTCAATTTAACCTCCCTGAAGCTAATTACTTTAAAAACAATTTTTCTAGTAGCTATTACAACAGCTCGAAGGATCAGTGAGCTGCAAGCTTTATCTATCAGGGAGCCATTTTTTTCTATTTTTTCAGACAGAATTGTGCTGAAGACGGATCCTAACTTTTTACCAAAGGTTGCCTCAGTTCAAAATAGAACCCAGGAGATAATACTTCCTACGTTTTGTTCTAATCCGTTGGGTAAGAAGGAAGAATTCCATACCCTGGATGTTAAAAGAGCAGTCTTAAGTTACCTGGAAGCTACTAAAGACTTTAGGCGTTCAGACGCACTATTCATTTTATTTTCCGGAAATAAAAAAGGAAGACAAGCTTCTAGAGGAACCATTGCCAGATGGTTGAGAATGGCTATCTCAGACGCCTATTCCCTTACAGGCCAGGAGAGTCCAGTAAGTATCAGGGCTCATTCTACTAGAGCTTCGGCGGTGAGTTGGGCAGAAAAAGCTGGTGCCACCCCGAACAAATCTGTAAGGCAGCTACATGGACAAGTCTGACGACCTTTGCCCGTCATTATAGATTAGATCTTATGACGGCTGGGGACCAGGCTTTCGGAAGGAAAGTCTTACAGGCTGTTGTCCCACCCTAAATGGGGAAAGTCTCGATTATCCTCTCGGGTGCTGTCCTGAAAGACGTTTTGGAAAAATGCAAGTTAGACTTACCGGTAACTTGTTTTCCAATAGGCTTTCAGGACAGCAGGATCCCGCCCTTTTTTTTATGCTGGGGCTGTAATACTATGTAATAACTGTCGCTTATGTGTTGCAGCTGGGGCTGGAGGTTCTCTACAAACAACTGATGGAAGCAACGTGGAGGCCTCCAATTAAAGACTTAATTGATGAGGTGTTTCCTGTAGGAGGAGGAGCCATGATCTCTCGGGTGCTGTCCTGAAAGACTTACCGGTAACTTGTTTTCCAATAGGCTAACTTGCATTTATCCGTTTCATGGAACAGTGTTTGTGTTCAATTTTGTACTTTGTGAGTATTCATGATCTTTTAGTCAATTTTAATAAACCTAGCCATTGGTAATGCACTAGGTCTGTGCACCCTTATTTCTTTCTTACATTTCTGCCTTACAATCCGGCTTCTCAGTGCCCCTCTTACATCAGTCAGCAGAGTTCACAGATCGCAGTAAAGGGCCAATCACACTGGCCCTTTCCCATGTGATCAGCTGTGTTCATTCACCCCATCAGTACCCATCAATGCCGCCTCATCAATGTCACCTATCACAATCAGTGCAGGAGAAAAATTACTTATTTGCTAAATTTTATAATGGAAACCAAGAAACTTTTTTTTTTTAAACATTCATTTTTTTTTTTTTTTTTGTTTTGTAAAAAAAAAAGTGGTGGTCAAATACCACCAAAAGAACTCTATTAGTGTGAAAAAAAGAAAAATTTCATATGGGTACAGTGTTGCAATTTTCAGTCAGTGACAGCGCTGAAATCTGAAAATTGGCCTGGGCAGGAAGGGGGTGTAAGTGCCCGGTATTAAAGTGGTTAATACATGTACTTTCTACAGTCCTAGCACAATAAATATGCATAAAACATTTTATACATAAAATTCAATTAAATCGTGCCATGATAAACTTGTGCAGATCCACTGCAAGCTTTTTGCATAGACTTCGGTGTACCATCACCAAGACAGAGCACATACCATCTGCTTACCACAAAACACGACATCTTAAACTTATGAGGTGACATGTGTTTGTCATCTGCTGAATATGTGCAGCCACTTTGCTCAAAGAGCAACACTGCAGGTAGAGTAACTTTCTCCCAAGAGTGGCCTTTCACCGCTCCGTCTGCTCCGATAATAGGTATAGGTACTCCGCACACAGCTCCACCTGGTCTGGTACCAGATTACCCCCACATGCCCAGTCTGGTATAGTTAATTACCTGGACAATTAAACAATTTGTCGCTTTATCCTAGTAAAATTTGAAGTCGGTACATTACTTTTAATGAAGCAGCACATAATGCCCTGGTAATGCACTATAGTGTGCTTTATCAGATTTAGTGTGAACGAGGGGCTAAGAGGTAAATTTTTGGTAAGCAGATGGTATGTCTTGGTAATGGTACCACGCTGATCCCACTCCTGTGCCTGCTGGTACCTCCCCCTGGTCTTACTCGGCTCCTCCCCCCAATGCCACCAGTTCAGCTGCGATTGTCATCTTTGTGCTGGACTGGTGGGTGGCAACCGTTATTACTTGCAGGGGGCTGGAGCCTACTGTCTGGAGGGAGAGAAGCAGTGGAAAAAAAGGCAGTCTTATGCCCGTTACCTGGGAGGGAGGAGGAGTAGCAGCCGGAAGAGCAGATGCAGAGGCGTAACTATAACCTTCAGGGCCCCAGTGCAAGAAACCATGAAGGGCCCCTGAACCGTAGTATGGGGGGGGTGTGACGGGGTATTTTGACAGGAGGGGGCAGTGTGACAAAAGGGTATCTGGAAAGTGTGACCGGAGGGGGAGTGTGAAAGAAGGGGGGCAGTGTGACAAGGAGCAGTATAATGGGGGCAGTGTGACAGGACGGGGCAGTATGACAGGGGGATATTGTGACAAGAGGGGGGCAGTGTGACAGGAAACGGATACCTGGGAAGTATGACAGGAGGGGGGCAGTGTAATGAGGGAGCACTGTGAAAGGAGGGGGCTCTGTAACAAGAGGGGGGCAGTATGACAGGAGGGAGGTAAATATGACTGAAGGGGGCAGTGTGATGAGGGAGCAGAATGATGGAGGGGCAGTGTTACAGGAGGGGGATAGTATGACGGGGCCAGCAGTGTCACAGGTGGGAGGGGGCCAGCAGTGTCACAGGTGGGAGGGGGCCAGCAGTGTCACAGGTGGGAGGGGGCCAGCAGTGTCACAGGTGGGAGGGGGCCAGCAGTGTCACAGGTGGGAGGGGGCCAGCAGTGTCACAGGTGGGAGGGGGCCAGCAGTGTCACAGGTGGGAGGGGGCCAGCAGTGTCACAGGTGGGAGGGGGCCAGCGTCAGGCTTAACTTGCATGACAAGTCCAAGCAGCAGCCCTTGTACATGCTTCCTTGTGATATCTGCAGGATGTCCCTCCAGCCAGCACAGTTCACTTCCCGCATGTCAGTGTATACAATGGAGGGGGGAGGGGCCTCTGACCAAGCATGTATCAGCAAGACTCAGTGTACAAGCAGAGGGACAAACTTGTGCACTGAATCTGGTGCCTGCTCGGGTCAGAGGCCCCTCCCCTCTCCATTGTATACACCGACACTCGGGAAGTGAACTGTGCTGGCTGGAGGGACATCACAGCGCTGCCGATCGCCCCCCTCCCCTGTATAGTTAGATGCTAGCCGGCCCGGAGGTACAGGGGGGTGTGGGGTCTAGAGGCCCCCCCACACTGGCGGAATGCCAGGGCGCAAGTGCAACCCTGGTAATTCTGCCACTGGAAACAGCGGCGGAAGTTCATATTGCGGGGGCTGTGCTGCCTTTTCATGGTGCGCTTTGTGCCTGTGCTGCTGAGCTAGATAAGGGGGGGGGGGGGGCGGCGGCGGCGGCAGTCTAACTTTTTTTTTTTTCAGGAACAGTTTGTCACTCAGTACCCTCCTGGCGCCCTAGCAGCTGCCTTACGCTAGAACCGGCTCTGCGTGTGACACGAGGAGAGGAGGGAGGAGAGCAGTCTGACACTTCGGCGCCCCCGCACCTCGGCCAGGATCGGCCCTGCTTAACCCTCCCTTACTCTCTCAAAATGGGGGGGGGGGGGAGGAGACGGGACGTTTTTGCTTTTAGTGGTACCTTAAAGTGGTTCTAAAGGCTCAAGTTTTTTTTACCTTCATGCATTCGATGCAATAAGTTAAAAAAAAAACTGCTTTGTGCCCCAGCACACTAATACTTGAGCCCCATCGTGATGTGCACAAGATCCTCTGCTCTCTGGGTGCTATCCCTCATTGGTTGAGACAACAGTGGCAGCAATTTGGAGCCAGTGAGCCAATGGGAGGGGGTGGGGCCGAGTCACGACTCTGTATGCGTATGGACCTGCAGAGCAGCGGCTTGGGTCGGAGCCTTCTTGGATGCCCCTAGAGCAAAGCAGCTTGCACTCGACGGGAGGTGCAAGGAGCGCTGGCAGGGGACGCAAGAAAAGGCGATTTGGGGCTGCTCTGTCAAAAAAAAAAAAAAAAAAAAACGTTGCACAGAGCAGGCAAGCTTAACATGTTTTATAAAAAAAAATGCCTTCAATATTAAGCCAAATTTCGATACATGTATGCGTACCCTGGTTGTATACAGTCAAACTATCAATTAAGTTGTGTACAACCGGCCTGTCCAAAGTGTTTTTTTTTTTTTTTTTTCTTGAACAATAAATGCCAACTATAGCTGACGAAACTAATCATTGTGTGCCTGCAGGGAAGGCTCCCCTGGCAGAATACAATAGCACTGTGGAAAGAAAATTGGATAATCTATTGCCTGCCTTGAGATATCTGCTACAAATCCTTGGGCTTAAGTAAACTTGTGCGTTGTGAAGTGAACTTTTAAGCTTGTTAAGACTATACATTTTTCTATGCAAATTGCTCAGATTTCATATTGCTTGAAAAGAAAAAAGGAGGCATTTAAAGTGGTTGTAAACCCCTCTGAACTATTTGTACATATAGCTAAGCCTATAATAAGGCTTGCCTAATATGTACTGAAAATATCTCCTATAAAACGTGTGCCGTTTTAGGAGATATTTGCTTTGTAGTGTGCCGATGTCATTGGTGCAAGCACAGTAAAGAAACGGCACTTTGTGCCTTTTCTTCCCCAGCGTGTGCCGTGACTGGCGGCTCCCGCGCAGGAGTGAAGTCACGTGGCTTCGGCCAGTCTGCGGCCCCGGAAGGAAGAAGGGCAAAGATGGATGCTTCCACCAGCGGGGACATCGCGGGCTTAGTTTGCAGGTACTAGCCACATAGTGCAGCTATGGCTAGTATGTATCGCATTATCAATCGTTCTCTCGATATACCCCCTGCGATCTCTATGCAGAATTTCCCAATTCATTCATCTAACAAGTATAGAGTTCTCTGCTCACTAGACATGTGCACACTGAAATATTTCGTTTCGGAATTTCGTTTTCGTTCGAAAAATAAATTTATTTAGTTACTCCCGAAATTAATTTTTATTTTGTTTTTCGTTAGAAATTGCATTCGTCCGAAAATATGAATTAATGTCGAATCTGTCATTGAAGGCTTTTGGTGTCTGTCGAATGTTCAAAGAAGATTTGACGGAGCAGCGAAACTGTAGGACGCCGCAATCGTACATTTCCGGTCGAATGTTCCGCCTACAAGCTATAGTAGAATTATAATGTATGACTAGTAGTAATTATATTTATTATTACTAGTCAACCAACATTAGAATTTTTCTATAGCCTATGGGCAGAGTATTTGACTGGAAATGTACGAGCGTTGTATAGTTTAGCTGCTCCGTCGAATCTTCTTAGAACTTTAAACAGACACCATAAGCCTTCAATGACAGATTCGACGTTTGTATGTTTTTCAATGCTTTGTCGAATCTTCGTCGTTCACGTTGAATTGTCAAGTTAGTTCTAGCTATTTTACTGCTCCTGTTTGGTTACAATCAGCCAATAACATTCGTCATCATTATTTTTATTTTACTTCCCCCACCCAATTCCAGCAGTGATCTTTTCTCTCTCTAATGTCTGATCTTTTCTCTCTCTAATGTCAGATCTTTTCTCTCTAATGTCAAATCTTTTCTCTCTAATGTCAAATCTTTTCTCTCTAATGTCAAATCTTTTCTCTCTCTAATGTCAAATCTTTTCTCTCTCTAATGTCAAATCTTTTCTCTCTCTAATGTCGAATCTTTTCTCTCTCTAATGTCGAATCTTTTCTCTCTCTAATGTCGAATCTTTTCTCGCTCTAATGTCGAATCTTTTCTCGCTCTAATGTCGAATCTTTTCTCTCTCTGTAGAATAATCTTGGACTAATAGAGTTAAGGTTAGGCACATTCGACCACACGTTCGATGGACACAGATTGTTATTGTCAGCCTCATGTCGAATCTCCAATCTATATTGAACTGTTGTTGCAACGAAAATTAAGCATTTGTTTGTCGGATCTTTCGGTTTTCGGATTCTGCATTTTCGTTTGTTAAAACGATAACGGAAATACCTGAAATTCGGACAAATGCATTTGGACGAAAACGAATGCGCATGTCTACTGCTCACCTGTCAAAAGGAAAAAAACTGGGCAGCCTGCCAAGTTCACAACATTGTCAGTGTTAGTAGATAACTAGAAACATTGTAAATTTGGTCTGGAAGTTAAACCGCTTCGACACTTGTTTCTTACAAAGTTAAAATCAGTATTTTGCTAGAAAATTACTTGGAACCCCCCCCGCATATATAAATTTTAGCAAAGGCTCTGGAGAATAAAATTGTGATTGTTGCAATGTTTTATGTCACACTGTATTTGGGTAGCGGTCTTTCAAACTCAATTTTTAGGAAAAAATACACTTCAATGAATAAACAGTAATGTTAGCCCAATTTTTTTGTATAATGTGCCGTGAGAATCGTGATCCAAGCAAAAAATAGCTTTTACTTGGCTGGGGAATAGAGGAAGTAAAACCCATTAGGGTTTACTTCCTCTTTAAAGTAACTTTGTTTAATTGTGGGGCAGTTATATTAAAGCTTGTTATAAAATTGACATGGCTTAGCTTTTTAACTCTGATTCATAATATAAGGCTTTCATTATGATTCATGGAACTAAACATAGGGTAGCACCTGTGCTGTTTTGTCACGTTAGTTTGCAAATCTAGCTTTGTGTGCGCACAACCACCTTTTTTCGCTATACAGATAAAGGCCCCTTTCACACTGAGGCGTTTTTACCACGTTTTCGCGGTAAAAATAGCGCTGTAAAAATGCCTAAAATAATCCTGCCCCATCATTCTCAAAGCCCTGAGGGCTTTCACACTGAGGCATTTTGCTGGCTATGCGTTGGAAAAAATCCTGCAAACAGCTTTTTTGGAGCATCTTTGGGGCGCATAAAATAACGCTGTAGAAACGCCTATCCCCATTGAAATGAATGAGTACCGCGGTAAAAACGCATAGGCATAAGCGTTATTTAAAAAAATACCGCTAACGACTATGCGTTTTTACCGCATTTGCGCTATTTTTAGCACGAACGCAGTAAAAACGCATTGGCGTTAGCGCTATTTTTACCGCCAACGCGGTAAAATCGCGGTACAAAATCTCATATTTCTTTTGCGTTTTTTCAACGCCTCAGTGTGAAAGGGGCCTAACTGATGCACACTAGAGCAGTGGTCATCAACCCTGTCCTCAGGGCCCACTAACAAGCCAGGTTTGCAAGATAACTGAAATACATCACAGGTGATATAATTTGCTGCTCAGTAACTGCAGTATTCTAGTCTGCATCTCGCCTAGGTAATACATAAAATCTGGCCTGTTAGTGGGCCCTGAGGACAGGGTTGATGACCAGTGCACTAGAGCACAGGTCACATTATGTTGTGCCTCTGTGTTCAGATGCCCTCATTTACCAGTTGGTCAAGCTAAACTTGAAGTAGTTCTAAATGCAGAAGTGTTTTTATCTTAATGCATTATATGCAGTAAGATGTTTTACCTTGTGTGTAGCACCCACTAATACTTGAGCGCCCCATCTTAATCCAGCGATGTTGCACGAGAGATTTGGCTGACCTAGACTCTCTCCCCTGATTGTCTGAGACACACTGCAGGTTCCATTGGCTCGCTACCGCTCGTGCACGCTTCTATCAGGCTTGGTGGTAATGCCCTTTAACTGCTTAATGCATTAATAGTGTTATTTTGATGAATTTCTTTGGTGTTCTGTTTCATGTGTGTCTTTGTCTCCAGACCTTGAGTTTGTTCATAGTGTTAGGTGTGGAACTGCTGTAATCAATAGTAAATTGATCCTTTTTCAATAAATTTAGTTTTTATCAATTTATTTTCAGCCTGATTTATTCCCAGGACTCTTTCATGTGACACTTTACAGAGTCATCTTTCTGACACAGTGCACATTTTTTCTAAACTGTCGACAGGGACCTGGAAGTGACGTCGCATGTCTCTTCTGGGTCAACAATGGGAAGGGGAGGAAAGCGGACATGTCTGTTATCCTCCCTCCCCTCTACCCGATGGCAACTGCTGGTCCCGGACCTGCAGATTTGCAAGCGGAGCCCAGGCTACATAGCGGGGTGTGGGGAGCGTTTAGACAGCAGCCCAGGCGCCAGGACCAAACTTCTTGTTGACATGGTTGCCTGGTGTTTGTTGAGCCCCTCCTTAACCCCTTGTATATGGTACCGTTTATAAGCCTACGTTGGTAGACAGTGATTAAAAATCTTTAGTCTTATGTATTACTACTTACTATGCAGGGGCTGATTTCTCTTATCGTCCATGGACTGACACAGCTCTCATACTGTTTACGTGTGGGTATATGTCCCTGCTTGCAGGAGATGACCTAGGCAGAATGTTAGATGTTAGAAACATTCTAGAACAAAACCTGAGCTGAACAGCCCTGCCCAGGGGGGCGGTCCCTCCAGACATCGGACATAACCATCCTACCTGCAGCTAGCAGCCTCAGTTTTTTTCTGCTTGGCAGAAGACGTGGCTCTCTCAGGAGCCAGTCTCCTGGAAGATTTTACTTTTAATTTTTATACCTTTTGGGAATTTTTTTATTTTTGAGACCTTCAATCAACTGTCGGCTGGGCAACAGGTTGGGTACACTGGTATCCTCGTCTTCCCTGTCCAACCATTGAGCGTGCTGATCCTCGCCTTGTGTGCGTGAGACTCAGTTCACGACATGCCCCATGACTCAAGGGGTGGCCGGGCTGCTTTTATGCTCCCGCGGTCCTCTCAAGATTGAACAGTACCTGACTATCTTTGGTGGACCGGGCCGACAGCTACACAGTACTACTCTCAGGTCTATCTTAAACAAGCCAGTGGGTCCCTCTGGGACGGGTAAGTAGTCTCTCCTGATGCAGGTGAGTACATGCTGGCTGTGTTTCTTTATATGGGGGGTTCTCCCTGTCTCCCCCCTGTTATGCTGCTCTCTGTACCCTGTACTGGTGCTGTGTAGGGGTGCTTGGGGGGGTCGCTCTGGCCTGGGGGGGGGGATGCTCATGTCCGTTGGTGAACTCTGGGAGTGGAGCAGTGTTCTTGTGGAGTGTGTAGGACTTTATTGCGTGCGCCATTAGCGCGTTTTTTTTAATTCAAATAGTGCGCTCGGCGACCATCTTGCCGTGGCTCAATTGCGCAGTTATACAGGCGGCCATTTTCTTGTAGCTGCAGCGCTTTCGATTTTGGCCTCTAGCGGCGCTGCTGCGGCGCGATTTTCCTCAGTCTCACAGATTCTGCACTCTCCTCAGGCTTCAATCACGCTGCAGCGCGGCTCATACAGCGGAACTGAGCGGTCCCTAAGGGTGGTGAGTCCTCCGGGTATCCCCTCTTCAGCCTCAGCGCAGCCAGTGGGTGGACTGTATTATTCACTGCAATAGTGAATAAGGTCTCAGGGGGTAGCAGTATGGAGTCTGGTTCACCTGCTTCTCCACACTTCTCAGAGGCAACGGGCAGTGCTCCTGCACCTGCGTTCCCTATGGACCAGTTGTCGGCAGTCCTGGAATCATTCCTTGTCGGGATGGAAGCGGTGTGCAAGCGCACGGGAGCTGTAAAGCGCCCCTCCCCACACATTCTCCTGTAGGGGAGTGCTCTGTCTCAGATATGGGCCTAGCTACTGTTGCTCAGGACCCTAGCTCTGAGGATTTTGATGTGTTTGGACAGGACATTCCTTGTGAGGAAGACCCCTGTCTTGAACCAGCAACTGACAGGTTGCTTGTAAGTGAACTCATTGATGCTGTGAGGGACACTCAAGCTTAATATTGAGGCTGATGAACCTCAGGTGGAAGCTGGATCCTTTGGTTCCTTTAAAGCCGTTTCTTCAAAAAAGGTCTTTCCATATGTGCCTTTTTTTTGATACATTCATTGACCAAGCCTGGGATAAGCCGCAGAAGACTTTGGCGGTGCCTAGCTTTAAGGTACCCCTTTGAGGAGAACCTGGTTAAGAAGTGGACTCTCCCCCCCCCCCCCCGTGGTCGACCCCCCGATCGCCCGTTTGAATAAGGCTACCACACTCCCGATGGAAGGGACTCCTGCATTTAAGGATCCCACTGACAGGAGGTCAGAAGTGGTGAGTAGAACTATGTTTGGATGCGGCCCCTCTAATATCAGGGGCCTCTATCTCTGTTGTGGTGCTGCGTCGCCTTATCTGGCTGAAATGCTGGTCGGCCGACCTAGCTTCCAAAAAGCTCCTGGCTGATTTGCCCTTTAAGGGCGGTAGACTGTTTGGGGCCGCCCTGGATGACATTATTAAAGATGTCACAGGAGGTAAGAGCACCTTCCTTCCCCAGTCTATTAAGGGAAAGGAGCCCCACCGCAGGCCGGGCCCTTCCTTTCCGGCGAAGAAGTTTTTTCGTCAGTCAGAATCCAAGGGTAAGCCCGCCCAGCCTGAAAAAAGTGCGGCTGGGGGACAAAGGTGTCCCTGGGTGCGTAAGCCTACCAAGCAAGCTCCCAAGCCCACCACCGCTTGAAGTCTTGCCCCGCCCGACTCTGGGGTGGGGGTACGTCTTCGCAGGTTCTCGGTGCAGTGGACCTCCCGGATCTCCGACCGGGTGGGGTGTGCGAGGTGGTCACCTCGGGATACAGGATAGTTCCGCTCGTGGCCCCCAAACAAGTTCTTTCCCTCGAACCTCCCTCTCCTTCCTGCCCGCCAGGCGGCCCTCTTGGGGGCCATACAGGATTTGCTCAGGTGCGGAGTAATTGTGCCGGCTCCGTCGCAAGAGGTTTCAGGGGTTTTACTCTAACCTGTTGTCCCGAAGGACGGTGTACGGCGAATCCTGGACCTCAAGGCCCGGAATGTCTGTGAGGGTACTAAAATTCCGGATGGAATCTATTTGCACGGTGATCGCGACACTCCACCAAGGGGATTTTTTTGGGTCCTTGGATATCAAGGACGCTTACTTGCATGTTCCAATCTGCGCAAGTCACCAGAGGTTTCTGCGCTTTGCCATAGGCGAAGTCCACTATCAGTTAGTAGCTCTTCCCTTCGGCTTAGCATCGACACCACGGGTTTTCACCAAAGTGCTTGCCCTGGTTCTAGCTTTGCTGAGACAGTGAGGAATTGTCATTGTGGGCTATCTGGACGATCTCCTTCGAGCAGATAATGGCTCAGAATTGGAGGAAAATGTGACAATTGTCAGTCAGACCCTTCGGGACTTGGGATGGCTTCTGAACATGCAGAAGTCGGTTCTAGTCCCGACTCAAGGATTGGAGTATCTGGGTCTGATCCTGAACACTTCAGCAGCGAAGGTGTTTCTACCCTCAGAGAAGTTACTGACACTTCAGTCGGCAGTGCGGGTTCTGACGTTCCAAAAATGGTTGTCAATTCGCTTCTGCGTGAGTCCTGGGATTAATGGTGGCCTCCTTCGAGGCGGTTCCGTATGCCCAATCACACTCGGGCATTGCAGAAGGGAATTCTGTCTGTTTTGGTCAAGTCCCCATTGTCATTGGATCTTCAGATTCAGATAAGTCACTTTGTCAAGGTGTCCCTGACGTGGTGGCTGAGATCCCCGGCTCTTCAGGCCCGGGAAGTCTTTCCTCCCCATCCAATGGGCAGTGGTCACGACGGACACCAGCCTGACGGGCTGGGGAGGAGTGTGGGGAGTCCTGTTGGCTCAAGGGCTCTGGATTCCAGACGAATCTCGTCTCCCAATCAACGTCCTGGAATTGCGGGCGATCAAACTGTGTCTCCCCATGGTCGAAGAGGCTACAGGGCCACTTGGTCAGAATCCAGTCAGACAACTCCACGGCGTATGTCAACCATCAGGGGGGCACTCGGAGCTCGGCTGTGGCATCCGAGGTTGCCCACGTCCTAAGGTGGGCGTAAAGAAGCGTGCCGGCACTGTCTGCTGTCTACATTCCGGGCGTAGAAAACTGGCAGACGGACTATCTGAGCCGCCAGTCCCTGGACCAGGGGGAGTGGTCCTTGCATCTGGAGGTGTTTCAACTCCTTTGTCGGCGGTGGGGCACTACGGATGTGGACCTGATGGCATCTTGACTCAATCGCAAGGTGTCGAGGTTTGTGGCCAGGTCCAGGGACCCCTGGGCGGATGCCTCGGACGCGTTGGTGGCCCCGTGGGGTCAGTATCGCTTAATGTATGCCTACCCTCCGCTGCAATTGCTTCCTCGTCTGCTGCGCAGGGTAGCGGCCGAGGGCATCCCGGGGATCCTCATTGCCCCGGACTGGACTCGGCGTCACTGGTACGTCGACCTGGTATGTCTCATCAGACGTCCCTTGGCGCCTGCCTTTGAGGGAGGACCTTCTGTCTCAAGGTCCTATCTTTAATCCTGCTTTACAGTCTCTGGCTTTAACGGCATGGCTATTGAGAGCCAGGTGCTGAAGGACCAAGGCCTGTCGGATTCGGTTATTTCAACCATGCTTAGGGCAAGGAAGTCTTCTAGGAAGATCTATCACCGTACCTGGAGAGCTTACATCGCTATGTGCGAAGAGCTAGACTGGCGTCCACGGACATACTCTGTCCCCAGAATCCTGCGATTCTTGCAGCGGGGTGTTGCACAAAGGCTGGCTTTGAGCACTATTAAAGGGGTTGTAAAGGTTCGTTTTTTATTTTCTAAATAGGTTCCTTTAAGCTAGTGCATTGTTGGTTCACTTACCTTTTTCCTTTGATTTACCTTCTGAATTTCTCACTTCCGTTTTCTCCTCACTAAACTTCATACCGTCATCCGAGTGGTGTGGAGTCAGCCAGAACAGCTTACTGAACAGTTTACTGAGGAGGAACAGGAAGTGAGAAATTCAGACAAAAAAAAAAAAATATTTAGAAGGGAAATCTAAGGAAAAGGTAAGTGAACCAACAATGCACTAGCTTAAAGGAACCTATTTAGAAAATAAAAACGAACCTTTACAACCCCTTTAAGGGTCAGATTTCAGCCTTGGCCGTTTTCTTTCAAAGACCCCTAGCAGCTCATTCCTTAGCACTTTTGTACAGGGGGTACGCCATGTGGTTCCACCTGCCAAGCCTCCGCTCCCTCCTTGTTATCTGAACTTAGTGCTTTTGGTTCTTCCGCAAACCCATTTTGAAAATATCAGATATTCCCCTTAACTTTGTCCCAGAAGGTGGCTTTCTTTTCTTAGTGGCCATCACTTCTGTTAGACGGGTGTCTGAGTTGGCGGCTCTGTCATGCAAGTCGCCTTACCTGGTCCTCCATAAGGATAAGGCGGTGTTGCGACGGCGACCGTCTTTCCGTCCTAATGTGGTTTTGGCTTTTCACCTTAATGAGGACATTGTCCTCCCCGTCCTTGTGCCCTCACCCATCGCATCCTAGAGTTTGCGCTTCACAATTTGGATGTGGTGCGTGCCTTAAGGGTATACCTGGCAGCTACTGCTTCTATTCGGAAGTCTGACTCACTGTGTAGTCTCTCTGGTCCGTCTGCCAACCATTTCTAGGTGGATCAGACAGACTGTGATACAGGCCTATGCCATTAAGGGGCGGGCGCCTCCCTTTCTGGTTCTGGCACATTACACCAGGGAAATTGGTGCTTCCTGGGCTTTCCGACATCATGCGTCGGTTGCACAGGTGTGCAAGGTGGCGACCTGGTCGTCCGGTCATACCTCTTAAAAATTCTATAAGGTTGATGTGGCTGCATCTTCGGATGCTTCCTTTGGCCGCAGTGTGTTGCAGGCCGCTGTTTAATGTTGCAACTCCTCCGTTGAGGAGCTCTGCTGGTTTGGAGTGAAGTTTTGGTTGTTACTTTACTATTTTGCTCCCACCCTTTTCTTATACTGCTTTGGGACGTCCCACACGTAAACAGTATGAGAGCTGTCAGTCCATGGACGATGAGAGAAAATAGGACTTTTGTACTCACCGTAAAATCAGTTTCTGACGTCCATGGACTGACACAGCACCCACCCTTTTAAGGTTTGTACGGCTTTGTTACGAACTGAGGCTGCTAGCTGCAGGTAGTAGGGTTATGTCCGGAGGGACCGCCCCCCTGGGTGGGCCTTTTAAGCTCTGGTTTTGTTCTAGAATGTTTCTAATATCCAACATTCTGCCTAGATCTTCTCCTGCAAGCAGGGACATATACCACACGTAAACAGTATGAGAGCTGTGTCAGTCCATGGACGTCAGAAACGGATTTTACGGTGAGTACAAAAATCCTATTTTTTGTAATACTTTACTTTAAATTGTTGTAAATGGCCCCTTATAATGGGATAAGTATAGTTTTAATTATTTTGTAAACTGCTACATCAAAGCTGTGCATGGACATGGCAAGCAGTCCCATACAAGGGTGGTCCTCTAACGGTGGAAGAAAGGGACATTGCGTTACTAATTTTACTATCTCCCTTTCCCAGCTTCTTCTAAGCCCTTTAAGCTGAGGCTGTGACCCAATGCTGGTTGACAGACTACAAATGAAGGCTGCTGATGGCATCTCCAAATCTGCATATGTGAACAGAATATAGTAAAATTTGTTGCATCAAAAAAGACTCCATTACCCCCCACCCTTCATTTTTTCTGCTGTTCCATAATTAAAAGTGGCAAATCTTAAATGACAGCTGTATCTTTGGTAGAAGTTGTCTTTTAATGAATGCAGCCTACCTGATCTTTTATTCACCCTTGTTTTTGGCAGTGCACTTGCACAGTCTAAATCTGCCCTTCATTAACTGCAAATCTTTTAGTGTCTGTGTACATGTGAACCACCATGACACTTTCAGTCGCTTCGTTCAGTCCGGGCTGTCACAGCTGATGGCAAACACCTTTGATCTTTGCCCCAGCTTTATGCTCATTCTTGGTGCTCAACCCAGAGCAATCGTGTTAATGAGGCTTAAATGTAAGGCATTGTGCACAATGGGAGTTTAGGCCTTGTACATAAGTTCCAGCCGTTTGTGGAGGTGGAAGACAGGTGCACTTCAAGCCCTGCTGCAGAAGACCTGTAACGGCATGGCATTCCGGACATTTGTCCCTCTGTGTTTGCTACCACCACCTGCACGAAAACACTGGGATCTCATGCACAGGGGCTGTAAGGTGCGCATGAAGGCCTTACTGTTAATTGGCTGCCTTTCGCTAGCTCCCAGCAGCTTACTACTAGATTTACCTGTATTGGCAAAGTTGAGGCCACAAAGCCAAGTTGGCTTCTTGTATCTATTTCCAATAGACTGTAAGATATAGAATAGTGCAAGAAAGCTTTAAAAAGCAAATTGCACTCGAACACTTTTGGAATGTACTTATTGTACCTTACTGAAAATAATATATTTCCCTAAAATGTTTACTTGTGCTGACCCTTTCATTTTGCTATATTATTTTTAGGTGGCGTCAAAAGGTGCTGGTTTGAATCCAAATGCAAAGGTATGGCAGGAAATTCCACAAGGAAGCACTGAAGTTTCACAAACTGTCAATGGCACTGAAGATTCTTGGGATGAGGCAGGAGCTGCAACAGAATCGGAAACAGAAGGTCTGTTTTTGGAGTACAGTCTTGCTCAGTTAGTGCTTTATTTGCGTTTTGGCATGTCTGTTTAACTTTGCTCTAGTAATTTCACTATTGTCTTCATCACAAGCTGTCCATTTAATACCAGACACAATTTTTTTTAAAGAATGACTAAAATTTAAATTAAAATCAATAGTATAAATATTCACTTTCAACACGCTTGAAATGTATTTTCATTCTGATGTATGGGCTTTTTAATGCATATAGTTCATGGTCCTAGCACACGTTTTGTAGAAAAGCTATAGCTGCATGGCTTTTTGATTGAAAGTGCACATTCTGGCAGGTGTAAACTGTTCTGTTTTGATTTTGGTATGCTTTTGGTTTTGTGTACCCTAACAATGTAAAATGTACACTTATTTTGCAAAGGTAACATCAGGCTAAAACGGGTGATACATGGTAAGGTTTGACAGGTTCCAGAGTAACTGGTTGAAATTCATTAAAGCTGAGTACCACCCAAAAGTGGAACTTCTGCTTATCTGATTCCGGGCCTGTAAGAGCGCAGTGTGCATGTGCAGTTAGGGACCCAGCTTAGCGGCAGCAGCCAATAAAAACATCGCCTGGGGTGCCGACATCGCTGGATTCCAGGACAGGCAAGTGTAATGTCCTAATTCAGCAGCTACAGTATGTAGCTGTGGACTAAAAGTTTTTTTAATGGGGAGGTGTCACAACACTGCCTTAAGTGGTTGGCCCTGCGGGCTACTTTCTAGCACTGTAGAAGAAAGAGACCACTTGTGTGCTACCCAATATACAAATAGACACGTATAAAAAAAGAAAATAAGAAGCTGCCGGCATAATGTGCATGATATATTTAAAGTATTTTGTAATGTTACATTGAACATTATTCTGGAATTGATGGACCATTTTTAGGCGCAGCTTTTCAGATCGGTGAACCTCTGTCCATCTCTACTTCTGAGACAGTCTGACTCCAAGATGTTTTTTTTTTTAAACTCCATGTTACTGACCTGTTGCCAATTATCCTTTTTAGTTGCAAAATGTTCTCCAGCTGTTCCTTGTTAGTACACCTTTGTCAGCTTTGTGTTGCCCTATGTCAACTTTTTTGAGATGTTGCCACCATCAATTTCTGAACTACTTTCTCTTTTCGTCCATGGACACACAGCTCCTTAATTCTTGACAGTTGGGTTATGTTCCTGTTCTATAGGAGAGGACAAGGCAGAACATGTTAGATAATTAATGTTACTTTAACAGAGTTGAAACAGCCCTGCCCAGGGGGCGGTCCCTCCATACATAACCCTCCACCCTGCAGCAGCAGCCTCAGTTTTTTTCTGCCTAGTAGAGAAGGACCTGGCTCCCTTTGGGCCCAGAATCTTCAAGAAAATGTACTTTTTATTTTATTTGTGAAAAATCTATGAACTGCCGGCTGGGTATGACAGGCAGGATATTATAGATCCTTGTAGTCCCCCCAGTCCGGCCAGCGAGTGTGAGCAGACCTTGGCTATGGGCGGGGTCGGCCACGACATGCTCCAGGGGTGGCCGGTTAGCTATGCTCCAGGGTTCACATATGACCGAACGACTTGCTGTCTCGGTCACAGTGGACCGGGCCGAAAGCTACTCTGTACTGCTCGGTTGTAGGTCTGTCAGTAGGGATGAGCCGAACACCCCCCGGAATCCTGCCTACGTCATTGGCTATTCCCCGCAAGCGGGAAAAGCAGGGGCTTACCCCTATGAACTGACGGGTGACCCTGCCCCCTCGTACCTCAGACCCTGCCTACGTCATTGGCTGAGCGGCCCTGATGGGGGAACTTCTTCCGCAGCGTAATGAATAGACTTTCCCCTTCTCGCGTTACCTGTCAGGTCCGCTCAGCCTTACACCCAGTGAAGGTTACCCTCGCCCCCTACGTCATTGGCTGAGCGGACCTGATGGGGATCTTGAGACTGGGCGGGGTCTATTCATTTATTACACTGCGGAGGACGTTCCCCATCAGGTCCGCTCAGCCAATGACGTTTCGTGGTGAGTGGAGACTGCAGCGCTGGACATCAAATCACCGCGGGACACCGGATTACATCGCTGGAATGGGTTTTTTATTTTTAATAAAGGACTTTCCCAACTGTCTTTTTTTAGTATTTTTTTTTTTTACACATTCTTTGTGAAATGGTAGGGGTACAATGTACCCCCTTACCAATTCACATGGGGGGGGATCTGGGGGTTCCCTTTATTAAAGGGGTCTTCCAGATTCCGATAAGCCCCCTGCCCGCAGACCCCCCACAACCACCGGGCAAGGGTTGTGGGGATGAGGCCCTTGTCCCCATCAACATGGGGACATGGTGCTTTTAGGGGTCACAGACCCCCAAAGCATCCTCCCCGTGTTGAGGGCATGTGGCCTGGTATGGTTCAGGAAGGGGGGGAGCGCTCTCGCCCCCCTCTTTTCCTGCAGCCTGCCAGATTGCGTGCTCGGGTAAAGGGTCTGGTATGGATTTTTGGGGCGAACTCTGCCATATATTTAAATTTGACGTAGGGTTCCCCTTAATATCCATACCAGACCTAAAGGGCCTGGTAATAAAATTTGGGGGGACCCCCACGCATTTTTTCTTTTATTTTTTATATCAATGACTTTTCTCTATTGTCGGGAGCCGACAATTCATTATAGCCGTGAGTGCTTTTAAATTCCTTTTTTTTCCTTCAGAAATGACACTTTGTGCAGGGACAGTTCTAAGCATGGGAAACAAGTGCTGCTTTACAGGCATACTATAAACCCCCCATGTACGAAATTTAAAGGAATATTTCACTTTTATTTCACTTTAAGCATTATTAAAATCACTGCTCTTTTAAAACGTCAGTTTTTCGGCTTTTTTTTGTTGCATTGATGCATGTCTCCTGGGGCAGGACCCCAAACACTTTTTATGACAACTTATAAGCCTTTAAAATTAGCACTTCAGATTTCTCCCATAGACTTTTTTACAGGGTGTTCCACGGCTTTTCGAATTTGCTGCGGACAACCCCAAATTGTTCGCTGTTCGGTAAACGTGCGAACAGGCAATGTTCGAGTCGAACATGAGTTTGGCTCCAACTCGAAGCTCATCCCTATCTGTCAGGAACGCATCAGCAGGTCCTTGCAGGGACGGGTAAGTACAGTTCCTCCTGCTTCGGTGGGATGGAACAGCTGGGCATTCCTAAAGAGGTCGTTGGGTTCTCCTGCCTTCCCCTCTCTCCCTCTGTCACCCTTTTCTCTTATCGTTTATGGACTGACACAGCCTCTCTTACACTTTACCCGTGGGTTATGTCCCTGCTTGCAGGAGAAGACCTAGGCAGAATGTGAAATGTTATACATACATTCTAAAAAGCCAGAGCTGAACAGCCCCGCTCAGGGGGGCGGTCCCTCCGGACATAACCCTCCCACTGCAGTCAGCATACCTCAGTTTTTTTTCTGCCTAGCAGGAGAAGACGTGGCTCTCTCAGGAGCCAGTCTCCTGACCTATTTTATTTTTTGGAATTTATTTTTTGATACCTTCTATCAACTGTCGGCTGGGCAACAGGTTGGGTACAAGATATCCTAGTCTTCCCTGTCCGACCATTGAGCGTGCTGATCCTTGCCTTGTGTGCGTGAGACTCAGTTCACGACATGCCCCACGACTCCAGGGGTGGCCGGTGGGCTTTCATGCTCCGCGGTCCTCTCAAGATTGAACAGTCCTGTATCTTTCGCGGTGGACCGGGCCAACGGCTACTCAGTACCGCACTGGGATAGTCCTGTCAAACACACCAGTGGGTCCCTCAGGGGAAGGGTAAGTAGTCTCTTCTGGTCTCCTAGTCTCTCTCATGGTTCGGCGCCATGTTTGTGTTTCCCCATTCACTTTGCATTGGCGGCAATCTTGCCGTCGATTGCCTTTTCACATTGCGGAGGCCATTTTCTTGAAGCCGCGTGCGTTTTTGCATGCGTTTGGCCTCTAGCGCTGCTGAGGAACGGCGCAAATCTCCTCACAGCTCACTTGCGCTGGTACAGCGCGGCGCAGGCAGTGGAACCGAGCGGTCCTGGTCTGGGTTGGTGAGTCCCCTGGGCATTTCCCTACTCAGTCAGCACAGCCTGTGGGCGGACTTTTTTTCTAAAGAGCCTCAGAGGGACAATTATGGAGTCTGTCACCAGCTTTTCGGCAGTCCTGGAATCATTTCTTACGAGGATGAAAGGGGTGTGCGAGCCCAAGGGAGCAAAAAAGCGCCCTCTCCCCACTTTATCTCCACAAGGGGAGTGCTCGGATTCAGATATGGGCCTAGCTGCTGCTGCTTAGGACCCTAGCTCTGAATATTTTGATGGTTTTGAACAGGACTTTCCTTGTGAGGAAGACTCCAGTTCTGAGTCAGTAAATGACAGGGCGCTTGTTGGTGAACTCATTGAGGCTGTGAGGGACACTCTCAAGCTGAATGCTGCGGAACCTCAGGCGGAGGCAGTCTCCTTTTTGGTTCTTTTAAGGCCAAGCCTTCTAAAAGTTTTTCCATATGCACCTTTTTTTGACCAGTTCATTGACCAGGTTTGGGAAAAGCTGGAGTAGACTTTTATGGTCCCTCAGCGTTTTGTCTATCAGATACCCCTTTGAAGAAGCCCTGCTTAAAAAGTGGGCTTTTCCCCCCAATGGTCGACCCACCGGTTGCCCGTTTGAACAAGGCCACCACTCTCCCGATGGAGGGGACTCCTGCATTTAAGGACCCCACTGACAGGAGGTCAGAAGTTGTGAGCAGAGCCATGTTTGCCTTGTTGGGGTCCGCCTTACGGCCTGTTGTAGCAGCGACGCTTGTGTCTCAGACACTCACGGAATGGGCAAAAATTTTGCACTAGACTGTGCAGGAGCATAATCTTCCTCCAGACACTATTGCTCTGGCCCACCAAATGATGCAGGGCCTGATGTGTGCAACGCCACTTTGGATGCGGCCCCTTTAATATCCAGGGCCTCTATTTCTGCGGTGGTGTTGCGGTGTCTTATCTGGTTAAAATCTGTTTAAAATGCTGGTCTGCGGAACTAGCCTCTAAGAAGCTCCTTACGGATCTGCCCTTTAAGGGTGGTACAATTTTCTGCTGCTCTGGATGACATCAAGGGTGTCACTGGAGGTAAAAGCACTCTTCTTCCTCAGACTATAAAGGGTAAGGAGGCCCGCTGTAAACCGGGCAAATTTTTTTTTTTTTTCGTCAGCCGGTCCACGGGTAAGCCCTCCCAGGCTGACAAGTTTTGCTGGTGGACACAAGCGCCTTGGGTGCGTAAGCTGAACAAAGCGGCTCCCGGGCCCGCCTCTGCGTGAAGTCTTGCCCCCGCCCGACTCTGGGGTGGGGGGACGACTTTGCAGGTTCACGGATCGGTGGACATCACGGATCTCCGACCGGGTGGGTGTGCGAGGTTGTCACCTCAGGATAGAGTTCTGTTCCTGGCCCCCAGATTCTTTCCCTCAAATCTACCTCTCC
This sequence comes from Rana muscosa, assembly GCA_029206835.1. Taxonomy (NCBI): domain Eukaryota; kingdom Metazoa; phylum Chordata; class Amphibia; order Anura; family Ranidae; genus Rana; species Rana muscosa. The sequence goes on along the minus strand of CM055117.1, from coordinate 892,101,876 downwards.
TTCCTGCCCGTTGGGCGGCCCTCTTTTGATTGTGCAGGTTCCGTCACAGGAGAGGTTTCAGGGGTTCTACTCGAATCTGTTTGTTGTCCCAAAAAAGGACGGGGTTCGGCCAATCCAGGACCTCAAGGCCCTGAATGCCTTTGTGAAGGTGCAAAAGTTCCGCATGGAATCCATTCACACGGTGATCGCTACACTCCAAGGGGATTTTCTGGCGTCCTTGGACATCAAGGATGCCTACTTGCATGTTCCGATCTGCGCAAGTCACCAGAAGTGTTCTGCGTTTTGCGATCGGCGAAGTCAACTATCAATTTGTGGCTCTTCCCTTCGGCCTAGCCTCGGCACCAAGGGTGTTAACCAAGGTGCTTGCTCCGGTTCTAGCTTTGCTGAGACAGCGAGGCACTGCTATCGTGTGCTATCTGGACGATCTTCTAAGAGCAGACAATGGCTCAAAATTAGAAGTAAGTGTGACTATCGTCAGTCAGACCCTCAGGGACTTTGGGTGGCTCCTGAACATTCAGAAGTCGGTCCTGGTCCCGACACAGCGTTTGCAGTATCTAGGTCTGATCCTGGACTCCTTGGAGGCAAAGATATTCCTACCCCCGGAGAAGTTACTGACACTTCAGTCTGCAGTGCGGGTCCTGACGTCCCGAAAATGGTTGTCAATCTGTTTTTTGCATGGGTCCTGGGACTCATGTTGGCCTCGTTCTAGGCCGTTCCGTATGCCCAATCACACACACGGGCATTAAAGAAAGAGATCCTGTCCACTTGGGACAAATCCCCATTGTCCTTGGATCTTCAGATCCAGGTAAGTCACCCAGTCAGGGCGTCCCTGGCGTGGTGGTTGAGGTGTCCAGAACGTCGTTCCTCCCCATCCAGTGGACGGTGATCACGACGGACGCCAGCCTGAAGGGCTGGGGTGGAGTCTGGGGAGTCCTGTCAGCCCCAAGGGCTTTGGACTCCGGACGAAGCCCGTTTACCGCTCAATGTTCTGGAAATACTGGCCATCAGACTGCCTCTCCTCGTGGTCGGAGAGACTACAGGGTCGCTCCCTCAGGATCCATTCGGACAACGCCACGGCGGTGGCATATGTCCCCCATCAAGGGGGGACTCGGAGCTCAGCTGCGGCTTCAGAGGTCGCCCGCATCCTAAGGTGGGCCGAAAGAAGCGTGTCGACCGTCTGCATTCCGGGCGTAGACAATTGGCAGGCGGACTATCTGAGTCGCCAGACGCTGGACCAGGGAGAGTGGTCCTTGCACCTGGAGGTTTTTCAAATTCTTTGCCAGTGGTGGGGCACGCCGGATGTGGACCTGATGGCCTCTCGACTCAATCGCAAGGTGTCAAGGTTTTTGGCCAGGTCCAGGGATCCTTGGGCGGATGCCTCGGATGCGTTGGTGGCCCCATGGGGTCATTATCAACTGATATGTTTATCCCCTGCTGCAGCTGCTTCCTCGCCTGCTGCGCAGGGTGGCGACCGAGGGGATTCCAGTGATCCTCATTGCTCCGGATTGGCCGGCATCATTGGTACGCCGATCTGGTATGTCTCGTCGTGGACGTTCCTTGGCGGTTTCCAATGAGGAGGACCTTCTGTCTAAGGTCCTAAATTTCATCCTGCTTTACAGTCTCTGGCTTTAACGGCATGGTTATTGAAAGCCAGGTGCTGAGACCGAGGTCTCTCGGATTCGACCATGTTAAGGGCACGGAAGTCTTCCTACAGAAAGTTATATCACCGTACCTGGAAAGCTTACATCGCTATGTGCGAAGAGCTGGACTGGCGTCCACGGATGTATTCCGTCCCCAGAATCCTGCGGTTCTTGCAGCGTGGCGTAACCCAAAAGCTTGCTTTGGGTACCATTAGGAGTCAGATTTCGGCCTTGGCTGTCTTCTTTCAGCGACTGCTAGCAGGTCATTCCTTGGTTAGCACCTTTGTACAGAGGGTTCACCATGTGCTCCCTCCTGTTAAACCTCTCCCTCTTTGGGATCTGAATTTGGTGCTCTCGGTTCTCCAGGAACCTCCCTTTGAAAATATCAGATATTCCCCTCTTGACCTTGTCTCAGAAGGTGGCCTTCTTAGTGGCTCTCGGTTCTCCAGGAACCTCCCTTTGAAAATATCAGATATTCCCCTCTTGACCTTGTCTCAGAAGGTGGCCTTCTTAGTGGCCATTACTTCTATTAGACGGGTGTCTGAGTTGGCGGCCTTGTCCTGCAAGTCGCCCTATTTGGTCATCCATAAGGATAAGGCGGTGTTGTGTCCGCGACATTCTTTTTTGCCGAAGGTGGTCTCGGCCTTTCACCTAAATGAGGACATTGTCCTCCGTCCTTGTGTCCTCACCCATCACATCCCAGAGTTTGCGCTTCACACATTGGATGTGGTACGTGCCTTGCGGGTGTACCTGTCTGCTACTGCTTCTATTCGGAAGCTGGACTCACTGTGGCTCTCTCTGGTCCAAAATGGGGCCAAGCTGTTTCGTCTGCCACCATTTCTAGGGGGATCAGACAGACTGTTTATACAGGCCTATGCCCTCAAGGGGCGGGCGCCTCCCTTTCCGGTTACGGCGAATTCCACCATGGCAATTGGTGCTTCCTGGGCTTTCTGACATCAAGCATCGGTTGAACAAGTGTGCAAGGCGGCGACCTGGTCGTCCGTTCATACCTTTTCTAAGTTCTATAAGGTTGATGGTTGCATCTTTGTATGCTTCCTTCGGCTGCAAGGTGTTGCAGGCCGCCGTTTGATGTTGCAACTCCTCCGTTGAGCAGCTCTGCCTTGTTTGGAGTGAAGTTTTTGGTTTTCCATTTATACTGCTCCCATCTCTCGACACTGCTTTGGGACATCCCACGGGTAAAGTGTAAGAGGCTGTGTCAGTCCATGGACGAAAAGAGAAAATAGAATTTTTGTACTCACCGTAAAATCCGTTTCTCTGACGTCCATGGACTGACACGGCACCCACCCTTTTCAAGGTTTGTACTGCTTTGTTACGAGCTGAGGTCTGCTGACTGCAGTGGGAGGGTTATGTCCGGAGGGACCGCTCCCCTGGGCGCGGCTGTTCAGCTGTTTTTTTTAGAATGTTTAACATTTCACAATCTGCCTAGGTCTTCTCCTGCAAGCGGGGACATAACCCACGGGTAAAGTGTAAGAGAGGCTGTGTCAGTCCATGGACGTCAGAGAAACGGATTTTACGGTGAGTAAAAAATCCTTTTTTTCCTCCTCCCCTTGCGGGGCCTCTACGACCAGGGAATACCTTTAGTGGGGCTCCAGGTCCCGCTCTGGGGGTGTCCAGGCCCTCTCTCCATGTGGGGCGGTGGTTTTTTTGGGAGCCTCCGCTGCTGGCCTTCTCGTCGACCTCGCTTGCTGGGCGACTTTTTTTTGAAGCGCTGCCGCCATTTTTCTGGGGCCTATGCATTGAATTGGTTTTCCCATTTGGCGACCATGATGCAGGCGTGCGGCCCTTTTCTTGTGGTCCGCACGCTTTCTCTGAGACACCCGGCGGCCAGTTTGGAGTGGGTTTTGGGCACTAGTGCTGACTGACTTCCTGAACGGCGCCATTCACCCCACATGGTTTGTCAGTCACACGCGGTGTGAGGATGGAGAGTGGGCAGCGGCGCTGGACAGTCCCTGGCTGGATATCTCCCCCCCCCCCCCCTCGGTCAGTGCAGCATGGAGGGTGGACCAAAAGTGTCAGGTAACTGACTAGGTCTCTAAGGGTTGTCAGTGGGTGCTCTGGAGCCAGAGGCTGGCATTTTTCCCCAAGACATTCCAGAGGCAGCATCCGATGCCCCTGCGGTTCCCATGGGTACTGTTTAGGCAGTCCTGGAGTCGTTGTTGCCAAGGTGGAAGAGGCGTGCGAGCGTAAGGGGGGTACTATTTGCCCCCCCCCCCACCACCATCGCTTGGGAAATTGTTCTGACTCAGACTCAGGCCAGGTTCTGATATGTCAGAGGTGGACCAGGACCTTCCCTGTGTGGAGGACCCCCTCGTCTGGGCCAGCTCAAGACAGCACTTATCACTGCTGTGAGGGACACTCTCAAGCTGGAAGATACAGCTGGGACTTCCACAGCAGAGTCTGTCCTTTTTTTGGGTCGCACAAACCGACCCGCTTTGTTAAAGGTTTTCCTTATGTTGATTTCTTTGACTAGTTCATAGTTAAAGAATGGGAACTTCCGCAGAGGCCCTTTGTGGTCCCTCAGCGCACCCCGGTGTCTCGGTTAAAATACGTAAACTCTATCCCGGGGGAGGGTACCCCTGTTAAGGACCCTGATAGGTCTGAAGCGGTAAGCTGCTCCGTGTTCACCATGTTGGAGCATTGCGGTCTATTGTGGCTGCTACCTGGGTGTCCCTGACACGGAGTGGGCAAAAAATATTGCACCGGACTGGGGAGGAGCTTCGGTTTCCTCCGGATTGCGTGTCTCTGGCATGTACATCTGTGATGCAACCCTGGGTGCAGTCCCCTTGATCTCCAGGACCTCTGCATCTGTGGTGGTATGGCACCGCCTAATATGGTTCGAATTCTGGTCTGCTGACAAAGCTTCTAGGACAACTCTGGCAGTTTTGCCTTTCTAAGGTGGGAGGCATTTTTGTACCTCACTGGATGACATGTAGGATGTTTTGCCCCCACCCGACTCCAGGGTTGGGGGACGGCTTTGTAGGTTTGCAGCTCGGTAGACTTATATTTTAAAAGGGTGGATAATCCGCGCTAACCTATCTGAACCAAAGGTGATACCCAGTGGAATATAAACAATGTATTGAACAAATGAATAAAAAACTAAATATAAATATGACAGGTGCCGCAAACTTGTATACAGCTGGAATAGCAGCTGTGAACGTATGTGCAAAAATATATAAATAATGTGCAACCTATTAAATAAGCCAACACAGTGCTATAACCATATAAGTGAAGATGTATGCGAAAATGAACTTGTGAAAAAAGGGGACACTTGGATAAATGTCCTATGATTACACCTTATTAATTAGTGAAAATAAGTGAAATTGAGCGAAAAACAAAAACTAACCATATATAATATCCCCTCAGGACAATATACTCGTGCATGCACAGTTCGAGTGTCTCATAGTTCATAAAGACAAAGATGACAACATCTGATGGTTTTCATCAAGCAAAACTCCTGATCTTGAAATTTAGGCAAAAACAGGGTTTTTTTTCAACTTGCTTGAATGAATGATAAAGGCAATGGAGGCTTACCAGCTCAGGTGGATCCCTATTGCAGAGCTCTTATGGGGCTCATACATAGATGGAGATATCCACCGACATGCCGCAAACCGATGCCACCGACCACCCGATATCCCGATCCTCCAGAAGCCCTTTAGAGCAGGGTATTCATAACAAGGACCCCCTCGCTCACAGAGCAGGAAAAGATGTTGAAATGACAAAAGGAAAAAACGTTATGGTGCAATACTTCGTTGTAAAAGAAGATAACCTTTATTGGGTTCGGGCAAATAAAATCGCTTCACATGGAGTTGACAGAGGAAAAGCGGCAATTTCAAAACGGATCGTACTCAGCTGCTGAGTAGCAGTCAGCTGTAGCGTAGTGACGTCCCGATCAACAGCTCGGTAGATTTCCCTGCTCTGACCAGTGGGTCTGCAAGGTGGTCACCTCGGGGTACAAGATAACGTTCCTTTCTTCACCAAACATTTTTTTTCCCCCTCAAAAGCTGCCTCACCTTCCGGCTTGTTGGGCTTACCCGTACCATTGCAGGACAGGTTTCAGGGTTTCTACTCAAATCTGTCTGTGGTCCCAAAGAGGGATGGAGTCGTCCAAATCTTGGACCTCAAGGCCCTCAATGTCTTTATCTGGATTCAAAAAGTTCCGGATGGACTAGATTCGTTAGGGTGAGGGCTGCGCTCCATCCAGGGGTCTTCCTGTGTCCTTGGATATCAGGGACGCTTACTTGCATGTCCCCATCTGCATCAGGCATCAGAGGTTCCTGCGCTTTGCGGTAGGCGAAGACCACTATCAATTGTGGCTCTTCTCTTTGGCCTAGCTTTGGCACCAAGAGTTTACTCCTTGGTGCTTGTCACGATTCTAGCTTTGCTGAGACAGTGTGGCATTGCCATCCTAGGCTACTTGGACAGCCTTTTTTCAAAAGCTGCTTAGAGTTCAGAATTGGAGGACGATGCGTCTATAGCCAGTCAGTCCCTTCGGGAGTTTGGATACTGAACCTCCAGGAGTCGGCGTTGGTACCGACCCAGAGCCTAGAGTACCTGGAGTTGATTCTAGGCTCCTCGGAGGCCAGTCTTTCTTCCCTTGGAGAAGTTGCAGACACTCCAATCTGCGGTGAGGTTGACATCCCCCCGCAAATGGTCGTCTCTCCGTTTTTGCATGCGAGTACTGGGCCTCATGGTAGCCTCTTCAAAGCAGTACCATATGCCCAATTCCACACTCGGGTCTTGCAGACGGAGATTCTCTAAAAATGGAAAAGATCTCTGTTGTCTCTGGATCATCAGATTCAGATAAGTCATCTTGTCAGGTCCTCTGAGTTGGTGGCTGAGATTCCCGGCTCTTGGGTCCGGGAAGTCGTTCCTCCCTTTTTCAAGGACTGTGATTACGACGGACGCCTGTCTGACCGGTTGGATGGGAGTCTGGGGGTTTAGGCGGCCTAGGGCCGCTGGACTCCGTCCGAATCCCAACTGCCGATCAATGTGCTGCAACTCCGGGCGATCAGGCTGTGCCTTTCCAGGTGGTCTCAGACTAAGAGGGCATCCAGTCAGACAACGCCACGGCTGTGGCATACGTCAATCAGGAACAAGAAGCTCGGCTGCAACGTCGGAGGTTGCTTATATCCTATGGTGGGCGGACAAGAACGTGCCGGCCCTGTCGGAAGTTTACATTCCGGCGTGGGAAACTGGCAGGCGGACTATTGAGTCGCCAGATGCTGGACCACGGGGAATGGTTGTTACATCCGGAGGTTTTTCAACTCCTTTGTCTGAGATGGGACACGCCAGACGTGGATCTCCTGGTCTCGACTCAATCGCAAGTGTGTGTGTTCGTAGCCAGGTCCAGAGATCCCTGGGCAGACGCGTCAAATGCGTTGGTTTCCCGTGGGTTCAGCTTGGCTTATTTATGCCTTTTCAACCACTGAAGTTGCTTCCTTGTCTACTCAGAGTAGAGACCGAGGGAATTCCGGTGATTTTAATCGCCCCAGATTGGCCTGGGCGTCCCTGGTACGCCGACCTCGTGTGGCTGGTGGCGGATGTGCCTTGGCGACTGCCAATGTGGGGACCTTCTCTCGCCTTGGTCCCATTCTTCATCCTGCTTTAGTCGCTGGCTTTAGCGGCCTGGCTATTGAAAGCCAGGTACTGAGGGACCGAGGCCTGTCTGATTCAGTCATTTCAACCATGTTGAGAAAATGGAAATCTTCTAGGAAGGTCTACCATCGCACATGGAGAGCTTACTTCTCTGTGTGAGGCGATGGAATGATGTCCTCCGACTTATTCGGTTTCCAGGATCCTGCTGTTTTTACAGCGCGGAGTGGATCAGAAACTTGCCTTAAGCACCATTTTAAGGGGCAGATTTCAGCCTTGGCTGTCTTCTTTCAGCGACCCCTGGCGTCTCATTCACTAAGTACGTTTGTGCAAGGGGTCCGACATGTGGCTCCTCTGGTGCGACCACCACTACCTCTGTGGGATATGAATCTGGTGCTCTCGGCGCTTCAGAAACCTCCTTTTTGAGGACATTAGGGAAATTCCTCTTTTGACACACTCAGGTGGCTTTCCTGGTAGCCATCACATCCGTCAAAAGGGTTTTTGACCACTGCCTTGTCTTGCAAGTCCCCATATTTGGTCCTGCATTTTGGACAAAGCGGTGCTACGCCTGCTGCCTTTTCTTCCGAAGGTGATTTTGGCCTTTCACCTGGATTAGGACATTGTACTTCCATCATTGTGTCGTCGGCCATTGCATTCCAAGGAGGTTGCGCTACTTTCGTTAGACGTGGTACGTGCCCTGCGGGTTTACCTGTCTGCTTTGGCTCTGTTCCAGAGGTCTGACTCTCTGTTTCTGTCGGTGTCTGGTCTGCAGAAGGGCCTGGCAGTCTCGTCGGCCACAATTTCTTGTAGATCAGGCGGACCGTCATCCAGGCCTATGCCCTTAAAGGGCGGGCGCCTCTTTCCCGTTACGGCGCATTCGACCAGGGCTTTTGGTGCCTCTTGTGCTTGCCGACATCAAGCATCTGTATCACAGGTGTGTAAGGCGGCCACCTGGCCGTCCGTTCACACTTTTTCAAAATTTTACAAGGTTGATGTGTTTTGCAGGCGACTGAGGTTGCGACTCCTCCATTGAGCTCTGCTTGTTTTGGGGTGAAAATGTTTTTTTTTTTTGCTGTGCCCACCCCTCGTTTTTTGACACTGCTTTGGGACTTCCCACTTTAAGATTTAAGGAGCTGTGTCCGTCCATGGACGAAAAGAGAAAATAGGATTTTTTTGTACTCGCCGTAAAATCCTTTTCTCTGTCGTCCATGGACGGACACAGCACCCACCCTTTCTTTTTTTAGTTTGTACTGCTTTGTTACGAACTGAGGCTGCTACTGCAGGGTGGAGGGTTATGTACAGAGGGACTGTTTCAACTCTGTTAAAGTAACATGTATTAAATATCTAACATGTTCTGCTTAATCCTCTCTTATAGAAAAGGAACATAACCCAACTGTCAAGAATTAAGAAGCTGTGTCTGTCCGTGGACGACAGAAGTTTTTTAATGGCGAGTACAAATAATCCTATTTTTTCCTAAAAAAATTATACCTTTTCTCCGTTTTATCAGGACGAGATTTGCAAAGCATTGCATTCCTTGGGTTATACACAGCATCCTTACTTTTTTGGAATTGGGGTTGTATGTATGTTTTTTTGCCCTTGCTCGAGACAAACCTTGACACAAAATGCCGGAGGATGGGGTGTCGGATACTAACATAGATGCGCTCACAGCAGAGCTCAACCTGTTCAGCTCACATGCCCTGTGCAGAGGCTGTGTAGTCGAACAATCAGCCTTGTTGATGAGGCGTAGCAGGATTGGATTAAAGGGGTTTTCCTACAAGAAACTCCTGCTTTTCTAAAATAAAAAACATTTCCATGTCTTTGAACATCTTGGTTATAAAATGATTTCAGGAACACCAGGAGTTTAAGGTGTTTACTAAACCTCCAAATTCTCCAGATCTCATTTCAATCGAGCATCTGTGAGATGTTTGGAAAAAGTCCCATCAATGGAGGCCCCACTACATAACTTGAAAGACTTCAAATACTGGGCACTTATACCCCCCTTCTGCTCACACCAATAGAGCCTTCCTTTGGTAGTTTTTAATCGCCACTGGGTTTTTTTATTTTTGCTAAATGAAAATTTGGGAAAGTGTGTGTGTGTGTGCACACATTGTTTGCTTGTAGCACTATATAACTATAAGCAAGCATTTTTTTTATTTTGTTGTGATTGGTCAATCACATGGTACAGATGGGCTGTTATTGGCACTGTGTGTACCCTGTGTTCAAAATTACCAATCACAGCTAGCAACACATTTGTACACGTTAAATGGCTTTAAAGGAACAATTGTGTACAACTATCATGTGACCTGCTGTGAATCGTCACATGGTGCTCTTATCGGTCATCGGCTGTTTCCCGTGGACATAGCCAGTGACCGCTTTGGGCCACACAATGGGCGCAGCCTGTCAGGATGGGCAAGCGCCCGGCCATCAATCTATTGGTCGGGCGAGTACAAAGACTTCTACTGACTGCTTGTACAGCATACCTTCAGTTTGTGGTCTGTCAACAGGTCAGGGCTAATTTGGCATCAAAAGTGGGCTTGCTCAATATTGGGTGGGTGGTCATAAAGTTAATGGCTGATCGTTTTATATGGAACATGAATTTTTTTACAAATGCCACATCACTGACTTGAAACAATTGTTAAGCCATTGAAGATAAAGCTGTTGCGTACTTTTTCTGGGTAGATTTGCCGAGTAGTGGAGCACATGAAGGAGAACCAAGATGCCTGCCCTTGAAAGAAACCTTTGAAAGAGTAGCAGGAAGGATAGAAATAGAGGTGGGACTTTGAGTGAGGCACGTCAGAGGGTGAATGGCGGATTGTTGACCGAGAAATTAAATGTAGAATCACAGCGGCAAATCAAGGGTCCATGATGTAAAAATATATTAATATTCAATAATATACTGAATAGCGTAATCACAAAGGATTTACATAATAGAAATTCATATAACAATATTTAATATAATTAATCACTGGACATGATGGTACAATCAATGCAAAATAGATCAAGAGATAAAAATAATTGGTGCAGTTGATACAAAGGGTCAATACATGAGAAATATGAAAATTGTTTAAAAAAGGTTTTGTAGCATCCATAAGTTGGTAACTCAATGCGTTTCTTGGCTTTCAACCAATCAGGAGTCGGATGCACATATATACTGAAAAATTTAATAAACCATTTGTTAGTGTATAGAGCCCTCTGTGCAGGTAAAAGGTAAGTAGAGAGAAACAGCCAGTTTCAGTGATACTCACAAAGAACCCACAAGTTGATCAACTCCTATAGTGGGATTTGTCTGTCTGGGTTAAATAGTCTCACCCGGGGTTGAAGCAGAGAACACGCCCAAAAAAAGATGAATTTCGGACCCTGGGAAGCAGTAGCCAACATTGCCGGAACACCCCAACACACCACCACAATGGGGGTGGGCAGACGTGCTGAAAAGTGCACCCGGTTCTGGGGAGAGGAAGTGAAATAATTAGGTGTTATTTCATTTTTCTGTATATATGTGCGTCCGACTCCTGATTGGTTGAAAGCCAAGAAACGTGTTTTTACCAACTTATGGATGCTACAAAATCCTTTTTTAAACAATTTTCATATTTCTCATGTATTGACCCTTTGTATCAACTATACCAATTATTATTTTTATCTCTCGATCTATTTTGCATTGATTGTACCATCATGTCCAGTGATTATATTAAATATTGTTATATGAATTTGTATTATGTAAATCCTTTGTGATTACGCTATTCAGTATATTATTGAATATTAATATATTTTTACATCATGGACCCTTGATTTGCCGCTGTGATTCTACATTTAATTTATTTCTCGGTCAACAATCCGCCATTCACCCTCTGACGTGCCTCACTCAAAGTCCCACCTCTATTTCTATCTTTCCTGCTACACAATTAGGGATGGAGGCACGTCATTGTATATTTAGGCTGGGACAGGTCACATCCTCTTGAATCTTTGAAAGAGTAGTTACTGTATTTCTATGGCAGGGTCCCTTTAAATGCATCTTAACGCCATTAAAAGGATTTATAGTAATGCAGGAGATTTGGGCTATCTTTTTTTAAATGTCAGTTCTTTTCCTAATGCTTCAGTCAATCCCATTTCCCAAGTCAGTGACCTTATACATCCTTTATCCACTTAGATAACATACTAATACATTATCACTGGAAAGCTTCAGAATTTTCTTTGCTTTCAGGCAGACCTCTAGGCCTGTAGACATTGTAAAATAATTGTGGGAGGTTTAGGTGTAGACATGACTTGTCTCCATTTAAGTTAAAGGGCCTTTGCTAATCTAACAATCTTCTGTACAGGACAGGCAATGCATACGCTGTGGGTTGCAGGCTTATACCTTCATGTGATTACTTACTGGCAAACTTTTAAGGACATATGCCCCTACCCCACCTTTCCTTCTGACTTTGAGGACATTGACCAGTGGAGGTATTAAAAACATTTATTCACATGCTGATTATATACATAGCAGATATGAGAGCTAGTAATATAGATGAAATGTGTTTGGAATGTGTTCTGGGGGAATGTGTGTTTTTTCATGCGCCATTGGCGCAGTGTTTTAAATTTAAAAAGTGCGCCATCTGCGGCTATTTTGCCGCGGCTCAAATCAGTTATACAGGCGCCCGGCGGCCATTTTCTTGTAGCCGCGGCGCTTTCAGTTTCGTTTTCGGCCTCTAGCGGCGCTGCTGAACGGCGCAAATTCCATATCTCAAAGATTCTTCACTCTCCTCAGGCTCGCGCTACAGCATGGCTCAGACAGCGGTACTGAGCGGTCCCTAGGGGTGGTGAGTACTTCGGGTATCCCCTCCTCAGTCCCAGCATAGCCAGTGGGGTGGGTTGTATTCACTGTAATGGTGAATAAGGTCTCAGAGGGTGGCAACATGGAGTCTAGTTCACCTGTTTCTTCACAGTTGGAGACAACTGGCAGTGCTCCTGCGGTCCTTATGGACCAGTTGTCGGCAGTCCTGGAATCATTCTGCCCAGGAGGGAAGCAGTGTGTGAGCGCAATGGAGCAAAAAAGACCCTCTCCCTACTTTATTTCCACAAAAAAAAGGGGGTGTTCGCTGATTCAGATATAGGCCTAGCCATTACCACTCAGGACCCTAACTCTGATTTATATTTGGTTTCGAACAGGACATTCCTTGCGAGGAAGACTCCAGTTCTGTGTCAGTAAATGACAGGGCGCTTGTTAGTGAACTCATTGCTGCGGTGAGGGACACTCGCAAGCTAAACGCTGCGGATGCAGAACCTCAGGCGGACAGTCTCCTCTGGTTCCTTAGGGCCGGGCCTTCTAAAAAAATTTTTTCCATATGTTCCTTTCTTTGACCAGCTCATTGCTGAGGTCTGGGGAAAAAGCCGCAGAAGACTTTTATGGTCCCGCGGCGTTTGCCTATCAGATACCCCTTTTTGAAGATGCCCTACTTAAAACGTGGGATTCTCCCCCCTGTGTTCGACCCTCCAGTCGCCCGGTTGAACAAGGCTACCACACTCCCGATGGAGGGGACTCCTGCATTTAAGGACCCCACTGACAGGAGGTCAGAAGTGGTGAGCAGAGCCATGTTTGCCTTGTTGGGGTCTGCCCTACGGCCTGGGTAGCGGCGACCCTTGTGTGTCAGACACTTTCGGGATGTGCAAAAATTTTGCACCAAACTGTACAGGAGCGTAATCTTCCTCCAGACACTATTGCTCTGGCCCACCAAATGGTGGAGGGCCTGGTTTATGTTGCAACGCCACGTTAGACGCGGCCCCTTATTACTCAGGGCCTCTGTCTTGGCGGTGGTATTGCATTGTCAGATCTGGTTGAAATGCTGGTCTGCTGACCTAGCTTCTAAAAAGCCTCGGACGGATCTACCGTTTAAAGGTGGTAGGCTTTTCGGTGCTGCGCTGGATGACCTCATCAAGGATGTCGCGTGAGGTAAAAGCGCTTTTCTTCAGGCTAGCAAGGGTAAGGAGGCCGCCGTAAGCAGGGTCCTTCCTTTCCAGCAAAAGGTTTTTTTTGTCAGTCAACGGGGAGGCCCTCCCAGAATGACAGCGGTGCGGCTGGTGGACACAAGCGCCCCTGGGTGCGTAAGCCAAACAAGCCGGCTCCCAAGCCAGCCTCCGCGTGAAGTCTTGCCCCCACCCGAATCTGGGGTAGGGGGATGACTTTGTAGGTTCACGGATCGGTGGACCTCCCGGATCTCCTACCGGTGGGTGTGTGAGGTGATCACCTCAGGTTACAGGATATGTTTCTGTTCCTGGTCCCAGACAGATTCTTCCCTCAAATCTTCCTCTTCTTCCTGCCCGTCGGGCAGCCCTATGGGGCCTATTCAGGATTGCTCAGGTCCGGAGTGATTGTGCCGGTTTCGTCACAGGAGAAGTTTCAGGGATTTTACTCATTAATTTGTCGTCCCAAAAAAGGGACGGGGTTTGGCCTATCTTGGACCTCCAGGTCCTGAATGCCTTTGTGAAGGTGCAAAAGTTCCACATGGAATCCATTCGCACGGTGATCAGTACACTCCGTCAAGGGGATTTCCTGGCGACCTTGGACCTCGGACGCCTACTTGCATGTTCCGATCTGCGCAAGTCACCAGAAGTTTCTGCGCTTGCGATCAGCAAAGTCCACTATCAATTTGTGGCTCTTCCTTTCGGCCTAGCCTCGGCACCGTGGGTGTTCACCGAGGTGCTTGTGTCGGTTCTAGCTTGCTGAGACAGCGAGGCATTGCTGTCATGGGCTATCTGGACGATCTTCTCAGAGCAGGGAATGGCTCAGTATTAGAAGACAGTGTGACTATCGCCAGACCCTCAGGGACTTTGGGTGGCTCCTAAACATTCAGGAGTCAGTCCTGGTCCCGACTCAAGGTCTGGAGTATCTCGGTCTGATTCTGGACTCCTTGGAGGCAAAGGTATTCCTACCTCCGGGGAAGCTACTGACACTTCAGTCGGCAGTGCGGGTGCTGACATCCCAAAAAATGGTCGTCAATCCGTTTGTGCATGGGAGTCCTGGGACTCATGGTGACCTCCGAGGCCTTTCCGTATGCCCAATCACACACCAGGGCATCGCAGAAGGAGATCTTGTTCCCTTGGGACAAATCCCTGTTGTCTTTGGATTTTCCGATCCAGGTGAGTCATCTGATCAGGGCGTCCATGACATGGTGGTTCGGGTCCCCGGCTCTTCGGTCCGGGAAGTCGTTCCTCCCCGTCCAATGGACGGTGTTCACTACGGACACCAGCCTGAAGGGCTGGGTTGTAGTCTGGGGAGTCCTGTTGGCCCAAGGACTTGGACTCCGGACGAAGCCAGTTTGCCGCTCAATGTTCTAGAAATACGGGCCATCAGACTGTGCCTCTCCTCGTGGTCTGAGAGATTGCAGGATCGCTCCATTAGGATCCAGTCGGACAAAGTCACTGCGGTGGCGTATGTCGACCATCAAGGGGGGACTCAGAGCTCAGCTGTGGCTTCAGAGGTCCCCCGTACCCTAAAGTGGGCTAAAAGAAGCATGCCGGCTCTGTCGGCCGTTCACATTCCGGGCATAGAACTGTCTGACTATTTGAGTCGCCAGACGTTGGACCAGGGAGAGTGGTCCTTGCACCCGGAGGTATTTCAACTCCTTTGCCACACAGACGGTGGGGCACGCCGGAGGTGGACCCGATGGCCTCTCGACTAAATAGTTGTCGGTTTGTGGCCAGATCCAGGGATCCTTGCACGGATGCCTCAGAGGCGTTAGTGGCCCATGGGGTCATTATCACCTGATATACGTTTATCCTCCGCTGCAGTTGCTCCCTCGCCTGCTGCGCAGGGTAGCATACGAGGGAATTCCGGTGATCCTCATTGCTCCGGGTTGGCCTCGGCTTCACTGGTACGCCGATCTGGTACGTCTCGTCGCGGCCGTTCCCTGGCGGTTGCCAATAGGGGAGGACTTTCTGTCTCAGTCATGTATTTCATCCTGCCTTTACAGTCTCTGGCCTTAGCGGCATGGCTGTTGAAAGCCAGGTGTTGAGAGACCGAGGTCTCTCGGACTCGGTCATTTTGTCCATATTAAGGGCACGGAAGTCTTCCCCCAGAATGATCTATCTCTGTACCTGGAAAGCTTACATCGCCATGTTCGATGAGCTGGACTGACGTCCTCTGACGTATTCCATCCCTAGAATCCTGCGTTTCCTGCAGCATGGAGTGGCCCAATGGCTCGCTTTGAGTATCATTCAGGGTCAGATTTCGGCCTTGGCCATTTTTTTTCGGCGACCACTAGCGGGTCATTCCTTGGTTAGCACCCTTGTGCAGGGGGTTCGCCATGTGCTCCCTCCTGTCAAGTCTCCTCTCCCCCCCGTGGGATCGGAATTTGTACTCTCGGTTCTCCAGGAACCTCCTTTTGAGAATATCAGGGATAATCCCCTCTTGACCTTTGTCTCAGAAGGTGGCCCTCTTAGTGGCAATCACTTCTGTTAGACGAGTGTCTGAGTTGGCGACCTTATACTGCAAGTCGCCATATTTAGTCATCCATAAGGATAAGGCGGTGTTACATTTGCGACTTCTCTTTTGTCAAGGGTGATCTCGACCTTTCACCTAAATGAGGACACTGTCCTCCCGTCCTTGTGTCCTCACCCATCGAATCCCAGAGTGTGCGCGGCACACTTTGAATGTGGTACGAGCCTTGCGGGTGTGCCTGTCTGCTACTGCTTCTATTCGGAAGTCTGACTCTCTGTTTGACTGTCTCTGGTCAGAGACGGGGCCAAGCGGCTTCTTCTGCCACCATTTCTAGGTGGATCGGACCAACCGCCTTTGAAGCCTATGCTCTCATGGGGCGGGCGCCTCCCTTTCCGGTAACGGCGCATTCCACCAGGGCAATTGGTGCTTCCTGGGTTTTCCAACATCAAGCGTCGGTTGCACAAGTGTGCAAGGCGGCGACCTGGTCGTCTGTTCATACCTTTTCTAAGTTTTATAGGGTTGATGTGGCTGCATCTCCGGATGCTTCCTTCAGGCCGCAAGGTGTTGCAGGCCGCTGTTTAAAGTGACAACTCCTCCGTTGAGGAGCTCTGCCTTGTTTGGAGTAAAGTTTTTTTTTTTTTTTTTTTTTTTTTTTTTTTTTTTTTTTTTTTTTTGGTTTTTCCATTTTATACTGCTCCCATCCCTCTTGACACTGCTTTGGGACATCCCACACATTCAGTGATTAAGAGCCGCCGTGTCGGTCCATGGATGTCAGAGAAATGGATTTTACGGTGAGTACAAAAATCCTATTTTTTTTTTTTTTTTGCCGATCCTGGGTATTCGCCTGAAATGCAGTGAAGTGGTACGAGGTAGGCATGAAGTTAGAGCCAGAGCGATTTGTCTCCCCCGGGAGCTGAAGTGGTATTCGGCCGCACAGAACAGGGGTGGACATTCGGGGTTTCAGAGCATGAATAGATGACAGATCTTCATGTGTGAATGGGTAAAATGTGACGATATTGGACACATCTGTGCAAAAATGAATAATAATATCCATGGAAGATGTGATGTTGCAGGTAAAAGGGAAAAAAGTAGAAGGTACAAGAGACATGTATGGAAAGTATTAAGTGATGAGTCACAGACCAAGCCAAAGAACAGGGGAAGGAAAGCAGCACATAGCATGGAGACAAACCAGAAAGAACCCATGGATGTGGATATCCCCCTGCATCCGCCCCTGAGGAAGTGTGCGTGTGACACACGAAACACGTCGGACATTGAGGATGCAACTATAGGTCCATATTTAGGAATTCTTTCAGATTCCTCTCTGACTCATACAAATTCTTCTGAATAGTTGCAAGGTGCCGCTTTAGTGACGTGTCTGTATATATTCCACTCTTCATTTCATGCCATGAAGTTAATACAGGTTATCATGATGACAATTTTCTGTTATCCATGACTGGAATATGTGTATTTATATACCAATGTAATCAACAAGTTTTCATCTATTTTACTAGCTCTCATATCTGCTATGTATATAATCAGCATGTGAATAAATGTTTTTAAACCTCCACTGGTCAATGTCCTTATTCAAAGTCCCAAACTCTCCCAACTTGTCTACCTGAACCCGGGATGGATGCACACCCCCATGCATCATTTAAATTCCCAAACCCCTATTAAACCCCTTTCCTTCTGGGTCGCTCTCCTATACCCTACTAAATACTGAATCCTCAGTTCCTTCTAAAGATGGACTTCTCCTTCCCAAGTTTATAATTTTTTTTTCTTCGGATTCTTCGTTCAACCCTCAGTCTTGTACTGTCTTCAAAGAAGCCATGAATCTGGATTGGGGCAAATCTTGGTAGCCCTACCTGGACCTCACGCTGTGGGGGCGGACTGTAATTTTGCTTCTCGCACTGGATCTTCTTGTCAAACTCCATTTCATTGTGGGCCGCATCAGCATTGTTTGCCCTCAAAAGCGCTGGTTGTATCTGTAAGATTAGATGTCCTGCGCATCCCCTCCTTTTAGGTGTCAAGAGCCACCTCACCATCAGAAGTTGAGTCTCCCACTCTCCCTTACATCATTGTGCACCCCCCTTACCTTATGCTGCTGCTGGGAAGAAGATGGATGCATTGCTTGAAAGCAGAAAGTACAGGGTCTGGAGGACTACCAGAGGGCTGGAGCTCTCCTGCAGTTGCATGAGAGGTGAGGGCCACAGGAAATTGCCTTGAGGGCCAGATTCGGCCCGTGGCCTTGTTTGTCACCTGTGTTCTAAGGCACTCACCTTGGCACTTGGTGTAACACATTAAGTTAGGCACAGGGTCTTTTACCAGTCTGGGGTTGTGGTCCAATCAAAGATTGATTTTTAGGGCTATTCCCACTGGCAGACAAAGTCTGGACTTGTATATAGTGCAGCTTTTGTAGACAGGTAAGTCAGGGTCACCCTGTATCTGACTGTTACTGTGTAAAATGGGGCTGTGTTTGGAATGTATTCACTTTACAAAGTAATCTCAAAGCTGGAATATTTGCTCTGTTGAAGGCCTGCACAACTTCTATTGGTTTATCTGAGCTATCATTGCCTGGATAAAGGGGGGGGGGGGTGGGACCTTCCAGATGTCTTAAATCTGATACTCCTAACAATGGGTAATTCATGTTTAGATCCTAGCATCCAGATTCAGCATACTGTGTTGTCAGAACCAGGGACCATCTAGCTCTTGCCTCAGATGCCTTGATAATCCCTTGGTCTCAGTTCAAGCTAATTTACACCTTTCCTTAAGTGCAAATCCTTCCTCCTCTGCTCAAGAAAATAGAGCAAGGGGGGGAAAATGTTGAATCTAAATGCCTCAATCTGACCCAGAAGAACCTGGTACACAGACCATACTCGTAAGTCTATCGATTTACCCCTGGCTTCTATACATTCAAGGCCCTCTGTTCTGTCCTTCTGTCTCTGGCTTTAAGAGCATGCCTGTTGAAATTCTGAGTCTGTTGCCTTGCCTAAAGAAATATTGCACTTTTACTTTTGCCTGGTATATACACAGGGACTAAAGTCTCAGATCACTCTGTCCCTCGCATTCAGGTCTTAACCAGAACTTGGCCTTAAAAAAAAAAAATATTGTTCCTTACCAGCCCATGGATCCAGCACTCTTGACCCGGGCCAGTTCTTCGTGTCCCTGGCACCTGAAGAAATCTCTGCATTGTATAGATGTTGTCCGAACCATTAGCGTACGTCCAGATTACTGAATCTGACAGATTTCTTTTTTTCCTGTTCTCTGGACCTCAGGACACCCTACTTCAAAGTCCAATGTCATTTGCGCATGTTTGCAACATTGCATGAAAACATTGAATTTCCAAGCACATATTGAGTGAATATTGTTTAGGTAAGCGAAAGTAGTCCAACATCCCATAATATGCAGGAAAAAGGTACCCCTTATCCAAGCACATACAACCTTACACTTCTATGGCCAATTGTAATTGCTACCCGTGGTTCTCTTATGCTGGACATAATTTTAAGAGCCTCTGTCCATGTGCATGAGGCTTTAGAGCCAATGCTTTTGTGTATGCACATAAGTTGTATTTAATTAAAAGCCTAAATGTTCTGCTATATAAAACCATGCACATGGAGTATGAGTATAGCTGGCACCCACTTCCGTAGCTCATGCAATACTTTATTTTAATCCAGGGTAAAATACAGCAGGGTTCGACAAAACCCGGGCGCCAGGTTGCATATGTGACTAGAATTTTCGACCTGGCGCCTGAGCCAGCACAGCTGAGGTTTCCTGTGTCTCCGTGCGCCCCCCGCGATCGCGCTCTCTCGTCGGGCCGCGATGGCCGGTAATTGAGGCCGCGGCTTTGCGGCCCTCTGCAGGCCTATGATTCATTCTGTAATCTGGCACCCTCTTGTGGTGGCCACTGGTATGACAAGACAACCAGCAATGCTTGCCAGTTTCACTGCCTGCCCATCTCCTTCCCTTTACTTAGAAGTTAACCCCCAAACAATATATATATATATATATATATATATATATATATATATATATATATATATATATATATACATATACATACATACATACATACATACATACATACATACACACACCCTAGAGAATAAAATGGCGGTCGTTGCAATACTTTCTGTCACACCGTATTTGTGCAGCGGTCTTACAAGCGCACTTTTTTGAGGAGAAAATTCCCTTTTTTTTAAATTAAAAAATAAGACAACAGTAAAGTTAGCCGAATTTTTTTTTTTTATATTGTGTGTTATTAAAAAGATAGTATAAACATAAAACAGTGAATCTGTGTCAGAAATATACTAGAAACAGCGCTGATGTTGGTGTGATTCAGGTGGCCAACTCCACATCCAAAGCATTAAACAGTTTATGGCAGATGAAACAAGAATGCAGAGTGTCCAATAATGTTCATTGGTGGTCCTAGATACAAACAGCATGCACCTTCACCGTAAAATCTGATCCACCCAGTGGGAACACACTCCCCCTCAGGGGTTTAAACTCACCAGAGCAAAGCTCAAACAATGCCTTGAACAGGGGAGTAAATCGGAACCTTTTCAGCATTCAGCATCAGCCAAGGAGATGTTTGATCAGTGGGGACTCCTGTGTGCTGCTTTCTTTTCAATCACTGAGAAGTTTCATTAGGAAGCAAGGCGATTGGCTGACATGGAGATCTGTGGATCCTCTGTGGAGGGTTGCAGCATGGTACTATGGATGCTGCAACCCTCCACAGAGGATCCACAGATCTCCATGTCAGCCAATCGCCTTGCTTCCTAATGAAACTTCTCAGGGCCTCAATTGAAAAGAAAGCAGCACACAGGAGTCCCCACTGATCAAACATCTCCTTGGCTGATGCTGAATGCTGAAAAGGTTCCGATTTACTCCCCTGTTCAAGGCATTGTTTGAGCTTTGCTCTGGTGAGTTTAAACCCCTGAGGGGGAGTGTGTTCCCACTGGGTGGATCAGATTTTACGGTGAAGGTGCATGCTGTTTGTATCTAGGACCACCAATGAACATTATTGGACACTCTGCATTCTTGTTTCATCTGCCATAAACTGTTTAATGCTTTGGATGTGGAGTTGGCCACCTGAATCACACCAACATCAGCGCTGTTTCTAGTATATTTCTGACACAGATTCACTGTTTTATGTTTATACTATCTTTTTAATATCTTAAATTTTTTAAACGGCTGCTCCCTTTAGAAATTCTTTGAGTTATCAGAGAAATTCGTGTATGGTATCACTTTTTTGTGTGTTATCCATTTCTAGTGTCGGTTACCTACTACAAGATTTTTTTGCAATTTTGCGAGTCCGAGGCGCTGAGCGGTGTATTGAAGGCCTTTATTATACACCTCATCCTACTATATTGTGTGTTATGCCGAGTAAATTGATACCCAACATGTCACGCTTCAAAATTGCGTCCGCTCGTGGAATGTCGACAAACTTTTACCCTTTAAAATCTCAGGCGACATTTAAAAAATTCTACAGGTTGCATGTTTTGAGTTAGAGGATGTCTAGGGCTAGAATTACTGCTCTCGCTCTACCGATCGCAGCGATACCTCACATGTGTGGTTGAACACTGCTTTCATATGCGGGCGCTACTCACATATGCGTTCGCTTCTGCATGCATCGGTCGTTAAAAAAAAAACAAAACTGGCTCCTAACTTTTTTAGCTGGCTCCTAGATTCCAAGCAAATTTGTCAAGCCCTGAAATACAGCATAATCCCACACTTTTCTGCCCTATATGGGCCTTAATTATGAGACAATGCATGCCAGTGCTTTTTTTTCATCAGCATTAACACGTTTGACGTGTTCTGAGTTCATTACTTCTGTGTTTTAGGAATACATCATACGCTCATGAATGTTTAAGTCAATGCACGACAGCATCATGAGTACATGTGCGTACAGCTATTCTCCCAGTTTAACAAGGCTGGAATTTTACAGTGTATGTATCAATTCTTTCATGCAACAGTGTAAATGCTTGTGTGTGTGTGTGTGTGTGTGTGTGGGATGCATTTGTGTGATGTATTGCCTGAATAAAGGACTTCTGCATTCAGGTAATGCATCATTCATGCTTATATTTAAGTCGATGCACGAAAAGATCATTGTATTTCGGAGTACATGCATGTCCAGTCATTCATTTTCTTGCTGTCTGTACCACCTGCGGCTCCCTGGGAACAGATAAGACCAAATTTTTTGTTAAGCATATTTTTAAGCCTCTACATGTCGGTGTACATAAAACCTAACTGTTGCA
This sequence comes from Rana muscosa, assembly GCA_029206835.1. Classification (NCBI taxonomy): domain Eukaryota; kingdom Metazoa; phylum Chordata; class Amphibia; order Anura; family Ranidae; genus Rana; species Rana muscosa. The sequence goes on along the minus strand of CM055117.1, from coordinate 892,079,959 downwards.
GTTTGAAAGTTATAGAAAAGGAGAATTGGAGTATACATTTTTTTTTTCTTCTTTTTATGTAGGCAATTTAGAAATTCAGAACGAGGCTTGTAAGCCATTTGAAGTAATGTATTCTGCCTCTTGTGAAGTGAACAGAAATGGTCTTCATTTAGAGGAAACGGCTGCAAATGGAATGGACTTATTAGTACAGGACGAACTTGGATACCAAATGTTTGATGTATCGGGTGAGTTGGTGGATTTTTTTCTAAGGCTAATGTCGAACCTGAGAATTTTAACTTCCCCAGAAAGCTTCATCTACACTATCTCCCAAAAGTGAGTACACCCTCTCATTTTTGTAAATATTTTATATCTTTTCTTGTGACAACACTGAAATTACTTTGCTACAATGTAAAGTAGTGAGTGTACAGTTTGTATAAGAGCCGGTTCACACCAGGGCGACTCAGGATCCGACTTCAGGTCGCCCCGAGACGCCCCAAGTCGCGCTGTAATGTTAGTCTATGGAGCCGTCTTTATGCACACTACAGAAGTCGCTCCGACTTCAAAAAAGGTTCCTGTACTACTTGAAAACGACTTCTAGGCGACTTGTACCCATTGATTTCAATGGAAGTCGCCTCCAAAGTCGTATCGGTGTCTTAACTGAAGCAACTTTACAGGAAGAGAAAATAGTTCTCAGGCAAACCCCTCCCTTCCACAGAGCTGATTATTGTTTGATTGGCCACTGGCAAAGTCGCCTGTCCTGGAGGAAACCCGAAGTTGCCCCGCCTCAGTGTGAACCGGCTCTAAGGCCCCTTTCACACTGGGGCGGGCAGGTGCGATTTTCAGCGCCGCTATACCATTATCACTGCGGTATGCGGCCGCTAGCGGGGTGAATTTAACCCCTGCTAGCGGCCGAAAACGGGTTAATACCGCCTGAAAACCGCGGCTATTGTCGCGGTTTGCGGACGGTATTACCGCGGTGTCCCATTGATTTCAATGGGCAGCCGCGGTGAACACACCGCTCCTTAACCGCTGTAAAGATGCGGCTAGCAGGACTGTTGGAGCGTTCCTGCTAGCGCACCGCTTCAGTGTGAAAGCTTTCGGGCTTTCACATTGAAGAATACAGGGCATAATTTTTTCAGGCGGTATAACAGCGCTAATATTAAACGTGCCAGTGTGAAAGGGGCCTAACAGTGTAAATTTACTGTCGCCTCAAAATAACTCGACACACAGCGATTTAATGTATAAACCGCTGGCAAAAAAAGTGAGTACACCCCTAAGTGAAAATGTCCAAATTAAGCCCAAAGTCAATATTTTGTGTGGCCACCATTATTTTCCCGCACTGCCTTAACCCTCTTGGGCATGGAGTTCACCAGAGCTGCACAGGTTGCCACTGGAGTCCTATTCCACTCCATGATATGACGGAGCTGGTGGATGTTGGAGACCTTGTGCTCCACCTTCCGTTTGAGGATGCCCCACAAATGCTCAATGGGGTTTAGTTCTGGAGACATGCTTGGCCAGTCCATCAGCTTTACGCTCAGCTACTTTAGCACGGCAGTGGTTGTCTTGGATGTGTTTGGGGTCGTTGTCAAACACACCTATATCATGTTTATGACCTTGCTAACCTGTACAGAAGCAGAGGGATGAAAAGCCCAGGAAGAAGTTGGACTCCCATCTCATTAAGGCCGTTGAGGAATCCCTGAAGATAGGATTCCCTGCACTTGCCTTTGAATTCCCAAGTCCCATATGGGAGTTCAAACTGAACAGATCATCCCAGGTCTTCCCGTACGATAACTTTTTTGATTATCGGCTACGACTATATCATCTACAAACCGTGTGCGCGCCCAGTCAAGCCATTGTCCCTTTTGAGGAAGGGTTTGTCAAAATTTTGGGCTATCCCTCCTGTGGTAGATTCTCCCTATTGCCTGAACACGACCGAGTGGGCCAAGCTCTTGTGCCAAGTGTTGCTGCAGTACAGTTTCCTCCCACTTATGTTGAGCTAGCAGACCCAACTGGTCCTGCGTCTCCAGTACTTGTGCAACGCAGCCATGCTCTCCGTTCAAGTGGTCTCCAGGATGACCACCTCCACAGTGGTTTTACAGAGCCTCTTCTGGCTTCAAGCACGCAGCGCCGTCCTCACTGGTCACCGTTGTGTTCTGGGAGCCGTGTGTTTCCCAGAACACAATGGGTGTTCTGCGGGAAGTGACGAACTTCCCGCAGAGAACTCCCGGAAGTGGGTGCAAATACCTGTCTTAGACGGGTATCTGCACCTCCTCCCCCCTGAAAGGTGCCAAATGTGACACCGGAGGGGGGGAGGGTTCCGATGAGCAGAAGTTCCACTTTAGGGTGGAGCTCCGGTTTAAGTGCTGGTTGGCAGACTAGACTTCTATGAAGAAAATGCCCTTTGCTGGTGACCACCTCTTCCCTGGATGATATCATCAAGAATATCAAGAGAGGCAAGAGTACTTTCCTTCCTCGAGATCAGAAGCCTTGGCACTCTTGCCGCAAGGCAGGGCCTTCTTTTTTTGGTGCAAGCGCTTTATTCATGACCTAGGTTCCTCAAAGAACAAGGCCACCAAGTCTTCTGCCTCTCTAGCAACCAAACGTTCTTGGATGTCAGTCTGTGGAGAAGTCCCCCTCTGTATGAAGGTGCTTCCCCAAATCTCAATTCAAAGTGCCGGGTTGTCTTTGGTTCCCAGATCACTGGCTGCCTCAGACTGGTTTTAGATTTCTTTCTGAACTTTCAGTTAAACGCTCCCCTTCAGCCTGGCTTCAGCTCCACAGTTCTTCACCAAGGTCCTGGCCCCGGTGTTGGCCCTCCTGCACCTACATCAGGGTTCGACAAACCCCGGGCGCCAGGTCGCCATTGCGATTAGAATTGGCGACCTGTCGCGGCACTGCTGGGGTATCCTGTGTCTCCGTGCGATCGCGCCGGCCGGTAATTGAGGCCACGGTTTTGCGGCCTTCTGCAGGCCTATGCTTTCTTCTGTGATCTGGCACCATCTTGTGGTGGGCGTTGGTATGACAAGACTACCAGCAATGCTAATGGTGCTTTCCCTGCCTGTTTTTACTGCCATCCCCTTCCCTCTAATTAGAACCCCCAATATATATATATATATATATATATATATATATATATATTTTTCATTCTAACACCCTAGAGAATAAAATGGCGGTCGTTGCAATACTTTCTGTCACACCGTATTAACTTTTTGGGGAAAAAATACACTTTTTTGAATACAAAAAAATAAGACAACAGTAAAGTTAGCCCAATTTTTTTTATATTGTGAAAGATAATGTTACGCCGAGTAAATTGACACCCAACATGTCACGCTTCAAAGTTGCGTCCGCTCGTGGAATGGCGACTAACCTTTACCCATTAAAATCTCCATAGGCGACGTTTAAAAAATTCTACAGGTTGCATTTTTTGAGTTAGAGGTCTAGAATTTTTGCCCTCGCTCTACCAATCGTGGCGATACCTCACGTGTGGTTTGAACATCGCTTTCATTTGCGGGCGCTACTCACGTATGCGTTCGCTTCTACGCGCGAGCTCGGCGGGACGGGGCGCGTTCCTGGCTCCTAACTTATTTTTTTTAGCTTGATCCTAGATTACAAGCAAATTTGTCAAGCCCTGACCTACATAAAATTTTGATGGTGGGAAACCAGGATGACTTACTCTTTGCAAGCGCAGTTGAGCACGATCTGCTCATGATCGAGACCCTGCAGGATCTTGAATAGGTCCTTCAACTTGCGTAAGTCGGTCCTGCTTCCCTCCTCATGTCTAAAATATCTGGGACTCTTGCTGGACAGTTTTTTCCTGTCGGATTTTTTTTTTCAGCCCACACAATACAGTATAGTTATTTTGGTAAAGTTGAATAAAGACACGTCCATCCAACCCTCACTAGCACTATCTGCTTGGGTTTGATAGCAAGCTAGAGTTCTCTTATCGTCCATGGACGGACACAGCTCCTTAAATCTTGAAAAAGTGGGTTATGTTCCTGTTCATAGGAGAGGACTAAGCAGAACATGTTAGTTATCTTAAAACATGTAACTTTAACAGAGTTGAACAGCCCTGCCCAGGGGGCGGTCCCTCCGTACATAACCCTCCTACCTGCAGTCAGCAGCCTCAGTTTTTTTTTTTTCTGCCTAGCAGAAAGGGACGTGGCTCACTTTGGGCCCAGAGTCCTGAAGGACGACAGGCTGGATATATAGATCCTTGTAGTCTTCCCAGTTTCGGCCATCGAATGTGCCAGTCCCTTGCTTCGCTCTTGGGTCTGACCACGACGTACCCCATGGCTCCAGGGGTGGCCGGTGAGCACATGCTCCAGGGTCCACATATGACTGGGCTGCTTGTTGCCTCACTCACAGTGGACCGGGCCGACAGCTACTCCGTACCATCGGTTGTGGGTCTGTCAGGGACGTGCCAGCTTGTCCTCGCAAGGACGGGTTAGTACAGTTCCTCCTGTCTCGGCAGGATGGAACAGCTGGGCATTCCCAGAATTAAGGGGTTCTCCTGTCCTCCCTTTCCCTGCTCTGTCGCTCTTTCCCCTCCTGCCCTAGGGTCCGCTGCAACCGGGGTGTACCTGTGGGGGGGGGGCTCCAAATCCCTGTGGAGGAGCGTAGGGTGCCAGGGTCCGCTTTCTGTGAGGGGGGGTGGCTGTCTCCCGGGAGTCTCTGCAGGCCTAATCGTCCACATCCCTGGCCTCGGGCACTATTTTTTTGCGGCGCTTATGCCAATTTTAGTGTTTTTTTCTGTAACTTCCATTGGCGGCCATTTTGTTGTAGCTGCGCTATGGGGCGCAGGTCGGTATTGCGGGCGGTCATTTTCTTGTAGTCCGCTCCCTTTATCTGAGGTCTGGCGGCCATTTTGGAGTGGGTTTGGCCTCTAGCACTGGCTTCTGAACAGCGTAGTAATTTCTCCTCACAGCTTTTTCATCACACACGCTGTGTGTATACAAGGCGGGCAGTGGTGCTGAGCGGTGTCCTGGGTGGTGAGTCCCCTGGGTTAAACCCCCCCCCCCCCCAGTGCAGCATGGAGGGTGGACGCTTCTGTGTGTTCCACTTTGTCCCTGAGGGCTGTCAGTGGGCGTTTATGGAGTCAGCATGTGACCTTTCTTCCCCATAATTGCCAGAGGCAGCAAATGGTCCCCCTGCACCTGCGGTGTCCTGGAACCTTTTGTTGCCAAGGTAGAAATGGATTGCGGGCGTAAGGGGGCGAAGAAAGCACCCCTCCCCCACCATCTTCTGGGAAATGTTTGTCAGGGTACTTCTGATGCTGTGAGGAACACTCTCCAGCTGGGAATGCAGCTGGGACTTCCGCAGAGGAGTCTGTCTCCCTTAAATCACACATCTGCCCGCTTTGTGACTTTTTCCTTGTTACTTTCTTTGATCATACATAAGGAATGGGAACAGCCGCAGAGGTCCTTGTGGTCCCCCAGCGCATGGCGGTCCGTTATCATACAGGACCCTTCTGTGACCTTTATATATCTGCGACTTTCCATGTAGGGCAGCACAGTGGTGTAATAGTTAACTCCCTCACCTGGCAGCAAGAGGGTCACTGGTTCGAACCCAGACACCATCTGCCTGGAGTTTGCATGTTCTCCCTGTGTCTGTGTGGGTTTCCTCCGGGTACTCTGGTTTCCTCCCACACTCCAAAGACATGCACGTCTTCGGCGCCACAGTATGAACATGCGCATTAATACATAGTGTGTATGTATTGTTTTTGGAGACTTCATGTCCCCATCTGCAACAGCCACCTGAGTTTTCTGCGCTTTGCAATTTGACTTGGCGTCGGCACCAAGAGTTGTTCACAAGGTGCTCGCCCCGATCTGGGCTTTGCTGAGGCAGCGGGACATTGATATCGTGGGCTACTTGGACGTTCTTCTGAGACCTGCTTCTGGCTCAGAATTAGAGGACATGTCTAGAGCTAGTCAGACCCTCCGGGACTTTTATTGGGTACTGAACATACAGAAGTCGGTGTTGGTACCGACTCAGTGTCTGAAGTCCCTCGGCTTGATCCTGATTTCTTTGGAGGCGAAGGTCTTCCTTCCTTTGGAGCAGTTGCAGACGCTTTAGTCGGTGGTGAAATTGTTGGCATCCCGCAAATGATCGCGTCTCCCCCCCCCCCCCTTTTTTATTTTTGCACGAGTTCTGGGCCTCACGGTGGCCTCCTTCCGTCTGCCTTATTCCACACTCGAGTATTGCAGGAAGAGATCCTGTCCACTTGGAACAGATCTCCATTGTCTCTAGATTCAAGTCACCTGGTCAAGTCTTCCCTGAAAGGGCGGCTGCATTTCCTGGCTCTTCAGTCCAGGAGGTTGTCCCTTCCTTTTCATAGGACTGTGATCACGACGGACGCCAGCCTCACGATCTGGAAAAATCTCGACCGCCGATTGATGTCCTCGACATTCGCGCGATCAGACTGTGCCTCTGCGAAGGGTCGCAGAGACTTCAGGGGCGTCTGATCAGGTTTCAGTTGGATGGCAGCAGCGTCGGTAGTCGCTGACATCCTAAGTTGGGCCGAAAAAAGCATGCCGGCTCTATCGGCTGCTTAAATCCAGGTGTAGAGACCTGGCAGGCGAACTAAGTCGTGTTGTAGAGAAATAATGCGCAACCTTAAACAAGCAATAAAGTGCATATAAGTGAACGTACACAAGCCTAAAAGCTTGAATAAAAATATACCAAAGTGAGAAAAACACATAAAAATGTCCATGTGAGCAACTACAAAAGTGGAAATACACAAGCCTAAAAACTTGCATAAAAAATATAAAAATGAAAAAAACTGGAAAAGACACAAAATCGTCCATATAAGCAGCTACACAAGACTTGGCTATGATCATATGAGTAAGGGTGCCAATCTTCGTCCTACGCTTCCTTCTAGCAGACAAATATAAATGACAGCAGGTATAAATTTGCCGCTTACTGGATCTGATGGACCCCTATTAGAGAGATCAAATGGGCTCAGTATATGGGGTTAATCCGGACATCTGCGACAGGAATCATGCAATCATCTGGGTCCTTCACTCCTCAAGCTCTGAAAACAAAATCCTCCAAAGCTTTGCAACAGATGAACACCGCTCAGAGCGCATGATGTGTCATGTTAAAAATGAAAAAAGGCTTCATGGTGCAGAAACTTCTTAAAAAAAAAAAAAAAAAAAAAAAAATACCCTTTCCCAGTGGAGCCTCCTTTCCCAGTGGACGTCTTGTATGGAGGAATGCAGCGTTGGGTGGAGCTAAGGATTTTGACGTCGCCGCACTCCAGCTGACTGGCGTGAGCTGCGGCTGGCTGCTTGTTTGATTTGTATTTTTGACAAACCGCTCTTATCTCTGTATGTCAGTAACCCGATAATTTTAATAAAGGGGATTCCGATTAAGAAGTTTCTGCACCATGAAGCCTTCTTTTTTCATTTTTAACATGTCACATCATGTGATCTGAGCGTTGTTCATTGGTTGCAAAGCTTTGGAAGATATTTTTTTCAGCGCTTCTGAGGAGTGAAGGACCCAGATGATTGAATGATTCCTGCCACAGATGTCCCGATTAACCCCATATACTGAGCCCATTTGATCTCTGTAATAGGGGTCCATCAGATCCAGTAAGCGGCAAATTTATACCTACTGTCATTTATATTTGCCTGCTAGAAGGAAGCGTAGGACGAAGATTGGCACCCTTGCTCATATGATCATAGCCAAGTCTTGTGTAGCTGCTTACATGGACAATTTTATGTATCTTTTTTTCCAGTTTTTTTTCATTTTTATATTTTTTATGCAAGTTTTTAGGCTGGTTTTAAATTTATATATTTTGTATTCAAGTTTTTAGGCTTGTGTATTTTCACTTTTGTAGTTGCTCACATGGACATTTTTATGTTTTTTTTTTCTCACTTTGGTATGTTTTTAGGCTTGTGTACGTTCACTTATATGCACTTTATTGCTTTTTTAAGGTTGCACATTATTTTTTCTCTACAACATATTCTAGTTTACTATTCAAACTATTGTTAATAATTGTAGAACCATCACACATCAGATTTTGTTATACATATACCTGTCCCTTTTAGGACACTGATCTTGTTTATACCACAAGTTCTTTTTGCACTTTGTATGCATCATTGCACTTTTTCTTTAGGGGTAACGCGGATTGTTTACATCAGGGGTCTCAACTGGGGCCGAATGCGGCCCTTTGCGTGCCTTAATGCGGCCTTTGGGACACTATTCCATCCAACTCCAATGGGGCATAATTCTTGTTGCTGACAAAAATGGGGCACTACTCCAACTGACACCATCAATTCTTTCCATTGACACGATCGATGGGGCACTAGTCCTCCCACTGTCCCACTGACACCAAAGATATGGTATTGTTTACTCCCACTCGACACCTGGACATTTTCTACTCCGGATGGCCCTAGTCCGGCCCCCCTAAAGTCTAAAGGACCGTAAACTGGCCCTTTGTTTAGAAAGTTTGGAGACATCCTGGTTTACATTATACTGAACTATCTGAGTCGCCAGATGTTGGACCAAGGGGTATGGTCTTTTCACCCGGAGGAGTTTTCGATTACTTTGTCGGAATTGGGGCACACCAGTTGTGGATCTCCTGGTTTCTCGGCTCAATCACAGGTGTCGAGGTTTGTGGCCAGGTCCAGGGCTCCCTGGGCAGATGCGTCGGACGCGTTGGTGGCTCCATAGGGAATTTATGCCTTTTCCCTACTGGAATTCCTCGTCTGCTCCGCAGAGTGGAGGCCACTGGGATTCTGGTGATTCTAATCACCCCAGATTGGTCCCGGTGTCCCTGGTAAGCCGACCTCGGGAGACTGGTAGCTAACGCTCCCCGGCGGCTGCCAACGCGGGAGGACCCTCCGTCTCAAGGTCCATTGCTTCATCTTGTTTTACAGTCGCTGGCTTTAACGCCTTGACTATTGAAACCCAGGTACTAAGGGACTGTGGTCTGGCAGATTCGATAATCCCCTTTATGTTGGGGGCCCGGGAACCTTCTTCCCGGACGATCTACCATTGCACTTGGAAGGCCTACATCTCTGTGTGATGAGATGGCCGGGTGCCCATGGACATAGCCGGTTTCTCGGATCCTGTTGTTCTTACAGTGCGGAGTGGATCTGAAGCTTGCCTTGAGCACCGTTAAGGGGGAAGATTTCAGCCTTGGCTGTCTTCTTCCAACAGCCTCAGGTGGCTCACTGTTAAGTACGTGTGTGCAGGGGGTCCGACACGTGGTTCCCCCGTTTGGACCACCGCTTCCACCACTGCTTCCTCCGTGGACTTGACTAGTGCTCTCGGTACTTCAGGAACCTCCCTTTGAGAACAGGGAGATTCCACTCTCTCAAAGTTGCCTTTCTAGTTGCCATTACTTTGGTCAGAAGGGTTTCTGAATTGGCGGCCTTGTCTTGCAAGTCGCCTTACTTGGTCCTCCATAAGGATAAGCGGTGCTTTGCCCGCAAACTTCATTCCTAAGGTAGTTTCGGCTTTTCACCTAAACGAGGACATTGTGCTTCCATCCTTCTGTCCTCGGCTGTCGCATCCCAGGAGGCTGCGCTACATACCTTGGACGTGGTACGTGCCCTATGGGTGTACCTGTCTGCTACTGCTCAGTTTCGGAGTTCTGACTCACTGTTCGTGCCAGTATCTGGTCCACAGAAGGGCCTGACGGTCTCATCGGCCATCTTTCTAGGTGAATCAGGCTGATCGTCATCCAGGCATATGCCCTTTAGGGGCGGGCGCCTCCCTTTTCCTGTCACGGCTCAGTCAACCAGGGCAATTGGTACTTCCTGGTCTTTCCGACATCTAGCATCTGTCTTCAAGGTGTGTGAGACTGCGACCTGGTCGTCTGTTCACACTTTCCCAACGTTTTACAAGGTTGATGTGTGTATCTTCGGATGCTTCCTTGGCTGCAAGTTTTTGCAGGCGGCTGTTTGGGGTTGCAACTCCTCCGTGAGGAGCTCTGTTTGGGGTGAAGTTAAGTCGTTTGCTGTTATCACCCCTTGTTCTGACACTGCTTGGGGATGTCCCACCTTGTCAAGATTTAAGGAGCTGTGTCCGTCCATGGACGTTAAGAGAAAATAGGATTTTTTGTACTTGCTGTAAAATCCTTTTCTCGTTCGTCCATGGATGGACACAGCACCCACCCCTCAAGTTTGTACTGCTTTACTGCGAACTGAGGCTGCTGACTGCAGGTAGGAGGGTTATGTATGGAGGGACCACCCCCTGGGCGGGGCTGTTCAACTGTTAAAGTTGCATGTTTTAAGATGACTAACATGTTCTGCCTAGTCCTCTGCTATGAACAGCAACCCAACCCACATGTCAAGATTTAAGGAGCTGTGTCCGTCCATGGACGAACAAAAGGATTTTACGGTGAGTACAAAAAATCCTATTTCTCTTGTCATCCATGGACTGACACAGCGTGTCTTTTACACCTTTACAAGTGGGTTATGTCCCTGCTTGCAGGAGAAGACCTAGGCAGAATGTGAGATGTTATACATACATTCTAAACAGCCAGAGCTGAACAGCCCCGCCCAGGGGGGCGGTCCCTCCGGACATAACCCTCCCACTGCAGTCAGCAGACCTCAGTTTTTTTTCTGCCTAGCAGAAGACGACGTGGCTCTCTCAGGAGCCAGTCTCCTGACCTATTTTTATTCCTTTTGGAATTTTTTCCTATTTTATTCTTTTGAGATCTTCTATCAACTGTCGGCTGGGCAACAGGTTGGGTACAAGATATCCTCGTAGTCTTCCCTGTCCGACCATCGAGCGTGCTGATCCTCGCCTTGTGTGCGTGAGACTCAGTTCATGACATGCCCCACGACTCCAGGGGTGGGCTTCCAGCTCCGCGGTCCTCTCAAGATAGAACAGTCCAGCTGTATCTTTCGCGGTGGACCGGGCCGACAGCTACTCAGTACCGCACTGTGATAGTTCTGTCAGAAACACACCAGTGGGTCCCTCAGGGGACGGGTAAGTAGTCTCTCCTGGCTGCAGGTGAGTACATGCTGTGTTTCTTGTGTGGGGGATTTCCCTGTCTCCCCCTGTGTTTTTTAATGTCACTCTCTGTTCACTAGTGCTGGCGCTGTACTGTGTGGGGTGCCTGGGGGCCATACTGTCCTGGGGGGGGGGGGGGCTCATGCTGCTCTGCATTCGCTGGGGCTGTTTGTTTTTGGATGTGAGGGGCCTGGGCGCCGTTCGGTGCCATGTTTGGTGTGTGTGCTGGTTTTTTACATTGGCGGCCATCTTGCCGTGGTCCGCTGGAGCACATTGCGGTGGCCATTTTCTTGTAGCCGCACGTTTTTCTAGCACTAGTTTGGCCTCTAGCGCCGCTGGGAACGGCACGAATCTCCTCACACTCTCTCCTCTCAGCTCACTCACGCTGAGCAGCGCGGCGCAGAGAGACAAGGCAGCGGAACCGAGCGGTCCTGGTCAGGTTGGTGGGTTCCCTGGGCATTCCCCTACTTCAGTCAGCACAGCCTGTGGGTGGTCTCAGAGAGGGACATTATGGAGTCAGTCACCAGCTTCCCCTCACATGCCAGAGGCAGCAGCCAGTGCTCCAGCACCTGCGGTCCCTATGGACCAGTTGTCGGCAGTCCTGGAATCATTTCTGACCAGGATGGTAGCTGTGTGTGAGCACAAGGGAGGAAAAAAGCGCCCTCTCCCCACTTTATCTCCACAAGGGGAGTGCTCTGATTCAGATATTATGGGCCTAGCTATTGCTGCTCAGGACCCTAGCTCTGAATATTTGGATGGTTTTGAACAGGACATTCCTTGTGAGGAAGACGCCAGTTCTGAGTCAGTAAATGACAGGGCGCTTGTTAGTGAACTCATTGATGCTGTGAGGGACACTCTCAAGCTAAATGCTGCGACCGCAGAACCTCAGGCGGATACAGTCTCCTTTGGTTCTTTTAAGACCAAGCCTTCTAAAAAGGTTTTTCCATATGTACCTTTCTTTGACCAGCTCATTGACCAGGTCTGGGAAAAGCAGCAGAAAACTTTCATGGTCCCGCGGCGTTTGTCTATTAGATACCCCTTTGAAGACGCCCTGCTTAAAAAGTGGGCTTCTCCCCCGGTGGTCGACCCTCCAGTCGCCCGTTTAAACAAGGCCACCACTCTCCCGATGGAGGGGACTCCTGCTTTTAAGGACCCCACTGACAGGAGGTCAGAAGTGGTGAGTAGAGCCATGTTCGCCTTGTTGGGATCCGCCCTACGGCCCGTAGTAGCGGCGACCCTTGTGTCTCAGACACTCACGGAATGGGCAAAATTTTTGCACCAAACTGCAGGAGCATAACCTTCCTCCAGACACTATTGCTCTGGCCCACCAGATGGTGCAGGGTCTGATATATGTGTGCGACGCCACGTTGGACGCGGCCCCTTTAATATCCAGGGCCTCTGTCTCGGCGGTGGTATTGCGTCGTCTCATCTGGTTGAAATGCTGGTCTGCTGACCTAGCCTCTAAGAAGCTCCTGACGGATCTACCTTTTAAGGGTGGTAGACTTTTTGGTGCTGCTCTGGATGACATCAAGGATGTCACGGGAGGTAAAAGCACTCTCCTTCCTCAAACTATCAAGGGTAAGGAGGCCCGACGTAAACCGGGTCCTTCCTGTCCAGCAAAAAAGGGTTTTTTTCGTCCGTCAGAGTCCACGGGTAAGCCATCCCAGACTGACAACAGTGCGGCTGGCGGGCACAAGCGCCCCTGGGTGCGTAAGTCGAACAAGCCGGCTCCCAAGCCCGCCTCTGCGTGAAGTCTTGCCCCCGCCCGTCTCTGGGGTGGGGGGACGACTTCGCAGGTTCACAGATCGGTGGACCTCCCGGATCTCCGACAGGTGGGTGTGCGAGGTGGTCACCTCAGGATACAGAATAGAGTTCCGCTCCTGGCCCCCAGACAGATTCTTTCCCTCAAATCTCCCTCTCCTTCCTGCCCATCGGGCAGCCCTCTTGGGGGCTGTACAGGATTTGATCGGGTCCGGAGTAATTGTGCCGGTTCCGTCCCAGGAGAGGTTTCAGGGGTTCTACTCGAATCCGTTTGTTCCAAAAAAGGACGGGGTTCGGCCAATCCTGGACCTCAAGGCCCTGAATGCCTTCGTGAAGGTGCAAAAATTCCGCATGGAATCCATTCGCACGGTGATCGCTACACTCCATCAAGGGGATTTTCTGGCATCCTTGGACATCAAGGACGCCTACTTGCATGTTCCGATCTGCGCAAGCCACCAGAAGTTTCTGCGCTTTGCGGTCGGCGAAGTCCACTATCAATTTGTGGCTCTTCCCTTCGGCCTAGCCTCGGCACCAAGGGTGTTCACCAAGGTGCTTGCTCTGGTCCTAGCTTTGCTGAAACAGCGAGGCATTGCTATCGTGGGCCATCTGGACGATTTTCTTCTAAGAGCAGACAGTGGCTCAGAATTGGAAGAAAGTGTGACTATCGTCAGTCAGACCCTCAGGGAGTTTGGGTGGCTCCTGAAAGTTCAGAAGTCGGTTCTAGTCCCGACTCAGCGTCTGGAGTATCTAGGTCTGATTCTGGACTCCTTGGAGGCAGGAGTCTTCCTACCTCCAGACAAACTACTGACACTTCAGTCTGCAGTACGGGTGCTGACGTCCTGAAAATGGTCGTCAATCCGCTTTTGCATGAGAGTCCTGGGACTCATGGTGGCCTCCTTCGAGGCCGTTCCTTATGCCCAAGCGCACACCAGGGCTTTATAGAAAGAGATCTTGTCCACTTGGGACAAATCCCCGTTGTCCTTGGATCTTCAGATCCAGGTGAGTCATCTGGTCAGGGCGTCCCTGACGTGGTGGTTGAGGTCCCCGGCTCTTCGGTCCGGGAAGACGTTCCTCCCCATCCAATGGACGGTGATCACGACGGACGCCAGCCTGACGGGCTGGGGGGGGGGGGGGGAGTCCTGACGGCCCAAGGGCTTTGGACTCCGGACGAAGCCCTCTTACCGATCAATGTGCTGGAGATATGGGCAATCAGATTGTGCCTCTCCTCATGGTCGGAGAAATTACAGGGTCACTCCATCAGGATCCAATCGGACAACGCCACAGCAGTGGCGTATGTCAACCATCAAGGGGGGACTCGGAGCTCAGCTGCGCCTTCCGAGGTCGCCCGCATCCTGAGGTGGGCCGAAAGAAGCGTGCCGGCTCTGTCGGCCGTCTACATTCCGGGCATAGACAATTGGCAGGCGGACTATCTAAGTCGCCAGACGATGGACCAGGGAGAGTGGTCCTTGCACCCGGAGGTCTTTCAACTCCTTTGCAGATGGTGGGGCACGCCAGATGTGGACCTGATGGCCTCTCGACTCATTCGCAAGGTGTCGAGGTTTGTGGCCAGATCCAGGGATGCCTCGGATGCGTTGGTGGCCCCATGGGATCAGTATCACCTGATATACGTTTATCCTCCGCTGCAGTTGCTCCCTCGCCTGCTCCGCAGGGTAGCGACCGAGGGAATTCCGGTGATCCTCATTGCTCCGGATTGGCCTCGGCGTCACTGGTACGCCGATCTGGTACGTCTCGTCGCGGACGTTCCCTGGCGGTTACCAATACAGGGGGACCTTCTGTCTCAAGGTCCTATATTTCATCCTGCTTTACAGTCTCTGGCTTTAATGGCATGGTTATTGAAAGCCAGGTGCTGAGAGACCGAGGTCTCTCGGATTCGGTCATTTCGACCATGTTAAGGGCACGGAAGTCTTCCTCCAGAAAGATTTATCACTGTACTTGGAGAGCTTACATCGCCATGTGCGAAGAGCTGGACTGGCGCCCACGAACGTATTCCGTTCCCAGAATCCTGCATTTTCTGCAGCGTGGCGTGACCCAAAAGCTCGCTTTGAGTACCATTAAGGGTCAGATTTCGGCTTTGGCCATCTTCTTTCAGTGACCGCTGGCGGGTCATCCCTTGGTTAGCACCTTTGTGCAGGGGGTTCGCCATGTGCGCCCCCCTGTCAAGCCTCCTCTCCCCCCCGTGGGATCTGAATTTGGTGCTCTCGGTTCTCCAGGAACCTCCCTTTAAAAATATTAGAGATATTCCCCTCTTGACTTTGTCTCAGAAGGTGGCCATTACTTCCATTAGACGAGTGTCTGAATTGGCGGCCTTGTCCTGCAAGTCGCCCTTTTTGGTCATCCATAAGGATAAGACTGTGTTGCGTCCGCGACCTTCTTTTCTGCCAAAGGTGGTCTCGGCCTTCCACTTAAATGAGGACATTGTCCTCCCGTCCTTGTGTCCTCACCCATCGCATCCCAGAGAGTTTGCGCTTCACACTTTGGATGTGGTACGAGCCTTGCGGGTGTACCTGTCTGCTACTGCTTCTATTCGGAAGTCTGACTTACTATTTGTGGCTGTCTCTGGTCCAAAACAGGGCCAAGCGGTTTCGTCTGCCACCATTTCTAGGTGGATCAGACAAACCGTCATTCAAGCTCATGCTCTCAAGGGGCGGGCACCTCCCTTTCCGGTTACGGCACATTCCACCAGGGCAATTGGTGCTTCCTGGGCTTTCCGACATCAAGCGTCGGTTGCACAAGTGTGCAAGGCGGCGACCTGGTCGTCTGTTCATACCTTTTCTAAGTTTTATAAGGTTGATGTGGCTGCATCTTCGGATGCTTCCTTCGGCCGCTGTTTAATGTTGCGACTCCTCCGTTGAGGAGCTCTGCCTTCTTGGAGTGAAGTTTTTGGTTTTTCCATTTATACTGCTCCCATCCCTCTTGACACTGCTTTGGGACATCCCACGTGTAAAGGTGTATAAGACACGCAGTGTCAGTCCATGGATGACAAGAGAAAATAGGATTTTAGTACTCACCGTAAAATCAGTTTCTCTGGCATCCATGGACTGACACGGCACCCACCCTTCTTTTTAAGTTTGTACTGCTTTGTTACGAACTGAGGTCTGCTGACTGCAGTGGGAGGGTTATGTCCGGAGGGACCGCCCCCCTGGGCGGGGCTGTTCAGCTCTGGCGGTTTAGAATGTATGTATAACATCTCACATTCTGCCTAGGTCTTCTCCTGCAAGCAGGGACATAACCCACGTGTAAAGGTGTAAAAGACACGCTGTGTCAGTCCATGGATGCCAGAGAAACGGATTTTACGGTGAGTACAAAAATCATATTTTTTGCCTCCCTTTGGGACTAGTTTTAGCTGTGTGGCACAACGTATCCTTTCAAAGACTTACAGTAGATAACCTCGCTACTTCAGCTAACTTCAGCTCATACTGCTTTAATTCTTGGGAGTCTGATTCTCTGTATCCCAAGGATAACTCTAACTCAGATCCTGGGACCCCTATTAGGTCTGACTCATCTCCTCTGCTATAGCTTTGCAATACAGCCAATGAATGTCTGGTTCTCTTTCCCTTTTCTTTCAATAAATTTTTATTTTTCAATTCAAGACATGTACAGAAAATCTTATTGTTGTTTAAACATGACAAAGGGTTATTTCCAATTGTTTGTCACAATGTTCCTCTTTCCCTTTAAGGAAAGGAGGAGTCTGATTCAAAGACCTCACTGTATACTCTTCGTCTACATTAAACCAAATTCCATTGAACAAGGTGTTTCTAACCTGACTAATGCATTACTTTATTTTCTATGCTGCTTTTGGAGGATTAACCTGCTGTTCTATGCTTAGTTTTTTTTAACCTTTTACCGTATCAAAGACCTTTATACACTCGGTAATAAAACGGTGCTCTGAGGCCTAAATTCAGCCTTTAAAAATAATAGGTCCCTCCTGACAATGTGAAGGAGCTTGTTTAATTTTTTTAAAGAATTTTAATTGGTTTATGACCATTGTCAAAATTTCAATCATATACTTTTACAAGCTTACCACCAAACTGGATGCTCTTACCTTCAAAGATTTTATTGACACTCTACTTGGGTCACAGTTGGAACTAACTTTAGTGACTATTGCTGATGTATAACATTTTTTGTAGTGGCAGGCGAGAAGTGGAAATTGAGGCGCCACATGCAAATTATCATAGGAAAGGTATTTTTATACAGTGTTCCTTTGATGTACCCAGGGATAACACAATGAGATCCAGATAAAATAATTTTAAATCTGCACCAAAACAAAAAAAATCTTTATGTAAGAAACAAATATATATTGCAATGCAATTTAAACCCTCAATCATGGATCCAAATGATCAGTGTCTGTTGCTAATATCCGTTGTTAGTTTTTAAAACTATCCTTGCCCTGGTGATGGAGGGATCCACATTAGTGGGGTATCACTTGTCTTGGACTCTGACTTTCACTCCTGTTGTGATGTCCTTCACGCCAGCTTTGATGGGACTATGCATCTGTCTTGATGCAGGTGATCTGTGGATATATGTCCATTTACTACTAGAATAGTACCTTGTAGGTGACCAATCTAGATCCTGTCCTTTAGCTGTCTGTCCTCACCCTTCTGCTATTTCTGCACTGCATCATTCTCTACTGCTCCCTTTTTCAGAGTCCTGCAGTTCTGGATCCCACTCGCAGAACTGACCCTTATGTCTCTTTATATTGTCTGTTTTTGCTGCCCTGCTGTAAGTTAATACTTGTGGCAGTAAAAGGGTTACAGGAGAAAGCATGGACAGGAGCCTGCCAGTGTTAATGTTAATGCGAATATAAATCCTAACCATAAAAAATATTTATTGGTTTCCTTTTACTTTTCCCTATAAAGGTGATGGCACGTCAACTGTTCCACAAGCCGTTTCTGCTGAGGACCTTAAAGAGTGTTTAAAAAAACAACTTGAATTCTGCTTTTCAAGGTGGGCTTTCTTCTTAAATTTTTTTTTTTTTACCATTCTCTCAATTGTTGATACGAAAATAGAACCTATGTTAAAAAAATTGTCAAGGTTTAAGCGATTAAGTCTTTTTTACCTTCATGCATGCTACAGAAAACAGGGAGCACAGGTGTCAGAAATGACCTGTAAGACGTTGCCTAGTGGCTAGATGCAGGGGATTCTACTGAATAAGAAATTTTCTTGGCACAGTATTTTTGTGCTCGCTACCGTTGGTAGCTGACTGGTTTTATTGGTTGTCTGGAGTTGCTCCTTTAAAGTGGATGTAAACCCACTCTCCTCCTTTCTAAACAAATGCCATAGTGCTGATCTATAAGGATATACATGCCTCCTGCATGTATCCTTACCTGTCAAATGTCTCCCCTCTGTTATAAGAACTGAAAAACTGCAGATTCTGTGGGTGGATCTGTTGTAGGGTTGTCCCGATACCACTTTTTTAAGACCGAGTACAAGTACCGATACTTTTTTTCAAGTACTTGCCGATACCGATTACCGATACTTTTTTTATAATGTCAGGTGACAGTTTTAAAGCACAATACAGATTAGGTGGCACTGCTATGCAGCACTGATAGGCGGCACTGATTAAGCAGCACTGATGAGCACTGATATGATTAGGTGGCTGGCACCGACATATGGCTGGCACTGACAGGGGGCTGGCACTGATAGATGGCACTGGCACTAATAGATGGCAGGTGGCTGGCACTGATAGATGGCAGTGATAGATGGTACTGAGTCAGCATATGCTCCTTACATTGGTGATCAGTAGGAAGAATGTTCCTTACATTGGTGGTCAGTGGGAAGAATGTTCCTTACATTGGTGATCAGTGGGAAGAATGTTCCTTACATTGGTGGTTAGTGGGAAGAATGCCCCTTACATTGGTGATCAGTGGGAAGAATGTCACTTACATTGGTGGTCAGTGGGAAGAATGCCCCTAACATTGGTGGGCAGTGGGAAGAATGCCCCTAACATTGGTGGTCAGTGGGAAGAATGCCCCTAACATTGGTGGTCAGTGGGAAGAATGCCCCTAACATTGGTGGTCAGTGGGAAGAATGCCCCTAACATTGGTGGTCAGTGGGAAGAATGCCCCTTACATTGGTGGTCAGTGGGAAGAATGCCCCTTACATTGGTGGTCAGTGGGAAGAATGCCCCTTACATTGGTGGTCAGTGGGAAGAATGCCCCTTACATTGGTGGTCAGTGGGAAGAATGCCTCTTACATTGGTGGTCAGTGGGAAGAATGCCTCTTTGGCAAAGGCACCCCCCACCCCCAGCTCTTCCCTCCCCCTGGGCCATTCTCAGTGGTTAATGTCTTTTTAAAAAACTCCCTCCCCTCCAGCATCGAAAAACAAACAGGCAGGAGAGTCAGGGGGAGCACATTGAGCAAAATAGCAGGGTGACCAGCAGAAAGACAGGCAAGGCAGGCAACCATTTGATCACAAGGGCGGAAGGAAAACAAATCTGTGTGCATGTCACAATGAAATTTTACTTACCCGCCTGAAGACACGCTCTGCTCTCCGCTCTGGTTACGCCCCCTCTCCGCTCTGGTCTCCGCTCTCCGCCCCGTCTGCTATCTGGTCTCCGCCCCCTGCTTCGCTCTCCGCCCCATCTCCGCTCTGGTCTCCGCCCCCGCCTCGCTCTCCGCCCCCTCCGTGCTTTGGTCTCCGCCCCGCTCTCCGCCCCCTCTTCGCCCTCTCGGCGAAGTATCGGACAAGGCTTCGGGAGCATTTGCGCGAGTACAAGTACTCGCGCAAATGCTTGGTATCGGTACCGATACTAGTATCGGTATCGGGACAACCCTAATCTGTTGTCTGGAGCTCGGTGGGTGGAGTCGTGATGTCAGTAGGCTCCCCGTCCACCTCTACACTCCCCTTGTCAACATGCATTTTCTCCTGTGTATTCTGCTATGATCACTAACATCCAGTCTTAATCCAGAAAAGTAACCACATGACTTCAGAAAAGTGGGGGTGGAAATTAAAAAATGCCTGTCTAAAGCTAGTGCACGATATGAAAATAACCTGTCACTCAAACAAGGGGGCGGAACAGACAAAGGTTTTTCTATTTATCCGTTTTATCTCACTGAACAATAAAAGGATTGCTCAGAGCTGGATTAACTTTGTGGCAAGACCTGGCACAAATGATAGGAAATCTTGTACTCTACATTGTGAGAGCAAAAAATTTCGGGTTTACATCCCCCTTAATAAAGGCATATCAAAAAATGGGTGTGGCTATTGCTCACCCCTGTTAAAAATGTTACCGTGTTTTACCGCGTATAAGATGACCTTTTACACTTAAAACTGGCAAAAAAGCGGGGGTCGTCTTGTACGCTGGGTCAGCTGCTCACGTGCCTGCTGTATGTGCGGTAATACTGTATGTAGCTTATGTAGCTTCGGCTGCATACAGTATATACTGCTTAGCCAATCCCGGTGAGTGATGTATTCAAATGAATACAGAGCCTGCTCTAATTGGAGTAACAACCTCTGCCAATCCAAGCAGGCTACATACAGTAGCCTGCTTGGATTGGCTTTGAGAGTCAGAGGCGCGGGCTGATGTTAAAGCCTCTGCCAATCCAAGCAGGCGTTGTATTCATTAATAGAATACATTGCTTGCCGTGATTGGCTCCAGCAAGAAGAATATGGCTCCAGCTCGATTGAAGGATATGGCTCCAGAAGGAAGAAATATGAAGCCTCGGAAGGGGGGGGTCGTCTTATACGCCCGGTCGCCTTATACACCGGGAAATATTGTAGTCCTGGATATGGCTTCAGTGTTTTAGTCTCTGATCCAGAATAAGCATATAGAAAATAAACTGGAAAGTCAGCCCCTGCTATTATTCATTCAGGGTTTTGAAGTTACACCTGCATGAGGATGTAATTGTTTTTTTTTTTTCTGCGACTGATCGTTTCTATTGTCAAAACTCGAGTCAGACACATAAAAGAAGGCAAATGTAAGCCAAAATGCTTCCAATGCAAGCCTAAATCACCAAGGCAGCTTGCATTCTCACAATAAGTGGTCAACAATGGTGGTTATCAAATTTCTTTTGATACAGTTCCTTTTTAATTGTCATTTGAAAAATGTTTGTGGTGTTATAGTGAATTTGTGTTTTTGTTTTTCTCAGAGAGAACCTCTCGAAAGATTTATATCTAATGTCACAAATGGATAGTGACCAGTTTGTACCAATATGGACTATTGCAAACATGGAAGGAATTAAGAAGCTAACCACTGACTTGGACCTCATTGTTGATGTTCTCCGTTGTAAGTAAAATGTTAAAAAGCAATTACCGTATATACTCGAGTATAAACCGACCCACCTAATTTTACCACAAAAAACTGGTAACACGTATTGACTCGAATATAAGCCTAGGGTGTCCATCTGCATGCCTCACTGTGCCCATGCCTAGACTGACGTTAGACATGGGAGTCTATGGAAGGGGTGCCTGGATTTGAAAAATCGGTGCTCCCCGGCCGTAGGTCTCCCAGACAAACTTTGCACACTTGTAGAGGAGAAATGGGGCTACATGTGTGCTAAGTTTCGGGTCCAGGGGACATACAACCGGCTGCCGGGTCCCCAAAATCACCAAAGAAATGACCATTTAACATGGGAGTCTATGGAAGGGGTGCCCGGCTTTGAAAAATCGGTGCTCCCTGGCCGGTATCGTGTCCCCAAAGTCCAGGAGATCAGGCGCAAAAAGACTCGTATAAGCCGAGGGGCATTTTCAGCACAAAAAAAGTGAAAAACTTGGCTTATACTTGAGTATATACAGTATTTAATGTGCATCCAATTGTTTACAAGAAACAGGTCTCAAAATCTGTTGCATCTGTAAAAGTGTGTGTTGACTTGAAATAATTTTTATTTATTGTTCGGTTTAAAGTTGGCCTTGCACCTAAAATGCAGTGTCTTAACTTGTTTACTTGTGAATGTGTAGAAAAGATTGAGGGCTTTTTTATACTGTAAAAAACTCATCCTAAACCTCCTGCTTTCAGCTACTCCTGTGGTGCAAGTTGATGAGAAAGGAGAAAAAGTGAGACCAAATCACAAGCGATGTATTATCATTCTACGTGAAATCCCAGAAACCACTCCTGTAGAGGTATGATGGCTGGCACATGTTAAAATCTGTGCCTGATCTTTATAACACAAACATTGTGAGCTCCAGGCATTTTTTTTTCTGCCATTTGTACAGTTGAATCTCTTAATTGCTACACACTAGTTAGTCTTTGGTCAGGGAATTGGCCAATATGGGGAAGCCAGGAATGTTTCGGTACACCTATAAAAGAAGCAGTTTAAGCGTGGACTATGACTATTCTATTGAGAATTGTAACTTAAAAATTTCTCCTTGTCTTACAGGAAGTAAAAGCATTATTTGATAATGAAAATTGCCCCAAAATAATAAGTTGTGAGTTTGCTCACAATAACAACTGGTATGTTACATTCCAGTCTGATACAGATGCACAGCAGGTAAGTCCTTTTTTTTATTTATTTTTTTCCTTGATTGCTTTAAGGTCTTGGGTCAAGACCGTGCTAAAAATTTCATTTTTCAATGTGAATTTCAGCATATTTATGGCCACAAGTGAATATACTGTTATGCATTGTAATGTTCGTTTTTTTATAAGTGCCATCTGTATAGTCCTTAACATTGTCTAACAAAGTATCACTCATTCTATTTAAAGAGACCTGTGAGAAAAACATACGGGCTGCCATTTGTACACTTTTTTTTTTTTTTTTTTTTCTTCAAAGCTACTTGTTTGGTCAAATTGTCTCATGGGAGCAAGCATACAAATCAGAAAATCGGTGAAGTCAGAGCTCTCATTTTATTTATATATATATATATATATAATATAATTTTTTTTTTTTTTTTCTGATTTATTACTCTAGAGTATTAAAACCACTAAATCGGCATAGCAGCCAGTCAGCTAGAATTTTCAGAAGGGGTCTGGATTGGCAACCCCTGTGTTTTCTAAGAACATGTTTGCATTAAGGGTAAATTTACCCAAGGATTTTAACCACTTTAGCCCCAGAAGAATTGGCTGCCCAATGACCGGGCAATATTTTGCAATTCAGAACTGCGTCGCTTTAACTGAAAATTGCGTGGTCGAGCGACGATGTACCCAAACAAAAGTGACGTCCTTTTTTCCCCACAAATAGAGCTTTCTTTTGGTGGTATTTGATCATCTCTGCGATTTTTTTATTTTTTTTGCGCTATAAATAGAGCGACAATTTTGAAAACTATTTTGTACCTTTTTGCTCTAATCCCCATTTGAAAAAAAACAAAAACAAATGTTCTCACTTTAGGCTAAGTATTCTACATATTTTTGGTAATAAAAATCGCATTAAGCGTATGATTGTCTGCGCAAAAGTTATAGTGTCTACAAAATACGGGCTAGATTTACAGCATTTTTTTTTTTACTAGTAATGGCGGTGATATGCGTTTTTTATCGTGGCTGCGACATGGAGGACACATTGGACGCTTTTGATAAATTTTTTGGGGACCATTGGCATTTATACAGCGATCAGTGCTATAAAAATGCACTAATTACTGTAAAAATGTCACTGGCAGGGAAGGGGTTAACACTAAAGGGCAAGCAAGAGGTTAATTGTGTTCCCTTAAGTGTTTTTAACTGTAGGGGGATGGGACTGACCTAGAGGAAATTACAGATCTTGGTTCCTAGCTATTAGGAACTCACGATCTGTCTTTCCTCTGCTCACAGAACAGGGACGTGTGCGTTTACACACACGTCCCTGTTCTGCCTCTCATGCTCGCGGCCCGGCGGTCACGTGCATCGGCACCCCTTGATGCAGCGGGTGCGCGCCTGCTTAAAGTGACTGACTTACAGCTACGACGGTTCACGGAGCCAACCTGCCGCAGTATAACTGCGGTGGCTGGTCCGCAAGCGGTTAATGTGTAGATGACCTCTTCAACACTTATGTGTCTAGTATGTCAAGTCTGGAAAGGATACAATAAGCTCATGTCTGCCTCCTTGCGTTACTGCAAGTGGTCGGTGGATGTAGTGCCACCCACTGACTTTTAAGGGACTTGTGTGCCATTCCCTGATATAGGTTCACACTAAGAAAAAAAAGTGCTCAGTTCAGAGCTGTCTAAAATGCTGGGTGCACAGCTAAGCTGAGCTTGATCAGATGAAGAGGTACAGCAGAGTCATTAGTCTTATTGCCCCCTGATGTCCCTAGACCTCATAGGGGGTTTGTTGGGTTCCCCCTTGTGATGGCGCTAAAGTTGGTGTCAAATTGTCAAATTTGAGAAATAGGATTAATTCACAAAGCTAAAAGGATACCCATCTTCTCTGAATGCTGTGGCCTTAAACTGAGTGATTTTAAAGCAAGAGATTTACGTGCAGTGCCTTTACAACACTTTAGCTGCATCTAAAATGTTTTTAGTGCCAATGGTGTGCTCTGTTTAGGACAGATTTAACCAAAATTTAACATCAGTATGCAGTGGAGCTTTGTTACTGACTACATAAAGGGATAATAAACTTGGTCATTAATGAAACTAGTTAGACTGACAGCCATTTTGACACTGAAAATTCCTGCAGCACATTAAAAAATGCTTTAAGTTAAATCTTAAAGTGGTTGTAAACCCACTTTTGCAACTTGCACCTACAGGTAAGCCTAGATTAAGGCTTACCTGTAGGTGTAAGAAATATCTCCTAAACCTACACGGTTTAGGAGATATTTACTAAAATCACAGGCGCTGCTGTCTACGGCGCATGCGTGCCGTAGACAACGGCACATTCATGGGGTTAATCCCATTCACAAATTTGGCTAAGTACCAGCAATGCTTGGGCTTGGCCGAATTTGACGGCTCCCGCGCGCATGCGTTGAGTCACGTCTTCGCCGCTCCGGCCAATCGCAGCGCTGGAGCGGCGATACCCGGAAGTAACATTCTGGCTATTGCCGCAGCGATGGCTGCGGCTGGAGAGAGGGACACGGACGGCTTCGGGGGCCCCGATCTAAGGTAAGTGCTACATAATGAGCTAGTATGCTAGTCATACTAGCTCATTATAGCTTTGTCTTGCAGGTGGGCTAGGAAAAAATAAATATATGGGTTTACAACCACTTTAAGGCCTTAGAACCACTTTAACTGTGGACCTGAATTGAGTAAAAATCTGTACAAGTCTGCCTACTACCCAAGACACAAGTCTCAAATACAAATTTAAAAACTGCTGCATGGACTTTGCTGCCTGAAAGGCTGCCGGGTTTACATCTGTATTTATGCTGAGTGTGCTGGATTACTTAGAACTTGGTAATAGATAAAGTAGATGGACGAGGTCCCCCAATTTTGCAGAAATTAAATTGTCGCCTCAGTTTTCACTTTACACTTTAACCTTTTTTTCTTTGTCCAGGCATTTAAATATCTAAGGGAAGAAGTTAAAACATTTCAGGACAAGCCAATAATGGTAAGTTTCTTTAAACAAAAATGTATTCTACCATCATTATGCTGGTCATGTAATGACTTTGAAAGTGTTCATTTAAAATCTTAGAGCTGTGTCCATATGTGCATTCGGTCAGAACATGGACATTTACACTGACTGCCCCCAGTTGCTGTCACAGCTTTTCTGCATTTCATGACAAAGAAAAATATAGCGTATACAATTAGGGATTGACCGATTAGCGCTAAGGCTGATATCGGTGGCAAACTGGATCGATATTACTGATCTTGCTTCAAAGGGTTTTACCAGGGTGATGCATGCAGCTGCGGGCTGCACACCGGTTCTGTTCTTTAAAAGCAGACGGTCGGCTTTATTGTAATGACTGATGCGGCTCAGCAGCTGTTCCAAACAGCTGTGAGGAGACATCATTCCCCCCCTTCCGCCACTCGCCTGGGCTCTCCTGTCCCACGGGGAGGCCCGAGCAACCAGCCGGCATATCCGCCGGCTGGCCGAAAACCCGAACAAAGACTATGCTTTGTTCGGGTCTCAGATCTAGTAACCCGGAAGCCATGTCATGACAGCAGGCATACATTCGCTTGTAAAGTTAACATATAGATGTTTATATTATGAATGTGCCCTTCAGTGCGCATGTGTCAATGACTGCACATGCTGATATAGGGGATATCTCCTAAACCGTGTGGGGTAGCTACAGGTAAGCCTTATTATAGGCTGGCCTGTAGTCAAAAGTGGATTGTAAGGGTTTACAACCACTTTAACATACATAGTAGGCGGAGCTAGTGATGCAGGACCTCTTCTAGAGAGAAGGGCAGAAGACAACACTGGAATTGTAAGCAAGCCCATCACCTTTTGAGTTAGTGTAAAAATTCCAACTGATACTAATTGCTCCAAGCTGCAGCTTTTATACATTGCCCACAGTTCCGGTCTAAAGGAGAGTTTCTACTATTGATCTGTGGTGCACTAGTGATGGTGCACATTTTAATGAGTTCTTTTTCAACCTTTAGCTATAATTTCTTTGCTTAGTTTTCTGGATATTGCCTGTGGTTTTGCTGAAGTGCATTTTACTGGATTACTTTACTTTTCTTGTCGTTTTGGTACATCACTTAAGGCAGGGGTGTCCAAACTTTTTTCAAAGAAAGCCAGATTTGATGAAGTGAACATATGAGGGCCGACCATTTAGCCTGATATTCTTTGAACCATTAAAATTCGGTCTAAGTGTGTTCGTCCGAGCACTAATACACTGCCCAACAAGAATTCTCTTGCCTTCGTCGCACTCGTTCCCGACACAGACGAATGCTCTGCTCTTTAGGGGTACCGTTAATTAATAGTATCCCACACATTGGAAAACGTGGGGTGCTTTTGATGCAGTGCAATAAAAAAGGTTGGGGACTTCTTTCCGTGCATTTTTGTGGGTAGGGAAGCCCTGCACGCAGATGTGAACCAAGGGCTTGTTCACATGTCAGAGGGGCAGTAAAACCACATGGTTGAGCTCTTTTTACCACCCCCAACTTCTCCTCCAGAGAGCCCCCCCATACATCAGGGTTCCCAGAGAGCCCCCCCCATACATCAGGGTTCCCAGAGAGCCCCCCCATACATCAGGGTTCCCAGAGAGCCCCTCCATACATCGGGGTTCCCAGAGAGCCCCCCATACATCGGGGTTCCCAGAGAGCCCCCCCATACATCGGGGTTCCCAGAGAGCCCCCCCATACATCGGGGTTCCCAGAGAGCTCCCCCATACATCGGGGTTCCCAGAGAGCCCCCCCATACATCGGGGTTCCCAGAGAGCCCCCCCATACATCGGGGTTCCCAGAGAGCCCCCCCATACATCGGGGTTCCCAGAGAGCCCCCCCATACATTGGGGTTCCCAGAGAGCCCCCCCATACATCGGGGTTCCCAGAGAGCCCCCCCATACATCGGGGTTCCCAGAGAGCCCCCCCATACATCGGGGTTCCCAGAGAGCCCCCCCATACATCGGGGTTCCCAGAGAGCCCCCCCATACATCGGGGTTCCCAGAGAGCCCCCCCATACATCGGGGTTCCCAGAGAGCCCCCCCATACATCGGGGTTCCCAGAGAGCCCCCCCATACATCGGGGTTCCCAGAGAGCCCCCCCATACATCGGGGTTCCCAGAGAGCCCCCCCATACATCGGGGTTCCCAGAGAGCCCCCCCATACATCGGGGTTCCCAGAGAGCCCCCCCATACATCGGGGTTCCCAGAGAGCCCCCCCATACATCGGGGTTCCCAGAGAGCCCCCCCATACATCGGGGTTCCCAGAGAGCCCCCCCATACATCGGGGTTCCCAGAGAGCCCCCCCATACATCGGGGTTCCCAGAGAGCCCCCCCATACATCGGGGTTCCCAGAGAGCCCCCCCATACATCGGGGTTCCCAGAGAGCGCCCCCCATACATCGGGGTTCCCAGAGAGCCCCCCCATACATCGGGGTTCCCAGAGAGCCCCCCCATACATCGGGGTTCCCAGAGAGCGCCCCCAGTCTTAAACATTACCTTGTTTCCTCATTCAGCTGGGTACTGCACTGTAGGGGGGGAAGCAGAGAGCACAGCACATTCCCCTGCACTGTTTACTTTTGCTTTTGAGGTTGTCGGTTCTCACAGTGCCGATGTAAAGTTCGGCAGGGGGTTGGGCTCATCTGACAGCCCTTCTCTCCTCTGATCCCGCGGCACACTAGTTGAGAGAGGCTGGTTTAGATAACCAGGCCGGCTGGCCGTTCAAAACCGGTCCGCGATTGGCCCGCGGACCGGACTTTGGACATGCCTGACTTAAGGGGACGTGTGTGTGTCAAATTTGAGGTGTGCTGATGGGATGTGCAGCACAAGGTGGATTTCAAATCGTGGAAGAAGTGTAAAATTGAGAATTGGAGATTATTATTTCAACACATATTGACATGGACTTCTAATTTCGGTGGTTGCAGAGTTTTTGTTAAGTTCACTTTTTTTTAAGCATATGGTGGATATAATGCAGCCCTGAGTTACTTTTTAATTTATACTTGATGTCAAAGTGTGTGGCACACTTATAGATTTGAGCAGCAGCACATTTTTCATATTTTTTGTATATTTGATATTTGTCACTTTTTACCCCATTTCCTGGAGGTTCTAAAAGGTTTGGCTTTCCAGATAGTCGGTGGTTTTGACAGATTATTGTGAAGGCCTACGAGTTGCATGATGAATACTTATACTCCACTCCATTAGGACAGTGAGGAAGATAACATTTTTTACATGCTTATACGTCCATTTCTTGTGAGCGCTACAGCTCCCCCTTCCCCTTATACTTTCTTCCAGTTTTTGGACTTTTTGCTACAACTGAGTCGTGGTAGGGCTTTATAGCCTTTTGAGGGCTTTTCCTTTAGTTTTTTCTTCATGCCTAGTGTTCATTTCTCCTGTAAGCAGTAGTATAACCCTAAGCTTGTTACCTTAAAGTGATTGTAAAGGCTGAAGGTTTTCTTTACCATCAGTGTGCAGCTCCACACTTGGCCACCCCTAATTCTTACGTTAACTAAGCCTGATCTCGATCCAGCGCGATGTGCACGAGACCTGAGGCTTTCCTGGGTCTCTTCCACTGCTGTCAGTCACAGCCATTGAGACTGGAGTAAGGGGAGGGGGCTGAGCCACCCTCCTGTCTGTGGATGCAGAGAGCTGGCTCAGCAGTGAGCACCAATGATTGCTCCCACAGCAAGCGGCAAAAAAGAGGGGCCCAGAGCGCCAAAGGGCAACCCGAAGAGGCGGATCGAGGCTGCTCTCTGCAAAACCAATTCATAGAGCAGACAAGTATGACATGGTTGTTATGCTTCCCCCTCCCCCTTTTACATCCACTTTAATGTGATTGTAAAGTCTCGTGGGCTTTTTTTTTCCCTTTCTATTAAAATGACAAACCTGTCATTACCTGCTCTGTGTAGTTCATTTTGCAGAGCAGCCCAGATCCTCAAGTTCCTGGCTGGAGCTCCTGGCCCTTGCCTCCTGTTGAATGCCCCCACAGCAAGCAACTTGCTATGAGCTGCAGCTGTGTATCCATTCAGGCACTGAGCTGTGGCCTGGCCATACCCCCACTCTCTCCTGATTGGGTAACGGAGTTTGCTAGACAGTAGCAGGAGCCAATGGTGCCGCTCTTGTCAGCCAATCGGGAGGCAGAGTCCTGGATGGCCGAGGGACTCGGACAGAGAATGGGGCTCAGATGAGTATTAGAGGGGCTGAGGGGGCTGTTGCACACAATGCTTTTTATCTTAACGCATTCTAGCATTAAGATGTACCATCTGCCTTTACAACCCCTTTAAGCCAGGTCCCTCGATGGATTCTGAGAAAGGGTTTTTGTTGTGTATAAAGGTTTTTTTTTTTAAATGCAGTTGACTTCAGGATTTCTGCTGTTTAAATTTACCTTCTTGGTACTTTTATTTGTGCAAGATATAGAATTTTGTTGTGTGCCTAGTGTTAACTTGTGCATGTCAGGAATTAGGGTTAAAGACCCAAAAGCTATTTTTAAACCGCAAATAATGGTCTGGCCATTATCTTATCACCCATATTAAAGGGCCCACACTCTAGATGACACAACACACTTGAAGGCAGCAGCATTGTGTGGTTTTAGATGTGCTAGCAGATTTAAATTAAAATTGAAGCCAAGCTCTAGCAAACACTTTACAAGCAAGTAGAGCAACATTTTATTTTTTGTGACAAAGGTTTTACATAAAAGCTGATCATGGTAAGCACCCATCAATGGTAAATGGTTTGTCTCAACCTGCCATATCTGCAGGAACGCTTGTTCTGTTTTAATGACAGATTTACTGGCCAGATCAATAGACTGAGTCCATAAAAACACACAACAAATGCAGCCACCACATCTAAGAATTGGCAAGCTGCAACATGTTAAATATTTGCATTTGGTTTTAATACCACTTTAACCACTTCAGCCCCGGAAGGTTTTACCCTCTTAACGACCAGAGCATTTTCTCATCGCCCATGGACTGACACAGCTCTCATACTGTTTACGTGTGGGTATATGTCCCTGCTTGCAGGAGAAGACCTAAGCAGAATGTTAGATGTTAGAAACATTCTAGAACAAAACCAGAGCTGAACAGCCCCGCCCAGGGGGGCGGTCCCTCCAGACATTACCCTCCCACCCGCAGCTAGCAGCCTCAGTTTTTTTTCCTGCCTAGCAGAAGACAACGACGTGGCTCTCAGGAGCCAGTCTCCTGGAAGATTTTACTTTTCATTTTTATTCCTTTGGGATTTTTATTTTCTTTTTGAGACCTTCAATCAACTGTCGGCTGGGCAACAGGTTGGGTACACTGGTATCCTCGTAGTCTTCCCTGTCCAACCATTGAGCGTGCTGATCCTCGCCTTGTTTGCGTGAGACTCAGTTCACGACATACCCCATGACTCCAGGGGTGGCCGGGCTGCTTTAATGCTCCTGCGGTCCTCTCAAGATTGAACAGTACCTGACTGACTGTATCTTTCGCGGTGGACTTGACCGACAGCTACGCAGTACTACTCTGTGATAGGTCTGTCTGAAACAAGCCAGTGGGGGTCCCTCTGGGACGGGTAAGTAGTCTCTCCTGATGCAGGTGAGTACATGCTGGCTGTGTTTCTTTATATGGGGTGTTTCTCCCTGTCTCCCCCCTGTTATGCTGCTCTCTGCACCCTGTACTGGTGCTGTGCTGTGTAGGGGTGCTTGGGGGGTCGTTCTGGCCTGGGGGGGGGGGGGGCATTCATTGACTAAGTCTGGAGTAAGCCGCAGAGGACTTTGGCAGTCCCGCGGCTCCTAGCCATGAGTTACCCCTTTAAGGAGGACCTGGTTATGAAAGGGGCTCTCCCCCCAGTGGTCGACGCCCCCCGGTCGCCCGTTTTTAAATAAGGCTACCACGCTCCCAATGGAAGGGACTCCTGCATTTTAAGGATCCCACTGACAGGTCAGTGGTGAGTAGATCTATGTTTACCTTATTGTGGTCTGCCTTGCGCCCTATAGGGGCGGCGACACTTGTGTCTCAAGACACTCGCAGGAAGATTTTGCACCAGACGGTTCAGGAGCATAATCTCCCTCCTGAGACCATTACCCTGGCTCACCAACTGGCGCAGTGTTTAGTCTCGGTGTGTGATGCGACTTTGGATGCGGCCCCTTTAATTTCTGGGGCCTCTATCTGCTGTGGTGCTGCGTCGCCCTGGCTGGCTGAAATGCTGGTCGGCCGACCTAGCTTCCAAATAGCTCCTGGCTGACTTGCCCTTTAAGGGCAGTGGACTGTTTGGGGCCACCCTGGATGCCATTATTATGGATGTCACAAGGTGTAAGAGCACCTTCCTTCCTCGGTCTGTTAAGGACAAAAGAGCCCCACCGTATGCCAGGCCCATCCTTTCGGCAAAGGAGAATGAGTTTCTTCTCATCAGTCAGAATCCACGGGTAAGCCCTCCCAGACTGCGAAAAGTGCGGCTGGGGGACATAAGCATCCCTGGGTGCGTAAGCCTACCAAGCAAGCTCCCAAGCCCACCGCCACATGGAGTCTTGTCCCTGCCCAACTGTGGGGTGGGGGGACTTCCTTGCAGGTTCACGTTCGGTGGACCTCCCCGGATCTCCGACCGGTGGGTGTGCGAGGTGGTCACCTCAGGATACAGGATAGAATTCCGTTCCTGGCCCCCAGACAGATTCTTTCCCTCAATTCTCCATCTCCTTCCTGCTCGTCGGGCGGCCCTCTTAAGGGCCGTACAGGATTAATCAGGTCCGGAGGATTGTGCTGGTTCCGTCACAAGAGGTTGTTCAGGGTTTCTACTCGAATCTGTTTGTAGTCCCAAAAGGTGGATGGGGATTTGGCCAACCCTGGGCCTCAAGGCCTGGATGCTTTTGTGATGGTGTAAAGTTCCGCATGGAATCCATTCGCGCGGTGTTCGCTACACTCCAAGGGGATTTTCTGGCATCCTTGAACATCAAGGCAGTCTACTTGCATGTTCCGATCTGTGCACGTCAACAGTAGTTTCTGCGCTTGCGATGGGCGAAGACCACTCAATTGTGGCTCTTCCCTTTGGCCTAGCCTCGGCACCAAAGGTTTTTTACCAAGGTGCTTGCTCCGATTCTAGCCTTGCTGAGACAGCGAGGCACTGCTATTATGAGCTCTGCTATTATGGGCTATCTGGACGATCTTCTAAGAGCAGACAATGGCTCAGAATTAGAAGTGTGACTGTCAGTCAGACCCTTAGGGACTTCGGGTAGCGGCCGAACATTCAGAAGTCGGTCCTGGTCCCGGCTTAGCATTTGGAGTATATCGGTCTGATCCTGGACTCCATGGAGGCATAGGTATTCTTAACCTTGGAGAAGTTACGGACTTTTAAGTCTGTAGTGCAGGTCCTGACGTCTCGGAAATGGTCGTCAACACGTTTTTTGCGTGAGTCCTGGGACTCATGAGGGCCTCGTTCGAGGCTGTTCCGTATGCCCAATCACACACACAGGCTTTACAGTAAGAGATCCTGTCCACTTGGGACAAATCCCCGTTGTCTTTGGATCTTCAGATCCAGATGAGTCACCCGTTAAGGGCGTCCCTGGCATAGTGGTTTGGGTCCCCGGCTCTTCGGTCCGGGAAGTCGTCCCTCCCCATCCAGTGGACGGTGTTCATGACGGACACCAGCCTGATGGGCTTGGGTGGAGTCGGGAGTCCTGTCAGCCCCAGGGCTTTGGACTCCGGACGATGCCCGTTTACCGATCAATGATCTGGAAATACGGGCAATCAGAATATAACTCCCAACGTGGTCTCTATCGTCTGTCTACGTTCAGCGTAGACAATTGGCAGGCGGACTATCGGAGTTGCCAGACGCTGGACCAGGCGAGTGGTCCTTACACCTGGACATACCGGATGTGGACCTGAGGGCCTCTCGACTCAATCGTAAGGTGTCACGGTTTGTAGCCAGGTCCAGGGATCCTTGGGCGGATGCCTCGGATCCGTTGGTGGGCCCCATGGGGTCATTATCACCTGATATGTTATCCTCCGCTGCAGCAGCTTCCTTGACTGCTGCGCAGGGTGGTGGCTGAATGGATTCCGGTGATCCTCTTGTGCCGGGTGGGTCTCGGCGTCATTGGTACGCTGATCTGGTACGTCGCGGACATTCCTTGGCGGCTGCCAATAAGGGAGGACCTTCTGTTTCAAGGTCCTATTTTTTATCCTGTTTTACAGTCTGACTTAACGGCATAGCTATTGGAAGCCAGGTGCTGAGAGTCCGAGGTCTCTCAGATTCGCATTTCGACCATGTTCAGGGCACGCAAGTCTCCTGCTTGAAAGATATATCACTGTACCTGGGAAGCTTACATCGCTATGTGCAATGAGCTGGACTAGCGCTTACGGACGTATTCCGTCCCCAGTATCAGGCGGTCCTTGCAGCGTGGTGTGGCCCAAATTCTTGCTTGGAGTACCATTAGGGGTCAGTTTTCGGCCTTGAATGTCTTCCTTCAGCAACCGCTAGCGGGTCATTCCTTGGTAGCACCTTTTGTGCAGGGGGTTCGCCATGTGCTCCCTCCTGTTGAAACCTCCTCTCCCTCCTCGGGATTTGAATTTGGTGCTCTCGGTTCTCCAGGAACCTCACTTTGAAAATATCAGATTGTCCCCTCTTGACCTTGTCTCAGGAGGTGGCCTTTTTTAGTGGCCATTATTTCTGTCAGACGTGTGTCTGAATTGGCGGACTTGTCCTGCAAGTCGCCCTATTTGGTCATCCATAAGGATAAGGCGGTGTTGCGTCCGCGACCTTCCTTTTGCATAAGGTGGTCTCGGTTTTCCACCTACATGTGGACATTGTCCTCCCATCCTTGTGTCCTCACACATCGCATTCCAGAGGGTTTGCGCTTCACATATTTTATGTGCTACATGATGTGATTCACTAGTTGTCTGTCTGGGGTCCGAACAGGGCCGAGCGGTGTCGTCTGCCACTTTTTCTAGATGGATCAGACAGACTGTTATACAGGCCTATGCCATTAAGGGGGTGGCCCCTCCCTTTCTGGTTATGGCGCATGCCACAGGACAATTGATACTTCGTGGGCTTTCCGACATCAAGCGTCGGTTGCACAAGTGTGCAAGGCGGCGACCTGGTCGTCCGTTCATGCCTTTTCAAAATTCTATAAGGTTGATGTGGCTGCATCTTCGGATGCTTCCTTCGGCCGCAAAGTGTTGCAGGCCGCTGTTTAATGTTGCAACTCCTCCGTTGAGGAGCTCTGCTGGTTTGGAGTGAAGTTTTGGTTGTTCCTTTTACTATTTGCTCCCACCCTTTTCTTATACTGCTTTGGGACGTCCCACACGTAATCAGTATGAGAGCTGTGTCAGTCCATGGACGATCAGAGAAAATAGGATTTTTGTACTCACCGTAAAATCAGTTTCTCTGATGTCCATGGACTGACACAGCACCCACCCTTCCTTTATAAGGTTTGTACTGCTTTGTTACAAACTGAGGTCTGCTAGCTGAAGGTGGGAGGGTAATGTCCTGAGGGACTGCCTCCCTGGGCGGGGCTGTTAAGCTCTGTTTTGTTCTAGAATGTTTAAACATCTAACATTCTGCCTAGGTCTTCTCCTGCAAGCAGGGACATACCCACACGTAATCAGTATGACAGCTGTGTCAGTCCATGGACGTCAGAGAAACAGATTTTACGGTGAGTACAAAAATCCTATTTTTTGCGATATGGCACTGCGTCTTAACTGACAATTGTGTGGTCGTGCGACGCTGTACCCGAACAAAATTTGTGTTTTTTTTTCCCCCTCACAAATAGAGCTTTCTTTTGGTGGTATTTGGTAACCTTTCGCGTTTTTTTTTTTTTTTTGTTTTTTTTCGTGTGCTATAAATAAAGACTGACCATTTAAAAGCAACATTTTTTTTGGTTAACTTTTTTTGCTATAATACATATCCAAAAAGAATATATAAAAAAAGTATTCATTATGTGTGTGTGTGTGTGTGTGTGTGTGTGTGTGTGTGTGTGTGTTAAAAATCTCAAGCGGCGTATATTGATTGGTTTGCGTAAGTTATTGGCCCTACAAACTATTGGAAAGATTTAGGGACTTTTTTTTATATATACTGGTAACGGCATCGATCTGCGTGTTTTTTATTTTATTTTGTTTTTTGTTTTTTTTTTGTCGGCGGATATATCTGACCCCAAATTACGCTTTTTGGGAACCAGTGACATTACATTGATCAGGGCTATAAAAAAGCGCTGATGTAAAAATGACACTGGCAGGGAAGTGGTTAACACTAGGGGGTGATCAAGGGGTGTTAAGTGTTCCCTCGGTGTGTTCTAACTGGGGGGGGGGCTTACTGAAACATGATAGATCACTGTTTCCGATCACTGGGCAACAGAAGATCTGTCAGTTGACTAGGCTGAACGGAGAAATGCCTTGTTTAAATAGGCAGTTCCCCGTTCTGCCTCTCCTGCCACAGGCACGCACCCGCTATTCTACTTATGCAGACTGACGTACAGGTACGTTAGTTTGCGCAGGAGAGCCAACCTGCTTCAGTAGATCTGCGTGAGCAGGTCGGCAAGTGGTTAATTACCATCAGTGTGATGTCCTCTGGATTAGATGAAGCGTTCCTCTTTAAATGCCCCCCACAATTGTAAAGTGGGTTTTTTCAAATTTTCACTGACAGTGGGAATACACTTTAAAAATGTTGCACACGTGATCAAGCCTCCCCCATGTTGTATACCGCTTTTGATCTCGTACAGCTTTACTAAGAGCATTTATTTTTTTGGGCTTTAAGAACCCTGAATCGTGGTGTAATAAAAGATGTCATAGCTGTAGTTTGGGGAAATGGTTAAACGTTTACGTAAAATGTAGAAGTCAGTACCTGCTCATTTCCCCAAGTCTTATCCCTGGTGTACAATTGTGTAATTCTAGAAAAACACCCTGTAAACAGAAATTCAGGGTGCTAACGTTTTTTAAATTGACAACGGTGCTTTTGTTGCATTGAAAGCACAACCATTGTCGGTCCTTCCCAGTTCTCCCCCACTGAACCATAGAACATTTCCTATCCCTCCCCAGTCCAATGTATAAATATTTTTTTTTTTTTTACCCTGGCAAAGTGGCGATGCCTAGATTTCCAAGAGCTTGTTCATACACTTTATGTAGGTAAGGGGGTTCTTGGTAGATAATCTTGGAGGTAAGCTTACTTTGATGAACCAAGAGCCCAGCAACTGCCTTCAAGAATTTTACAATCCTGGTTGTAATACAAGTTGTAAAAAAGGTTTCTAGCCAAAGTAAAATAAGACCTACTTGCACTTAAAGCTTTCTATTCTTATGATCAGATATCTATACACAATCAGTTAAATAGTTTGTGTTCTCAAAGGGTTGAAACGTAGCTTATTTGTATCTATGCACTTTAACGGTTCTGTTTGTTTTCCAACAGGCTAGGATAAAAGCCATCAACACATTCTTTGCAAAGAATGGATATCGAGCAGTGGACTCCAGTGTGTACACTCAGCCTGTTCAGACTCAAGCACAGTTTGCCTCTCCTCTATTTATGCAGCCTGTATATAGTCCTCAACAGTATTCACTTTATAACCTTGTGCCTCAAACATGGTCTCCAAGCCCAGCACCTTACTTTGAAACACCGCTGGTAAGCAGCTGCTCACAATATAAAGATGTGGTAATTTATTTTAGAATAAAACACTGCTCTGTTGGAACAGACTACAGTGCTATTTTTTTTTTTTTCTTTGGTAGTTTGTGGCCCAGTGATGACAACTTGCGCCTTGAGGAAAGAAAGGTTCACATTCATACACAAGATGCTTCTTACATTTTTAAATTTGTACAGCTCTCAGAGACCTGGATGACAATACTGGCCTCTGACAGCACCCTTTTGCTCAGTCTATGAATGTTGAACCTTCCCTGTGATTGCAAGATTATGAGATCTGAGGGCTGTTTGTGCCATTGAAAATCTTGTTTGCTTTCATGTGTGATCCCCTTGAAGCCCAGGCAGCAAGCCAGCAACCACATGGGTCACGTTGCCAAGTGCTTGATCCCTACAATTTTAAGATGTGGTGATGCTGCTTAACCACTTCCCATCCACCGTAGTGCATATGTCCTCAGAAGGGAGCAGTGATGTCGGGTTCATGGCTGCTGCCTCCATCCTGGTATTTTTTTTAGAGTAGCCGAAAGGGCTTTCATGTAAAAGTGCTAAGAGCACCTCTACAGCCGCCCAATTTACCTTTTACAGGTGGTGGAAGGGGTTCCCACCCCTAATAAGACCCCTGATCGCTCCATAGGAGGAGGACCTGTTTTGACGCATGCTATCACAAGGGATGCGCATTCCTTATAGTATTAACAAATTTAAACAGATTTTTTTAAAACATTGCACTTTTTTTTTTTGTGTTTAAGTCACTGCTCAAATATGCAACACAAAAATTGCAAAATCTACCATTTTATACTCCAGGGACTTTGCTGTCAAAAAATTATTTACAGTTTTGGGTTTTTTTATTGTTGGGCAAACGTGTTTCACTGGTTTACAATCCTGTAAGTAGGCACATAACCTGAAGGTTAAAGACTTGGCCACAATAGTCTTCAAAAAATCCCATTTTGCTTAGTTGATAGCAGTAAAATATTTACTTCACAGCATTGAAAGGAATCGTATTTAGGTCTGTTACTCTTGAGAGTCTAACACGGGGTTGACTTGGGTGTGATGCTGTACCCAAAGGTAACAGTGTTTGAAATGGTACCCAGGAGAAAGAGAAATTGACTGCTAAATACATGATTAGATCTATTGTAAGAATTCAGCATCTAATATGTTTTTTTTTTTGTCCACAGGCTCCATTTCCTAATGGTTTTGTGAATGGTTTTAATTCTTCAGGCTCTTATAAAACAAGTGCTGCCTCAATAAGTATAGGAAGACCTTTCCATAGAAGTCGGTATGTGTGTGAGAATGTCTAGTTATACAATGTAATATGATAACTGTTGACCATTATATCAACACTATTTACCATTAACGCAGTGTGTGGTGGCCTTTTTCAACTCCCTTTAACCACCTCCGGACCGCCTACCATCGTTGTACGTAGGTACTTTGATATTGAATACAGTTGTTATGGCAGCAAATAGCTGCCATAACACTAGTATAAAACGGCGGGCGGTCCGCTTTCAGATAAGTGGTCTCCGCTGTGGATTCGCTGCAAGATCACTTATATCGGCGGCGGGAGAGTTGCTCAACCCCCTCCCGCCATGTTCCAGTCTTCTCCGCTTACCGGAGCCATCCGTAGCGGCGGAGACCATCAGATCCTTTCCCCTCTGAGGGAATGATGGCACCCACTCGACTCAATGACACAAGCGACGTTAAACGTCACTTCTGCCCCCACGGTCTTAAAGGGACACTTTTTTAAAAATTTTTATTTAAGTGTAAATGTATTTACTCTTTCGTCCATGGACCGACACAGCCTCTCTATTGACAAAGTGGGTATTATCCGTTAATTAGGAGTGACTAGGCAGAAAACTTGTAAAAAGTGTTGCATCACACCTACAGTACCGCCCAGGGGGCAGACCCTCTGGGTATACCCTCTCAGTCTGCATCTTCGCAGATCAGTTTTTCTCTGTCTAGCAAGGAGTAGGACATGGCTCCCTTCGGGCCCATTGGTCCGGGGAAAAAGATATATTACTCTTTCGTCCATGGACCGACACAGCTTCTCTATTGACAAAGTGGGTATTATCGGTTAATTAAAAGTGACTAGGCAGAAAAACTTGTAAAAAGTGTTGCATCACACCTTCTACAGTACCGCCCAGGGGGCGGACCCTCTGGGTATACCCTCTCAGTCTGCATCTTCGCAGATCAGTTTTTTTCTGTCTAGCAAGGAGTAGGACATGGCTCCCTTCGGGCCCATTGGTCCGGGGAAAAAAGATATATATATTTTTTTTTTTTTTTTTGCTACATTTGTTGTTTCCTGCGATCTTCGATCAACTGCCGACTGGGTGACAGGCTGGATCCTCGATCCTTGTAGTCTCCCCAGTTTCGGCCATCGAGCGTGTGCCGACCCTAGCTACGCGCTGGGTTTTCCACGACATGCCCGTCGCTCCACGGGTGGCCGGTGAGCTTACGCTCCAGGGCCTGCATCGGACCGCTCAGTTTCGGCTGACCTTACGGCCGAGTCGCAGCAGCCTGGCCGGTGAGCTTACGCTCCAAGGCTTGCATCGGACCGCTCAGCTTCGGCTGACCTTACGGCCGAGTCGCAGCAGCCTGTCCGGTGAGCGTCATGCTCCAGGGCATACATATGATCGTCCCTTCTGGGTCCAATCACAGCATGCCTGGCCAACAGTCACCTTCCGTGCGCGGACGATCTGTTTGGAATGTCTTCCAGCAGAATACATGCAGGATAGGTAAGTAAAACTCCCCTGCCTCGGCTGGGTGATTTAGCTGGACATTCCTGGAGAGATCAAGTAAGTGGTTGTGGCCCCTTTCTTCCCTCTCTCCCTGCCTTACCCTCCTCCCTGGGCTTCTAGCTAAAGGTTGCTGGGTTCTGGGGGTCACCTAGGGGGTCCCACTGGAGCGGGGCTGGCTGACTAACATTTAAAAGAAATGTCATTTTTTCTTACCTGTGTTTGTGTCCTTCCTCCTCCATGCTGTCGGCGGCCATTTTGAGGTGGTCCATGCTAGGTTTGGCCTCTTGTGACTGCCCGGCGGCCATCTTCCTGTGGTTCGGCCACACCCACTGGCCCCTATCAGCTGATCGGCGGCCATGTTTGTCCACCCTGTATGCAGATATTGCCGTACGGCGGCCATCTTTTTGTGGGCTATGGCTGCTTGACCTCTATCTTCTGTCGGCGGCCATTTTCTTAGAGCCCACATTATCTTCCATACAGACGTTTTTGGCAACCATTTTTCGAGAGCCTCCGGCCTCTAGGGTGCATTACACTGGCGCGAAAATTCACACAGGAAGTACTGATAAAAGAAGCAGACTGACACAGCAGCAGGGGGACAGCATCACAGGCGCAGCATAGCAGTACCTATCCAGGGTGGTGAGTCCTCTGGGTGACCCGGCCTCTCTGCAGCACAGGAGGGTGGCCTATTGATATCTTGCCTGGAGCCCTGTGAGTGTCAGCGTGTGGTCAGCATGGCATCTGAGCCAGATGTCTTCTCCCCTGAAACACCAGATTTAGCAGCTGGTGCCCCTGAGGTTTCTATGAACGCTATGACTGCAATCCTAGAGGCGTTTGCTGCCAGGGTGGAAGCAGCACACGGGAATACAGGGAGTAGTAAACGCCCCATCCCCTGCAAGCTTCTGGGGATAATTCTGGTGCAGAACCAGGTCCAGCTACGGCTCGGGGCCCAGATTCTGACGCATCAGAGACTGCAGACCGTGACCGGACAGTGAGAATGACTCAAAGTCCAGGTCAGTACGCGAGACGGCTTTGGTATCTGACCTTATTACTGCAGTGCGGGATATGCTAAAATTGGAAAATACTGCAGAAGCAGCAGAGACTCCGGTCCACTTGGGTTTCATAGACCTGCCCGCACTGCTCAGGTGTTTCCTTGTGTGTCTTTTGATAAACTCTTATACAAGGAATGGGAGAACCC
This sequence comes from Rana muscosa, assembly GCA_029206835.1. Lineage (NCBI taxonomy): Eukaryota > Metazoa > Chordata > Amphibia > Anura > Ranidae > Rana > Rana muscosa. Next base: position 892,039,356 of record CM055117.1, on the reverse strand, counting down.
ACTGAGGGTCTTTACAGCCCCAAAGAGGTTTGTGGTACGGTACCCCTTTTGAGGAGAGTTTTCTGAAGAAATGGACATCTCCCCCCTATAGTGGACCCTCCGGTGTCCAGACTTAATAGAGCCACCACAATTCCTGTAGAAGGGGCTCCTGTTTTCAAGGACCCTGTGGATAAGAAGGCTGAAGCACTCGCTTGCTACCTATACTCAGTGGTAGGCTCGGCAGTACGCCCGGCATTGGCGGGGGCCCTAGTGTCTCACACACTTACTGAATGGGCAAGATTGCTACTCCAGGGGTTAAGGAGCGAGATGCTCCTCCTGATGAGATAACATTGGCCGACCTGTTGGTCCAGGGCCTTAGGTTTGTCTGCGAGTCAGACATGAATACTATTCCCCTGCTGTCTAAAACTTCGGTTTATGCAGTAGCAATACGCCGCCTGATCTGGCTAAAAGGCTGGTCTGCGGACCAGACTTCCAAGAAAGCCCTGTTGGATCTGCCTTTTAAGGACGACAGACTTTTTGGGGCTTCTCTGGATGACATCATCAAGGATGCCACAGGAAGTAAAAGCACTTTGCTGCCCCAAATTAGCAAGGATAAGGGGCCACGCCAAGGGCAAGGGCCCTCCTTTACTGCACACAAGTGGTTTTTTCGTCCCCCTAGGGCGACAGGGAAAAGACCCCAGGCCGATAAAGCGCCTGCCCAAGGACAAAAGCGTCCCTGGTCCCGCATACCCAATAAGCTTGCGGACAAATTTGCTTCCGCATGAAGGTCCACCCCCACCCAGCTCTCGGGTGGGGAGACGTCTTCGCAAATTCGCGACTCAGTGGACAGCACTAGTCTCCGACAGGTGGGTTTGCGAAGTAATCTCCTCAGGCTACAAGATAGAGTTTCTCTCTTGTCCACCGGACAGATTCAACATCTCCAGCTACTACCGACCCGTCGGGAGGCCCTGTATGGGGCGGTCCAGGGTCTACTGGAACGCGGGGTAGTTATTCCAGTTCCAGAACTGGAACGGGGTTTTTACTCAAATCTGTTCATTGTGCCGAAGGAGGGGGTTCGTCCAAGCTTGGATCTCAGAGCCCTCAATTGCTTTGTGAAGGTACAAAGTTTTCGGATGGAGTCGGTTCGATCTGTAGTCACGGCTCTCCATCCGGGGGACTTTCTGGCCTCCTTGGACATCAAGGACGCATACCTGCATGTCCCCATATACTCCAGACACCAGAGGTTTCTGCGATTTGCTATCGGGAAGGACCACTACCAGTTTGTGGCCCTCCCGTTGGGCCTTGCCTCAGCACCCAGGACGTTCACCAAGGTGCTCGCTCCGATTCTGGCACTTCTAAGACAGCGGGGTATCGCTATCACAGGCTACTTATACGACCTTCTGCTGAAGGCCCCTTCAAGCTCAGAATTAGAGGTAAGCGTGTCCATTACCTGTCAGACTCTTCGAGACTGTGGTTGGATACTAAACACGCAAAAGTCAGTATTGGTGCCCACTCAACGCCTAGGGTACCTGGGGTTGATTCTGGATTCTTCAGAGGCAAAGGTATTCCTCCCTGTGGAGAAGTTGCAGACCCTCCGGGCTGCAGTACGGCAGCTGACTTCCAGGAATTGGTCGTCACTCCGTTTTTTGCAGGCGAGTGTTGGGCCTCAGGGTAGCCTCCTTCGAGGCGGTTCCATATGCTCAATACCACACTCGAGTGTTACAGAAGGAAGTTCTGTCCAGATGGAACAGATGTCCATCATCTCTGGATTATCATATCCGAGTGAGCCACATAGTCAGGAGATCCCTGGTATGGTGGCTGACAGCACCGGCTCTAATGGCCGGGAAGTCATTTCTTCCAGTTTACTGGATAGTGATCACGACGGACGCCAGTCTTACAGGTTGGGGGGGAGTCTGGGGTGTTCAGTCGGCGCAAGGTCGCTGGACCCCAGAGGAAGCCCTCCTGCCGATCAATGTCCTGGTAATCCGGGCGATCAGGCTGTGCCTCTTCAAATGGTCTCAGAGACTGCAAGGGCGTCCAGTCAGGATCCAGTCAGACAACGCCACAGCAGTGGCATATGTCAATCATCAAGGAGGAACAAGAAGCTCAGCTGCAACATCGGAGATCGCTCGCATCCTGAAGTGGGCAGAGAGGAGCGTACCGGCACTGTCGGCCGTGTACATTCCGGTTGTGGAAAACTGGCAGGCGGGACTACCTGAGCCGCCAGATGCTGGACCAGGGAGAAGGGTCCTTACACCCGGAGGTGTTCCAACTCCTCTGCCAAAGATGGGGCACACCAGACGTAGATCTTCTGGCTTCCCGACTCAATCGGAAGGTATTGAGATTTGTGGCCCGGTCAAGAGACCCATGGGCAGACGCAACGGACGCGTTGGTAGCATCGTGGGGTCAGTATCGGCTAATCTATGCCTTCCCTCCCTTAAGGCTTCTTCCTCTTCTGCTCCGCAGAGTGGAGGCAGAGGGAATTCCAATGATCCTAATCGCTCCAGATTGGCCTCAGCGTCCTTGGTACGCCGATCTAGTACGTCTGGTAGCAGACGTCCCCTGGCGCCTACCACTACGGAAGGACCTGCTATCGCAAGGTCCCATATTCCATCCTGCTTTACAGTCATTGGCTTTAACGGCATGGCTGTTGAGAACCAGGTACTGAGAGACCGGGGCCTGTCAGACTCAGTAATCTCTACTATGAGAAGTGCTCGAAAACCGTCCTCTAGGAAGGTCTATCACCGCACTTGGAAGGCCTACATCTCCGTGTGAGGAAATGAAATGGCATCTGCGTACTTAATTGGTTTCCAGAATCCTGCTGTTATTACAGCATGGGGTGGACCAAAGGCTTGCCATAAGTACGATTTAAGGGACAGATATCTGCCCTGGCTGTCTTTTTTTCAGCGACCCCTGGCGACTCACTCTCTCGAGTACGTTTGTGCAGGGGGTTCGACATGTGGCCTCTCCTGTCCGTCCCCCACTACCTCCGTGGGACTAGAACCTGGTCCTCTTGGTGCTTCAGAAGGCACCGTTTGAGATTATTAGAGATATTCCCCTGTTGACACTTTCTCAGAAAGTGGTCTTTCTGGTGGCTGTTACGTCAGACGAGTCTCTGAGCTGGCAGCCTTGTCCTGCAAGGCTTCCTATTTGATTTTCCACAAGGATAAGGTGGGGCTGCCGCCGCAGCTTTCCTTTCTTCCGAAGGTCGTTTCGGCTTTTCATCTCAATGAAGACATTGTACTTCCATCCTTGTGTCCTCAGCCGTCGAATCCTAAGGAGTCGGCGTTGCATTCCTTCGACGTTGTCCGAGCTTTGAGAGTATACCTATCTGCTACTTCCCTGTTCCGGAAGTCAGACTCACTGTTTGTTTCGGTGGCTGGTCCCAAGAAGGGCCAAGCAGTCTTGTCGGCCACCATCTCTAGGTGGATCCGACAGATAGTAATCGAGGCTTACGCCTTAAAGTGTCAAGCGCCCCCCTTTCCGGTCACGGCGCATTCAACCAGGGCAATAGGTGCCTCTTGGGCTTTCCGACATCAAGCGCCTGTTTCCCAATTATGTAAAGCGGCGACTTGGTCGTCCGCTCACGCTTTCGCAAAATTCTACAAAGTTGACGTAGGTGCATCTTCGGATGCCTCTTTCGGCCGCAAGGTTTTGCTGTTAAGAGTTGCAACTCCTCCGTTGGAGTGCTGTTTTGTGTTTGGGGTGAAGTTTATTTTTATGCCGTTACCACCCCTCGTTTTTCTCTGACACTGCTTTGGGATGTCCCACTTTGTCAATAGAGAGGCTGTGTCGGTCCATGGACGAAAGAGTAAATAGGATTTTGTACTCACCGTAAAATCCTTTTCTCAGAGTCAATGGACCGACACAGCACCCACCCCTCCTTTTTAAGTTTGTACTGCTTTTTGACGAACTGATCTGCGAGATGCAGACTGAGGTGATATACCCAGAGGGTCCGCCCCCTGGACGGTACTGTAGATGGTGTGATGCCACACATTTTACAAGTTTTCTGCCTAGTCACTCCCAATTAACGGATAATACCCACTTTGTCAATAGAGAGGCTGTGTCGGTCCATGGACTCAGAGAAAAGGATTTTACGGTGAGTAAAAAATCCTATTTTTTTTCTATTGTAAGGGATGTTTACAAAGGGACAGTGTAAAGATAAATGTAAAATAAATAAGAAAAAATAATTAAAGAGCCTGTCTCTCAGTGCTTGGGAGCAGAAGCGACCACATACGCAAGTCGCGCCCGCATATGTCAACGGTGTTCACACCACATATGTGAGGTATCGTCGCAATCGTTGGAGCGAGAGCAATTCTAGCAAAAGACCTCCTCTGTTACTCAAAACTGGTACCCTGCAGACATGCTTTTAACGTTGCCAATGAACATTTTTAAGGGTCAGTTTGGCGCTTTTCTACGAATGGGCACAATTTTGAAGTATGACATGTTAAGTATCAATTTTACTCGGCATAACGTTATCTTTCACAATCTAAATTTTTTTTAGCCAGCTTTATTGTTTAAAGGTTTTTTTTGTTCCAAAAATACGTTTTAAGACCGCTGCGCAAATACGGTGTGACAAAGTATTGCAACGTCTGCCATTTTATTCTCTAGGGTGTCTGGGGGGGGGGGGGGGAAATGTTTGGGGGTTCCAAGTAATTTTCTATCAAGTTTTTCTTGTAAAAAAGTTTTTTGCCCAGGGTCCAAACAACATTAGACGGCCCTGCCCAAACATCAGATGAAAAATTAAAGAACGTAAAGTTTTTCTACTAATGTGAACAGACTTCTCCACTGGAGGTTTATCATAAAAGGGGTGGAGTGGTGTGTAGAGTAAGTTATAAGGGAAGTGTGGTAAAACTATGGTATTTTTTTTATTCTTTTTAGTGTGAAGACTCAATTTCGATCATCCACAAACTCTTCAGAAAGGACTGACAGTGGCACTACAGTTCCTGTATCATTAGACATAAATGTAAATAGAGCACGCTCCTTCCCTTCAGAAAGGCACAACTCTTCTTTAACCGGGCACCATGATATTTATTCAAAAGACACGCTATCTCTACATCCTGAACAGAATGGTACAGATGGAGGGTTCCGAGGCAGGTATGCCATGCTGCTTAGTGTTAATTTTTTTTGGTTTGTTTTTTCTTGCACAGTAATGTTTGCATGCAGAAAACAAATTTAAGTATCATTTTTTTCAACTATATCTTGTTTGATAGTAATCAAAGCTGTATTTATAGTAAAAGTAGGAAATGTGTGCCTATGGCTATTGAAGTCTTCATGATTTACAATTTTAAACTTGTTTTCAAGGCAATATACACAACGTTGTACAATCTGTTATCTTTGTTGCATGTGACACCTTTAAAAATGGTTTTATTTTCAAATTGTCATTTGTGTTGTGCAAAAAAGTGCGCTGTTCTTTTACATCTTATGCAATTCCTCAAACATAACTTTTGTGATGTAAGCTCAAAATGCAGGTACAATTAACCACAATCACTATACAAATTTGTGGATAAATGTTCCATAATAATTCATATGTTAAAGTGCGCCGTGCTCGTAAACTGTAGAAAAGTGCTCCTCAAATAAAAAGGGCCTCTTACCAGATCATCTCGAATTGGAGATCAAATGCGGTTTTGGTGTATCGGATCTCCAATCTTAAGATGCCAGTTGTGGCATCTTCTGGGTCTAGTATTCAAGACCTAATTGCAGCAGTCTCTAATATTCCATCAACTAAGTGCTGTTTCATGTGTGTACGCAATTTTAAAGAGATAAATGTTTATTAACTTGGCATAACTGTGTCCCCTCTCCTAAAATTTTTTTTATTGTGTGCATTTAAATTAAAGCAGAGTTCCACCCAAAAGTGTAACTTCTGCTTTAACCACTTGGCGCCCAGAGGCCGTCATGACGTCCTGGGCTTTTTGGGGCTATATCTGAATGATGCTTGCAGCTACAGGCATCATTCAGATATCTGCATTTTCATCCGGCGATTCCCTACACCATAAGAATGATCATATAGCGGCTGTTCCGCCGATTGATGGTTCTTGCAAATGTTTTGCACAGAGCAGCCCGAATTCTCCTTCTCGTGTCCCACACAGGTGCTCCTGGCCCCTCCCTCTTACCAGGTGGCCCCCACCGCAAGCAGGTTGCGGTGGGGGCACTCAATCACACATTCTGAGCCGCGGCTCTGTCCATGTGCACACGGAGCCGTGGCTTAGCCCCGCACCTCTGTGTTCTGATTGGCTCACTAGCTGTGATTGACAGCAGCAGGAGCTAATGGCTCCTGCTGCTGCCAGAGACGAGGCTCTCGTAAACATCGCTGGATCGAGAGAGGTCCAAGGTAGGTGTAAGGGGGGCGGCTGCTGTAGTTTTTTTTACCTTTGTACATTGAATGCATGAAGGTAAAAAATCTTGTGCCTTTACAACCACTTTAAGCTGGCCATAGACCAAAATTCAGGCCAGTTTAGTAGGAATCGGCCGTATTTCGATCCATTTATGGGACAGGCTGGTTTTACCTAAGTTGATCTAAAGGTCAACTTCAGTACAATCGGCCTGTTAATTTTTTTTAGTTTAATTATGGTCGGTGTCTAAGTCGTATTTTGAAAACTGGTAAACCCTGGGATTCCCCCATTAGCCCTGACTGTTGATGGGAGAATCAAGCCATTTTCTTCAACCCGTGGTTGAAGAGTAGAAAATTGCGTAATGTATGGCCTGCCTTTTAGAAGCGCTCCACTTTTCGGTTGATTTTCATCTCTGAATAATTCTAGGTGCAGCAGCTGATTATGTAGAAGCCTGTCTTGCTCTGTTAATTGTGAATTTGGACCATTATCTCAGATTGACTCATCTAAAACTGCCTTACATTGGACAGTACCGTGTAGGTCAGGGATGTGCAATTAGCGGATCTCCAGCTGTTGCCAAACTACAAGTCCCATGAGGCATAGCGAGACTGACAGCATCAAGCATGACAACCAAAGGCAAAGGCATGATGGGACTTATAGTTTGGCAACAGCTGGAGGTCCGCTAATTGCATATCCCTGGTGTAGGTGGTTTGACGTTCTGATACATGATAGAATGTATATATGGTTCTCGGAATCTTTTGATATATACTGTAGATATATTGAAAGTCTTTGCAATTGTACATTAAGGAACGCGATTCTGAAATTGTGCAACAGTGTTTAGATCAGTAATTCTCAACCTTTCTACTGCCGTGACCCCTTGATAAAATTTCCCAATTTGTGGGGACCCCTAAAAGTTAAATTTTCATAACGTGGGTTGTCAGCACCCAAGGCAAGTCATTTGTGCCTCTAACCCACGGACATTTAGCGCTCCCTGAGTCCCCTTCACTCGTACAGTATTAAAACCCCTTATGGTACATTTTAGGATGCACCACTCTTTCTCTTTGTTACTTTTTTTTCCCTTTTATCTCTCCTAATTTCTTGTCTCTCCCCCCCCCATCCCTCTCTATCAATCTTTCTTGTTCTTTCTCTTTATTCTTTCTCTCCCTTTTTCTTTGTTCCTCTCACTTTAATGTATTCTCTATTTGTATTCCTTCTCTTACTCCATGGTTGGGGGGTGGGAGGAATGGGATTAGTGACAGTGCTGGCCGGGAGATGGGATGAGTGGCAGTGCTGGTGGGGGGGGGGGGGGGGAGGAATCGATGGCAGTGCTGGGGGGAGTTCTGATCAGCCAACTTAGGTGCTCTTGATCAAGGTCATCTGCTAATCTGAGAACTGTAGTGGAGACTTTTAATGACAACTCTAATCACAGCCTGGTAGTGTTACTCACTGTGTCTCCAGCTCTGTGGTGTCTCGTAGCAGTGACACATATATGCCAGAATCGGGAGATGGGGTCTCCTCCGGCTCCTCCCACGTCACATTCCTCACCAGTCAGCTGACTTCTAGTCTCTCCCCACACCAATGCCATGAACTGAATAGGCGGCTGCGAAGAGGCAGAGTGGGCGGCCGCGGTCTCCAGGAACAGCCCGGCTGGGCAGCCACGAAAAGGCTGGGAGAGCAGTGCGGGCTTCAGGAACAGCCCAGGAATCGGTCACCCCTGGCAAATTTTTATTTGACCCCCGAGGGGGGGGGGGGTCCCAACCCTCAGGTTGAGAACCACTGGTTTAGATGAAGGTTTTCAGATTGGTGAACCTCTGCCCATCTTTACTTTTGACCTGTTGCCAGTTACCTTAAAAGAGAAGTATGGCTTTTTTTGGGGGGCTTTTTCTTCCCCCAATCATACTTGCCTAGGTGGATGTACGGAGAACCGAGCGATCGGACACGGCCGATAATTCGGTTCCCACAGTTCCCTGAGCAGAGAGCTTACTGCCTTTCATTCAGCAGCTCTCTGCTCGGCCCCCTCCTCGCTCACTGGAGCGCTGGCCTATGGAGGAGCGGGGAGCGGCCGTCTCAGGCTCAGTCAGCTCTGCTGAAAACGGGTCACAGAAGTGCAAAACTATTTGCACTCCTGTGACCCATAGGAGAAGCCCAGCCAAACAAGCTTTGGCTGGACTTCTCCTTAAATTGGTTGCAAAATATTCTGCCCTTCCTTGTTGGTACGTGAAAACAAAAAAGTGTAGCGCTAATTAAGTTAGGTTGGCATAAAACTTTCAAATCACAAATATAACAAAGTGAAGTGAAAAATGTCCACATAAATGCATATATATATAAAAGAATATCCATATGTGAAAACACAATAGTGCAAAGATGAATGAAAGCAAATCTGACTATTATATAGTCCAGCAATAATGGTGACTTCCAAAGCCTAGTGATGACTTCAAAAAATGCTAAAGTTGAGAAGAGCGTTGAATGAATTAACGTGAAGAAAAACCACCACCGATAGGCAAGGGGCTTACCAGAGAGTTTGAATCCAGGAGAACCTACGTTCAGATGGGTCAAACAAAGCTTTGTGTGGAATAACCACGATGGAACCTGGGCAATCCTGTGTGCGGCTCCAATAGCTGTAACAAGAGTGACCAAACGGCAGAGGGAATGAGTATGTCAGACGGGGAGAGCTGGTTAACCGATAATCTCACAGGCCATGATGGTCCAAAAGAATCCCGGATATGTGTGGAAGGGTGTATATCATATATAGGAGGGAAAAAAACATCCACATAGCGTAACTCTGTTGAATGTTGAAAATTTTATGTCGCAATAACACTTTTAGGTGGATGTACAAGCGCTTTGTGCAAAGTAGTATCAACAGTGGGGCCCTCGCGACGTGTTTCGTCCCAAGGACATAATCTAGGCTTTGGAAGTCACTAATATTATTGCTGGACTATATATAATGGTCAGATTTGTTTTCATTCATCTTTGCACTATTGTGTTTTCACATATGGATATTCTTTTTTTTTATTTTTATTTATGTGGACATTTTTCACTTAACTTTGTTAGGTTGGCATAAAACTTCAAATATAACGTAATTAGCGCTACACTTTTTTGTTTTCACAATTTTTTGCTATTTGTTTTCTCAGTTTAAATGTTTGCTATAGTTTCTCTTTTCTATTGTGAATAAAATCTGGTTTTGAGATTTGCAAGTCAAAGCATTCTGTTCATGAAGATTTTACAAAGCGACTCAGCTTTTTGGAACTGTGGTTGTATTAAGATGAGTAACATATATTTTTGATTTATCCTTTTACAGGAGAGGTGCCTTCAGAGGCAGAAGGCGAAGAGATGATGACCGCACCACCGTAAGTTGTTGTTTTTTTTTTTTTACTTTTTTTTGTTGGTGTCTGACTTTAATTTAGGCCTTGGCCCATTTTAAGTGAACAATGTACAATATGTTTGAACATTGGACACACTGTTTACAACAGGGGTCTCCAAACTTTCTAATCAAAGGGACAGTTTATTGTCCTTCAGGCTTTTGGGGGGGGGGGGGGGGGGGCGACTGTAGCCATTGGGATTAGAAAATGCTCTGCTGTCAGTGGGAATAAACTATGCCCTATCATTGGTTTTAGTGGGGGGGATATAGTGACCCGCTGTTAACAGAATGACTCGCACTGCTAAAACATGCATTTCTTTGGCTTCCATTAAGGGGACAGTAACAGTCATTTTTTCCTTAAACTTTTTTTTTTTCTCATAAGAGCAAAAAATAAAACCCCAGTGTTGACTATATACCACCAAATGAAAGCTCTGTCTCAAAATGTGACAGCGCTGAAATCTGAAAATTGATCTGGACAGGAAGGGGTGAAAGTGTCCGTTACTGAAGTGCTTAACCACTTAACGACCGCCCACCGCCGATTTACGTCGGCAGAATGGCACGGACAGGCAGAATCACGTAGATCTACGTGATCGCCTTTGTGCAGTTGGGGGGTCCATCCGGACCCCCCTTCACTGCAGTGAGCGGCCGTTAAGTGTTCGGGAGCGATCAGGCATGAGGGGGGGCGCTCGATTCCGCCCCCCCCTCGCGATCACTCCCGGCCAATGAAAATGCTTCCTCCGCCATGTGATGTAAACAAGGCTGGAGGAAGTGATGTCATCTCCCTCGCCGCGGTCTTTTCGTTCCCGGCGCCGAGCAGAGAAGAAGCAGGTTAGTGCACCAACAGTCCACTGACACGTAGGTACACATAGGCACACAAATAGCCCCCCAATCACCCCCAGGTCACCCCAAAGCCCCCAATCACAGTGTCACTGATTGCAGTGATCATTTATTTTACTGATCACTGCATTTAGTGTCATCTGTGATTGTAAAAAGTTGCAGGGCAGTTAGGATTAGGCCCCTTTAGGTCCAGGGTAGCCCCCTAACCCCCCTAATAAAGGTTTAACCCCTTGATCACCCCCCAGGTAACCCTTTCACCCCCTAACTTCAGCGTCACTAAGCGATTGTTTTTCCGATCGCTGTATTCGTGTCGCTGGTGTTTTAGATGGGCAGTTATTTTTTTTTAGGTTCGCCGCAGGTTTTTATTAGTGTCAGGTACCCCCATATATTATTTTAACCCCCTGATTGCCCCTAGAGTTAACCCTTTCACCAGTGATCGCCGTATAAGCGTCACTGGTGTCACTGGTTAGCCAGTAAGTTATTTAGTTATTTAGGTTACCCGTCAGGTTTTTATGGTGTCAGGTACCCCCATATTTAACCTAATAAAGGTTTTAACCCCCTGATTGCCCCTAGTTAACCCTTTCACCAGTGATCACCATATAAAGGTTACGGGTGACGCTGGTTGATTAGTTTGCTTTTTATAGCATCAGGGCACCCGCCGTATATAACCCAATAAAGGTTTAACCCCCCTGATCGCCCGGCGGGTGAGATCAATTAGGTTTTAGCGCCAGAGAGGGTCTGCGTCGCCCCAGGCAGTGTTAGGTTAGTGACAGTAACGCTAACACCCACGCGCAAAGCATACACCCCCCTTAGTGGTATAGTATCTGATCAGATCTGATCAGATCTATACTAGCATCCCCAGCAGTTTAGGGTTCCCAAAAACGCAGTGTTAGCAGGATCAGCCCAGATACCTGCTAGCGCCTGCGTTTAGCCCCTCCGCCCAGCCCACCCAAGTGCAGTATCGATCGATCACTGTCACTTACCAAACACAACACACATAACTGCAGCGTTCGCAGTGCTTGGTTTTTGGGGCCCTGTACACGGCTAGGCTCCCAAAAAGTCCCACACATGTGGTATCCCCGTACTCAGGAAAAGCAGCAGAATGTATTTTGGGGTGCAATTCCACATATAACCATGGCATGTGTGAGCAATATATCATTTAGTGACAACTTTTTGTACATTTTTTTCTTTTTCTTTTTGTCACTATTCAATCATTTGGGACAAAAAAAATATTCAATGGGGTCAACATGCCTCTCAGCAAATAGCTTGGGGTGTCTACTTTCCAAAATGGGGTCATTTGGGGGGGTTTTGTGCCATCTTGGCATTTTATGGCCTTCAAAACTGTGATAGGTAGTGAGGAGTGAAATCAAAAATTTATGCCCTTAGAAACCTTGAAGGCGGTGCTTGGTTTTTGGGGTCCCGTACGCGGCTAGGCTCCCAAAAAGTCCCACACATGTGGTATCCCCGTACTCAGGAGAAGCAGCAGAATGTATTTTGGGGTGTAATTTCACATATGCCCATGGCATGTGTGAGCAATATATCATTTAGTGACAACTTTGTGCAAAAAAAAAAAGTTTGTCATATTCCCGCAACTTGTGGCAAAATATAAAATATTCCATGGACTGAACATGCCTCTCAGTAAATAGCTTGGGGTGTCTACTTTCCAAAATGGGGTCATTTGGGGGGGTTTTGTGCTATTTTGGCATTTTATGGCCTTCGAAACTGTGATAGGTAGTGAGGAGTGAAATCAAAAATTTGCGCCCTTAGAAATCCTGAAGGCGGTGCTTGGTTTCCGGGGTCCCGTACGTGGCTAGGCTCCTAAAAAGTCCCACACATGTGGTATCCCCGTACTCAGGAGAAGCAGCAGAATGTATTTTGGGGTGCAATTCCACATATAACCATGGCATGTGTGAGCAATATATCATTTAGTGACAACTTTTTGTAATTTTTTTTTTTTTTTTGTCATTATTCAATCACTTGGGACAAAAAAAAATATTCAATGGGCTCAACATGCCTCTCAGCAATTTCCTTGGGGTGTCTACTTTCCAAAATGGGGTCATTTGGGGGGGTTTTGTACTGCCCTGCCATTTTAGCACCTCAAGAAATGAGATAGGCAGTCATAAATTTAAAGCTGTGTAAATTTCAGAAAATGTACCCTAGTTTGTAAACGCTATAACTTTTGCGCAAACCAATAAATATACGCTTATTGACATTTTTTTTACTAAAGACATGTGGCTGAATACATTTTGGCCTAAATGTATGACTAAAATTGAGTTTATTCGATTTTTCTTATAACAAAAAGTAGAAAATATCATTTTTTTTCAAAATTTTCGGTCTTTTTCTGTTTATATCGCAAAAAATAAAAATCGCAGAGGCAATCAAATACCATTAAAAGAAAGCTCTATTTGTGGGAAGAAAAGGACGCAAATTTCATTTGGGTACAACATTGCATGTCCGCACAATTTACAGTTAAAGCAGCGCAGTGCCGAATCCCAAAAACAGGCATGGCCCGAAATGGTCCGGGGCTTAAGTGGTTAAAGAGATAATCTCATATGGTTACCAAAACAGGATTCCTTTTTTTTTTTAATGGGCCATTTTTTTCCCCCTTCATATAAGCTCTTGACCCTCTATACAAATTTTCATATAGCATTGAATGGCTTTAGTATTTGCCGTACTACAAATTGCAGAAGTAGGTACATTCTTTTTATTTCATGGCCCAGTGATGATCAAGTATCGCGCTTAGAGGGAATAGGGCTGGACATTCAGAAGTCTGAGATTTTCCTTTTTCCTTCAATTATTTCTTTTATCCCTCTTTTACTTTCTGATCACTCTTACCTTTCACTCAGACCATGTTTGTTCAGTCTTCTCAATGATTGCAAGATTATGAGATCTGAGGGCTGTGTTCAATTTTTTTTCTATATACTGAATAATTTGGTCTAATAAACATGTATTTGGTAATCTTCATTTCAGCACCCTTTGACTACAATGGAAGAGATAGCACCGACACCAAAGTTTGACTTGCTAGCATCCAATTTTCCTCCCCTGCCTGGAAGTATAGCAAGTACACCTGGAGAGCTGGTACTTGAAAGCAGGATGGCTGATGTTGTGAAAGGAATTTGCAAAGAAAAAGTTAGTATTGTCTTACGGGATGTTCTGTTTGCCTGAATAGCTCTCCACTGCTTTGTAGACTGTTACCTATATTTGCAACCCGCTTGTTACTAAAATAAGTTTTAGGTGACTTGCTGACTTTTTTTTTTAAAAAAAGATTGTGTTATGACTAGTATGAATTTATGCTATCCAGTAATTGCTTTTTTATTTATATTCTTGCAGGAGAATAAAGAATTGCCTCCAAATATGTCAACTCATACTCAGGATGAACTTTCAAAAATAACACTTCAGCAGTCGGTTACATGCTCTGTGCACAGTACTGCAGAGGATGTTACCCCACTTCCAGCTCATCCAAGGTAAGTCAAGTTTGTCACTGCTTGAAGGAGGGTTATTAGATGAATCTATGGGTAATTGTTATATTGAGGAGTCTTGCGAAATCCCAACTTTCTGGTCAACAATGGGCTGATTAACAGGCACCTGTGCTAGCACTCAAGTCAATTCCTTTTGACTTCTGGCCCAGCTTTTGTGTACAATAGTGTATCTAATTGTATAGTATAGGGCACGGGCTGATTATTCATAGACCCTCCTTATGGAGAAATTACTCTTAACCGTAAGTTACATCTCACCGTAAGTCGCACATTTCACCAAGGTGCTTCCTCCAGCCCTTTAATCACGAGTACTTTACAACAAGACGGGCTGCACTCCTTGGGCTTGCATTGTTCTGCTGAAGTCTCACACAACACTCAACCTTGGAGTTGACCATGCTTCTCTTGCAACAGAGCAGGACCTGATTTTTTTTTTTTTTCTTAACACTATGCAACAAGCTGCCTGCGGCAGATTTTTCTGCAACTGTCAATTCCTTCGACAACAAATGGCGTTAATACAGCCCTTGCTGTTCAGTGCTGCAAAAAGACTGCAACTCCACCCTGTCTACCAGAGATCCTGATGTTCTCAGCCTAGACGAGGCAGACATAAAAGGCATTGAAGACGACCCAGAGGAAGCATTAGAGTAGGCTGCAAGAAGATTTCTAACTCCCAGACACCTATACACCTGTTTTTCTTGAACAAATAAAATGGCCACCTATGACAATTGGGTCAAAACAGTCGATTTTAAACCCTCCGAAAAGCATTGCCTAACCAATTTCCAGTGGAAAGTTTTTAAGGTGGTCTTTTCCGGTAGTAGAACCCACCTCGGTCTTAAACGTCCTGTTATACTAATTGAAGATGTTCCTAACTGCAAAATCTTTCAATTAAGTTTTGAGGTACTCTTAAAGGCTCTCTACATTTGCAGGCCCAGCTCTGCAACCAACTATTGCTGCAATTTCTGTCAAATTGCAGATGACTAGGGCAATTATCAGTTAACACAATCCTGTGTTCCAGGTGCTATGACTGCGAAGTTTACTTCTGCACTAATCTCCATTTACATGTTCAAAATCTTGTGGGTCAAAGCCTGGTCAACGGAAGCTGCCTGTAGGACACCTCACACACTGCCTTACCAAAGATGTCCTTCAAAAGGCATCAGGACAAATTCATAAAGATGTCTCAGGGAGAGGGTTTTTCTTTGACAGCTGAAAATTTCAAACACCCCTACCTTGTTTCAAAACTTAAAACGCCTCAATGCTGTCAAATCTTCGAGAAAACCTAAGCTCAGCCTTTCTTTTCGATGTAAGACTTTAACTACAAAGCCCTCCTCTCAAAGGGTTCCCCTCAATCTCAAGAGTGAGAAACATCTGTTTGCTTCTCTCTGGGTCACAGACATTCCAGACCTGTGGGTTCAATCTGTTTCAATGAGGTACAAAATAAAGTTCACAAATGCTACCTCCTCATCCCTTTTCTCAAATCAACCAAAATCTGCCCAAGGACATTGATTTGCAGAATGCCTTGAATCATTTATTGTGCCAGTACCCCTACAGGACATATTCAAAGGCTTCTATTCAAACCTGTTCATGGTACAAAGGCTATCTATCACTGCCTGGACCAAAGGGAATGAGCCCCTCATCCTGACACCTTCAGCGCTTGATTAGCTAGGTGGGGCACCCTGGATGTAGATGTCCTGGCCTCTAGATTCAACAAGCTACCAGCGGGGCCTCTAACTTTCCTTCTTTGATGAACGCCACCTCCAGAAAAATCTCATCGGGAAATCCTATGGTGTGAACACAGGGACTTTAATCCCAGACATTACTCTGTGCCTTGCATTCTGGCCTTCCTGCACCCGTAACTTCACCAGAACTTAGCCGTAAGCACTCTGAAAGAACAGGTTTTGCCCTTGCCCATTCTTTTAAAAACCACTGCCTCTGTGTATTGGTTAATCTTTGAATATAGCGCAAAATTTAATTTGGGTCATAAGTGTCGACCACTTCAATACAGAGAGGGGATCTGATAGAGAAAACAAATGCAGGTGTGCCACATCCCAATGGATATAGAATCAAGAAATGGGGGAACCCCTGGGGGTGGGACTTTGAAGGCACTACCAACAGAGTAGATAGAATGTATGAAAGTATAACAAAGTTAATTTTATTAACAAGTAATAGAACACATACAAAATGGGATACAATAAAAATGTCAAACGGGGATCAGGAAGGTCTGGTGAGGAGTGTGCGGAATTTGTTGCAAATCATCTCCAATTGAGACGCTTTTTATACCATTCAGACCACCCACCTCCTTCCTAACCGCCGGTATGCAAGCTGTGTCCCCATGCTAGGTTTTCTTTTCCTTGGACCCCAGCACATACATAGGTGCTGTCTGATTCCAGGATATTATCCCGTCAGCATGTCCTTTCAACCATCTCTACATTCCTAGTCGATCGACCTTTTGATGCCCATGTGGGCCAGGGCGTATGGGTGCTCAGTTCTCAATTTAAAATTTATGGATACTGGCATGCCATGGTCAAAGAACACTATATTATTCCGATAAAACCCTGATGAAGGAAAGTTTTTCGAAACGCGTTGGTTCAGGACATATTCAATTACATTTTTATTGTATCCCATTTTGTATGTGTTCCATTTATTACTTGTTAATAAAATTTACTTTGTTATACTTTCATACATTCTACTCTGTTGGTAGTGCCTTCAAAGTCCCACCCCCAGGGGTTCCCCCATTTCCTGATACCACTTCAATACAGGGCACTTTCACCCCCTTCCTGCCCAGACCAATTTTCAGCTTTCAATGCTCACACTTTGCATTACAATTGTGCCCATATTAAATCTGTCCTTTTTTTCACATTAGTAGAGCTTTCTTTAGGTGGTATTTTAATAACCAATGGTTTTTTTTGCGATCTATGTGAAAATTTTAAACTAACATTTTTGTTTTAGTGATTAGATTTTGAAAAATGTTCTTAAATTTTAACCAGAATTTATACTGCTACATTTTTTTGGTAAAAAAAACAACCCAAATTCATGTATATTAGTCTGTGTGAAAGTTGGTCTACAAGCCCTGGTACCAAATCATTGAAAATTGATAACACCTGATGTACTGGCAGCCTATCATTTCTTGAGGCCTTGAAATGTCAGGACAGTACAAATACCCCCCAAATGACCTTTTTTTTTGGAAATGAGATAATCCAAGGTATTTAGTACGAAGCATCGCAAGTTTTTTGAAGTTGTAATTTTTCCCACAATTCTTGGGGAAATTTAAACATTAGCCATTTTTATTTTACATAATTGTCATTGAGCCATTTCTCACTCACGGCATAGGCATACATGAAATTGCACCCAACAACACAATTTGCTACTCCTGAGTATGGGGATACCATATGTGAGATTTTTACACAGCCTGGCCACATAGAGGCTCGACATCCAAGTAGCACCTCCAAGCGTTCGCGGAGCATAAATTATACATTCATTTCTTGACTACCTATCGCTCTTTTGAAAGCCAGGGGGAACCAGGACATATATTCTGAGGCATTGAGTCTTTTTTTTTTTTTTTTTAACAGGTAATTGAGTCTTTTTAACATGTCATTTTTTTCCCCACAAGTTTTTGTAAAACGTGGAAAGAAAATACTTTGTGTAAAGAAAAAAAAAAATGGTCAATTTAATATTTCTAACACATAGCATGTACAGAGCAAAAATTACATGATAAAAATGCTTTCTGCGACTCCTGAGTTTGTCTATCACATTTGAGACTTTTACAGTCTGACCACATACAGAAGCCTAATATCCACACCTTCAGGTGTTCTAGGCACATAAATTGCACATCTAATTTCCTGACAACCTATTGCATATTTGAAGGCCCTTCATTTTGCTAATATGCAGTGCCTTGAAAGTGTATATCCCTCTGGAAATTTTCCAAATTTTGTCATGTTACAAACGTAAAAAAAAATTATTGGGATTTTGTGATGGACCAACAAAGTGACACATAATTGTGAAGTGGAAAGAAAATAGGTTTTTTTTTTTACAAATCTCTGAAAAGTGAGGCGTGCATTTGTAGTTCCCCCCCCCCCCCCCCCCCCCGAGTAGAACAACCTTTCTCTGCAATTACAGCTACAAGTCTGCGTTTAGAGAATTACATTTTTGCCCTTTTTTCATAATGGCTCAAGCTATGTCAGATTGGATGGAGATTGTCTGTCTGTGAACAGCAATTGTCAAGTCTTGCCACAGATTCTCAGTTGGATTTAGGGCTAGACTTTAGGCCATTCTAACACATGAACATGCTTTGACCTAAACCATTCCATTGTAGCTCTGTATGTTTAGGGTCGTTGTCCTGCTGGAACATGAGGCCCCAGTCTCAAGTCTTGCAGTTTCTAACAGATTGTCTTTTAAGAGTGCCCTGTATTTAGCGCCATACATCATCCCATCAACTGACCAGCTTCCCTGTCCCTGCTGAAGAAAAGCATCCCCACAACATGATGCTGCCACCACCATGTTTCATGGTGGGGATGGTGTGTTTAGGGTGAGGTGCAGTGTGTTTTCCACCACACATAGGGTTTTTGCTTTTAAGCCAAAAAGTTCACTTTTGGTCTCCTCTGACCAGAGCACCTTCTTCCACATGGTTGTGTCCCCCACATGGCTTCTTGCAAATGGGACTTCTTATGGCTTACTGTCAACAATGGCTTTCTACTTGCCACTCTTCCATAAAGGCCAGATTTGTGGAGTGCTCGACTAATAGTTTTCCTGTGGACAGATTCTCCCACCTGAGCTCTGTGGATCTCTGCAGCAACCCCAGAGTTACCATGGGCTTCTTGGTTGCTTCTCCGATTAATGCTTCTTGCCCGGGCCTGTCAGTTTAAGTGGACAGCCATGTCTGGGTAGGTTTGCTGTTATACTCTTTCCATATTTGGATTGAACAGTGCTGTGAGATGTTCGAAGCTTGGAATATTTTTTTTTTAAAACTAACCCCACGGTGTGCACTAGTCGGTTGAGGCTAAATAGAATTTAGCAGAAATTAAGTTGGGGTGTGGATGGAAAGGTTACTGTTCATTTAGCCCTGTGATGATTAAGTATCGCGCTTAGAGGAAAAAGGACATGCAGTCACAATCTGAGTTTGTCCTTCACTTATCCCCATTCTCCTTTCTTGCCCTCATTCTCCTTTCTTACCCTGTCTTAATCACCCCCTCCCCCTTTTTCCCCCCTTTTGCTTGCTATGCTCAGAATATGACTGTAGTGTTTCCTCCAATGATTGCAAGATTATGAGATCTGAGGGCTTTATACTCTTATTGAAGTTTCCCATCATTGCATGTTATGGGTGCCTGGTAGCAAGAGTTTTTTGGGGATGGTTACTTTTGTTTAGGAGATAACTATAGATGATGTTTTTTTATTTAGTAATACCAACGAGAAGAAGGCTACAGAAATTTCTTGTCACAAAGATGTTGCCAGCCAGACATCGGCAACATTACCAGTGTGCAATGCTACTTCTGTAAAACAACCCAAACCTACCACAGCTGCACCTATAGCAAGTGTGTCTCCTGCTCAGAGCATGCAGGTAAGAGCCTCTGTTTTTATTTGTCACTTACCATGCTGATTATTTATTTTTTTCTGTAATTTATGTCAACATCCATTACTTTGAGAATCCTTAAATTTTCTGGCAGCCCTTATTGCAGTAATAAGCTGTGGAAGACATAATGCTGCTTATGTATTTACAAGTTTTGTTCACAAATCTCTAATCCTAACTGAAAATATGTGCAGAACAAAGCTATCCATTCCTAAAAGCACTAGTTTAAAGTGTCCCTAAAGGCAAGCCTTTTTCATTTTATATGAGCAAGAGGGTTATAACCCTGTCGTGTTTTTTTGCCTTCTGTGTCTCTTTAGGGATATTTCCTCACTTCCTGTACCATAGCCCAAACAGGAAGTGAGAGGAAATCCTTCCAGTGATGGAAACCTGGTGTCACCAGAACCAGTGTCCTCTGCAATTTTCCCTTTTCCTGTTCTTGTCAACCCAAAATTTGGATTCTTTCACTTTCGATAACCGTAAGATAACCGTAAACAAAATAAATGAGGTGAATCTTCCTAACATGGAACACAGGCAGCAATAAAAATGAAGCATTCCAATCTCTCAATCGTTCAATGAGGGCCACAAGAATTCAGAAACATTTTGTTATGCTGCTTACAGAAGGTTGGGACGCTGGCAAATAAAGTCTGAACCAACCTTTGTTTATCCCCAGCATGGTTCAGTTTTTTGCTAGAGTCCTGGCAGGTTGGATGTGTTTTCTTCAGTGCTACTGGTGTCTGATTTTTGCTAGCCTTCTAGCTCTATGGTCCTTTTTTCCTTTGACTTTAATCAAGATTTTTGCTAGGTTGTGGGTGTTGATTTCCTCAATGACTTGAAGTTTCCCATATACATCACTGCTTGAGCTGTTTATTTACATGGCTTCCTGGATCAGCAGCTTCTCAGCACTAGCCTTAGAAGGCTGTTCCTGGACTCTGCTGGACAGGACGTGCATGGCTAGTAGAGGTGCGCATCTGCACTGGTCTCACGATTCGATTACAATTATCCTGTCACCGATTCGATTCCGCGATGCATCACGATTACTGAACATTGTTTTTATTCAAACAATTTAAGCAGTCAGAATAGTTCAAGGCTGCATCCCCACCCTCCCCCAAATCAGCTTTGGTGTAGCAGGCCCTGGTTAGGACAGAGGGAATGCAGGACCTTGTAGTCCCCACAGTTGTAGTGTTAGGCCTTGGCCAGAAGAGAGGAGATATTCTGGGCCTTGTGGTCTCCCCAGTTGTAGTATAGCATTAGCAGGCCCTGGTCAGGACACGGATGGAAAGGCTGAGCCTTGTAAACCCCCCCCCCCCCCCTCAGCTGTGGTGTACTAGGCCTTAGGAGATGAGGATTAATGGGACCTGTGGTCCCCACCCCCCAGTTGTAGTGTAGTGGAACCTAGTAAGGCAGAAAAGGAATTCTGGTACCTGTAGTACCTCCAGTTGGTGTAGAAGGCCATGGTTAGCACATAGGGTATGCTGGGACCTGTAGTCCCCCAGTTGCAGTGTAGTAGGCTCTGTTAAGGACAGAAAAGGAATGCTGGGCCTTGTAGTGCCCCCCAGTTAGTGTAGCAGGCCCTTGTCAAGAGGAGGAATGCTGGGACCTCTAGTCCCCCCAGTTGTAGTGTGGCAGGACCTGGTTACAACCAGGGGGGACTACAAGGCCCAGCATCCCTCTGTTGTGTGGCAGGACCTGATGAGGAATGCTGGGACCCGTAGTGCCCTGACTTACCAGGAAGCAGAGCTGCATCCAGTTGTGGCTGAAGTAGCAGTGGTTAGGTGTAGATGAAGTAAGGCTCGGACAGGTCCCGACTCCGGGTGATGAGCCTCGTGATGTCAGGAGTTTGGAGCTCAAACTCGTAGCGGATGCCATGCAGGGGCAAGGCCTTGAGCAGTCTATGGGCCTGTTGGGGGGCCAGTTTGCGCTACAGACTCTTGAGGTAATTGAGGTCAGGCCTGATGAGCTGGCGGTGAGGTGGGAGATGGTGGTAATGGCCCTCCGACGTCGTTCCCAGCCGGTGTCGTCCTGATCTTCCTCTCTGCTGTTTTCCTCCTGCTGCTCCCCTGGCAGGGCCAGGCTGGCCCCGGGGTAATGAGGGAGCACTCCGGGCCCACTCGGTTGGCTGTGCTCTTGTGAGATTGCGTCTGCTGCTGGCAGGGTGTCCGTTCAGCATGTAC